>OZ007589.1:179990730-181339587 GCA_963931845.1 Maratus michaelseni | reverse complement strand
ACCAAACATTTGCTTTTGATATTACAGATGTCAGAGCCACATTGTATTTTTCATAAAGATAGAATTATTATCAGCATAGTACTTGCGTCTATGCATCGAGCTTTCATTTTCTGGCACTCTTTGTTTTTAATTGTGGTATCACGCTGTTTCATGGGCTATGCCAAACATATTGGAAATAGTACGATTTGATTGCCCAGTAAACGATGAATTCACAGAAAACTTTTATTTACAGATTTCTTTTCACTACTCCAGTATTAAAATTTCGTAACAATATTCTGAAAACATGGGAAAATGTTTCATAATCCATTTGCAAGGCATGTTTATCTTTCTTGTTATACTTACCATAGGTTATAAAAAATATTTTAATGCATCTGTTAAATGCGTCTTATTTAATTAGCAAACAAATAACACCTAGCAAGTAAATACGTGAAAAATATTAAAAGAAAATATTATTGTGAAAATATTTCGATTGAAATTAGAAAACAAGTCGATATATTGATAATAAGAAAACGAAAAAAAAAAAAGCTTAATATCCACTTCATCCACTTTTCTTATCTTTTAAAAAACTTCCTGCATAAATTTTATACTAAATATTTATTAGATTCATAAATCTGAAAAGATAACGCAAATTTTCTGAATGCTGATAAAGTTCTTTCAGCTGCTGCTATAAATAGATTTCTGAGAAGCCGCCATGCTATTGTCGAGACTTCTTTAATAAAAGTCACTATTTCATAAGACAGAAAATATTATCCTTAATGGTGGGTCTTCATTAAGCTAAAACGCTTTTTGGGAAAACAGTAGAGTCGGGAAGTACTTTAGTAATAAAATTTCTGGATAGATAGAATGAAGAGGCTACATACAATATAGCAAATTATTTATTAAATTCTGAAACGGGAAAATAGGTTGTATGATTGAGGTTTTTAATAATTGGTTACTAATAAATGGGTTACAAATAGGTTAATTTGAAAATAACAATTTTTATGACACATTTATTGCATAGCATTTAACTTGCTTTAACTCAGTTAATTGCTAACAAATTATCTATTTTTTGTAAATTATTAATGTTTCTATGTAGAAAATTGAGGATAGATTGTTAAAATTTTATAAAATTAATAATTTGCATCTACAGGTTTTGTTCAAGAACTGTAGTAATAAATGTAACGAATAAATTTTGCATTCTTATTATATAAATTACCACTTTTTACATTACATACTGCGCACTTTTTTTAGACCCAAAATGTACGGAGACGCAGCATACACGGAATATATACGACAGTTGTATGAAACTATGTATGGTTTTAGTAAACTACTGCATACAACATATAGATATCACAATGAAAAATTACATTATAGAAGTCGTAAAGTAAATTAATAAAGTAATAAAATTTTTAGGTGGCGCAGTGTGTGCATTACGAGTGAATATAAATTAATTGCGGTCACGTCTGCGACTTTTGTAAAAATGAAGAAAAAAAAACCCTGTTTTTTTATCTTAACCTAAATTAGCATAGCTTAATAATAAACAAAGTTTAGACTTATCAACAAGAAATGCTTTATACATCTTTGTTACACTAGCTACACACATCTTACAAATAGAATGTTACTATATTTTCTCATATAAATTTAATGTTTTTAAATGCTTTTTTAAAAACTTTTGGTAATATGCTGTAGTGCCTTATTCAGTTAACATAAAATAGTGTGCAGTACGTATATTGGAGGTACAGTGAAGACTCCATTAAAAGACAACTCTATTTAAAGGACAGTTTCACAATCCCTACAAATAGGGTATAAATCGCCTTCCAAAAATAAAACCTGATTAATTTGATAAACTATTTTTTTGTGTCATAACAAAAGAGTAATCTACCGTAACAAAGACAGCTATTGATCTATTTCTCAAAGTTGTTTTTAAGAAACATTTAAAGTTATCAGGCTTCAATCTGCTTTGTGAAGAACAAAAAAACAATTGGGCTGATTCGTGTGAAATACTGGAGCACTGATGTTGACAAATATGTGAAAATAGATATTAAAGTACATAGATATGATACTAATGAACACAACACTCAGTTTATTTCACATAAATTTATTAAGGATCAAACTGCAGTATGAAAAACATAAATGGTGCTTTAAAATATGACCCAGAACTAAGACATTTTCTTTTAAGTGCTGGCGATGGTGAAGAATAAAATTTAGTTTGTAAATTTAATAAGCACATAGAAAAGAAAATTTATCAAATGAAATTTGCATGACAAGTACTTTTGACGTAATACTTTAAATAATTATATACAAGTACTCGCATTTTTATGCATTGCTTGAAATCGTAAATGTTAAATTACCGATTGTAATAAATGAATACGCACTATTATTTAATTAAATAACATACTTTTGTATCGTATATTAACTTTTTTCAGCTTCTGTTTTCTGGGATATTACGATCGAATTAAAGTTTTGTTAGACATTTATGCATGCATTATTATTTTACTTAAGTTTAGATCCATACCTCCTCATCTCTATAGAAGGAGCAATACCATCTGATCACATGGGTGTTCTTTATTCAGAAGTTCTACAGTGTTTTAATTGATGTAGTGATATTTTTTCAAACGATATTTCAAGTGTAAGAAAATTACACCTTTTAGAAATCTCAATTTAATGGTATTTTAATAAAGTGTGTGTGTGTGGGGGGGGGGGGGGGCATACGGGAGAAAATTCAGTTTTTAAAAAATATGCTTCTGAATCAGGATTTTTGCATCTTTTCAGATTTTCAGTTCTATGATAGTCTGTCTTTTAAAAATATATTGCATTTTATATGCAATCCATAATTTTATTCATTTTTCCTTACCAAAAATAGGATGTACACTATACGCGTGTAAATACACAATGTGTTAAAATATAATTTTTAAGAACGGAAGCTAAATGACAACAGCTTTTTTTAAATTCCAAAATGTAAATGAATACAATAAAATAAATGCGTAAAAATAAAATTACGTAAAATTTGGAAGTTTTCTAAAAATATTACTCTTTTCAAATAGAAACCAAGCAGAACTATCAAGAATTATCAATACATTTTCTATTAAGATTAAAGAGATTTCTTAGACACGTTTCACCCTCTTTTCTTTTCCTTTGAATAATTCTTTTCCCTACTGAAATTGCCTACAAAATGTTTAATGGATCTATACTTTTTTTCTTTAAAAGAATATCACTTTTATCAATACTCAAATATATTTTTTTTTCTGTTGCTATAAATGGACTTTTAAAGAACCATAATAATATTGTTGATCTAAATGTCATTTTCTCATAAGACTGAAAATATTATCCGTAATGGGTCTTTATTTAAGACTAAATCGTCTTTTGGGAATACAATGGAGTTAGATAGTTTTTTTTCAGACTCTAACAAATATACATTAAATCTGAACTTGATGAAATAAAAATTGTAAGGCTATAAAAATTATTTATTGAATTACGAATTACTTGATCCTTTTGTATGCTTGGTGTATTTAATATTAGTTTGTATTTTGAATTAATATCAAAACAACTCGTTCAGGAAATATTTGCTCTAAGTTTTTGTTGTTACGCTTATTGTTTAGTTTGGCACATTAAAAATGTTTCTTTTTTCAACTCATAAATGTTTTTATGCAAAAGAATGAAGATGCATTGTTTGGAATTTATGTCATTAATTATCATACTCTATATTTCTTGTTCATTTATTGAAGTAATGGATGATCGGATCGGTGCAAAGCTTCGATAGCAACAACCAAACAACCTTATAACTTTTTTATATTTTTAATATGTTATTATATTATTTTAAAATAATTGATGCCTTACAACCACTAGTGGTCACATGTACTTTTTGTCGTGTATCGTAATTCTACTGCCAGCGGTTATTTCTAATATATCCTTTCTGGCTGACTGAATGTCGGCAAATATTTACATTGTTTGGTTTATATAACGCGCAGTTAGTTTGGCGTATAAGATCTTACTTTTGGATAAGTGTTGGCATATAAGTAAAAAGTACATTTAATTAATATCAGTCATTCTGCAGCTAACGTATTAAAGACAGATGTTAATTGGATATACCATTTTTTTAATAACTAGCAAGCTACGCCCGCTACGCTGGTCAATTTCTCTTAACGAACCTTTAATCAAACAAAATATTGACATTTCATAGTTCACTTTTATATTTTAACAGAATAATAAGACTACTATAATTTGTGACTCGTGCTATAGCCAATATAAACCTCAGGACACGTCGCCATTATCATTAACCTTTCCCTGTGGTACTCCATTGGGAAATTTGGTAATTTTTGAAATTCAATATTTGAAAAATGGCATAATCATTAGATTTGAAATTTATATTAAGAAATATACATTTTTTTACCTTTCAAACGCAGTTTGTTTAACAATTTTCTGACAAATACTTTTCGAGCTATTATTGTTTTCAGTAACTTCAAATGTTTCATTTTCCGAGATTAATCTGTGGCAAAGATTAGCGACAAACCAAGTCGTCAGCAAAGCATAGCTTTTTATTAAAGAGACTGTAGGAGCAGGGATTGTCACCATCAATTTGCTACCACTACTTTTGGAATCGGTTCTGTAGTTCCAGACATTCCATAGAAATTGTAATTTAGAATGATTTTAGATCGCTTTTCGCTCATTTCACCCTTTTAAATTTCGATTTTTTTTATTTATTCTTAGAAAGCATTTACATCTTATAAGTAACTACAATGCCAAATTTCAAATTTCTAGTTCCTTCAATATAAAAAAAAATGCAATTTTAGAACGTTTTTCGCTCCTGCACCACATCGGGTTTGTGGCACCGACATAAAATGTAGCCTATGTTGGGATAGGGATTGTCACCATTAATTTGCTACCATTACTTTTGAAATTGGTTCTGTAGTTCCAGAAATTCCATAGAAATTGCAATTTAGAATGATTTTAGAACGCTTTTTGCTCATTTCACCCTTTTAAATTTAGATTTTTTTAAAAATTTATTCTTAGAGACCATTTACATTTTATAAGTAACTACAATGCCAAATTTCAAATTTCTAGCTCCTTCAATATAAAAAAAGTTGCAATTTTCGAAAATATTTCACTCCTGCACCACCCTGGGATTAGTGGCACCGACGTAAAATATAGCCTATGTTGGAGCAGGGATTGCCATAAAAAATTTGTCACCATCACTTTTGAAAAGGGTTCGGTAGTTCGAGAGATTCCATAGAAATATGGTTTTGTATTGGTTTGAAATATGGTTTTGGAAAATGTAATTTAGAATGTTTTAAGAATGCTTTTCGCTCACCTCACAGTTTTAAATTTCGAATTATTTTAGAATTTGTTCTTAGAGAGCATTTACATCTTATAAGTAACTAACATGCCAAATTTCATGTTTCTAACACCTTCAGTATAAAAAAATTGAAATTTTAGAACGTTTTTCGCCCATGCACTCCCCTGGGGGCAGTGGCACCGGCATGAAATATAGCCTATGTTACAGCAGGAACTGTGACCATCAATTTGCCACCATCACTTTCGAAAACAGCTCTGTAGTTCCAGAAATTCCATAGAAGTTGTAATTTAGAATGTTTTTAGAACGCGATTCGCTCATCTCACCCTTTTAAATTTCGATTTTTTTTTTAATTTTTTGTTAGAGAGCATTTACAACTTATAAGTAACTACCATGCCAAATTTCACGTTTCTAGCTCCTTCAGTATAAAAAAATCGAAATTTTAGAACGTTTTTTGCTCATGCACACCCCTGGGGGCAGTGGCACCGGCATGAAATATAGCCTATGTTACAGCAGGAACTGTGGCCATCAATTTGCCCCCATCACTTTTGAAAATAGTTCTGTAATTCCAGAAATTCCATAGAAGTTGTAATTTAGAATGTTTTTAGAACGCGATTCGCTCATGTCACCCTTTTAAATTTCGATTTTTTTTTAATTTTTTGTTAGAGAGGATTTACAACTTATAAGTAACTACCATGCCAAATTTCACGTTTCTAGCTCCTTCAGTATTAAAAAGAAATCGAAATTTTAGAACGTTTTTCGCTCTTTTACCCTTTTTCCTGTAGTAGTGGCACCGATATAAAACATAGCCTATGTTACAGCAGGGACTGTTACCATCAATTTGCCACCATCACTTTTAAAAATGGTTTTGTAGTTCCAGTGGTTAAACAGAAATTGTAATTTAGAATGTTTTTAGAACGCTTTTCGGCATTCTTTTAAATTTCGATTTTTTTAGAATGTGTTCTTAGAGAGCATTTACATCTTATAAGTAACTACCATGCCAAATTTCATGTTCCTAGCTCCTCCAGTATAAAAAAATCGAAATTATAGAAATTTTTTAGCTTTTGCACCCCCCTGGGGATAGTGGCACCGACATAAAATATAGCCTATGTTGGAGCAGGGATTGTCACCATCAATTTGCCACCATCACTTTTGAAATCGCTTCAGTAGTTCCCGAGATTACCCCCTACAAACAAACAAAAAAACAATCTTTACTACTTTATAATATTAGTATAGATAAAATACGTCATCTTTAAAACAATAGTTAAATCTAAAAGAAAACAACTCATTATTGTTGAAATATTTTATATTCCGATTCGAACAGGAAAAAAAAAATATTGATACATTAATACAGGGTGCATCAGAAAAATGTACACACACACTGTTTAACAGGTCACAATTTCCAATTTTTCTTTCTTTTCAAAGTGTAATTAACTGGAAATAATGAGCAGAGGAAGATTTGACAACTTTTGAAAAAAAATTATTTTAAAATACTATTGTAAGTATGAAAATGTAGCAGAAGTATAAAAACAATATCGCAGGTAGTTTCAGGTCGGTTCTCCTATGCGACTTACAATTCATTGGATAAAAAAAGTTTGAAGCGAATGTATATTCATAGACATAGTTCCGGAATCGCAATTGAGCAAGAATGCGCCACAACACTAAATGAAATGTTTGTTGAAGTTTCTGAATCAATAGCCCACTGTTATAAACTGTGTATTGACCAAAACGATAATAATTCTGAACACCTGCGGCAGGAGGAAAATTTATACATTTTATGTAGATTCTTTTGCAATTTAAATATTAATAATATGTAAATAAAAACTGGTGTTATGGTCATTCAAAGTTTGTATACATCCCACATAGCATGCACAGTCACAGTGACGTCATTGTGACGTCACTGTGAGTCACGTACGTCACGTCACATCTGTGACAAAAATGACACCACTTTGTAACGTCACACTGTGACCAAAATGTGAACGTCTTGAAGATCTAAAGAAAACTTAAAATAAACTTTAGAACATCTTATGGCATAAATAAAATTACTTTTTGACAGCTTTAAAATTTTTTGTGACGTTGCAATGACGTCACTGCAAGTCACATAAGTCACGTAAAACCTATGACCAAAATGCCAACACTCTGTGACTTCACGGTGTGATCGGAGAGAGAATTTGGAAAAAAACTCATAAAATATAGAATTGAATTATGTCATGCACCTAAATCTCTATCTCTATAAAAGAGTAAGTGTCTGTCTGCCTGCCCGCGGATTTCTCCGTAATTATAACACCTAGGACTCAGAAATTTTTGTCATGTGTAGATGTTTTCACAGGATAGTATAACTCGCGGCCGGATTTTTAAATTTTAATTTAGATTTAAAAAAAAATTAAAACGTGTATATGGAATTTTGGGTTCGAGGCTATTTCAAGCTCCTCCCATGAAATAGCCTCGGCAACGAAGCAGCCAGCCAATGAGAGCAGTGTAACGACCGAAGAAATCTATGGCCTAGCCTGACTCGTGAGTTGCTGGCCTAGAGTTGTCCAGTTTTTGTCCATGGTTTTGTCGCCTAGCTTCAGAGGTTGACTGCCGTGTAAGCCGTGTAATCGAATCGAAAGGAAAGTTTTCGATATGCAAAGAGACTGCAAGAGATGTTAGTTGGCAGGTCAAAAAGAAGTGAACCAAGCTAAGCTAAGAGAGATGCAGAGAGAGTTGAACAGACGATGGTGAGCGGAAAATGATGTGTGCGCGTGAACAGTATATGATGGTTGTGTACGCTGGGGTTTTGATGGCAGAGTGTAATGTTTTTTAATTGTTCATCTTATTTTAACTTGTGTATCAACGATGCCTAATAAAAAGTGCTGGATGTTAATCATCACCTTGGATCACTGGAGTTCGTTAAGTCATTACAATATGGCTCTTTCCACCCGACATCAATAGAGCTTACTGATTTTAGTTCGGATTTTCACCACAGGGGGCGCTTTCGTATCTTTGGTTCTATGGGCTGGATCATGACGGGGTATGCCTCATTCGACTCGACATCGATAACCTTAATGAATTCAGTTATGTTCGTATAGAACATATTGTGCCCCCTGGCGGTGGAAGGTGTAACTAAAGGATTTTGCAGCTAACTCGGGTTCACATCACGACACGGTTTGGCTCATTCGACACAACATCAATAGAGCTTACCTATTTTAGTTCTGAATTTCACCACCAAGGGGTGCTTTCCTATATCTGTTTCTATGGGCTCGATCACAATGGGGTATGGCTCTTTCCACTTGACATCGATAGAGCTGACTGATTTTAGTTCGGATTTTCACCACAAGGGGTGCTTTCCTATATCTGGTTCTATAGGCTGGATCACGACCGGGTATGGCTCATTCGACTCTACATAGATAGAGCTTTTCTATTTTCACCACCAGGTGTGCTTTTCTATCTCTGGTTCTATGGGCTGGATTACGAAGGGGTATGGCTCTTTCGACTCGACTTACGGTAATATATGGGAGTGTGTATGGCACGCCCAGTGTTTGCTGCCTAAGGTAGTGGGGCCCCCAACATTAGATTTGTTTAAAAATAAAAAAAATGTTCAACACTGATTTCAGGTACATTTAAGGTTGTTGGCACGGGCAACGCCGGGCGGGTAAGCTAGTCATTAATAAAAACATTGTCACACATTATTTAAATATATTGTATTTCCAAAATAAAATAATAAATAAATATCTGTCTACATATATGAGGCAGATAATTTTTTACAATTTTCATTACCATTTTCATGAAATTAAACAAAATATACTATATAATACACAGGTAAAAATCCTTAAATAGAAATTTAGTAACGTAGGAAAGTTTTGGCGGAAAGTAATTCAGAAATAGATCTCCCATTCTAATAAAACTGTTAGCCATTTAGAGATATGTTAGCATTTTAAATACAAACATTTATTTTTTTTCCTACCACCGCATGGAACTCATTTGCTAATTTTGTGATACTAAAAATATTTTAAAAATCTCCAATCTCTTATTATTTTGAGGGGCCACTCAACCCAATCATCAGCTTTCTGTTTAAAAAGTGAGGTAACCATTTTTGCGAGTTCGACATCGGGGGGTGCTCGGGGCGACCGTCGAACGCGTTCAAGATTTTTCTTGTACTGAATAATTAAGGTGGTTCTCAACTGACCTGCTCAACAACTCGAAGCTTTCTGACATAATTTCTGACTCATTTTTAAACGCAAAGGCATAAAATGGGCAGGACTGACTATGGAAGCAATTTGGAATCGAAATGAGTTTTCCATTTTTTGATAAATAAATTACTTATCGAGTTATAAGCAATTCGTGTCACGTGACGACTGGTTTTTCTCTTTTCTTTCACTGTTACGTCGGGTATTTTGTTCAAAACGCTGACTTTGACATTCTTTTCTGAAAGATCTTCTGCTTTTACTAAAAAATGGAAAACGTCTTTCAATTACATAGTTTCTAAATAAAAACACCAGCCAATTTCATGCGTTTCCGAACAAAAACGAATTAAAAATATGTCATAAAGTATATGTCATTCCTATAGCAATTTATTCCAAAACTGGTCAGTGCTTAATAAGATATCACCTCTGTTAAATATATTGCTCTTTTCAATAGAGTGTAAAAAATGAATAAAATCGTATTTAGGAAATCTGATTGCAGAATAGTATTTATATTTATGTCGTAATTATTTTATAAAGACTATTAAATCCATTTTTATTTAAAATTTATGTTTACTTTGGACGCCTAAAGCAAATGCAACTGATTAAAAAATATATAAAAATTTAAATTTTCACAGTTTATTTCCAAGAATACTAAACTCTCTCATATAAAAACAGAATATTATAGTTTTATTAGAAGTTATTTGTCAGCCATATAAACTATAAAGCATTTGAAATGTCTTTATTTAAATGTTTTCTTTCTATTCTTTTTCTGAAAGCACCTGCTAGATGTTACTTTGTGGTAAACATTACTGCGCAGATCATGATCGCAGTTATTGAGGGCAGACGATTATTTTCATTTGAAAACTAGGTGGTTTAGAGTGTGTGGTGTTCTTTTAAGTTTGTGGAAGTATATTGTGGAATTTATACTGTGTAAGTAAATTAACGTTTTAAAGTGAATCATCCATTTTAACCTATCCTTGTGTCTAACTGGGTGCGTTATTAAGGTCTGCGTGATATTTGATATCTCATATCTATGAACACAGCTATGCTGGACCACTTTGAAAATTAAAGCAGTGGATTTGAGTCTCATTTTTCAATGAAAAGGAAGCAGTCAACGACCATTAAAACTTAATCCCTAGAACTGGTGGTTTTACTTATAGATTAGCAGGTAACTTTTAATGTCTTCGCAGTTTTGTTAATAGTGCATATTTAGTAATGGTACATTAATAGTGCATTATTTAAGATGTTTAAATCTTTTTTTTTTAAATCACTTGTATAAAATTTTATCTTTAATGTTTTAAATCGTTTTAAATAGAGAGTTTGTAAAAAAGCTTAAAGTATTTACTAACAATATATATTTTAAATGTAAAGTGTTATTTATAACGATGTATTTATTTATATTTTGCGTTTCTCAGTTCAATTTTCATAGTTATTCATTATAATTAAAAACATTGCAATTTTTAAAAGTATTAATATTTGATTTACAATTTGAAAATTTCATAGCTAGTGGAGGTTTCGAGAAATAATTTTCTGGTATATTTGAAATAATTGCGACAATTTAACTCATTACAAATTTAGTTGTCAAGATATGTAAATATTAGGAGCACAAAAATAATGAATATTGATGAAACAATAAAACAGCTATTCAGTTAAGGTAATTTTTCCAGTTGTGTTATCGAATTTTTTTTATAGTGAAAATTGATATTTAAGCTCTGCATTTAGTATTCTATCAAAAACTATAAATGAAATAATTTGTAAAGAAAAAAAAAATATTTTTTTTTTCCTTGCGTTTATGATCCTAAGTTTTAAATTTCATTTGCTTTAAATGGATTCCTAATATAAATTTTTCACAATGCTTATTTAAAAATCTATACTTTTATTTTCATTAAATTTGTAATCAAATCCAAAATAACTAATTTCTGAATTCATTTTTATTCAGAAACACATGAAATTGGCAGGTGTTCTTATTCAGAATATATGCAATAGAATGGCATTTTCCATTTTTGACAGAAGATGTTTCAGAAAACACTATCAAAGTCGGTGTTTTGAACCGAATTTCCGACGCGCAGCCTCAGAAACGGAAAAAACGTGACCAAAATTGCTCTTAAGCATTTCATTTATCTAAAAATGGAAAACGCTATTCATTCCAAATCGCTTTAATAATCAGGCATGCAAGTGCCATGCGTTTAAAACATTTTTCATAAATATGTCAGAAAGTTTCGTGACACTGAGCGAAGGGAAATATAGCAAAGTATACACATTTAAAAACTTCAACACTTAACAGCAAAATAGCATAGTTTTAATTATTGTCAATATTTTTGGTGGTTACATAAAACAAATGGAAGTAGAAGTTAATTTTAAAAGTTGTTATTTGCACCATAGAATTTCATATTATTAAATTATTTAATTTTATTATAATTTTTAATGGATTCATCTATTATTTTTATATTAGTATGCGTTTTTTACATTTATAATTTTCTTGTTTAACGGCTACATTAGCCGGTTTCCCAATCAGATGCAAAGTTTTAATTTGAATACGAGTTGCATAAAAAAAATGATTGCCGATCCAATCCTTATCGTCGATCTTATCCGTATTTGGTGAAATCTTGTTATCCGAATCTATGCGAAATCATTTATCAGGTTCGGTCGGGTTGTGGGCCTACAGAATTTTTGTTGTTATTGTTGTTGGGTTAGGGTAAGAATACGGGTTGAATGTAAATATAGTTTCAGTCAACCATCATTCATGGTCAAGTAGACATTCAATCATGTTCAAGAAGTATATAACCGGATTCGTGCATGACTCTAGATCCGAGCCGACATCAGAAATTGTATCGTAACACAATTTCTGATAAAATCTGGTTACTTGGTCGTATGCAAGATTCTATTACGAACAAGACTTACAGTAAAAACATTATACCCGACTCGGGTCAGATCGGGTTCACGAAAATCAGGTCACACGACAACTAATCCAAATCTATTCTGTAGCCAAACAAATCCAAAAAGATCGATCCGAAGTTTCCGGATTGGATTCGGGTAAAATCTGGTCACCCGACCCGGTGCAGTGTCGTCACAAACGTCACAAACTTGAACCATAAAAAATTTTGATCCGAACAATCCGTATAGGATTCGGGTAAAATCTGGTCACCCTATCCGATGCAGATTCGTCACATTTTTCACATTGAAGTCGCACGGTGACTTCACAAAGTAGTCACATTGTGAGGTCACAGAAAGCCTTGAAAACGGCCATAACGACCTCGCATTTAGGTCACAATGACTTCACATCGACGTCACTTGACGTCACGACGACGGTCACAAAGTCACAGTGTGACTTCACAGTGACGTCGCCGTGATGTCACCATGCCTTACGGGATGTTTCTCACGCACCCTGTATATAAAATGAAAAGAAGTGTTATTCAATTTCTTTGGCCTTTTACTAAATCAGTATACCTACACTTTTTTTGGAAATACTCAACTGATCTATATTTTGAAAAAGCCAACCTAAACTCTCTAGATAGCCAAATATTTCTTTTAATTGTTGCTATCGAAAGATTTCTATAGTGCTATTGTTGAGGGTTGTGCATAAAAAGTTACTACCCTGTGAGACATAAAACAAACATATTAATAATTCTATGCATGTAAAATTAGAAATATTAGTAGCCAGTATTGCGATCATTCACACAATAAATGGAAATGTTAAGAAGATGTTTGTGCGTGGAATTCAGGACATTTTGCGAGTCTAACGAAAAAGACAGTCTACCGCGGTGCATTCCACTTATCTTTTTTTACAGACCGCTACAGTGACGTGATGCTCTTTTCGTACACCTGTATTGGTGCATTCGAGCATCACGTGACTCCGGCGGTCTGTAAAAAAAGATACGCCTAAAGCTCCACGGTAGCCTTTCTTTTTCGTTAGCCTCGACATTTTTCCGACTCCACGATGGATTTTTCGCCTTTTATTGCGCGCTCTAATGGAATGGAAAGAGAATATATTGGGTTATCTGGAAAGTTTTGCGGTTTTAGCGGGTTGCTACTGTTGATAAAGAGTGATCTTGAATGACGCAAAAATGTGTATGTTGTCTTTTCAGCCTGTGCTGCATGATTCTCGCTTGTTTTGAGGCATAATTTTTGTTTCAGTGCGCAGTGCTGAGAATAGAGAACCAAAAAGTTCATTTTCGTTATATTATGCTCTTTTATTTCAAATAAGGTAAAAATGCTAGTCAAACCGCTCGTAAAATTTGTGCTGTATATGATATATTAGGTGCGGTTCCAGATGACGCAGTTCAAAGGTTGTTTGAGAAATTTAAGCGCAGAAATGTCAGCCGCGCAGATGATGTTCGCTCTGGACGACAATCATTTGTAAAGGAGGAACTCTTAAAAGAAGCTATCGCTGAAAATCCACTCACATCAGTTCTTTCAACCCAGAATATAACATGTTTCGGATGCTATCTATTCTCTAGTAAAAATTTTGATGTTCAAAAAACATAGTTTACATACAAGTAAAGTAGATTGACAGCATTAACGTTAAAATTAATACTATTATTCTGCACTTTTATGTGTAAATTCATTTACGCAGGTGGAAAAGTTTACTTGAGGATCGCATGCAGCCGGATTACATATATCCTGAAGCAATCCTTTTTTTTTCTTTTTTAATACGGCTTTACAACATAGCTCTGAAAATTTGACTTTTCTGAAATACTAGTCATGAAATTTGTTGTTTAAAGTTTGCCTAGTCTAACTGTGATTCCAGTTTTTTTTAAAAAATGTCAATCTTCCCCTCTCCAAAACTTACAAAAATATCTTAATTTAACAGGCGTTACAGCCTGTAACTCCTTTTTTAATTAAGAAATTTCGAATTCTTTCCAGAAATTTAAAATATTTATTTACTTTATTTAATGACATAATTTAACACTTTTTTTAAAGTAAATATTTTGCTTTCAAAGCTACTGGTATGAATTCGGAATTTATGAATTAAAAATAAGGACAAACTGGAAATCCTGGTTACCCCTTCATCCCCCTTTAAATGAAGAGAGTCACGACTCTAATTAAATTGGTTGCTTCTGCTTTTCCTATTATAATATTGTTAGTAAGCGTAGATGGCACATTTATTAAATAATAGCAATTATTTTAAACTAACAATCTACTCTAGATACGCTGATCAATTTCTCTTAACGCACCTTTAATCTCACCATATATCTAAACATAACAACCCCAACTCTCCCGAGAAGAAGATACAGAACGAAGAACATATCGTTTAAAAAATTCAATCAACACTTAACCTCAAGACTAATAGAAAGAAACATTAACTTCCAGCAAATAAAAAGTAAAGAAAACTTCGACACACACTACAATGAATTAATACAAATCATACAAGAGACAAGTGAACACACTCTCAAGAAGAAAAGTAGCACACACAAACCCTCGATCAACTGGTGGTCTCCGGAGCTCCGAAAAACAAGAAACTACGTCCGGGTACTCCGAAGACAAACAAACTCTCCAACATCCACACAAGCCCACAAACAGAAATACAAACAGGAGCGAGCCAGATACAAGCTTCAAATCCAAAAAGCCAAACGAGAAGCATGGCTGAGATTCTGTCAGGCAACAACAGATCCCTATGGGAAAATGAAGAAAATTGCCTTCCAGGACTTTCACAAGAAAGAAACCTATGCACTGGCACACTCAACAACAATCACACACACTAAGAAATCATTTTACAAGGACCTCACGGAACACATATATGGAAATTCACAGATTACAGACACCAGAACACCAACACCAGACAAGACGGCCCCTCCATTCACCGTAAACGAGTTAAAAACGGCAATATACAGCTTCAACAAAAACAAGGCCCCAGGAATAGACAACATAGACCATCCCATCACAAGACAAATATTCAAACATCACCCACAACTACTACAAGACATTTACAACACACTCCTCAAGCTTAACTACTTCCCGACAGCATGGAAGCAGGGGGAACTAGTCTTCTTCTTGAAAAATGGAAAGCCTCCAACAGAAGCGGACTCGTATCGTCCGATTTCCCTGCTGCGAATCCTGGACAAAATCTTTGAGAAGCTAATACTAAAGCGTATCCTACATGAACTACACAACACACCAAAACTAGCACCGTCCCAACATGGATTCGTCCCAGGAAAATCGACGGAAACGGCAATCCAAGAAGTGCTGTCCATCATAGATCTAAGCAAACAAGAAGACAACTACACATATCTCATCTCTCTAGACTTCCACCATGCCTTCGACAATCTACCTTGGGATGCAACAGTGGAGGAGCTCGAAACCTTAGAACTGAGCAGACCATACATAAACACGACAAGATCCTTCCTATCGCTCAGATCTGCGTACACCAACTGGCTCTCTGGAGACCTTCACTGGTTCAAAAAGGGCTGTCCCCAGGGGTCGTGCTACGGCCCGTTTCTCTGGAGAATATTCATCAATAAGATCCTGATAATCCTCAGAGAAAAGGGATTCAAAGTGGTGGCGTACGCAGATGATATACTTCTAATCATAACAGGTCGCACCAGGAAGATTATAGAAGACAAAGGCAACGCAACTCTCCAACTGATTCAAAACTGGGCGGATTGTCATTCCATTCAAATAACACACGAAAAATCAACAGTTCTGCAAATAAAGAATCGTAAATATCTCAAGCGTCCACCCACACTAAAAATTAATAACAGATCCATCAAACATAACCCCACACTAAAATATCTCGGCTTAGTTCTGGACAGCACACTTTCCTTCCTACCACATCTACATGCCAAGAGATCAAAAATCAACACAGCAGTCCAAAACCTCCTGAAGTTTGCAGCCTCACAACGCAGTATCTCAAAAGCAATACTAAAAATATGGAACAACACAATCTTAGAAAAGAAAATAACTTACGCTGCAGCAACATGGTTCCCCAAACTACAAAAATCCCACGGGCTGCGACTCCTCTCAGCAATTCAGGTACAGTGTCTGCTTTTGATCTCCCGTGCATACAAGAAGACAGCAACCTCAGCTCTCATCGTCCTCACGGGAACAATGCCACTCTCACTAAGAACAGAGAAAACAGCAGCCCAAGGAGCAATCCTTAGGCTAGGCATCCCCATGGTTGGAATACAACCAGATATGTATCAACCGAAATTTATACCAACAGAAATTATACCATACAAAACATATTTTGAATGGACAGAGAATGCAGAGGAGCAGCCAAATTTGCAAGTATACACGGATGGATCGAAGACTGACGCTGGTGTAGGATACGCTTTCTGCATCTACAACAAAGAAGACACAATAACAGAACATCAAATACACCTGGACACCTCAAACTCCGTTTACCAAGCGGAGCTGCTCGCAATTTCCGACGCAATTTCCTGGCTGCAAACATCCACACACGACAAAGCAACAATACATTCAGACAGCCTTTCCAGCTTAGTGGCACTTACAGACATGAATACAGAAAATTATCTAATAGGTCAAATAATAAAGAAACTGCAAAACACAACAAAAAAGATCCTCTTCAACTGGGTAAAAGGCCACTCAGGAATTGCGGGCAACGAACACGCTGACAGACTCGCCAAGGAAGCCACACAACCGGACACATCAATAAAACACATCTTCCACCCAGCACCTCCATCCTACCTCAGAGGACAACTAAAACACAAATACACATCTAAATGGCAAGACCAATGGACAGCGGAGCACAGGGGACGAAAAGCCTACAGCCTCTGTCCAAAAGTCACCGAGGACTTCCTGGTCCCACACCGAAACATCTACCTGTACATAACCAACCACGGCCCGTTCCCATCATATCTCTCTCTCTTCAATAAAGCCCCATCTCCATTCTGCACATGTGGAAAAAGAGGAGATGCCACCCACTACACACTCAACTGCCCGCTAACGTCAGCATATCACATAAGGAAACCGGCATTACTGAGGACCTCAGTTTGGTTCCACCACGTCCTCCATACACCAAATCTACAACAAAAAATAATAGACTGTGTCCATCTCCTAGAACACAATCAGCAACTCTTTCAAATGCCTCCAGCACACCTTCTAGGAAATGTCCTGCCCTCAGACGATGATGAAGAAGAATAACCCTCATCATTGACCACAAAAATAGCGGAAACACAGTAGTGTAAATAATTCCATTCCCTCAGTAAAAGCCTAATGGCCTATTGGCCTCATCTGTATTTTTTTTTTTTTTTTTTTTTTAAATAAACTTGCCAAGCAGGGCTTGTAGAGCTTAAGCCGTATGGTAGGCCACCCTGCTTGGTTGAATCTGAATCTGAATCTGAATCTGAATTAAACCTTGTGTTTTAAAACAATGTGGACCTTTATTTGGAATGTCCTTCTGATTTCTGAAAAAGATATGAATGCCATTGCGTTATTGCATTTTTAATGTGTCACACAAAATTTGGGCTGTTAAACACAAAGTCTTTCCGTTGGTCATTTACAGTAGGATTTGTAAAGAACGATAAAACAATATGCTATTATACTATAACCATCATTGAAAACTCATCTAAGTATCAGTGAAGGTTCCGTCAAAATCCATTCGGCAGAATATTTTTAAAACACTAAGCTTTCATAATCGGGATCATCTGATTATGAAACTTTCCCCTATAATTCTTTAACTAAGGAAAATAGAACGATATGTGAGAACAATATGCTAAAACCATCTCTGATAAATTTTATAACTAACAGTGCAAGTACCGCCAAAATAGATTACGCAAGGTTAGTAAACATTTCCTTCTTGAATCAGCGAAAAATGTAAGTTATAACTTAATAAAAAGTACTTACGATTCAAAAAATAGTAAATTAAAATGTTTTGCATGCTTGCAATTAAATAATAATAATAATAATAATAATAATAAAGAGATTCGCGTTGAATAAATAGCAAGTCACGGTGCTTGGCATGGTTTGATTTTTTTTTTTTTTTTTTGCACATTCAGGGTTGAAAAAAATAGCGCATTAGCATACATTTTGACGTGATGTTGGTATAAAGGAAAAGTACCAAAAAGTATCCTAAAAACTTCGTTTCAAATGAGGCCAATTCTCTGTAGACTCTAATATGGAATAGGCCAGCTTTAAAAAAATGAATAATTGTGTTACATTATGGTGTCTATGGGGAAAAAAATTTCCGTTGGATTTTAATGAAGTTACAATACTTCAAATATAATGAAATTGATATGGCTCACTGAGGTGGATTAAAATATGCTATATGTCGAAAAATCATGCACTCGTTACATCATAATTCACTTTTATATTTTAACAGAATAACAAGGCTACTATAATTTGTGACTCGTGCTATAGCCAGTATACATGTCAGGACACATTGCCGTTATCATTATCTTTTTACGCGTGAAGGTTTCGCTATGCTACTCCATTGTGAAATTTTTTAATTTTTTAAATTCAATATTTGAAAAATGGCATAATCATTAGATTTGAAATTTATATCAAGAAAAATACATTTTTTTACCTTTCTAACGCTGTTTGTCTAACAATTTTCTGACAAATACTTTCGAGCCATTAATTTTTTCAGTAACCTCATATGTTTAATTTTCGAAGATTAATCTGTGACAACGATTAGAAAAAAAGCCAGTCGTCAGCAACGCGTAGCTTTTTATTAAAGACTAGCAGACTACGCCCGCTGCGCTGGTCGGTTTCTCCAAAAGAACCTTGAATCAAACGAAATATATCGGTGAATTTAACCTTGTATTTTAAAGTAATCTGTACCTTTACCGAGATATCCTAAAATAACATGAAAACGGACACTTATTTCACTAAATTATGTTTTTTTTAATACGGTTTATTATTACGTTTACAATTTATTACCTACCGTTTTCCATTGATTTATATGTTTTATAGCTACATGTTTTAATAACGGGAATAAACCTATATTATTCACAACTAAATAGAAATGGCGTATCTAGTATTTCTCGAGAATTAAATAAAAAGCACTCGTGACATCATAATTCACTTTTATATTTTAACAGAATAATACGGTTACTATAATTTGTGACTCGTGCTGACACATTGCTGTTATTATCTTTTTACGCGTGAAGTTTTCGCTATGGTACTCCTTTGTGAAATTTGGTAATTTTTGAAATTCAATATTTGAAAAAGGGCATAATCAGTGGATTTAAAATTTATATCATGAAAAATACAATTTTTTACCTTTCTAACGCAGTTTGTCTAACAATTTTCTGACAAATACTTTTTGAGCAATTCATTTTTTCAGTAACTTCAAATGTTTCATTTTCTGAGAATAATCTGTGGCAACGATCCCAGTCGTCAGCAACACATACCTTTTTATTAAAGAGGATGATAATAATATTTTAGAATATATCTTATAATTTCTCCATTTATTAGAAAATACAGTTTGAAAGGGATAATTCACGAAATCGATCAATATAATTCATCGATTTATTTGTTTCGCATAACCGCAACTTGAGATGCCTAAAGATATTTACATTCCGTACAACGACCTGTCTAATGTAATATTCTTCAAACATTTCAACGAATACATAAAGATTTGTTTAATAATGAAAAAAACATATTTTATTGTCAAGTTATTTTCAAATCAGACATAAAAAGGAATAGAATAAAAGAACAATTTTAAAAAGTCAGCTTCTATTTTTTTAAATATGTAAATAAAATGTAACATTATTTTAACATAATTTCTTACAATATGTGACAGATAATAAATAACACAACAAATTCTTTCTTTTAATCGAAAAATGTACTTTTTTTGTAACATGTAGTTTTGTATTATAAACGAAACCAAAAATAATTTGATGATGTTAAATCCTATTGTAACGTAAAGTTTTTTGGGATTTAGCTGTACATTTAAGAACCGAAGTGTGTATTTTTAAAATGTTATTTTTTTACTTTCGAAAGCCAGAGTGTGTAGATATTTTAGAGTACCACTTTTCCGGAACCCGAAAAATTAGAAACTCTATGCACCCTAGAAATCAGTTGATATTTTTCTAACTGCAGACAGATCCAGTGTGCATCTAAAAAAATTTAAGGGCATTAAAATCTTCTATAGTAGAATTTTAGAGTTAACCTTTAGGGGGACCGGAAAGTAAAGTCGTTTTATTACATTAAATTCAAGCAAATAATTTTATTTTTTATTTTTTATTTTTTATCAATGATGTAATCACCGTTGTTATCAATAAACATTTTGCCGTCTAATGTGCAAATTTGAAATGACGGATCAATAAAAATCAATTGGTTTTTGAGCAAAATATCTGGAGAATGTGTTTTGGATATTATCCAAGTGTTCAAATATTTTGTCACATAAAAAGTGTCATAGAGATCGGAATAAATGGAAATTCGATTATGCAATATCGGGCAAGATTGGTGGGTGAGCCAGTACCTCCCACCCCCAATTCATTAATTTTTTTCCAGGTTTCGTGTTGCGCAGTGCGGTCTGGCATTATCGTGTTGCAGAATAACGCCTTTCCTGTTGACAATCGCTGGACACTTTTCAATTAAAGATTTATCTACTCGATCCAACTGTTCACTGTAAAGGTCTGCATTCACAGTTTGTCCAGATTTCAGCATTTCAAAAGGAACGATTTCGCTAATACTCCACCAAACTGACAAAAGCTCTTTTTTGGGATATAAACCTGACTTAGGAGTACTTCGTTGCTATTCATTCAGATAGAGTCACTGCCTTTTGCATTTTGGATTATCATATAGGACCCATGTTTTCTCTCCAGTGATCAAGCGATGAAAAAACGCTTCTGCATTTCGCCGTTGAAGCAATAAGTTGCATGTGGTGGATCGGTTATCTTTGTTTTCTTCGGACAGATTATGCGAGACCCAATTACCTCGACTGCTTACTTTACCAATTTGCTGCAAATGCTCTTGGATTGTCGACCAAGATTAATTAAGAGTGTTTGACCTCGATTGTCTGCTACGGATTTGCTTCCATTCCACCCTTAACACGCCGTTGTCTAAAGTTGTTCGTCTTCCTGATCGATACGAGTCGGAAAGATCAAATCTGAACTTAGAAAGCCACCTTTGGCATTTACAAATGTCTAATGAACTTGGATAAACATCGCAAATGTTTTTGGTAGCAACTGTTGCGTTACTATTCTTATGAAATTCAAAAAGCATACAATTTCGGATAGCTGTTCTTGTATTGGAGTGTCCATTTTACTCAAAATTACAAAATTACAAAAAAAAAAAAAAAAAAAAAAAGATTTTATTATTTACAAATGAACAAGTCACTTTAACATTAAAATGTCTTTGGCACGACTTTGAAGTACATAATGGGCTGATAAATGATAAACAAATATTGGGATGTGCGAAAACGACATTACTTTCCGGCCCCCCATAGGATATCATAAAGTTGGCTACAGATTTAGAAGCTGAACATTTTCCTTTTAGATAATTCGTAAATTAAATAATAATAATAATAATAATAAACCTTATGGTATTTAGTTTAACCAGTTGCACTGATATTCCTGCCTCGTGTATAGTTTTGTTGTGCATAAAATATTAGTAGCCTTAAGAATTACTATACTTCACACACTTTGATTATAAGAAACAGTTTTACTTCACCTTTTTAAAGTAATTTTTAATTTAATTTATTTTGATCAAGCTAAAAAAATTGGTGGGAAATTGCATGATTCCATTTTCTTTTATTGCAAAATTTGCATAATTTAAATGAATTATTTTATCCAGAGCATATACAAAACAGTACCACATTGTCCCCAAAATGTTGTTTTGATATTACCATGAAATGTGTTTCTATTTATATAAGTGTCTTGAACAGGAAGATACTTGCAACCGGCAATTTCAGAGTGTTCTTCCTGTTTGCATCTTTTTATTAGCGCACTACGCCTTTCTTTATATGTGAAATTAGAGTTGATCAAGCAGTTCACAAAGTCTGTCAGTAATAAAGTTGAAGGTTTCAAATGTCTGTACTCTAAGTTCACATTGTTTCACTGTACATGAAATATGCGTTAAATGTTAAACAATGCAAAAAAATAAACTCTCTAAAATGAGAACTTTAAAAACATTCGATAATACCAAACCAACTACCAGTGAAGGGGAAAGTACAATCAGATTAAAAATTACAGATTACGATTAAATTTTGCAATCGTTAATCAAGACTACAGATTAAGAAAATAACCAGAAAATAAATCATTGTAAGTGATTATAGATTAATAATCTGTAATCGCAATCACGATTACTTGATCACATTATAAATGATTACTGTAAAGTTCGAAAAGTAGCTTTATCCCGTCCTTTTGATGTGAGATGTGAACAAAGTAATGTATAGTCTTATAAACAAAATTGAATTTCTTAAAATGTGCAGATTGAAACAAAAATTGCTTATGAAATTCCTCTTAAATATCTGAATGAAGTATATTTAAATATTCATTAGTGCATAGAGAAAAGTATATTTCGCAAATATTTAAGCTGAAATGTACAATCATTAAAAGATGTTATGCATAAAAAAAAGTAAGTATTCAACCTTATTTTTCAAGAGGGATGTGCAGCTAATGATGAGTGATGTGTTTTTCGGAGTATAAGAAAAGGAATTATAAATGTAACTTTTGTAAAATGAATTTAGTTGACAATGAGGTTGAATTATTTTTAATTCAATAGCTCTCAACACACTTGACTTTCAATTCAAACAAATTTTATTTCGGCAAACATTTCTTTGGCGAATAAAGCTACTTAATGACAATTTTAAAAACGGATATATCATCCATAGGCCGTAGTATAAGAAATGGCAACTAAAACTGGAGATTGACAAATTTTCATTTCCGAATCTTGTAATCTATGTAATCATGATTAATGAATTACTGTAATCATGATTGATGATTACAAGTAGCCATGATTAAAAGTATTATGAAGTAATCGTGATTCAAATTAATTATGATTACTTAAAATTCCGATTACTTTAATCGTGATTATTAATACGATTATAAAAGTAATTAATTACGCCCAATACTGCACGATATGTCTATACGATATGTATACTGCACGCCCAATACTGCACGATATGTTACGATATGTCTATATGTTATGACAGATATGTGTGAAATTATGAAACTACGCATTTTATTGTCACTTTTCTTGAAATTCAGATATACTTACAATCAAAATTGACTCATGCAGCTGTTTTGAGACACGAACAATCATATATGCAAATGTAATCGGTAAAACAATATATTTTCAACGAAACACTAAATATTGTAAATTTGCTTAACATTCAAATTACGAAATTATGAGCCGGCGTAAGATACTACGCAACAATATAATACCCTATACAACAAGTATGAACTAATCACGTTTTAACAACATAAATCTACAATAATGAAAGTTGTGCATGAAAAAAGTGGATTTTTATTCAATCTCCTGACAGCATTTTCGAAGACTTTGTTAGTGTACGCTGCTTAATAAAATTGCAAAGAATAGGTATTCTGTTCTACTTTATTAATCTGGCCTCTCTAAACGAATAAAATTCACAATTAGGCATCTGGATTATACTTAAATGATTGACAGATAATTACTAAGTTTTTAACAAACATATATAATAATTTTGAATAAAACTTTTCCGGTGTCAGATTTAAAAATATTTTTGAATATATATTTTATATACTTTCTTTCGTTTCTCTTGTAGGTAACTGGCTTCTGTTAAGGATAGAGCGCTATTTTCTTTCTAAATTTCCTTGAAAATTGTTTGCAATTGTCTTCCGTCATTATTTGCTGAACTAAGGGATGGCAAGCAGGGCAGGTGTCAGGTTTGCAGACTAAAAAATATGTAATCGAGTACACTATAAATACAGAACACTACTTTAACGGAGATTCGCCCTGTGCGACAGTGATTCTAGCTGCAACGTTGATTCATTCTTTATAGCTTTATGTACTTTAAATAATTAAACTCGTCCAGAGACATGTTTACGCATTCTTATCAAGGTAATTTTTGCCTTAATTTTCACAAAATTTTACAGTGGAATCATTTGATAAATATCGCAATACATTTCAAAAGATAAACATTCTTTTACTTTATTTTATTCACTTGAAATGTATCAAAAAACCCATATATATGCATTTTAATTTGATAATTAATCTGCTTGTCTCATCTTTAACCCTAATTTCAACCCTGTTAATGAATCTGCTTTGAACATGAGTTGCAGATTGGTGATTGTGGATAAATTACTGCCAGCATCTAAAAACTCCTTTAAGGTCAGATTCAATTATGATCTTTATAATGAATATTCGATAATACAGAACCACTCTTTACGTTTCGTAAATCAAGATGCGTCTTATAATGGGCCTTAAATTGTTAACCCATTTTAATCAGATCTTCAGTTTTGGAGCCTTTTCTCTATTTAGTTATTCCCCCATGTCTACATTCTCCATTTTAATCTGATCGTCTTCGTTTTTGGGGCTCCTTTCTCCATTTAGATATTCCTGCATTGTACTGCATTCCAGTTAAGACCCTAGTTCTCTGGGGCCCGGTACAGGGCAATTTGAGGTTTATGTTCCTTAAAATGTTAATAACTTGTCCCTTTTTAATCCGATCTTTTTCGTTTTTGGAGTCTTTTCTCTGTTTAGTTATACCCTCATTTCTACATTCCACTTAGGACTCGGCCCCCTGTGGCCCTTGAACTTTTTATGCGTCATGCATTTTCTATCCCCCCTTCCTAGTTGTGTAACCATCTTCATACATAGCCTTAAAGTTTAGTCTTGGACTTCTCTCCCGAGGCCACCATCCTCATATTTTTTATTGGGGCCCTAGGGTCCTTTTTAAGCATTTTTTTAAAATTTTATTCTACTGATTAATTTATACCCTATGCTTAATTTCGACTAATTAAAGATCTAAAGCGCTAAGTACTAGGACATTTTAAGATATTTTACTCTTAAGGTCCTGCTCAAAACTATCAGTTGGCCCATTTGGGCCCCCTATTATAGCTCCCTTAAAAATATAGTTTCACTGGCTTTTTTTTCTAACAGCTTCTTAGGACTTCCAGCTACTATCCACACGAAAAAAAATCTCGGACTTCAGCTGCCACCAATTTTGAATATTAATCTCCTTTTGGGCACTTGGTATAGCCTCTATAAAAATAATCCGATTCTCTTGCAGTTTTCTTTAACATAGTTCTAGGGTACTCCAGTTACTTTATAAACTACTAAACATTTCCTTAGACCCCTGACTATCAGCTGTTTTAAAATATTAATCTTCTTTTACGGTATCAACTTACGTTTACTCACTACAGCCGTAAATTAAAAATTGCGTTACTGTCAAAGAAAAGTGTTCAAGTTTAGAGAAAAGCAGGGGGATTTATCCGTAAATTAAATATCACTTTAATGTTTAAAGGGACTTCGTTAAATTTACAGGAGGGCACATTCCACTGTATGGGGACTCTTTCTTTTTTTGGTTTCTATGGGCTCAATTTCAACAGTATTTGCGTCATTCGACTTTATATCGAAAACATTTTTAAAAATTTATTATCACGAGCTCGGGGAAAGCCGAGCGGTTCAGCTATTTAACTAAATAAATCTGAAAGGAAAATTTCCATAATTCAGTTCCAAACTGAGTAACTTTGATACCTGTAGATAATTTGGATTTTATTTTCTTCTTTGTCCAAATTCTGAAAATAGAAAGATTGCTTCCAGCTAACAGTACGCTACACATCCACTAAAAACTTATTCAAAATTCAATTATAATATTCTGTATTTACTTTTGGGGATGCTGTTTACAGCTCGTAATATCTTATAGTATGTCGATCATGTAATCCGATTTTTTTTTCCTTGTAAAAACTGTAATTGAACAATTTGGTTTCCATTCATGTATTTTTAAATTTTTATTCATTCTTTATAGAAATTAAATGATTAATGTAGTCGATGTGAAATTGCCTATTTTATATTCTGGCAACCAATGTTATCAGATCAGGTCCATCTGTTAGTTCATGCTCAATTGTGCACGCAATCAATTGCAAAAATAGATAAACGAATACTGCGTTTAAATAATAATTTCTTTAATGAGTAAAATACATTTTTTTATAAACTTTAAAAATACATTTAACTCTAAAAATACTATATACTTTAAAAATATTAAAAATATAATTATACTTTAAAAATACATGTTTCTTAAAATTTTTGTAAACTAACAATTTAAATTCTAAGTGGTGTCTTTTAAAGCAAGCTTTAATGTTGAGATTTGTTAGACGAAAACTTTCAGTTACACTAATTTAATTGTGCAGTTACACTATGAACATACCAGACATTCCTTGTTCATCCAAGTGGAATTAAAAGAAGTATTACAGAATACTTTGTTTTGGAAAAATGGTAGAAGAGTTTAAAAGTAATTTCATTAGTTTTAAATGAATCATTTTCAAACATTTTCTTTAAATTCTTTAAGGAAATGATAGTTATTAATTCGGCTGTTCCGATCATTTAGATATCGAATTTATGTGTCTGCATTTTTATATTTCAAAATGATCGTACAAGGAATAAATTTTTTTTTAGTTTAACAAACAAATTTTAAACATATTTATCTCCGAATACTAATTCTGATATTGCGAGCATGATTTTTTTACAACCAATTTAAGAAATGTCTTGAAATTTTAGAAGTTATAATCATTACAATTTCTTATAGACTAAGTTAAATCTTTTATATGGAAATTGGAATAAATAACTAATATTCAGTTACAAAACTAATATGATTTAATATGATTTTATAAAAATATTTTAAACCTTTTCTGGTGATTTTTTTTCTAAAACAACTCATTTTAGGTAATGTTACATATAAGTTGCATTTATAAGTTATGAAAACTTCAGATATTTCATTCCATGGTTGCGGAGCTACACTGCATGCATTATTAAAATATCTTTCACAAGATATATCTTCCATTCTCTTGATGTTCGCATTTTACGGTTTTAACCGTTTTTATTGACCATTGTGTAAATGGTTGTAGTTTTTGGTCGAGAATGGACCTCTTGATGTTCGCATTTTATTATTTTAACCATTTTTAGGGAAATTCTGTAAATTTAGAAGAATTTTTCTTTGATTAGGCAATGGAAATGCAAAAAATCGTTACAAAAATGTTAAAGTTACAAAAAGGATAGATGCAAATTATCAGACATGAAAAAAAGCCGAATTCAAAAATTGACGTCGATGAGAAATCGTTGTATAAAGCAAAAAACGTGGTCTTCAACTTTATTTTTCTCAAAATACCTTTAGATAAGACATCAATCTAAACAAGAGTTAAAGAAATACTTAAATTTTGCTTAGGGGATGAGTCTACAGAAAGAAATTGTACCAAACTTTAATTTCAATGCTACACCTAAAGTTGGCATCATATTTGGATATTCCGCTTTATTCTACCTTCGGATACCAAACGGGAAGTCAGTAGATAGAAAATGTGACTTCTGCGTCAGCAGCAGGCGGCGCGTTGGTAACACCGCCTAATGCCGAGATCATACTATAGTAGGCGGGTGGAATAACTAGCGTGGGGCGAATAGGTCTGCTATAGGAGGGGCTATTTTCGGGGGGCTAAATTAATAAAATTTTTAAATGTCTTATAGTACGAGGTAACGGTTATGGTAGAGTCCGAACACTGACCCGCTATCCCTCTGCATTTTTCCAATGGTCGTTGTAATTTGTTAAATTAGAATTTATTTCTTTTTTTTCTCTGAAAGAGTTACTAATCCGCTGTTGTAATATGGATGTGTTTACCGGAATGAACACACAGTGTCTGTGATTATATTTAGATATTAAATTACTGTTTTGAAAGCGTTTGGCCATTAACAACGGTAAATATGATTGGTGATTAACACCCATTTTCGGTGATCTCTCTTCCTGCCACGTACAATAAATACCAAATTAACAGACAATTCGTTTCGAAATTTGATTCATTAAATATTATTACATGAGTTGCATTTTTTTACATTCAACTTACGTCAAGAAAAGGTCCGGAAGGAAGTTGAGTTGTATAGCATATAATTATGGTAAACTTTGATTGTTTCACTGTTGATTGTTTCACTGGTGCGAATTATTTTTTTGACAGCGGGCAGCGGTCCAAAAATTCATTCACAGAGAACTTGCTTTTCGAATGATTACCTCCATGGTTTATTATTTTAAACATTCACGACGAATTAATCTTTTTTTTTGTTTACTTTCATGGATAGAGAATTTGAATTGCGAACCTAATTTCAACTTAAGTTATTGCAGAATACATTAAGTCATCTCTCAAATATTAATAAATAAATAAACAAATAAATAAATAAATTTATTTTTGTATTTTTGAAGCATAAACTTGAAGATACAAACATGGTATGAAAATATTCTGAACTTTTGCTTTTTTACATGTTAATAATGTAATGTACCGTTATAAAACCCGGAACCGTTGGTCTGGTAGCCACCGCCTTAACCGCTAGACAAGTAAGGTGGTAGAGTAAAATCAGAAAAAATTCTCCCTTTAAAATAATGAAGTTATTAACGTTGTTATGCAATCACTTGTAATAGTATAGTAGTAAATCCTCCATAAGAGACACACCTGAATAGCGAACACTACAATTTATCGAGCACTTATTCAGCAGCTTACACTTATATACAGTGAAACCTCAGAATAGGGAACATATCGCAACGCAGAATCTGTCCTGCATTTCGACGTATTTTTTATTCAAAGATGAAAACCTGCAAATATATAGGGTTGGCGTGATTATTGACGGCCAATTATCTACACTTGAGATATAGGCCCTCAAATATATAGGGAGAAACACCCAGTTATTGACACCTAACCAGTAACTGACACTTGAGCAAAAATCTAACTCAAATAAGTATTTTGTTGTAAAATTATGCAAAGTAATGTCATCTAGTGGTTAATTAGACACTTATTTTTAATTTGAAGTCAATTTATTCACCACTAGAGGAAATTCAATGAGGAAGAAACTTTTGAGAATACAAAAAGGGCCACTTTGAAGCAACCATCTTATTTCTAAATTTAAGAAAGTGTTTTTCTAATCTATTTGTAATGCAACCATCCTAAACGTTTTTTCTTAAAACTATACTAGTAGAAATTTGTTTAAAGATGAATATGATATATTCGGGCCATGATTTAGGGTTTATAGTTATTTAATTTAGCTTAATGGCGGGGGGGGGGGTGTCAGTTATTGGTTCCTAGAATTTCAATTTTACCAGTCTCTGACAGAGGTGTTAGTTATTGGTTATATTAAAGAAAATTGAAATATATTATTTGAACCGTTTAAAAATGCATAATGATAATTTAAATTTATCTTGTAGTAAACACCATTAAAATTTAAGTTGTTTTACCAGTGTCTGACACCAGATGTCAGTTACTGGTTCATAAATGTCAGTTATTGGATATCTGTATTACTAATAATGCAGTACTAAATATTACTGCTATATACTCTTACTATATACTCTGCATTACTAATAATGCAGTACAGCTTACTAAATCGCACTCTTTGTAATAAATGTTAATATATTTCGTTTTTATAATAAAGAATTGAGTTTTTAAAAGCATTTTAATCTTTTAAAATAAAGAGTCAGTCACTGGTTCAGTTTGTGTGCGTTACTGGTGTTTCAAAATAGGGATGGTGTCAGTTACTGGAGTTTTTGACCATATTTATGAATAAAATTAATTTTTAATAATAAAATGTATAATTTGTCAAACTTTTGCAAACAGTAATTTTTTAATATATCTCTACTATCCTTTCAAAAATAAAGGTAAGTATAAATTTGATTTCATTTTTTGTAATAGTGATTTGAAAAAGAAAGAATCCTCAAAGCGTCAGTTACTGGGGGTTACACCTTAGGTGTTGGGAATTGATGAAGTGTCCGCTAAATAGAGATGTCTGCTCTTTGCGGAATATTCGTTATGAAAGTTTTACGGTACTTATATAATTTTATTTCTGTAAAACGGAGAAAACCTTTCGAGGTCCCGAAGTGTCCGCTATTGAAATCTTTTACAGTATTATGATTTTTAGGAAAAGTATAAAAGTAAAAAAAAGCAAAATTAAAGGCAAATGACGTACTAAATGCCTGGACAAGAAAATTTCTTAGAAAGAATATATTTTATAAGAACACAATTTGAAAAACACAAATTCCGAAATAAAATACATAAAACATTTTAAACTCTTTCAAACATAGTTGAAAAGTTTTTTATGATTTTGGTTCGTCTGCCTGTCTGCCATCTGTCCGTTTGTCCGAGTTCTAACTCTCGTAAATATACTCATACTTCCATGTAATTTATATATGTTATTCAAGTTTACTATAGCATGTTCCCTAATAAAAATGAAGCGCGTAGCATTTATAGCTTATTTAAAGAGACACGCAGAAGAATCCGGTTACATTGTGGTCTATAGGGAAAAAAATCGTTTATCGCGCATTTAAAAAATAATACGATATTTTAACCATATTGAAATTGATATGACTCAGTGAGGGGGTTTAAAACATGATTTTTTTATATAATATAGTTTAAGTAGAATTTATAGATCGTTTACAAGGACTCTCTTAAATTATGATCTATGTTGGAAAAATGTTTGCAGAGTAATTTTCTAACTAGACGAAAGATGTCCGGGACAGGATTCGAACCTGAGATCTCTTGGCTGAAGCTGCCATGTTCTACCAACTGAGCTATCCTAGTCGAATCTGGAGGGCATAATTCATCCAGTTAACCTTACTGATCATAGTATATGGTCTGATATTTTAACCCATTCGGGACCATGGGTGCATATATGCACCCTCAAAAAGAGCATGCAGAATTTGTTTTAGGCACCAGTAAAAAATAAAAATAATATTTGCTTTCTCTAATTAGAGAATTTTTGTGATAGTTTAAGTAAAGGCAGCTTTTTTTTAAAAGTGGTGCCAACTGAATAAAATTTGTGTAAAAGCCGCCTGTCCCGAATGGGTTAATCAGCTCAACAGAATAGATCGCAGGTAATGGAACACCAGCAAACGCTGGATACGTGATTACACTAGATTAATTTTAACACAATTATTCAAATTGGTAAAGAAATCATACGAGTTGTAATTTTCCAACTGGACGAACAATGTCCGGGCCAATTTGAATAATTGTGTTAAAATTAATCTAATATTTCAATGACACTAAACTACTTTAAACACAATACAACCGCTCAGGTATACCATTACATGTTTTCTGAAGAATATGGAAGTGTGTAGTACGTATTGTTCATTTAAATAGACACACACAAGAATTAGGTTACAGGACTGACTATGAGCTGAAAGTGAGTTTTCTACTGTTGTATGCATTTTCACACTTAACTTATATTCAATATATTAGGTGGTGTTTAACAAAAGTTTTATATTTCTATATCTTATACAGGCTCCAAAAAAGAATTCGCACTAATTACTCTCTATAGGCAGGTAATTGTTGAAAATGTATTTTTATTACTTTATGTGTTTCTTAAATTAATTATTTTGGTATCTCATTTTATTGTATGAGAAAATGAAATTTCTTAATAGTATTCTTATGGAAAGTGCTTCATAATTTATGCCTTATTCATGATTTTTCGTTCTTGTCTAATAATAAATTATCTTAATCATTAACTTTTGATAACTTTTCTTTGATAATAGAGAATGAGAAAAACATCTTTAAACAATTAAAAATGGCACAGAATTCATTTAATGTCGTTTATTAGGTTTTTAGTTGTCTTTTTCAGACTTCTTTCCTTTGTGAAGGTTTAATTACGCAAATACATATTGCGTCTTAAATATCGCTTGAACTAATAAGCTGTTTTCACGTATCGTGGTAACTGTCATGGATATGTTAAACAAACGATAAATGTCACTAGCAGTATTTATGGATTTATAATATTATGTTTACTAAACAACTGTTCAAAAAGCGATAGAATGATTTCTGCTTCTTAAGTGAAAAATCCTTGAGTTTATTTTAAGTATCCAGTTTAGTAATTTACTCTTCACTAAACTGCAAAATATTGCACTTAAAAACTACATTATTTTATGGTAGTTCAATATAATCTTTTGAGACGAGTTTAAGGGGTAAATGTAGTAGAGATGGGGGATAACGGGACCAGTTGATTTTCCCGTGCAATAAATCACTTAAATCTTAAGGATTTGTCAATAGATAATAGTAACAGCATTACACAAGCACCTGTAATGAATATATATATATATATATATATATATATATATATATATATATATATATATATATATATATATATATATTTCATTAGAGAGTTGCGAACCAAGAAGCAAAGCATTTCTGAGCCTCACCGTGAGGGACTTTTTAATGTTTAAAATGTAATTTTTTTTTTTTATAAAGCATAATCTCCGTTTTTAACGAAATTACATATGATTATGAAGCTTTTAATCAATGCTACTAATTTGCAGTCTTTTGTTTGTGTTAGTGATAAATAGTTATTTTAAAAATAAGACTAATTATTGTTCAGAATGTTATAGGGACTAGTAGGACATATCATATTGGTGTACTCGAAAGTGATTATATACGGACATTCGAACTAAAATTTATGACAAATGATAAAATTTACGTACAATAAGCTTAATGTTCCTTATTATTATTTTTATATAAATGTTAAAAATAATGCCATTTTACCAGATTGATTTTCAATAAAATCATGCCAAGGTAATAAACACGTCAATCAATTTCCCTTTGCTAAAATTTACTAAATTTCGAAGGAAAATTTAATATTAAAGTAAAATTTTGCTCGTTGAAACTATAATAGCACTAAATATATAATAATTAGATAATTTTGAAGATGTATTTCTAGTAGTAAAAAGTACTCCTAAAAACATTTTTTTCAATTTTAAAGGTTATTATTACAACTAAAAATAAATAAATAGTATTGTAAATACTGAAGGCAAATTAATATTTATTCTTTTCTGTTTTGAAAATGGTAAAAAAAAAAAAAAAAATGCTGTTAAATTTGCGTACGGCATACAAAATCGTACTTTTGTATTTAGAAATATTTTTTGTTCAATTTCTTTCTTGTAATGCATATTTATTTAAATATTTTATTTCAAACGGAGATTCTTTAATAAAATTAAGATTTAAGATTTAAAATTAAATGATTAAAAATTAAAAATGTTTGAAATTTGGTATATCGTCTGAAAAAACAACTCTTTTAGCAAATTGTTTACATTTTGAATACAGAAAATAATAAATATTAATTTGCCTTCGGTATTTAAAATACTATTTATTTTAAGAAAAAAAAAATAATATTTAAAAGGAAAAAATGCATTTTATATGAATAATTTTTACTAAAAGAAGCGTATTTTAAAAATTTTCTCTTAAAACTAAAAATGGAAAATCACGCATCAGGCGTAGATTTTGAAACTCTTTCCAACACTAACATAATATTATTAAAAGCTTTTATTTTTTATACAATGAAATGAGATATTTAAATCAGCTATTTAAATAAAATGCGCCGCAAACGATTTTTCCCCGTAGAACATACTATAACGGAATTATTTTGTATGTCCATGTAAAAAACTATAAATATTACACATTTCATTTTCAAGATGGAAAGTGCTATAGTAAACCTCATTCACATATAGAATTTAAATGTCAATTCGAGTATATTTACGCGAGTTAGACCGCGGACATACGGACAGGTAGACAGGCAAACCGGATTCATAAGCACTTTTAAACTAAAAAACATTGTTTAAAGGGTTTTAACTTTATCTTTCATAGAAACTTAGATACATCAATTTAAAATACGACAAATCTTAAATAAGTAGATGTTGAAATAAATGCATCTATATCTTTTAAGAAGCGCAGCAACCACAGATAATACAACACACATGTCATTTACTTTTAAAGGCACCAGAATATATTTTTAGCTATAAAGTAAAAATATGCTTTTTCGCAATTTTTTTTGTATTGGACAATCTTACAGTAGGCTGTCAAAAATTGTATTTAAAAAGAACGAATTTTCAATGCAGTTGAATAGAATTTTAGGAGCAAATGTAATCGACTCATTAAATGTTTCAGGAATGTACTTCATGAGGAGAAATTTTAATAGATACTTAACTATAGACGACATATTCATTTGATTTAATTGTACAAGTTGATTATGCATACATTTCAAAAGAATTTCCCTTAAATTAAAACCAGGAAATGACAGAGCTATTGAAGATGAAATAAGAATATTCAATATTTTGAGAATAAACCAAAGTTTTACTCATGTAGTTCATCCATACTTTGTTCATTAATTAAAAAAAACATTTATACGTATATTATATATACATATGAAATTTCAACCTGAAATACTATATTCGTTGTAGGTGTAGGTCAAACTTGAATAAATTTTCTCCAACAGAGTGAACAGTATCTTGTCCAGGATTGGAACCTGGGATCTTGGCTATACGCGTTAATGTTCTATCCATTGAGCTACCCAAACGATATAAGATACTTTTCACTCTCTTGATTCAACTTTTACGTCTATCTGCAAGCCATATAGTATTTCATGTTGAAATTTCTTAAGTATATAATATAATTATTATCCATAATATTATGGAGTTCCATGTGTACATATTTTTATCGGTAAAAAGTTTGCAGACGTTGCAGATCCGATGGTACTAACATGTGAGTGAATTGTATCAAACTGGATAACGTCTGGGTAGCTCAGTGGTTAGAGCACTGGCGTGTATGGACTAGGTCTCAGGTTCGAATCCTGGCATAGATACATTTTCCTCTGTTGGAGAAAATTTATTCAACTTTGACCTCCCCCTACAATGAATACATTTATACGTATTTTTGCAAGTCTACCCAAACATGTGTTACAGCAGACATGTAACTTGAGGTAATAAACACTTTTCATTTTTTATACTTCACGAGAAGCATGAATAAGATACAAATATAATACTTATTTATAAACTCCTATTTTACGAAAGTATGTTCTTTCTCTTTCAAATGAAACTCTCTTGATTTACACTCAAGTATTCAGTCTACCTTGTCTAATTGTCTACAATCTACAGTCTACAATCTAATTGACTTTTCAATAAAACTGTCAAAATCTATATTTCGTGAGGTGAATTTCCCAAACTTACTTTCTCAAAACAAATCATTTTAATTTGTTTTATTCATACCTTCAAACAATTGCTTAGTTTTAATGCATGTATGAGTTAATTTTTTTTTCTTAATTAAAAACCATTAGATATAAGCATGAATTATACTAAGTGATTTTTTTTAATTATATATTTTTTAATGAATTAGCAATATATATATCGTATATTCCGGCGAATAATGTGGATATTTAATAGAAGAAAATAGATCGAAATTAACATGTACCCGTTATACGCCAGGTATAAAAATGAAAGATTAAAAATTAAGAATAATAATTGTTATCATAAGAACTATGCTTTCTAATTTAATGAATATGTTATTCATTTACAAAAAATAATTTTCGCTATCAGATTATATGAAAAGCAATAGCTATTATACTTTACAATGATTATTCAATTATTTGTTATGTATGTCATGAAAGTTTCTTTTTAAAGAAGTGAATAAATCATATACTATTATAATACGAACAAATCTTGTGTGTCTGTGTGTCTGTGGTTATGCAAATTTTATCTTAAAAATGGCTTTTATGATTTTGACGAAATTATGTATCCTACAGTTTTCAGGCACGAGAAGACTATTGGGCTAGGTCAGATGTTCGAAAAAATTCGATTAGTGGATCATTTTTGGGTCACTACGGGTCAATGCATTTCAATGAGACTGAAGGTTGAAACAGTTATTTAATTATTGAACAGTTGGCAGTAAACGAAGTCGCAAAATTAGTAACATTTTGCCAACTTTGGCGATATTTGATGAAATGTTGGCGACATTGGCGAGATTCGGTGGGAAAATCGACTTTTAAGATTACGAATGTCAAAATGCATGCCTGGCGCCAAATGAAAAAATGCCGCGGTATTTGGCGATATTTGGCGAAAAAAATGGCTTTTAAAATCTGTAAGCATTTTCTAGAAATTCTCAATAGGAGCCGTGATACATGATTCAACCAATCAGAGTCCATGGAACTTTCTGGAAAACAAAATTGAAATAATCATGGTACATAGAATTTTATCAACACATGCTTGGCAATATTTGGCGACATTTTGGCCAAAAAATTGGCTTTCAGATTTTGAAGGAATTTTCCAGAAATTCCCAATAGAAGTCGCGATACATCATTGAACCAATCAGAGTCCATAGAACATTCTCGAAGACAGAATTCAAATGTAGTTTGGAATGATGCCCTTTCGTTGTAAATATGTAATATAAGTAATGTAAAATTTAGAAATATGTACTTGGTTTTAATATGGATTGTTTCTGTAAATAATACTGTTAAAAAATAAAATTATTTATAGTAATAATACTGCCAGAATTTGTTGTTATATCGAGTTGAATACAAAGCTAATTTTAACCGAGCATAGCTCAGTCATTCCCATTGGTGCGCAATATACGGAAAATGTATCTGAAAATAGAAACAAGTGGGTAAGTGTGATCCAAGTTCGCTCAAAGGGTTTCGTTTCATATTCCTTTCAAAACACTTTATCCTTTCTTTAATAAATTCAAACAAATTTCATTTAGCAACAACAAAAAAAAAGTCATGTTTTTTATAAAGTAAAAATTTACCGGTCTATTTTTCCGTTTTTTCGAATATCTAAACCAGCCAGATAGCGGTCCAAGCCCGCTATTATATTCTGTCATAATAATATCCGTCATACGGACTAAATGCAATATTTAAAAAATAATTTAAAAATTAAACAAATTGATGTATACCTTCAAAATGTTAAAATATGCGAATATTTCCCTAATCGGATTTTTATCACGATTTAATATGTTTCTCAAACTCATATATTTACCATTCTCTATTATTTATATTGATACTTGCTTTGTATTATTCTCAAACATCTGAAAAATTCGTTAAACTTCCCATATGACGTCAGATTTTCTTTTTAATTCTCTAATGACGTGACATTAATCTGCTTTGTTTACTTACTCATACTCCTTGTATTATTGAGAAATCTTAGACATTTTCCGTTTTATTACGACTATGACGTCAATGATTTTTATTTCATATTTATCTTTTTTTCAATTGGTGAAACTTTTTATTTCATTTTCCTTTTTCACGTGGAAATCGTCTGATAGAAAATTAATTATTGTGGAAAGATTTTCATCGTGGATTTTTAATTTTTGGCATCTGCTATAATGAAAAATGTTTAAATTTAAAAGGTAAAGGCTGTTAGAATTTTGGTTTTTTATCTCTATTTATTAAAATAATACGAATTTTTCAAATTTTAATATTTTCAGCTCTTTACAGCTGATATTCTGATTTATACACAAAGTTTCAACTCTGTAAGTTACATAGTTTTTGAGTATGGCTCTGTGACAGACAGACAACGCAGCGGGAGCAATAGGGTTTCGTGAGATGAACGAAACCCTAAAAATGAAGTCCGAAAGTTGAGGCGCGCGTTATAAACCGCGGAATAAATCGTATATGTTGGGAATGAACCAAATACGCATTTCGTATACTGTGAATGTGTTTTTATAAGGAGTTTATCCAAATAAGTACTGTAGCGTACATATCATTTGGAATAATAGCAGCTTTTCATTTGTCAAAATAATTGTAAATTAAAGTATTTTTAGAAGTACTAGTGGATTTGCATTATTATATTTCCTAAACAAAAGTTCATCATGTGTTCTCTTCCATTTAAATGAAACATTCTAGATTACGTGGTATGTATTCAGTCCAGTAATTTTCTTTTCAATAAGACTGTCAAATGCTATGCTTCAACAGAACGGATATTCGAGAGAGTTGAATAGAATCCTTCTGCACGAGTTTGAGGAACAAATGTAATCGAGTTATTAAATGTTTCTCGAATGTATTTCGTGAGTGGAATGTTTAAAGATTTACTAAAAATATACTTTTAATTCGTTTTCTACAATTATTCTTCAGATTTATAACGCATGGTTACATATCCAAGGGAATGCTTTTCGTTTCAAATTGAAAACAAATAAATATCATCTTGACATAGAAATATTTTTTTTTTGCAGATTTTTGTTTCATTTTTTAATGAATTACCAATATATATATATATATATATATATATATATATATATATATATATATATATATATATGTATATATATTGCATATATATATGCTCGATTGCATATATATATATATATACAAAGAGAGAGAGATAATCTTAATACATTACCAAACATGCAAAAACTACCGAGAAATCAAATACGTAATAACCAACTTAGCGCAACATTACAAACATTCAACTTAAACTCAACCCATAACACTAAAAATTAAAATTGAAAAAAAAAATGAAACCATTGGACACAGGTGAAGAAATTTATGTGTATAACGTTTTATCACATCTGTCAAGACCAAATATATAGAATGAAACCACACCGAAAGAACTAGTATGAGACGATCATATCAACAATCATCCGTTCACCGTCTCTTAACACTTTTTCAATTGTACGACCTCGCAATCGTGCTGCCTTTCGTATCGAACAAATTCTTCATCTTATTACGATAAACCTTATTCATTACAAAATTATAAGTCAATTCATTTAAAACCTTTTCAGAATAACCCTGTGATATTGCCTGGTTGTATAATTTATAAATTTTTCTAAGCGTTTCTTCTCCGTGTTCATATTCAAATAATTAACGTTTGTGAGATTCTCTGACGCTGGTTACAAACTCAAACCATCAGGATAACAATTGAAATCAAAATTCTCATTTGTATCATTAAATTTCACCATTAAAATATCATCTATATAGCTTTAAATCTTCACATTTTCATTCATTATAATTTTCTCTTAGTATGTATATATAAGAATATGTAGGCTACAATGTAACTACAACATCCCCCATTGGTATACCTCGTAGTTGTTGACAAACATATTTTCAACAATATAGAAAAATTTTCCGCACTACAAAATAGAATAATATATATATATATTCAATGAATAAACTAAATTATCATTTAATAGGTAGTGCATTTTCCAAGGGTTTACCGAAATACGTATTGCCGTGCACATATCACTTGGAATAAAAATGGCTTATCATTTATCACGGGAATTGTAAATAAAAAATGTTATCGGACTTGTATGATTGTGTTTTCCAGACAAAGGTTTATTACAGGATAGGATGTTCTCTACTATTTGAATGAAATACTCTAGACTTCATTTTATGTAATTGGTCGCCTAATTTTCAACTGGGCAGTCAAATGCTTCAAAAGAACGAATGTTCAAAGCTGTTGAGTATACTATACAAGAGTTTAAGGGGGAAATGTAATCGAGTCATTAAATGTTTCATGAATGCATTTAGTGAGGAGAAATTTTGACATACCTTCACTAAAGACAAAGGATAGGGGGATTAAAAGGATGGGGATTATTTTTAACGCATATTTGCGCATTAAAAAAAACAACTCATCCCTCTTTATAATGCTCTTCTTTTACAACATCATTAACCCTTTAAGACCTGAAGAGTTTTGGTAGAAATTAAAAGCATATAAAAATTATATTTGATTGAAAAGAAATATTTTTAAAAAATTACGTTGTCAGGTTATATCAAGGAGGATCTACACAATTGTGTGGTGCAGGCTAAGCTTTAAATCACAGGGAAAGAGGAAATTGTTTTTTTTTCCCTTAGGATCACCTTTACAATTGTGTAGGTTAGGTCTTAAAGGGTTAAATAACAGGTTGGCATAGTAATTGAAAGTTTTAAATGTTCATTATTTCCCAAATCACTAAAACACACACAATTTTTTAAAGAACTAAATAGGCATTTCTCAGAATATGTATTTGTTTTTTTTTCGTATGTGTGTGTGCGCGCGAAAACACATAGAAACAGACAGATACTTTTTATTAATACCACTTTATATATTAAACGCTTTTATCTATAGCAGGAATTATATATATATATTTAAAAAAAAAAAACGAAAGTGTAGAAGTCAATAGTAATATCAAGTGTCTTAAAAATGTTAATTTGTTCTATTAGTACGCTAGATTTCATTTAGTGTACTCAGTCTAATAATCTCCTTTCTGTTCAATAAGACTCTGAAGCATATGAATGGACTATTTTGAGTTTAAGGAGCAAATGTAATTGACATATGAAATGTTTCACGAATGCATTTCGTTTCGTGAAGAAAATTTTTCACAATTTCATAATAGACGACCGTTTAAGTCAATAGTGAATTAGAAAATAAATAGGAAAATTCACGAAAACCCTTTAAAATTCTCTGCTTTTAAATTAACATTAAGTACCACATAATAACTTGATATAGTGATTAAAAATTTTAGATGTTCACTTTTTTTTTTCAAATCACTAAAATATGTATTTTTTAAAGAATTAAATAGGTATTTCTTAAAATATATGTATTTCTTTTCTCGTATGTCTGTGTGTTGAAACACATTAAAAGAAACATATTTTGTTTTATTAATACCACTTGAAATATTAAACGCTTTTATTTATCGCAGGTATTATTGAAGAAAAAACTAAGAGTGTAGAAGTCAATTGTAATATCGAGTGTCTTAAAAAATGTTAATTATAAGGCTTAACGTTCTCTTCTTTATTAAATGAAGTTCGCTAGATATCAAATAGATTACAGAGTCTTATAATATCCTTCCTTTTCAGGAAGATTCTGAAACACATGAACGGTATCTTTTGAGTTTAAAGCGCAAATGTAATTGACACATTAAATGTTTTACGAATGTATTTCATGAGGAGAATTTTTCACAATTTCATTATAATCGACATAATCTATTGTTTAATTGCACATTTGACAGATTGAGTCTCTACACATTTCAAAAGAATTTCCCTTGAACTTAAAAACAATAGGAAATTAGAAAATAAATAGGAAGAGTTCTTTTTTCGTTTTCAAATCACTTAAAGATGTACTTTTTTAACGAACTAAATAGGCATTTCTTAAAATATGTATTTTTTTTTTCATATATGTGTGGGTGTACTCAAACACATTAAAACTGACAGACTTCATTTTTATTAATACCACTTGGAATATTAAACGCTTTTATTTATCGCGGGAATTATTAAACAGAAATCTGCAAGTGTAAAAGTAAATTGTAATATCAAGTGTCTTAAAAAATGTTAATTACAAGGTTGAACGTTCTCTTCTTTATTAACTGAAGAACGCTAGATTTCATTTAGAGTACTCTATCTAGTAATGTTCCGTTCAATAAAACTATGAAGCACATGAACGGAACCTTTTGAGTTTAAACCGCAAATGTAATCGACACATTAAATGTTAGAATTTTCCACAATTCTTTATAGACGATATATTTTATTTTTTAATTGTACATTTGACAAGTTGAGTCTATATGCATTTCAAAAGAATTGCTCTTGAACTAAAAAACAATAGGGAATTAGAAAATAAATAGGGATATTCAATGAAACGCTCTGTCTTTAAAATACTCAGCTTTTAAACACCAATAAGTAACAACGAAGTAACTTACATAGAAATTGAAAATTTTTAAATGTTCATTTTTTTCATATCACTACAATATCTATTTTTTTAAAGTACTAGATAGGCATTTCTTAAAATATATATTTGTTTTCATTCGTATGTTTGTGTATGTGCTCAAACACATTGACAAAGACAGGTTTGTTTTGTATTATTAATACCACTTGAAATATTAGACGCTTTTATTTAGCGCAGGAATTATTTAAAAAAAAAACTGAAAGTGTAAAAATCAATTTGTAATACCGAGTGTCTTAAAAAAGGTTAATTATAAGGTTCAATGTTCTTTTCTTTAATAAATGAAGTACACTAGATTTCATTCAGAACATTAACACTCCAGTCTAATAATGTTCTATGCAATAAGACTCTGAAGCACATGAACGGAATCTTTTGAGTTTAAGGAGCAAATGTAATTAACACATTAAATGTTTCACGAATGTATTTCGTGAGGAGAATTTTCCACAGTGTCATTATAGACGGCATATTCTGTTGTTTAACTGTCCATTTGGCAAGTTGAGTCTGTATACATTTCAAAAGACTTTCTCTTGAACTAAAAAATAATAGACTATTAGAAAATAAATAGGAATATTCGTAAAGGAAATAAATATGTACTAATATTCTTCATCCATGCTTTAAATATAATTTAAATAAGTATAAATTAAAAAATATATATATATGTATTTTTATAGGCATTTATGTAGGCATTCAATATTTATATTTAAAATTACGCCTAATTTGATGACAGAAATTCATGTTTATTCAAAAAAAAAAAAAAAAAAAAAATATATATATATATCCGTTACAATGCGTTGATTGGGCGTCGGTCTCGATTATGAAAAATTCCCGTTTTTGTTACGCGTGGTAGAAAACACGAGCTATTGAATTTATTAAAAATATATATAATTTTTGCTTTGTTTCTTTTTCAAGATACTGGAAGAGGAAAGAAAAAAAAAACTTTATATAATCTATCTATTCAGTATCTCTAAATTGATTTTTCAACGTATAATCATAATTTAATTTAATTTAATTAATATTATACAATTAATTGATTGAGGCGTACTTTTTAAAAATATATTATATTGTTTATTTTTTATTTAAATTTTATACTTTTTACTCTTTAAAATATTTCGTTTTTGCAGTTTTACAGCCAATTGGCATCTTTTGGCGAGCGCGGTTTGGTACATAACTAAATTCATTTTTTTGTAATAAGTATACAATTATAACCGTAAAGAATATTTGGCGATAAAACACCTGTACACGGCTAACGGAATTAAAAAAAAATATTTTATTAATTTATAATTAAGTTATTAAAATATTAAAATGTTGTATTGTCATCGGAAACGCACTTTTGTACATAATTTTTTTAAAAATATAATTCTAGCATACCAGGAAGTGAGTGAAAAACATATTACAAAATACCATCTTTGCACAGAAAAACCAAGTCCAGTTAAATAAAACAGTGTAAAAAATAAACACTTTTCGTTTTTCTCGTGAAGCAGGACAGAGAAATATTATTTGAAGTATGTTTGGATTTACAATACAGTTTTCTAAATAAATCTTCATTTTACGAACGCATATTCTCTCTCTGTGAAATGAAACACTCGATTTACTCAAGTATTCAATCTAGAATTTTCCTTTTCAATAAGATTGTCCAAAGCTGTTATTTCAAAAGAATGACTTTTCAAGTGAGTTGAATTGAATCTTTTGACACGCAACTTAAGGAGCAACTCATCATATTCTTGGATGTGTTTCGTGAGAAGAATACTTCAAAATTATTTTCACAAAACAAATCACACGGATTTTGTATTTGTATATTTCAAAAGTTGATTAATTTTAATGCATGTCTGTATATTAAAATTAATGGTCTCTGCTTAACCATTTATGCCCCGATGGTACTTTAAAATACTATTAACACTATAACTACCATGAGCCGTCATTTTGACGGTTACCAAATGAATATATTCCGATTCGAACCAGAAATTTCTTTTAAAAATAAATTAAATATAAAACTCACAGAAATACGTTAAATGAATAAGTTAAGTAGTTTTAAATAAAATTTCTAGTACGAAATAACTTTAAAAAACTTAAGTAAAATTTCCGGTAGTTCTAGTGTTAAAATACACTTGTTAAAGATTCATTTAAGATATCAATGGGTAGTAATACAATTTAGGTTATTTATTTGTTATTGGAGACTTGACACGCAAGAGAAAATGGTAAAGTTGAAATTGGCGAGAAAAGCAAATTTTATCAAAAGCGTTTTCTGATAACCTTTATTTTCATTTTAGAAACGTAATCAGATTGTTTATGTATTTATGAAATGAATATCAACGTATCAAATGCACAAACAATTTATTTTATATTTACACCATTTAATACATACATTAAGAAGCAATTTATTTAATATATACATAAATAAGGAATATAACAATGTAATATAAAAAAAGTAACATAAAAACAATATGAGACTTAATGCCTGAGTGGGACAGATCAGTCCAGCAGAGCTGGACCGTGGACCTTTAACGTCCCACCCGGGATGTTCCCCGACACGCGGGGATTCGTATGGGTTAGAGTCCAGTCTCCGACGGGCAGGGAAGACCACGCCGAAACCGCCGATGCAGCGCGCGCATGGTCCCGAACGACCATTTATTGGTGCTAGAAAAATTACAAACTAGGCCAGAGGCTGGCACTGCCAGGTCAAGTCTGCACGCGATAAAGGGCAGGCACAAAACAAAAAGAGAATATTTACATTTACGACGACCATACCTCTGGATCCAGCGCTCCTACGCGACGGAGAGCGGATGGTGAGAAGTCATGGTGTAATGAAGGTGAAAAAGCAGTCCTTGGCACTCCTGTGCCAAATACACAGTTCATTACCAAGGCGGCTCCAGAAGCAGTTTGCAGGAAGTTAATGAGGTTAGGTGCTGGTAGGGCCTGCAAGGCTGAGATGAAATAGACCTGCTACTTAGGTCCTGATAATACAAGTTAATTTAGGGGATGGCTCGAAGGGATAGAGAGAGGTTTGCTATGTAATTAAGTGAGAAATAGATTTATAGATTATTGGTTAAATTAAGATTTAGCGATGTATTGGAGCTTTACTTTTAGAATTGCTTTTAATTTATTGTTTAATAGGATTTGCAGTTGCTTAATATGGTGTTAATTTGTTAAGTTAGTTATTTCCATTAAGAGACTATATATATTTTTGAACTTTTTGAGAAGAATGGGGCGAGAAAGGATATTAGTGATCCAGAAAGGAGGGGCGTTAGTAAGCGAGCGTAAGTGCCAGGCATTGATGAGGGGATAGTGGTAATAGTAATGTAAGGGGGTACCCTGTTGTCCGCAAGGACACATATCAGACAATGCCATTTTGTAGAAGTTTAGGTAAGTGGGGAAGGGGCAATGTCCTGTGAGGAAAGCTGTTGTGGGGGGATAGGTTGGGTAGGTTACGGGTGACTTTTGGGACAAGCTGGTGGGTGTGTCTACCTTTAACAGAATCATTCCAGTGGGCCTGCCACTGAGGGATGATTCCGGATTTAAGAATCCTACGGATGTAGGAGGGGGACTGGGAAATGATGATCTATGCTGGGGCGTTCTGTTGCTTCCTTCGCAAGCTTGTAAGCATGTTCATTGCCTATAATTTCGATGTGTGTCTTAACGTGACCCAGGGCAACGCGTCTTGCAAGGACTTTTAGTGTTTGTTTCATTTGGAGTACTATGGGGTGTTTAGTTCTATGTGCGAAGATAGCTTGCAGACCGGACAAGCTATCGGAGTATATGTGTGTGAATTTATGGGAGGGGTTTGAGGCTATCCATTCCAAAGCCCGCAAAATCGCGAACAACTCTGCTTGAAAAACCGTGTTGTCACCGATTCTGCAGGCCCACTCATGGGTCACGACTTCGCCCTTCATGGTGCAGAAGGCTGCTGCCACGCCGGCATCCGTGCGAGACCCATCAGTGTAAATGGTTGGATAACGGGGTGAAAAGTTGTGTTTAAAACCATGCCTGGCTATATTTACTTGAAGGTGTGAGGTCTCTTCCGCACAGTGCATTATCCAGCTAGGTACTTTCCTCTGTAGCGTTGTTTGTGAGAAAAGTGTGGCGCTTGTTGGTTTGTGTTCAAAGTGTGTGATTATGTTTTTCTGGTACTCGTATGTCAGTTTAATTGTAATTGGAGGGAGACCTGTGATTACTGTGAACGCGTCTGAGGAGATGGTTTTATAACCTCATGCCACTGGCAACAGAAATTACCAACAGAAATCGAGGTCAGTTTGTCCTTCACGTACTGTGTCAGACTTTCTCCCCAGACACCCACACAGTAAAAGATGATCCTTTCAACTAATGCGTGGTACCAGATTTTGAACATTGTTGGCTTAATACCCTAGGATTTGGACGTAAATTTACGTGCGTTATGTTGTAATATTTCTAGTTTAATCCTGAGGTTGTTGATGTGTTCCACCCAGCAAGTGTTTATCTAATGTTAGACCTAAAAGTTTTAAGTGTGAAACATGCTTGACACTGACCCCATTTACTTTGATGGTAGGCGGACGACCTCTGAGGTCATGTGGTTTTGCAAATGTTAGTGATTGCGACTTCTGTGTTGAAACCTGGAGGTTGAGGTTAGTTAGTAGCTGGCAAAATGCGGAGAGAACTCGAGCTGCCATGTCCTCCACGTCCCTGCACCTTCTGCCCCAGAAAACAAAACTGAAATCATCAGCGAACGCGTATAGGGTGAAGCCTAATCTCTCTAGGTTGTTAAGAATTTTATTTGCAATAAGCAGCCACAGAAATGGGCCCAGGCAGAAGCCTTGAGGAAAGCCCTTTTCGAGCTCTTGGACTGAGGATCCTGAGCCCCAATTGATAAGAACAGTGCGACTGCTTAAATAGGAGGCTAGTGTTCCAGCTATGTTAGCCGAGCAGTGAATTTCTATTAGTTGTTTTATGATGTCCTTCCACTGTACGTTGTCGAATACACCTTTAATATATAGTGAGACTAGTGAGGTTTAGATACCTTTACTGATCCTGTCATTGCAGGTGGATAAGATGTCAAATAGGGCTTTGTCACATGACTTGCCCTTGCGGAACCTATATTGCCTATGGTGCAATATGTCATTTTTTTCCATGAAGTGCACTAGTCGTATGACCAGTAATTTTTCTAGCAACTTCCCCAGAGTTGGGAGGAGACAAATTGGCCTATAGGATGTGGGTACCGAGACATCTTTCCCTACATTCAGAAAGTAAACGACCTCCCCCTGTCTCAGAGTGTGAGGAAAATAGTTAAGTTTTAAACAAAGATTGGCCCATCTGGTGCTCAATTTTGGTATAATTTTGAAGGTTAGTTTTAAAATTTTATAATTAAAATTATTCTTGCATATTATCTTGACCTGTTTTATCTGTCTATCTATTTACTAAGAATCAGAAAATGGAAATTAATTAAAACGACCACCAAATGTAATAAAAAATTATTTTATACAAAAGCAATGAGATAAAAAATAATGAGATGGTTCAGTTTATCAATTTGTTAATGTAGGGTTCCAATCGCGTTAACATCAGTCACAAATTGCCACGTTCAGTGATGTGCAATCTTTTCCTTTTCTTATACAGTAAATTACGGTACTGCACTGAACTCACGCTCAGCCAAATACGCTGATGGAAAATCAATCAACATTTTTGGTACTCTTGTCCACAATTCAGGGTAGAGAGCTGCTATTTGTATTTGAAACACAAACTCTAGGTATCCATTTCTGAATTTTACTTTTAGTTCTTCGTTAGTTATGAATTCTATGTGTTCCTCTTCTAAATTTGAGGATTTTTCTGTATCTGTATTTGCGAAAGCATCTAAAACCCAACTAGGTATTTTTAATTATCCATGTTTAAAATATCCCTGAATCGCTCCGTAAAATCAGCATGAAGAACGTCCAAGTGTTGGCAATAAGTAAGTAAATCTTCCAGTTTTGCAAAAACTGTTGATAATGTAGACAAGTGGCTGTATTCATCTCTACCATATATTTCGTTTGAACCGAAGACGTTTTTCCACAAAAGCAGCTATGGCGTTTTTTGTTTTAATTATATTCAACTCATCATCATACAAGCGATGCCATTTTTGGATGGAGTCAGGTTTTTGCGCAGTTTTTCGTCGCTGTTTTCAAGGAAACCTAGTACTGAGTCAAGTAGATTGCAAAAACGATTTAGCCAAATAACTTTTGAGAACCAACGAACTTCTGTGTGCAGCATCCAGTGATTGTAATCTTCACCATTTTCACTACAAAGCTGGCCACATAATATATTATGCATTGAATTACTCCTAATATTATTCACTGCTCCTATAACGTAATGAAGCGACGTATGCAAGCGTTGATTGAGATTTTTTGCAACCAAATACTGACGATGAATAACACAATGTACCAGTGTTGAATTCAGACACTTTTCTCCGGGGGGAATTTCTGTAGCTCCACAGGGTCATAATAGAGTTTCAGGGGAGAAATTCCACCTTTTTACCAATGAAAGCATAAAATTTCAAATCTTCCGCGGGGGGACACTTCCATGCTCCGGGGGGGGGGAGGGGAGTACCCCCGGTCCACCCCCTGAATTCAACACTACAATGTACAGCGTGTACATTTGGTACTGCTTATTTCGAATGCCATATGAAACCCTTATGACGCCCCGTCATTGCTAGAGCATCATCAGTAGCAGCTGACAAAATATTACAAATAGGAATTTCTGTCTCTTATGGTAAGAGTACTATTTCGGTATTTGGTAGAGTTGATTTATTGAGTTCAATGAAAAATCCGAAAGTCTTTAAGTTATAGCATAATGATATTTAAACGTTTTTATCCATTTAATTTTTTTTTCTTTGTACTGAATAATTACTCAGAGGACTTTTTCAGATGATATCTGACGGCATCTGAACAGTTATTACCTCTTTGACTGCTAGCAAGATTAATTCCTTGTCAATTGTGTGTAGTTTTTCCGCTTTTGCGATTAACAATGAAATATTATATGTGGCTCCTAGTCCATCATGTTCTTGTAAATGGCATAAATCTTTGTCCTTTTTATCAACATGCATTTTGTTCAAATGCTCTTGCAGCCTAAAAAGCATCATGGCTTGTTTAGAAAAAAACTTTTTGGCGAATTAAACACACAGGTAATGATTGGTTTGTGGAGAGAGTGCTTAAATCCATATTTAAAATACGCAATGCTATATTGCCGGCATTTCTTCTTAGATTCAGACTTTTGAAATATATAAATTGTGATGGTTTAAGTTTAAATAAATTAACTTTTCAACAGATTTATAGATAGTTATGAAAATAACGGCTATAATGACTTCTATCACTTTCTCTCAGAATAACGAATTTCTTGGGCAGATTCAAACCACAGGTTCGTTTGAAAATATCTACTCATTCATGTGTCACCATCTTTCTGCCATTTTTCGAAATACAGGTTAATAAAATAAAAGGAATTCGGTTTCAAACTTTTAGTTATCTTACAATATCAAACTCTGCACTCCGCGACAATGTTTAACGATTTTTAATGCGATTTATAATTTATTTTGCGTTCTGTAGCATAGTTTTTGACATTTCTTAAAGACGCTTTCGTGTCCCACGGCGATTTTCTGACATTCGTAAAAGAAATTCAATTTGGTGCCCCCAGCTCAAGATTAGTTTGTATAAATTTTCATTTAAAAGTATATTTAAGGTTTTTATCATGGGTCGGGCAACGCCCGGGGGGGGGGGGTCATCTAGTTTTATTATATTAATTTCCTAAGTAGGTAGGTATGCCACAGCCGCCCCCCTTGACGGTCTTAACGCCCTCCATTTGCCTGTGGACACGCTACCGCCCCCCTGGAAGACTCCAGCACCCACTGGGGGGTCGGTACCGCCCCCGTTGGGAACCTATGAGCTAGAGGGTTGCAACTCGAGTTTAATTTCGTCTGGTGTGAAGTATTTGCCTGTAAAAAATTTTTGCGCCGTGCCAAAAGGTTCTGTTTGATTGCAGCAAAAATTGCGCCAGGCTTTGACCCTGGAATCCAAAACACTTATCTTAAATTTTGATGAGAGAAGAATTTTTTTATTGATCGCCGTTTCAGTTTCGTCATTGGTTCTAATATTTGGAGCGAAAACGCACTTTTTAAAACTGAGTTATGCCAAAATTCCTATAAAGAAGTATTGAATTTAGAATTAGGTACAGACTTTTACTTTATCACTTTAGAAATGCATTATTCGTTGTACAAAACAAAAGCAGTTTTAAATTAATAATTACCGTATTTACCACATGTTTGAACATTATTTTAGGATAGCATGTTTTACATTTGATTCAATTTCCGGATTTACTCTTATCTAAGTCGTGCTTTTTTTTCCTTCAAAATTGATTTCATTTAACTGGGTGCGCATTGGAGTCAAATATAACTCGCAATATTACAAAAATGGATGTTTAGGTCATTCTCACAAAACCGAAAAAATACATACTTTAAACAATTACCTTAAATAATTAAAAAAATAAATACAATTATAATTAAGAGTATTTTAATAACGTTTTCATATTCAGGGCTAGGCTACAGGTATATTACAAATTCGTAGAAGATTCATTGCATTTGTAAAAAAAAAATATATGAAATGGTCAAAAGTCATTATCCTGGCTTGTGACTGGAGCCATTTATGTCGTCCTAAATTTTTAATAAATTAATAATAAAACTAGTTTTCTAATAACAATTAATTTAATACATTCCAAATAAAGTATTTTATACAATGAAAAATAATTTAAAATAATTTAATTTTTTTCATAATTAAAATATTAGTAAAATCTGTGTAACTGTAAAAAATCACTGTCCTGGCCTGAAGCATAGTCCTGCTTTATGCTCAATATCTTCCCTGCAGATAGAAGCAGGGTTCTAGTTTTTCTACCTATTGGAAGAGTTTTTATTTCTTTAGGAAGCTGTGTAAGTAAATATTCTCAGCTGGTACCATTCTCTATTTTGTGGAAATTTGAAGTTCTTTGCCTTCAGTGTTTGACATCTACACCAAAAAACGAGGTGAGTGGAAAATTGTGTATATAACAATATAGAATACATTTTAAAGTTATTTTTTAGAAAATATATACCTTGACTTTAAAACGTTTAAACAAAATGCCAGCTTCTAATTACATAAATTTCATCATTATCCTCGGAAAAAAAAAGAACAGAACAATGACAGTAATCCAGAGATTAAAGAAAAATGTTTTTCCCTCTTCACAATAAATATATATTTTTTTGCAATGATGATATTTTTTTCTACTTGCATACAACTTAAATAATACAAAAATGAAAACATACCATAGTAGTACCCCTGTTTATTTTTATGTTTTAATAATGAAAAGTTTCCCGTTTTGGAATAACGAGCTTGTATATGTTACACAGTAGAAAGTTTATTTATCCTACAATACGCCCCCTCTCAACGGACAGAACAATATGTTATATATGAAATAGACCTGAAAATGACTCGACTTTCAAACAATCCAACAATAAAGCTACATTCGAAAGCAATAGAGAAGATATCAAATATCTGATGATGTGTATGGAGACATGATTATTAGGAATGAATACGACTTTAGGATAATGTGGAGAATAAATTAAACTGTAATTAAATATGTTTCAAAAGATTTGAAAACTTTTCTTTCTTTCAAATTTTCCTGTACGTTCGAGTTAAAAATAAACCTTATTTTGTTACCGTTCATCGGCCCAAAAAGGATGTCGACTATGGGATTTTTATTTTCATAGAAAGAATAAAGTACTCACATAATATTAATATTTTTTACAATAAAAATATTTTATTACACAATAATTATTAAAATTGGTGGATATATTGTCAGTCGCATATGGGTATATTGTGCATGCATCATATTGCGCTGTGTAGTGCACAGCTTGTCAAAGTCATCTGCAATTAACATAATCAAAATTGTCAGAACACATATTGAATCTGAGGAGCCACGAATCTATATTTAATGAAACTGGATGAAATTTGGTAAAATGGTAGTCGTTTGAAAAAATGTAATTTTTTCGCCTTTTGTTCCCATATTTTCAACGTGCCCAAAAAGGATGTCAACTATGGGATTTTTATTTTCATAGAAAGAATAAAGTACTCACAAAATATTCATATTTTTTACAATAAAAATATTTTTATTACACGATAATTATGAAAAATGGTGGATATATTGTCAGTCGCATATGGGTATGTTGTGCATGCATCATATTGCGCTGTGTAGTGCACAGCTTGTCAAAGTCATCTGCAACAAACATAATCAAAATTGTCAGAACACATATTGAATCTGAGGAGCACGAACCTATATTTAATGAAACTGGACGAAATTTGGTAAAATGGTAGTCGTTTGAAAAAATGTAATTTTTTCGCCTTTTTTCCATATTTTCAACGTGCCCAAAAAGGATGTCAACTATGGGATTTTTATTTTCATAGAAAGAATAAAGTACTCACATAATATTCATATTTTTTACAATAAAAATATTTTTATTACACGATAATTATGAAAATTGGTGGATATATTGTCAGTCGCATATGGGTATATTGTGCATGCATCATATTGCGCTGTGTAGTGCACAGCTTGTCAAAGTCATCTGCAACAAACATAATCAAAATTGTCAGAACACATATTGAATCTGAGGAGCACGAACCTATATTTAATGAAACTGGACGAAATTGGTAAAATGGTAGTCGTTTGAAAAAATGTAATTTTTTCGTCTTTTTTTCCATATTTTCAACGTGGCTTAATAATAATTTTATTATTATTATCATTATTTTTACATATGAAAGGTTCATGGCCCCAGAAAATAAATAATCTTTAATTTTCAAAACGAAAAAGTTGATTAGTTGATGCATTTAAACGCTACTTTACACGGAGCACTGAAAAACGTGTTTAAGAAAAACGCGTTTAGGGAAGAAAAAGAGTATACAAATTTTTAGTTATCAGTTATGTTTTGCAGATTACAGTTGGTCCGCGATTCCTGGATTTAGACTTTCAAAACAATAAAATTAGCCTGCTTTCAATTATGTCCCACCGATTCGCGTATGGCTGTTTTTAGTTGTCCGCGCTTTCTTTCAACTGACCCTACCTTCTTAAATATTTCGAATTTCGCATAACCGATATAGATGCTTATTATATACATTATACGAATTCAAAACTTGTAAAAAAATCAATATTATTTTTTAAATTAATTATAAAATCTTAGATTCGCATAAGTATGACCTAACCGTGCAGCTTCCATAATGTTGTAAACCTCGAAGATTTCAGATAAGAAAAAATCTACATTTATGTGGAAGGTCATTGTATTTGTACGTTTTCCAATTTTATAAAATATTAAAATCATATTTAAAGAAATGATTCGCCTAAAGTTGTATATATTCTACAAAATACCTATAAATACCAATTTTGTTTTTTAATTTTAATAGATGAAATCTCTTTAAAATTTATTTAATTATTGTACAAATCTTCTAATATATTTTCAATAATTGCAGAAAAATGCTTGGGACGAAGAAAACTTTCATTGATTCCTAATTTCAGACGTAAATGGTTAAAATGAAAACCAGTAAATGTCAGCCGGAACTATAAAATGTTTTTTTTTTTTTTTTTTTTTTTTTAAGAAGACATATATTTTTTAATCGAGTAAAATAAAGTGCACCATGTAACCACAAACGAAAATATACAATGACTACTTCAGAGTTAGTAACATTTCCGAAAAGCGTTCTTTAACTTTAGAAACCCTAGAAACCAATATATTTTCGAGATGTAAATAAATATTTATAAAAACAAATTTTTTTTTTTTTGCCGCCGCTGTCTTTCGGCAACGTTTTCGAGTAATTTTTATAGTGCATTAATCAGTTTTTCGGATGCTATCAATTCTCAAGTAAACTTTTTCATGTTCATCAAACATGTTCTACAGACAAAATGATAAATTAACAGTATTAATGATAACGTTAAAATTAATATTATTTTGTTGCTTTTCCATGCATAAATTCAATTACGCAGCTGAATATGTTTAATTGAGAATAAATTAGCAGCCTAAAAACCGATATATCCAGGTTTGAGTAAATTGATTAATACACCATAAAAACTGCTCAGAAACGTTTCTGAAAATCAGTAGCAGCAAAATAAATAACGCTTCTTTAAATCTCAAAATATATATTGGATTCTGAAAATTCTAATGATAAAGAATGCTTTTCGGTATAATATTAGTATTTCGGAAGAGGTTATTGTATATTTTCGTATATTAAGAAAAGTTCGTTTTTTTACAGTGTCTGTATATATATATATATATATATATATATATATATACAGTTGCGTCAGAAAAATTATATACATACTTTGAATGATTACGACTCCAGATTTTATTCACATATAATTAATATTTGAATTGTAAAAGAATCTACTTAAACTGTATAACTTTTCCTCCTACCGCACATGTTCAAAATTATTAACGTTCTGGTATATATACTACTTATAAAGGAGGGGTATTGATTCACAAACATCGACAAACATTTCATTTGATGCTGTGGCACATTATTGCTCAATTGCAGTTCCGGAACGTTGTCTATAAACATCCATTCGTTTCAGACTTATGTTTTATCCGCTGAATTCTGGCATAGGCGGATCTGTCTGAAACTTCCTGCGATATTGTTTTTGTACTTCTGCTACATTTCGATACTTACAATAGTATTTTAAAATAAATTTTCTTCTTTCAAATGTTAATATTGTTCCACTCATTATTTCCAATTAATTACACTTTGAAAAGAAGGAAAAATTAGAAAGTTATGACCCGCATGTAAACAATGGATGTATACATTTTTCTGACGCACCCTATATATATATATATATATATATATAATGCCATTGCGTAGAATCTGCGAAGTGTGCATTACACACAGGCACCTACTGAATATTATGCAAGTTATTACCTCTATGAAATCAGAGAAAATGTTGATATATATATATATATATATATATATATATTTTCTTGTCTCAATTTACAATTTTTCTGGCTATATTAAAAATTCTAAAGTAAAATGCAATATTTGGAAGCAGTAAAAGTTATCTTCCAAGAATGGGCAGAAGTTCACCTTTGATTATTTTAGTAGCATTTATATGAATTCACGTAGTTTATATTTAATTAAATTGAAGCGCGAATTATTTTTTGTTTAAATACCGGGTTTAAATACCGGGTTTAAATACCGGTTTAAATTCCTAAAATGGACTGACTGATTTTTAAATCCAATAACTTGCAAAAAGTGACAGACGTTAAACAAATTCTTGCAACAGAGTAATGTATGATGTCAGGAAATTTTTTAATGCGATTCCTGATTTAATTTCAAATAACAGCGATAGATGGCGTTGAAACCAATAGGCGTTGAGTCGAGACCAAAACTGAAATCACGCAGCATTGATGGGAAAGGAGGAGGTTAATGAACGGAGTGGGTCTCTTTCGCCAAATACAATCTTGTTCTATTTCTTTCCCTATAAACAAGATAGTATTGGCGAATGAGACCCACTCCACATATTTAACTCCCTTTTTTCGCATCAATGCTGGATGATGTCTGCTTCTGCCTCGATTGGACGTCTATTACTCGCAGTGCCATCTATTGCTGGTATTTCGAACTAAAATCAGGAATTTGCAGTAGAAAAAAAAAACCTCCTGACATCTCACATCTTGACATCCCTTCTGCAAGGATTTTTTAAATATCTGTCACCGTTTGCAAGTTATTGAATTTTAAAACCAGTGAGTCCATTTAAGGGCATCCGGTAGTTTGTAGTAAAAATTTCGGCTTACCAAAGAAAGAAACAAACAAATCTTGTGAAGTCTATGATAGAGTTTGAAGTAGTATAAAGATAGTAATGAATATTTTTTCTGCTATGAAAAATAGATTGATTTTAATTGTCATATTTATGCTTTACAGAATAAATTTTTATCCATTTTTTAAAATATGTTAAATCGTAACTATAGTAAACTGATGAACTTCTAAAATTCAATAGTTTTAAATTTGTTTCCAAAGTAATCATCCAGCAATGAAAATTGTTGAATGACTGAAATTAATGAACACAGATGTGACAAAACCAGCTTTAATGAGAGAACCAGAATTTATTTTCACAGCTAATATGTTTTTGAAAGTATAAATTCACGCCAGGCAACTGAAATTTATATTTACATGCAAAATGGTGCATTAAAAAACAATGGATGGAAGGCTATATTTCTGAACTTTCCAAAGAGAATTATTCGTATTAGGTTATTAAAAATACTGTAAAATGCATGGTTTTTCTGTATCTAAATCCACAGTACGTAATATTGTCAATAAGCCAAAAATGAAACGTAAGTGTCTGTCTTCAAGTGAAAATATTATTCTAAAAATGTACCCAAGAAAAAGAAAAGAATTCTTTGAATATTGCAAAGTTAAGATATTTTACAGTAAAAAAAAAGAAAAAAAAATCCCCCAAGTCATAGGATTGTCGCTAAATCCTTACAATGCTTAGTGTCAACAGCTTACAAAATCATTCACACCGACTTGTACTTTTAAAAATAAAAAAAAACATAATGTTAATTGTCTTTCTCCACGACATATCGCCGAACGTAGAACACGATGCAGAATTCTTTATGAGAAGCAATTATCCAGACAAAAACTCTTAAAACATGGTTCAATGAATCTAAAGAAAGTTTTAGCAAAGGATTTACGATTGTTGCTGTCTTTCCATATATCGGCAAATTTAAAAAAACAGAAAGTGGAGAAAAAAGTTAAGATCAACTCTACATACTATCAGAAACATATTTTACTCCAAATCTCCAAACATCGAATACAATCTCTTTACTCTCAGAGCCATCAATCAGTTGAGCAGCATCAAGTTAAAGCAAACAGCCACACATCACAAACCACTGTTAATTTCCTGAAAACAAAATGGAACGAAAAACGTGTGTTAGGACTATACACTTCACTAATAAACTTGCTAAATTTCTTGAAGTATCACACATGGGTTTTTTGCGCTTTTTGGGTATTTAAATAGCGCTTTACCCAAACGTCGACCTACAACCCTTCATGGACTTAGAAAAACTGTTCAAGAGGAATGGGCAAAAATATCTCTTCCAAAACTTCAACCGGCACTATTGTCATGGAAATTACGGTGTAGAAAGGTAAGGTAGTTCAGAATAGGTTGCGAAATTGAGCATTTAAAGCACAAATATATGTAAAATAGTTCTGTAAGTACAATGAAAATCATCTAAAATGTGTGCGAACATCCTCTGTAATTGTATCGTTTGCTTGGCTGTCTCAATAGAACCAATACTTTTTTGTGTAACGCCTGATTCTGTTTTAACAAGTTTTACTGTAAAACAGTTAAACCTGTTTCATTAGGCGCCATGCAATTCCCCGGTTCTGTATAAATATATATTTATATAGATAGATAATTAAAATAAAATCACACCAGTAAAAATTAATTACAGTAAATTGAAAATGCATATATGAGAAACTGCGAATGTCTTATGAACTCATGAGAGGAGCTTCATAAGAAAAATTCATAATAAAAACATGTTATTTCGTCGAATATTGTCATTATGCCTAAAAAGGACAATATATATATATATATATATATATATATATATATATATATATATATATATATATATATATATATATATTAGGACCAAATACACAACCCATTATCAACCAAATAAACATTTCGTATAAATTTTTGTATTTTATAAGAGTTTTCAGAAATACGGATTGCAGCGCAAATATCTCTTGAAATAAAAATGTCTTTTCATTTATTCCAGGAACGTAAATAAAAATGTTATTAGAAGGACTTACAGATTTTTAATATTGCATTTCTTAACCAAAAGTTAATTATACGATAGAGTATTCTCTTCATTTAAATGAAACTGTCTAGACTTCTTTCTATGTATTCAGTCCAGTAACAGCCTTTTCAATAGAACTGTCAAATGCTGTTCTTCAAAAGACCGGAAGTCCAAAGAAACTTTGCAAAAGGATTTAAGGAGCACATCTAGTCGAGTCTTTATATTTTCCAGGAACGTATTTCGTGAAGGGAATAAGTAAAGACTTTAATCCACTAAAGACATCGTTTTAATTTCTTTTATTTGAATTTTTTAATGGTTGGTGTTAATTGTAATGCATGTTTATTTATTAAAAGGAATGGTCATCTTTTAAGATTAAAAACCAATAAATAACATCTTGTACAAATAAGTGAAAATTTTAAAGACTATTAATTTTTTTATGACTTACCAAAATATGTATATTTTAGGATTGAACAATATTGTGTATGTTTTCTTTAAGTTTACTCAAATGCACATTGCTGCACATGAACCACTTGGAATAAAAATGGCTTTTGATTTTTAATGTGAATTGTAAATGAAAATGATACTAATGTGGTGTTGTAATATTGCATTTCCTAGACAAAGGCCCATCATGCGACAGAATGTCCTCTTTCATAAAAAAACCCCACTTTACACGTCTTTTATGTATTCAGTCGAGTAATTTCTTTTTCACCGGACAGTGAAATGCTGTGCTTCGAAAGAACAGGTGTTCAAAGCAGTTGAATAGAATCTTTACACATGAATTTAATGAGTGAAATCGAATAAGTAAGCGAATCGTTAAAATTTTGGGGAATTAATTTTTAAAAATATTTTTGTTTTAAAAGAAGAAATAATAGTTTAAGATAATTAGTACACATCTTCAATGCTATCCATTAAAAAAATATTCAAATACATTTTTTTAATGAACTATATACACATTTATTAATATATGTGTCCTTTTTGTTATGTGCTTTAACACATTGTAGCAGATTTATTTGTGTATTATCACGTGAAATATTAACCGCTTTCATTTATTACAGGAACTTTTAGTAAAAAGGGTAGAAGTTTGTAGACATTTGTAACATTGATTACACTAAATAAATGTTAAAATTATGACTGAAATTTCTCTTCTTTTTGAACTGAAAATCTCGCGAAAACTGAACACTCTTCATTTCAAGTATTTATCTAGTAATGTCCTATTCAATTAGGTTATGAAGAAAAAAAAACACAGAATATTTTGGTCTTAATTAAAGAGGAAATGCAATCGATTCGGTAAAGATTTCATGAATGTATTTTGTAAAGATAATTTGTAACAGATAATTTCATTATGGACGAATAGTTTTATTGTTTTTAATGTACATTTAACAAGTTGATTATACATCTAGGGTGATTCATAAATAAGTATACAGTTTCGACACATTAATAAACAAGAAAACTGAAATACACTTTATGTTATCTATGAGAGAATTTTAGGGAAAGATTTAAAGTTTATTTAGAAACAGTCATATGATGTTGTATACGGCTTGCTGGTAATCTATTTCTACCCAAATGCGAGCTATTTGAGTCAAATGTACTGATAGTGACTGTGATACATTGTTTCAGCTCACCAGAACAAGAAGAAGAATAGAACAAGAAGTGGGAAATACTTCCCCCTTTAAGAAATTACAGGACAAAATTACAAGGTGTTAAGTCAGGACTTCTAGCTGGCCGGTGGGTTAGTGACCTTCCGAATTCAGCAGCTCGTCCAGCCCATCATCGAGGAAGATGGTCATCGAGATGATCTCGCACTTTGCATGACCAGTATGAATGACGCACCATCTGATTGGAGAATAATACTCTACAACACAAAACGCTTTCTCCTCTGCAGATGCTGCCATTTTCACAGAAAAGTCATGTAACACGCACACTATTACCTGCATCACTTTCCTCAGTAGCAAGACACAAACATTTTTAGTAGATTTCTCTAAAGGTTTACAATTGTGGTCGTTATTTCCACCTGTTACTGTTTTATTGTGTCTGTAAATTGTATACTTATTTATAAATCACCCTGCATACACAGTTCAAAGGGATTTATCTTAAATTGAAAAAATCAATAAATAAGAATAAACGCATTGAAAAAAAAATAAGAACTTTTTTTTTGATTGAAACCAAATATATACCCATTTTGTTCATCCATTCTTCGTTCATTCGTGTTCTTACACATATTACAGTTCTTATGAGTATTACAGCAGACATCTAACTGGAAATAATAAACATTAATTCTTCACTAGAATCATGACGAAAAAGCATTACTAGAAGTGTTTTCAGATTTGCAATGTGTGTTTTCTTAAAAAACTCTATTTTTCGACAACATGTTTTCTTAAAAAACTTTATTTTTCGACAATATGTTTTTTCCTTTTTGAAATGAAATGGTAGTTTCTTTTTTGATAATATTGTCAAGCGCTGTATCAAAAGAACTGATGTTTAAATCAGTTGAATGGAATCTTTACAGATGAAGTTTAGGAGCAAATGTAGTCGAGTCATTAAATGTTTCACAAATGCATTTCGTGACGTGAATAAGTTTAGATATATGTTCAATAAAGACTTTGTTTTAATTTCCTTTATTTTAGTTTTCAATAGATTGAGTTGTTTGAATACATGTTTACACATTAAAAGGAATGCTATCCCTTTAGAATTGAAAATCAGTAAATAAGAGTTTAATTTTTTTTTTTTTTAATGAATTAAATACGCATTTCTTTTGATATGCATGTGAGTTCGTGTGTGTTTTCAAAAAATGTTGAGGAAGATAAATTTGTTTAACGTATTGAATTAGTAAAAGCTTTTTATTTATTTTAGAAATTGTAAATAAAAATATTATTAGAGGTGTATAAGTATTTAGTCATATACATGTAACGCGTTGTGTCCTACAAAATATTGATTATGATTGAATGTTCTGTTGCTTTGAAGTGTTTTGATTTATATTTCATTTCAAGTATCAGATCTAATAATATACTATTTAAGAAACCTTTAAGTCAGATGAACATAATCATTTGTCATAACTTTTAGCAGCATTTAATCGAGGTATTAAATGTTTTACTGATATTTTCCTCATGAAAATCTTCAAGATATTCTTATTAGAGATGGAACGTGTTCAACCCCAGACGGAGCACGGACCTCAAACAGGCTCCGGATCGATTTGTATACCAGTCCTCGGGCTCAAACGCAAAGTGATAACTTTATTTATTAATAAATTGAATAAATAAATTAAAAAAAACTTGCCAGATGCTATCTGAGAAACAAGAAGTATAAGAGAAGTACAAGAAGTTCTAAGTATCTAAGAGTGTTTTACAATCCTCTAAAAATCAGTTTAAAGGGGAATTGAATTGTTACTGATGGGAGAGAAATAGTCTATCTGATTTCTGAAGCCATAGTATAGTCAGCGTTAATTATTTTAAAAAACCGTAGGGTATTCCTTGTCCATCCTCTTTTCCTGTTTGATTTTCTTTATCAGAATTACTGGAAAACAGAACTCATAGCTTTCTGCCATAGTTGCACAATGATATTTTAAAAGAATAAAAACTGAATTATAAGTTACTGAGTTATAAATGAGTTATAACTGGTGCATTATCCTATATATATATATTTAGATAAGCCCTACGCAAAAAAGTATAATTTGACATTTAATACAATTTATGTTTTTTCAAAAACTTCTTTTTTATATGGAGCTCCTGAACCCTAGGGGGCCTTATGACGACCATTTTGATATACATTTGCATCGTATAAGACAAGTGTGTATAGCTACTAACACTGTGATATAGAATTGTCGCATGTTCTGAATCATCTGGATATTGGCGTCCTTCACTGCTAGTCAAGAGTTGAGGTACGTTTGTGAAATACTTTTGTGTATTTTAGTATTTGGAAGGTTTCTGGATTTTGAGCTCGCCCTAAAAACTTTTTCCCAACAAATCGATTTTTTTTTTGTTTATTGGCTCCAGAGCATAATTCTCCACTATTTCTTCGATTTTTCGAAGTCATTTTCGATGTAGTACAATTCTGCAAAACGCATATGTATTTTACTATGTATTTTCTTTCAAATGAAGATCCCTTTGGACTTTGAGAACGTTTCTTTTCACTGACTGATGTCCTTGAACTTGTTCTATCAGTGATTTGAAGACCAGTTGTAACTTGTAGCTTTATGTAGAACAGAAATGTTTTGTTTCTTGATTTTTGGAGAAGCATTTTGTTGTTTTTGCAGCCATTCAGAATGATTTCTCATATATACTGGTACTTATTTTGAATGAATTTCTGTAAAAACTGTATTTGGAGAAAATCTGTTGTTATTGGAGAAAGACTGTTTTGAAATATTTTTGACTAACTTTTCATTGCTGTAGAGGAAAATAGGGTTATAATAAAATAGTAAATTAAACATATACAGGGGGGTCCAAATAAAACCTAACTGCGCAAGAAAACATGCTACACATAAAAACAAAGAACTGCGCAAATTTGAAGGTTTGAGTGATTCCGGTCACGTCTATTTGGATCACCTCTAGGTTGTTCAAGTAAAAAAAAAAGGCTCAGTCCACGCTGAAATGAATGATGCGAATTCGTTAGAAGTTTATTTGTAATCGAGCTTTGTTCTTCCCTGTTTGATTTTATTTGGATCACCCTGTATTTTATTTATGATGTCATAATCCATTGTTTTATGCACAAACAAAACTCATAATAATAAACATGATATCATGTGACAGGGTTTTGACATAATGGACTCACATTTCGTTAAAACAAGTTGTTTGGTCAGCTAATTAAAAATTAATATAAAAACATATCAAAAAACAATTTTAAAGAATAAAGCTTTGCACAGGTCCAGTGGTATTTTATAATAATTTGAAAGCCGTCTTAAATTTCATTTGAGACGTAATTACCCTTTTCCCATCATTCAATCTTCATTCTAATAGCTTTAGATTCCGTTAGAATTCCTTGCAAGATTGAAACTTCAGATAATCAAATTTGAAATGGAAATTTCGAATATGGCAATTAAAGGAGTATACTTGAACAGCCATTTTCTGATGCGAAAGTTTGAGTTCAAAATTCTGAAATATACATCGCGCAAATATACGAATGTACGAATTGACACATAGCATCAATCAATATAGTTGAAAATTGTTTTAATAATGTGTTTAAATACATAGGGTTTCCATAATTGTTCCATTGGATTAAAGTTTTCATTAAAACTTAGTGATGGGCATAATGAATGATTTAGATTTTCTAATGAATCATTCGGGAATTAACAAAAGCATAATTGTCAAACTTTGTATTATTTTAATCAATTAAAACCAGACATTTTATAACGAAAAAAAATTCAAATAAAAGCCACCTAATTTCATGTGTCGAAATTTAATTATTTAATGTTTTTCTTTTACAAAATTTCTGGTTTAATTTGATTAAAAATAATACGAAGGTTGGAAGCTATATTTTTGCGCATTCCCGAATTCAAATGCATGCGCATTCGAATATCAAAATCATCCGTTAAGCCAACCACTTTTAAAATATAGCTTTGACAAAATATGATATATTGTTGATAGCAATTTATTTTAATATACATTTTAGCTCGAATATTTTTATAGCCGTACCTACCAAGTGCGGGTAATTATAGCATGTGTGGCAATTTTAACATAAATACAAGTTTTGTATGCACACAAAACTGTTTCAGGAAAAATCAATTGGGACCGAGAAATTTTTCCGTCATAGACAGTATTCCAAATTCGACAGATTTTACTATATTAAAAACCGTTTTGCAGGATATTTCTCGTGTTAGACAGATTTCTGTCTTACAGAGTGCGCATCAGACATAGTTTATTGTATATTTTAAATGAAGTTATATACTTTTTTTACAGAATTTTAATTTGTTGATTGTTTGATGAGTATTTTGCATTTAAAAAATACCGATTCAAATGAAACCTAGTAATTAACTTGGTTATTTTCTTAACATGCCTAATCAACAACACTTTTTCACAATGCTTATGCATTGTTTTTTCTTTCTCTTTATCTAAAAGAATGGATTGTGGTTTTGTACCATAATCAGAGTGCTTTAATCATAAATTTAAAGTGATTTTACGACGATTAAAAACAGTAGCTAAACGATCGCTAAAAATCTTTAAAAATCAAGTAATTATTGAATAACGGAACAAAATAGTTAAGAAAAAAGGATACTCTTAGTAGTGTTAATCATAGTCTTGCTGAAACCTGATGGTGAAAAAAAAGTTTGTCATTAAATAAATGAAACACCTAAAAGATCCTTATATATTATTTCTCCTGTCAACATCCCTTTTTCTTAGAAAATATGAAACGCAGAACAACGAATGAGATACCATATGAAAGGTTTTAGAACCGGCTTCTGACATAGCCCACTTAACAATTCGTTAAAACATTTTTTTGATTAAAATTTGCTGAAATTGAAAAATTAAATCGGCATTGTTTTCATGAAAGAAATGAAAGGTTTTCCTGAAATTATTGTTACCAAAAAATTAAAATACCACATTATATGATGCTCACAGCAATTATTATAAAAACACCACACGGGTTTATTTTATACTTATGATTAACAAGCGAAATTGAAATTGAAATGTTTAGATTTATATTTCTAAGTCCCCTGGTTTTCCCGAAGCGGATGACGTCATCCTCTAATGCAGTCAAAATACGATTGTTAATTTTTTTTCTCGCGCGTGCCTTTAGCAATCTTGGATCAGTTTTTAGTCTGACTTTGATAGAATAAATTAGATGATATTCTGGCTTGACTAACAACTAAATGTTGTTTGCAGATATTTTTATCCTTGCTTTTTCTTTAGAAGTTTAAACCTGCATCTAATAAATATTACATATTGATAAAAAATTATGCTTCTCTATTATCCTGTCGACCACTTTTCATAACAAAAAACTATCGCCAAATAAACGGGAGAACGTTGCCATTGGAATATCAAAAAATAAATAAAATATAAGAAATTAGGCACACAATTGTTATTTTAATTAATAAAATAACTACTAAATCAGTAAAACATAATGAAAAATACACGCAAATGTCGAATGTAATACCACTAGATGACGTAACAAACACGCATAATGATTCTGACATCAAGTAAATGGGACTGCATTTTTGGCGTTTAATCTTACAATTTGGCGGTAGTTTTTTGTTATGAAAAGCGGTCGACGGGTTGATAGAGAAGTACCTAAAAAATATTAGATTTCAGTGCGAAATCTTCGCACTGGCCCTCTGGTTTTCCCTTATAGGACATACTGCTTTAGTTTTAGAGACAGAGTAGTTGTTATTTCCATTTGCTGAAAAAGTGTAGTTAAAAATTTTTCAGGTTATTTTCAGCTGTGGGAGATTTTTTAACTGAAATGTACAGTTGATTAGTTTTTATTGAATCAGAATTTATTTTAAAATTAAAATTAAATTTATCCACATGTTTCTCAGTTTCATAAAATGGGAGTTGATAAACAATACGTTTTCCTTATCCTCATAGACAAATTTATAATGATATTTAGAGGTTTAGATGTCTCTAATAATACACCTTTATTGACCTGGATGTCTATAATAAAAGACCAACATCCTTTATTGCAGCTTTATTGCTTTTTATATATTAATTAAGGCTTTCTTTAACGCTGCTGTATTATTCATTGTTTTTTATTGTATTCCAAAAATCATAAATATATACATTTTTTCGTTATTTGTAACGACTTTTTAAACATTTTTTAATGATCTTCGAATATTTAATACTATAAAAAAAATAGAGATTTTGTTTTAAAAGATATATTTGGAGGAAAGCTAAGGAAACCTATCGAAAACTATTCGTTACTCAATTCCTGTCCACCTAACACATTTATGTAGCGTGTCCTGTTTATTTGAAAATCAAGATTCCTTTTGATCTTTATTCCGTTAATGTAATAAGTTCTCAGTAAGGTCATTAAACAAATTGATACTGCGCGTCCATTTGAACATATCAAGATTACATTTCATCTTCCTTCTGTTAATGTAGTAAGTCCTCGGTGCTCAGCAATTTAGTAAGTGCGTTGTAAGTCATCAAACATTACCCCCATTATACTTTATCTCAAAAATTTGTTTTGATCTCTTGCATTTTTGGGTTATTTCTGACAACGTTTCGGATTATAACAAAGGATAATCATCCAAGGAAACCCAGAAAATGCTTTTGAGTTGTAGCGCAATCCCGTGTGTGTGTGTGTGTGTGGGGGGGGTGTAAAGAAAGAAAACAAGTAAAAATTTTAAATGATTTACATTGTTTTAATCAAACAAGTAATTTCTTTTATTTGATCTGCCCATGTTTTGACACGATGAATTTAATTTTATACATTAGGGAAATACTAGATTTTTAAATGATTTTGTGAATCGATAATGATATTTATGAAAGTAAAACATTCTTTACCAGAAAGTATGATTTAATTTGAACAGTTATAAAGGGTGATTTAAAACGTATTGTGCGAAGTTTAAGGTGTGGTACAGCATACCACAACAAACAATTTTTGTGTGGGAAATCAGGATACCAATCCATTTATTCATTCAAAATACAGGATGTATCCATTTTAGCGGAACTCGAATTTAGTTCATAACTTTAATGATAATGAATATATTTGAGCAAAATTTGCCACAGAACTATTTGACGTTGTTGGACGTTAAATGATATCACGAGAAGTGGTGGAAGTAGCATCAATCTACATCCATATAGTGCTAAACAACGCTGATAAACAATTCCTAAGAATGGATGACACTATCAACGATATCAGACACAAAATCGGTAGAAGAAGCATTCGAAATATATAATAAGTATGCGATATAATAAGAACTATCGTACTTGAAACATGGTGGTCATGTGATAGCACAGATAAGGAAGCATATAGAACGCTAAAAGATTTAACGAGCGTTGGCAGTTGTTGTTAAAAGTAAAATATGAATGCGAAAGAATCAATTGACAACTTTTAAATTTTGGATGTGTCTTCCAAACACCATTTAGATTCTGTTTTTATACGTTATCGTATTATTGGAAAGCTCGAAGAAGGACGACAAATGGCAGATTATTCCAAGAAATCTGACATCGCACACAATGTCGTTTTACGACTTTTCAAATAACTGGGATGTGCAGCAGACGTCACGATAGAGATTGTTCTCACAGTACCAGGATATTATGAGTGAACGGTTATATTGTGATATCGATTAAAAAAATCGACATATTGCAAGTAATCAAGTGGAAAATAAATGTCTTGTTACCATTTCTGTTTCTACTGAATATGTAAAAATCGATAATAATTGTTGATATAATTTTTATTCTTTTTACATGATCACATAAATGGTTTTTGATATACTCACACATACTGAATATGTAACAGGAAAGTGAATATCCCATGAGACCCTTGCATCAAGAAATACTTAAATTATTCTATATAACAGGAAAATCATATTTAATTCGTTTGAAAACAAAATTGAATGTGACAGCGTAATTGTGGTGTTATAGAAGTAGAGTGCGCCAAACCGTGTGAAGACTAACGAAAGTTTTAATTCCATTTTTATCAGAACAACATTTTCAGATTCGATGGACACTCTAGTTTTGCCAATTTTCAATCAATCAGCTTGATCTTTTGGAAAATTAATCGGTAGATGTTTTTCTATTGAAATACGTAAGAAATTTTCGGAATGTTGATATCTCATATTTCTGTGTAAGATTAAGGGACGAAACTTTTCGTTGCAAAATTATATTTTACTTGAAATAAATGCCATTTGACCAAAGATCCATATTAAAAAAAAGGCTACGTATTTTAATAGATTTTAGACTGTAAGACTTTTTCTTTTGTCTCATTGTTCTTTTTTAAGTCTACTATAAGTCTACCATGCTTTTCGAAGTACTCCAGCCTATTAGCTGTAAAGCCGCCACTTTTTCATTTATCACCTAAAATAAAATAAGTTTCTGCTTTAATATATGTATAATAACTCAGTATAAATAGATTTTTATAAACACTTCACATTTCTAAAAACGAATTCCCCAAAACACCTTAAATTTCAGGACATCAAAGTGATGTTACTCTTTAAAGAAACCGATTGAAGGTACGTTGTTAAGAAAATAAATGTGAAACAGCATTCATTTTCCTATCCATTTCAAGTATTTTAACACATGGCTATCTGAACCTTATCGGACGCAAAGAATAATTTTGATTTTATCTTTGTTAAAGCAACTGTTCCTTATCACATACATTTCATTATAGTAGTTTACATTGGTATAGTACATTAGAATAGTACATAGAATAGCTTCATTATACGGGGTATCTAAAAAAGCCATGTGGGATTTTAAATAATCCGAGTACTTGATAGAAAAGCACAAGAGACTTTTGAATATCTCAGGTACAACACAACTACATAACAGTGTGTACCGTGATTGGCGAAATATATGTAGTAAATAGGGTTCAGTAATAGAGTTCAGAAACGCGCGCACGAATGAATGTCAGCATTGAGTTTTTTCAGGAAGAGTGTTATTATTATCGAAGCTTATCAAACAAAGAATCGTTCCAAGTATTGAGAAGGTTATTTCGCGAGAAGCTTGGCGAGCAGCATGTGTTATCCGACTCAACAACTAACCGAAAACTGCAGCAATTTCATAATGATCATACAATAATCTGACATGCTGAAACAAGTTTTCGTGAAGATGATTAAGTATACATATGCATGTTTAGAAGTTGGGAGAATTTGAACATTTATTGCAGGTAAAGAACAAATAAATACGTTTTTAGAAATCTCATCGAACTTTCACTACTGTCATTTTTGGGGGGATTTGCAGTTGAAAATTGCCTTTAATCTATTTTGTTTACGTTTTGTATGGCAATTAGTATAAAAATTATAAGAAAAGAGTGTCTTTGAAACCGACTTTTAATTAATTAGTCGAATTTGTAATTTTTCCCACCCTCCCATCTATCGATATTTTTCTATGGTGCATATTCTTTTACACCTTAGTTGTTTTTAAGGTTGATGTAAGATACACCTCATTTTTATTAAAAGAACGTCTTAACAACATTGACAACATTTTCTCAAACTTTCTTTTATTATTTTTATTACTTTACTAAAAACTGACATTTTTGATACATACCAATGTTATGAATAGTTTGCAGTGAACTGATTATAAGATTTTAATTCATAAATTAAGAAATTTACTAAAGTAAGCAAACTTGTATATTTCTCTAATAAATTACTGTAAATAAAACAATTTTTACTATGACGATAGTACAGCCGTAACGGCTAAAAAGTAATTGTCAGAAAATAATTATTTTATCTTACAACAGATGCATTTTGATATCAGTATACGTAGAAAAGCTGGAAAAAAACTTTCTTGTATTCATTTCCTTATCCAATTTCAACCCATTAAATAGATGGATATTATACTTTTTGGGAGCATCAAGATCTTGCATCTTTTAATGCAGCTATTTCACAGCGCATTGACATGATTTTGTTATTTTATTTCGAAATCATCATTTGATCTCTTATACATTTTTTTATGATATGATTCCCTGTTTTATAAAAATGGGAAAATAATATATGAGAAAAGGCTATTATAGCTATATATATGTATTTTGAGGGGCGGTGTTGGAGCTACTTAGATTAAAATTTTCTGTTGCTATATCGCAAGTTATTTTACATTACATATTGGCGCCTTTAATATCACAAATATGTATGTATATTTCTTTTAAAAGACCATAAGCAGAAATTTAGCTATCTTAAGCATCGAGGTTTGAAAAAGCTATGTTGCTTCAAATGCATATTTTACGTCAGTAATGGAAGACTAAAAGTTGTAAGACTATAAAAGACTGAAAAAATATCGATAATAATTGTTGATATAATTTTTATTCTTTTTACATGATCACATAAATGGTTTTTGATATACTCACACATACTGAATATGTAAATACACTTAAGACCGTTAATGCAACTGTGTTCTCCATATGTAGTATCTAAATCCCACATAATATTTAAAAAATAGGCTTAAACAAAGATATTCACTGCATCAGTTTTTTAACATTGTATCTGATCCAAATTACAGTCTAGTCTCTATATAACGAAATAAATTGTTCCAGTCAAAAATTTCGGTTTAAAGACAAATTCGTTATATAGAGAAAGAATAACAAAAACAAATCATATTTATTGTTTAAATTTTGAAAAAAAATGTTTTTGACGTGTTTAATTAAGTTTTTGAAATGTTTAACTGTAAATATTAACTTTATATTGTATTTTTAAAGTTTCAAAACAGAAAATGAGCATTTATTTGAAAGCATAATAAAATAAAAAACACACACAAGGAAAACTTACATTTGTTTTAGACGAAGAAAGCTGTAATTTTTGGTTGTTTTGGTTTCAAAACTGCTACAACCTCGTAAATATTTTCACACTTTAACAAGGAATGCAGAATTATATAAGAAAATCACTTATTATTATTAAAACAGAAATGTATATGCTTAAAGTGAAATAGTGTAATGGCTTATAAATACATTTTAATAAACATATCAACAAGTTTAGTACGCTCAGTCGCCGACATTTTCAAGTTCAATAATGATAAATGAACTAATTTCGCAATTTTTTTTAAATGAACTTGATAAACAAAATAAAGAATAAGGTAGAGGTACTCAGGTTCGAAAGATAAACCAGGAATCTCTGAAGAAAAATTCATTCCACGTGGTTTTGAAGCTTTTTCTGAAAAAAATGAAGAAAAATTTCTAAAAAAATTCATTATATGTAGAGAGATATTCGCTATATGGAGATTATTTGTAATGTAATCATGAGAAAAAGTGACCGTTCCTGCTAAAACTTCGCAGAGAAATTTATTATATGACCGTTCGTGATAGAGAGACTCGACCGTATTAGTTCTGAGAAGGCTATATTATTATTATTATTATTATTATTATTATTATTATTATTATTATTATTATTATTGTTGTTGTTGTTGTTGTTGTTGTTTTAATCAAATATTCATTTCTACTTTCGACAGTTGAATTTGATAAGTGATGAAATTATAACTATTATAGCATTTTTTAATGATCGAAATGCGGAAATTAATATTAGATATAGTTAAATACCAGAAAAATATTTTTTTTATTGAAATTTTACTTTCAAATATCTGTTAAATTTTAATTGTTAAATTTTCACTAATTAATAAATTTGAATTTAATATGCTTAAATGACATTTCTCATGTTTCAGTAAATCATTACGTAATTTGTTATTATTGCAATAAACAAAGATATCTGTAATTGTCATTGTAAGGAAACAAGAACGAAAAATCATGCCTCCAGGTTAGATTATTAAACACTTTCCAACACATTCAGAACAGTTAAAAAAATTTCTCCTTAAGTAGATGAAAGATGATGACTAAGTAAATAATTTGAAAAACGCATGACACATTTGAAAACTCAATGTTATGAATTACCGTCAATAGCATCCGAATTCTTTTGTACAGTCCTGTATAGAATCTATAGGTTTGTATATATTCTACATAGCATTCTAAAATTTACTTCAGTTAGGAAACGCATAACACAATTGAAAATTCCCCTATAGCAAATTCCGGTAATGTACTCGAGATATTTTGTTCAGCCCTGTATCGGATCTTTAGAATTTATATAGAACCAGTAATATGCAGCAAATTGATTAAATTAAAATATGCGTACCACAATTGAAAACGCAATTCCAGCAATTATTATTGACAGATAGTACTGTAACCGAATTCTTTGGTTTCCCTGTAAAGAAACGATGAATGCTCTAGACACGTTATTCTAGACGAGTAAGCATCTTGTAGTGCACCTCTTTGCACTATACATACATGCATATATATATATATATATATATATATATATATATACTGGCCTCCAAAAGTTAAGGTACAACATGTTTTTCGAAGCTCACCAGACAAAAAATGGCAGTCAGATTAAACTTCATAGTTTATATGAATGACAATAATAAGCTTTAAAAGAACTTACGCAAAAATTACAGCTACCACTTTTATTTTATAGAAAATAATAGGTGTTTGTGAATGAGAGGAAAATATGCAGTTACGAAACTTTCGTAATTTCGAGATGTAAGTTTTGTTGTAATCGAACTATTGTTATCAGTTTTGTTCACAACAGCCAGTAGAGTCTAGAAATGTCTAGAAGAAGTCGTTTTCGCGATTCATTAAGGTGGCGGGCAATAGGAAGGATGGAAATGCGGTTGTGACAGGCTGATACTGCTAGACGGCTCAATGTGTCTCGCAGTGTAGGCCAACGACTCTGGGATCAGTATAAATCCGAAGATTCTGTGTCCAGAAGACATGTTCCAGGCCGCCCACGTGTTACAACACCTGCAGAAGACCGGTTTCCAGCTCTTTCGGTCCGAAGGAGAAGACGCACCACTGTGCCGCAACTCATTGCAGACCACTTTGCAGCATCAGGGAGAAGAATCTCCGCTACTACGGTGAGAAGACGTCTTCACAATGCTGGTCTCTATGCAAGGCGACCAGTTGTGTGTGTCCCCCTCAACAGACGACAGAGAAGGGCCCGCTTATGTTAGGCAAGAGAACATGTTTCCTGGACCAGACAACAGTGGGCTTCTGTACTCTTCACAGACGAGTCCCGATTCACGCTGGAGAGCGATTCAGGACGTCTTCTGATCTGGAGAGAACAATGCACTCGATACCATCAATCAAACACTGTCGAAACACACAGTTACAGAAACTGTGGAATCATGGTTTGGGCAGGGATCTAACTCGGAGGCCACACTGACCTGCATGTGTTCCATGGAGGAACTGTGACTGGTGCTAGATTTCGGGATGAGATCCTTGATTCATATGTGCGCCCATATGCCGTTGCTATTGGCAATGGTTTCATTCTAATGGATGATAATGCAAGACCACACCGAGCTGTGGTTGTTGAGGATTATCTTGAGGATCACGGTTTGGAGAGAATGGAATGCCCAGCTCACTCTCCAGACTTGAATCCGATAGAAAATCTTTGGGACTATCTTGGAAGACAGGTTGCGGCTTTAACTCCTCCTCCAAGGTCATTAAATGAGCTGTAACAAGGCTTACTCCAAGTTTGGTCAGCGTTACCTATTTCGGTGTCTGACAATTTAATTGAGAGCATGGAAAGTCGATGCCGCCAATGCATTCAAATCCGGGATGGACATATTCCGCATTAGAACCAGTTTTTTAATGTTTCTGTCACAGTTTACTGCATAATACTGCGATCGACTGATTTCTCCAAGAATGGAATTTCCCACCGTGAGTGCTTTTTTGTTGTAATTTCATTTATACGTTTAACTTAAGTACATTTCTATGTCGCATTTAATAAATAACAGTTTAGCACATATTTCCTCCAAATTTGTTGTTTCTATATTCATTCATTTGCAATTTAGACGCAAAAAACCGGTTGTACCTTAACGTTTGGAGGCCAGTGTATATAATCGGATATATCAGTTTCAATATGTTTGAAATAATGTAACAAGATTAAAGCACACTGCAAACGATTTTATCCCATAGACCGTAATGTAATGGTATTCCTTTGGTTGTCCTTGTAAATCTACGATGAATGCTACGCGCACCATATTCTGTACTAAACATCTTGTTGTGCACTTCAGTGGTACATGTCACTTTGAATATGTTTGATATTGTCTAACATCACTAAAATGCACCGCAAACGATTTCTTCCCATATACCATAATTTAACGGAATTCTTTTGAGTGCTCCGTAAATGAACTTCATTTTCAATACCGAACAAGTAATAGTAAACATCATTATTATATATAAATTTAATGGCAATCCGAATGTATTTACGCGTGTTAGAGCATGGGTAGACGGCAGACGACAGGTATACGGCAGACAGAAAAACCGAATTCATAAACACTTTTCAACTAAGTTGGAAATCATTAAAATAGCAAAATATCTGACTGGTAATATCTTAATTTTTTTCGAAATTCTATGTCTTAAGGTTTCGAAATAAATAAAATTTCAATGGCGTTTATTTAGAATAAAGACATTTATAGTCCCTTGCGTCAACTTAAAAAAAAATGCATGTGTAAAGCATTGGAAGATCAACTTAAAAGAATTTTCGATATTTTAAGTTTACGTAGTATTTCGAAGATGTTTCATAAAAAAAAAAAAAAAAAAAAAAAAAGAAAAAAAGATATGTAGTTCGTGACTTTATTTGTGGTGCAAAATTATTTCTTGAATTTGATAAATCAGCGATATTATCGAAAGATAAATCAAACAACATGTTTTAACTTACACTGGTAGATAATTATTCAACTGATATCGGAAAGTTTAAATCGATATTCAAAATTATAAATTCTTTAACGAACTTCTTTGAAGTTCTCGAGTAAACTTTTAAGGAAATAACTTCTTAAAGAAAATATTTAGAATGAATAAAAGTATATCAAAATGCAATTATTCACTAAAGAAATTTGTTCAAAATGTTAATTTCGTTTTACGTGTTCATGTGCAACAAATTCTTAAAAAGTACTTGGCGTTGTCAATAATTATAAAAAATTGTACGAAAACGTTTATTAAATGATTGCAGATGTTATAAAGATTGCAAATACATAGTTTTTATTCAGTGAATAAAATATAAAAAATGTTTGAGTTTTATCGAAGAAAATAAAATGAAGGCTCTCCAACAAAACATCAGCTGTCGAACACGTTCGGCAGATTCAAACAGACACGTTCAAAAAAATTACAAAAATGAGGTTAAATTGCTATTCTCAATAGTACTCACAATGTTGTGAAACTGATTAACTAAAAAGCATCCCATGTTCGCGTTATGAGGTTAAAAAGTTTTGATTGTCTCATAGAAACAACACCTATATGGATGTTATTTCCTCTTTCTGAAAATTGGAAAAATTGGACGAGAACTGCTTTTGTTGGGAACCCTTTAATGATCCATATTCATCAGCTTAAAATCTTTTCTGCGATTAAAAGCTTTCATATAACGCATTTCAAAATACAACAGACATCGCGGATTTATGAAACCTATTTTTGTAATCGTTTTAACAAAACCTTTTGTTTATACTGATATCGTAGGATTTAAACATGGAAAAAGGAATGACATAAAACTCTGCTGTATCGGAATATTTTATTTACACGCTATAATGTCTAAAATGAAAAAATAGTTTTTAATTTTTAAATTACCTTTATTTTAAATATTATTACAAATTCTTTCTATGAGAGAATCTATGTAATAAAATACAACAGTTCTCTAAATTTCTTGATTTTAAGACCACTGGTTGTGCATAAGCGTTAATATGCCTGTCATTGCGAGTTGCAGATATGTCAGTTGTGTCTATGGTCTAAGAATTTCCTCACAAATAAATTTACAACCAAATATCATGTGAAACTACCCACGTAAAAGTATCTAATTAACCATAGAAGTATCTTTGAAATCTTTCGTGCTCCAGTGAATTTATAATTTATATCTCTTTACCATGATTAGAGTTCAATGTATACCTTTTTTGAACAGAAAAAAGAAATGTTGAGTAAGAGTAATTTTTCTTAAATGCAATCCACAACACAGAAACTGTTAAAAAATGTTTTTTTTATGATCAGAGTGCTTTTGTCATAAAAGAAACGATGTTTTAAAGATGCGGTGATTGTAACTGCTAAGTCAATCTATGGATTATTTAATTGTTTTGTCACATAATTTTAAGTCTGATTTTTGTTGTTTCAGATTTTATCTGTATCTTATTCATGACATGATAGACCCTACGTTATTAGCAGATTTTACGTGATCCAACTATGCATCATTTACACAATGCAACTGGTCAATTTATATAGAAAAATTCCTTAATTAAATTTCGCCTCAAATAATTGGTGAACCGAGTTAGTTGGAGCCATGAAAGCGGTGGTGTCTCAGTGCAGTAAAAAGATGAGATACAGTAAGACGTTACTGATTCTTAGTGACAAACTGCGGAGTTAGTATTCCTATCCAGAGTTGTCAAGTCTCCGGATTTTTGCACATCAGTAATTTTTTAGAGAAAATGTTGTTCTCTTAAATCGCAAAATGCTCTGATTAAATAAAACAACATTTTTTGTACTAATTTACTGGTATCCAAAAAGCCGGAGACTTGGCAGATCTGCCTATCTCATTAACAGTACGAGATACGGTAAAAGTGTCTTGAAGTGAAAAGTTGAGGTGATGTGATTTTGTTAAGGATCGACTGGTTTTGTCGAAATTTTTAAAGAAGGAATGCTTTGAATGGATGACTTTTGCAGGGAACGCCCGATATATTGTTCTCGTACAAAGGAAACATTGGAAACTTTGCACAGTCAATCCACCCAGACCTCGCTGGTAACAAACATTAGAACATCGGCCCAAGTTCATCATTTTATAGCCAGTATGCTAACAATTGGGAAGTGTGGACCTCTGAGAAAACAGTCAATTACAAAGTTGTAGAGCACCCTTGATTATGACATGACGGATATCCTGTAAAAATAACTTTATTAAGAGTCCCAAAATGTAATTTTTTATATCGAATCACCATGTTAAATATGCAACTAAATGCATGCAGAAGTGTGGCATAAGACGGCGAATGCACATTTACTAATAAAACTAATACATGTAAGGAAGGAAATGTTTATTTCAATGTGAAAATCAAGTTAAGAATGTTCAGTATGTCAACCATCGTCAGCAAAGTAGCATGCATTCTGAAAGCGTCCTAATTTTAAACACAAAATGCAAACTTAACATAATTTTCTTATAAAAATATGTGTATGTCTTACATGCGTTAGTTTTATTAGAAATATATATATATGCTTTAGATAACCAAACTTCATACAACTAGCTACGTGTTTAAGTTGGTGATTGAATAAAAAAAAATTATTTCAGGTATTTTGGAAAAATTAATTTTACAAAAGACGTCATTTCATACTAAATCGAGGACACTCTAGAACTTTGTAACGGACTTGTGTCTTTAGTCTCGCACCATTTTCGATATAGGAACACACGCAGTTTGCCACTAGGGGATGCTGCCAGGTACCTCATAGTATAATTAAATTATCACATTTAATCAGACATAAACATTACATAAATACACTAAAAATATTAAATTACTGCATGCAAACGTTTCGGGCTATAACTTAGCCCCTCCTCAGTGCAATTACATACGTTGACCGGAAAGTTTTCAAACATGTGTACAGTTACTAAAATAAACCAGTTAAAACTTAAAAATATTTGAACAACCTCCATTAAAGCAAAATCGTGTATTCAGGTGTAACAGCACAAGATTAATTGATTGGCGAAGTCTGTTTACGAGTGAACCAACCCTCAAGAATTACTCTACCCTTAACATTATTGCAGCCGGATCTGATTACTGCGATACTTGCGAAATCTGGAATATGATCTGTATCAGGGCTACACTACATACCGGGCTTGCTCATTCATTATGATGACGTCACAAAAGGTGGCTGACTAGGAGGAAAGACGTACAGCGATTGGCACAAAACGATGGGCACGTTGCTTTGGACCAATCGCTGGTCGCGGTCAGCCACCATTTGTGACGTTTTGAGAGTAAATGAGCAAGCCCGGTATCTAGTGTTGTCTTGTCTGTATCCAAAGAATGCTGTACTAATTTTGAATGAAGGCTACCAGATTTGTAGGCACGTTTATGTTCGGCGAGACGAATGGCGCAAGTACGGCCCGTTTCACCAATATAAACAGAGTCACAGACCCCACAAGGGATACTGTAGACTGCGCCGGTTTTAAGTAAAGGAGGGATTCTAGGTTTAAAATTACAAAGCAATTCTTTTAAAACATTCTGTGGCCTGAAAGCTGTACTGATATTATTAGACCTGAGCAGACTAGAAATTCTTTCAGAAAGATCTTTGTAATAAAGAATAGACACATATCTGATATTCCTTATTACAAAGATCTTTCTGAAAGAATTTCTAGTCTGCTCAGGTCTAATAATATCAGTACAGCTTTCAGGCCACAGAATGTTTTAAAAGAATTGCTTTGTAATTTTAAACCTAGAATCCCTCCCCTACTTAAAACCGGCGCAGTCTACGGTATCCCTTGTGGGGTCTGTGACTCTGTTTATATTGGTGAAACGGGTCGTACTTGCGCCATTCTCGTCTTGCCGAACATAAACGTGCCTACAAATGTGGTAGCATTCAATCAAAATTAGTACAGCATTCTTTGGATACAGATCATATTCCGGATTTCGCAAGTATCGCAGTAATCAGATCCGGCTGCAATAATGTTAAGAGTAGAGTATTTCTCGAGGGTTGGTTCACTCGTAAACAGACTTCGTCAATCAATGAATCTTGTGCTATTCCACCTGAATACACGATTTTGCTTTAATGGAGGTTGTTCAAATATTTTTAGGTTTTAACTGGTTTATTTTATTAACTGTACACATGTTTGAAAACTTTCCGGTCAACGTATGTAATTGCACTGAGGAGGGGCTAAGTTATAGCCCGAAACGTTTGCATGGAGTAATTTAATGTTTTTAGTGTATTTATGTAATGCTTATGTCTGATTAAATGTGATAATTTAATTAAAATTTATTCCTCAGACGTTAAAAATGTTTAGCTATTTTAGCTCATAGTATAACTCATAATCGTATTATTATGCCTAGACTGTTCGTTCATGGCTGTTACCCAATTCTCCAGTAATTTGAGGCAAAATGAAATTAAACAATTCCCCTGCATACATTGTAAGTAATATTTTCACAATTATGTTAACGGGAAAAGGTTTTCGATTGTTTCACAATCCTTTCCAAAACGCACTTATACTAAATTAATTACACGTGGATTTAAATTACATAGTAGTATAAGGAATTATGCAGACTTATTTTATAGTCCATAATTTTCATAGAAAATACAAAAGGAAATCGTTGGCGATCTATTTGAAGCAGAAATTTAGAAGTTTAAATTTAGATCTTTAAAAAGGAGCTCACTAATAATGTATGATAATGAGGTTGAATTTTATATATAATTTTACTAAAAAAAGAAACAGAAATTTCTCACCGGAAAAAAATAATAGAAAATATTAGAGAAAATAAATTGAACCTTTTTTCAGTATTATTGATAAACCCTTTTCTGATCGAGCTGTCTAATCGTTTCTTAGAGATGATTAGAGGCCGGTATTCTAAGAAATAATGCTCATATGATGGGTGATGCTAAAGTCTTATTACGCAAGCCTGAAAGCGAGCATAATATATTTCAAATTTCTGATGTGAGAAAGAGTTAGTCATTGATTGTCCTTAAAGCGTGTCGACTTACGGGAAATAAAATTTGATTGGTAGCGAAAGTTTTAAACTAGACAAAAGTAGGTCGGTGCTTATTACCAAACCTATGTTCGTCAGTCGTCAAAGTGAACACGTCCAAGCGATAATCTTGGAGTTGTGAAGTGAATGGGGGCTGCCATAATTTAGATAAAATTTGCTAATCTGAGTATGCAGCCTTTGCGTATTTCACCACTCCTTTATATACACAGGTTTTCTAGATAAAAATAATATGTCTGTATATAACCTAATTATAATAATATATAACCTAATTATACATTTTACATAATAATTTAAAAAATAAATAAATTTGCAATGTTATGAAAAGTTTTATTCCTAGTTACACATAAATCTGGTTAATAAAATTTTCTATTAGTTACAAATTACTGGAACATTTTCGGTTCTTCCGATCATATCGGTCTCATATTGCACCTCTTTTGATTTGTTGCGCATTGAATTATTATCATTATTCATATTGTTTTTTGAAGAGTTTTCTACAAAATTCTTTTCAAAACATCAAGATCAAGGCAAATTAGTAGTAAAAACTATTTATATAAATGCAATTAGCAAATTAAAGTATGAGAATGGTGTTTATAATTCTCAATATCTTTTATTTATATTCTTTGTATTAATATTATTTTATATTTACATTAGTTTTTTTTTACAGACATCACTTACTCTGACGATGAAAGTCAGTTTCAATTTGGCTTAAAATAAGAAGGGAATCTAAAATTTCTAAAAGTGCCAGTGAATATTTTGGACATGCCGCATTTGGCATGTTTGTGCTAGATCATCCACACTTATTACAAATAAAAAAGTTTTTTCTGCAAATGTTGTTATAATCCTTCAAATCATACTGTATCTCATAAGTTACAGATTGGCTATTGTCACGTATGTCACAGGAAGCTTATTATTATTTTTTGTATCGTAAATGTTTTTTTTTCTATCCCTATGTATGAAAAGTTATTTCACCTCATAGAACTCACGAATTGCAGCATAAGATAGTTATGATTAGTTTTTAGAGTTAACTGCATCAATGATAAGTTGTTTTACAGAAAACTGAAGCATGGATAGTGTGTCACGCGATTTGATGCAGTTTTAAAATATGTTTTATGAAAAAAAGGGTGTGTAGCAATTATTTAAATCGTAAAATGTTTTAGATACTTTTATATAAATGAAGAAATTGATGAAAACATTTATGTAAATAAAACCTATTATAAATTAGTTTACATCTTTAATTTTTAAAATATTTTTCTGGCATTTCAGACACTAAAATATATTTGTGATATTTTTTCCAATTAAAGAAAAAAAATGAAAATTCACAGCATAAGGGAGTCAAATGGGGGGGTCGAAAGTTTTAGATAATTTCGTCTTTTCGACATATCTCAGCAGGAGTTTTAAATAGGAGCTTAAAATTTGGGATAAAAATTCTACTAAAGAATAGTTAAACATGTATTTCAGGCAATTTTAGAAATTCAACTACTAAGTGGATTAAATAGGGGGTCGAAAATTCTCGGTGATTTCACATTTTCATCATATCTCATCAGCAGTTTTAGGTAAGAGCGTGAAGTTCAAGATAACAAATCTACTAGAAAAATAATTAAACACGTATTTCAGCGTTTTCAGAAATTAAACCACTGTTTAAATGGGGGGTCTAAAGTTTTTGTTGATTTTGCCTTTTTGCCATATCTCAACAACAGTTTTAGTTAAAAGCACGAAATTCAAGATAAAAAATGTACTAAAAGTTAGTTAAACACACATTTCAGCGTTTTTAAAAATTCAACCACTAAGGGGTTTATATAAGGGTCGAAAGGTTTTAGTCATTTCGCGTTTTCGCCATATCTCAACAGGAGTTTTAGATAGGAACGTGAAATTCAGGATAACAAATCTACTAAAAAAATAATTAAACACATATTTCAGCGATTTTAGAAATTCATCCATTAAGCGGGTTAAATGGGGGGTCGAAAGTTTTAGATCATTTTGCCTGTTCGCTACATCTCAGCAGCAGTTTTAGTTAGGAGCTCGAAATTCGGGATAACAAATCTACAAAAAATATAGATAAACATATATTTCAGCAATTTTAGAAACTCAGCATTTAAGGGGGGTTAAATAGGAGGTCAAATATTTTAGGTTACTTTGCCATATCTCAGTAGAAATTATAGGTAGAATCTTGAAACTCGGGATAACAAATCTACAAAAAATAAAGCTAAACACGTATTTCAGCGATTTTAGAAATTCAGATACTAAGCGGGGTTAAATAGGGGTCGAATGATTTAAGCCATTTTGCCATATCTCAGTAGAAGTTATAGTTAGGAGTGTTAATTTCGGGATAACAAATCTGCTAAAGAATAGTTAAACATGTATTTTAGGCGATTTTGGAAATTGAACTACTAAGGGGGTTAAATGGGGGGGGGTCGATAGTTTTCGGTGATTTCACCTTTTCACCACATCTCTTCCGTAGTTTTGGATAAGAGCGTGAAATTCAGGATAACAAATCTTCTATAAAAATAATTAACATATATTTCAGCGATTTTAGAAATTCACACATTAAGGGGGCTAAATGGGGATCGAAAATTTTAGGTCATTTAGAATGTTTGCCATATCTCAGCAGCATTTTTAGTTACGAGCTTTAAATCACAGTGTCAGGGTAACAAATCTGCTAAAAAATAGTTAAACATATATTTCCGCGATTTTAGAAATACAGCCCCTAAGGAGGGTTAAATGGGGGTGGAATTTCTTATGTTATTTTGCGATATCTCAGTAATAGGTAGGAGCGTTAAATTTAGGAACTCAAATGTACTAGAAAACAGTTAAATATGTATTTCAGCAGTTTTAGATAGTAATCCATCAAGGGGTTCACACTGTGTGTCGAAAGTTTTAAGTAATTGTGCCATATCTTAGCAGCAGTTTTAAGTAAGAATGTGAAACTCCGCTTTACAAATCTACAAAAAAAAGTAGTTAATCATACATTTCAGCGATTTTAGAGCTAGCGAGTTCGTGGGCAACATCGGCTGTGAGCCCGATTGTGGAAGATTAGGCGGAAAAGAGAACTATTGCTGATTTTTTATTATATACTAGCCAGTCGCTTCCGAGTGGAGCCCAGATACAAATTACTACTTCTGCCCCATCCCTAGATAATCACGGGTAGGGCCCAGTAGTATTTTGTCAGGGGTCTCATAAAAAATATATTTGTGCCGCGAAATTTTTATTTAAGTGCTTTTTTATACTCTTATTAGTTATTTCCGTATACTTTTAATGTAAAGTATTTTATTTATATTTTTCTGGTTGCATGTAAAAGACACTTTCTGAGCCCCAAGCGAAGTCAGAGTGGTACGCTGCACTATGTATCCGCGCCCCACTCGGAAACGACCGTCTAGACGGGCGAAGACTGGCTAGTAAAGAATACGACTTCAAACCTCTAGCCTAATAAGGTAAATTTTTTCTTTCACATTTTTGCGATCTTCAATATCATTTGTACCATTTGTTAACGTTTCGCGGCGATTTTTTTGACATTCGTAAAAGGAATTACGTTTCAAACATTTAGCCAAATATCGTACATTTTGTCTTCCGCGTTTTTAAATGCAATTTTTAGCGTTGTTTCGCTCCAATTTTTGAAGTTCGTGGACAAATTCCGGTTACAATGTTTTAGCCTACGGTGGTAAATTTTGCCTACTGCGATTTTTTACACGAATCTTTTCAGAGTTTTCTTTGCAATTAACAAGAATTTTCAAACGTCACATAAATGATAATTAGTACGGTAATCATCACAGAAATGATCGCATGAAGATTATAAAGTGAAATAAATATATATTATAAAATGAAACAAATCATAAAATGAAATTTTTTCACATTCATGGCAATCAGTATCATTACTTGTGAAACAAAAATAAACTGGATTTGTGAATGTTGTAAACATTGATTGTGTTTTACTCATTCCTATACTATATATCATTTCTGTGACAATTACGTTGATTAAAATTTTTGAAATATTTTTGAGTAAAATATTTAGCGATTTTCATTAGTTACACCATAGGTACTTTACAAATAATTTGGAAATACTAAATCTTGACAATGGCCGATAAAATTGGTAACATTCTTCATCATATCATGAGCACTCTCTATGATAAAAGTTCTGTACTTTTTTGGCAGGGTACCTTATTAGAAAATTCATAAGTAAGAAAAAAAACCACGTAATAGCCCGTTCTTAATTTTGCTTATTTCAGCCCTCTGTCATTTCTTCTTTGTGTAAACACCCCTTCTTCTGTAATATAAAAATTTTCTGATGTCCATCTACACGCAATTAATACAAAGAAATTCCACTCCTAATCTGCAGAGAAACTACCAAGTATTGATGGGAGGATGTATTCTTCAAAAGCTATGCAAATAAATTTTTAGGTTTATAAAAATTGTTCAGTAAGATTTTTATCTAAATTACACCACATCCATATTTTCATGAATCTAATACATTTTATATTGTGGCACCTTTCCTAACAGAAGAGAAAATTTTCTCTGAAAAAATAATTTTATATGACGACTTGAAATCATTTTTAAGTTTGTGATAGAAAAATAAAATGAAAATCAATAAATAGAATTTCAAATATGCAAAGAACTTATAGCGTAAAGTATCCGAATGCCGACACTCTAACGTCAACATTAAAAAAAAGGCTTTAAATGATCGCATAAATTCGAAATTGGTGCCATAATGTCAGAAAACATTTAAAGCCTTGTTTTATTTTCAGTTTAACGTTAGGATGTCGGCATTCGGATGCTTTACCCTAAATATTCTTTTTGGCATTAATAGCACAGATGCACATTCCATAGAATATATAAAGTATTTTTATGAGTCAAATTGTGTATAAATATTAGTGATGGGCCAATTCGAGATCTTTTAAGAATCGATACCTTAGTTTTCGAAAACTTTTCAGAATCGAAATCAGAATCGATTCTTTGTATTCAAATGTAGTAGCACTAAAAACTACTCAACTTCCTTCAAAATAATAAATGAGGGACGACATTTCGCTTATTTCACTCTTCGAATGTTTATTCTACGTAAATCGTTTGCCTTTTTTTTATGATCACGTGTCAGATTCGCATCAGTCTATTAGAAAAGTATGAGTAGCGCCTCTTTCAGCAAATGAAATGTTTAATTTTCGTACAAACGCAACTCTTTTGTTTATGGTAACGTTTTATAATTTACAGCTACAGAACAATTTCTTTTCTTTTTAATGTTTTTGAGTTTTGATATAAATATTACGATTGTTATTAGAGAAAAAAAAACAAGAATTTTTTGTCTGGATGACTCTATCCTATTGAACCCTACACCACCCCCTCCCAGGGTAAGATAATTTTAGGTAGATTTCGTAAGAAATACTACCTATTACATTCTCCTCTAAGTTGGAGTTTTTGAAAAATTTTTGCAGATCTACGCCGATAATGACTTCCAGAACCAAAAATCACCCCCAGTTCAAAACTTTATCTATCTATCTATCTATCTATCTATGTCACTTTTTTATGAACACGATAACTCCCATAATTTTGCACAAATCTTTTCCAAACTAATACATAAAATCAAGGGCATAAAATCTCGGTCAAGTTCGTTAATGGGCAAAATCGAACCAAGGAAGGGGGTGAGGGAGCTTTTTGTGAAAACAGAAAAAAACCCATAATTTCTTAATTATGATACGTATCGAATCCGTTTAAAGTTATTATTACTTCTAGGAAAAGGGCCGAAAATTTATGTATGACAGATTTTGATATCATTAAAAATGGCCCCAAGGGGGGGGGGGAAGAGGGGTTTTTAGAAAAAAATCATAACTTCGCCAATTCTGAAGATATCAAATCCGCTTAAATTTATTATAAAACCTCTTAATATTATCTAAAACTTTTATATTGACAAGTTTTTTATAGAACCAACCCTTATAGCAAAAAAAATAAATAAAAAAAATAAAAATAAAATAAAACAAAAACAATTCCTGCCGGCTCCGCCTGCAAACAAGTTAGGTTTCAAAGTGGGCGTTTCCAAATGCCGCATCATGGCAAAAACGTAATTTCTTCCGCAATTCCCGAAAAACAGGCGCCCCACGGTCTGCGTCTTCGAAATCTACCTGTGCCTGTAGGCCGAGCCGTCAGGGATTTTTTAATTTTGTTTTCCTGTTAATGTTCATGTGTTTCAAACTTATCTTAAAAAAAGGATTGAGGGTGGCAAAGTCCTTTGACGGAAAAAAAAACTGCTTCAATTTCTTTTTTAAAAACATGTTGGTAAAAAAAAAAAAAAAAAAAACTTATTTATATTTAGTATTTCTTAATTGATAAATTCTTGTATTTCTTTATATGTTGATATGTTTAAAAATTGTTTTGCATGATAACTCTGACAAAAAAAAAATCTTAGGTTAGATTATTTCCTGTTTATATTCTGCAATTTTAAAAGCAGACTAGACTGTGGGCCATTGCCACACGTGTTCCAAAATCTTGCCCGTCCCAAAATATAATTCAGCCGACGTCCATGTCTCTCAGTATTGCAAGTTATATCATATTATTTTCTAAGATTTAGAAAGCGAAGAACCGGCCCTCCCCTGCATACGCCCGTAAAATTAAGCAATTTGTCTTTAATTAGCGAAATCAAGAATTTTTTTCTTTTTTACGAACGTACAATTTTATTTTCCACTATAAGTAATTATTTTAATCGTAAATTTTTTAAAAAATGAATTAAAAAAATTATATTTACGTTTCTTAAATACAAATTCACATAATGTTATTCATTATAATCGTTTTCTTAAATTAAAATCCATATGATTGATTTAACTAAAAATATATATGTATATTAGTTGAATTGATTGTACGCTTGAAAAAATAAAACTAAATATCAAAACTAAAAGAGCGCTGATCATCCTGTTAACCGCCGCAAAATTCCAGAGAAAAAAAAGGTCTCAAACAGCGCCGAGTATTTGAATACTAGCATTCGCTGGCGCACCTTATGAAACCACAGAAAACTCCTGATATGAGGACTGAATACTGAATACAGTCAAAAAACGCAGATTTCGTCACCGATACAGATGCCAGGTGACTTGTATTCGAATACTTCTGTCTGAAACCGAGACCACTTGAGAACACAGACATTTTGTATTCGAATATTGCCATCACTAATTTGAATACAAACATTCACTGACGCAGTTTATGAAAACAGAAAACTCGAGCTATGAGAACTGAATACAGTCGAAAACCGCAGTTTTCGTTTTTGTCTGCGACACAAATGCCAGGAGGCTTGTATTCGAATACTTTTGTCCGAATCGAGATCACTCGAGAACTTGGCTGAATCGAGACCTCAGACATTTTGAATTCGAATACTCCCATCACTAATAAATATCCGTTTTGTCGCAGTCATAACAATTGAAATAATAAACGCTTATTAATTTATCTTGGGAATAATGACTAAGAAAAAGTGCTAAAAGTATTTATTCGTTTATAATGCTGCGTGTCCAAAACAATTGTTTATTATATGAAATCATTTTTAAGTTTGTGATAGTAAAATAAAATGAAAATAAATAAATAGAATTTCAAATATGCAAAGAAATTATATGGTAAGGTATCCGAATGCCGATACCCTAACTTCGACTTGAAAAAAAATGCTTTAAATGATCTTAAATTCAAAATTGGTGCCATAATGTCAGAAAACGTTTAAAGTCTTGTTTTGTTTTCAATTTAACGTTAGGATGTCAGCATTAGGATACTTTACCCTAAATATTTTTTTTTTGCATTAACCCTCTGACGGTCTTGCAAAAGGGCAAATCTGTAATGTTTTTTTCTCTTCATTTTGTTTTAAATGCTAAGAAAAACTAATTTTTCAACATTGAATATAAAAAACTTAATTACAAATATGAATGTAATCGTTGAGAGTATTATTCATTGCTCAGCGCATTAAAAATGCATTAAATCAATAGAATTTTATTACTTTAAATAATGCTTATATTGCAGTGAAACCTGGAGCTTAGTGAACGTATTAACACGGGCTTGTCAGTGAGAGGGTTAATAGCACAGATGCACATTCCATAGAATATATAAAGTATTTTTATGAGTCAAATTGTGTATAAATATCCGTTTTGCGGCAGTCGTAACAATTGAAATAATAAACGCTTGTTAATTTATCTCGGGAATAATGACTAAGAAATATTTCTAGAAGTATTTATTCGTTTATAATGCTGCGTGTCCAAAATAATTGTTTATTATATTACAAAATGTTCTCTTACTTTTAAATAAATCATTTTACACTTCATTTTATCTATTGAGTCCAATAATTTCCTTTACAATTGGACTGTTGGAGCTGCTGTGCTTCAAAATAGCAGACGTCCAAGGCAGTTGCAATATGATCTTCATACTTGCGTTTACGGAGCAAATGTAATCGGCTCATTAATATTTTCACGAATATAATTCTTGAGCAGAATTTTCCAGATATATTCTCATTAAAACATGACATACTTTTGTTTTAAATCAGCGTTTAACACGGTAGTTCTATTAAAATTGTGTTTATATTGCTAATGTTGATTCCATCTGAAATTCTACAATCTCTAATACTATCTTCATCCCAATCTGTACTTGAATCTTGAAAGTTAAAATATCACGTAAACAGTTATACTCTATTCAGACAATATAGATTTCACTCCATGTTACAAATATTATTAAATACTTTTCACATACTATTTAAAGCATTTTAATGAAATAATAAGAAAATCACGAAACATTATTTAGATAAAAATATCAGAATAAAAAAAATAAAAAGTAAATCTATTATATATACAGAAAAACTTCAATTATCCGTTTAGTTTCAACGTGTTGGAGTCTGTTTCCATTGTGTACTATAATTTTATGCAAATTTTTAGTTTCATTCCTTTACATACTTAACTATAGAACTAGTACTATTTTAAAGACTGTAAAAAATAGAATTGTACTTAAAATGCAAATAAAAACACAACTACCTAGAACATGACAAACATACAGCGTGACACAAATTTGCTAGGCAAAAAAATGTTTTTGTAGATGAAATTTTCATAAGGCTATTCTTTATTGCTCTGTAATTGTCCCTTACGTGAATAAGCTCTTTCCTCTCTTCTGCGAGTATGTTCATGTTCATCAACCGAGTGCAGTGCTCATTATTGATTTCAATTCAGCAATGGATTTTTCGAAGCGGCGAACTGTGATAAATTTCCACTATCTAGGAAAAAAATGTATTATTTTCCAAAGGTTTGTCAACTATGTGGAGTTTTTCTATATGTCCCCATGCTTGAGAAATCATATTTGTTTTTTACATATATAACAAAGGATATGAATTATAACTTAGTACTCAGGGTATAACCAACAGAGTGAAAAATGTTCAGAGTCGGGGATCGAAACCGAAACCTTTGGTGTTACGCACCATTGATCTACCATTTTGGAGCTATCTGGACAACAACCAAGTCTAGCTTTTTCTCACTCTTATGTATTTGCACTGCTGCGACTTTGCAGCACAATACATAAGAGTGCGTTTTCAGCTGCGGAACGCATTTTAAGTTAAACTAATTATTTGCATTTTACTTGGTTTGCATAATTTCTATACATCACATACAGAGCAGCACAAAAGATCTCTAATACGTTTATTGACGGAAATTCCAGAAGAAGAATTTTAAACTGTGCTATGCATTTTGTAACTGAATTAAAATTTAGCGTTCTATGTAGTATATATGCAAATCTATAGACTATTTACAGGGTTGCAGAGAAGAATTCGGATATTTTTCAGAATATTGTTGGTAATTTCTGAAATTGGGTTATTAAATGTGTTATGCGTTTTCCAAATTGTGTACTTAGAAAAAATCGTTAATCTCACTGGATTTCATGGGAGCATTTAATAATCTCCCTTGGGATCTGCTACTTCTAGCACTACAACAACTGGGACTTTTCCAGTAATTCATAAATATTATCGCTTCTTTCCTATCAAATAGACGAGATCAAGTGGACTGGTTACTGTAAAACCTAATTTACTTCTTTACTAAAAGTTGCCCACAAGGCTCCTGTTTCGGGCCGTTTCTTTGGTTGGCTTTGCTGGAAACTTTATTACGTACCTTTCTTTTCAAATATTGTGAGATAGTTGCATATGCTGACGACGCACTTTTAATAACTTAGATTAAGGCGCGTTCGCTCCTAGAACAGAAAGGTAGTGAGGGACTAGCCTTTATTGAAAATTGGGCACATACTAATCAAATATTAATATCTTTCGAAAAAACTAAAAAAATACCTTTGCCAATCAAAAAGTATTAAAAAGGCGACCTCTATTTAAACAACAGGGAAAAATATAAAATCAGTGAAAGAAATAAAATATATCGGAATAATAATCGACCAGCACTTATCATTTCTAACTCATATAACAAACAAAAGACAAGAAATAACAAAAATAACCTAAAACGTTTATAAATATTCACTAATCTCTGATCGTCTTCCCTCTCACTCTTTCAAGATCTGCTATTCCTCGATTCTTCAAAGACAATTAGCCTATGCTTGCAGTATATGGCTCCCGCGTATGCAGCGGTCTTAGGTTATTCGCCATATCTTGGCTGCACAGAGAAAAACACTATTGCTAATCTCAAGGGCATACAAGAGCACTTTAACGACAGCCCTACAGGTCATTTCGGATCTTCCTCCACTGGAGCTACATCTAGAGGCGGAGGCTGAGTTCGCTCAGGTCACACTACTTGGAATTTTCACAGAACATCATTTTGCTCCAATCAACTCAACAAAATGTTTAAAATTTCAAATTTCAGCATTAACAAAAACGTTAAATTCCAACATCAGAGTTTTAAGGCAATACACACATTTTTACAGACGGATCAAAAACGGATGCGGTAACAACGTCAGACTTCTGTGTCTATGAAAATGACATTCACAACCGATCCTGGCAAGCAAAATTGGACCCAAGGAACTCTGTCTTCCAATTCGAACTGCATTCAATTAAAGAAGCGGTTTTTTGGTCTAAAATGGCGGAGGATTTATTTTTTTTAATTTCAAGAGATAGCCTCTCGAGCCTCATGGTCCTTTCAAAAATTGATGAAAATAACTAACTATTATTAGAAATTATTCAACGATTACAATATTCATCAAAGGTTTTGTTGACTACGAAAATTAGCGTAGACTGTATTTAAATAACTATCTATAAAATTTGATCTATGTTGACTTTAACGAACCTTTTTTATTTACAAAGTATTGGTTTTCGGAGCTCCCCATTGGAGACACCGAACGAAGCGAAGAACAAACGACTTCTGATTTACATTTATCGCCAAGCGATATTAGAAGCCAAGAGTGGCGCCAACATACCGGCCACCACTGAAATACTTATTTCAACAACATATCTTAGGCATATGTCCTTCGTTGTAAACAATTATTATTTTTTTTAACAATACATCTTCAATTCTAATGCAAGTTTCAGTTCAACCAATAATACAAATATACAATTCAATTCAAAAATATTATTAAAGTACAATTACTGCAAAAATTTTCAAATATAAGTGCAAAAGAAATATAAGAAAAATAAATATTTACATTATAATAAAGGATCATTTATGGGCAAAATGCAAAGGTTGGAAATTGCTCGTTTGAATATACCATTTGGAGTTTTAACAAGCACGACCATAATTTTATCATCACTCCCATAAATAACGTCTTGAATGCGACCTACTGACCAGGTACACATGGACAAATTACTATCCTTTAATAAAACCATAGTTCCAATATTTTCTGTTTCAATTAACCATTTTGTACGCTGTTGGAGATTATTTAAATAATCTCTACTCAATTTTTTCCAAATTAATTGATTAATTTTTGTAACTCGCTGCCAATGACTAAGTTTATTACTGGCAAGGTCAATCAAGTTTGGTTCACAGATGCTATTTATAGGGCGGTCGATTGGAAAATGTCCTGGTGTTAAGTTTCATAATCGTTTGGATCCGAAGATAAAGGTATCACAGGCCTACAGTTTAAAATACCTTCGATTTGATTAAACGACAGTTAAAAATTTCTCAAAGGTTAGTTTTAAATCTCCAATAGTTCTTTTTAAATGGTGCTTAAAGAATTTTACTCCTGCCTCCCACAAGCCACCAAAATTAGGGGATCTAGGAGGAAGGAATTTCCAAGAAATTGAATTAGCCAATAAGTAAGCAGCCAATTCCTCGGATTGATTTTTTACAATTTTATGCAATTTTTTGAATTCTGAATTCGCACCAACAAAATTAGAGGCATTATCGGAAAATATGGTGGCACAAATTCCGCGCCTAGCTACAAATCTTTTTAAGGTAGCTATTAAGGCTTCAGAAGTTAAATCTGTTATTATTTCTAAATGAATTGCACGAGTAGCAAAACAGACGAATATTGCGACATAAATTTTACTAAAAACTCCTTTACGTTGGTTTTTGTATTTTATATAAAATGGGCCACATAAATCAATGCCTGAATTTGTAAAGGGGGGATTGATATTTACCCTTTCTTTAGGTAACGAGGCCATAATTTGTTCTGCAATTTTAGGTTTGTTTTTAAAACAAACGATGCAATTATGCACGATTTTTCTGGCTATGTTTCTGCCATTTCAAGGCCAGAATTCTCGTCTCACAAAATGAAGCAAGGTTTGAGCACCAACATGCAAATTTTTTAAGTGGAAATACTGGAAAATTAAAAGTGTAATCCTGTGATCTTTGGGTAAAAGAATAGGATGTTTTTTATCATAAGATAAATTTGATCGGTCTAAACGACCACCATAATTATTTCGTCCCTATCAAGAAAAGGATTTAAATTACTTACTCGACTATCCTTTAGTTTCTCACCTATCTTGAGCGGCTTCATTTCCTTGGCAAAGTACCTTACCTGCACTAGTTTTACCACTTTTAGTTTTGCTTGGTGAAATTTCTCTTTTGTAATAGGCCATACAACCTTTTCTTAGTGCTTGCAATTATAAATAAATCTGCAAATATAAACTAAAATACAAATTAACTTAAAAGAACTGTTACTTAAATCCCAAAATTTGTTAAGAAAATCATTAAAGTTATTGTTAATGAGATGCAAATTAATGTTGCAGTTCGATTTCAGTTCGTTTAAATATGCATCATTACTTGGAAAGTCAGTTTTTTTTCTTTTTCTGTCAAGTCCAAGAGATTATTAGGCAATAATGGACCTTTCCACCACAGCTCCATATCTAAAAGTTCTTGAGGAAATGTTCCCCTAGATATTATATCAACTGGATTATCACTAGAAGGAATGGGTTTCCAATAAAATTGTTCAGTTAGAGACTGAATTTTTGAGACTCTATTTGCGATGAAAGTTTATAATAGATGAGCAGGGGTTTTTATCCATACCAATGCTATGGTTGAGTCTGAGAATAAAATTACTCTTTGAATGTCTAGTTGTAAGGAAGGGAGAATTTTGGAGACAAGTTGAGAAAGAAGCAAACAGGAACATAGTTCCACTCTTGGCACGGAAATGGTATTTAGAGGTGACACTCTTGATTTACTCGCAATGAGGTTTGATGTGGTCGAGTTGGATGAATTTAAACAATATAAGTAAACTGCAGCACCAAAAGCTGTTATAGAAGCGTCAGCGAAACCAAGAACAAATATTGCTTCTGTGGAAGGAGTTAAAATGTATTGACTTATTGTTATATTTTCTATATTTTTAGTTGACTTACGAAGTTACACCAATCACTAGCAAGGGGTTCCCAAATGTTCTCGTTCCATCCTATTTTACAAAGCCACAATTTTTGAAGATAACACTTGACCTTGGAAATAATTGGGCCAATGAGCCCAAGAGGATCATACAATTTTGCTATGACAGAAAGAACCTGTCTTTTAATGTATGATACTTGTTATTTCACCGAAACTCTAAACACAAATTGATCTTTATTAGATTGTCAAACCATACCTAAAGTTTTAACTGAAGTTTCAGACTTAGAGCAAAAGGAAACATCTTCGATTTCATCATAATTTAGAAGCTAATTCAAATTTGAATTCCACTTGCGCAAAGCCATTCCACAAGAACGAAATATGTTAATTAATTGATTTTTCAAGGCAATTGCCGACTCTGAATCTGGGGATCCAGTCACGATGTCATCCATGTAGCTATCAGATAGAACAGCTTTTTCCGCTAGAAGAAATCCATCCTTCTCATCTAAGGCCAATTGTTTGTTGCACCTCATGGCCAAAAATAGGGCGCATTTAGTTCTATAAGTAACCGTATTAAATTTAAAGGCAATTTTGGAATTATTTTCGTAATCCTTCCAAAGAATGCGTAGAAGGTCCCTTTGTGAATGATCTATCAAAATCTGCCGAAACATTTTTGTAATGTCGCCATTTAAAGCAACCTTATATGCCATGATGAGGCATGTAATAAACTACTGACCGAAAGTCTTCGACTGAAATTCTCTCCATATGCTCCAATGCTTCATGTTCATTTAAAAATTCGCAATAAAGTTTTTTCATATCACTATTATTTTCAATCTTCTTACAGTGTGTTGTAAACGCTTTTCTGCCAAATTTCTAGAATTTCCCAATGAATTTAATTGTTGAGTTTGAATCGGCATTTCGACAAGAAACCTTCCGGTATCATCCCGTTTGTGAGGTTTGTGAAAATGAGATTCACAGAATTCTTCTCCTTTACTTAGAAGACGGTCAGGTGAAATATTTTCTATTTCCCAAAACTTTTTAAGATTAGATTCAATATTCTCGATTTCGGAATTAAATGTCAATCCACAATATGAATTAGAACTCTTGATTTTAACAGTTCCAGTAGCAATAAGGCCAAACACCGAATTTTGAAACATTAAATTGGTGAAATGCGATTTTTCCCTTCTTTTATTATTTTATAAAAGAGTTCTGCCCCAATTATTAAATGAATTTTTCCCGGTATGTCAAAAGTAGGAGCAGCTAGCAACAACCGATTTGGTAACAATGCCTTATCAATTTTAATATTTGAAGAAGGTACACAGTCTGCTATTTTTGAAACAACGAAAAATTCACTAGATGAAGAGAATGAAGAACTCTTATTACGAATTATCGTATTAACCTTCCCTTTCACATTAAAGGCATTTCCACCTAATCCACTAACGGAAATATTTATTCTTTCTTTTTTCAAGCCCAAATCGACAGTCAGTTCTTTCGAAATATAATTAGCTTGGCTTGCACTGTCAAGAATTCCACGAGCCTGGACGAAACACTTATGTAACGCACTATAAATTTAAATATATGCCGGAGACAAAATAACTGCTTTTTTACTTTCATTATTATGGGAGGAAAAGTTATGTGATATCTATGCTTCTAATCTATGCTTGAAGTATGATTTTTCGTTCTTGTTTTAAATTCATCTGCGATCTAAAATGTGATATTGTGAGACTATCAAGTGACAAAGAACATCAAATATTACATCAGTAACATTGGGGTCACATTATTTAAAAAAATAATAAATAGGTAAAAATTCACTGTGGCATATGTATTTTTTATTATTACCTTCAATTAATAACGATATCGATAGAAATGGCTCGCCATCATGGGATATTGGCCCTGTCTTGAAAATGGCTCCAGACCTCTGTTTTATGAGAATGAAAACTATGTTAAATAAATTAGTCACAATTAAACATTAAAAACGCATTCTGATTATTTTATTTAGGGTTGACAGGTTTAGCTAATATTAGCCACTTTATATTCAAAATATCTACCAGAAATTCCGAATAGCAATTTTAGATTTGTTTAAGACCGACATTCAGTGATTAAGTAAAAAGAAAATTACTATTCGAAATTTACGGTAGATATTTCAAGTAAAAATCTCGGCAAACACTGTGTATATATACAAAAAATAATATGCAACAAATATTCTAAATATCAAAATTGAAAACCTGATTAAATTTTATCTGAAACATAAAGTACTCTTTTCTCACCATTCCTCTTAATTCCGACTGTAATCGCATTCTATGCAAGATTGCAACTTCAGATAATCAAATTCGCTATGGGAATTTCGTAACAAGGGAATTAATGCCGCATATTAATACAGCTGTTTCCTTACATGAAAATTCGAGTCCCAAATTCTGAAATAAATAGATCTGTCTAGTGAGTATGCAAATGCATTTGTATATTATTCCAGTATTTGAAAATTGCTTTTAGATCCTATTTAAGTCAATATTATTAACGTGTAGAATTTTTTTTACGGTAATAGAGTTGAATGAAATATTTGTTAGCAATGGAACATGTAATACATAGAATTGCTTCCACTGAACACACTATACGATTTAATATAAATTATCGTCTACGTGTGAATATTCTACAAAACGTTTTATAATGAATTTATATGTTTCAATCTGAACGAAGAGTGTTTAAGATGAAATTAAATTTATTTGCTGTTGTGCCTGTCACTCTTTGTTCCAACTTTTAAAAGTGACTTGATTAGCCAGAAAATTCAAACAAATATATTCTACTGAATATTTCTTATTGAAAATGGAATGTTTAGAATTTGAAGTTCTTTAAAATGACCGTACAAATTATTTATTATTCATTTCATTATATACATAAAATACGAAAATATGTATTCCAATAATGTTGGAATATGTTTCATAATTAAGAATGTCGGATAATTTCGTTTTTTGTGTTTTTTTATATTTTCTTTCTTTTATCCGTGAAGCTGGAATTACGAAATATTTATAATAAAGTATATTTCGAAATTTATAAACTTATTAAACACATTGTGTGGATTTTATTTGACAGAATTAAGATGCGGAATGGTTGTTTATAGTTATGTCTTAAATACTTATAATCAAATACAGTAGTGTGTTTTTGATGACATTGTATTTCCTTTTATTTCATCATTGAAACACGTGTTTTTATTCTTCTAAGAATTAATGGTACTTTTCGGTTAGCCGGGCGCCAGTGATATATGTACATATATAAATACATATGTATATGCATAAATTTGTATATATATACATACATATATGCATATATATGTGTATGTATATATGTATATGTAGGTATGTGTAGATAAGTGTGTGTGTGTGTATTTATATATGTACATATATCACTGGCGCCCGGCTAACCGAAAAGTACCGAATTAATTTACCTCCATAAAAATAACTGTTACAGTGTATCTTTTTTCGTTCCCCAAAATCACTGTTTGTAAACTATACATACCGTATAATGTACTTTACCTAGTTATTGCCAGAAATGATAATGGAGTAACAAACTGTCCAGAAATTATACCACATCCGCACTCCTCCCTGCGTTTAATGCTTACTATGGAACTGCTTTCACATACATACACCCAACCAAGAATGGTCATATCACACCAAAACACACCAACGAAAACTAGTCGTTGGGGGCCACCGTAATACTTACCCATCATGGATATGCATAATGTAAAACATTAAAATATAAAATGTGTAAACTACTTATAAAATACATTGTAATTCGAATAAAATCATGGCTTGATGACATCATAAACTTTGAAGGCTCGATTACTGAATTGCTTAAAAGAAACATCCTTATAACTCCAAAAACAATAATCCTATTAACTAGCGGTTTATTGCATCTGATTAAGCGTATAATTTCCAATTAAAATATATCTTTGAATTGAAATTTGGATGAAATACAGGGTCATGAAATATCGAAGAGTGTGGTAAATAGGATTACAAATATCTCGGTAGCTAATTATCCGATCGACTTCATGCTTTATGCAAAATTTATGTTTTTTTATTGTCTTTTATATTCACTCTTTAAAATAAACAATTTCGAAAATTTTTATATACCTTTTATCAGAACGAGTATTTAGAGAGTCCGAAAAGAAATAGTTCCGAATAATCGAGATTACTGAAATTCAATAGGCTTCTTCCCATTATTACATACTAAGTACACACCAAATTTCAAGTCTCTATCTCAATTTGTTCGGGAGATAGAGCGTTTACAGACACACAGACGGACGGCAATTTTTTTTTCTAAAAATATGTTTTTCGTAATCTCCAGTGTCTGAAACGTGTAAATCCGTCATTTTTTTTCGATTTTTAAAACGATTACAAGACTTACCCTAGACTATGTATGATGGGTAAGACAGAGGTCACGGCTGCCGAAGGCAGTCGCGCATCATCCGCCGATTCCATGCTCTTGTAGAGCCCATACGTGTCACGACCAAGAAGGATCCGGTGTACCCGGGAACCCCCAAGGTGGTGCTTCTCGGCCGGGGGAGAAGCGGGGTCGTGAGCCTACCTGCACTTCGTCACCCTTTCCCAAATGAGTTGACGACAGCGGTCGAAGCGACATTAGTGGAGCCTTATCAAAGGCCCACTTGGTTCACACTTGGGCGGATAGCGAGAGTGAGCCACGGCTTCGTAGCCGGAATCCCAAAAGGGAGCCGGGTCCTACGCCTAGTGTGGAACACTCACACTACCCCATTACTGTACCGCACCTTCCGAATATCAAATCCTAGGGAAGGAGGAAGCGATTTCATTTGGTGCGGCTACGTATGATGGGTATGTAAAATGTAAACCTACACAAATCAAATTGTACTTATTAATTAATAAGGACTTTACGTTGCACAGTAAATGAGTATTGTACTTATTAGTAACTTTTTGAAGATAAATTACCTGTGACGTATGTTTTTAGTGCTATAATAGTATTTTGCAATCACTGAAAAAGAAAAGTTGAGAAAGTTTTTCATTTCTTAAAATGCAAATTCTTTAAAATAATAGTTTTAGTCCAAGTGCTACACGACAAAAATAGGGTGAAAACTGCACATCGTGATATAGTTATACCGATTGGTCAGTATCTACTCTATATTAATACAAAGTATATAAAAAGGGGAGGCATCGCGGAAAGTGCGGGGAATTAAAGATGGCGGCTGTTATTCAAAATGGCGTCATTTTCGGGAATTAGTGCAATTTCGTTTCTATTCATCGTATAAAAGCATGTTTGATGGAAATTTAGATGTTTTTAGATAAAAAATATTATTTATAACACTTTACAGCACAGTCGAAAAGTATTTATGAATTCAGTTTGCCTATTTGTCTGTCTGTCTGGTCGTCTGTCTAGTCGCGCACTAACTAAAAAAAAAACCGGATATCCAGATAATTAAAATATGGTATTGTAGTATACCGTAACAAGTTCGGTATTCATTTTCAAGTGTGCATCATTCATAGTTCATTTACAGGGGCAATCAAAAGTATTCGGTTACATAATGGTCTGTAGACGAAAATCGCTTGCAATGTGTTTTAATGATGTTATACTCTTTGTAACATATTCAAATTAATATACATCAGTGCGGTGCAATACAATATACTTAAGGTAGAATAAGCAGTGCATAGCAGTTTTCGTTCACTTACAGGGGCTCACAAAATAACACGGTTACCGTTACATTAATGTATCCGAGCACAGTGCCTTTATAATTTGTGTATAAATTTTATAGATCATCAGTTAAATCGATTGTTATTAAGTGAGGTGCTAGGTATGAAATAACTGCAATTTTTAATAATAATATCCCTATTGATTAGTATCTTCTTTATATTAAAACAATGCATATAAGAGAGGCATAATGAAATGTCTTATGGTGCTATCACACGTACTCTCATATCATAGTCAATATCAGATATTTCATCCGAAACACGTTTTTCAAGAGGAAAAAGCTCGAAATCGCCCCGTTTGATAGATTGCCTCTCGTAATTTTTTTAAGATCTAACTGACAGTAGTTTCCATCCTCTACGATAGATGTCAGCTCGAAATCCACCAATCAGAGCTCTCTAAAATTTCAAGATGGCTACCGTCAGTAAGTCAACATGTTTGTTTAGCGTGGTCGCAAATATTGAAACCAAAAATACAGAAGAATTAAGGAAAAAGCAATATATTTAGTAACACATTGACCAATTATACACGAAAAGAACTTTAAAAATGTGCAGTTATTTTGAAATTAAAGAATTACATATGCGTCGATTGTCTCTTCGGAGTTCGTAATTTACCACTCCCGATAAGAACTTTATTTACTAATTTAAAGTCATTTATTGCGATTATTTTATTTCAATACCTTATATTATTTGCTATATGTTATAACTGTACTGTCGTAGTCACTTATTTACTTCTCAAACTGTACTAGTTTAATTACTTTCTGCAGTGTATTTGGCGTTATTTCGTACTTGTTGCCAAATTATGTCGCCAAAGATAAAAATGCAAGCAAACACGCATCAAGGTATTTTATTGCAAAAGCATGCAGCGTTCAGAATCTAAATTTTGTAATGGAGGGGGGGGGGGGGCAGAAAATGTTCTTTAACTTTTAGAAAAATAAAATTTAATAAATGAAAATTTAATCTAGTAGCTATTTATAGTTAATTATATTTTACCTTCTAATAATTTTCTTTTAAAACAATCTTGATAATCTTTTTTTAAAGATATACAATTATTATACAGACATACATATTTATTCGTAAATCGGTGGAATAGTAAAAATATATTCACCGTTGTCCGTTTATCGAAGGCTGTCTGTTAGATGGTTGGCGACTTTCTCTCTAACATGGTTTATTAGTGAGAAATTGCGTTTCAGAATCAGCCGGAGTGGCTGAGTGGTTAGAGCGATTTCCCGGAACGCTGTGGACCTAGGTTCGATTCCTGGCTCTGGGTAATTTTTCACTTCATGTTAGGATTATTGTATTTAATGTATGTGGGTGAGAATGTCCTTTTCAGTCTATTTTTCCTTTTTAATTATTGAATTTCAACCACCCTAAACTTTTGTCTACCCCCTCCTAGCGGTGTATAAAATTCAAACCTTTATATGTTTTTCAATTTGTTAAGCAAATTGTGCCCTTTTTTATTTATTAATAATAAATAAAGCATATACCTCCCCCCCCCCTTCCAGTTAAAATATTTTGCTTCCCTTCAAAAAAAAATTATATTTTCGAAAACAAAAATCAATTGTAACGTAAAACTTTCCTAAAAGAAATAGATTTCTAGAATTTTCAAATATGCTAACTCAAAATTAAAGCTCATTCCGCAAAATAGTTTTTAAGTTATGCTTAAAAAAACACTTGTCTTGTAATCTGTTTTGCGACGATCGAACATTTATTTAACATTAGGAGGTGCAAACATAAAACCTGCGGAATTTCTAAATTATTTTAACGAGTGACTTTCAATTTGATACATGAAAGTAAAATTTACCGAAAAATATGATGTCGAAATTAGGGTTTAGTACTAAAATTTTTAGAATATGTTACAATTGCTATACGTAACTTCCTCCTTCCCCCCAGCAAAATTTATGTACAGCATTATTATTAGATGTTATTACTAATCTATTGTTCCTTGTGACATTTTTATACAGTGATTTGCGGCAGAATTAGTAGACGATATAACCCCCCACCCCCGTCCAGTACACAATATGTATAAAAATAAGGATTGTATTTTTGAAACGAAAAATATCAAAAACTCATTTAAATTTTCGAAAAATGATTAAAATCATCAAAACCAAGGAAGAAAACACTTCAAAAGATTTGGAACTATATCTAAATTCTATTACGTATTTCAATTTTACATTACATTCAATATGTGACATGAATTACATTTAAAATATGTAAAATATATTGAATAAAATGTCATAATAGTGATTTTGGCAAAATAACTAAAACTTAAATTAAAATCTTTCTTTGCGTTACAGATTTCGGGTTAGCGATAAAGTGCGGTTCCAATACATGCGACAAAAAACTAGTTTTAATATTCTATTTTTTTTTCTAAATCACTTAATACTAATAGTTGAGAATTCTTAATATTTACAGGTAATGAAAAACGTAAAGTGAAGATATGGACTCTATAATTTAGAATTTTTATGTTATATTAGCGAGAGTATTGTTTTTATAATCTTGGAATTTGAAGTAAAATTATCACAGTAATATATATATATATAGAACAGACACGAAAAGAAACTGCAATGTATAAAATGTTAGTACGCAATAATGCTTCCTGTTTATCAATCGATCTCTACACTAAATATTAAAACACCTGCTGCAATTACTCGCCAAATGTTACGCCCTCTCCTTACATTAGCAGATAACTTTCAGTAGGGAAAGTAACCCTAGTTGCAGCGTGAAAGTGCAGCTCCAAGAAATCGAGAGGCAATAGCATATACTTCATATCGTATGGTATTCCGTGTGATAACAGCTTTAGGGATTTAAGATTTAGGTTGTTATTCAATTTTTTCCGTTTTCGTCATATAAAAGTGTCTTTGATGTCATTTTCGATTTTTTTAAATCAAAAATTTTCTTTTTAATATCAGAAATATGCTTAAAATGTAAATAGTTCAAGTATTTTTTATTGTATCGTGAGTAAAATGAATGGAATAAATAAATAATAAAAATGCATTTCACTAATGCCTTACTCATACAACTTATTAAAAAATTAATGCTACATAACAAATGAATAACATAAATTCGCAGAATATGGAAATTTTAGTTTGTAGCATATTATTTCTCATTCACATTCGTTTTTACAGTTGCACAATAATGTGCAAGACCAACCTTCCTACAACTACACTTATTTTTGAAGATTTTGCACATACATTTTATTAGTTCTTTGCAAGAATCTGCAATCTCGGGCAGCTCAGATCATTTTAATTTCCATGAAAAATTTTCCAACCACCATCCCCATTTGTTTGGTGAGGGGGGACATATTTCCCGCTCATGTGCTTGTCCCCAAATGTGTCCAGCTTGGAAAGCACTCCCAAAAATATGTTGCTCTTGTGCACCCTTGGTTGGTGGAAGATGTTCAATAGGACGATTTTTTGTCATAAGCAATTCTTGTCTATCACCATTTACACTTATGCTGTTACATGTTGAACAGTACAACAATACTACAATTTTTTCTAAAATATTTAGAATATCGTCAGGTATGGAAGTTTGCGGTTTTGATAAAAATTAAAATGAGATAGTAGCATCTTTATAGAGAATCCATGTCTTCCAAGCTGACTTTTTTGTTTTTCCTGTGAAACCAGGATTGCTGTCGCAGCCTGTGTAAGCATGGAATCCTAGTAACGACATTGCTTTCTGATAGCGATAGAGCAGAGTTATAAAACACAGTGGTTAAGGTCTGTGGTGTGACTAAGTATATAGCACATTCAAGAAACAGTTTGTGTTGAAATCATAATTACATTTATTCATTCATCTTTAATGCTAACTTAAAGAAAGATATACATATACCTCCTGCCTTTGCGGAGAAATTGGTTATCACATTATACCAATATACATGAAGAAAGGGGTTAACTGTCCTTCCATCCCATCACATTCCATGGAGTTGTTTCATACTGATATACTTACTCGGTACATCAAACTAGAATAAAATATGCATACAGTTACAGTTAAAAGAGGGTGCCTTTACGACCGAAATGCAAAATGAAAAACCGGTTCGGAACGATTTTACTCCCGAACAAACCACTTGACAAATTTAGGAGGACAAGACTTTGTCCAGATTTCCAACACTTTTTCTTTTCCAATTGCTGCAGCTACAGTATGGACGGGAATAAGTCTGTAATTCTTCCCTGTTCCAAATGCAATCCAAACAGTTTGCAGGTGTCTGTCTGACAAAGTAAAGAAATGTGCAATTGCTAAAACTAATACATCAGTATCTACAGAGCGTATAACAATATTTTTCAATCCGTTTTCTGCCATGTCTTTGAGGTGCAATATTATCCTTGTATCAGCTTCTTCATGACCAGGGCAAGTCATTCCAATTAGGGAACTTAGTGCAATATCATTTCCTTTAACTTCTTCATCTGCAGTGGTTATAACTTGTGCATTTTTATGGTATTTATAGCTAGTGTTCCAAGTAGATTAAATAACTCTTCTTTATTACTTGAAGTTCTTAAGAAATCTTGCCAATTTTTAGGTAGTTTGACATGCGTTAGCATTTGCCGCATGGTTCCTGCGGCCCTTTTTTGTCTGGATTCACCTTTAATGCTTGGTGTAATGTATCTATCCCATATAAAATCTATTCTTTGGCAACAAAAACTCTCTATATCGTTACATAAATGGGGTTAAAATGTGGTTATGTAGTAATCATTAAAGGTTTTAGATGACTAGTGAGGCTTTAAAATGTTAATAAGAACTGGCCTATCATGAATTAAAGCATCGCATGTTCCTGGAAAGGTGAAAATTTGCAATTCTTTCATATCTAGCAAAGTTCAAAAACACATTATAAAACTAAAAACGCTCATAGACAGCATTGTGCTTATTGAAAGTCCTGCCATCGTATTATTTTGTGAGCCCCTGTAAATGAACGAAAACTGCTATGCACTGCATATTATACAGTAAGTATCTTATACTGCACCGCACTGATGTATATTAATTTGAATATGTTACAAAGAGTACAACATCATTAAAACACATTGCAAGCGATTTTCGTCTACAGACCATAATGTAACCGAATACTTTTGATTGTCCCTGTAAATGAACTATGAATGATGCACACTTGAAAATGAATACCGAACTTGTTACGGTATACTACAATACCATATTTTAGTTATCTGGATATCCGGTTATTTTTTTTAGTTAGTGCGCGACTAGACAGACGACCAGACAGACAGACAAACAGGCAAATTGAATTCATAAATACTTTTCGACTGTGCTGTAAAGTGTTACAAATAATATTTTTTATCTAAAAACATCTAAATTTCCATCAAACATGCTTTTATACGATGAATAGAAACGAAATTGCACTAATTCCCGAAAATGACGCCGTTTTGAATAACGGCCGCCATCTTGAATTCCCCGCACTTTCCACGATGCCTCCCCTTCTTATATGCTTTGTATTAATATAGAGTAGATACTGACCAATCGGTATAACTGTATCACGATGTGCAGTTTTCACCTTATTTTTGTCGTGTAGCACTTGGACTAAAACTATTATTTTAAAGAATTTGCATTTTAAGAAATGAAAAACTTTCTCAACTTTTCTTTTTCAGTGATTGCAAAATACTATTATAGCACTAAAAACATACGTCACAGGTAATTTATCTTCAAAAAGTTACTAATAAGTACAATTTGATTTGTGTAGGTTTACATTTTACTTACCCATCATACGTATTTGCCACGGGTTCGTCCTGTGGGGAGTTTCCCCAGATTGGGGTTACTGTCCTAGCGACCTATGTCATCGAACCGTGAGTACTAGGTTGGAGGGTCCGCAGTGAGATGCGGCTCTCTGGCCGGCCGTAGCGCCGTAGCGATACAAAGCTACTGGCGCAGTAAAAGTCTCTCAGGACTTGGGAACGGTGGTCGATTGTGTGCGGTGCGTCCCGCACCGGGACGCCTGCGGCTCATGTTTCTTTTACCCATCATACGTAAAATGTAAACCTACACAAATCAAATTAATCAAATTGACGTCCCGCTCGCTCCTCCGAGTGTTCTGGAATCGACCCTTTGAGTAGGGGAGAAGACCCGGAGCTCGGCATTGCGCGCAGTAGCGTCGACACGACGGGAGCCGGTCACTGACGAATCTCCACCTCAACGTTGGTGAGCGGGTGGTAGCGCGGTAGCGGAATAGCCAACTTCGCTGGGTGGTGGGTCGACTAGCGGCCCACAGAACCTGGGTTGTTCCCTCCATTGGGCCGGTTCTCGGCTGCAGGGGGCTTGAGGCCTGCGGACGGCAAAAAACTACCGCATAGGCTGAATTCTCGCACCTAGACGGTTGACTGTGTGTTGCCGTCTTGGATGGTGATGTGAGAGCAAAGGTTAGCGAACGGAGATAGGACAGTCACCACCTTTGTCTAGGGCAAGATGGAGGGGAGGTCGGACTCTGTATGACAAGGGAACGCAGGGGGTTTCGTAGTGACGCTTGTCAGTGCGCGAGGCAGCATGTCGCAATCCTCGGTACAGTGCAGGCGGCGGAACGTAGGTGGCGGGTTCGAAGAGACTCGAACGCACTGGCGTCGAGTCTGTAGGCCCTTCGAACCCCATACACCCACTGCGTCTCCCCTTGTACATGGAGTAGTTGTCAGCCGCCCTCAGGGTCGTTCAGGAAAGAGAGCGCCCGTTAGTACCAAGAGCGTCTCAGGTCGTCGAGGTGCCCCATGCCCAACATGACCCAAGCGCCTTCTCTGGGAGGGGGTTTGGACCGCTCTCGGAACTGTTCGACTGCGAGGAACCGGGCCGGTGGTTCGTCTTAAGACGGCGGCTGAACCTCTCATCGAGGACCCGACTCCCCTATGGGATCTCGGCTCCGAGGCTGGGGTTCACTCCCACTATCCGCCCAAGTGGAATGAAGTGGGCCTCTAGATAAGGTTCCACTAATGTCTCTTCGACCTATGTCGTCAACTCACTTGGAAAAGGGTCGTAGAAGTGCAGGTAGGCGCAAGCCCCCGCTTCTCCCCCGGCCGAAGAGCACCACCTAGGTAGTCCCCGGGTAAACCGGATCTTCCCTGGTCGTGACTCGTATGGGCTCTGCACGAGCCTGGAATCGGCGGATGATGCGTGGCGAGGGTTGCGACCTCTGTCATTACCCATCATACGTAGCCGCACCAAATGAAATCGCTTCCTCCTTCTCTAGGATTTGATATTCGGAAGGTGCGGTACAGTATGGGGGTAGTGTGAGTGTTCCACACTAGGCTTAGGACTCGGCTCCCTTTTGGGATCCCGGCTACGCAGCTGTGGCTCACTCTCGCATAGCTCAAGAACTACTTGGTGGAATGAACTGTAATTTTGGATTCTGATATTTGAAGCTTCTAAAAATCAGTTTATGTAAAAAATAGTCATAGTTTAGAAAGAATATTTATTCCGAAAATGTTTTCCAAAAATTATATTTTTCGAAATTCATTGTTAACAACGGTAAAAAAACTAATTAGAAAATCCATAAGTCTATCAATTTTTCCTATATTTTCCGTGCATGAAGTAGTAGAAAAGATATTTTCAACTTTAATCTGAAGCATTTGCCTCATTGCCGATTTTACATTATTGGATCGAAAATCCAATAGTTAGTGACAATAACTGAAGTTTTATTTTATAAACAATATGAACAATGATTAAAAAGAAAAAAAAGGTTTTAATTTGATTGTCACCATATATAGATTTTATGTTTTAAGTGTATTCTAACTGTCACCATATATATATTCTAATTGATATATATTGTATAATTTGTACCGTATCTTTCAATTATGTAAATACAGATTTAACCAAGGAAATGATGAAAAAGAATATCTATATTACCAGCGATAAATACTCAGCAAAGTGTCAGGCTGTGACAAGCAACAAGATATGTGCCATACAATAAAATGGACGGTGGAGCAACACCTTCTTCCCCTGCATTTTTGAACTACTTGTGACATTATTGGCTAAATAGTCAACCAACAGAATTCATCCAGGGAAATTATTATGTGGCCGAGGTCAAATAATAGGTCATCCAATGACCGCGTCTCAAACCGAAATTTGCATATAGGTCAGAAGGTCGACCAATTAGAATGCAGTAAGAAGACAGAAATTTACATAAAGATACACCCCCAAAAAACTCGGGACGGTTTATTGAAAGATGTGGAAAAAACCAGTCTCCTCTTAAACTTCGACTAAGGAAGAATAATTTTTTTTGCTGACACATTTGCTCATCCTGTAGATGCTAACTCGGAAAAACCATGAGCAAAATTTGAATATTCCTAAGGCTCTGTTCCCGTTACAGTAAAGACTCTGTGCTAATCAACGAATGAAGGAGATATTCTTAGGAGATTCCAAAAGTCCTGTGTCCATTACTTCATGATCATATTAACCCATTTACGACGAGAAACTTTTACTTTTTCTTAATTCTTCAACACCAGTTGACACCAGTTTTTCCATCCTGTAATTTTTATTTATTTAAGCTGTAAAAATTCCAGATTAGATAAGCGGAAACTTTCCGGGCTAAAATACTGGTTTCCAAATTTAAATATTTCGTGCGCCTTAAATGGTAAGTTTTCTTGCCAATCGGCGTTAATGAGTTAAGTGAAAAGCAAATACACTATATTATTTACAGAATTCTCTGAAGTGAGAAACCTTTTATTATCATATACTTGTCCTGGCTCAATTCCAAAATTTGATATTTATCTATTTATTTAAAAATATGATTGTCAAAGTTAAACTCTAAGTGTTTTCTTTAAGGTCAAAATTCAGTATTGGAATATTTGCCTACGAATTATATACTTGTGCTGTGACGTCGTTAATTATGAGTATTATTATTATTTTTTTAAAGGGCTATCAATTGAAATTTACAACCATTAAACTAATGAAATTTGATAATTATTAGAACATGAAATATATATACATTGAAAGGAATTTTATTTCTGATTATGATCATTTATCTTAAATAAAATAACAAATAGTGATTTAGGATATTTTATTAATTTTCTCTATTCTTTGCTCCTACGTATGTCTATATTTTCTTTCAGATTTAAGAGCATAAATTAACTAATTCATACAATGACTTGATCTTACTATTATTATATAGTCAAAAATGTATCCCTTCCAACTCTTCCTCGAACTTTGACGAACGCTTTCTGTATATGGGTTCAATTTGTAAAAAGAAATACAAAACGCCTTATCTTAATTTCATACAGTGATTCTCAGCGCCACTGTAAGTTAAGGTTAATATACTTACCTCTTTTAATTGCTTTTTTTTTCATGGAATGATGTCCCCCCCCCTTCTATTTTCGGCCCTACATACATATCTACTGATAACGCGACAACTAATGGTTAGAAGTGAAAGACTATTTAAATTTGGCGGTTTTCCCCCTGGTTTCTATTAGTGAAAAATATGTATATATGTTTCTATTTATCAATTGTGATATATAATTATTAGTAACATTATTATTTAATAATTAATAATACTAAAACATATTTATTGAAAAAATGCACATACGCGTTATGTGTTGTATTTTACAAAGTATCTTTTAAAACAAAACAAAAAAAAAATACAATAGATGGCACTGGTACCTTGAAAGGCTAAGTACAACGTACATATATAGTTTTACTACTCATGCAATAAAATATGAAAATGCAATAAATTTTCTATATAAGCATACTTATTGAATCGTGGGTACTAGGTTGGAGGGTCCGCAGTGAGTGCGGCTCTCTGGCCGGCCGTAGCGCCGTAGCGAGACAAAGCTACTGGTGCGTGCAGTATAAGTCTCTCAGGACTTGGGCACGGTGGTCGATTGTGTGCGGTGCGTCCCGCACCGGGACGCCTGCGGCGCATGTTTCTTTTATATCATCTATTATGAACGAAATGAGCATGCCTTTTTTTTCTTATTACGTATGCCACGTTTAGAAATGTGGCTTTTTTCTACTCCAAACAGCGCAGTAAAATTCACCACAGAGATCTTGCTTTGCGAATGATTACCTCCATGGTTTAATATTTTTATGACATAAGGAATAAATCCCCTATGTTTATTTACTCTAATCTCTAATAGATTGAGATATTAGGCTGTAAACATAATTTCCATTGAAGTTATCTCAGAATCTATACATTTTTTAATCTAATTCATCTCTCAAGCAAACAATTTTTTTGAACGATCTTTCTAAAAATCTAACTTTTATGTAATTTTATTTTTAAGAATAATTTTGAATAAAAATGGCCGTCTGGTATATGAAAAAAGAAGTGGTTTGCGCGTAATTGTTTTCATCAGTCACATGACTTGCGATTTTAATATATAGATTACGTACGATAAAATTTAATAGAATAAACAACACTTTTATTAGTATCTTTTTAAGTTTTGATTCGATTTTCATAAAATTTGAAATGACTCGACAAATTTCTGCAGTGATAATATTTAATAAATTTCGAACTATTCGGTTGGGTAATTTTTGCGTTGTTTTATGCGGACGGACGGACAGACAGACGGACGGATGGACGGACCAGACGACGACTATTGGTGCTATGTATTTATATAAATACGAAAGCACCTAAAACGCAACCACCGACGCAGCAGCCGCTGTCAATGAAGATTTTGTGCCTTGAAGTCTTTCTGGACTAATATCCAGAAAACTATTGCATATAAAAATATGAAAATTGGTAGTTGTATGAAAAACAATGTTAAAAAAAACGAAAAAAAAAAGATTAATTTATTTCGACTAACTATTTTTCCTATTATTGCAAATTTCAAAACATCGTAAATACACTGCTCAAAACAATTAAAGGATATTTGAAGTTTTATATAAAATAAAGATATAAACGAAATTTTTTTTGCCGAAAATAAAAGAAGAGAATCACAAATGCAAATTTTTCTGTTTTTCAAACTGTGGAGTATGCAAATTTTGAGTTCGACGTCAAAAACGTCGCTTCAGCGGCAGCGAATGAAATTTGACTTTCAACTGGATAAAAGAGAATGAAGACAAGGATGATCGGCATTCAGTGATTGCTTTGTTTCGATGAGTACGATGTCTCAGCGAAGTCATTTGACAGATTCAGAAGCTTGGAGAATTGTTGGTACGTTAGAAGGGGGCCAAACTCAAGCCGAAGTAGCGCAAGCTATTGGAGTGTCACAAAGTGTCATTTCCAGGATCTGGAACCGTTTTTTGGAGAGTGGATGTGCAGGCCGAAGACCAGGGCAAGGTCGTAGACGGGCAACAACGCCCAATGAAGATCGGTATTTAGCGTTAACAGCTCGGAGACACCGAAACATGAACGCTACTCTTCTCCAACAACACCTTCGCTCGGCTACAGGCACCACGATTTCAACTCAGACTGTCCGAAACCGGCTCCATGCTGTAGGTCTGTATGCTCGCCGACCGATGGTATGTGTTAGATTAACATCAAGGCATCGTCGCGACCGCAGGGAGTGGGCAACCGAGCATGTCAACTGGAGGAGAAATGAATGGAGCAATATTCTGCTTTCTGACGAGTCCCGTTTTTCTGTGCATCTGGATAATAGGCGTATTTTCATCTGGAGGGACCGTGGCAGTAGGAATAATCCTGCGTTCGTGCACGAAAGTGTCAGATTTGGCGGTGGAGGAGTGTTGGTGTATGGTGGCATCTCCATTGTCGGGCGCACTGACCTCTACATCATTCGAGATGGAGCTCTGACTGGTCGCCGATATAGGGATGAGATCCTCAGACCTATTGTAGTCCCTTACGCTGCAGCAATCGGAGATAACTTCATTTTAATGGACGATAACTGCAGGCCACATCGTGCAAACCTGGTGGAGGATTTCCTTTTCGAGGAAGGAATCGTTCGAATGGAATGGCCAGCGTGTTCTCCAGACATGAATCCAATCGAGCACGTTTGGGACGCTCTAGGAAGACGAGTTTCTGGCCGCCAACAACCCCCACAAACTCGCCAAGAACTGGAAAGAGCTCTTCTGGAAGAGTGGGGCAGAATACCTCAACTCGTCATTAATAGCCTCATTGAGGCCATGCCTCAAAGGTGTTCAACGTTGCTGGCCGCCCGTGGAAACCATACCCCCTACTGAAAATGATTTTTTTGAAGAAAACACCCTTTCTTATTCTTTTTTTCTCATATGCACAAATTGTGTTTTTTCCTTTTGTACACAAATGCGCAATAAAATGCATTTTTTTCTGCCAAACATGTGTAATTTATTCTCATATAACCTACTATGTCTGTCGACCATGTATCAATCAGCTAAAAAGTTTCCCAGATACAAAATCCACCTAAAACTGCAATATCCTTTAATTGTTTTGAGCAGTGTATTCCCTTCAATTAAATATTTTAACGTTTAATAATAGGAAGAAAACTTTAAAAATTACGTCATATTGGAAACGATACATTTAAAACGTCTTGCTGAAAACAATTTTCGGTACTTCTCCATTATACCGTTGACAACTTTCCTGTTAAAAAAAAAAAAAAAAAAAAAAAAAAAAACTATAGACAAATTATTCGCCAAACTCTAATGCCCAAAAAACCAATGAAGAATCTTAACATTGAAATCTAAAGTCCCACTCACGAAAATGTCAACTATCAGTAACTTTAAACAATAAAATGTATAATACATTAATGAAAAGAGAGAAAAAAGTAATCTTAAATATATATTTATTTACAATATTTTTCTTAATTATCCCCCTGTTGTATCAAAATTACTCATCTAAAAAGAGAATAATATATATTTTTTAAATTTGTGTAAAAACAGAAATGTGTATGTATTATATCGATATATTATAAATGTTTATAACTGCATAAAGATTTTGATATATACAGTAAACCCTCGATTTAACGGACCACGGTTCAACGGACTTCGGATTCAACGGATTAATTCTTTAAAAAAATTAAATTAAAAATTAAATAAAAATTAAACTAAAAAAAAAGGAAAGAAAACGAAACGCAGAAAGCGCGCGCTTTGATTCTCACTGCAGCGTGGTTTCCGTTCTAAGCATGCGCATAACATAAAATGATGCCTGTTCTTTTTGGGGCATTGTAATTTTTTTCATTTGTTTATTGCCTGTTTATTAATTATTATTTCTGAGCAAGAGGTGTTTCATTCCCATAAATATTGTATATGTGTTAATTCGTTTGTATTTCATTACTAATATTGTATTTTTAAAAGTAATGTTTTGTGTTTATATATATGTATATATATATATATATATATATATATACAGTAGTATATATGTATACAGGGTGATTCATAAAAGATGGGCAGAACTTTAAGGGGTTATAGTACACTTAAAGACAAATAATATTAAATAGGAGACTAAGGGTCCCAGACGTATTCCCAAGGAGATAGGGGGCATTAAAGTTTAGGGTCCGAAATTTCAAATGATTATAAAACATGGAAAAATTGGTCGATTCGTTTGCGGTTTTTGCAAAAAATTTTCTTTATGCCAGTATTTTCTTGAAATAAAATTTTAAAGTTCAATTTCAAAAAATGCCGATAGGGGGTGCTTTAGACTTTGGAGTAACAAACAACTATTTTTTAACGTTATTTTTTGTATTTCTTTAAATGATTTCGAAAGCTTAGACTTAAACTTAAATTTTGATCTAAAACTCTGAGTCCTAACGAGTAGTTAAGTAGCGTAAACTGAAATTTGAAATTTGAAACCCTTCTCCCCCCAGAACAAAGTCAGTTATTCCCGATCTTTGTGTCGTAGATTAGGCTCTAACTACTGCCGCGTTTTGCTAAAATTATTCTTTATGTCAGTATTTTCTTGAAAATAAATTTTAAAGAAAATTTTCAAAAAATTCCGATAGAGGGCGCTTTAGACTTTGGAGTAACGAACAACTATTTTATACCGTTATTTTTTGTGTCTCATTAAATGCTTTCTAAAGCTTAGACTTAAACTTAAATTTTCAGCTCAAAATCTGAATCGCTGAGCGTGGTTCAGTAGCGAGGGGAGGGGGTTCAAATTTCAACTTCTGAACATAGTTCAGTTTGCACTACTTAACCATGCCCAACGATTCTGTGCTGTGATACGAGGCAAAAATACAACTTTCGTCAAGGACTGCATAGTCGGAATTCACTCATAAAGGCACTGGCACAGTTGGAAACGTCGCTCATGCAAACGTTAAAGCTCCATTCCTGACGCTAGTCACCGGGTGAAGAAGGAAACAGAAAGTATGCAAATGTCAAATGGGGAAGAAGAAGAACACGTATGCAAAATTTCGACACGATTCAGGCATAAAAACCACTGAACGGTGAGTCAAGTGTAAGTCGCTGTAGTAATGAATCGGAAGATGGTGCCCTTCACGAATAAGGAAAAGGCTGAGATGCATTTAATTTACGGAGCGGCAGATGGAAATGGTGCAGAGGCACAACGAATGTACGGAGAGCGATTTCCTAACAGGCGGTTGCCTAACCGCAAAACTTTCGAGCGCTTGCACAGACAGTTGTGTGAGACGGGATCATTTCTCGCTTCCCGGTCGAATGCAGGTCGTGCAAAAAAGGACGAATCAGTAGTTGTTGCAGAAGCCATTCTGGATGTAGTAGCGGCGCAGCCAAGTACAAGTACACGAACAGTGGCTAGCCAGGTGGATACCTCACAGTCCACGACTTGGAGGGTACTGAAGGATGAACATTTGCTCCCGTTTCATGTGCAACGAGTCCAGAAACTGTCTCCAGGGGATTATCCAAATCGTATTGAATTCGCCCGCTGGTTTCTGCAGCAGAACGCGCTAAATCCACATTTTGGCGAACTGTGCTTTTCACCGATGAATGTCCTTCACACGTGAAGGTACATTTAACACACACAATGCACATGTATGGGCGGATGTCAATCCACATGCTACGTATCCACATGCTCATCAGAGACGCTTTTCCATCAATGTTTGGGCAGGAATCCTCGGAGACCACCTAATCGGACCGTACCTTCTTCCTGAACGCCTCAACGGTAAAACATACCTCACATTTCTGCAACATGTGCTGCCAGACCTGTTAAACGTTGTTCCTCCACGCATCCGGCGGGTCATGTGGTTCCAGCACGATGGAGCGCCAGCCCATTACGTACGAGACGTCCGCAACTATCTGGACATCACATTTCCGAACAGATGGATTGGTCGAGGTGGTCCTGTTGCTTGGCCTGCTCGCTCGCCAGATCTTTCACCCCTCGATTTCTTTTTTTGGGGACGATTGAAGGCTCTTATGTATGAGACACCCATTGAATCCCCCGAGGAACTGGTCGCCAGACTTTCCGCCGCTGTAGGGGAAGTGCTCGAAAAGCCTGATGTTTTCGCGAATGTTCGCCGTTCCATTCGTCGCCGTTGTTCTGCGTGCATAACCTCTGGTGGTCACAATTTTGAACATTTATTGTGATTACATGTTAATAAATATGCTTTGGTAACATAATCCTAATTTGTGTCTTTTTACCTCGTATCACAGCACACAATGTGTGGACATGGTAAACTGAACTGTGCTCAGGAGTAGAAATTTCAAACCCCTCTCCCCAGAAACTTAACCACGTCTAACGATTCAGATTTTGGGCTGAAAATTTAAGTCTAAGCTTTAGAAAGCATTTAATGAGACACAAAAAATAACGGTATAAAATAGTTGTTCGTTACTCCAAAGTCTAAAGCGCCCTCTATCGGAATTTTTTGAAAATTTTCTTTAAAATTTATTTTCAAGAAAATACTGACATAAAGAATAATTTTAGCAAAACGCGGCAGTAGTTAGAGCCTAATCTACGACACAAAGATCGGGAATAACTGATTTTTGTTCTGGGGGGAGAAGGGTTTCAAATTTCAAATTTCAGTTTACGCTACTTAACTACTCGTTAGGACTCAGATTTTTAGATCAAAATTTAAGTTTAAGTCTAAGCTTTCGAAATCATTTAAAGAAATACAAAAAATAACGTTAAAAAATAGTTGTTTGTTACTCCAAAGTCTAAAGCGCCCCCTATCGGCATTTTTTGAAATTGAACTTTAAAATTTTATTTCAAGAAAATACTGGCATAAAGAAAATTTTTTGCAAAAACCGCAAACGAATCGACCAATTTTTCCATGTTTTATAATCATTTGAAATTTCGGACCCTAAACTTTAATGCCCCCTATCTCCTTGGGAATACGTCTGGGACCCTTAGTCTCCTATTTAATATTATTTGTCTTTAAGTGTACTATAACCCCTTAAAGTTCTGCCCATCTTTTATGAATCACCCTGTATACAGTATATATGTATATACAATATATATTTATGTATATACATATATTGTATATATACAATACATGTACAGGGTGATCATAAAAAAACTATCCCGATATATGAGCCCCTGTCATATCATAACTGTCATATCGTTCACAGAAACTGAATGAAATTTTGGTTTAAAGTATTTTGAGGTATGCGCTCAAGAATCATGTGAAAAACAACAGTTAAATTCTAACAGTTACGGTTACAGTGACAAAATTTTGAAAATTTCAAAAGGCAACACCTATTTTTTTATTGGAATATGATCTTCATAGTGAAAAACCATAAAAACCATTGGAACGGTTCCTGTATCACGAAAATTGCCGGCGCTAGACATACTAAGAAGAATAGTGAAAACAACCAATAAGGACAGAGAAGCAACAGAAAACCAAACATTTTATTGGGTTTCATACATTTTCCATTTCACACACGACGACACTTTACATGCGGCAGATGGTGGATACCACTGAACAATAAAATGTTTTACTATGAAGATCACATTCCAATAAAAAAAAATAGGTATTACAATTTGAAATTTTCAAAATTTGCCGCTGTAACCGTAACTGTTAGAATTTAACTGTTGTTTTTCACATGATTCTTGAGCGCATACCTCAAAATACTTTAAACCAAAATTTCATTCAATTTCTGTGAACGATGACAGTTAGGGGCTCATATATCGGGATAGTTTTTTTTATAATCACCCTGTATATACACTGTATATATTGTATATATGTAATAATAAAAAATTTTCGCCCTATTTCTTTAGTTAAATTATTCCAAATTCTTCAATTCTTTTTTCCCTCTCTTTTTAAAATATCTCTTAAATCTATTTTGTATTTTATTCCATAACTTAATCAAAATATTCTGTTATTTATCATTCTAAAAATCTTAATCTGTTAAAAGCTACACGTATTTATTAAAACCTTATTCTCTTAAATTGCAACACTGCCTCTAAACGCACCTGCCTAATTTCTTCTTTTGAGACATTTAATTTTTATTCTTTGGAACTTTTATAATACCATTTTTATTTCTATTTAATTCATTCGGCATCCCATGATTCCAAGCGGTTTTCGCGCCCAAAGGCCTTTTACCCTTTTTAATTTGCCGCTTCTGTTAAAGAGTTTTAATCATACGTCAGAGACACGTCTTCGTGGCCTCATTTTTTCATCCATTAGCGAGAAAGCTCCGCCTTCTTTATCCCCCTAGCGCCCTCCGAACATGGATGCGAGTGGACCAGCTTGTTCGCGCGTTTTGTACCTTTGGGCCAAATTTTGAAGTATTTATACGGTTACACTGGCTTCGGAGACAGAATTTACACGAATTTGTGGTTGTCATCTAATTGCCGTCACTGGGGAGTCTACACTAATGCATCGGTAGTATGTTCTTCAAGCTCGGCTAATTCTTCAAGATCTTCAAATGTGTTCAGTTTTTTATGAAGCGAAAGTTGGTGGAGTTGCTTTCATCTCTGTGATCACAATAAAACCACTGCTCATCTATTAAGTTATTAAGTCTTCTTTTTAATGTTTTTGGGAAATTTCTTCTGGATTTCACTGCCTCTGCTCAATTTTTACGACTGCAAATACACTAAGATTTCCGATGTGATATACTTCGAGATTTGTCTTCATGGTGAGTGACTCGAAGTGATGCCCTGTCCGGGTGTCATGACTACATTACAACGATCTCGACTGCGGCTACCTCGATATGATTATCAGGTAATATTAGTGGTTTCGGACTGAGATGTTCCGATTGTCTGGTGGAAAGAACGTTCAAGTCGACAGCAATAGCGATCGTCTATAATGAGCCAATTTTCGACAGGAATGTATCATATATATATATATATATATATATATATTATATATATGTAGTTTGTACTGTAATAATATATGTAATTACAAGTACGTAATAATATATATATATACTATAATTATAACAAAATAATATTATAAATAGTACTTTGCGATTTAACGGACTTTCGATTTAACGTACACATCTTAGTCCCAATTACTCCGTTAAATCGAGGGCTTACTGAATACGTATATAATTAACTTTAAAAACATAACACAATTTTAACGACGTTTTCAAAACTGTATGCCTTATACGTATTCGTAAAACATGCAGTAAGAAAATATGCAATAGCATATGATCCGGGCTCTAGTTAAAACCTATTTAAATATTCTTTTGAAAATTACCCAGTTCTCTTTCTAATTGACGGTCTCATATCTATGAAGACTGGTGTCTGATGTCAGCAATCATCAAGAAACGTTATACATGATCTCCGATAAGTCGTTCCCTGATTACAAAATTTATTCATATCTGCACATATTCACACATTCATATCTGTAATATAAGATAGACTTGTGAAACTGGTGCTAAAATGTTGGAAAACGAACCAAGTTTTTTGTTGCAGGTTTCTGTAACGTTATTGTAGTGTACCAGTCAGTGTCAGCGTCCTAAATCTGTACTACGTACCGAGAACTGGCCAACCATCAACTTCATCTGAAAGGGTGGAAGAAGTGAGACAGTCTTTTATGGGAAGTCTCAAGAAATCAGTGCGTACGGCCTCACGTGAATTACAGATGCCAAAAACGGTTTCCGGATACCAGAGAACACACTGAGTTTTTACATGATTTGTAAACATTACTGATTTCTTGGACACTGATACTGTTCGTTACGAAAACCTTCGGACAGAACCACAACCACGTTATGGAAACATGCAACAGAAAAAAAAACTTGGTTTATTTTCCAACATTTTGTCACCTGTTTTCCATGTATAGGTTATATATAGCGGATATGCTAAAATTTTGTAAACCGCGAAAGACTTTTCGGACACCCTGTATAATGTATCGATATTTCACTCTGTACGTGAAAATCTTTTTCGTATAATTTCTTTCTTATTTTTGAAAATATTTGTTAGAGCTTCTATGCTTCCTCAGATAAAAAAAAATATCTAAGGGAAGTAGAGCACTGTTATTTTTATGTCCTAATCTCTTATTTGAAATTAGAAAGGATTTCTCTGGACGACCACTGTTTCTCCGTAAAGGTCTTTTTATCATAACAATCCTGTAGAGATATTTTTTCCTTCTTTTCGTTTTCTTTGAAGATTGCCAACCGAATTTTAAACTGTGTTCACAGAATATCGATGATGCTTTAACATTTTAGTCTGATTTTCGCTCCTACAGTATTTCTCTATCAGACAATTTTCCCTAAATTCACTTTCATGTTGAAAGTGGGTAGATTGTATTTCATAAATAATATCTAGCATTCCTTTCGAGTTCGATATTATAACCCCCGAAGAGCCTACAGTCGGAAAAGGAAACAAAATGTTAGCTATCTCATAACTACTAATAAAATGGGATTCCAGATTTTAGAAACTCATCTATGATAAGTAAATTTTCTAATATAAATTAGTTCGATACTTAAGAGTGCTTAAATAAGCAACTTACAGTTCTTTAAAGTAAAAAAAATAATCAAAATAATTATAAAATTTAGGCATTTAAACATAATTATGAACTTATATTTTTTGTGTATAAGCTTGCATAAACATGAAATATAAATGACGTGACTTCGAAGTTTCCATAGTAAAATTAGTTAGACATCAATCAAAAATATCAATAAAATAGTTTAATCCATGACTACTCACTGACGAAGACAATTACGTGCAACGAATGACTGATTTATATTGATATTTACACATGACTGATAGACAATGAGACAGAAATGTCAATGCATTTTGTTAGAGAAAACAATCCGTTTTAGTGTGGATTCACATTCTAATAATTCGACATTATAAAACCACATTTAGATCGGTTTTTAAAAATATAAAAATTTCATATACCTCTATAAGTGGTGGTCAACAAAATTATTTTTGTGTGTGAGCAGTGTTGGATTAATCCTTTATTAGGTCTTAGGTATTTTACTTCTTTATGCTTTCTTTCTCATCCACGTTTTTTAAAATCAGATTTTTACTTCATATGAATTTAATATATTTTTACAGCTTTTGTTTAACTTAACTTGGTTCATGTATGTAATGTTGGAATGTTGTTATTATTTTTTTGGTAACTAAAATATGCTAAACATCCACTTCCGGATGTTTTAGTATTCTAGAAAAGGTATACAGTTGTGTAGTACCTAATGACAATAAAATATTTTCATATTTTCAGGTCTTAATTATTGATTAATAGAATAGTTTTAATAAAATTTACATTAAGGTAAGTGACCGAAAGGTGGCCATAGTTAAGCTTTGAGAATTTTTTTCTAATTTTCTAATTGGATGTGTGTGGCTGAATTTTTGTTTGTAAAATTTTACACTTATCTCTAACACATATCGAGTATACTTTTCTTGGTAAAATAAAATTTAATTACTTTTATAATACAATTTTAAAATTGTAACTTGTGGGCCACCTTTGGCGCATAGTGTTCTAAAGATGGACCATGTATTGAAATCACTTTCAAAATGTGAAAAAAAAATACTCGGAAAACTATTTTGCTTACTATTCTACTCTGATGATCCTTTCTTTCTTTTGATATCTTTCGAGTTTTTCTTCTTAGTCTTTTTATCTTATGATACGAAAAGACCTTGAAGCACTTTTCATGCACGGTAGTTCAGGGATTTTCTTCTAGAAGTTACTGACGTCTTTTGAGTGATCTCTAGTGTTAACAATAAATGCTAATAAGTTTTTTCAGATATTTTTGTAGAAAATTTTAAAATCACCCTTACTACACTGTCGTGGCAACAGCAGCGGCTGTTGAGGGACGTCCACTTCTTTGACGTGACGCCAAAGAACCTGAAGCTTCGAATTTCTTCATCATTTTGTTCAATGCAGAAGACGTTATTGGTCCTTTGCTATGTCGCATACACTTCATGTAGCGATATGCTCGCAATGCCGCAATGGCACTTTCCGAATTCTTATAATACAGTTTAACTAAGATGGCTTTCTCAACTATGGACCGCATTTCGATGCATACAAGCTTCGACTATCATTACCTGCTGCAGTTGCTCCTTTTTATGTCGTTTGTTGCTTTGCATAATCCTACACCAGAATTCCGACAGCGCCATCTGTTGGTCACCAACAGAACTATTTTTTTATTACGCTGCCACACAAAACCCGGTTTCTTTTCCATCCGTTTGGTGCAAATTGTATCTTTGTATCTTGATTCGTTTTCGAATTATTCATTTTTAAAGTTCGTTCTGACTTTTGGATCACCCGGTATATGTTACCTATCTTACTGGTTATATTAGCTATGGTAGAAATTAACCAAAAAAAAGGACACCATAATAGAGCGTAGTAGTAATGTGATGGCGAACGCAATGCCTTTAGTGACAATGGGGGAAAAGCTTCTCATACGCGGAATATTTTTGCTATTAAGCGTCTCTCTGTAATCTTTCTGTTTTAAGGTGTTATATGTTTGCGTTTTCAACAGAAGCTTATAGATTTATTTTTTCTTAACGCTTTTCAACATGGTTTAAAAGTGTTTAAGACTTCGGTTTGTCCGTCCGTTCTCAAACTCTCATAAATATATTCGGATTGTCTGTTATTTTGATATGTTATTGAGATTTACTATAGCACAATAGTTATTGAAAGTTAAGAGTATATCATTTATAGTTCGTTTACAGGGGCAGTAAAAATTATTTTGTTACATTTCAGTGAATGGGAAAAATCGTTTCAGGTGGATTTGAACGATTTTATACCATTTCAATAATATTGAAATTTATATGCATTTATGAAATGCACTATAACAGGCAATCGGTAGAGTTTGGGGTGCAAAAGTTTTATTACTCACAAGCTTTTGCTCCTGATGTCGTTCACGTAACATAAAATAAGAATAAATTCATTAATTAAGCAAAACGTTTCACTCCCGATAATTAAAAACATGTATAATTAACCAACTATTTATCACATTTTATAAAAGACAATACGATATATCTTTATTTTAAGGGCTTTGACATAACTCAGTATTAAACAAGGACAAAAAATTATGCATCAAGCATAAATTAGGAAGCAAATTTCAACACTTCCAAAATACTTTAACAAAACTGCTCCGTTTAGAAAGATGAAAGAGGATGCCTATGTAAACAATTTGGAAAACGCATAATTCATTTTAAAACTCAATTTTAGGAGTTACTATCAATAGTCAGAAAAATGTCTGAATTATTTTGTGCAGCCCCGTATATGACCTGTAGATTTGTATAAACACTACATAGTATGCTAAAATTTAGTTCAGTTAGGAAAAGCATAGCACTGTTGAAAATTCCCCTTCCTCATTTTTCTATAATAAATGGAAATGCACTCGATATCTTTTGTGCTGTCATGTATATCATCTACAGTATTTATATACACCATGTAGTACTCAGCAAAAAATGAGTTAAATTTAAACATGTATACATCAAGTTGTGATGATAGCCATTTTATCAGACTGCAGGCTCTTTTCATGTCGAATATCTTTCAAAGTTCTTTTTATGAAATCAATAGAGAGTCGTTAAAGTATAAGCACACAGCAGAACAAACTTCTTCTTAAAAACTTAAATAACTATTTATTTACATTTAAATATAGAATATTATTCTTTATAACACTCGTTTGAGCGTTCAAAATTATTAACGAAAAATAGGTTCAGAAAGATACTTCATCATCTTACTGAAAGAACGAAATCAGAATAAACAAAAAAAAAGGCCGTTGCCACTAGCAACAGATAAAAGGCTAGTCAGACAAAAAATCGTCTGACTAGCGCCAGGGAGGCATTCGTAACACACTGCCCCCGGTTGAACACTTAGTTCAGCATCTACAATTCTTAAATAATTTAATAAACATAAAAGTTTACTTACATACATGAAAAACATTTTCGGTAACATACTTACATATACATATAGAAATTCAAAAGGCTAAATTAATACAAACATTTCTGGAATCTAAGAAGAAAAAATTAAACACATGAAATTAATGCAAATTAAACAATAATAAAGTAAATATGAGTAACCAAAGAAATTAAATATTTAAGAATATAGTTTATAGTGTCCATCAGTCCACCAAGTACAGTTCAAGGTTATATAAAAGTTGCACGGGTCTTTTGAGATCACCATTTACAGTCTGTAATACACATGATCTTATTTTAGAGTCACGACCACAAATAAGTTCTTTAACACGACCGCATTTCCACATATGTTTTGGGAGCTTTTCATCATGAATTAACACTACATCGTTTACTTTGAATTGAGGCGATGAATTTATGTTATTCACTTGAAAAGCAGATCTAAGTTCTAACAGTTATTCGTTTCTCCACCTTTTCCAAAAGTGCTCAGTAATCTGTTGCTTATATTTATATTTTTTCGTCAACAAGATCTTATTGGATTTTTCTTGGGTGCAAATTGGTAATCCATAAAAAGGTAAGGACATTAATCGTTTACCAACTAAAAAATGAGATGGTGTCAAAGGTGATGGTTCAGTATTTTCTTCGTAGAGATAACATAAGGGACGTGAATTGATCACAGCCTCTGTTTCAGTAAGTATTGTTTCTAGTTCTTCAAAAGTGAGACAAGTTTTGCCTAGAACCTTTTTCAAAGGTGTTTTTACTGATCGTACCATTCTTTCCCAGAAGTCCCCCCACCAGGAAGCCCTGGGGATTATAAACTTCCATGTTATCTTATTCTTTCTCAAATAATCAAACATTTCTTGCTTAGAAATTCTTTCCCAAGCGTCTTTTAACACTAAATCTGCTTTTAAAAAGGTCTTTGCATTGTCACTGTATATTATTTTACAGAATCCTCTTCTAGAGAAAAATTTTCGTAGTACTAAAATAAAGGTTTGCGTACTTAGATTGGTGACTAGTTCTAAATGTATCGATCTAGTTACAGCACATGTAAATACAACAATATAAGCCTTTCCAGCACCTTCAGAATTTTTATAATAAATTGGGCCGGCAAAATCGACACCAGAGGTCTCAAAAACTGGTCTTTGGATGATTCTGTCTTTTGGTAAAGGGACTATTTCCACCTTTCCAGGAGTAACATTAAGTTTCCGACATATCATACAAGATCTTAAGACTGATTTTACGCATCGTCTTCCTTTTATTATAAAATACCTTTCACGAAGGTGAGCTAAGGTGACAGCTACACCGAAGTGGAACATTCTTTCATGAGCATCCTTAATGAGTAATTGTACAAAATAAGATTTATTAGGAAGAATCCATGGATGTTTTTCCTTCTCTGTTACTTCAGAAACCTGAAGTCTTCCAGATAATACACGTAAGTTATTTTCATCGAATTGGGGATTAACGTTGTATAGAGGAGAATTTTTATTAAGTGGTTTCTGTTATTTAAGTGCCTGAATTTCAACTTTAAATGAAGTTTCCTGAATTAGTTTTACCCAATACTTTTCTGCTGTTTCTATTTCTGAAGCAGTTAAAGGTCCTAAAATTTTAGGGTTTCTCGAATTGGCATTATGAATAAAACGCATTATCCATAAGCAGTAATATTATACACTCGATTTAAACTACTAAACCTTGTCATATCAAAAACTAGTTTGCGAGTAGTATTTGATTCATTACACAATAAAGTTAAATTTGGTTTTGATTTCATTTCAATAAAAGCTTCGGGATCAATTTCTATAGCCTTTTTGGAAGGCCACATATGTTCCGGCTGTGATAAACAAGATGGGCCGTACCACCACATTTTATTACCCGTTAACTTCGATACGTTTTCCCCACGTGTAAGCAGATCTGCTGGGTTTTCTTTTCCTGGACAATAATTCCAGTCCTTTGGATTTGTCAATGAAAGAATTTCAGTGACCCGATTTGCTATAAAAGGTTTTCAATTTGTAGTCGTACCTCTAATCCAACATAGAGTTATTTCAGAATCTGACCATAACTTTATTTTTAAATTTGGAATATGTAATACTTGTTTCAAATATTTCCACATTCTAGCGGCAATTAAAGCACTGATAAGCTCCAAGCGAGGGATGGTTAACTTCTTGAGGGGGGCTATTCTACATCCATTACTCCAAACAAAACTTGTTTGGATTTCACCAGTTAATGAAATGCAACGCAAATAAGCAACTGCTCCAAACCCTATAGGGCTAGCGTCACAGAAAATGTGAACTTTTGTTTTTTCGGAAATGTTTATTCCATTAGGAAAATATTTTCTGGGTATTTCAAATGTTTTCAGCTGTACAACTTGTGAACACCAAGTGTCCCATTCAGATTTCAAATCGTCTGGTAATTTACTATCCCACTCTAAACCTCTTAGCCTTTTTTTGCAACAAGGCTTTGATACGAATAACAAATGGATTTAAAATTCCTAAGGGATCATAAATTTTCAGTAATATCTTAAGTACAGTTCGCTTGGTGGGATCCTCCATATAACTCTCCTGAAAGGGTTGAACATCTAACGTCAAAACATCAGATTCAGTATTCCAAATTAGTCCTAGCACCTTTAAAATACTACCTGGGTTTTCCTCACTTATACCAAATATACTCGTTCCCCACATTTCTCTAAGTTTAGCAGAATTTGTTTGAAATTTTCTCAAATGCATCCCAGCCTCTTTAAGAATTTCTGAAGCTGTCGTTGATAAATAATAAGCTTCACTATTTAAATCTGATCCAGAAATTATATCATCAACATAGAGGGAACTATCTAACATTTTTACAACACTTGGATGTTGATCTTGATATTTTTTTATGCGATATTTAATTGTATCAGCCAAAATAAATGGGGAGCATGAAACTCCAAATGGTACACGTCTAAGTCTTAAAATTTTAAAAAGGTTCCTTTCGTCATTATCGAACCAAAAAAATTTAAGGTAATCTCTGTCTTCTTCAGCTATAGAAATTTGAAGAAAGGTTTTCTCAATATCTGCACAAAACGCAGTATTGAATTTTCTGAAATTAATAAGAATTTCTAACAAATCAGGGTTTAAATTTGGTCCAGAGTACAAACACTCATTTAATGATTTGTTGTTTTCTTTTGAGGAGGCGTCAAACACCATCCTCACTTTAGTTGTGGGTTTATCGTCCCGCAAAAAATATCCGCTATTTATAGCTTTATTAGGGCATTCTTCCACTATGTTATTTAATTCCTGTTCAACCACAATTTCTTTATATTTCTGCAATAATTCCTTATTTTTATCCAATTTTCTGTTTAAGCTAATAAATCAATTTCTAGCATTTTTATAATTACTTCCTAAATCCCTTTTATCATCTTGCCATAGCAATTTAGCTTCATAACGATGTTCAAGAAAATACAAATTGTCTTCGATTTTTTTTACTATCTCTTTATCTAATTCAGATAGATGCTCTTCTGTATTCATTCCTAAAGATTCTAATTCCCACAAATTTTTCAAATCATTTTCTATAGGTTTCATAACATGAGTAGATAAGACGCCAGATTGATTATTCTTATAATTTTTATTCACGTCAATTGCCCCGCAGAGAGAATGCCCGAATAAACTTCTACATATGTATAATGATTTAGTTATAGGAAATGTTTTATCATTAATTTGATAAAAATAGTCTGCCCCAATCAATATATCAATATCAGAATTTTCTAAGTGTCTTCAAGTGTCAAGACGAAATTTAGAAAGTTTTCCCTTTATTTTAATTGGAAGGAGGGGAATTTGTATCAACAAATTTGTTATCACCGGTGTTACTAAAGCTTCAATTAATATACTTCGGTTTCTATCCGTAAAGTGAGTTAACTTTAGCTGAACGACATCATAGCATCTCCCTTCAGATGATTTTGAACCGAAAGTATAGATAATTAATTTCTCATTTCTAATGATCTCAGGGTTTAATTTAGAAACTAAATTTTCTGTAACGAAAGTTCTGTGACTAGCAGAATCAAATGAACAAAGTGCTCTTTCGGAATTTTCTTCCGATTCTACATTAACATGAATAATTTACAATATTATTTCTTTAGGATGGTTATTTATGCTATTATTACAATGTGATACTGAGGAAATAATACTGTCTGGTTGTTTAGATACTTCTGATTTTCGATTACTAGAGTTACAAAGAACACTATTATGAAAAGTTTTACCACAAACCTTGCAATTTTCATTCGAAAACTTGCAAAAACTTGAAATATGAAATTTACGGAAGCACTTAAAACATCTACCCTCTCTCTTCAATTTTTCACGCATTTCAGGAATGGAAAGAGCCTTACAATTTTCTGTATCATGATCAACAGATTTGCAAAATACACTGTTATTTTTAATATTCGTGGTCAAAGCAGAAGCTGAAGGAGTGCTTCTTTTATAATTTTGATAATTTTTCTTATAATTTTCGTGTTTATCAGAAACTGGTTTTTCAAAGCAATTTAATTGTAAAGTTGCTTCACGCGATTCAATTTCTTCTTTAATGAAATTAATCAATTCATTAATGACCCAGTCGATATTTTTCGTACGTTTTCTATTAAATTCTAATGCAATATCAGATGGAATAAGTTTAAGAAGAATCGGACATAACAAATGTCCATATGAACCCGACGTTACGCCTAAAGAATTGAGATTTCTAATTTGAATCTCACATTCATCATATAGCTCTCTTAGAGCTTTAATATTACTAGCGTTTCTTACAGGTTTCAAATTTAATAATTTCGTCATGTGGCCATTTATCATTAAGCCATTACGACCAAAACGATTTTTTAATACTTCTATCGCGTGATCACAATTTTCTTTAGTCAGCGAAAAGCCTGCAATTGTATTGGCAGCGCTACCGCCTAAAAGTGACTTCAAATACTAAAATTTATCAATCGGAGTTAAGTGCTCATTTTTATCAATTGTGTTCGAAAATTGACTCCAAAATTCGAGCCATAAACAAGAATCACCATAATATTTACTTATATTCAATTTGGGTAATTTTACCAAATTCTGATTCAGAATTTTCTGACTTTTTAGTAAAGAATTATTGTTACTACTATGCTCACTTTCGTTATCTGAAACATCTTGTTTATTTTCCGTAATAGCGGTATTATCATTTATAAAATTGGAAATTTTAAATTTCCATTCTGTAATATTTTCATGATATGTTTCATTTCTCTATTTCCTTTTCGAACTCAGCATCTAGAACCAGTGGTTCAATCTCTGCATTTAATGATTTTAATGTTTGCATTTTATCATTCAATCGCTGTTTTAAAATACCAGCTGTGATTTTTTATTTTCTAAATCTAATGCTAGTGTATCATCTAATATTTTGTTAACTTTATCAAATATTTTCGTAGTTTAAGCACGAATAGTTGCTCTTTTTTTCTTAAGTGTTTCGAGATCCATTTCAAATAATAAAAATACTTTAATATTCAATATACTCTATAAATTAATAATTCAATGAAATATTTTAACAAAATTCAATTTGATGTACTTACCTCAATAACTTATGAAAGGATATTTCAATAATCCTGTAGCTGGTCGCCAAAAAATGATGATAGCCATTTTATCAGACTGCAGGTTCTTTTCATGTCGAATATCTTTTAGTTCTTTTTATGAAATCAATCGAGAGTCGTTAAAGTATAAGCACACAGCAGAACAAACTTATTCTTAAAAACTTAAATAACTATTTATTTACATTTAAATATAGAATATTATTCTTTATAACACTCGCTTGAGCGTTCAAAATTATTACCGAAAAATCGGTTCAGAAAGATACATCATCATCTTACTTAAAGAACGAAATCAGAATAAACAAAAAAAGCACGTTGCCACTAGCAACAGACAAAAGGCTAGTCAGACAAAAAATCGTCTAACAGGGAGGCATTCGTAACAAGTGGAAAGCAGTTTCGAGCAGTTATTATTAATAGACAAATACTGTAACAGATTTTTTTGGTGTGCCCATGTAAATCAACGATGTACGCTAAGCACACCATATTCTATAATAAGCCTCTTGGAATGCAACTCAGTGATATATATCAATTTAAATATGTTTAAAATATTGTAACATCATTAAAATACACCACAAATGATTTTTCCCTATATACAGTAATGTAACGGTTTTGTAATTCTTTTGAGTGTACCTACAAACGAACTATAAATGCTACACACTTCATTTTCAAAACCGAACATGCCATAGTAAATCTCAGTAACGGATAGACAGACAGACAGACTGCAGACAGACAAACAGAGAGAAAGACAGACAAACCGAAATCATAAATACTTTTCAACTATGTCGAAAAGTTTTAAAAAGTGAAAATTATTACCAAATAATATAAACAATCGTGAAAATGAAGCTGCAACCAATGAAAAAAAAAAGGAGGGCCAAACAAAATCGTGGAAATCGACGAAGTAACAGGCAAAAACAATGCAAGGAGGATTCCACGACAAAAGAGTATTTTAGATAGTATTTGTTGTGAAATCTATTTGCTAAATGGGCAATATTATTTGTGTAGACATATGTTATAGATTTGGTACTACATTATTGTTTCATATGTTGTTTATGTATATAATTAAATAAATTGCTTTTCAATAAATGGTATAAATATTGAACAAATAGTTTGTGAGTTTTATACATTGATAGTTATTTCCTAAAGTAAAGATATAACAATTTGATGAGATTCTAAAATGCAAATAAAGGTTGCCAGAAAGTATTTTTTTAAATTTTGCCCAATTTTTCTCGAAATTTTCTCCATCGTTTTTTTCTACCTATATGTATATGAAAACAAATCTACTATATACCACGCCCTTTCACATTTATAATATTAGGAGTGTGCTTTTTTTTCAGGAATTAGAAGGATCGGCTTTTTCAAGTCTACGAAATTAAACTTCGGAAAAAGTTTCATTACTTTTGATTTCTTCTTTGTTCTTGCATTACGCGAATTTCTCCGTAAATTCGATTTCCGTTTCTATAACATTATTGTTTATAGGTTTTTAAAAATATTATAAATTTTTTTAAACACTGCATTTAAAGCTATGCAATTTTCTCATCCAAGTTAGTTTACAAAAATCTATTATGAAATGAACATTAAAAAAGCTATTTTTCAAAATGACAACAAACTTTTTACTCTTTTAAAGCTAAAACAAATGCGGAATTAAAATGAGGGTTGGCAAAAACCCGGTTTTTTTTTCACTAGGATAACCAGTCCAGTGGGTTTTATCAGAACAGTAGTACATTTTCATTCATAAAAAATAAATCTACAATGATTACCTACAAATGACGCCCTTTTTTACTAAATATCCTTCTTCAAATTGACATGTCTGTATTATAGTAGATGTTTTAACTCCAATTATATTTAAATAAAAGTGCGAGGGCCAGTACTTAAGTTTTTAAAATCTGGTAACGAAAAACAGCTGCTTTCAGTGCAGACGATTTTTATCAAAATTTGAACAGTTACGTAGCTGTGAAATTCTATTTACTGTGAGTTTTCGAAGATGAGAAGTGCTAAATAATTAGGGAGTTGTGTCAAAGGACTTCAGAACCAGGATTTTTTTAATGACATTCGACAAGGTTTGTCACAGAAACAGTGTAGCGATAGAATGAAATCGACGTTTGGTAACGAAGCCCCATCTAAGGCAACGATATACAATTGGTTTAAAGAATTCTCCCGCGGTCGTAAGAATCTCAGTGATTTGTTCGGGAGAGTCGACCAAGAAGTGCTGTGATTCCGGAAAACATTGATCCTGTGAGAAAGCTAATTGCTTCTGGTCGTCATGTGACACATGATAAAATAGAAAAATCTTTGAACATTTCAAGGACCGGTGTGCATTCAATTTTACAGTGTCATTTAAAAGTGAAAAATGTGTGTTCCCGATGGACCCCCACAGGTCGCTCATGTGAAATGGTGTCAAGAAAATCCAAAACAAATCCAACTCCGGTGCCCCAAAACATATGTACGGCATCGTAACGTGTGACGAAACCTGTATTTATTCCTATGAATAAGAAAAAAACAACAATTGACTATTTGGGTGTTTCCAGATGACCCTAGACTTACAAAAGTTATTCGTGCAAGGAGAGCTTGAAGCTTACAAATGAAGCTTACTTTCTACTATGCTACTTTCAGAATGCGTAAATGTTTTGATAGTGGGTTTATTCGAATGCAAAAATGTATCGATGCTGCAGGAGAAGAGTATTTTGAGAAGCAATAAAACATATATTCTTAGTAAGAAATTATTTCTTGAATTACTTTAAAAAAACTTAAGTACTACAATTTTTAAATTTTATATACGAGAAATGCGCATTATCTTTTCAGAATGGCGTCAATATCGGATGTGAAAAAATAACGAGTGTGTCTGAATTATTATTAGCTTCTAAACACGATATAAACTTCTTATCACTGAAAAAAAAAAAAAACCTTGTGCATTTTTTAGAGTATGGCAACGGAAAAAAATCGCATTATAAAATTTTAAAAAAGATTTGTAGATAACTTATAGCTAATGAAAATCGTTTGTTGTTAACCTATAGCTAAGATAAACAATAACAGGTGGTTGAAAAAAGGAGTAAATAGTTGCCTGAGAATTTTTTTTAAATAGCTAGTAATTTTACTCAGGTTCTAAAACGTATATATAAGACGTTTCGTGCAAATGGGTCAAAAATTGGTTTAAGGAACATACCCATACAAACTTATTTACATATATATATATATATATAGATTAAGTAATGTGAAAACCAGTAACTAGCTTGTTATTTTATCGTTAAAACTACAGCATTTATTGTCTATAATTATTCCTCAGGAACACGATTTGATGCTTTCGTGTTATAGCGGCTCCCACAATTACGATTATACAAAGATTGCAGTTACGATTTCGCCAAGATCATAACAAAGCTTATATATGCCTCATATATACACACACATATATATACTTCTAATGCTCATATATGTGCCATATACGTCATTATATACATATAATTTATGTCTTATATGCCATATATACACCATATACCCTTAGACACATGTGATATGTATATACGTCATATATTCCATATATACATCATATACACCTTACACACATGTGAAATGTATATACGACATATATGCGTCATATATGACTATAACTAGGCACAATGCGTCACAAAATGTTATATACATCATACATATATGCTTTATAATTTGGCGATAAACCTTGCTCACTTGGCGATTTATACTCGGGGGCCGCTACAAAACGAAAGTATCCACGATTTTTGTAAAAATTATTTACCATGACGACCAAGACATTTATTACTGCGCTCTGTTAGATGGCCGAACAGTTTTCGAAGAGTAAAGTCACAAAGGTACCATTGGAGTGGATCAGTAAGAGCTTTCGCTCAATAAATCAATAACAACAAAATATACACTTAAACAAAGCATCAATGTCAGTCTAGGGAGAATCGTCTGCTTTCAAGAGAATATAATAGAATTAAAGAATAGATATTAAAAGCATAAAGCATAAAAATGTGCATATGCATAGGTAAACTTTAAAAGCTTTTAAGTTTCTCACCCTTGCAATAGTGAAGCTAGTATAGCTGACAATACATATTTTACTTTAACTGTCCTATCTTGTTAATTAATCTACTATGATATCTGCTTTAAAGTGACGTTTGTAATTTCAAGAACGAGTTGCCTAAAAATTTCTCCTTTAAACAAAATAATATTGGGCAAAAACTGTTTGTTTTGAATATTATATTTTTGCCACATTGGTTTTATCTTTGCCAAACTGGCAATATTGGCACGAAATAATAATCTAACATTATTTGCGGGATATATGCATTTTATAAACTTGTTTTAAAACATATTTATGCATTTCATTACTAATATTTTCAATGTAAATCAAATACTGGCAGTTAATTGTAAATATTTCTGTAATAGTAAGCGTTTCAGAGATATATTTCAAATATGAAGCCGATATTTAGACAATGTTGGAATTTAATTGGCAGTATTTTCGAAGAATGCAATATTGTCTTCCAATATAACCAATATTAGTTAACTATTTGGATTTAGTCTGACTACTTTCACGAGAAATGAGATAGTTTATAAACATTTCCTCAAACTGAGTTTGATTTTAAATTCAAAGATAAAAATGAGGAACTGAGAATCTCCATATTTCATTTCAAGATTTATTCTACTGAAAGTTCTATCTGCGTTTCCTGCTTCCTTTTTAATGTAAAATATTTTTTTATGCATATCGTTCCGCTTAAAGATTTACTGTGTAGTATATATTTAATTGTTTTTATATTTACAAAAAAATGTGGCTATACACAGAATTCTTTTACGCTGTGGTAAAATATATAAATGTGCTATACATTCTTGTAAGTTGCCTAATATTTCATTATTTTCTCAACAACAAATGCTCAACATTTGATTACACAGCTCAAAATTTGTCTGTAGGCGTAGATATAAGAATGAATATAGCAAATTCAAAATTTTGAGATTCTAATGGTTATATTTAGCTATTCTTAATTATATTTCTTAGAAGTAAAGTTTTATCATGCTATCTCTTACATTAATTGAACACCTTTTTAGTTTTGATGTGTTTTGTACGCTACATACATTGTAGCATGAAGTATGAAATATGAAGTTAGTATTAAAATATGAATTATAGTCTATTAAAATTTTTGTATTCTAGCATATTTTTTATGTAGGTATAAAGTTTTAGTTTCTTTTTCTTAAATTTCCGTTTAAATTTCCGTTGATCAATTTTCCTTTTTGAGGGGAAAACTAATATTTAAAAAAAGCAACATATTTGTAATAATTGTCGTTAATGAAAATTTAAAGCTTTTTAAATATATCTAATACTTGTTTTATCTGATAAAAAATGTAGAAAAGATCGGTAATATCTTTCATATAAAAGGCTTTATTATAACATAGAAAATGTTATTCTGAATAATAATAATATAACTTTATTACAATATCAGCTTATTTTTGTATGTTTGTATTTTATATTTTTTTCAGCTTATTTTCATGTATGTTAGTTTCAACTTAAAGCTTGAGATAACGCAAGAAAAAAACTACATGTTAAATTAGATGATTTTAATAAGATTTGATTTGAATAACTTAAATGAAACGATGTCGATTTTAAAACTATAGTTTATCTCATAGCTTTCTAACTATTTATTTATTAAACTTTGCTATTTTCTATTTCTGGTTTATATTCTTACAATTTTATTAATACGAATTTGATCATTTCATTGACGCAATTTTAAACTAATTTGACCAATATTTTTTTCCATATCATATAATATTTAACTGTCAAATTAAAACGAAGTCTTATTGTTTGTTAACTTTGTAGATTATGTTCTTTTAACAATATTTCTTTCGAACATTCATTAATAGCTTTCTTTAAAAAAAAAATAGTTTCTAACGTCAACTTTATTTCTGAAAGTGGATGCTTTTATAAATAAGTACTAAATACAGAGTTTCTCCTGTTATCTTTGACCAGTAACTAATTCCAAAACCGTTCATTCTGAAATATAGTTCCAAAAATATTTCAAACGTTGTTCTGCAACGTATGAAAAGCCATTTGCATCAAAATAAGTATTTTTTTAAAGTTGCGAAACTTAAACTTTTATATGATCCTATCAGCAGTAGCTCGTCCATAAGTGCTGCAGAGCTGCAGCACCTACTATAATTTTTAAAAACCCTGTAAATTTCAATATTATCTTTGAACATCAATTAAAACTTTAACGTAAGTAAGAAAATATATCACTTCTCGCTTGTAGGAATGCATGTGGGTGGAAAAGGTCTTTCTTTCTCATTTTCGGCTGCAAAGAGACGTAGCTATTATCGTTCCTGTAGATTGTTCATTGCCACTGCTGCACGATGGGATATAGGTGGGAGGAGACAAGAATTGTTACATCAGCGTCCGTGCAGATCGCCATTGACAAATAGAAAATTTTGATTTTGTCGTGTGACTTTCAGCCGCGTTATTGAGCATGCCTCACGGTGAAGGAGATAGTTGGGAGGAGGCAAGCAGTGTTAGATTAGCGTCCGTGTTTCAAGCCGTGCAGATCGTCATTGAGAAATAGAAAATTTTGAGGATTTTGTAGAGTGTCTTGTAGCCGCGTATCGAAATTTTCAGTTTACAATTTTCAGTTAAACACAGGGGACAGTTTATTGGAACAAGCACCGAAATTGGATATTTTGATGCCTGAGGTAAGAGTTATTTTATAACCTTTTCACTCTTTTATTCTAACCAAACACAATACATAGAGAAGAGATGTTTATTGTTATCCCTCAACATATCTGGCACTATGGCAGCAACAGGGTCGGATTGGCTCGTCGGTCGGTGTGCCCTAATACTTTTCAAGACTTTTACGTCCTTCACCAAGCTATTTTACGCCCTCTGAAAATCCAAGATTAGCGCCCTTTCAAAATGACCAGTCCGAACCTGGGAAACAACCTGGGTGCCACATGTGTGGCACTGGCTCTGCTTAGAACCTCGCAGCGCTGCCTCATTCCTAACTTACGAGCCGCTACTGGATCCAATAAATTATATATTGAAAGCTTTTCAATAGTCCTATAGCAAGCAGAAAAGTAAAAAAAAAATCATTATTATATGCTTAGAACCTCACAGCCTTGCCTCATTCCTAACTTACGAGCCGTTACTGGATCCTATAAATTATATTTTGAAAGCTTTTCTCTAGTTCTATAGCAAGCAGAAAAGTAAAAAAAATCATTATTATATGGTCAAGACTTACAGAGTTGTCATACTTTAAATTTTATGGGTTTTTATTTTGGTTTTTCTGGCAATAAAAACGAAAAGATGAAATTCTGTTGAGAGAATGGGATCTGTTTATAATAAATGCAATATTATTTTTAACAAGAACAAGAAATCATGCATCGGGCATAGATTATGAAAAACTTACCACCACTAACAGAATAATACTAAAATATTTCTTTTTTATATACAATGAAATTAGATACATAAATAAGCAATATAAAAAATACATACGTTCATAGCTCAGTAAAAATCCATTTCCAGAAATTGCTGTACATATCCCGTAATGTGTGCCAATTTTTTGTGCAGCTCTGTACATGATCTATAGAATTTAGACATACCACATAATTTTCTAAAAATTTGATAAGATTGAAAATAAGAAAACAGACGATGCAGGAAATACACTTCCAGCAATTATTGATCACAATCGTTCCTGTAACCGAATACTGTTGTTCGTCTATGTAAATAAACGATCAACGCTACGTACTCCAGAATCTATAGAAAACATGTCGTAATGCAGCCTAATGATGCTTTTTAATTTCATTATGATTGAAATATCATACCATCATTAAAGTGCACAGTAATTGCTTTCTCAACAAAGATTATAATACAATGTAATTATTTTGTGCGTCCCTGTAAACGAAGTATGATTTCTATTTATTCTATACTCCTGAGAAAGCATGTTGTTATTTACCTTTGTGATGCATATCAATCTCATTATTTTGAAATATAGTAACATCAACAAGATGGTTCGATGCAAACGATTTTTCCCCGTAGACCATAATGTAACGGGGATATTTTGCGTGCTCTTGTAGACAATCCATAAATGCTATAAACGTCATTTTCAATACCTAACATTCTGGAGTAAACCTTAATAACCTACGAAATTACATGGTAATCCGAGTATATTTACGAGTGTTAGAGCGCGGACAGACAGACAAACGAATCCATAAACACTTTTCAACTATGTTGGAAAGTGTTAAAGACGACTAAGAGGTGTAATAATCTTTGTTTGTTAATTTTTATTTGTATTTTTTAAGAAAATATGCGCGTTTAAAATCAGTATTTTTTTCAAAGATAAATTAGTCAAATAACATTGATGCAGTTACTTGAGTTTTATGACTGTCGTAAAAAAAGAAAAAAATCCGATGGCTATTTTACAAAACATACATTTTGATAAGGAGGCAAAATTCTAGTATTTTATGTTTATAAAAATACTTTATACTGTTAATTAGAAAATTAGACCACAAAAACTAATTAAATAACATTTATAATGTCATTGTATTCATTTTCCAGAAGAGTATATTTTTTATGTTTTAATATAAATATTCTGCTCTATGGTCAGTTCTTGTAATTCCTAATTATCATATTTGTGTTCCTGAAAATCTATTATTTTTTGTATCAATAAACGAACTTAAATGGCGAGTGTTAAGGAAAAGCTTTGAAAAAATATTTTAAAGTCACACTACAAAGAAATGACTGTCTCAAATTGTTAGTCAATGTTTAATACAATACTTTTAACAATAAAATAATATTTTCTGTATTTCCAGTTTAGTTCATATCGTAATATGATCATAAGACAACTAGTTTCCAAACAATTCAATTCTTGTTACAGACAATTGCTAAAGTCGTAATACCGTACACCTTCCAATTGTTATTGTAACTAGGTTAAAGGAATCAATAGAAATTTGATTAAAATGATGTGAGGAAATATTGTAAAATTCCGCAAGCATTAGTATCAGTTCGTAAGTGTGTTGTTCGTGTTGTTTGTATTAATTTCTCCTGCAAATAACCCTGTCAGAATATTTCTTAACAGAAGGAATTAATATTTTTTCCTTTCGTTTCCTGATTTTACATGAAATATTGTTTTAACAAAATTTGTTATTTATTATTAGATATTGAACTCCAAAAGATATGAAACGAAACAAAAAAGTGTACATCTTGAGGACTAATTTTAAAATATTCATGTCACATATTTAGACTCTTTATCATTTGGCATTTTGTATCTTACTTATAATAAAATCCAAAGGCGAGAAAGTGTCTGTAACGGTACCGGGTTGTACCACTCTGCGATTCGACCGTAGTTAAACGCCATGTTAGGCTTACTGAAAAAGAAGTTATATTATCTACTTTCGTCGTTTAAATATTTGTAAAAGCATATTCAAGCTTTTAAATCTTTTAATTTTGTTTAAAACCTTAAAACACTATTTCATAAAAAAAAAATGTATATTAACATTTCTGTAAAAAAAAAATTCTGTAAGCACTTTTTTTTTCAGAATGCGGTGATTTATTTCCTTGGGAGACATTTGAGGTTGATTCAGTATAGTGTCGCCATCTACTGGCAGATTTTGAAATTGGCTTCCATCGTTCCGTATTTCGGGTCCTCCCGAAATTCACGATTATTTGACAAAATTCATGTTTTTTTTCGTGATTCTTTGACAAAATTTGCATTTTTTCTGCTGTTCTTTGACAAAATTTCATTTTTTCGTAGTCCTTTGAAGAAATTTGCGTTTTCTTTTTGCGATACTTTGAGGAAATTTGCGTTTTTTGCTATTCTTTGACGAAATTTGCCTTTTATTCACGATCCTTTGACAAAATTCGAGTTTTTTTCTGAGATTGACGAAATTAGCGGTTGTTTTTTTCAATCCTTTGACGAAATTTCACTTTTTTCGCTTAACGAAATTAGACATTTTTTCGCAGTGCTTTGAAGAAATTTGTGTTTTTTTTCTAGACCCTTTGAAGAAATTCATGTTTTTACGCGATTATTTGACGAAATTCGCAGGGGTTTTTTTTGCGATCCTTTAACCATTTTTTTTTTTTTTTGTGATCCCTTGATGAAATTTTACACTTTTTTCGGAGTCCTTGGAAGAAATTTGCGTCTTCTTCGTAAGCCTTTGACGGAAATCGCGTTTTTCTGCAATTAGCGTTTTTTTTTTTTTTTTTTGCAATCCTGCAACGAAATTTGCGTTTTTATTTTCGGTACTTTGACGAAATTCACGTTGTTTCCACAATCCTTTGATGAAATTTTCTATTTTTTCTGCGAACGATAGACATAATTGATTTTTTTTCGGTGACTATCGTTCAAAATTCGAGATATTTATGTTCGAAATTTTGGACTGAAGACTTAAATTTTCGAAATCGAATGCCTTAAATTTTTAGGAAAACTTGAACAGAATCACCCCTGATGAAATAAATACATAACTATTTTTTGTTTCTAACGAATCGTAATATAAATTAATTTTAAACTAAAATTTGAGAGAAAAATGATTTGTTTTTAATTTCGGGAAGAGAAGGGGGGGGGGGCGTGTTCCCCCGCCACTGAAGTAACAATATTTTAGTGATTAAACATTGAAACACTGGACTTTGGATTGAATGGACTGAAAAAAAATTAGGAATTGGTAAAATTTTCGAAAAATTTTAGTAAAAATTACAAATTTTCGAATTTTTCTTTCCGGACTTTTGATTTTCGGATAATGGGTCATATACTGTAAAATGATTCTTTCTTATCAAACGTAATTAAAATATAAGAAATGCATAGTACAGCGTAATTTCCATTTAATTTTGATTATGTAATCAAACAATGAGTTATATGGTTAGTCAAGCTGTTTAAAAACTCATTGATAACACTTTGTTACAAAAACTTTCGCACATGGATTATTTGTTAATATTTGATTTTGTCCAATCGTTGAACTATTTCAGAAATTTAATACTAAGTAAAAAAAAAAAAAAAAAAAAAAAAAAAAAAAAAAAAAAATATATATATATATATATATATATATATATATATATATATATCCTTATTATTTTTATTTGTAGAAATCATTTGTCCTTTTTAAAATGTATTTTTCTACAATACAAACCTTTCAATAATAAATCTCCATGCTGTTTGTTTGTATGAAGTCTTATGAAAATGAAACGCAGATCAACAATCCGTCATTTTTGACGGGGTTATATACTAGTTTGGTTATATTTCTAAAATTGGAAATTTTATTTAATAATGATAATAAATATCTATATATATTTTTAATTTGTAGAAAAGGAATGTCATCTGGTCATTGGGCATGAACCTATCACAGACAAAAATAGAGAAAGAAGATAAATGAACGAATCAGTTTAACATTTGTTTGTTGCATGATGTAAAATTAAACGTACTCTTACTTTTCATCTTTCAAAACAAGATTAATTTTAGATTGAACTTTTTAATCAAGAATCTTATTGAACTTAAAAGTCAAGTCATTTGAATCATACGTCTGAGAAAAATGCAATGTAAAATCAAATTTTTTAATACTGAATATTAATCGTTGTATTATCAAACTTCTACTTATGTCACAGAATTCTTTCATCAAACTCGAACTACAAATTGTATAGTTACATTTTTCTTGTATTTTTACACTGATGAAATCTGAAATATAAAATTAATATTAAAAGTACAAATTAGCAAAATTTGTTAATGAGGTTTCACTCCGCCCCATAATTATTATAACTACATTTTTTTAATTACATGGGTAAGCTTAATCTTAATTGAATTTTTTTTATAATTTTTAATTCCTATATATGGCTTTTGAATATTTATGCATTTATTTCTTTTCAAAGTTCGGAGAAATGCATTTCTAACAACACTGATTTTATCTCTATTTGTCATTTGAAAATTAAGAAATAGCAAAATCATTGGCAAATTTTAACCATCTAAAATTTGTAAAGAGAATGTTCAAATATGTATTTAAATTTTCATATGCCGCTGGAAAACACACATGCAATGGAGATAAAATGCGTTTATCAAGGGTAACTGTCAATTTGTCAGATAATAACGGGTCACAAAAGTCCACACTTTGCATCGAAAAATAATTTTAGCTTTATTTAATCACAGAATTTTGCGAATAAATAAGGCGAAAATCATTTTTCGGAAACGATGATAGAGGTTTACAGAAGCGTTAATCAGGACTTGCATGAGGCATGTTCCACTTTTTTCCTTTCAGTTCCAAAACTGCTTCAAACACTTAATTTTATAATTTTACTGTTTTTGTCTTATTGAACAGATTTTTGAATATTTATTTTATAATGAATGTTAAAAGTAATTTAAAAATAGAATTCACTACTTCATTTTAATCTATAAAAACAAAATTGTCAACTAAAAATATTTTTAATTTTGAAGATTAAAAATTTTATTGTATATTCATTAACAAATAGTGGCAAATGATGCTTTTCGTTTAACTTAGATACGTGGAAGTATAATTTTCGTTAAAATACAAAATACTCATACTCATCTTCTACTTTACATATATGTGCCGCTCCTCCCACACATAAGACACATATTTTCAAATTTTAAATGGTTTGGAAATTAAAATATTAAAATATTTATCTTTGATCTTTATTGTTCCCATGTATTTTAGTTTAAAATAATATTAAACATTATTATGGTACTTTTATACGCAAAATTAAAAACAAAATGAAGTAATAAATTGTGGTATTCCTGCCTCTCCTCTCCTAAAATAACATTTATCAAACCTTTACTACAGTAATATTATATGTATAGATATATATGTCTGTTGAAGGATAATTTCTTCAAACATTTAAGTATTTTCAGTGTTTAATGCCCATTTTTTGAAAAATTGACTCTCCCCAAAGAGAAACTTCAAAAAGAAAGCCTTGAAAATACAAGATAAAGAATAGAAATGTATTTAAATCCTAATAATATTATAAATCCCATTGTGTGCAAATGAAGCATTTAATGATCCTGTATCTTTGCATATAGGTTGATTATAACCCTCAAATGAACATAGGCTGGTTTTTGTTTATTTTATTCAAATATTTTTCTTAATAATTCAAAATTTCGTTATTTTCATAGAGAATAAATGGACATTTTTTCGTATAATATTTTGAAATGGTTAAATTTACTTTACCGTTGCTAATACTTTATCGTTGATAAAACTAAATCGAAACCTGGAATAATAATTTTTACTCAACAATTTATTTTCAAATGAAAAATTTGCACGTGAAAAATGAAAATGAAATTAATTATTTAAGAAACAGGATATGAAATGAAGTCATATTAGAAATATAACTTGAGTTTTCAAATATTTGATAATAATACAAGGTGCATAAATACGAGTAAGTATGGAAAGCAAGCGAATATGATGTCATATATCGAAAATAAAACAGATTTGCTTTGATGTTGAAATAAAATTATCTTGGGTTGTCAAATTATTTGTGATTAATTTCTCTATTTTTGTTCTTTTTCTATTTCACATGAAATGAATTATGTATGTAATATATGTATTTTAAATGTATATGTTATAAATTAAAGTTCTGAGTTTTAAATGAAATGAGTGAAAGATTTATATTTTAATACGAATTCAATACGAATGATGGTGATAGGAATAATACTTGGCGGTTTATCGCCTGCACACGGCTAACATAAATGTACCATATTTTTAATTTAAATAAAAAAAATTGAAAAGATATTGAACGGCAAATGTCAATAATATGCACCGCAAAATTATCCGTATAGAAAATCAGAAAATCTTAATAAAAATAACTATTTTTTAAAAGAAAGTTGTATTTTTTCATAAAAGCTAAAGATTTAATATGATTGTATCGAAGTAACAGCATTTTTCCTCTATCATTTTCCCACAATCAAAACACATTTGTAAATGGTCGTTTTGAACCGGAATTTAATTTTACATTTCTTTTAGCTTTAAAATAGTAAAAACTTTGCTGTCATTTTTAAAGATAGTGTTTTGTCGCGGAAGTACGGTTTTGGCTCCACCTAGTGAGCGTTGTATCACAGCTCCACCTAGGAGCATTTTGTAAAACAATTCAGTTAAGCTGTGAGTCACAAAAGCACTCGCACCAACTCTAAACACCGCCCAGTTCACACGGCGATATTACTTATAAAAAATGCAGTTCGATTTAATAATTTGTTTGTGTGAACGTCTACTGTCATGTTATATGTTAATAAAAAGTTAAAAAGACAATCTCAACTCTCTACAGTCCACTCAGAACGACCATTTTGTGGTCCGAAGAACGCCGGAGTGCTGCTATGGATAAATTGAATCGTTCCAAAGGCGCCGTCAAGGCCGCAATAACTAAACTAGAACAATTTATTACAGAGAATATAGATCCTAAGGCCACTAATGTGAGCCAACTCCAAGTAAAGCTAAAAAAAAATTGAAAGCCTGCAGAATAAATTAGAAGATATTAGAGGACAATACTATGAGTTACCTGAAATAACTAAACCTCAATTAAAGGAAATCGAGCAGGATTTAGATGATTCAAGTGACCGATTAGAAAATTTGGAGGTGCGTGTAAAACTTTTATTAACCTCCTTTGATGATAAATCTAATAATATTCATATTAATGAAAACAAAACAAAAGTACGCTTACCAGAAATTCCATTGCCTTCATTCGGAGGTGCATACTGTGATTTCGCAAATTTCAAAAATCAATTTACGAATTTGATCATTAATAATGATCATTTAGATGATAATCAAAGGCTATTTTATTTAAAAGCCTCTTTAAAAAAGGATGCTAAACAATTAGAATCTCCCGATGATGATTTCAATTCGTTATTTCAAGCCCTCATTCATAGATATGAAAATAAACGACTTTTAGTCGACACTCATGTTTCTTCAATTTTAAATTATGAAAAAATCCAATATGAATCTCCTAAAGAATTACGAAATTTTTTAGATTGTATTAATACGAACATCAGAGCCTTAAAAATAATGGAATATGAGCAAAATAGCTTATCAGAATGTGTATTCATGAATATAATTTTACAAAAAATAGATAAAGAAAGTCAAAAACAATTTGAACTTTCTCTCGAAAATACACAGGTACCAAACTTCGATTATTTAATGTCATTTCTGGAAAAAAGATGTATTATGTTAGACAATGTTTCTCGGTCTCATGGTGACAACCAAGTGAATTCGAAACAGATCAAAAATAATTACGCAGTAAATAAATCAAAGTCATTTTTCATCAGTGACAATAAAAATAAAGTAAAACCTTGCATTTTATGTAAACACGACCATTCGTCATTTAAATGCATCGCATTTCAAAATATGAGTGTTCATAATAGAAAAAACTTTGTAAGCAAAAATAAATTATGTATAAACTGCTTGAGATTACATAATAGCGAATGCAATTCTAAATTCTCATGTAAAAAATGTTCCTCTCGACATAATAGCCTACTTTGCGAAAATGTGAATAAGTTTTCAGAAGCGCAGATGAATAAACCCTCAGAATCGATAACAGAAAAACAATCAATTATGTCAGATTCCGAAAGTAAGGATAAGGTCTCTTCTTTATTAGGCAATAATCTTTTAGCTAATGACTCAAAGAATTGTACGTTATTAAATACTGCAATTATTTTAATAAAGGATTCGCGTGGAAATAAAATTAAATTACGAAGTGTAATCGATAGTGGATCAACAGTAAATATCTTATCGGATAGTGCTTGCAAGAAATTGAATTTAAAACCAAAACCTTTTAAAGGTAGTGTTTCCGGTATTAACGGTTCATATCAACAAGTGAATCGAATCGTAAATACGGATATATTCAATCAAAATGAAACATTTTCAAGAAATATAGACCTGGTTGTGTTGCAAAAAATAACAAATCATATTCCGATCACGGAATTAGACATTTCAAATTTATGCATCCCTAAGTACATAGAATTAGCTGACAGCAATTTTAATGTTCCAGATCAAGTTGATGTTCTAATTGGTAGCGAATTATTTTTTGATATTTTAAAAGAGGATAAAATTCGGGTCTCAGAGGGAAAGTGTATTTTACAAAATACAGAATTCGGATATTTAGTGACAGGCACACTTCCACCCATTAATAATCGATCATTTTGTTGTCTCTTAACTGAAGATAGTTTGGACAATACTCTTAAGAAATTCTTTGAAATTGAATCCTTACCTGGAGACAATGACGAATTTGTGAAGGGTGAAGAAGAAACATTTTGTGAGGAGCATTTTAGAAGCACATATAAACGCGATCATACCGGTAGATTCATAGTGCAGCTACCAATGAAAGAAAATGCTGAATCAGTTTTAGGGTCATCTAAAGAAATTGCAGTTAGAAGATTAAATAATTTATGGGCTAAATTAGATAAAAATAAAACAATGGCTAATTTATATAGAGATTTCATGGAAGAGTATGAATTTTTGGGGCATATGACTGAAATTAAAGGTGAAAACACCAATCGGGTATCGTACTTCATTCCACACCATGCTGTCTATAAACCAGAAAAAACCTCCACTCCCCTACGCGTGGTTTTTAATGCTAGCTCAAATACATCTAGCGGATATTCACTTAATTCTATTTAAAATCTAAAAATGGTGGAACAGTCCAGCAAGATTTGTTTTCCATTATAACTAGATTCTGCACACACAAATATGCATTTTGTGCAGACATTAAGAAAATGTACAGACAAATACTGATCGATCCATTGCAGAGAAATTTACAAAAAATTGTTTGAAAGTCTAATAAGGATGCACCAATTAAAATATTTCAATTAAATACGGTAACATATGGCACAGTTAGTGCCCCGTTCTTAGCTACACGTACATTAAAAGCGCTTGCTGACGAAGAAAGAAAGTATTTTCCCAAAGCTGCAAAGGTGATATATAATGATATGTATGTTGACGATTGCTTGTCAGGGGCGGGTTCCTTGCAATATTCACAAGAGTTACAATCTCAATTGATTCTGATTTTAGAAAAAGGTGGTATGGAACTACACAAATGGGTATCTAATCACCCTGAGTTGTTACAAGACACCTCTATTTCAGAATACGCATTTGAAGATTTCTCGCAGCAGATTTCTGTAAAAACATTAGGAATGTTATGGAAGCCCCAATCGGATCATTTTTCCTTTAAAATTACTGTCATCCCTAAAGATAATTACTCCAAGAGAGAAGTATTGACCGAAATCGCCAAAATTTATGATCCACTAGTCCTGGTTGGCCCGATTGTCACTAAAGCAAAAATTTTTATGCAACAGCTATGGGAACAAAAGCTTGATTGGAATCAACATCTGCCTCCCAACTCTCTTCAAGAATGGAACAATTTTTTGATTAAATTACAAGACATAAATAATCTTGTCATTTCTCGATATGTTCTGTCGGACAATATCGCAAAATTAGAACTTCATGGTTTCTGTGACGCATCAGGGAAAGCCTATGGAGCTGCTGTTTATTTACGATGCATCTCCACGACTGGACAGTTCAGTTCGAATCTTCTATGCAGCAAGTCTCGAGTGGCTCCCCTAAAGCCAATGACTATACAAAGATTAGAGCTCTCAGCAGCTCTACTATTGATGAAACTAGTTAAAAAATTAGTTCCGACCTTACAGTTGGACTTTGAAAGGGTGTGGCTTTGGACTGATTCTTCCATTGTACTTTTTTGGCTCAATACTCCACCACACAAATTAAAAACTTTCGTAGCAACAGAGTGACTATGATTCAGACTCTTTCTGAGAATTGTTTATTGAATCACGTATCCTCCAAGTCTAATCCGGCTGACGTGATATCCAGAGGTGCATATGCCAACGATCTACTAAATAATGACTTATGGTGGTTTGGTACAGAATTTCTTGAAAGAGAAATCACAGTTCCTAGACAGTGTCCCTATCCCACAGACATTGACTGTGTAAAAGAACTGAAACAAAATATCAGTTTAATTGCAAATTTCAATGAAATTAACACTTTTTGTGATCGTCTGTATAAATGCTCCAATGATTTTTTTAAACTAATTAGAATATGTAGTTTCATTTTCAGGTTTCTTGGCAATGCTCGTAAAATAGAAAGGAATTGCAATCAGCTGACGGCGAACAAGCTTCAAAAAAGTACTCATTTTTTGGTGAAAAAGGCCCAGGAGGGTAAGTTTGCAGCGGAAATAGCTGCGTTGAGGAAAGGACACACCGTTCCTTCGTCCAGTAGCTTAAAATCATTAAATCCCTTTTTGGACGAAAGTGGCTTGCTTCGTGTAGGTGGCAGATTAATCAACTCCAATTTGCCCTTTGAAGCCAAACATCAATTGATTTTACCAAATGATCACGTACTCACTAAATTAATCTTTGAATTCTTTCATAAAAGGTACTTGCATATAGGTTCACAGGGTTTAGTCCATCAAGTACGCATGCAATATTGGCCCATAAAGGCTAAAAGCATAGCAAGAAAAATTGTTCATTCCTGTGTCACATGCTTCAAGCACAATCCCAAGACACTAGATCAATTAATGGGAGACCTCCCACAACAACGTGTAACACCAAATTCAAGTTTTTTAAATTCAGGCGTCGATTTTTGTGGTCCATTCCACATCAAATATAAGAATCAAAGAAAAGGCGTTTATTCAAAAATTTATGTGGCCATATTTATATGCATGTCTACTAAGGCAATAATACACTTAGAAATAGTAAGCGATTTATCTGCTGCTGCATTTATCGCGGCGCTTAAAAGATTCTGCGCTAGGAGAGGCAAGATAAGTACACTAACCTCAGATAATGCCACTAACTTTAAAGGTGCGTCAACAGAATTAGATAAGTTTAAAAAATCGCTAAAAACTCCCAGCGAGGAATTATCTATTTTTTTAGCCCAGGAATTCATAACATGGAAATTTATTCCCCCGCGTTCCCCTAACTTTGGCGGACTCTGGGAAGCAGGCGTTAAGTCCTTCAAACATCACTTGCTCAGGGCCGTAGGTAATAATAAAATTACTCTTGTGAACTTCGAAACTCTTATCATACAAATCGAAGGAATTCTAAATTCCCGGCCTTTATTTCCACTTTCAGATGACATAAATGAGTTTGAAGTGCTTACCCCAGGCCATTTTTTAATTGGCCGACCCATCACCAGTATTCCCGAGCCTACTGTTATGAATATCTCCGATAATAGATTAAATCATTGGCAACGCATTACTAAATATGTTCAATGCATTTGGAAACGTTGGTCTATTAATTACATAAATCATTTGCAGCAGCGCGATAAATGGCAGTTCACAAAAAATAACGTTAAACTAGGATCCCTAGTGTTATTAAAGGAAGAAAATCTGCCACCATGTAAATGGGCACTGGCCCGGATTGTAGAAATAGTTCCCGGCAAAGACAATAAGGTGCGTGCAGTTAAAGTGAAAACTGCCACGAGTGAATTTTTACGGGGCATTTCAAAAATTTGTCTATTGCCAATTGCTGAAAATTTAATGTAAATAGCATTTATGTAGTATTGTATTTGAATATTATTCTTAATCAATTATATAACCAATTCACTGTATATTGTTCATTTTGTATTGTAATATTATCTGTAATGTATATCAATTATATTCTAAGTTTAAATTAATTGCTGAAATATTTCATATTTCATCCCCGGGCGGCATGTTCTGTCGCGGAAGTACGGTTTTGGCTCCACCTAGTGAGCGTTGTATCACAGCTCCACCTAGGAGCATTTTGTAAAACAATTCAGTTAAGCTGTGAGTCACAAAAGCACTCGCACCAACTCTAAACACCGCCCAGTTCACGCGGCGATATTACTTATGAAAAATGCAGTTCGATTTAATAATTTGTGTGTGTGAACGTCTACTGTCATGTTATATGTTAATAAAAAGTTAAAAAGACAATCTCAACTCTCTACAGTCCACTCAGAACGACCAGATAGCTTTTTTTTTAAGTTCTGTTTCATAATAGATTTTTGTAAAGTCTTGTAGGTTGAGAAAAATGGCATAGATTTTAAAGGAATGTTTAAGTAAAATTACAATATTTTTAAAAATTTTAAAAGCAACAATGTTATCGAAACAAAAATTAATTTTACCGACAAATTCGCGTAATGCAAAAGCAAAGAAGAAATCAAAAAGTAATGAAACTTTTCTTCCAGCCGAATTATGTAAACTTGAACAAGCCGATCGTGCCAATTTCATAATATTATAAACGTGAAGGCACTTTGTATATAGTAGAATGGGTTTTCCCATATAGGTAGAAAATTTTCGAGAATAGGAAGGTTAGGGGTCTTTAATCGCGTCCATAGCCACTTTGCTTTTTTTTATTAAGTGAAATTTGGTGCAAAATTAAATACATTGTAGTAACCAGATTTGTTTTTGCGTGGTAAACACTTAATGCTATTTTAGATGATCATTTCCTCGCTCACCTTTGATGCCAACTATGACTTTAAAACATATTAAAAAATATCAGACGATAATCTTTTAATTTTCTTATTACTTCATGATGTAAATAGACATCCTTGTTCAGCCTGTAAACCTGAATTAATAATACCATTGTCGTCCAATTTTTATTCTTAATCCTAACCCTAATCGTATCCTATCCTAATCCTAATAATAACTTTAAGCATTATTCTTTGAAACGAATATGTAAATTAAATCAATATCCATAAATGGAATGAATGGAAAACAGAATAAGTAGAAATGGCAAAATAAAATAACAAGAAAGTACATTTATTCGACACCCAACCCTAGATAAAGCGTAAAACATTTCAAGCGCACGAAATAAATTAAAATAATCCTATATATACTAACAAAAATATGTAAATTTAGATCATAAGATTGGTGTTGTCAGTATTTATTTGTTTATAGTGTCCTTCACACGATAGAAAAAATATCGAGGTTAAATTGGTCAGAATTTAAAGTATACTCTCTAGCAACCTTTATTTACATTTTAGAATCGCATCAGATTGTTATATCTTTATGAAATATCTATCAATGTATAGAATCCACAAGCAGTTTGTTCAATATTTACACCACTTAGCGAGAAGCACTTGATTTAATATATACATAAACAAGACATAAAATAATAATGTAGTAAGAAATAAATAACACTTGTCTATACAAATAAACAATATAATAATGCCCATTTAGAAATGAATACATATACAAACTTCACACCAAATGCCACCTAAAATGCACTGTTGTATATAAGAATTCTCTGAGTGTTGTTTTTCGTTTTACGAAGAGGGATTCATCGATTTTTACGATTTTACTGGGCCCTTCTTTTTTCACTGGTTGCAGTTTCCTTTTCGCGATTGTATATATTATTTGGCATGAAATTTCACTTTTTTAAGACAGGGTTATGTTAAGGCCCCTATAGCAAAGAAATACCGTATTGTCTCCTATAAAATGTGATAAAGATTTGGTTAATTATATATGTTTTTAATTATCGAATGAAATGCTTTGCTAAATTAATGCATTTTTTTAATGTTATACATAATAGTTATACATAGCTAGTTATACATAATTTCGAAATTAGAAACCTTATGTTTCAGTTAAAATAAAAACTGAGAAACCATTTTAATTATAAAAATATAATATAGCGTGAAATATAATGTCCAAAAAAAGAATGCACGTTTTCCTATGTCCACTCTGTTATTACGATTTTCTAATGATCCTATTACACAGTAAATGGCAACACATGTCTCAAGACTGTGTACATATAAGAAGATTTAGTCCACATGGAATTTGCATTCATAAAGGGGGAGAATATTGTTTTACAGATTTTTGTAACAAAAAAATAGGTAAGCACATTTTTCTCTGTCCACTATGTTACCGTGCTATAGGTAATATAAATAACTGTTAAGATTGGGAAATATAATGTATAGTAAGCTTATGTATTGAAAATTAAAAATATTAAAAATAATTAAAACAGGTGGATTGAACTTCGTGCTGTTATATTAAAAATAAATGATCAACATAAAATAGCACAAATAGAAATATATAAAATGTCAAACAGCTGTTTCGGAGCCCCTAAATCTCGATCATCATTGCCAAATGTAATGTTGCTAAATTTATTTATGTATGCATGCAATAATACAAGGCTACTTAAGATTACGTAATGTCTTGAATAATTTTTAAATAATGGAAATATTGTTGTCCATTCTGTTATTTGTTCACTCTGTTACTAGATTAGTTTTTCCATTAAATTAAAACTCATACATTATTTCAAATTACATTATGGTATATTTCTAAAATATTTTAAGTATGTGAATTAAATATTAGAGCACTAACTCATATTATTTTAATTAAACTTTTAGAGGAATTGATATGTTTAATTTTTTAAACCATAGTAACAGAATGGTCGTATATTTGTTTTCTATTCAAATTGGTAATTTATTTGAACAAATGTTTGTTTTCTGTAATATTTGTCATCCCTGTAAAAACTATATATAATAAATTTGAAGAATTAAAAATAATTTGTATGTCGAGAAACGTAGTTCTGTGGTAACATAGTGGACATTTTCCTTATGTGTTTGACATGAATTGGCCATTTTTTCTATAAATATAAAAGAAAATTTTGGAAAAACTTTCAGTTTTCATAACACGAGATGCTAATGTTGGTAACTAAAAAAAAATATATATAAAATAATAATAAAAAAAATTCAAGACATAATCAATTTCTGAATTGTAACTTTTTTTTAGAACTACCCATATATCAATTTAAAATTTCTATACTACATCTTCTGAAGTTTAAGGTATACATAAAAGAACTTCTTTAAAAAATTCTGAGGTGTTTCTAAAAATCAAATCGTGTAAAGAACAAACTTTCTCTCAAAATTCCATGTTTGTGTAACCTATATGTTTGTGTAAACTTGCCTGAAGTTATTTGGCATTTTCATTAAAATATTTATCGTCTATAAAGCAAACACTTAACGAAGTGCTATAAAATGAATTCTTTAACTTTATGTAATTTTATGCTAGTTCAACTATTCTCGGTAAAACATTTCTGATAAAGAATTTCAGTTTTGCTTGAGGGAATTTTCAACTTAATTAGCTTACATATGTGGATGTTGAAATAAAAATATGTTGAAGTCTAGAGAATTATTTATAATATTTAAAGAATTCTTCTGTGTAGAAAATTTTAAAATGCATTTATTAATTCCTTTATTGCTCTGTTATTCCTTTTGCAACAAGCTTTTATAGTTTTCCTAATATAACGTTATCAATAACTTTTTAAATATAGCGTTTAAAAAATTGTAAAATAACTTACCTAAAAAATAAATAAAGAAAGAAGTGGAGGGATTTCACTTATTAATATAAAAAATTAACTTGTAATTAAAAAACATTATTAATTTAATTTATTAATTTAAAAAAAAGAAACTCGAAAAAAAAAGTTTAAATCAGTGAGAAGTGAAACGGTGGAAATGGAAGACGTTGTTGTTGGTTTTGAAGCCTCCTGGTGAACCGTGGCTACAGTTCTGGTTCCGAAAGCTCTAATCAAGGAGGTGAAACTTTTATTTAACTGCCATACGGACATATAGTGGTAAAATACTGACATGTTCTCAAAGGATTTCCCGCGATTTTTAACTTTACAGAAAAGGAGATATTTCGGTTCAATATCACAACACATCACTGGTTTTACGTGCAGGTATTTAGAATCAACATGAATGGAATAGCAGTGTAGTGTTAAGAGTAGATTATCCTCCCAGTTACTGATCACTCTGAATACAGATTCACATCGGTGTTAGAATGGGAATTGGTATTTTACAACATCGATTAACATTATCCCAAGACGAATTTATATTCTGTGAAACGGAAAAATTGTAACAGAATTAATTAAGTTGTAATCAGTAACTAATTTCAGATTTGGATAACGGGAAGAAATAAAAATTCTTTAATCTAAAGTCCCTAAGGTTTTCTACTGACATGTGACTGCATGGTTCACCAAGTATGTCAACAATGTCAATAATATCTTGAAATGAACTTGCAACTTCTACGTAGAGAAATTTGCTGGAATGGTAGTATGTGATATGAAATCTGTTAAGCAGCAATACAATTTATCTGCATTGCAGTGATACTATCAAAAACTGAAACTGTTGCGTTTTAGCAATTGTGAATCCTATTATCATTTTATCAGTATGAAAGTAGCAGTGTTATTTATAAAATGGAACATCTGTACTGATTAGCTGGACAAAGAAGTCTTACATGGTAATGAGATTTCAAATTACAAATGTTTAAAATATGTCTTGCATCAATAATTTATTGTTTTCAAAGCAATACTTACTTTAGGAATAAATTCGCAATTCAACTTACTTTAGGAGTAAAGAGTAAAGTGTAATCCAAAAATATTTATTCACACACAAAAAAGCGTCAATCATATTATCAATCACATTACGTCAATCCTATTATCAATATTAAAGTCATTAAAGTGTTGATTACTGTTAATGCTGCATACAGTAGTTAAAAAGTCGCTTCCTATGAACCAATTTTAATGATAAGTGCTGGAACAACTTTTTAAAACTTTCTTATGTTTGAGTAAAAAATAATTTCTTTTGAAAAATAAATATTTTAAATTTGTGTACGATATCTAAATAATTCCGTGTAGAGTGCAATTGTGTTTCTTGGTATAACTAATTTGAAATCTATTTTCAATTTATCTACGTCGGACATTAAAAATATGCTTGTAAAATTTCACTTTCGACTTTAATACTTTCTTAGTACATATTAGATGCTTCTTGTATGTTGTGTTTATTTTTTTCTCTTTACATAAAAATATCTTATAAGTTTATACAGGATGACAAGAAATAACTTGGACGAAGTTTCAAACCAAAAATCTGTGACTATCAATAAAGTTATAAAGTTATTGTTATAGGGAATTGATTCTAGGCAATCACTAAACAGGTGTAAGTTAGTTGTGATAACCGTTATGGTTAACAAACGATCTGCCATACTTGAATTACATAAGCAAGGAATGAAACAATGTGAAATTGTTCAACGATTGAAAGCGCCTAAGCAGACGGTTTCATACACAATCAAAAGGTTTAATGACCTCGGACAGGATGGTGACAGGCCAGGAAGAGGAAGAAAGCGCACAGTTAACACATCAAAAAACCGGGTAGTTATCAAAAAGCGAGTTCACGAGTTCAACGAAATCCTAGGATTTCAATAAGAAAGGTTGCTAGAGAGATGAAGATCAACAGAGAAACCGCACGTTTCATGGCAAGAGTAGAGCTTGGTCTTCACCTTTACAAAATGAAAGAGGCTCAAAAGCTAACAGCAGAGAACAAACGCACAAGACTTTAAAGGTGTAAAGAACTGCTAAATGCGGGCCTCAGGTGATCGATGGCAAACATTTGTCTTCACAGATGAGAAACTGTTTTTGATTGAACAAGCTCACAATAACCATAATGATAGAATTTGGTCAGCAGAAGCACCTGCACCTTTTTGCATTGTTGAACGGCATCAACAACCCCAATCTGTAATGGTTCAGGGTGGGATATGTGCTAGTGGGAAAACACCACTTGTTTTTGTTGATCAAGGGATAAAGATTAATCAACACATATCGAAAACTCATTTTGGAAGATGTTGTCTTACCTTGGTCACAAAAGTTCTTTGGAAACAAAAGATGGACCTTCCAACAAGATTCCGCACCTGCACATAGAGCTGAAGGCACTCAAGATTGGTGCAAGACACATTTTCCTGACTTCATTGGAGCTCAAGAATGGCCGCCGTATTCCCCAGATTTGAACCCAATGGACTATTCTGTTTGGTCCATCTTGGAGACAAGGGTGTGTGCTAAAACTCATAAAACTTTGGCATCCCTAAAGAAATCCTTATGCAAGGAATGGGATAAAATATCAGTAAGTGAGCTGCGGCCCATAGCCGAAAATTTTGTGACACGTTTAAAGCTCTGTATTAAGGCTAAAGGTAGACACTTTGAAAATTTGTAATTATATTAGACGAAATAATGCATTCATATTTATTTTGAAGTTTGGTCGTAATAATTTCATTAGCATTAAAGTTATAATGTATCATGTGTGTCCAAGTTATTTCTTGTCACCCTGTAATTAGTAGGAAGATTTTGTATAGTAAAAAATATTTATAATAATAATATTTAATTTTACAGCTATACATAATATATTTCTTAAATGTTTATCATATAACACAAATTTTTACTTTGACTTTAAATAATTTGGGAATGTGATTTTCTTTCAAAGAGCCTAATACTTTATAATTTTCAATTTTCTTTCAATTTTCTTATCATCTTTTCTTCATATGGAAATTAATTTTGTTATCTGTTTACATTTGTTCTATTAAATCCTTTTCCCATATTTACTTAAATTGGAAAATTAACGTTTGTTTTCTGAGCATTTGAATAATTCCAATTCTTCCAAATATTTAACGAATGTTTAACACAGTTCTAAAGAACTCGTTTTTAAAAATCGATAATGAATTATTTAAAAATATAGCTTAAAATGGAAATAGCTTTTTCATACTTTCCAACCTCACATAAGAATGTTAAATTCGATCCAAGTCCAATGACCATGTTTCGAATCAGAAATTATACTTAATAAAGGAAATAAAATATCTGCCATGTAGACACGAGAGTATTTTATTAAATAAATTTTATTGTTCGAACTGTGTTTTTTGACTGGGGTTAAACGGAACTGTTTTACGTGAGAATAGAAAATATGCTATCAGCTATCTTCTTTAACCAATACTTTTTCGTACGTATAACTTAAGCATAATTAGTAAAGTATGAAAAAAATAATACGAGTACATATCCATGATTAGAAATCAATTGCTCATAATTACGTGACTAAGGAAACGCATTATACTTGTGAAAACATTTCAATTTATATCGCGTTGCGCAAAACACCTGCGCAAGTCGTGGCTGTGTTGAAACGGCCTCAAGAAGAATAAACAGTCCCAGCAAATATTTGAAATTATTATGATATTAAGCGGCTTCCGCTATAAGAAATGGACAGGTGTTTAAAAGGACGAATTAGTAAAATGCTAAAATCCGGACGATTTAACACCGAAGCGGCTCGAATTCCGAATGATTTCATGAGTGTGGCAATGTTTAAAATCCACTGAGGATGTTATTTCATGGCCGGTACCGAGCCATAGTAACAGCAGTTTGTCAAGACAGTTATTTGGCAATAACTGCATGTCGCAGGTCAGGAGATAAATCTTTCTGCCAGACAACTAAATTCACTCACCTCATAAAGAATTTTGGGACAAATTTGTTTACATTCCACTTAATCACGTTGTTTTCTAGGTCAGATGATCAACAGTTTGCACCTTTCTCACGGCTGCACAGAAAAGCCCACTTTTACATTAGAGTTTGGAACATCAGCGCAGGATTTGGGAATAGTAGGGAAGTATCACGTTCAGTTACAAACCCAGATTTAGTCTTCAAACTGATTATCTTTGTTTAACGGCCTGATATGTGCACAGAATTCTCATTTTAAACAGTGAATTATCAATAAAAGCTTAATATATCTTCAGAATGATTTATGCCGTTGTTAGGCATTATATTGTATGGCTAACCACACAGACCTTCACACCTTAAACATACAGCCTGGTTTTGCACAAATACAGAACGACGAAGTCTTCGAACATTATGTTTGCCTGTTTTGAGGTGCTATCGGTGCGCTGGATTCCTATTTTTGAGTGATAACGCAACTCCTCAACGTGCTGCCCTGGATTTCCTTTAGTGTGAAGATATTCAGTGCATTTCTTGATCTTCTAAATTTCCTGATCTTAATATCATAGAACATATGTGGTATGCTCCCCGGAGATGACTTGCAGATCTTTTCTGATCGACCAAGCATTATTCCAGAATTGAAAGTAGCTTTTTATCAAACTTATAACTATTTGAGCATGCAACGTATCAATATCCTCATCAACAGTATGGAATACTACCTATACATTTAATTAAATTTCGGTATCAGCATATTAAATAATTATTTTTCAATAACCTCCAAACTAAATAGTAATCCTAATTTTATTTTAATAAAATCATTTGGATGATAAAAATCAATATCATCGTTATCTATATTGTTTCTTTAATTTATAATTTTATTAAATTTTCATACAACTTTTCCATTTTATTTAGATTTGAATGACGTAAACATATAGATATACAGCAGTTATTCTTGGTCAATTGCAATATAGTTTGGACAATTTCGCGTCAAATCTCTGTAAGTGATTTGTTCTTTAAAATACATTTAAAATATTTCCATTTGGTGCTCAATAATATTTTAAAAATTATTTTTATATCATTTTTTAAGAAATGCTAATATTTTATTAAATGTTTTGTAAAGCTCTACCATTTACATTTATAACAATTAAGCGCTATGCAGCACTTTTTATATAATTATTGGAACATTAAATCAATAAGTTAAAAGATTCATTCATTAAAAAAAAAAAAAAACACCCCACAAATTTTAATTACCAAATTGCTTCAGGAAAAAAAGAAACATCTATTTAACTGAAAATTATGTGTTATTTCAATTACTGTTAAACAATAAGCTTAGTCGTCGTGCTCATACTGACATTGTGCCAAATTCTAACATTTGAAATACGAACAAACTTATTTGACAGCATATTTTTTTTCAGTAAATGCTACCTTAGAATACCAAACTTGAAGTCAATTGTTCAAATAGTTTTAAATTATGCAGGTTTAAATTTTGGAACGCCTAATGTTGAATTCACTTGTAATCATTTCAAAACAGATTGCACTGCGGGTAATTTTAAAACATAAATTAAAAACTACATGGCGAAATGAGCTCTAATTTTCTATTTGCATATTTAAAGCTTCTAAACAGTTGAAGTTTTCCCCGAAAATTAATTTCGAATATACATATATTTTGAAATTGATTTTCGAAAAAAATCAATTACAACTCAATAACTTGTAATTTGGGATTCTTATATTTGTAATTAAAATGTATGGGGTGTTCTCTTTTATTTGGTCGACTGTTATTTACTGTACAAAAAGTATTGCCCTAGGCGACAGTTTTTACTACTTTGTGTACTATTATTTTCCGATAATACGTTTCAGGATTTATATTTAGTAGAAAATTACAATGAAGATAAATGGTTAAAAATAGTGATAGGAAATATAATAAAAAAATCGCCTTTAAACTAAAATAAGTGGAACACATGTGTACCGTTGGTTGTCAAAGAATTAAAAGGAAGAAACAGTAGGAAAGTAAAACAAGTAAAATAAAAAGTAATACTAAAAATTAAAAATACATTTATATATTTTAAAAACAAATACAATAAATTATATTTTTTAAGATTTGCTTGATTTTATATTTTATCAGAATGACTAGATTTTTTAATTTCCAAGTTATAATGAGATAATTATGTCTTCTTAATATATTATTAAATAATTTAAAAATAAAACAACACTTCTAAAATAAATAAGTGACTGGATAATTGAACAGTTACTGTATTATCTATTGCAATATGTGAAGCTGCATGTTGAACAATTCTTGAAATTTATTCCTTCGTCTATACAAGAAAATAGCTTTAAGGACTTACTTTTTTACATGCTCTAATATAATATATCAAAAAGAAGTCGTGATAACAAATTTATCTTTTCGTAAGTAAACCAGACGATTTTCTTTTTAAATCAACATAGTTATGAAATAGCCTCAAATTCGTTAAAATCACGCTTTAAAATATATTTTCTGAATGCAATTATGTTCTCGTTTTCTTGACACCATGAAATATAGCTTCCTTTTACTTTAAAGTTATATTTGCATGTTTAAGTATATCAATAAATAAAGTTTTTTTTCTTTTTTGAAAGATTAATTTCCTATATTTTTATTTTATATGAAAATTTCAGTGTACTTGATTTAAAAGTTTTATTTTCTATAAAAAGGACAGATAAGTTTAATATTTCATTGTATTATTTAAAAGTAATTGTTAATTGTAAATGCATAAGGTTCACAGGTTCAATTTAAAAATACGCATGAAATCTTGGTTGAAAAAAAAACATACATATACAAGAATTAAGTTTTAAGATATGAAACCATTAAAATGGATCACAGTTTGTGTAATTACTACAATAGGTGTAAAAAATAAAAAGGTTCTAAAACATTAAAACCCATTTCAAGATGTTAAAAAACATCCATAGGAGTCCCGAGCGCTTTCAACCAGAAACCTGGCCATCATCAAAGGGTGAAAATGAGAAAAAATTCTGTAACCTCCGGAATGTAAGCTGTTTAAATAGTAGAAGGCGAAACGACATATGGAGAAGGGGGAAGGGGGGGAAGGGGGGAAGGGGGGGAAGGGGGGGAAGGGGGATGGACTAGTCTACTGAGCGAGGTCGGTTATCCGAACCCAAATGTACTATCAACATCAAGTAGATTATATCAGATTTTTGGCACATTGTATGATAACATATCAATACACGATCTTCCACAAACTGTGATTCATTTTAATGGTTTCATATCTTAAATCATACACAAAGGTGAATTTTGTTCCAATTTTAGAATATTTTTCTATTTATTAAACAAGAATTAAGTATCTGGAAGCCAGAACGTAGCTTGGAATATTTTTCTAATTTCGTATGAAGATACAATTTTATTATTTTTAAAATTTTTTCAAGGTTCGCACACTCCTTGAAATTTCCAAGAGTCTGTCAGGACTATTAATGATAAGGCAATTTTAATTTAATTTGCTTAAACACAGAGTTTGTGACCACCTCGTTTATTCACAGAATTTGCTAGTGTTTTTTTTTTCAGTTAAATAAAACAAAAAAAAAACATAAAACCTTTTAAAAATTTACGGTAGAAATGTGCAAACTCTGTTTACTTCTGCGTAAAAATGTCATTTGTAAATTGTAAAAATAATAATGAAAAATGGTGACCATTCGTTTTCTAAGTTATGTCTTATCGTTATGTTTATTATGCTTATAATTACTATTATAGTTATATATTAAATACGTTCTCCATGTTATCAAGATATCAGTTATGATTTTTCGTTATATATTTTTGCAATCGTTAACTACGTCTTTGGTAGGTGGCCAAGGATTTCAACACTTCTTTCTATACAATATTACGGTTGTGACAAGGATTTTGTAGGTAGAAGTACTTTTAAACTATGTTGTAAACACTCTCTTATCATAGCCCTGGAAAAAGCAACACTTTCTGCGTACAAAATCAGTTATCTTTAGGTCGACAACAATGAAATCGAAGCCTCTTCTTGTATTTCATAAAGAAGTATTGAAATCACTGTCCTTACACGAAATTGATTTTTTTGTATGGTACATCCAAGTTTAACTTTGCTTGAATCGAGTGTAATGCGGTGATTTGCGGATGTTCGAATCTATTATATTAATAGCATTTTCAGAATTTAATAAATGCATTTGACCAAGTGGGGCCGTTTTAATTCATCTTCGTTGTATTGTGTTGGATGAAATGCCATACTTATCAAATGAAACACATGTCCACTAACGACAAATTGTAATTAATACGGCTGTTATTCATTTAAACATCCCGTACCTTATATGAAGCCAAATCGAAACAGGAATTTAATTTTCGAAAAATTTAGTAGACTTCTTCAGCAGACAGATGACACTTAAAAACATGTTCAAATTCATTTTGAAATTGGGTGTGTGTTTGAAGAGTATTGTGTAAAACCTTAACTCGTCCAGGCAAACAGCAACCAAATAATTTGTGGAAAATTTATTTAGGCACGCATTTTTGAGGGATATGAATCGCTTTGCAGCAAATGCATTCGACGGTAAACGATGCCCAGGTTTTGTGTGTATGTTTGTTACCTTCACGTTTCCACGTTAACATGTCGTTTATTCGAAAACCTATGTCTTTGTTTCTCTGAATATTGAGTACGTTGTCTATCGGTTCTGTTTGCTATATGCTGAATTGTACAGTTCATAACACATAAGCATAAGCGCTGAATGCGTTTTTTGCTTGGTTGGGAAGGTCTTCCCTGTATTTGTATCCCTGTATCTAATTTTTATTGAGACTAGCAGCCACTGGTAACCAGTTTGGTCTTCTTTTTTTTCATAATTCAATTTAATTGATTAATCATGAAACAAAGAATTAAATTATTTATGAAACATACATGCTTAACCATGAATTACACATTTAGTTAATGATCTTGGTTCTATGACATCAAAATTATCAGAAAAATATTGATACAAATGGAAATATAAATTTCCTCAAAGTCGTAAATGAAACACGTAATCCCAAACGTAAGCCTTTAATGTCTTTTCAAATGTAACGAAAGATTTATATGCCATCAGCATTAAACTTCCTATCACGTTACTGATAACTGTAAATTACGGATTCAAGAAAGGAATATTCCAGTCCTAGTACGACCTGGGAATAAACGAGAACTCCACCCAGACAGAAATATATGGGACCCACTAAAACATTTACTAGGCAGAAAAACCCAGCAATAAAATTTTAGGAAACGACAAGAAAAACAGAATACTACATTGGTATTGACTTTTAATAGCTACATAATTCAAACATATGGTTTATTTTATAGAAAAGCACTATAATACCGTAATTAAAGGTAAATGTTACACATTTAAATTTCAATTGATGTGATTTTATATTTCATTTTTGTAACGTGTTTCCCTTTTCTTATTTATAGTTGTTTTATAAAATTGTTTAAATTATATTTTATAATAAATTATCTTTCCAATGGTATATAATATTATGTCGTTACTTAAAACAAAAGCAATGCTTTAACCTTTAAAACGCAGAATTACACTTTTTCAAAAAGGCTTTCATCAATCTCCCCACAAGAGTTAATAGATTGTTTTGACATTCCTTATTGCTAAACATGAAGCTATCCCTTAAACGCTATTTGAAATATTTCATGTTTATCAAACAAAATTCCTTTAACATCTTCATGTTTGTGTTTATTATTTAAAGATACTAAAAAAAGTACAAATGGCGAATTTATATTTTCTAGAATAAAACAAGAAAAGTTCGTTTCAAGGTCAATATAGTTAAGAAATATTCTCAATTTTACATACATCATTTTTAGAAGTTTTTTTTCTGTATGTAGTTATAGTTCTTTCTGACGAAATTCAATTCTTGTTTTCATTTTAACATCATACTCATATGCTTAAAGATTTTTCAGTGGAAGAAAATTATTTCTCTTCAGAATGTTAAATTGTTATAGTTTTTTTAATTAAAAAATATTTCTTATACAATAAAGGCTTTAGATTTCTCTTCAAATGGAAACGAAATTTACTCTTTTAATTCTTCTAATTGAAGTAACAGTTTCTGAGGATTTGAATTCACATGCTACATTTAATTAAAATGTCATAAAGATTTATTGTTTCGGAAAAATATGATAATATATTCAATATCCTTCTGCAATAAAAAGGGAAAAGTTGTTTGAATGCATTTGATTACACGGCATTTTAAAATAAATAACAAGAAAGAAATGCACCAAGCATAGATTATGAATCACTTTCCAACACATTAAGAATAGTGTAAAAAAAGTCCCCGTTTAATAAGGTAAAAGGTTATATTTAAATAAACAAGTTCAAACCGGGCGGAGAGGTCTACCTTACGGTTTAAGCTCAACTAGCCCCGTGGAAAACGCATAAAGCGTTTAAAATCCCAATTACAACATTTACCATCTATTGTCGCAAAAGTAAACGAATACTTTTGTGTAGATCTGTATAGTATCTATAGGTTTGTATATATACTACATACTGCGCTAAAATATAGTTCAGTCAGTAAACGCATAACATAGTAGAAAAATCCCCTCCAGACAGTTTTGTCAATAAATGGAAATGTACCCGATTTATTTTGTTAAGCGTTGTATATGATCTATAGAATTTATACACATCAGTAATATTACATCAATTAGTTAAATTTAAATGCGGATACAACACCTGAAAACGCATTTCCAGCAATTTCAGACAATATTATAACGTAATTATTTTATGTATCCCAGTAAATGAAGGATAACCGCTATGCATACAACATATTCTACAGTAATTATCCCGTAGTTCATGTCTCTTGAGCTATGTCTATCGTGTAGTTCAGTAATGTATATCAATTACAATATATTTGAAATAGTAAATCTTTAAAATACACTGGAAGCGATGTTCCCTATAGACAATAATGGAATTCCTTTGAGTGTACCTGTAAACGAACTAGAAATTCTACAAATGAGTTGCAATTTTTGAAGTGAGTAAAAAAAAGATTAGACACAATTACAATAACTGTTAAAATTAATCAAGTATAAATGTTATACACTTCATTTTTAATATCGATCAATTCATATTAAATCTCAATAACATATATCAATCACGTGGCAATCCGAGTATATTTACAATAGTGTGGTTCACGGGCAGACGGGGAGGAAAACCGAAGTCGTAAACAATTTTTCAACTAGGTCGGAAAGTGTTAATAATGGAAATAAACGCTGGAGCTTATAAGAAGGTAATGATTATGTATGTTTTATTGGGTCTCATTTTGTGAATAAATGATTTGCAACATATAAAGACCTGTTCTTCGCGTTTATTTTCACAAAAACAATGCGTCTGGAAAAGCCCACCAGTGCCTAAATAAGCAAATATGATACTTAAGGAAAACTTATTATATAATCTGTTGCTCTGACAAAGAGAAAGCAAATAACTTATTTTGATAGCTTCTGAAGTTCAATGCAAGGTATAGTTGCTCGTTTTCTTATGTGATATTTTCCAGCTATAGGATACATATAAAAATGTCAATGTTCGCCCGTTAGTATATTCTTTTAGTATATTATTCTTCATTATCCATTTTTTAATAATCATCTTTCTATAAAAATATTTTTCTGTGTACACCAACTACGTTACAATAATCATATGTATAACTGAAATAAATCAACATCTCTTTCCTATAATTTATTCAGAAAGGAAACTACTTTTTATTAATAATTGAAAGTAATTAACCTCTACACGCGGGCTGTGACAGCATCTGTCACGCTTTAACATTAATTCTTGAAAGAGGTTATTTCAAAAGATCAGAAACAGTAAAAAAAGCATTATATTAGCATGTTCTGAACATGCCAAAATCCAGAGTGTTGGCCTTTTTCTATCAAAAGAAAAAAAAAACAGAATTATGTAAGTGTTATCACGGCTGATGTAGATTCGATACTTTTGAACAGGAAATAAGCGATTCACTGGTACATTTAAACACATTTAATATACATAAGACGAACAGGACATTCAAGACATAACACGCATAAAAATAATAGTTAACAAGCTTAGCGGCTGCATTTCTTAAGCAGTATTTCACCGCACGTCACAGCATGCTTTCGAACACACTCTCCGACTCTCTCCGTGCAGGTTGTTGTCATTCGGCGTTTTCTAAAAAGTACTTGCCCCATGGAGTACTACTATCAGGTTACTAAGTGTTACTATCAGGAATTATGACTTTGTAAATTTATATCTGAGTCATTTCAAAGGGTAAAGAAATGCAAGTTTGATTCATCTAGTAAAAGTTTATAAATCTATGGTAGGTTGTAATTTTTTTTATCCTTGTATATAATGAAAAATTCTAAAAACTTTTTACTACGTATGATAAGAAACAGTATAGATAGCGGTTCTAAATTTGGTATCCATTGAATATATTCAACAACAATTTTAAAATATAAATTTTCAACAGTTTGTAATAATCCGAGAATCTTTTAATTTACTTATAAGTAGTGTCCTTATTATATTCATTAAACAAAAGGCCAAAATATGCAGGGAAATATGCACTAAAAGTTCTAAAATATGCAAAAATGCGCTAAAACTTTTAAAATATGCAAATATATGCACTAACAATTTTTTTAATGTGCAAAAATATGCATTAAAACCTTTTAAAGTAAGCAAAAATATGCACTAATAATTTTCCACTCTCTTCTATAATCCAAAGCAAAGTCATTTTTAACTCTTCTCCTTGAGAGTGAGCGATTCGTCAAAAATGTTTGCACCGTGTAGAAGGGTCCTTTTACTACTCATTTTGGATATGTGACTAGTAGTTTTTAAATGTTGATCAACTTGGAACTTTTTTCACAAGATATTTTTTTTTTCGAAATAAAAAGTGCACACAAAAACATGTGATTAACATTACCTAAAAGATGATTAAAACTTTAATTAGATTTTAAATTTTAAAACATTAAAACATTAATTTTTTAACATCAAAATCAAACATCATTTTTTAATGTTTTAATGTTTTAAAATTTAAAAATATAATTAAAGTTTTAATCATCTTTTAGGTAATGTGAATCACATGTTTTTGTGTGCACTTTTTATTTTAATTCAACAAGGATAAATTTAAGCATTCCGAAATTGTTTTATATATTGTTTTATATATATTTTTAGGTACGTTCGTAATTATATAAATACGTAGCACCTATAGTCGTCGCTTGGTCCGTCCGTCTGTCCGTCCGTCTGTCTGTCTGTCCGTCTGTCTGTCTGTCCGTCCGTCCGCATATAACAACGCAAAAACTACCCAACCGAATGGTTTGCAATTTAAAATATATTATCTTTGCAGAATTTTGTCGAGACATTTCAAATTTTATTAAAATCGAATCAAAACTTTAGGAGGTATTAATAAAAATATTTATTAAGAAATTTGAATTTTTTTTTCAATCGGTGCTTTTTTGCTATCGGAGCTTCTGAAGTTTAATCGTCAAGCGACCGAGATACTTATTTTATTACAGAAATTAATCTGCAGACGATATAATTCATTTCACAGAATTAAAAATCCGAAAAGATCTGAATATTTATGTGACTAGCTATAGTACGCACGCACCTCATTTGTCACGTTTGACGTACAATTTCCAACTTGTTTTCACTGTATTACTTCACCATCAGATACAAGTTCTTCTTTGTGTACTTTTATCCTTGTCTGGATCAAACGAATTTTATCTAATTTTATTTCAGGCAATTTTTGTCATTACAGTGTTTTGTTTTCTGAAATAACTGCGTTAGTTCAAATTTTACAGTATTAAATTATCAACGCGAGATAATAAATGAAAGTCTTTCAACCACGAAATAGATTTTCCCACTTCCTACCCACTTTATATTTCTGAATATTTCTTTATTCAATTATCTTCTAATAAAACAGCTATTTCATGCCTCCACGCTAGTTTCACAGTCACGCATTAAACCACTTCCTGTCTGGGAATTAATAAGGATTTGGGAAAAGCGTAAATTTATATATATATTTTCTTTTATTGATTGAAAAATATTCTTAGTATGCAATTTCGATGAATTTTATAAATATTTATGCTTTTATAAGCACTTATATGTTGTATATTTATATGCATTTATAGATTATATAGCCAAAATATGCAAATGCATTTGCACATATGCAATTGGATGTAATCCGGACTCTACTTATAATTATATATAAATAATGCAAGTTAATATAACAAATACTATATAAGCGATAACTGTATTCACTGAAGATATAAAATATATAGAAGAAGGTCTTCTTTTTTTCCCTATATAATGATTAATCACTATATAGAGATAAAAAAAAATCTATTTGTGTATAAATATCATATAATTTATTGTTTGATAAGGTTATAGAAGAAGACATATAAAAATAACCTTAATCAGAATATAATACCCTTGAAATTGCAGATACCATTGCAGAATAAAAAAATACTTGCTGTTATTAAATATTTAATAAATGCCTCATGATTAAACTGATCAAGAGTCCGAATGAAAAATAGTTTTCAAAGTTGAGTAGATTTAAATTTCATTAGTGTCAAATCATTCTTCAACTATTTCGACGGCAGAATAATAATAAAAAAATCAATCAATATATATTTTATGGAAATTTGTGTCTAATGTATTAAGTACAATTACTTTTTTTGGTTTTAAATAATGATATTATGCAAACCTAATAAGAGTACAATGTTAAACAAATGAAGTGTTAAAATATATGTTTAATTTGTTTTTTTAATTAAAAAATGAATATATTATATGCTACTTCCGCAGTGTATAATAATAACACTTATGAAAATTAGCTACAAATGAATACATCTCGCTACTTTAATCATAGTTTTAATAATAAAATTATTGAAGATATATAAAATGTAATAGTATTTTCCAATTGACCGAATGCTAGTGGTTAATCGCCAGAAGAAGAAAAAAGAACACAAATCATGCGTCAAGCATAGATTATGAAATACTTTCCAACACAGCTAGAAAACTGTAACGAAACTTCACTGTTAAATAAGGTGAAAGAAGATGTGTAAGAAAACAGTTTAGAAAACATATAACACATTGAAAATTACAGTTTTCAAAATTACCTTCCAGTGTCTAAAAAAGTAGTCGAATTATTTTGTGCAGCCCTGTATAGGATCAATAGATGTGGATATAGAGCATGATAAAATTTAGTTCAGTTAGAATAATCACATTTAGCAATTTTCTCCGATCGTTGGAAATGCACTCGAAATCCTTTGTACAGCCATGTATATTATCTGAATACTTTTGTACAACCCACGTATTAAAGTAAAAGCCAACTTAAAACTCACTCACAGCAATTACCAACCGTAAACGACAATGTATCTTTTTCTTTACGTAGGCCTGTATACGAATTTATTTATATTCCACAAACTTATTTATCACACATATAGACTGCAAATATCGCACATGAACTGCAACTGATATCTTTTGTGTGTCCCTGTAAATAAACGCAATGCACACCACACTTTCTAGAGAGAAATTTATAGTGAACCTCAGTAATGCATATAAATTTCATTATGTTTGAAATCGTAAAATATCACTAAATTACACTGCAAGTCATTTTCCCCCCATAGAAAACTGTATAACAGAATTCTTTTGTTTGACTCTGTAAATGATTAATAATGCTTTGCACCCCATATTCTACAAAAAGCATGTTTGAATGCACTTTATAATTATATATCAATTTCATCATGTTTTAAATAACGTAGCATCATCAAAATGCACTTGAAACGATTATTTCCCATTGTCGATAATGTAACGGAATACTTTTGACTGTCCCTGTAAAAAAACTATAAATGCTATACACTTCAGTTGAAATAGGGAACATGCAATAATAAACGACAATAACATACAAAATTTCAGCGCGATCCGAGTATTTTTACGCGAGTTAAAGCACGGCCAGACGATAGACGGCCAGACTGCCAGACAAACCGAAGTCATAAACACTTTTCAACAAGGTTGGAAAGTGTTAAAAACGAACAAAGATTTTTGCTGATGGTGACATATTTTTACATAACATCACATATACTTACTTAAGGGTTAAAGTAAGAACAGTTGTTCAGGGTAATACATATTCGACATAGATATACATGCATTTCTACACAATGGTTATACGTACATTACATACAGTAACACACATTTATATGCAAGTGTTATAAATGAGTAATTACATACACATACATACATTTTTAGATAATCGTTATAAATATATTACATATACGTTATAAAAGTGTACTGCACATACAACAATTGCTAAGCATTAGACATATCGAAATACAGCACATATAAATACATATATAAGTGTTATATATACATTACATGTGTAAACATACATAATATACATACTGAATATATATTTGTTAAGGGTTATTGTAATAAGCAAAAATAATTTGTTTTTATCAAATAATTCTGAAGTTCGCCAATGACATGCGACTAATATAAAAGTACCAATGCAATTTAATAACATTTAAAGTCGATTTAAATAAAACTTGTCTGATGAATTAATTAAATATTTAAATATAATATTTTAATAAAATTAAACACATTTATATATATATATATGCTAAAAGTGATTACAGTAAATATAAAGTGTTAAAGAACCTTTTAATAAACAGTGATATTATTAATGCCTGCAATATTAAATAAACAATTTGCGCATAAAATTTGAACTATGTATTTGATAAACTCCAGATAATATTAAAGGTAGGAGGTATATTTGCTTATCAAGTTGTTTATGGTCGTCATGTTTGTATATCAAGTACAGAGTTCGAATTTTATCCGGAAATAGTAATTTATAATTGCATAGCTTCAGAATGTTACCGTTATTATGTGTACGAAACTAGTCGGTTTGTTTATTAAAAGATTGTTTTAAGCCTTTATTACTGTAATCCCTTTCAGCATATATACGTATTTTAATTCAATATAATAAGTGTTTTTTTCTGATATAAGTCTGTAATATCCTAATTCAGTTTAATTCTTTAAAACAATTGCACTACATAAATTTAGTAACATAGTTGGCATGCATTTAATTTTTAATGATATGACTTATTTACAATGTACAAGTAATATTCACTAACATTTACCTAAAAGAAAAGTTAGCAAATAAAATCTAGAATCGGATATATTCTTATGGTGATAGAAATTTTAAAATTCCAAACGGAAAATTTATTCACGGTTAACCATTTAATAATTAAATTCCATTAATGTTTAATCGTTCTTAAACTACTTCGACGGTTAAATGAAATAGAAAATTTATCATAGCATTATTATTGTCTCTAATGTATTCAGTGTAATTAAATTTTTAATCATAAATTTTAAATAATACGATAAAACCAATAGAAAACTGGACCAGGATCGAAAGACCCTAAAATAGATATATTTAATAAGACAAAATTAACTGAAAAAGATTATAAATTTGAATAACTGGAGTTGTTCATTACTTTGACAATGTTATTTATTTTTTATTATTTAAAACATAATTAATAAATCCAAATTTATGTTATATTTCAACAATGCAGAAATTGAACAATTTGTAAATTATTAAAAACACCTGAAAGCATTCCAATATTAAAATTGTAGTAATTAATAAATATATTAGCGATTTGTGTAATATAATTTATTAACAACATTTACAGTGTGCATTGCATAACCATTTTCTAGTTAAAAATATTTAATAAATCTCATATATCCCATGATGGTTTCGTAATACATAAATATATTAATTTTTATGGAAATTAACTACTCTTGAATGAATCCTTATACGAAAGGCATTGTTTTAATTAAAAAAATATTGAAGAATAGTAAAGTGAAATTTAGTAATATCATTTATTCGAGTAAATACGACAGAAATAAAAGCAAGAAATTATTATTTCATGGAAGATATCTTTAAACCAAAATATCCTTATTGGACTTTTACTATAATAAAAGCATATCTGATGAGTTAATTGAACCTTTTATTTCAGAAATCTCCAAATTGCGGAATTTCCAGTTTCGAAAGATTTAACGTCTTCGGGGCCGGCGTCCCATACACGAAATTTATTCGGTCTGTACCACTTTTTTTAACAGTTACCGTTAATTATATAATCACTAAAATGCTTATTTAATAAGCCAAATATTACTTTTCATAATTACTGGTACCAAAAAGAAATTTCATTATTACTGGTACCAAAATTATAGTAATTAATAAACATATTAGATATTTGTGTAATATAATTTTATAATTTATTAACAACATTTACCGTGTACATTGCATTACTATTTTTTAGTTAAAAATATGTAATAAATCTCATATATTCCATGATGCTTTCGCAATACATAAATATATTAATTTTTATGGAAATTAACTACTCCTGAATGAATCCTAATACGAAAATCATTGTTTTAATTAAACAAATATTGAAGAATAGTAAAATGAAATATAGTAATATCATTTACCCGTGTAAATACGACAGAAATAAAAGCAAGACATTATTATTTGATGGAAGATATCTTTAAATCAAAATATCATTATTAGACTTTTACAATAATAAAAACATATCTGATGAGTTAATTGAACCGTTTATTTCAGAAATCCCCAAATTGCAGAATTTCCAACCGTTATGTACATTTTGCACCTTATGTGCCTTTTGTACATATATGCCCTCATGGTCCCAAAGGGTTTAAGAAAAACTATCTAACCAAGTTTAAGTATTCTTTTGAAAAAATTACACAATTTAAAGATCACTCCTTTAAATCAACTGGTAAAGTGATTTATTCATTAGTATTCAGGAGAAGGGATAAAATATATTTACACCATTAGCATTTATTGAGTTTCTGCTCTAAAATACATTTCCCCACTGTATTTTCATCTGTTTTTATTTTTTATTTTTATGGTATTATACTGTTGAGTTAAGATAAAAACTGACAATCTGAATTTTTTTCATTTAGTAAATTTGATCAGTTTCAAAAAATTAAAATAAATTAAAATGTTCAAAATATTTTCAAATACCTCCAAAATTCAATCATGCAGCGTAAACTGAATAATGAAAAACTTTCTACCTTGTAGAAAATTAGCTCGGTGAAAATTATTACTAAGCAAACATTTTAAATACTTCTTAACCCCTTCAGGGGCAAAGCACTCTTGTAGCTAAAATATTGAAACGATTGATTGACACCAGGATACACGAACGAATTTATTTTAAAATAAGTAAAAGCTTTTCCTCATGTACCTTATAAATTCAAAATTTGATTATAAAATTCTGGTGTCATTGTGGCATTTTGGGATTAAAATTAAGTGGTATATATAATATACCGGTGCCCTTCAAGGGGTTAAACGCAAATTTAAATCCAAATTTAAGTCTTTAACGCTCGTTTTCACCATCTACTGTAATTGCCAGTTAAGTGCAAATGCCTGGGTTGAACGCTCAACCATTAACCTGATTGGACACCATCGCGATTCATGTCCAATTAGGTTAATAATGAATACCATTGAAACATTCTACCTAGGCTTTGGGTTTCGTATTTAACCAGCTGTTATGGTAGATTGTGAATACAAAGGTTAGTTATGTTGCTTCTGGTGTTTCTGCACTAGACGAAATATTCGTTATAAGGTTTAGTTTCAAATGTTATTATATTTCAAATAAAGTGGAGAGGCAAAATACGTCCATTAGAATTAACTTTTAAATATGCACTAAAACACTTTTTATTTTGCTTAAAAGACGTCAACATAAACATGAAAGATGTTAAAATTTACATGTTTTGATTTGTTCATCAAATCGTCATCAGAATAGAATATACACAAACCACAAATACAATGTACATAAAAACCAGAGATTAAATTAATTAAAAACCAGAGAGTCTGAGCAGTCACTATGTGAAAGAAGGTACAACACCCTCTATACTTTTAATTTTAACACCGCTCTTAGATCCATCTACAGATCCATCTACGAAGATTTGGGTTGAATGGTTGAATAATAGTGTGATGCGGTCTGTAGTTGGATCTAAGAGCGGTGTTAAAATTAAAAGTATAGAGGGCGTTGTACCTTCTTTCACATAGGGACTGTTCAGACTCTCTGGATTTTAATTAATTTAATCTCTGGTTTTTATGTACATTGTATTTGTGGTTTGTGTATATTCTATTCTGATGACGATTTGATGAACAAATCGAAACATGTAAATTTTAGCATCTTTAATGTTTATGTTGACGTCTTTTAAGCAAAGTAAAATGTGTTTTAGTGTATATTTAAAAGGTTTAGTTTCGTTATAAACGTGAAACATTATTTAGAATGTTGTTTTACTGGAATTTTGCATCGACGAAAGCTTTTATATATAAGGAAAACGTTAACTCATAAATGTTGACTTATTTTCATAAATTTTGTCAGTTGTAGAATAGAAATAAAAGGTTCCAGAAAGTGCTTTTGAAAATTTTGCTTTTCACGCTAAAATGAACCTTGTCATTTTATTTATCGCTCCAAGGTCCCTATAACAAAGAAGTACCTAAAAACTATCATGCTTGTTGTATGTTCTCAGCAATATCGCTCTGACTATCCCCTTTAATGGACGTCTTATTTCCTACTTTGTTTTGAAAACTTTTGAAATTTACATTACCAACGTAATTCCAACAGGTAAAGTATTAAAGAGCATTTCAATATCTTTACGACGCCTTGTACAGTTACGATATAGCCATTATAGAAAATATTGGGCCACTAATTTTTTACCACCATAGGTTAATAAATGCATTTTTATAATTTTCTCAGTCATTTTTCTGAAGATTTCTTTTATTATGTAGATGAAAAGGTATGAAATAAACTATCATATGGTAAAGCTACAATAGTAAGTTTCTAATTACTCTTGAAGATAGATGAGACATTCATTTTTAATATTTATATTTTTTTTCATTTATAAAACTAGCTGGCCCGCCCGGCATTGCCCGGGACCGTGATAATAACCTTAAATATGCCTAAAACCAATGTTATTTATATATTTAAACGAAAATCTTTCTGAACGATCCTAATGCTGAAGTTCCCACTGCCTTTGGTAGCATATATCCTCGATATTGTACGAGTTTTTATTTTCAAATGAAAATCTATCCAAAGAAAATTAGAGTTGGGGGCCCCAATGACTTCGGCATCGTATACTGGGCGTGTTAAGCACGCTCCGGTCTGTTTTACATTAATATTTTTAAACGAAGGACCTGCGTAGCCCGGGCCCGAGATAATAAACTTAAATATACCTAAAATTGATGTTGAATAAATTTATATATTTCAACGTAATTCTTTCTAAACTAACGAAATAGTGGGCATCCAACAACCTTCGACAGTTAAAAAATGTTTTCATTTAACTTCTTGTTCCACATCGGGTCATGTATTATTTTAAAAAAGTAGTTCTTATTGACCAAACGCTGTTAAATATTTGTTGACGGTTTTGCAGCCCGTGTAAAAATTTCATGAAAAACTATTGTTATCTGCAATGTAAAAAATCTGTGTTTCTTCTCGCTGTTTTCTTGTCTTCGCGTCCGGTCATTTGAAACAAAAAAATATTTCTTATCGTCCGAACTCTTTTGAAATTTTTGTTGGTATTAATATAACGGTTTCTAAACATGCGTAAAAATTTCATGAAAAAATATGGATATTTAGTCGTTAAAACACGAGCAGAAACCGCGCCTAACTGTCCGCGTTTTCGAGTTCTGGTAGAAAATTTCCCCAATTTAATTTTTTTAAATACTTTTATTCGTTCGAAGATTTCTAAATTTTTATGTTATCTAAAATTGGTGTGCTAAGAAGATGTGAAAATATTGTGTTGAAATACCGACGTTTAGTTACTTATAAGCGTAGACAAATGAGTGTCTCCGGCAGGCGCGAAGTGACCTGCAGTTGCAAATTTTTTCGAAAGAGTTAAAATGCGGATTTTTTTTAAGAAATTGCACTGTCGTAAGAAAAAAAACTGTCTTTAAGTGGATTTTTTTTATTAATCGTTATCTCTGAAATTGAGCCTGATGGTAGCGTCGGCAAAAAGGAGACAAAAAGAAAGGAGAAATCAAAACTTTTTGAATTTTTTTTTGAAAGTGTTAACATCAATATTTTTTTGAACAGATTGCAGCGTTTAGACATAAAAGACGTTTTACGACATTTAATAATGTTCCATACGTATTTTCGTATTTTAAACTTTTCGAACATCACACATTAACAATAAGGGCAAACACAGTCTTCGTTTCTTCTATGCTATGGCACTTCGGAGATGGGATCGACTGCATCGTGCTATGCTGGTGCCTGCGATGCGTTTTATATTTTCGATTTATAATTAATATCTCGGTTAATTATGAAACAAGAACGAAAAATCATGCATCACGTCATTGGTTTTGAAATATTTTACAACACTATCGGGATATTGTTAAAAAAATTCATTTTGTCCATACAGTGAAATGAAATTTGTAAATAAACATTGAAAAAAAAAACACAACGCAGAGAAAATTTATTTTCAGCAATGGCTGGTCATAGCCGATAATGAATGCAATTCTTTCGTGCAGCCCTGTATATGATCTACACACCTCGTAATACACAATAAATAAATTAGTTTTAAAATGCATATCACAGATAAAACGCACGTCCAACATTTATTGCTCATAGTCAGTCCTGTAATTGATTTCCTTTGAGAAACGATAACTTCTACGTAATCAACAAACTATAGAAAGCATGTTGTAATGCATCACAATAATGTATATCAGTTTCATTATACTTGAAATACAGTTGAGCTCGGTTAACACGCTAACGGTTAATAAGAGATCCTGTTTAATACGCGAATTTTTCTGGTTCCTTGACCATCGCCCAAAAGAATAATACAAAAATATCACGTTAAATACGCGAACTGTTATTACGCGATCGTTTTTAATACGCGATAAAGTTTCGGTCTCTTGAGGAAAAAAATCTTGCTTAATACGTGAATTCATAGATCAAGATGCAATTTCTTCTCTCTTCTCCAGTGTTGCCAAATGAGTGTTTTTTACTATTCCGATATCTGGCACTATTTCCTAATTGTAATATCCGGCTTATTGAATGACAGATTAATTAAGGCGAATATCACTAATCGGAAATAGTTGTAGCTATTTGAATAAAAGATTCTCGTTAAATTAGGGACACTGCAACTCGTCTTTGATCTCGCGTCTTAATATTTTTTGCCACTTGCTTCGTGTATGTTTTACTGAAGTAAAGAAAGATAGACAAATTTTTGTCGCTTTTTGTTAGCTCACAGGCTATTAAAGCCTGAGAGCTAATGTGCCCGCCCGTTCTGTATGCATGTACGTATGTACGTATGTAGGTAACGCGATAACTCTTGATAGAAATATCCGATTTGTTTAAAATTTTGGTTATAGGTTCATTGTGATAAGGCGCTTCCCTGATTAGGTTTGGGGTTTCATTGGTTAAGTATAAAGGGAGGAACGGGGGCTAATCTCCCCCCCTTAAGTTAGATAAATTGGTTTTTCATGCAGAATTATCTGATTTGCTTCAAATTTTGTATATAGGTTCATTGTGTGATAAGGCGCTTCCCTGGTTAGTTTTCGGCGTTCACTGGTTAAGTATAAAGGAGGGGGAGGGGGGTTAATCCTCCCCTTAATTTATTATCGATTTTTTTATTTTTTGAGGGCATTATTCTTTGAAATAAAGAGTATAATATACAATTATTGTGAATAGCCTGTGAGCTCAATGCCATCAGTTTAACTGGACACTTTTCTTTTTATTATTTATTTTGGCTTTCTTTGCACGGTGTATGTTGTCAATGTTTGTTTTTTCCTCCTTAGTGCTTTGTGCTTTCAAACGTGTTTGAAGTGAAATGGAAACGTATTTTTGGTTTCAATTCTATTTCCTCGTTACTTTCTATTGATTCCTGACTTTTGTTTTATTCATGCATGGTGAGTTACTTGAACCACAAGTTTCATGGAGTCAAGTCGTCACTGATTGTGTTCTTCACCGATTGTGTGTGTCGAGTATTAGCAAATTTCCAGTTAATATGGAGAACAGTGATAAAATCGAAAGGAAGGCGTTACTCATTATGAGAAGTAACAAATATGATTTTAATAACTGGGTTGTTTTGCAAATATTTTATATTTTTGGTTTCGTTAAAAAAATAGGCTAACAGGAAAATTATTTTTGTTGTTTTATTTTGGGTTGTAACGTACACATTTAAGTCATATTTGAATACATATTTTTTCCATTATTTTTTAATCGGTCCTAGAAAAACAAAATAATTAAACTTGAACTTACTTAAATATTAATCAAAATATGCGTAAAAGACATTATTTTCGACCGTAAACAGATAGGAAAATGCTCTGAAGTTTATTTAGACGATTAGATGTGTAAATAGGCTCATTTCGTGCAATATTATACAAATCACGTTTAATACGCGATACTGCTTAATACGACTTTTGTCCAGTCCTCGAAACGCGTCTTAACCAGGTTTAACTTTAGCTCAACATCATTAAAATACACTGCAAGCGATTTTTCCCCGTTGATCAAAATATAATGAAATTTTTTGTGTGTCCCTGTAAACGAACTATAATTACTACATACTCGATTATAGAAAACATATTACTTACCATCTCCGTGAAGCATATCAATTTCATTACGTTTGTGAGAGTGTAACGTTATTGAAATGCACTAAAAACGATTTTTCCTATTGACTATAATCTCACGGAACACTTTTGAGTGTCCCTGTAAACGAACTGTAATATCTACTTTCTCCATACGCTATATATAACACGTTGCGTCCAACTCAATGATGCATATAAATTATTTTATATTTGAAATAATGTAACGATATTAAAATGCACCGAATCGTAGTAGATATTCCCCATTGACTGTAATGTAACGGAATTCATTTGAGTATCTCTGTAAGCTAACTATAAATGCGCACACTTGAATATCGAACATGCCATTGTGGACCTCAATAACAATATATCAATATATCAATGTTATGGCGATCCTAATATATTTAAACTAGTTAGAGCACGGACATGCGGTCAGACAAACGGAATTCCTAAATGCTTTTCAACTTTGTTAAAAAGTGTTAAAAATAAAAAATCTGAGTCTCAGGTGCATCAGGACTTGTCTGAGACTATCCTCCTCCGAATTCTCCAACTTCTACGTACGATATAGTTTTCTAGTCATCTCACACAGACAGACACACACACACACAGACAGAGACACAAATATACACACAAACAAACAAACATATTTGTTTTATTAGTATAGATTAAATAATATTAATAGTTTTGAATGTCTAAAAATTAAATGTCGCTCATAAGATTTTCTAGGAGGGTTTACTAGTACCTGTTAACATTTGAAGCGATAATAAAACAAATCAATAAAAGTTACAACAAAATTCGGAGACCACTAAGCCCTTTGGTTAGCAATCTGACCACAAAATGAGGAGTTTGGGCTGACGTTCGACGTTTCGAAACCAGTGCGGCCTGGGTGGGGTGCTGTGCAACGTTTTTAGTATTTCCCTGTGAAGTCTTGCTTCCTATAGTCGTATAGACATATTTGGCCTACGCTTAAAAAAAGCCCTATCTCCTTCCACCCCTCCCAAAAAAAGCTTTTATTTGAATTTTCTCGAAATTTAATTTTTGTTAAATAACATCCTTTTGCACTAAGCTCTGGAATTGTGAATGGATTAAAAAAATATGAGTTAAAAACATTTATGACTGAAGTATTGTGAAGATAATTGATCGTAAAAATCCCCCTTTTTTTCAAAATTTAAAAATCATAGTTCCTGGATTACCTGCTATTCTTTTTTATAAATAAAGTTTTAACAACTGCAGTTTTCAGGGGATTTGGTATTTTAAAATAAAATAAAAAGCATTTTCCTGAGAGCTTTTAAACTTTCTCCTACAAAACAATAGGATTTATTCTGTAAGAAAAAAAATCTTTGGGAGATTTAGAATGACAAGGCTCCCCTGGCAAAGATTTAAAAAGGGCGTTAAACAACAAAGGCACGCTAAAATTCTTCACTGAAGAAATGAGAAAAAATTGTAATTTTAGAGAAATTATAAATTAAATCTTCGGGGTTTTCGAAATTTTTCAGATAATTAAAATAGACGTAAATTCACTGAAAGAATAATTGTGATAGATATATACAGGGTACCCACTAAAGTTCTGTCCACCCAATTAACTACAGATCGACCACAGCTATAGTTATAAACGAGAATATCTAGGTATAATAAGTTATAGCCATCCGCTACACGATAAGATCGCGTACAGTGCTATCTAGCAAAAAACTCTCGAATTAGCGTTCCTATTTCCTAAGGAATGCAATGTACTGGAAAAAAGCCAATTATAAAGTTATATAGCGTCCTCGATTTAACAAGATGCAATGTCTTACATGTAAAAATAATTTTATTAAAAACACTGTAATGTAAATATTTTATATCGAATACCAACTTAAATATGCTACTATTGCCATCCAGAAGTATGGTTTTACAGGGTGGCTGAAAAGTATGGGCGCGTTGTTTGACGTTGATATCTCACAACAAAAATCGGAGAAAGCATGCTTTTTATTTCCATTTTTGTAGTATTTTTATGGACTTTCTTGTGATATATTAGTCATTTACTTTCAAAGTGCTTATGAAGCACTGGGTTCATCGTTTAGCTATTGGTCAGCAGGCGACAAATGGATAAGCGGCATCAATGTTTGAATCTCACCTGAAAGTACCACTGAGTCCAGAAGGTCATTTAAACAGTGGAAATCAGTAGGAAAAATTTATGTAAAAAAGAAATCAGGCCTACCGCCTTTTGTCAACATCTGAAGAATTCGAAAAACTATCGAAAAGAAAAATTTCCCCAAACGACTCCGTAAGCTTAAATTCCATTAAAAACGGTATGAATATTTCGCGTCAAAGTGTCCAGAACATTGTTAAAAAGTCTCTCGGACTTCATAGTTATTGTTTGTACCGCGAGGAACGTTAATCAAACGATGCTAAGCTGAGGGGACTACCGAAATGAAAGAACATTTTCCAAAGTTTCAAGATGCACAGCGTAGAAGGTGTTTTGTGGTGAAATGAGAAAATCTACACCACCGAGAAGGTACACAATGGTCAGAATTATTGGTAACTGATAAGTACAATGCAAATAAAAGAAAAATAGTCACACAATCGTTTTTTCCAAAAGGATAATGGTTTGGGCTAAAGTTATCACCACGAAAACATCCCCTTTATTTTTTGTTGATACAAACGTAAAGATTAATGCTAAAACGTAGCAATAAAAAATGTTGGCTAAGATTGTGACTCCATGGGTTCAAAATTATACTAATGGGAGCTTCCAGCAGGATTGAGGTCTGTGCATGGAGCAAAAATCACATTGGCCTATCTCAACGTCAATCTGCCTGGATATCTGATAAAGTTTTGAATGGCCTTCGAACAGTCGGATATTATTCAACTCGATTTCTATGTTTGGGGCTATTTAGAAGAAAAAATAAAGAGCAAAAAAATTTCCAGCATGGACTAAATGCGGCGGGAATTTATGAAGACTTATGACGATATAGATCAGAGTTACGTGCGGCGCACCGTCAATTCTGTGATCCCTCGTTTGGAAGTTTTTTGTAAAAGAGAATGGTGAAAAGTTGGAACAATTATTTTAAATACTGTTATTTGTAATATTTTTGTTTTGTTAGAATAAAAAATATCCTCAGGTAGTGTATATTTTTGAGAAAATAGAATTTTTCTGTGCGCCTATACTCTTCAGTCACCCCGTATAAGACTCACATTAACAAATAAAACTAACACGTGTAAGATAGGTATAGATTATTTTATATAGAAAATGAAGGTACGTATGTTCAGTGTGTTCATCATTGGAAGCAGTGAATGCTGAATTTTGCACGTATTCATATGGTTCATTCAGCATTCTTAACCCCTTATAAACTGTATCTTGCTTATTGCTGAGATTTAAAGACTGGTCACGTGAGTAACAGTTCTGGGTAAAACTAAGCTACGCCGTCGTAGGTGGACGTACCTCACCGCCGAATCTAGGTTCACAGAACTCTTGCGAGTGATCCGCCAGGAGTGTTCGGTTTATCCGGAACACTATCACAAGCGGGCCCTTCAGACAAGAGGAGGGCAGCCGCTTGCGCATCCCTCCACCACACCCAAACAATTGACGAAAGAGGTCGTTGTGATTTGCGATGTTACCAAATCTCTTAGAACAACATCACGTCATACTCGGGGACGTACCAGAATTCTCCGACAGCTTCGGAGCCGGAAACCCAAGAGGGAACCGGGCCCTAGGTCTTATGCCGATTTTCTCCATCACGTCTTGCTTTTCCACGGCCTTCGATCATAGATATACTACAAAGGGGACTACTGGACTCGTCAGCTTCGGCGAAGAAATAAGTATATCTCGCTTGCCCGGGAGGTAGAGGAAAACACACTCCTTAGATGCATAGACACGTCCAAGCTTATGCTGTAGGCCTCAGGATAGAGACCGCCCGGCTCCCGGCTCCGGCCCACGAACTGGTCCAAAGACTCCGAGGAGCCCCCCTTGCTGTGTAGGGTCGCCGGTACGGGCAAACTTGTCCCAGAGGGTCGTGGAAGGCTCCCTGTCAAGAGCCAGAGAAGCGCCTCCGCTTGGGGTTTAGGAGTTATTTGCTAGTCCCTTGCTAATCCAACCGTCGGGTACAGAAAGATCTGACTACGCTAGGACACGCTGAACTGGTTGACGACTCAGGGTTCGAGTTTGATTTGATAGCCTAAGAGTAACAGCACAGACGTGGAAACCATGTTCGTAGAGCATAATGTCCCTCCCGGATTCCTTTATCCCGCCTCGCGCACTGACCAGACGTCACTATGAAACCACAATCGGTCCTTTCTGTACTTAGTCCGTCCTAGCCTCCGTCTCGCCCTGGTTAAATTTGGAAACGGTCCCATCATATTAGCTAGCCGTTGCCGTTCGTGTCACCACCCTGATTTTGTCCGGGCACGGGGGGGTTGGCCTACGAGATGCTATTCACTACTTAGCCGACCCGAATGACATCGTCAGGCGTTGACCTCGGGTAACTCCCACGGGGATCTAACACAGGGACCCAAAGAAGGCCAACATCAGCCAAGGGCTCAGAGTTTGGCATTAAACCCCAGCGAGCGAAAACCGGCCATATGAGAGGGTCGCACAATGCACGAAACCGCTGACACCACCGGATACTCAGACATCTTTTTCTACAGGGGGAACCGCATGGAGATTGTGATTCGTCCGTTTATCTGCCCCCGTCGTGTCGGCGCACAGAGCGCAAAGCCAGGCGCCCGGCCATCGGACCACCTGATGGGATTCCTCCTACCGGTCTGGGTAAGACGAGTCTATCATTAATACTAGAGAAATAGGTAATGAAAAGAATCTCCCCTAGTTTTGTTTTTGTGGGGGATGAATAGGAGAATTCCAATAGATTCGTATTTACTAGAACAAGAACATAGAACAGCTAGTGAAGAAATGACATGCGGTCAGATTGGCTAAGCGTGACCTGAACTTTGTCTCATCCTAATCCAATGCTTCCCTCCTTTCGCAATGGTCAATTTTTTTGGCAGCATGCTAAGGTCCGGCTTTTAATATTGGTCAAGTATTGCATGCGTGAGTTGTATTAGTAAATGTGCATATAACTTATAAGACCACACAGACACACCAAGTATAGCTGCGTGCAATTAGTTGCGTATTTAAGCTAATGATTGGTTATAATTAATTTACACTTCAACGGTTATAACAATGTTGCTATCAAATCGAGGTGCTTTATAAATTTATAATTGACTTTTTTCTCGTATCTAGCACCGTTTTCGAGATGTTAGTGCTAACTTTGCAGTTTGCCGCTAGGTGGCCTTGTGAGTGGTCTCATCCCGTTGCCCAGTTGCACATAGCTACTTTATTGTACTTAGAAACATGTTCATGGCTATAGCTGTGACCCTACTGAAGTTAATGGGAGTGGACAGAACTTCGTGTGTACACTGTATAGAGCGAATAATGAAAATAAAATATTTTAAACATCCATTTGTAGGTATGAGACTTAACAAACATACATTTATGGCCTAGGTACAGACAAAATATGTATTTTGATAATCCTTCATTTTGAAAATTATAACTTATTAATCAATTAGCTTGTATTCTCTTTAATGTGTAGAATTTTAATAATCACAGCTTTTAGGGGGATTGGTATTTTAAGGGGCCGGAAATGACGAAAAATTGTATTTGTGATGAAAATGACGGAACATTGTTTTAGAGGTTGTGCCACGATAACTTTTGAACAAATTAAAGAATTTTCATGTATTTTTTTTTAAAAGAAAGGAAATTAAATTCTCTACAAACAATACCTGAGAAACAAACGAAGGAAACCCACTTTTTCAAAATTATAATAAAATTTAAGTTATAAAAAAAATATTTTTTATGGATTTTGAATATTTTTAATACTTTTTTCAATTTTGTATAATTTTTTTTCTGTTTCACCTATAAATGAAAGACAACATAAACCAGTATAAAAAATGAAATGACGACTCAAATACATGAAACATAGATTTCAATCTCATGGCAAAACTAGTTTTGAAAGATTAATTCTATCGTACAAAGACTATTACAACTTATGTTAATGATTTTTTTTTTGTTGTTGTTTAAGAAATATTTTTTTGAATGAAACACAAATAAATGCATGCAAGAACATTTAACAGTTTAATTAGTTTCAAGATTTCCTAAACCACAATCAAACTTCAGTCAATTGTTGTCATTTGAAACTTTATAAAATAAAAGAAAGATCACTTTCTCCAAAGCTCTTTTAAACTGTAACAGTAGGATTTACCCTGTCAAAAAATAATTTAACGCTTTTTAAGATACTTTGAGGGATTTACGCAGGCGAAGGCATTCTGATAAAATGTATGTAAAACGTTAGACCAAAGAGGCATGTTAATATCCTTTACCGACAAAAATGGCAGCGTTGTTGATATTAAGGTGTTATTTTATTAACGTGAAGATACTCACAAACTAATTTTAAACCAATGTCAGCGTTCTTTTCAAATTTTTTGTTTGCATTTCTACATTTTTCAACGATTGTTTTGCATAGAAGACTTTGGATTTTAGAAAATCATAAGCAAGGAACTTTAGTGTAAAAAAATATTCTGATTCTTTTCGAATTGGAGTTATGACCATCGCTTACTTTTATTTATAGTATATAAATACAATATTATTTTTAAATATTATAAGTTTTTTGAATATTTACAGTGAAAGTTGATTATGTTTTTTTATTATTCCTTTGATGTTTGTTTTACAAAGAATTTAATATACCAGTTGCATTAAGTTAAAATACTTTTATAAGAAATATAATATAAAAGAAGATGCATTGTTAAGTGAACCATTTCCAAATTTATCATGTTGATATCAAAAATAGCATTAAAAGAAGATATTACTTTTATGATTGAAAGCACTTCAGGCGTTTTAGCTATTTACATTACAAAAGTTTCTTTTCAATGCTGTATCTAATATATTTAGCTATTTGCAAGATACTGCGTTACACAGATAGTGAATAAAAAGTAGTGGTTCTTTTCACATGTATCTACTCAAAATGCAGTTTTCAAGAAACAGAATAAAGAAAAAGATTTTACTGAAAAGATACTTTCGTAATAGAGACTGCATTGTTATTTAATGCCTTAGATCTTCAATGTAGGATTTTGCTTACAATTTTAGTTTCCGCTAAATTCTTTTTGATATGCCTATTATTTTCTACTTTTGGGATTATGTGATTAAAGAATAAACGAAATAAGAAATTTTTTTACAAGGATGCATATCAAATTATAAAGAAAGGCATCTAATTATCAGCAACTGCATTTTAATTATTTGAAACGAATTACATGCATGAATATACATTTTGAAAGTTTTGCCATATGTTCTATTAATTCACATACATGTATAGGTCTGAAAAAGATTAAAAAGTATATATTTCCGTTAATGTGTGTTTCACTGAAAAATATGACTTTACGCTTTATTACTTTCAAAATATCTATACATAAAAAAATAAAAGAAAAAAATGTTCTTTTTATTATTCCAAATGTTATGTTACACAAGCAGTCTTATGTTTTAAGTTCTAAGCCGGAAATAACAATTTGACAGGGAAGAGTGCGTTATATACAAATGACAGTAGAAGAATTTGGAACTGAATTGGCCATGATAAATAAGAAATCTTTAAAAAGAGTACAATTGTATAAAATTCTTTTAAATTAGCATATAAAAAGAAATTGATTTTCCAAAGACATTTGTGCAATCTCAAGCTGAATAACTAGTGGTTTACTAACGGAAAAATAATGGGTAGAGCCATTTGAAGTTTGTACGGAAGGAATGTCCTCAAGACATTTTTTTTCTTTTAGATCAGCGGTTTCCAAATTTTTTCTCTCACATACCTCTTTCTTAGGCATTTCATATACGCGTACACCTTCTGGAATAAATATATACCTTTATATAACCTTTCTTTGCGGAAAAAAATCATGTTTCTTTTACTACAGACTTTCTTTCGACGCCATGAGAAATAAGTAGGCCACTTTTGGACTTCTGGCAAAAAAAGTTTACTATTTTTATTGATCGTGCATCATTTCCAAATATTGTATAATTATATTTTGTATATCATAGAATAGGAAAAAAAAATTTCGAACAAAATTTCTTTAAAAACTGTAACTAAATTTAGTGGGTTTTTTTTGTTTGTTTTTTCGCGAGGTACATGTTTGAGAATTTCCAAGGAGTATGGCACCTTTTTTATAGATTACATAAATTTGTCTAATTTTTTTCTTCTGATTAAAATTTTTTCTGTGATTAATCTCATAATTTTTAACATTTTTCTGCGATATACAGCGAAAATGGCTATTCGGAAATTGAGGTAGAACAATACACACACTGTTTTTGTGACTCTAAATAATTCCAAGTATGGATTTTTTTTTAAATCTATTTCAACAATGAATATTTGAATTATACAGAAATGCAACATAATTAGTCACAGAGGTACTAGAAGAAAAAAAATAAATTAAATACCGCAATTTGGACTAAAACTGTCAATGAAAAAATTTCCAATTTAAGTTTTGTATAAAATTAATATGATATTACGTTAATTAATTGTAAATTAATAATGTGATAAACAGAATTACAGCGATTAAATAAAGCGGAGATGATTTTCCGAAGTTAGAGAAAAGAAAAAAAGTAAATGTTCGCTATACATAATTAATCTTAGCAAGTCAAAAAACCAGAAAACACAAATTATCAAATTGTTAGATTTGTACTGACTGAGATAAATGAAATGAGGAAATTTGTATTGAAATTATATTCAACTTGACAAATCGAATGAAAGAAACTAGATGTAACGATTCCTATTGCGATTGTCAAAATTACTACAAAAATATCTTTATAATCAAAAAATTAAAACATAAGACTAGTATTGAATCATTAAGCAAGAATTTTTAATTTAAAGTGTTTTATTCTGAGATTTCCAACTACTGAGATTATACAAATCGTTTGAAACGACAGCTCCATTTTTAGGTGCGTTCGTAATTATATAAATACGTAGCACCTATTGTCGTCGTCTGGTCCGTCTGTTTGTCTGTATGTCTGTCCGTCCGTCCGTCTGTCTGTCTGTTCGTCCGTCCGCATATAACAACGCAAAAACTATGCAACCGAATGGTTTGAAATTTAAGATATATTATCTTTGCAGAATTTTGTCGAGACATTTTAAATTTTGTGAAAATCGAATCAAAACTGTAGAAGATATTAATAAAAACATTTATTAAGAAATTTGATTTTTTTTAATCGGTGCTTTCTTGTTATAGCAGCTTCCGAGGTCTAATCGTCAAGCAACCTAGATACTTATTTTATTACTGAAATGAATCTGCAGACGATATAACACATTTCACAAAAAATTAAAAATCATCAAGATCTGCATATTTATATTATTAGCTATAGTATGAACGCACCTCATTTGTCACGTTTGACGTACAATTTCCAACTTGTATGTATATGCGTGTAATATGTATTTGGGATGCTCTTGTTCTGATGATGCCTCTGCTCCAATTTCATTAGGTTCTAAAATGGTATGTTTGTCAGTCTGTCTATGATCTTGTCTTATTTTTACTTTATAACGCTTACAAAATACTTACAAAACTTTCACAAAAAATAATCAATATACAGGAATTTTAAGTGTATGGTGTTAAGGTGCGTAGAACTACTTTATGCTTTTTAAAGCGTCTCGTATCATGAATCGTTTCTTTACAGTGACACATTAAATTTTATTGTATCAAAGTCTAATATGCGTCCAAATAATTAATATTCGCAAAAATGAGATTTTAAAAAGGTGTATATTAAAATTTTCACAGTGAGTCAGGTTACCCGATTTCACCTCAACCAAAACCAAAGCGTGGATGGGTTTGGGGTTGGATCGCGTTGGTGATAAGTTTATTCGTTGAGTTTCGGGTCAAGTTAAGCTGATGTTGACTCTAATTGTTTCAGATCGGGTTGATTTCGTATAGGGCCTTGCTCTTGCTGGTAGTATTTGTTAACTCTATTTTTCAAAAGCAAGTCCACAATATTGTTTCAGATGATATATATATATATGTTATATAAAAAATTATTTCCTTCGCAAATCCTTCACATTTATTTCGCATTAGTCCTTTAAATTAATCTAACTTCTGACATAGTCAGTATTTTCTTAATTCTTAATAATATTTATTCCTATTTAATGTCCTTTTAAAAGTAAATACCCGTATATTAATAATTATCTTATTCCAAATCTTAATCTAAAATTTTATGTTCATTCGTAACTTTTATCACCTCCCCAATCTATAAAATTCCGAGACGCTTTCTCATTTCGAATGTTTTTAAAAATCCATTTTCTTTTTATTATTATTATTCCATGCTCTGATTTCGTGCTCTGGGGTTTTTTCACTTAAAAATTAATGCGCTGCCAGGGAAGGAACTATTTCATGTTTTAGCTTCTCCCGCTCGCCTCATTTGCTCGTCTGGAGCTCGCCTCTCACTCATTGGTTTGTGCGCACGTAACGAGGTTTTTCTGTATGTCTACGCTCAGTGAACAAAACTCGCTGGCATCCTTCGGAGGAGTGGATTTTTGACGTGTTTGGAAGTATAAACAAATATGTATCTGGTGTTGTAGTCTCGTAAAATTTTCACACTGTTATTTAACATCTATTAAATCATGTAGTGAGCTTTCGTGAAGCCTGAGGGCTATAAGTTTATGTCTGTTGGAATTGTTGATGCATCGCTATTATTCTAAATAAAAGATTTGTCTGGAAATTGGCTGGTCTTTATGGAAGAAACTCTTGTGGACTCTTTTCATTGCCTCACTTCTTCGCCGTGATTGTTGATGTCGACTGCAACTTTGTATATCTTTAACAAACTACCATTTTTTCGTGGAGTATTGCATCTCGTGGTGTCACATCTTAGTCAAAACGCCACATATATATATTTGACTATAAATGATTTTATATTTATGTGTGTGTACTCATGTTTTAACTACATAAAATTGACATTGGAGACTTAATTTTAATTTTTCCATAATTGAAGTAAAATATAGAACAATTTTCTGTCATTTCAGGTTTATTAATTAAAAAAACCTTTACTCTTGTGAGTTGTACCTGTTAACTCGTTTTTTCAAAAGTAAGCCTCCAATATTGTTTCAGATGTTGTATATATATATATTTGACTAGAAAGGAGTTTATATATGTATGTACATATGTGTGTGTGCCCATGGTTCTACATAAAATTGGCATTAGAGACATAATTTTAGAGTATTTTTCCATAATTGGGGTAAAATAATATAGAATAATTTTCTTTCATTTCAGATTTATTAATTTAAAAATATAACACATATTTTGAAAAAAAAACCCCAAATGTAAGCTATACAAATTTTAACAGAAATCGATATCTAGTAGCTTTAAATGTGCGAATTCAAAATTATAGCTCACTCCGTCAAATAGTGTATTAGTTACGCTTAAAAGACTATTTGCATTGCAGTTTGTTTTCCAACTATTAAATGAATTTAACATTAAGCGTTCAAACGTTTAAATCGTTATAATTTCTAAACTGATTCTCTGAATGACTTCTCTTTTGGTACTTTAATTTAAAATTTACTGAAAAATTTAAACATGTCAGATTTTAGATGCTCGTATTGAAAATTTCAGAATTTGAGAGAAATTCTGTATGAAGGCTGCTCCTTAAAATTATTATTATTTTTAAATATAAAGTGAAAGAAAATTAAATTCCTAATCGAATGGTTATTTCTGCATTTATCTGGTACAAAATAATAATTAAAATGCTTGGAGCGTTTTATGTATATGTGCATGTAAATATATATATATATATATATGTGTGTGTGTGTGTGTGTATGTGTGTGTGAACGCATATGTATCTTCTTTTTTTTTGGGGGGGGGGCGACTGTGCATATTATTTCACGAAAAGAAAAGACTATCTATGTTAAGTTCAGAAAAAAAGCTATACATATATTACCCATCTCCACAAAATAATGACATATACAATATAATGCATGAAATATATGTGTCAATAAATAACGAAGCATCGAATTCATTTTTAAGTATAAGTAAATTCAAATAGTTTTAAAATAAAATAAATAGCTGTGCATATTAAAAAAAAATGGACTATATGCAATGATATTTTATTAATTCGCATTTTGAAATACCAATAACGACTTTACGTCACAAAAAACTATGCAAGAATGAACTGTATTCCCAAAAGTCGTTTTATCTTAATTAAATGGTCGGATATTGCAAATAACATTTTGAGGACTGCAGGGATTAAGACTTCCCGAAAAGAGTCTATAATTACGTCTTGATATTTATTCATATAATCAAAAATAATGAATTATCTTTAATGGAAATTTAGCATCCAACGTGAATATTAAGATTAACAAAATAATTTAACTTAAAGGTGTCATGTTTAATTTAAAATTAAAAACAATTTAGTGACGTAATATTACACGAAGTTTATTTAATAAGATTCCATGCCGTTCTTTTATATCTCAGATTTTATTGGAATTTTAAAACTAAAATCTCTTTAATTTGTCCCGATTTTTGACAGTATCGTTTATTTAACAATATTATTTAAGCCTTTTTTATTGGGTTTGTTTTACTACAGGAATTCTATTTTGAAAATTGTCATTCAAAATAAAAAATGCCCAAGAAAATTTAATCAATATATACCTGAAAATTATTGAATGAGTCTCCCAATGTGGTACTGAAATAAACATATCTATCTATATTATAAAGGACAAACGGGTCCGTGCGTAACTCTGACGTCATTTTGCGAATGGCAACACTTGACGATGAAATTTCGGTTTTGCGATTTTTACTGCTGCATTTTTAAAAATTTCTAAACATCGCACATTTAAAAATTTTAACGCGTTATATAGGGTAAAAGATCTTCTTTCAAATGCAATTTGTTTGAAAAGTGTATTCTAATAACTAAATTATTATGACTTTTAAGGGGTCTTGTACCTTTTATACGCGACGAAAATTGGGAAAATCAATGAAAGTTTGAAATAATGTATTTTCAAAACCCCTTATATGTTTAAACATAAAGCTTTGAATACTGATTATTGATTGAACAGATTGTAATTTTTAGCAACTTATTGGTCTTTTACTGAATTTCTGCATTGTTGAAATTAAAATAGCTCTCTCTCTCTCTCTCTTTTTTTTTACTCCGTAAGTCGTTGCGCGCATGATATATTGAGAAAGTATGCATGGATTGTTATGAAATTTGATTTATATAATAAGCACATATGTGTGTTGAAAGTGATCTTTTAATTATTTACAGTATTAGGATTTTTTAGTTATGACTATTTTTATTCCTTAAAAAATGCAACTTTTGAATTTTTTTACAAAAATATTTTTTACATGGTTAAGGACATAATTTTGATCTAAGAGTAGATCATTTTTTAAATACATATGTGTTTATTATCTGTATCAACTTTCATAACAATCCATACCTACATTCTCAAGATATGCGCGCAACGACTTATGGATTAATAAAAAAAATAATTTCAACAATGCACAAATTCTGTAAAAGACTAATCACTTGATAATAGTACTATATTAAAAAGCACAATCTGTTTAATAAACAGTAAAAATTTCATGTTACTACATAAAACGTTTTTGGAGATACACTAATTCAAACGTCAATGTTTTTGTTGATTTTCGACGAGTTTAGAAGGTAAAAACTCGTTAAATAAATGGCGTTTTTCAATTTTTTTTCTGGCTCAATGGTTGCTATTGATATTTTTTTCCCTCTTGGTGACCACATATTATCGCTGGTTAAAGAATTGAAATGGCTGTTATTAGTTAGAAAATAATACAGACACCTCGACAAGTAAAAGAAAAAACTGTCACTTATTTTATATAAAATAAAAATAATAATGAAATTTTGATGCGATAATTTTATAAATTGAAATTTATAAATTGAAAGGAAAAGGAACATTTGTCAAAAATATTTTCAATGTAAAAATTGTGACTCAAACAATATTTGGCTATATGAATATTCTAAAGTTTATTTATTTTATTGACATGTCAGGAGGCATTGGCAAAACATTTTGACTTAATGCAGTTTAAAAAAAAGATGAGATCATATAATATGGTTGCATTAGCTGTTGTATCTTCTGTATCGCAACTCTGCTATTAGATAAAGGTAGAAAAGCACATTCCAGATTCAAAATAGCGCTGGATTTCAATAAAATATCTACGTATGCCATTAGTAAAAAATCTGTCCTTTATAAATTAATAATAGAAACGAAGTTAATCGTCTAAGATGAAACACCCATGATGAATCAATCAGTATTTGTATGTATAGACCGCGCGCTTAAAGACATTAAAAACAATGATTCGCCATTTGTTGGAATATCAGTTGTATTTGCTGGCGACTTTAGATAAATTATGCCTGTAAGGAATATAGCTGATCTTGTTTTGGCCACTTTGAAATTTTCTAATATTTGGAGAAATGTTAATATTAGGAATTTCATAATTAACATACGAGTGAATCAGTTTCAAAATATGAACTTTTCTGAATATTTAATTCACGTTGATGAAGGTGAAAATGTAGACTTTACTGAATTTATCATTCCACCAAATAGCTTAAAAAGTCTCATTGGATATGTACATCCAATAATGGAAATACAGAGTATTAATTTGACAAAAAGATGCATTTTAACCCCTTTGAACGAAGAAATTTAAAGATTTTACAACTTGATTATTGAACAATTTCCTGGGCAACAGAACGTTTTAAATGAAAATCAAAAATATTATATCCAATTTAATATTGGAACGATTTAAAACCAAGTGGTATTCCGCCCCATATTTGATGATTTAAAATCAGAGTTCCAATTATGCTGTTGAGAAACCTCAATCCATCTTTGGGTCTTTCCAATGGAACTAGATTAGTTGTAAAGGCCCTGAACAATAGCTCAATCGAAGATAAAATTATAACAGGAACTCATATTGGCAATCGAGTTTACATTCCAAGAATAACTTTGATGCCTTCAGATTTTGATTACCCTTTTAATTTTAACAGAAGACAATTCCTCCATCAAGCCATCTTTTACGAAGACAATAAATAAAGCTCAAGAGCAATCACTTGAACATATTGACGTCTATTTGCCCAAACCAGTGTTACACATGGATTATACGTTGCATTATCCAGAGTAACATCCCAAGAAAACATTAAAATTTGTTTTAAAACTAGTGATTTGAATCCAAAAAATGTGTTAACAATAAAGTTTTTAAATAAATGCATAAATAAATAAAGCATTAATATGTGATATGAAGCTTGGTGTAGATAATGGGAAATCCAAAATATACATATTAGACTTGGTAAAATTCTGTCAAGTATTAAGAAAAAAAAGTAGGCTAAAAAGGAAATATTTCATTATAGTCACTAAAAAGTCTTAAAAAGCCTTAAATATACATACGATAGAACTGGTGAAATCAAAACTCATTTGATTTCATAATATTTGATTCAAAGCTATAGAATAAAATTGTTTTATTAAATTTTGATGCTAATCTTACGTAATCGGGTCAAGTAAATCACGTCACAGATTATGTCACACAGAAATAATGTTGTCAAGAATATGGTTTAATATTAATAATAATCTATATTATAAACCAAGCACATGTCTGATTATTTCTGAAGTCATTTTGATGGTAGCAACGAATTGAATGGTAAATTTCGCTTTTACTGCATCTTTTTGAACTTCTAAACATCGCACAATCTCAATTTTTACACTGTCGAATAGGAAAAAATGCAATTTCTTTGAAAACTGTATTTGAATTTACTGATTTTTTATGGTTTTTATAATAATTTCCAAGCATGCATTATTTTTAAATCTATCTCAATACGTGCAGCCCTATTGCGAATGATTGATCCGCTTGCATTTAAAACAAGATAAATAGTTCCGCATTTATTCCCGGCTAACATTACAGAATGAAATTGAAACATCATCAAAATATAAATATAAATAATAATATATAAATATAATGCAATTTTAACAGGCATGTTCTCGAACTACGCGCTTAAACAGTTTAAATTATCAGAATAAAGAAACCTGCAGTAAGCAGCGATATATTGAACGATTTCTTTAGCCATTAACTCCTGGCATGCGGTAAAACTGAGTTGCGGCGCTATGAGGTAATGCAAAAGTACTGCTTCATTAAATTTCGAAATTTTATTTGGATATATTATTGATATTTTTTTTTATAAAAAATAATTTTGGCATTGTTAATGAATCAGTCTACAAAATACATATTAAATGTGAAAAATCTATTACATTTAGAAAAAATGGTTTTCGCCTATGTTCTGTAACCCGGGAAGCCCGGGTTCGATTCTCTAGTAATTTTAAATTCTTAATTATGTTATATATGTTCTAAAAGAAGGAAAAATGTATCTCATACTTTTTAATAACATAAATAGCATTTAAAATCGTCATAATTTTAACAATTGTTTTGCATAAGCGGAGAGCATTCTCTGAATAATGCTATAATTTTAATAGTAGAATATTATTAGCTTTGAGTATTTGCTTTCGTTGAGTTGAGATATTCCATACTTCGTGGCGTTTCTAAAATTTCATGACTTCGCTATCACTATTTTAAATCGATAACTTTTACGTTAGCTTTCTACTGTAGACATAAAAGCAAGCTACCACAAATATTTTTGATTTAAAATAGTGGTAGCAATGATAGAAAAACTTAGGAACGCTGTGAGATCTGTATATGTTCTATTTTACTTTAGTGTACGAGCATTGAAATTAAATTATTGAAATTTACGAGGTTAAATGCACAATATCTATATAATAAAAGCGCAAGTCATGTGAATTTCATAAACAATTGCGGGCTGAGCGCTTCGTTTTTTATATGCCATGTGGCCATTTTTAAGCAAAATTATTTTTTCGAATAAAATTCATAAAAGTTTTTTTTTTATAAAGATGGTTGAAAGATGTTTGAGAGAAATATGTATATATTCCGAAGATAACTTCAGTTGAAATTAGGTTGACAGTCCATTATCTCTTTCTAGCAATGTAAACAAACACAATAGATTCGTTCATTGTGAGCCATTAAAACCATAAAAAACACAATTGACACCGAGCTCCCTACTCTCAACTGAAAAACAAAACATTACAAAACACAAGAGAAAATGATTAACAGAGAAATATCAACGTTCATACATGGAACAACGATGTTCGAGCTCATATAAAGGCTTTGGAGGATGACTTATGGCAGCTACCTATCTGCTGAAGATGCTTTATCGGATTAAGGTTGGAATATTGAACTGGACAATATATTCGCTACAAACCTTTATCCTCAAGATATTCTTCAGCGACCCTAATTAAGTGCGATCGGGCATTATCTTCCATTAAGAAGAATCAATCACCAATAGCACTATCCTATGACATGACATACGGAGCAACGATCTCGTCCCAAATTCTCACAGTAGTCACAGCTCCCACATGGCACACATGGAGGTTACTGTGACCACGAGAGAGATTCCAGCTCAAACAATAATTCCACCTCCTCTATAACTGTGTATTTAAACAATGTTACATTGGTAGTACTTGATGCCTTGTTCTCTGCAGGCACACGAGCTGAATCATTCTACAAATAAAACCGACACTAGTCTGTGAAAAGTACTGAAGCCCATTGTTGTATGGTTCCGGTAAAGTTTTCTCCTGATTAACATAAACGAGCATTTCTGTGTTGTCAATTAAGAAGAACAAACACAAAGGGTCATCTTCATACAGTCTTTAATTCTGACGATGTCTGTGCACGGTAGTAATAGATATTGTAATCCCTGTTGTTTTACGATGATATGAAATGAGCCTAGCCACAGTAGTGTTCCTCCTCCTTCAAGCCGAAAGTGCCAGAAAACAATCTTGTGCAGGGGTTGTAACATGTCAGTGGTCTGCTACAAGTCTTCATGACACTGAATTGTTGGATTTGAATTGATCCCAGAGTCTTCGCACTACACTACGACACATATTAAGACGTTTAGCAGCAGCTAAACGTTAATCAGCTTGTGGCGACTTGTGTTTAGACGTCAGCTTGTGTTTAGACGTTAATCAGCTTGTGGCAACCCCATTTCCTTTCATCCGATTGCGGGTCATCTTCACAGCGCTGTTTATAGATATAATCGTTCCTAAGCTGTAGATTTCACTGCAATAGAAGCATTAATTAAATTAATATAATTCTAGAGATATAATGCAATTTTTAAATGCTGAGTAATGATTAATTCTCTCAAGGATTATATTCATTCATATACATAATTAAATTTTATGTACCATGTTGGAAAAAACATCTTTTTTTTAGCATTTTTTAAAAATTACAGCGAAAGCAACATTACAATTTTGCCCTTTTGCAGAGCAGTCAGAAGTTTATCGAATCGGATAAAAGACATCTCATAAATATGGATAAAAATATTTCAGTACCTTACAATTGAAGATCAATAAACATAAAAAAAATTGTACGAAAATTACAAAAGTGGGATATTTGCAATTTATCCTGACTGCCATATGTTTCATAAATGTTTCGTAAGATGTTATTGAAGTTACTGATGATTATTCATATAAATAATATGTTTTACCTTAATTTTCATTATTTTTATAGTGAGAGTCAAAAAACTGGTTGTACCCCAGGTAAAGTTGTACACTTTTGGAGGCCAGTGTACAATGGTGTATAAAGCATCTCATAATCTTACATTTTATTATAATACTGAAAACATTTTTATAACGACGTCAAAATGACTGCCTTGAAATACAACTTTTCACTGTTCAACCATTGGGTGTTGATGTTCTAGTAGAATTTCGATTTCTGGTATTTTCAGAATACTCATACAAACTCTTTTATGTAGTGATACACTTATAATATACTCACATAGAAACGAAATTAATCAAAAATTGACATGATTATTTCTTATACCTATTTTTTAATTGAAAAGGTAAGTGAAACAAAGAAATGAGTTGAGTTTTAATAAATTTGTAGTTTATATTTAGAAAATTAAATTCACAGCACATGATTATCAAAATGTGTGAAAAATACACAAATTTATAAAGTTAATCAACGCAGGACAACCAACAACCGTTGGTACACTGTTAAAAATCACATTTTTAAATTCTTGTTACTTTTCTGGGATGTGTTTTTTCGTTTTTCGGAGGTTTTACGCATTTTCCTCAATGATTGATAGTTTAGTTGTCGAATTAACCTTGTTCTGGAATCTCACAAAAGGCACATGGGTTTTTCTTAATGCAAAGATTGCTGTGCACAGTCCATTGCTGAAGGCAGGGCATTGCATGGTGCGATGTATAGAAAACTGGTAATTTTTAGAAATCGAGAACATATATTTTTTTGTTATTTTAGGACCTTCTTTCCTTTACTTATTAAACTTCAAACTTTTTTCTTGTAGAGAAGTGGCCACTATGATTTGTAATCAATAATGCCGTGACTTTCAATTTTATCTACAGAAAACTTTTCTGAGGAAGAGTCTCTCTCAGAGATCAAATCGACGAATTGGTCAACTATATAAAGTCTCTGAGGTTTGTTTGTAACCCTTTTAATGAGGACAAAATGACGGTCACAGAGTAAAAAAGAGTGTCCCAAGATGCTAAAATTAAGTTTAACTCCATCATAACATTGAGATTCGACTAAGAACCTTAAAAATCTCAGCAGGGTGTGATTTGTATTTTGTCCTCCGCAGTTTTCCATAAAACGATGCATTTTGTCTCCATATCCAGCTGTGTCTAGATACGTATAAGGAGGAAATTGGCCTCGTTAGGGCCCTTTGTTCCATAAAATTCGTTGTAAACAAAACTCTTCACGTTGTCATCTGTTAGGTTATGAATAACTAAATTATTAACACTAAGCTGTCTAAAATAGTTGATATCTTTAACTGGAATCCTTCGTAAGGGCACAGTTTCCATAAAGGCTAAGCATGTGCCAAGCACATCATCTCATTTTTCACAAGACTTGGTTTCCCTGTTTGCATCATACAATTCCCACTCTTATTTTATGCACCATTAACTCAACTATTGCCGATCTTTTAGCACTTTCACAAAGAACTGCAATTTTCATTTTATTGTTTAGCTCTTAAGGCGGGCAGCAGATGTGTTTCGCTGATCTTCCAAACCTTAGTAAAATGTTTTGTATAAAATTTAGCCAGTAAAACTGATATGAAATATTTTCACCAGGATGAGAGTCTTTGAACATTGTAAGCATAATTTTTACATTGAGTTTGGAATCAAGAATAATATTTCCTTACAAGTATAATGAGCAAATTTTGTTGGAAATAATTATATGTAAGAGTGGATTATGGCTAACAGTTCCGGTTGTATAGCAAAAGTAGGAGTGTTTTGGCTCTCATGTAAACTGCGGATTTGCCCACTGCCAGGAAGTCCATTATTCTCTCTAGTCCTTTCTTAGAAATGTGGAATGTTTTCATAAAAGCTCTTTTACATACTTGTTATTTGTAAGAGAAGATGAAAGAAGCATATTGTAGCAAACAGATATTTGTTTGGGTTTCCTTGACTCCTCGGGACCTGTAGATCTGGTTCTTTACCGCTGAAAAAAAAACAAGTTCCATCAAGTCTTATAGGTATCCGTATTGATCATCTTTCGTCTTTTTCTGGTAAAATTCACTGAACAGTTTTGATAGGTTATCCTCTTCAAAGAATAGCAACTAAAAAAATTCAAACAAAACTGGAATAGCACTCGTTGAGATACAAAGTTTAAATGTATGAAATATTTGCTGTGAATAGGTAAATTCGAAAAAGTACGAACAAGATGCAATGAAGAGGCTGTGAAATATTACCTACCTGTTGTCACTACACTATTGGCAGTGTTTTATAGATACATTTTTCCCAGCATGATTGATAAGAGCATCCTCTCTGAGTATGGCGAATTTAATGAAATTACCCGTAAGGCATGGTGACGTCACGGCGACGTCACTGCGAAGTCACACTGTGACTTTGTGACCGTCGTCGTGACGTCAAGTGACGTCGATGTGAAGTCATTGTGACGTAAATGTGAGGTCGTTATGGCCGTTTTCAAGGCTTTCTGTGACCTCACAATGTGACTACTTTGTGAAGTCACGGTGTGACAAATTTGTGAAGAATGTGACATTTGTGACGATTTTGTCTTTAACTTTGTGAAGCAGATATGACCTCAGTGACGATGTTGTGAATTCACCCTGTGACTAATTTATAGAAAGTGTGTCGTTTGTGACGATTTTGCCATTAATTTTATGACGAACACATTTGGGTCCTGTCCAGTGCTGGATGATTTGAATTTATTGAAACCCGACCCAAAGAGTTAGTTGTATTTATTTTACTCTGCATTGGATTTTAGGTAGATTTCGTAAGAGATACTACCTATTTCATTCTCCCCTAGGTTGGAATTTCTGGAAACAATTTTCAGATCTACACCGATCATGACTCCCAGAACCCAAAACCACCCCACCCCCAGTTCAAAACTTTATATTATATATATATATATATATATATATATATATATATGTCACTTTTTTATGGACACGATAACTTCAAAAATTCTGCACAAATATCTTCCAAACTGATACACAAAATCAAGGTGAATAAAATCTCAGTCAAGTTCGTTAATGGGTAAAATCGAACCAAGGTGGTGAAATAGGGGGGGGGGGGGCTTTTTGTGAAAATAGAAAATTCCCCATAACTTCTTAATTGTGATACGTGTCGAATCCGTTTAAAGTTATTATTACTCCTAGGAAAAGGGCCGACAATTTATGCATGGCAGTCTTTTGATATAATTAAAAATGGCGTCAAGGAGGGGAAAAAATAGAGGTTTGAGAAGAACAAAATCCATAACTTTGTCAATTCACAAGGTATCAAACCGCTTAAATTTATCATACATCCTGTCAATATTATCTGCAACTTTTATATTGACAAGTATTTTATAAAACCAACATTTATAGCAAAAAAAAATAATTATTATAAATAAATAAATAAAATAAAATAAAATAATAATAATAATAAAATTACCGGCTCCGACAACTTGACACAGGTAGATTTCGAAGTGGGCGGTCCGAACTGCCGCATCCTGGCAAAAATGTCGTTTATTCTGCAATTCTCAATAAACAGGCGCCCCACGGTCCGCATGTTCGAAATCTACCTGTGCCTGTAGGTCGAGCCGTCAGGGATTTTTAGAGTATTTTGCTGCTTTTCGTGTTAAGGCTGCATGTACCCATCTCACACCGTGGGTTGAATTCACTAGAGATTATTTTCTTTCGAGTTGGATTAACTGATTCTCGTTTTTTTAAGAGATGTTCGAGCTATTATTTGGTACTCGTGGATGTGTCATTGGTACTCGGCATACCTAACTCCAGCCGTGATTTGCAGCGAGTCAGTTTCTGCTAGGTATTACAGATTTTTGTGTACGTCTAGTTCAGGTTGTCTTTTGTTTCTATATGGATTAGGACTGGCTGTACCCCAATCCAATCCGCTAATTAAATTGTCTGCAATTTTTTTATTTGGGTAAAATTTTGATCAGGTTAGCAATTTTTTTTTTTTTTTTTTTTTTTTTTTTCCAAATGGGTCGGATCCATATTTTATTTCAGATAAAAATATCTCTATTTTTGAATGTGTTATATATTCTTTAATTTGTATTTATTTCATGAAAATAACATTTAACTTATACATATGATTATAGATATTTTTTTCATAACTTATTTTACATATGATTTTAATAACAATTTCTATAATCTTGAAATTCCGGTCGAGCATTATTGGTCAGTATTGGGAATATTCTGTCTTCAGTGTTTGACTTTTCATTTCTGACAGTGTAACTACATATACAAAATGCTATAAATAGTAATTACATTTATAGTATCAATTAAGCTAGTAAATCCGCAGATCAGGGGTCTTAAACGTCAGTTCCATAGTTTTATATCGAAATCATTTTATGAAGGAATTTAAAACATTCAACCCGCAATTTTATTTGTATCATTTTTTTTATTGCTCATTACTACAAGTAATATATCAAATAGTTTCTGAAAAATTAACTCTTAAGGCTGTTCGTTAGTAAACTTTCCGATTCCCCTCGCTGATGTTAAACATTTGGACTATAGGATGCATTCGTATATTTAAAATATCTCTCCAGAAAATTAATATTCTTAATTTTGTTTTCTGTGTACACTTCTTAAAGGATGTCTTTTTTTTCCCTTAGTTATCAAAATATTTCTTAAATATGTGCTTAATTTATAATTATATGTGTTAAAATATGAATTTAATACTTCTCATAAAATTAAGTATATATTTTAGAAATATTTTGATAACTAAGGAAAAAAAAAGAGACATAGTTTAAAACGAGTACACAGAAAAATAGTTTCTTTAGAAGTTAGTTCATAGAAGTTAAAAATATTAATTTCTCAAGGAGATATTTTAAATATACGAATGCATCCTTCGCCCATAGGTTTAACATTAGCTAGAGCAGGAAGTTCACTGACGAACAGCCTTAAGAATTGTGACGGGAAACACAATTCCATGTATTCTGATACTCCGAAAAATGTTCTCATTACACACACACACACACACACACATATATATATATTAAACTCTACACAAAATCACTGTCTCAGTAATTTAACAAATGTAATTCTCTAAAATTCAGTATTTTAAATATTTTATCGAAATACATAAAGTATTCATCTTGTGATAATAAAAATTATTAGCTTGAACAATTAAGTTTAAACATAAATATTTTATTAATTATTAATATCCTAATTGGTCAATGTATTTCAAAACGAATATTGTGTTTATTTAGTATAATTCCATTAAGTTCAGATTCGAAACGCATTTATAAAACAATTACCTATTACCAGGCCTGTATTTTGGATGTGTGACGCCCTGTGCAATCAATTATTTAACACCCTCTTTCTTTTACTTATATAAAAATCTATATTTTTAGAATCATTTATTTCAATTTTAAATACTATAAAACATTTAAAATTAACTGAATACACAAAGCATAAAACAAACATGCAAGCTTAAGTTTTAATAATTTTTGCAGAAAACAATAAGTGGTAAATACACAAAAAAATATAACTACAGTTAATCAGCGCTGTTAAAAATATAGCACAAAACTCCAATTTTGTTTAGCAAAAAAATATATTATAGAAATGACAAAAAAAAAAAAAAAAAAACACTTGATTTTTAACAGTACCATTAAAAATCACATACAAGCTTCCAATTTTATCTAGCAAAATGTATGATAGAAATACATTTAAAAAAATCACCACAATTTAATGGAAAATATTTAAAAAATTATATCTTAGAACCATCCTAATTAGTCTGTAAGAAATATGTTTTACAAACTCGATATTTAGTAATCATTTTACAATACTTACGGAACTCTTCTCATTTTTGCATTTGCGAAAGCATTTATAACTTAGTCGAAATCGAGCATAACAACATCATAAAATTAGAAAAACATCATAAATAGGAATATATTGTTTTATATTATGAATTTAAAATAATGAAAAATGATTTATTTAAAACAATGTAATTTGTAACTCTTAAGTGCAGACAAATTGAACTTAATTTTAGAATATTTTGTACTTACCAAATCCTTAAAGCATATCCCTCTAAAAATTCTTCGTGAGTTACTTTATCCATTTTTAGCAAATTGTTAATGATCTCATATCATATGTAGTTTCCAGCAAGAAAGTTTGGAATGCTGATTATAAAAAATCAATGACGGCTGGGCCTACAGGCAGAGGTAGAATTCGAAGACACAGACCGTGGGACGCCTGTTTGTTGGGAATTGCAGAAGAAATGACCTTTTTTGGGACCGCCTACTTTTAAATCTACCTGTGTCTGTAGGTGGAGCCATCAGGGATTTTATTTATTTACTTACTTTTTACTGTAAGGGTTGGTCCTATAAAAAACTTGTCAATATGAATGTTGTAGATAATATTAAGTGAATTTTTAATAAATTTAAGCGGATATGATATATTGTAAATTGATAAAAAGTTATGAAACTTTTTCTTCTTAAACTCCTATCCCCCCCCCCTTGAGCTCATTTTTCATGGTATCGAAAATCTATCATACATAAATTTTCGGCCCTTTTTCCTAGAAGTAATAATAACTTTAAGCGTATTCGATACGTATGATAATTAAGACATTATGGGTATTTTTCTGTTTTCACAACCCCCCCCCTCCCCCGTTGGCTCGATTTTGCCCATTAACGAACTTGACTGAGATTTTATGCCCCTTGATTTTATGTATCAGTTTGGAAGAGATTTGGGGAGAATTATTGAAGTTATCGTGTCCATAAAAAAGTGATATAGATAGCTAGATAAAGTTTTGAACTGGGGGTGGTTTTGAATTCTGAGAGTCATGATCGGCGTAGATCTGCATAAATTTTCGAGAAATTCCAACACAGAGGAGAATGTAATAGGTAGTATTTCTTAGTAGTACTTCTTAGGTGGTATTTCTTTATAGGTAGTAAATCTACCTAAAAGCAAGATTAGTACTGACTTTTTTTTAAATGAAGGGGTTTACAAACTTTTTGACCAGGCCCTGAACCACCCGCTAAAAATAAATTTTAACCGTAACTAAAAACTCTCTTCAACATGGAGATCAGGAAATAGAGGGGTGGACGTAGGCGATCTCCTTTTCTGTTAGAACTTATAATTTTGTTCCTCTACTAAATCTCGTGAATTAATACAACGTTAGCACATTTTAAGAATTTTAAAGATTTTTTAATGCTATAATAATGGCTTCAAATATTTCTAAATCATTATATATAATTCATAAATAAATTACTACTCCAAATTAAAAAATAACATTGCAAAATTACTATGATTGGAATTTCCCTAATGAAATGGTAACATATTTTGTAAAAATATTGTGAAAAGTTATTTATTTATAATTTGTTGTTGCTTAGACTAATCTAAACTATCCTGAAATATGATAATTTTTAAATGTAAAGTTTTCAATATTTGTCTTCTTCATATTTTAAATTAATACAAATCTTTAAAATTTCAAAAAATAATGAAAAGTATTCACAGTATATAGTAAAAAAAAAAAAAACGTTTATTAGTTTAGCAACCTATTCAATTTTTTATAGAACCACCAGAATACAATAATTTTGAAATAAAACAAGATTTGTGCAGTTGTACCGTAGTTATGCCTAAAAGTATACGTAAGCATAAGATACATTTTTTTATTACAGAAAAGTATTTACTATATGTAAACACTTTTCCTAATTGCCTAACTTTTATGCGTAAATATATACATAATTTTATATATGTATATGAAACTTCTTTTTACCATATAAAAATATTTATGACATGTAAAACAATTTAGAAAATGCACGGTTTTTGCAATTTGATCATTTTCGCTGGAAAATGAAATTCTCATGCCGTCATAAAAAATATTTTTTTTTAAGGAAATTTCTTGAATACCAACATCCTAAACGTATTCAAAGGTGAACAAAATATGAAATTTCAGTTATAGTTTAATAATTTCTAATAATAGTCAAGTTAAATCATTATTTAAATTACAAAGATTGTATAAGTATTAAGGGAAAATCAAACATTCGTTAATTCTTTAATGTTCTTATAAAGTTATGAATAACTGCTATTAGGGTTATTTCAACTTAATTATATTATATAATATGAGCAATTTTTATTACATCTTAAATTTAAAATATATACTATATGTGTGGATTTGAATAAAACTAATGCAAACTTCGCATTTAATGATTAACATATTTCCAAAATATTTTAGTTTAGAATTAAGTAGCAACAAACTATAGATGAATAACTAATTAATTTCCAGATAGATTTATTTAAAAAATAAGTAACAATTAAATTATGCATTTCCAAAAGAAAATTGTATCATTTTTCTCCTAGAATATGCGGGTCAGTAATTTATAAAGAAATATATGCAGCAATTTATAAATTTAAAAGCATTACTATAGCATTGGAAACACTTTAAAATATTTAAAATGACTTACGTGGAATTAGTTCACACTCTTTATTAGAAAAACATGTTCTGCTCAAATGTCCGCAGAATAAAAAAAAATCGTTTGCTTAACATGTTCTTCCAAGTAGTATTGCGCAGCTTCGTCTGAGCAGACAGGCAGGTGTTTATCGTTTCTGAACTAACAATAACAAAAGAACTTATATGCTGATTATTTTAAATCGGAAAATAGTCTTTCTTTCTTTCCCTTTTTTTTTTTTTTTCACCAGGGGAATAAGCAATGAAAAATTGCATTTACATGTATATTTTTATTAATTGCAGTTACTCAAAATGACTCCAATTTAATCAAGAATTGTACTGAAAAATGGATTTTATGGCATTTATGAAGTAATTTATATAGAAATATCAATAATTTTTTACAAATAAATTGATTAAATATGAATTTACTTCATTTATATATCATTGAATAAAAAAGCAATATATTTATTGGTGATAGAGGAAGAGATTCTTTTAAAATACAATACAGTTTTGGTCAAATTGCTAAAGAAAATATGCCAAGTTAACAGCGTCTTTTAGTCCCCTTTTCTCAAAAAAAAAAAAATAAAATAAAATAAATAAATAAATATAAATATAAATAAATATAAATATATATATATATAATGTCTGAAAGTAGTTTACACCCGGGCCCCAATCTGTCCTCTATAATTATAAGGCCACATATGACTATAGGGTATTTTGTGTTATCTCTATCTGTGTTACGAAATTAATTAAGGTCCCGTACACTTTCTTGGACCTAGAGTCACTTATAGAGAATCTCTGATAGAGAATATTATCATTTTCGTAGCAGACACTGGTGCTGATGAAGGGGCTGAGGAAGCATACCGCACCCAAGTTTTCATGTTTTAACTTTTTTCTTTATCATTAATGATTTAAACAAAAAAGAATTATAAATAAAACATATTTTTCTCAAGTTTTTAAAACTAACTAAATTGTAAGAGTAAAAATAATAATTAAGTGCATAAAAATGTTATTTAGTATTATCATGACATCAGTGTGTGACAAAACTCTCCCTCCCCCACAAAAAATTAGATTTCGTTCTGTCAGAGTTGATTGTTTTTGTGATCATATTTGTGTCGTGAAGTATGTGACTTGCAGTGACGTCACTGTGATTTCACAAAAATTTTAAATATTGTCAAAAGTACATTTTTTAGGATGAATAATATGTTTTGAAGTGTTCTTGTTTCTTTTTAAAAGTTTTGAAGAAGTTCACATTTTAGTAACAATGTGACGTCACAGAGTGGTGGCATTTTGATCACAGATGTGACGTGACCACTGCGACTCGCAATGACGTCACTGTGACGTCACTGCGACCATGCATGCTATACGGGTACTATCGTAAGACGTTACGATTTCTCCTTTCCTTTTACTGCTGACTTCTACCTCTTCAGATGGAGAAACTCCAGAATCGGACATCTGTGAAACAATTAATTTTTACTGTTGGTAAAATGTATTTTAAATTGCGTGTTAAAAATATCAAACTTTAATAATTCGTGTTCTTATAGACCCATTTCGATGTTTCTTTTTACAAATTATGTTTATCTAAGGAGAGGAAAACTATGATTCGGGGTATATATTGTTGGCAGTACAGGACGCTGCTTTTTCGATTACTAGCGGTTTTTGAGGAATTAGTGCTTAAGATTTAAAGTTCAATATATGCACATATCTAAAATTAAATTGCTAGTACGACAATCACTATAACGGTGATCCCTTACATTTCTCGGACATAAATCATTCAAACGGTAATGGGGATACCAACCCTAGGTTCATTTGTAATAAAATTATACAAATTCGAGGTTTGATTGAAAAAACAAAACGAGCGGGGCGAGCAAGGAAAAGCCTACCCATCCAGGCGTACCCTGATGAAGGCAGCAGAACCCTAGGTTGGAAAATTTTGCAGCTAAAAAAAAAAACCCTCAATAATTCGAGTTTCGTTTGCTTTTAAATCGGGACGAGTGTAACGCTCCGGGTTATACGCTGCTTAAGAAATAGGACGTCCAACCCCAGATTCGTTTGGAAAGAGGCGTTTGTTTGAAAAAACGATCAGCTAATCGGAAGCTCTGCAAGTGACTCAATTTTTATATTTTCAAAAAAAAAAAAAAAAAAAAAAAAAAAAAAAAAAAAAAAAACCGCAAATTATTTTATTATCGAAATGCTACATTTGCTCTCTTAATTAAATTTCATTTCCAATAACTATTTTTATGACATTTTTTATATTTCAGTATTAAAACGTATGTATTATAATTAAGATGTTAAAAAAATAAATTATTTTAAATAAGAAAAGAAGATGAAAGAAGTTAAATGCATATTATTAAAATCTAATATGAATTTCTTAAACGTGTCATGACAGAAAAACAAACAACACAACCTTCTGTATAGAATTGTGATTTAGTTTTGATTTGTCTATTCATATTCACATATTTACATCTTACAATATACCTTATGGCAATATTATTTATTTTGCTTTTGTTGCTTTTGTATATGAATATCATTTTCATCTTGCATATAAAATCATTTTTTTAAAGCTGTCTTAAATCCTGTATTGTCTGTTTTAAAAAGCACCATTGTCTGTTTTAAAAAGCTGTATTGTTAGAGATGATTATTTATTATTGTTGAAGAAGCGACAAACATTTTTATTTATCTTCAATTTCTTTGTTTTATTAGAAAATGTATAGAAATGACTAATTTGTTTATTTCACAAAACCTACTGTCAAATTACAGAAAATTAAAAATGTCTTTTGTAAAAGCTTTTCACTATGCAAAAATAAAATATACTGAAAATGCAGTAAAAAGTGAGAGATAAATGTTTACTGGTTGAGTAATATATTTTTCAGAATATATTTGTTTGAGATTTACGAATTTTTTTCTGTTTAGAATAAAGAAAGTTTTTTTATAATCCATTTTAATTTTGTTATATACTACAAAATACTACTTCTTCTGTATTATCGAATTACATTAAAAAATCCTTTTAAATGAGAATGCGTATAAACAAATTTCTCTTAATTCATTAAGATGCAAAAATGTTTTAATAATTGAGTTCTTTATTCTCTTTTAAATAGAAAGATAATTTATAAAGAGATAACTTTTGAAAACAATGTGAAACTAATTAAATCTGCAAAGAAACAATAAAACCATTATAAAATTTATATTTATTACAAAAATACGTATTTTACAAACAAGTATAACTATTAAAAAAAAAAGCTTTATTTAGGAAAGACTGAAAGTTAAGTTTTAAAAATGAGTATATTGAGGATATCACAAAAATAATAATTAACATTAATATTTACAAATATTTCATGTTAAAGGTTAATTTACCCTAATTAATTTAACTCATTGAGATTCAAGTGTCGAAGGTGCTGCCCATTCACCGTGTAATTTTTTATATGTTTTTAAATTTTATCATCAATTAGGTAAAAATCATGTTATTGATTTAGATTTTATGGGAACATGTTGTCTTGAAAACAAAGGCATTTTTGTGGGGCTTTTATAAAGCAAAATAACAATATGGTAGGTTTTTAATAAAACACACGTTTTGAAGTATCAAAAAGCAAGTTTGTATTAATTTGTATTGAAAAATGCACCATTTAGACTTGCTTTTTCTCGATCTTCATTGGCGTAGGAACTACAGTGCCACACAGCTCTGGTTGCCTTACGTGGTACCAGAGATTTATCTGAGTGTTTGCACCTGATTCTAATTAAAACTAGAATATTGTTACCATCACAAAACTTTCTTCTACATAAATCAAGTCGTCTGTAACAAAAATTAAATGACTCTATTCGTTCTTGAGATATAGCTATTGGAATATAATTCAGATATAGCTATCGCTGAAATCGTGAAAAACAGTACATAGCAGCAACACATGTAAGGCAGTACACTCCCAAACCTAAAAAGTATCTATTTATGTCAAGGTCTAACAGGATATGAATTTTGGTGAAATTCCGTTCATTAGTTCTAAAGATATAGCTATCGTGGAAATTGCACTAAATGTAGCATATTAGCACCGCCTGTTGGGTGATTTGCACCAAAAGCTAATCGGCACCAATTCATGTCATGGTCTAACTTAATATGAAGTTTTATTAAATTCATACCCAAACAGAACACGCAGACAGACAGACAGGCTTACGGACAGACATTTTCTAAAAACTGTCAAATCGTGGTCAGGACATTCTTAGCTAAATTATAAACCGTTAGTTTTAGAGTTATAGTTCCAATTGAAAAAATGTTCTTCATCCTATGAAAATCCGTTTACTTCAAAATATTTATTTTTTAAAAAGGTACGCAATTTAAATTGGTATACTTTTTATAAGTTATATTTACAAAACATTTCCCACACTTCAACAAGCAAAACGGTAAATATTCAATTCGTCTACCTCCAAAATCTAACAAGTTATGATACTTTGAGTTTTATAAATTTTCGCTGTTTTTTGGCACAAAACACCGAAAAATGTGTTCTTAGTGACAAGTGAAGCAACTTTTGAACTCATATAAAAACTTAAGAAAGGAAATTAAAATTTGTTTACACTTACATTGAATATAAACATCAGTACAGAATATACTAGCCAAATATTATAGGGTTTAGAAGAATATTTAATTTTTATAACTTATAAAGCAACAAGAAACGTTACTTTACAACATCGAAATAAGCATGTTTATCATATTTGTGATTTTTATAACAAATTTCATCTTTACTTTTTTTCTATATACACAGAAATAAAATATTAAAATAGTTTGACCCGTTTTTTGATTGATTTACATGTTCTGAGATGTGTTGAATGAGATTTGGTTATGTTCTGAAAATGTTTGTCTATTTGCGTCTGATACTTAATTTTTGGCCACTCTAACTCAAGAATAACTGCACGGAATTGCATAAAAGAGTATTTATAGAAGAACCTTGAGATAAATTGGTGTTTATTAGTTGTTGGTGTTTATTAGCTGTTGGTGTATATCACCCAACGGCTGGCACTATTATTCTGTGTTTTTCGCGTAGCTGTAGTCGCGTTACTGTAGTAGCTTTAGTTCAAGAACCAATGGATGGAATCTGCATATTCAGTTAAATGTAAAAGTAAATTCGTAAAGGTTACGTTTTAGTGTATAACGTGCCATAGGTGGAATTGTTATGCTGAGTTTTGCAGGATTTCTGTGAAATCTATATCTCAATAAATAATGCACGGAATTTCAAAAAACTGCATATTCAGTGAGACATTGGCAGAAGTTGGTGCATGCTACATTTTGGTGTTAATAGCCCAACAGTTGGTGCTGCTATGTTGTGGTTTTCAGGATCATCGTGATAGATATGTCTCAAGAACTAACTCAGAGAATTTCATCAGACTTCATATTCAATTATACCATAATATAAATTGGTGTTGATTACACATTGATGCATATCGATGACACTGCTATTCTGTGTTTTTCGTGGTTTACCTGATAGCTATATTTTCGCATCTTATGGATGGATTTGCACCAAACGTAATATGTAAGATGTTTATTATCTTACATATTAAATAACAAGGGGTGCTGCAACAGGGACGTTGCTAAGCGATGCATTTTGGTATGGACTTTATAGTTGTATCTCAGTTTTTATAAGATGGTTATGCGTCACGCGTGTATTTCAGGTTATTAATTAAAAATATCCATGTCAAACTTTTTTTAATATGAAAAGCAACTCCAATGCGCTGTTGTGCTGTGATTGTCATTTAAAATGTCCTGGTCATTCTAATTCCGCATTAAATGCAAAGAAATGTATTATATTTCATTTGGTGTACAGCTCAATAAGTTAAAGCATACTAGTTTCAGTTATGAAATTTAAAATAAGAGAGAAAGTTAGATAACAGCAATATATATAATGTGCCTATCCGTCACTCGCATTCTGTAACATTTTTTTTCTACCCTTCTAAAGTGAAATCTATTATTAATGAATGGCCTAAAGAAGATACTCTAGTTTTATATATATAATGTGGTAAATTATTGTCGCATAAAAATACATTTTATTTCTTTTCACATGTTACAGGTTAGAGAAAGTTTTTTTAAGTATAACTGACAGGACCCGGATTCCATACAAATATTAAATTTCAGGAATTATCTTTCAATTTTCACAAAAATAAATTTAGGAATGTAATTTGAAATATTGAATGTCAAAACATTTTTTTTAAATTTAATTTTACTTTATTTTATTTTTGCAATTGGAAGTATGCCTCTGGAACTAATGGTCTATGAACAGGTTATGTTATTTGTGTATCACGTTATCTATCTATCTATCTCTCTCTCTATATATATATATATGTGTGTGTTTATTGCAAGTTTGTGTAATTTAAATACACTTTGTGTAAGAGTTGCTAAATTGGTGTTTCAAAGGTATTTTAATGAACAGAAAATAAATTAAATTTGTGAGCATGTTGTGATAACAATCTTTGTTTAATTCTGTATGTATATTTTTACTTTAAATAAAATAATACTTATTTATAAAAAATATAAAATTCCCATGGAAACATTTTAATGAGCTGCTTTTAAGCTTTTCAACTTTTCAGCAGATTTTAAAAATAATGGGAAACCTTTCAGTGAAGTTTAACTAACTATTATCGTAATGTTACTTTGGAATTAACTTGCAACAATGGAGCAATTTACATTGTGCTTTGTTTGAAGGATATCACATTATTTACATTTCACTGTTTTCTAAGTCTTACAAACATGCTTTGTGAACCCATTAAAAAGGTTAAACAATCAAATTAAATACCTCTAATGAATTGAATTAGGCATAGAACAATTGTAATTAATTTACGAGTTTTGTGTGTCTATTTTAAAATCTTTCATTTAAGCGCATTATCTATTTCTTAAGAAATCAATAAAATAAAGGTAATAAATTGCGTTTTTGTTATGCATACTTTTCTACAAATGCTACACATCTGCTATTTTGTAATGAGTACTTGAAATAATATAAATGTAATAAACAACTAATATTTATATAAATCTATCTTTTTTTCTTCCAGTTAAAAAAAAATGAAATAAACATATTTTGTTCCAGAAAATTTATTTTATAAAATGCTACTTGTTTTTATGTTCTACGCATTTAATTTCATTACATCCACCTTAATTTAGCTAAATGGGTTTTTTATGCAGAATTATCCGAATTGCTTCAAATTTTGTATATAGGTTCATTGTGATATGGCGCTTCCCTGATTTGTTTTGGAGGTTCATTGGTTAAGTATAAAGGGGGAACGGGGGTGGTAATTCTCCCTTAATTTATTCATGCAGAATTATCCGATTTGCTTCAAATTTTGTATACAAGTTCACTGTGATAAGGCGCTTCCCTGATTAGTTTTGGAAGTCCATTGGTTAAGTATAAAGGGGGAACGGGGGTGGTAATTCTCCCTTAATTTATTCATGCGGAAGTATCCGATTTACTTCAAATTTTGTATATAGGTTCATTGTGATAAGGCGCTTCCCTGATTAGTTTTGGGTGTCCATTGGTTAAGTATAAAGGGGAGAACGGTGGGGCTTATCCTCTCTCTTAATTTCGATAAATGGGTTTTTAATGCAGAATTAACCGATTTGCTTCAAATTTTGTATATAGGTTCATTGTGATAGGCGCTTCCCTGATTAGTTTCGGGGGTAAATTGGTTAAGTATAAAGGGGTGGGAACGAGGGCTAATCACTCCCCTTAATTTATTGTCGATTTCTTTATTTTTCGAGGGGTATTATTCTTTGAAATAAAAGTCTAATATACAATTAGTTGGAATAGTCTATGAGCTCAATGATATCAGTTTAACTGGGCAGTTTTCTCTTTATTATTGTATTTTCATACTACATATCTCATCAATGTTTATTTGGTGAAAACGGGTGAGCATAATGCGATGAACATAACCTAAAAGTAAAAGAAGTAGGGTGATTAATCGTAATTGCGTGTATATGCCGAAGCCCGTTATATGCCAGAATATGCTGTACATAGACTTATAGATAAACGTTTTATTTTTAAATAATTATCATTTGCTGTAAAATAATAAGACATAAGTGAATTGAAATATAAATTGGGTTTATTATTTTGGAGGATTTTTTTACGTAATAAAGTGAAAACAGATCGATTTCATCTTCAAAAAAGAACAAGAACAAATTTAATGTTAGTTCAAACTCTGTATTAAATGCTGCTTAAAATAACTTTCCCCCAAATAATAAAAATAAAAGGCCTTATTATTTTAATAATGGGAAATAAAATCTTCTAAGACTTCTTAGAAGAGAGAATAGCTAAGATTACGTTTAAACATTTTTTGCTGCAATTGATTTTCCTCCTTATCATTCTGATAGATATTGATGTTTTCCTTTCCTAACAATTATTTCTTTAATATTTCAAAAACAGTAGCTAACTGTAGGCAACTAAATAAGCACGAAAGTATCTTATAAAACATTAATGAAAATATCCAAATTGCTTCATATTTAATTTAAAACTATTTCTGTTTTAAAGATTTTCATACCGATTTTTTATTGAAATATTCATTATGTTTGAGAGATTTTGTGAGTATATTTAATACGGTATGTGTTTTATTTTTTTAACTTACAGCAATATATTTTAATTGCATTGATCTTTGATTAAACTGGGGACTTCAGAAAGATATTTCTATCTTGAAATTCCAGTAAATCATTATGTTTGACTCTCGATGAATGATCTTGCCTAGATGTGTCTCCAAAAGATTTGTCAATTTTTACCGTTTTTGAAATCCCTAGTGTCTGTAATTATTCGCTTCGAATCAGATGGAATGTAAATCTGCTCGGTGAACGTATCTTTGAGCTAAGAGCAGATTTTAGCGGGAAATGCTGCATTTTGGAGATATGTAAATTTAAAGATATCAAATAGTTGGGTTTTAAAAGTGCAGCCTTTATTGAAGTTAAAATTAGATTAACTGTTAATTTAGCACAGACAAGAGTGAATCCGTTGATTAGAAAAGGTGGAACAGGTTTTACTGCGTAAACGGCAAATAAGCATTTTGATGACCTGGACTTGATTTATAATAATAAAATAAAGTGACTTTCTGAGGGAGATGGATGGAAATTGGAATACAGGTAGGTACTTACCTTTATATGAATTCAATTTGATATAAATAAATAAAGATTTTGCACTGTTAAAAATTTGCAGGAAACTGTCTGGTTATTCGACCGTTTTTATAGAAAAGGGTTACATAACCGTAATTTAACTCTATTCAGACCACATAATTGCCCATATTATGGTCAAATTAGAGTTCAATAACGGTTATATAATCGTTTTCTAGAAAAACGGTCGAATGACCAGACTGTTTGCTGCAAATTTTTAACAGTGTGTCTTTAACGGAATAAAAAGTACTATTTAGGGGGTTTAAAGGATGTTGAAGAATATAATAAAATATAGGAATAACATTAAATCATTATGCCATTGATTTTAACTGATATATTGTTAAAATGCATGATCTTGATAAGAGTAATATATTACGTGCTACTGCATGCACTTTAACTACAAAATTAATAACTAAAATAGAAATAACTTTAAATGAAGATGTTAAGGAAATTAAATTATTCAGTTTAAGAGTATTTTTGGAACAGTTAAATATAAAGTGTGAACTCTTAAAGAAATATGATAGTGAGGTTGAAAGGCATATTAGCAAAGAGAGTGAGCTCTAAGACGAAGTTGTTACAGCCCAGGAATAGCAAGATAAGGTAATACTCGTATGTTGTAAATGTATAATTGGACAAAATCGGAAAGAATTCTAGCGAAAATGAATGTATTGATTCCAGAGGTTTATGTATGAAAACTGTACCATATAAAACTAATGTTAAGCTCCCCAAATTGAGTATAAAAAAATCTTTTAGAGACCCCAGACATTGGCTTGATTTTTGGGATCAATTTGAAAGTTACATTCATAAAAAGGACAGCGTAACTATAGTATATGAATTTTGTTATCTGAAATCATTAACTGGGGTTTTGACATTGGATGCTATAAGTGTGTTAGCATTAACCGAGGAAAATTATAAAATCTCAATTGATACTTTTAAGGACAGGTGTGAAAAAAAATTCTGTGGTATGCAGATAATAATGAAATGCTTATTGATATGTTAATAGGTGCGGACAGTTCGTGGGACTTTATTTGGGAAAACACTACAAGATTAGGCAACTTTAAATGCTAAGTCTAATTCTCTTGTTAGTGTAATTAAGGTAATAATTGATGAGAATAAAGACATATTAAGTAATTATGCAGCAATTTGGGAACTTAATATGCTGGGAATAAAACAAAATGAAAATGTAGCTAATGAGATTGAAAATGGAGTGGTAAGGGAATTTAAAGATAATATTGTGTATAAAGATAAGCGTTATAAAACCAGATTACTCTGGAAAATGGATACCAGAAAAACTGGATACTAATTACGAAATTGCTAGACAACGCTTAAATGGGTTAAATAAAAGGTTTAAACAAAATGTTTGTTAAACAATATTGTTTAAACAATATGAAGAAATATTGAATGATCAGTTGAATAGAAATAATTACTGAATAATGTAAATTTGAAATTACTGATAAGAATTGTTATTTTATGCCACATCATCCAGTAATTTGGAATATTAAATCTACTAAGGCAAGAATTGTGTACGATGCCCTTCTAAGGGTAAAAAATAAATTATCTTTGAATGACTGCTTGTTGAATGGATTGAATTTCAATCTTAATATACTATGTGTAATTTTGAAAATTAGAGAAAAGAAATTTTCATTTATTGCTGGTATTGAAAAGACATTTTTACAAATTGGAATAAATAAGGTAGATAGAGATTATTTGAGGTTCTTGTTTTCTGAGGGTTGTACTACTGAGGAAAATTTGATATGTTTTAGAATGACACGTGTAAGTTTTGTGATTAAATGTTCTCCTTATATACTTGCTTGTGTTATTAAGCATCATATTAAAAAATTTGAAAGGTCACATTTTGATGCATTTAAAATGCATAACACTGCATTATTGGTAGATGGTTTGTGTTCTGGAGCTAATGCAGTTGAAGAGGCTCTTAGACTTTCTAGAAGCGGTAACATTTTGAAAGAGACTAGTATAATTCTTAGAAAATTCGAAACTAATTCAGAAGAGTTAAGAGAAAATTAGAGGAAAAACAATATATTGTTAGGTAACGAGGAAGGCTCAAATAATTTATCAAACATGTTGGGAATAAACTGGGATACATGTACTGATAATTTAGGACTTGAAATTCAGCCTTTGTTACTGGCGTTATATAATGATAGTGGTACATAATGATGTTCATGAAGCTGTGCTGCAAAGTGTTGTATTCGATGTATTAATCCCTCTGCAATAAGAATTATATGTTTGCTACAGGAAGGGTTTGGACAGGGATGAAACATTTGATAGCGAAATAAACAAAACTGGGACGAATGGTGTTTAGAGGTGAAATGTGTGACTGAATGTAATATACCAAAATATTTTTAGTATGAATAATGACATTCAGGAAGATAGTATTCAATTGCATGTGTTTTGCAACGCCAGTCTGAAAGCCCATGACGCAGTCGCCTTGTTTAGATATGTAACCGAAAATAATGAAACGAATGCTACTTTCATTATGTCTAAAACAAGAATTGCACCTTTGAAGAAAACAACCTTCCCCGAAATGAAGTTATTAGAAACTTTAATTGCAGCTCGGATGTGAAAATATATCTTCAAAATATGTTTTATATTCAAAGTGTCATTTATTGGACGGATAGCATAATTGCTCTCTGTTTGATTAAAGGAATACCATCAAGAAGGAAACAATTTGTTTGTAATCGGATTTCGGAAATACAAGAATTGACAAATACGCAAGACTGGAGAGATTGTGAGGGTAAGAGTAATCCTGCTGGTTTGTTAACTAGAGGATGTTCTGCGAAGTAATTAGTTAACAACAAAATTTGGAGAGAGGAACCTTAATGGTTAATAAACAACACTTACTGACCAAAAAAAAATAAAGTAGAAGTGATCATATTGTAGAGGAAGAGAATAGAGATTTCAATGATTTAGTGTTCGTTAATACAGTCAATGTAGAAGAAATGTTGAATATTTTAACTTATTATCTTTATAGACAAAATTACAAAGAATCATGGTCTGGTATCTAAGACTTGTAAATAATTCACGTTTTGATAATCCAGAGGGTGGAAATTGGACTATAATGAAAATAAATCAGACGTAGTCATAAAAATAATACAATTTTTGGAGTTTTCAGATGAAATAAAATACTTAGAGGGGAAAAAGATAAATTAATTGTCAGAGCAATATTTTTTCTTTGAAACCTTTCTTAGATGACAAGAAATTAATGAAAGTTGGTGGAAGACTCAAGAATGCTGAAATTTCTCAGAATTGTAAGCCTCCTATTATATTGCCAAAGAATAATCATATTACAAAATTGAGTGTACAATATTATCATGGAAAATATATATATTGTGGAGTTAAGCTATTTCTATCTGCAATAAGACAAAAAAACTGGATTGTATATGGAAAATCTGAAATAAAAAATTCATTTGGAAATATATAAAATGCTGCAGAGTTAGAACTAAAACAAGATAGCAAATAATGGCTGATTTGCCAGCTAGCAGAATTGTTCCTTACAGGAATTTTTCAAAAATAAAAATAGATTATGCTTGGCCATTTTTGTCAGAATGAGAAGCGGTAGAGGAGTAAAGCCTCTAAAATTTTATGTGTGTGTTTTTGTTTGTATAAGTTTAAAAGCTGTTCATTTGGAACTAGTTAATGATCTTATAAGTGAGGCATTCTTGGCTGCATAGCAACGATTATAATCTAGAAGAGGGGTATCTCATAAAATAAATAGTGTTTGTGGTGACAGTTTTGTGGGTGCTGACAAAATTCTAACAAAAATGATTTCTCCCCAATATAACACTAAACTAAGGAACTGGATATTATTCGGAAACATAGACTAGAGATTTAATTCTCCAGGAACTTTTCATCACGGTAGCCTCTGGGAGGCAGCGGTAAAATGTATGAAACAACACCTAAGAAAAACTGTGGAGAAACCACTTTTAACGAATGAAGAGTTTTTGATTTTGCTTTGTCGAGTAGAAGCGTGTTCGAACTCAAGGCCAACAACGCCTATTTCAGATTTTTGCAATGACATCAGCGCTCTAACTCCCGGACATTTTTTAGTCAAAACACATTTGACAGATCTACCAGAACCAGATTTCAAAAATCAAAAAACAACTTCGCTAAAATTATGGCAATTAACTAAGCAATTATACGCTTGGTGAAGGGAATTTCTTTGTCATTTATAACAGCGATTTAAATAACGCTGAAAATAGACATACAGATTAGTGACTTATTAATTGTAAAGGAAGATTATTTATCTTCTCTTTATTGGGAGCTTGATAGAGTAACGAATGTTTATCTTGGTACTGACGGTAGAATACGTGTTGTAAAGATAAAAAATGTAAATGGTGAACTTAAGATACCAATTACAAATATTTCAGTATTGCCTACTGACAATGAGGACTAGTTTTAAAAAAGGAACATTTAACTCTATTTCATATACTAATATCTTTTTCTTTTGAATATTACAGTTAACTTTGGACTCTAAGAACATTAAAATAAATTTAAGGATTTGAAATAGAAATAAATAAGGGAAAGAAAAGATTGTAAATTATTAAAAAAAATACATATTCTTTAATGGTAAGTTTGAAAATTTTCATGTTATTTGATGTTAAAGGTTAAAAGTTGGTTAGTTCAGTTTAAATTCAATTTTCTTAGTTTTATTGTTAATTGAATCGTATTATGAATATATATGGAAATATTTTAATTGTATGAATATTATTCGTCGGAGGAGGGGCTGGAAGTTTGACTCTAGATGGATATCTTATCTTGCCTAGTGATGGCGTCAAAAGATCTGTCTGTTTTTTTCCCTTTTTAGGTGCGTTCGTAATTATATAAATACGTAGCACCTATTGTCTTCGTCTGGTCCGTCCGTCTGTCCGTCCGTCCGTCCGTCTGTCTGTCCGTCCGTCCGCATATAACAACGCAAAAACTATCCAACCGAATGGTTTGAAATTTAAGATATATTATATTTGCAGAATTTTGTCGAGACGTTTGAAATTTTATGAAAATCTAATCAAAACTGTAGCAGATATTAATAAAAATATTTATTAAGAAATTTGATTTTTTTTAAAAATCGGTGCTTTTTTGTTATAGGAGTTTCCGAAGTTCAATCGTCAAGCGACCGATATACTTATTTTATTACAGAAATTAATCTGCAGACGATATAATTCATTTCACAGAATTAAAAATCATCAAGATTTGAATATTTATATAAGTAGCTATAGTACGAACGCCCCTCGTTTGTAACGTTTGACGTACAATTTCCAACTTGTTTCCTTTTCTGAAGTTCCTAGCGTCTGTAATGATTCGCTTCGAATCAGTTAGAATGTAAATCTGCTCAGTGAACGTGTCTTTGAGCTGCGAGCAAATTTTAACAAGAAATACTGTATTTTTGAGATATATAAAGAAATTAAATAGTCGGGTTTTAAAAGTGCCGCCTTTATTGAAGTTAAAATTACATTAACGGATAATTTAGTACAGACAAGTGTGAATAAATTCAATACAGATTAACCTTTTGCATCCTGAAATAGCCGAAATCATCCCAATGCTGTGAAACCCACAATATCCCAGGATAGCTGAAAGGATTTTAATTCCCCTTAAATGAGTCAGGGTACTGTCAAGGGGGTGGTCTCTCTCAGTGATAGATGGGGTTAATATGTTGTAATTTCTAGACAGTACAGAAATAAAAACAAGATCTTTTTTTAGTAATTGGAGCAATGATAAACAGAGGGTTGTCACACCTGTCGAAATTTGAATAAAGGGAGAAGGCAGCAGTGTGATTTCTACTACTTACCTAGTGAAAAAGGGGGAAAACAGCATTTTGGGCTATATTGTTGGGATTCTAAGGTCATTCAGTTTTTTAAAGCTTGGGAGTTAAAGATTTAATTTAAACAGTTTTTGCAGCGTAAGAGACAGATAGACACATTCGAAATATTAATATAAATAATAATAGTTATATAATAATAAATTTAAATGAGTAACACAATTATCAGGTAGCTCATAAATTTTGTATACAGTGATTTTTTTAAATAAGTAAATTTTTTGGCTGACTCAAACTTTAAGACAGTTAAAACTAATGTTTAAAAGGTTTTATATTTTTTAATTTTGTATCCGAGCTTATACTCTCTAAAAGTCATATAATACTTCTTTAATAAATGAACTTGCAACTCAAAACTAAAGGAGGAAATACTTCAATACCACTCAAATTCCAATTTAACTCCCTAATTATTCCATTTATGTTGCAAGTGGGGAAATGAAAAATGCGATAGATTTTATTTAGAATTTCGTTTTAAGCTGTCTCTGTATGAGTGCGTTGGAGGTTCAGAGATATATCGTTTGTTTCCAGTTCTTACGGGTTCGGATCCAGAAAGTTAAAAATTCGGAAAAGGGAAAGTTAAATTATTCAATAAATTTATTTAATTTATAAAAATAATTTAAACAATATTAAAAATTTATATAATGTGATTTTTTTAGAATACGGTAAAGTGTTTGAGATTCTAACAAATTTCATATATTTTGAGATTCTACTAAAACGAGTTAGCTGAATCCACTGATTTTATTTTCATTTCATGGTGGCGAAGCGTTCATACAAGCGTTTCAGTGATAACGGCGCGGCGTTAGAGATTCCATTACGACGAGGTAGCCCAACCCACTGATATCCACTGATATTTTTAATGTTTTCAAAAGCGCGAAGCTCTCATACATACGGTATGGTGGTAGCGAGTTTAACAAATTTCATAATTATCAAAATTCATATATTTTATATCGACAGGTAGAAAACATTCGGAAGAATTGCATAATTGGCCAATGAATTTTTAGAAATAAATCTATCTAATATAAAAAAAAAGCGTGTTTTTTTTTTAATTAACGAACATTTTCAATTTTCCTTTTAATTTGATTTTTTTCCCTGAAAGCATTTTCATAGCTTATTGATTTCAAATTTCTATGTAATGTATGGGAAACAAACTTTTATTTTTAATTTAAAATTTTCTTCTGTATTATTTTCGGTACTTTAAATTTTCAGTATCTCTTCCAACGCCAGTGATAGTCTGATATGATGTAATATCGGACGTAAATATATGAAAATGTACTAATAAAGATTAAATAATGAAAATGTTTGAAAAGGATGAAGGGTCATGTAATTTTCATAGAATGTCGCAATTAGGATCTTTACCTGGGAAGATGTTCGATTCATTATTACTAAAAAAAATAACAGTTTCTTTGTTTGACATGTTCATAAAATTGTGGGTGCATGCAGGATTTTGGTTACTGTAGGGGGGGGGTCGTCAGTTGTACTTGTTTGGTACATCCCTTTACCGTTTCAAGTTACATCTTATCCTCAAAGAGTTTGGGAGTATGGCTTTTTTCTGCAGCCCCCTGCGTGACACCCATGCATGACATATCGATTATTAAATATGTGACGTAAAATAACCGTCATATATTTACTAACAAATGTATTTTTCATAATAAAATTGCAAGCAGCCAACTGCTTCAAAGCTTTATAAAAAGTGCTCGTTCTTCTATCTTCAGAGCAGAATAAAAGATATAAAAAACAGCAGTAGCAGTAAGACACGTACTTTTCTGCTATTATTCCGCAGTCTTTATGACTTACCTTTTGAAACCAAAGAAGATACTCCTAATATGAAATCTTGAAACAGTTGTATGCTAAAATGTTTTGCGCTTTATGATTTTATTTATGCTGGTCATTGCACTATATGTATTCTTCTCATGACTTTTGCATGTATATTATCGAGTTTTAATGGTCTGAGATGGACTTAACCTTTAATCCTCTCCCCTCCTTTTCGCTACACTAGTGAGATTGAGATTAAAAAAAATCTTAATTTAAAAAACGTTTATTCCTGAAAATTACGAATAATTTGTCTTAATAATATCTGCCAACCTTCCAATTTTTTAAAACCAAATTTACGTAATTTGAACGATATATATATATATATATATCTTGTAGCTATGTGGAATTTACTTGATTTCAACTTGATTTCATTTATTTATAAAACAAATGGTTATAATACGTCTATTTGTCTTTGAAAGAAAACAGATAGGTTGGTAACTATGTCATGAACACCTGCTCTACCTTATCAGGGAGATACACCTAAATGTAATCAGCGTCAATTTATGTCCATGGCTAGCAAAATATGAAGCACGATTAAATTATGTGCATAATGTTTACTTTCTTCTATCTATAATGGAAGAAAGCATTGTAATCGAAATTTTTTCGACTTCCGGTTTTCTGCAGATTTGTACGTTTTAGGAATCAGAAATTCCGAAAAACATGTTTTTACAAAATGTTTGTCTGTACTCATTGTATTATTGAAAAGTATGGAAAGTTATGTTTCAAATTGAACCAAAAATTTTTTCTATGTTTTTAGCTATGGCAAGCACGTTCCACTTGCATTTGGGGACATTCCGACGAAAGGGACTACTGCAATAAATATTTTTGTTCCATTTTCACTATTGTATCATCGAAAAGTGTATGAAGTTATGCAGATAATTGAACCAAAATTTTTTGTATATGTTTTTGACTATGGTCAAAAACATTAGGAACTACAGGTCCCAGTTGAATTTGGAGATATTGCGCCTGGAGGGAGCGCTGTTATAGCCATTTAAATATTTCACATTGAAAAAAATGTACAAAAAAATCAGAAATCCAAAATTTTTTTGCTTAAAATATTTGGCCTTGATCCAAGGATTCCAAAGCATTTTTTGATCTGTCTCTATCTTAAAAAATGGCTGAGATATAGCAGTTTGAAATTTTAGGGTGGCTGACATTTTGAAACAATATAGCACGATTCCTCCATAAACGGGTTTAATTTATGAGTTTTAGTGAACATCGTTTCGGCAAATTTTCTTTCATTGTTGTAACCATCGTTTCAACTCTTACATTCACATAACACTATATATTTATATTCTCCAACGTCAAGTTCTCTCCAAGCTTGACGACAATTGGCGAAATATCGACAAAGTTCGCATTAAAAATACGGTGCATATATGAAGCCAACTTGGCTATGTTTGCACTCAGAAAAAGGAATTGATTAAAACTACAAAACATTTTTGTTGAGTAGATTTTGGTTGTTTTAGCAAAATTGGAGTAAAATTGAACCATTTTACTTCAATTAACAAAACATTTTTGCTGACGATACAAAATTCTTTTTTGGAATTGCAAAAAAAAAGTGGTTTTCAACAAAAAAAAAATTTTGTTTATTCAAACAAAATTTCCATTGACCTATATTTAAACAGAATTTTTGTTTAAATATGGGTCAATAAAAATTCTGTTTGAATCAACAATTTTTTTTTTTTTTTTTTTGCAATTCCAAAAAAGATTTTTGTATCGTCAGCAAAAATGTTTTGTTAATTTAAGTAAAATGGTTCAATTTTACTCCAATTTTGTTAAAACAACAAAATGTACTCAAAAAATATGTTTTGTAGTTTTAATCAGTTTCTTTTTCTGAGTGTGTGTTTTGATATTCTCATTCAAATTCAATATTGGCGAGAACTGGTAATGACTGTTCTGTAATCGGGTTGCACACATTTTCTTCGTGATCTTCAGTAAAATTATCTAAAATCTTAAAACCAAACAATAGACAGGCTATCTTTACCTGCCGGTACAGACCAGAAGGACTTTTCGTAGTTTAGTATAATACATCGGCAGATCGCATCCAGATAACCCGACGTTTCGCAAGAAGCTGATGTACAACAGAATGACGAAAAATATTGATTTTTTTGGCCGTGTGATAGTGAATTTTGAAGTGTTAACAGGTGTGAGATAGAAGAAAGTTTTGGAATTGGCATATCTGACTAATTTGAGATATAGCTATCGCGGTAGTCATGAAAAACACAGCATAGCAGCCTATCTCTTGAGTGATACATACGCAAGTCTTTATTGTTCCTTGTATCGTTATCGTTCATTATCATTAAACTAAAATAATTTTTCATTTCTCGTTCGTATTGACTATCTATGGGCGTAGATAATATAAAAACCTTTTAAACATTAGTTGTAACTGTCTTTGGATACTAAATTGTTTTGTTAAAGAAAGTGGTACAAATCCCCCTATAACATTGTTGAGAGGATCTTAGGTATATGCTCTTCTTGAGATAATATACAACAGTTGCATTTAGATAACACATAGCTCCAATAGCAATAACAGAAGATCCTGTGTTCTCGTCACTCTGTTGGCCATGAAAATCTTTGACTTATGAGCTGTTGTGTTAAGAAAAAAAGGACATTAAAAAGTGTCTGTCCATAGCCAAATTTTGTCAAAGCATAATTCAAGAGATGGAATTACTATTTTGACTGGTAAAAAGTGCAGCTGTCGGAAATTCTAATCCATGAATAATGATTGGCTTTGTGTGTGCCACCATTGATTTACTGCACAGAAGTTTGGAATTAAACTATCCAGTTATAGAGAGACATCTTATATAAAGTGATTCTCTATCCGAATTTCTAGTAGTATAGGAAAATCTGTGAAGCTCTAATTTTTTAAAACGTTAACCACCGGGTTAAAATTAATAAAATTTTATTTTCTTCAGAAATTTCACATTCATACCAGGAAACACTAATGCCACTATTCAATTCATTTTATAACAGACATTTTGTGATTATATAAAATAAAAATTCTTCTTCCAAAGTTTCCGGGGTGAATTTGTAATTTTGGATTAAAAGTGGAATGTCAAATGAATGACCAATCGACGCCACGTATGCGTCCTCGGTAGCGAACGTGTTAATATTGTGTGTCAATGGATACCTAAACATAATAAGATGGTTTACTTCTGTTAATTTCGACAAGTATTCTTCCCATTTAACTCGAGAATTGGATGGTAATTACTCATTCCTGTCGTATATCGTTTGCCATAGACATTGCAAAAATATTTTGTCTTTATTACGAATAGTGTCATGCAAGCCTAAAAGATCATATAGCTTAGCAGTTTCACATAAAACACTTTTAGAATATATATCTTTGGGATTGATATTAATTTTGGAAACAAAATGATCAACCTCACAGTCATAGAGGATACCAGTAGCCTTTACAGATATTTGTCTTAAATGTTAGTCAAATGTCTATTCTGAAATTGCCATATCTTGCAATAACTCGGAGAGATTTGAAACCCATTTACGTAATTCCATGCCTCATCTTTATAAAATCTGGTATCAATGAGATTCCAGTGCTTGAGCGTTTTGTATGGAACATGCACCAGACAAACAATTGTCTATATACACTTAGGGCTGGACGATATATTGATAAAATCGATAAAACCGATATAAAATGCATATCGTGATATCGATATCAAAAAATCCTACCCAACGGTATATCGCAAATATCATAAATTTGACGAAAACTATGAAAACCACGATATTAAAAGCTCTTTCTCGTCTTCGAGTATTCATGAATACGAGTAGTGTGAGTTCCCCTAGCCTAAACCAATATACACCGTATTCATGAATACAACGGTGTGAATTCTCGCAGCTGATAAGGTTTTTGAAAAGAGGAAGGGTGATTTTCTCCAACGACCACTAACAGTGGATGAAATATCGTTTTTATGCTATTGACGGTGCAAGTTAAACTCTGAGCGCATGCGTGGGATATCGCATATTCATTCATTTCATTATGATATTCAGCGGTATCGGTGTGGATGAATATTCGAAGTTTTTAAATGATGTGTGAATTAGGGGGATAAAGAAAGGAAGTATTTTATTTGCAGCAGTTGATTTAATGAGACAAATGAGCAAAGAATAATTTAGACATGTTTTTATTTGTTTTTTGTAATTATTATTTTATGTAAAAATTATTAATTCCTTAGTAGTATTTATTAATGCATATTCTAGGGTAAAGAAGGATTTTTAAACATGCAACTATTTTTACTTCTATACCGCGAGTTTTTTTCTCCCCAGAATTTATTTTAAAAATCGCGTTCGCGTGACAAATATGAGTATTTGGTATTTGATTGCCTCTGTATATATGACCACTGTTCACTGCCTAAAATCATTTGGTGGTAATTTTGCATTTAAAATTTTAAAACCATTAACCATTATTATATTTTATTTGCAACGATGGAAATGAATATCATGCAATTTTAATTTTAAAAGAATAAAATATGTTGAAATGTTTCTTCCCTATTTTTATGCGATTTACCCCCCCCCCCTTCTTTACAAATGAGATATTAAAAAACAGTTTAGGCGATGGCACGGCAAACAAGAAAAAGATAATATATATTTATTTCTTCATAATTTTAGTTGTAAAATATTAATGTACTATCTGATAAAAAAATAATCGAACTTTCAGATTATTCATTGTTTAATTATTTTTCATATTTCCATCAATTTTTTAAATTTTCTTCGTGCTTTTTAGGTGCGTTCGTAATTATATAAATACGTAGCACCTATTGTCGTCGTCTGGTTCGGCCGTCTGTCCACATATGACAACGCAAAAACTACTTTAACGAATGGTTTGAAATTGGAAATTTAAGGTATATTATATTTGCAGAATTTTGTCGAGACGTTTGAAATTTTATGAAAATCTAATCAAAACTGTAGCAGATATTAATAAAAATATTTATTAAGAAATTTGATTTTTTTTTTAAATCGGTGCTTTTTTGTTATAGGAGTTTCCGAAGTTCAATCGTCAAGCGACCGATATACTTATTTTATTACAGAAATTAATCTGCAGACGATATAATTCATTTCACAGAATTAAAAATCATCAAGATTTGAATATTTATATAAGTAGCTATAGTACGAACGCCCCTCGTTTGTAACGTTTGACGTACAATTTCCAACTTGTTTCCTTTTCTGAAGTTCCTAGCGTCTGTAATGATTCGCTTCGAATCAGTTAGAATGTAAATCTGCTCAGTGAACGTGTCTTTGAGCTGCGAGCAAATTTTAACAAGAAATACTGTATTTTTGAGATATATAAAGAAATTAAATAGTCGGGTTTTAAAAGTGCCGCCTTTATTGAAGTTAAAATTACATTAACGGATAATTTAGTACAGACAAGTGTGAATAAATTCAATACAGATTAACCTTTTGCATCCTGAAATAGCCGAAATCATCCCAATGCTGTGAAACCCACAATATCCCAGGATAGCTGAAAGGATTTTAATTCCCCTTAAATGAGTCAGGGTACTGTCAAGGGGGTGGTCTCTCTCAGTGATAGATGGGGTTAATATGTTGTAATTTCTAGACAGTACAGAAATAAAAACAAGATCTTTTTTTAGTAATTGGAGCAATGATAAACAGAGGGTTGTCACACCTGTCGAAATTTGAATAAAGGGAGAAGGCAGCAGTGTGATTTCTACTACTTACCTAGTGAAAAAGGGGGAAAACAGCATTTTGGCCTATATTGTTGGGATTCTAAGGTCATTCAGTTTTTTAAAGCTTGGGAGTTAAAGATTTAATTTAAACAGTTTTTGCAGCGTAAGAGACAGATAGACACATTCGAAATATTAATATAAATAATAATAGTTATATAATAATAAATTTAAATGAGTAACACAATTATCAGGTAGCTCATAAATTTTGTATACAGTGATTTTTTTAAATAAGTAAATTTTTTGGCTGACTCAAACTTTAAGACAGTTAAAACTAATGTTTAAAAGGTTTTATATTTTTTAATTTTGTATCCGAGCTTATACTCTCTAAAAGTCATATAATACTTCTTTAATAAATGAACTTGCAACTCAAAACTAAAGGAGGAAATACTTCAATACCACTCAAATTCCAATTTAACTCCCTAATTATTCCATTTATGTTGCAAGTGGGGAAATGAAAAATGCGATAGATTTTATTTAGAATTTCGTTTTAAGCTGTCTCTGTATGAGTGCGTTGGAGGTTCAGAGATATATCGTTTGTTTCCAGTTCTTACGGGTTCGGATCCAGAAAGTTAAAAATTCGGAAAAGGGAAAGTTAAATTATTCAATAAATTTATTTAATTTATAAAAATAATTTAAACAATATTAAAAATTTATATAATGTGATTTTTTTAGAATACGGTAAAGTGTTTGAGATTCTAACAAATTTCATATATTTTGAGATTCTACTAAAACGAGTTAGCTGAATCCACTGATTTTATTTTCATTTCATGGTGGCGAAGCGTTCATACAAGCGTTTCAGTGATAACGGCGCGGCGTTAGAGATTCCATTACGACGAGGTAGCCCAACCCACTGATATCCACTGATATTTTTAATGTTTTCAAAAGCGCGAAGCTCTCATACATACGGTATGGTGGTAGCGAGTTTAACAAATTTCATAATTATCAAAATTCATATATTTTATATCGACAGGTAGAAAACATTCGGAAGAATTGCATAATTGGCCAATGAATTTTTAGAAATAAATCTATCTAATATAAAAAAAAAGCGTGTTTTTTTTTTAATTAACGAACATTTTCAATTTTCCTTTTAATTTGATTTTTTTCCCTGAAAGCATTTTCATAGCTTATTGATTTCAAATTTCTATGTAATGTATGGGAAACAAACTTTTATTTTTAATTTAAAATTTTCTTCTGTATTATTTTCGGTACTTTAAATTTTCAGTATCTCTTCCAACGCCAGTGATAGTCTGATATGATGTAATATCGGACGTAAATATATGAAAATGTACTAATAAAGATTAAATAATGAAAATGTTTGAAAAGGATGAAGGGTCATGTAATTTTCATAGAATGTCGCAATTAGGATCTTTACCTGGGAAGATGTTCGATTCATTATTACTAAAAAAAATAACAGTTTCTTTGTTTGACATGTTCATAAAATTGTGGGTGCATGCAGGATTTTGGTTACTGTAGGGGGGGGGTCGTCAGTTGTACTTGTTTGGTACATCCCTTTACCGTTTCAAGTTACATCTTATCCTCAAAGAGTTTGGGAGTATGGCTTTTTTCTGCAGCCCCCTGCGTGACACCCATGCATGACATATCGATTATTAAATATGTGACGTAAAATAACCGTCATATATTTACTAACAAATGTATTTTTCATAATAAAATTGCAAGCAGCCAACTGCTTCAAAGCTTTATAAAAAGTGCTCGTTCTTCTATCTTCAGAGCAGAATAAAAGATATAAAAAACAGCAGTAGCAGTAAGACACGTACTTTTCTGCTATTATTCCGCAGTCTTTATGACTTACCTTTTGAAACCAAAGAAGATACTCCTAATATGAAATCTTGAAACAGTTGTATGCTAAAATGTTTTGCGCTTTATGATTTTATTTATGCTGGTCATTGCACTATATGTATTCTTCTCATGACTTTTGCATGTATATTATCGAGTTTTAATGGTCTGAGATGGACTTAACCTTTAATCCTCTCCCCTCCTTTTCGCTACACTAGTGAGATTGAGATTAAAAAAAATCTTAATTTAAAAAACGTTTATTCCTGAAAATTACGAATAATTTGTCTTAATAATATCTGCCAACCTTCCAATTTTTTAAAACCAAATTTACGTAATTTGAACGATATATATATATATATATATCTTGTAGCTATGTGGAATTTACTTGATTTCAACTTGATTTCATTTATTTATAAAACAAATGGTTATAATACGTCTATTTGTCTTTGAAAGAAAACAGATAGGTTGGTAACTATGTCATGAACACCTGCTCTACCTTATCAGGGAGATACACCTAAATGTAATCAGCGTCAATTTATGTCCATGGCTAGCAAAATATGAAGCACGATTAAATTATGTGCATAATGTTTACTTTCTTCTATCTATAATGGAAGAAAGCATTGTAATCGAAATTTTTTCGACTTCCGGTTTTCTGCAGATTTGTACGTTTTAGGAATCAGAAATTCCGAAAAACATGTTTTTACAAAATGTTTGTCTGTACTCATTGTATTATTGAAAAGTATGGAAAGTTATGTTTCAAATTGAACCAAAAATTTTTTCTATGTTTTTAGCTATGGCAAGCACGTTCCACTTGCATTTGGGGACATTCCGACGAAAGGGACTACTGCAATAAATATTTTTGTTCCATTTTCACTATTGTATCATCGAAAAGTGTATGAAGTTATGCAGATAATTGAACCAAAATTTTTTGTATATGTTTTTGACTATGGTCAAAAACATTAGGAACTACAGGTCCCAGTTGAATTTGGAGATATTGCGCCTGGAGGGAGCGCTGTTATAGCCATTTAAATATTTCACATTGAAAAAAATGTACAAAAAAATCAGAAATCCAAAATTTTTTTGCTTAAAATATTTGGCCTTGATCCAAGGATTCCAAAGCATTTTTTGATCTGTCTCTATCTTAAAAAATGGCTGAGATATAGCAGTTTGAAATTTTAGGGTGGCTGACATTTTGAAACAATATAGCACGATTCCTATATAAACGGGTTTAATTTATGAGTTTTAGTGAACATCGTTTCGGCAAATTTTCTTTCATTGTTGTAACCATCGTTTCAACTCTTACATTCACATAACACTATATATTTATATTCTCCAACGTCAAGTTCTCTCCAAGCTTGACGACAATTGGCGAAATATCGACAAAGTTCGCATTAAAAATACGGTGCATATATGAAGCCAACTTGGCTATGTTTGCACTCAGAAAAAGGAATTGATTAAAACTACAAAACATTTTTGTTGAGTAGATTTTGGTTGTTTTAGCAAAATTGGAGTAAAATTGAACCATTTTACTTCAATTAACAAAACATTTTTGCTGACGATACAAAATTCTTTTTTGGAATTGCAAAAAAAAAGTGGTTTTCAACAAAAAAAAAATTTTGTTTATTCAAACAAAATTTCCATTGACCTATATTTAAACAGAATTTTTGTTTAAATATGGGTCAATAAAAATTCTGTTTGAATCAACAATTTTTTTTTTTTTTTTTTGCAATTCCAAAAAAGATTTTTGTATCGTCAGCAAAAATGTTTTGTTAATTTAAGTAAAATGGTTCAATTTTACTCCAATTTTGTTAAAACAACAAAATGTACTCAAAAAATATGTTTTGTAGTTTTAATCAGTTTCTTTTTCTGAGTGTGTGTTTTGATATTCTCATTCAAATTCAATATTGGCGAGAACTGGTAATGACTGTTCTGTAATCGGGTTGCACACATTTTCTTCGTGATCTTCAGTAAAATTATCTAAAATCTTAAAACCAAACAATAGACAGGCTATCTTTACCTGCCGGTACAGACCAGAAGGACTTTTCGTAGTTTAGTATAATACATCGGCAGATCGCATCCAGATAACCCGACGTTTCGCAAGAAGCTGATGTACAACAGAATGACGAAAAATATTGATTTTTTTGGCCGTGTGATAGTGAATTTTGAAGTGTTAACAGGTGTGAGATAGAAGAAAGTTTTGGAATTGGCATATCTGACTAATTTGAGATATAGCTATCGCGGTAGTCATGAAAAACACAGCATAGCAGCCTATCTCTTGAGTGATACATACGCAAGTCTTTATTGTTCCTTGTATCGTTATCGTTCATTATCATTAAACTAAAATAATTTTTCATTTCTCGTTCGTATTGACTATCTATGGGCGTAGATAATATAAAAACCTTTTAAACATTAGTTGTAACTGTCTTTGGATACTAAATTGTTTTGTTAAAGAAAGTGGTACAAATCCCCCTATAACATTGTTGAGAGGATCTTAGGTATATGCTCTTCTTGAGATAATATACAACAGTTGCATTTAGATAACACATAGCTCCAATAGCAATAACAGAAGATCCTGTGTTCTCGTCACTCTGTTGGCCATGAAAATCTTTGACTTATGAGCTGTTGTGTTAAGAAAAAAAGGACATTAAAAAGTGTCTGTCCATAGCCAAATTTTGTCAAAGCATAATTCAAGAGATGGAATTACTATTTTGACTGGTAAAAAGTGCAGCTGTCGGAAATTCTAATCCATGAATAATGATTGGCTTTGTGTGTGCCACCATTGATTTACTGCACAGAAGTTTGGAATTAAACTATCCAGTTATAGAGAGACATCTTATATAAAGTGATTCTCTATCCGAATTTCTAGTAGTATAGGAAAATCTGTGAAGCTCTAATTTTTTAAAACGTTAACCACCGGGTTAAAATTAATAAAATTTTATTTTCTTCAGAAATTTCACATTCATACCAGGAAACACTAATGCCACTATTCAATTCATTTTATAACAGACATTTTGTGATTATATAAAATAAAAATTCTTCTTCCAAAGTTTCCGGGGTGAATTTGTAATTTTGGATTAAAAGTGGAATGTCAAATGAATGACCAATCGACGCCACGTATGCGTCCTCGGTAGCGAACGTGTTAATATTGTGTGTCAATGGATACCTAAACATAATAAGATGGTTTACTTCTGTTAATTTCGACAAGTATTCTTCCCATTTAACTCGAGAATTGGATGGTAATTACTCATTCCTGTCGTATATCGTTTGCCATAGACATTGCAAAAATATTTTGTCTTTATTACGAATAGTGTCATGCAAGCCTAAAAGATCATATAGCTTAGCAGTTTCACATAAAACACTTTTAGAATATATATCTTTGGGATTGATATTAATTTTGGAAACAAAATGATCAACCTCACAGTCATAGAGGATACCAGTAGCCTTTACAGATATTTGTCTTAAATGTTAGTCAAATGTCTATTCTGAAATTGCCATATCTTGCAATAACTCGGAGAGATTTGAAACCCATTTACGTAATTCCATGCCTCATCTTTATAAAATCTGGTATCAATGAGATTCCAGTGCTTGAGCGTTTTGTATGGAACATGCACCAGACAAACAATTGTCTATATACACTTAGGGCTGGACGATATATTGATAAAATCGATAAAACCGATATAAAATGCATATCGTGATATCGATATCAAAAAATCCTACCCAACGGTATATCGCAAATATCATAAATTTGACGAAAACTATGAAAACCACGATATTAAAAGCTCTTTCTCGTCTTCGAGTATTCATGAATACGAGTAGTGTGAGTTCCCCTAGCCTAAACCAATATACACCGTATTCATGAATACAACGGTGTGAATTCTCGCAGCTGATAAGGTTTTTGAAAAGAGGAAGGGTGATTTTCTCCAACGACCACTAACAGTGGATGAAATATCGTTTTTATGCTATTGACGGTGCAAGTTAAACTCTGAGCGCATGCGTGGGATATCGCATATTCATTCATTTCATTATGATATTCAGCGGTATCGGTGTGGATGAATATTCGAAGTTTTTAAATGATGTGTGAATTAGGGGGATAAAGAAAGGAAGTATTTTATTTGCAGCAGTTGATTTAATGAGACAAATGAGCAAAGAATAATTTAGACATGTTTTTATTTGTTTTTTGTAATTATTATTTTATGTAAAAATTATTAATTCCTTAGTAGTATTTATTAATGCATATTCTAGGGTAAAGAAGGATTTTTAAACATGCAACTATTTTTACTTCTATACCGCGAGTTTTTTTCTCCCCAGAATTTATTTTAAAAATCGCGTTCGCGTGACAAATATGAGTATTTGGTATTTGATTGCCTCTGTATATATGACCACTGTTCACTGCCTAAAATCATTTGGTGGTAATTTTGCATTTAAAATTTTAAAACCATTAACCATTATTATATTTTATTTGCAACGATGGAAATGAATATCATGCAATTTTAATTTTAAAAGAATAAAATATGTTGAAATGTTTCTTCCCTATTTTTATGCGATTTACCCCCCCCCCCCCTTCTTTACAAATGAGATATTAAAAAACAGTTTAGGCGATGGCACGGCAAACAAGAAAAAGATAATATATATTTATTTCTTCATAATTTTAGTTGTAAAATATTAATGTACTATCTGATAAAAAAATAATCGAACTTTCAGATTATTCATTGTTTAATTATTTTTCATATTTCCATCAATTTTTTTAATTTTCTTCGTGCTTTTTAGGTGCGTTCGTAATTATATAAATACGTAGCACCTATTGTCGTCGTCTGGTTCGGCCGTCTGTCCACATATGACAACGCAAAAACTACTTTAACGAATGGTTTGAAATTGGAAATTTAAGGTATATTATATTTGCAGAATTTTGTCGAGACGTTTGAAATTTTATGAAAATCTAATCAAAACTGTAGCAGATATTAATAAAAATATTTATTAAGAAATTTGATTTTTTTTTTAAATCGGTGCTTTTTTGTTATAGGAGTTTCCGAAGTTCAATCGTCAAGCGACCGAAATACTTATTTTATTACAGAAATTAATCTGCAGACGATATAATTCATTTCACAGAATAAAAAATCATCAAGATCGGAATATTTATATAACTAGCTATAGTACGAACGCACCTCATTTGTCATGTTTGACGTACAATTTCCAACTTGTTTCCATTATCATGAAAAAATGTGTATGACCATTTAATACTCTAACCAGTCTTGAATTCCGATATTTTTCTCTGGGAGGTATTTCGAAGGTTCGGGATGGCGGGTAGCTGTGTTTGTGTGGAGGGGGGGGGGGGTTATCATGGGCGCCTGCAAGGGAGGACAATTGCCCCTCCCTGAATTTTGAAATTTAAATCTCTATTTTTTTATGTTGAAAAAAAAATATATAATTACGCACTGAGAGAAGAAAGAACTATGAAATTTTGGTCACTGGGGATCTGCCCGCTAAAACTCTCATGGAACAAAGTTTTTATTATTTTTTTTCAATTTTGTTTGAGTTTATGTGTTGAAAAATTATCTCATCTGACGAAAAAGAGATGTAAAAAAATATATTTTTTATTTGTTAAATTTCTGTATTGCATGTTGAGGACTATCAGCACAACTGTTTCAATATCTTACACCTCCCTGTGTTTCGTCGGCGTCCATGGCATTATGGTATTCAGCGTGTGTGTGAAGGGGGGGGGGGATTTGCACTTTCGGGACATTAATTAACCGAAAATGTGGAGACTCTAGGGACTCAGTATCACCCCTGAATTTCTCACTGACTGTAATGTTAAAGTAAAACAATTTCTGTTGAAATATTTTACATGATAGATAATGTTTCTCTGAAGTGTTTATTTCAGTTATTTGGGATTTTGAATATATCAGTACAGGAAATTGCTGATTGTTTTAATGTAACATATACTGTTAAATTTATTATATTATAAATTGAGTGGAGGAGGGTGTGAAGCGAACCAATAATTACAATGAACAAACCGAACATTTTTGTTTGAATTGTTGTAATAATCAGTTTCATTACTTTGTTAGAGATTTCACAAGAAGCTAAAATTTCATAAAGCGCAAATTGGCGAATAATTTAGTAAAACTTATTTTATATTATTTATAGATTTTTTTATGCAAGTAATGCTCTTTAAATGTTATATATAACAATTGTTTTAATAATGGAATATGGAAGTATTTAAAATTTCCATGTTTGGTGCCAGATGCGGCTTTACTAGCCCGGGTCCCTTGAAGGCGAAATTTTTATTCATTGCTACAAATGATATCTTTTATATATATTTAAGTTTTAACCAAATTTTTTGTCTATTTCCCGCCAGTTTGATTTTAGCGACTCAAACAGTCTCCCTAATTCGCTTTCGTCTAAAGCCAGCCCTATTGTGGAAATACGAGTAAAACTGATTTTTGGTAGATTTCGTAAGAAATACTACCTATTACATTCTCCCCTGTTGGTATTTTTGAAACACTTTTGCAGATCTACGCCGATCATGACTCCCAAAACCACCCCCAGTTCAAAACTTTATCTATCTATCTATCTATCTATGTCACTTTCTTATGGACACGATAACTGCAATAATTCTGAACGAATCTCTTCCAAACTGACACATAAAATCAAGAGGCATAAAATCTCGGTCAATCTCGTTAATGGGCAAAATCGAACCAGGAGGGGGGGGGGGCTAATTGTGAAAACAGAAAAAAACCCATAACTTCTTAATTATGATTCTTAATATTATCTAAAACTTTTATATTGACAAGTTTTTTTATAAGACCAATCCTTATAGGAAAAAAAAAATCCCTGCCGGCTCCGCTTGCAAACAAGTTGGAAAACAAGATTGTGGGCGGTCCCAACTGCGGCATCATAGCAAAAAGGTAATTTCTTCCGCAATTCCCAACAAACAGGCGCCCCACGGTCTGCGTCTTTGAAATCTACCTGTGCCTCTAGGCCGAGCCGTCATGGATTTTTTTTTTATTTCTTTCTTCTTCTCAAAATATTCTTTTATTTATTCTGTATATTTAGTTTTAATATCACGATATATCGTCATATCGCGATATTTAGCTGACGATATACCACGATATTAAAATTGAGATATCGCCCAGCCCTAATACCCATATGTGCATATGATTGTTGCTACTTTCGGGAAATAAGTTACTACTTCTTCAGGAAGGACCTTCAAAGTACGCTTTACTAGAAAAGGAGAACTATGCCATATGTCACAATACATACACTGGTGTCCAAAATAAAATGCACAAATAGAAAATCTGTCATAACTGGAGAAGTATAATTGTATATTGTAATGGAATTTAGTTCATAGCGATAATACTATGGGAAAGCATATCACAACATAGCAGTATGAAAAGAGATGAATTGTTAGTTCATACACCGACTATACTAAAAACGGTAAAACCATGATATATTATATCTCGGGAACGATATCGAATCCGTCTATTATCGAATGTAGTCACCGTAAATTTACTATAAAAGTCACACAACGAGCCGTTATGCTGTTAATGAAGGCTTCGAGAAAGTCTTGCAGAAATATATTTCATTCGTCTAAAATCGTGTGATTTTAATGTCTAGAGGGTCCTGAGAGGAGGATGACGTCATGCAATGGGTCTCCCTAGACCATCACAAACATGATCAATTTGATTGAGGTCCAAAAATAATACAATACGGCAGATATCCTCTTCATCCAGAAAGTCATAAAAAATAATGTTTTAATGCAATAATCACGACACTAATGCCAAAAATATCAGATATTTAAACGATGGAATTTCAAATTCCGTTACACAACTTACGCTAAACACCATTTATTCAAAACTGTATGCTAACATTATATTGCCCGCTCCCTAAAATATATATGGTACTAATTTTATGAATTTTAGTTGTAGCTATTCTGAATTACTGTCAATAATGTATTTGTAACTTTAATTTTGGACAGCAGTGTAATTCAAATATTTTCAAAGAAGCTTCCTTCTCAATTTCCAAACATATTTTTGAAAATTTCTTTGAGATGGATTCACCAATATTTGTCTGTACATTTTCTTTATATCCACACAGAATGTATATTTAAGTTTCCTAAGTTTATTTATAATGGATGAATAATCTTGTTGAATTGTTTCACTGTTTAACTGATTAGAGTTAAGTGAATGTAGGCTGGAAGTGTTTGAGCTGGAATTGAAATCTAAACGTAGAGGAATGGATGTCTTTTTTGGTGTATACACAGCATGATGCGGAATAAAATAAGACACATTTTTTGAGTTTGAATTGTAATTTATATCATATGTACTAAATAGTCATATTCTTTCATTAAAACTCTGTCTGAGTTAGTCATAATTTTATCTTTATCTAACCTAGACCATAAACTATTTAATATCTTAACTACATTTTGTTTGCAAGAACCCAATTCTGATTCAACATTTATTTCATTGGTAATTCCTATATAAATCTCCCAGTATCATCGCGTTCATACGTGTTTTTAAAATATTCTTCCCAAAATAAATCTTCTTTACCCTTAATAAATTCTCATTGTACCAAGTTAAGACTATTTTTCAAAAAATATTTTAAAGGATTTTATTAAACTAGTTTTATTCAACAGACAACAATAAGATTGTTTGCTAATTTGTGGGGGTGAACCCGCAACTAAATATGCAAATTCCGCATTTTAAAATACACATTCCGTTTGTTAACTGAAATTGTTTTCCCTTTAAAATTTCAAAAATAGTTCGCTACCAATTAATGCATCTATTTGTGTAGTATCATGAAAATTGATGTCGTCTAAGTCTATACAATTAGGGATGGATAAATTTGAAATATCTAATTTTGTAAATGGGATATAATTCGTAATTTTTAGTAGAACTGAAGATTCTATATTTCGCGTAACTATTCCAATTTTATTAAATACTTCTGCATTTGAAATACATTTCCCTTGTTGATTAGAACCGTTTATTATTGTAATACTACCTGCAAAAGGTTTCAATTTTAGATCCAATTCCCTGGATACGGTGTCATTAACAATAATTATGTAGGAACCAGAGTCTAAAATACTGTGTAAACAAACTTTTTCTCCATTTGAATCCTTTATCAAGATTATAGCAGCGTTCAATAATGCCCAATCCTGTCCTTCATTAGCTAAAATATTGCACACAGCTGTCTGGGAATTTTGCGGTTCAGAAGTAATTAGTTGTTTATCTTTCAAAGATTCATTTTCATTAATTGACTTCATTTCTGGAAGATTATTTACTTCAAACAAAAGAGCATTATATGAGCTTTGGCATAACACTAATTACACTGACTGGCTAAATTACACTGACCCGTATGTAATCGGAAGCAATTATTAGATAGTTTATTTATTATTTTCAAACTTATTTCTGTTATAATTTTTTATAATTTGAAAGGTAAGGCATCTAAATAGCGGATGATTTATTTTGCATAAAATGTATGACTTCATGTTAGTATATTTGTTGGATCTGAACAACCAAACCTCTCGATTTATTTACGACGTAATTGGTTTTTTTAATGTTTTTGTGCATTTGCTTGAAGTGGATAGGATGTACGTGATACACATTCTAGCATGATACATCTGTATTACAAAAATTATAATAAGTAATCCAGTGTAGTTGTCATTTGTTGTTTCTAAAGGTAATTCAAATTGTTTTTTGGGTTTTCCTACCCATCTTTTACACACTTATATTGAAAATAGTAGTTCCGACATATTATTTTGATTATATTCAAGTACCTTTAAGGCCCTATATTTTTATTCATACAGTCAATAAAAGTACGTAACTCTTTAGCTGATTCATCATAAAGTTTTTCAAAATTTTGAATTCAGGATATATGAGAATACACAAGAACTGTTACTCAGTGCTGGGAATAGAGAGGGGTTGCTGACTCTATTTTTTAACCTCACCTTTTAAAGACTCCTTCAATAAAATAGGTTCATTTAATTTATCCTTATTAATAATCAAATTTGTAAATTGAATTTTGAAATTAGCAAAATCACAGTATACACCTTCAAAGGAAGGTGGTGAAATTTTAGGGAAATGAACTTTTGGTTGCCATTCATTTGAAATTTCATTCACAAAAACAGAATTTGATACAGTTTTAAAAAAGATTAATGAAAGTTTCAGGCCCACTTCAATTTCTTCTAGTCGGTAATTTGGGATTTCAATGCTCGACCCTATTTCTTCAAGCTCAAGCGTTGAGTATCATGAATGTCATAATATTGATCCCCTATTTGTTCCAAATTTAATTTGGAAGCTTTCAGTCTTTTTCAATTTGATTTCTAATTCGCTCAGTTTTATGACTTTATTACCAGTTTCAGTTAAAAACTGTTCTAATCCGGTGATGGAAGGTTTCACTGTGTCTCTTGAAGGGTTTTATGTGTCAATAAAAGATCTTCGACTATCGTCTGACCACTAATGTCAATGGTCGAATAGCGTATAGATGTTTTTTTAGATTTGAAATCTTCCTTATTAACATTCTTGTACAAAAACCATCACAAAACACAGCATAAATTATTTCTTGGATATACTTAGATTAAGAATTATTTAAACTTACATATCTAATTGTCACCGCGTGTATTGAGTGAAGCATAATTTGACGTGTTGAAGGCTACAGAAATTCAAAAGTTTAGTGACTATTTTCTGTACTCGCTCACTAGAGGAGCTACACGTAATACGATAAAGGACACACTCATTGTCCATATTTAACTTTATTTAATTATTAAAGTAAACTGTATGTTGTTTACGTGTGTCAGTTTTATTAAAAAACATGCATTTGTCTTGTAATGTCTTCTTCATGCATTTTTTGCGCGTTTAAACTGGTGATAGGATATAAAAAAATTACATTTCTGGGCTGGTAATAAAATTACTTTAAAATTTAAAACATCAATTATATACTAAATCGAGGAGGGTCTATACTTTTGTAATTGACTTTTTCCCAAATATCGGACCATTTCTAAGATAGGAAAGCTAACTCCACAATTTGCCACTAGGTGACACAGTAAGCAGTCTCACAGCCACTTTAGTATATATTTAGATACCCCATTTATGACTATAGCTGTCGACGTTCTTAATTATATATTTCTGCAAATTTTACCGAATCTCCTTTTCATCTCACAAACAAAAAACATCAATTTTAGTTTTGTCAGTCATTCATAGGCTATCTCTAAAATACTTATCAAGCTTTAAGTTACGCATTTATTATTTTTGACTAACATATCTTTATTTTGAAAAAATATAGAATATAAATCTGACATGAAAAACAATACACACACACACACACACACACACACACACACACACACACACACACACACACACACACACACATATATATATATATATATATATATATATATATCAGTTATACCTAGCTTCATCAGTTTCGTTGCATTTTTTGAAGTTATATTCGATACATTTGCATTTTGCTAACTTGCAAGTACTTCTAAAATAGTTAAAAGAAATTTTAATATTTAAAACACTATTATAATGGTTATGAAAAAAGAAGGATTGCATAAAAATTAATTTCCTTATCAATTTATGTTTAGAGCAATTTTCGAAAAATGGATAGAATTAGGATGTTTTTCTTTTTTAAATTTTTTCATATATAAAAATAAATTTACTCTCTGCAGTCTAAATTACAATAAAAGACTGACATGTCATAGAAAAAAGGTCATTTAATTTAGGTAGGGTGGTTTTTTATATATTCTTATTTGAAAGAAGGTTTTTGGGAGTGTTGAGGTATTAACATTAATAAAAAATTCTCAACAAAAGTAATACCTATAAGTAATCATAGATAATCAACAATTATGGTTTCATATTATTATTTAAATGTAAGCAAAATCGGAACCTAACACTTTTTTAATTTTCAATGAGAACAATTTGAAATATATAAATTAGCATTTATGAAAAAGTGATACCATACAAATGTTAACATAAAAGGTGCACTACAAGATGAAATAAAAATCCCTCCTGTAAGATATTCTTTTACAGATAATAATCCAATTTTATGTGAAGCCTTTAAACTAAATTTTAAATATACTTTTGTATCTATATATTTAAAACGAAAGACGCATTCTGTCAAATTTTTACACGAATATCGTCTCTTTATGCATGCGTCAAAGTTTTTTTGAAGGATTCTCCCCTCGAAACGGGAAACTTGATTGATTAGCCTGTTTAGCCTAGGGGGGTTGAAAAGGGTTGATTTAAAGACCTTCTAATATATTTTTGCTCTGAGGTTGAAAGCTAAAGCCTTTTTTTTTCTTCTTTAAAGAACTCATGTTTTACTACTAAATATGCATCTTTTTTTGCAAAATTTTAAAGAGAGCTTGGTATCATGGTTTATCTGGGTTTTAGAATCAGACTGATAAAAGTAAAATTAATGAAAAATTTTAAAGGCCACCTACTTAAAAAAAAATAGAAAATACTAAATAGTGTTATATATATATATTTTTTAATTTTTGAGACTGTAGTAAGTAAAAATAAATCATTCAATTAATATTTTTAGTTAAATTCTTGCTAAATTAATTCAAGTATAACAGGATGGAAATTACAAGCTTAAAATTATTTCATTTCATTAGTTGAGTATGTTCGACTGACAACAAAATCTATCATCTTATATCTATAGGAATTGCTTACACAATATAACAATTCATAAAATTTTCAAAAATAATTTGAAAGCAGCTAATTAAAAAATAAAAGCATACTTCTAAAGGAACTTTCAAGTTATTTACCGTCAAATCTTGACGGGTACCATCAGGTATAATTTAATCTAATTTTCCAATAATTGAATTTTAATTTACGTATTTTTTTAGCCATATTTTACTGAAAGTATTATCTTTCAATCAGCAAAAGAATTTCCCTATTAACATGACACATATATTAATATTTATTTGTCTCTAATAGAAGGGAAACCTTTATGATTTGCGAGTCAATTAGTATTTTTGAGTAGAAAGTTTCTCTTTTAGTATGCAACTGTGATTTTTAATTTTCTATTTTTACTAAAAATTAATTTCTGATACGAATAAAACAAAAGGTCTGAATGTCGTTTTCCAATAAATGAGTAGTTTTTTTTCTCCTTCTGCAGTTATTTACCAAGGTATCTATCTAATACATTATGATTGAGAATTATCTACTGAATTTAATATGAGTGTATTTTCTAAACTATATGTTTTATGCCAATGATATAAATTACCATTAATCATACTCACATAGAAGTTTATAGGTGTTCAATATTCAGCCCTCTATAGCTGCAAGGAAAATGTTTAGAAAGTAGCTGGATCAATTACTCCCAATGACGCCATGTGCCATTGTGTTCACTGCACCTCTGATATTTTTTTTAGGTAATCTAAATATTTACCTATAAATTATGTATAAATGACTTCTTTCACGAGCTCCCAAACACCCCTACAAGATAAAAGAAAATATACATAATTTTACTGAACATCCGAAGAAAAATGTCCTGTACGGCACATTGTATATCTTGGTCGCAACTGTAACTTTTGTGAAATAGAAAATATTACGGATTTCTTTATTGGTAGTGTTTAACAGCTTAAGGCAGACTGCTCAGACGTGGAAAACCAAGTATTTCGAGCATAATGTCTCCCTGCACACAGGGTATATTCCAACTCGGTATATTCCAACTCGGTGTACAGGCCACCAAGCTTGTACGAAGACAAAAAGGGTGTACAAAGATGAAAATTGCAAAAATAATGGATAGCCAGAAGGGAAGAAAACATAGAAAAACTATACGTAGAGCTGTATGCTGCGTCACATAGCGGTCACAATGAAATAAAAGATATGGTCCAGGAAAAAGATAATATTATAAGGAACAGAAAGATATGTAAGTTAAGGAATTATGATAACAAAAAAAATGAAAAGAACTCAGAATCCGGGATACTATGTAAAATAATCCCTATCTCTATTGGAAAACCACTTTTTCCGACAGTAATTATTGCAATTTTGCAAGTTTTAAATGATTCTGAAATACTTAAAATGTAAAAAAGGAGCGAATTTAAGTCCTAAAACTAAGAAAGAAAGATTTAAGCTGTAAAATAACACACTCTATCTCTATAGAAAAACCACTATTTTCCAGTAGAATTTATGGATATCTGGAATTTTGTACTAAATGGTATGGAACTCCCGTGCGCAAAATATCTACGGAAAAAGTTGAAAAATATATCCCTCCTATGAAGAATCTGAAATTCTGAATGGCTTACGCTAATATGGCTAATAAGAAATTTTAGCAACTCGAAAAGAAATAAGTATTTAACCTTTAAAGTAACTTTTGTAAGAAGAAACATTTAGAACTTCGTATTCAGGAAGAAAGACTAAGGGGGGGGGAACCCTAAACGAGCCTGATCGGAAGAAATAAGAAATAAAGCCTATTTAGCATATTAGTCATTGTAATATGTACATCTTGATATTCATTTGGAGAAAAATTGGAAGGGATGGAGAAAAGCCTTACTTAAAAGGGGGGGGAGCAATGCTATTAATAAACAAGAAAGAAAAATCATGTGTCAAGCATAGATTATGAAACACTTTCCATAACAGCCAGAAAACTGTAACGAAACTTCACCGTTAAATAACGTGAAAGAAGATATGTAAGTAAACAGTTTAGAAAATATTTAACACATTAAAAAATACAATTTTCGAAATTACCTTCCAGTGTCAAAAAAATAGTCGAATTATTTTGTGCAGCCCTGTATATGATCAATAGATGCGGATATATAGCATGATAAAATAATGTTCAGTTAGAATATTCTCATTTAGCAATTTTCTCCGATCGTTGGAAATCCACTCGAAATCCTTTGTACAGCCCTGTATATTATCTGAAGACTTTTATACACACCACATATTAAGCTAAAAGGAACTTAAAACTCACTCGCAGCAATTACCAACCGTAAACGACAATGTATCTCTTTCTTTGAGTAGCCCTGTATATGAATTTATTTATATTCCGCAAACTTCTTTTAGTCTACCAAATATTGTTCAACAGGAAAATACGTAACACAATGAAAAATTACCCTTAAGCCATTCACTCCCGTAGTCTGTAAAACTAACGGATTCCCTTGCGTAGACCTGTATATGGACAACCGAATGTATAAACACAAACATACTATGAAAAAAAATATTTAAACTTAAAAACGCAAACTAGAGTTTAAAACGCACTTAGCACAAATAGACTGTAAATATCGCACATGTACTGTAACCGATATCGTTTGTGTGTCCCTGTAAATAAACGCAATGCACACCACACTTTCAAGAGAACAATTTATAGTGAACCTCAGTAATGCATATGTTTTAATTATGTTTGAAATAGTGAAATATCACTAAATTATACTGCAAACGATTTTTCCCCATAGAACAATGTGTAACAGAATTATTTTGTTTGACCCTGTAAATGAATAATTAATGCTTTGCACCCCAAATTCTACAAAAAGCATGTTTTAATGCGCTTCATAATTATACATCAATTTCATCAGGTTTTAAATGAGGTAGCATCATCAAAATGCACTTGAACATATAATACTAAATTTCATATAATACTGAAACGATTATTTCCCATTGACTATAATGTGACGGAATACGTTTGACTGTCACCGTATAAAAACTATAAGTGCTACACACTTCACCTTAAATAGGTAACATTCTGTACTAAACGACAATAAAATACAAAAATTTCAAGGCGATTCGAGTATGTTTACGTGAGTTAGAGCACGGACAGACAAACCGAAGTCATAAACACTTTTCAACTAGGCTGGAGGGTGTTAAAAAAATTATAGAAGGGATTAAATATAATTTTAGGGACCTTAAAATCAAAAGAAATACTATAAAAATACCATTGAAGGAGTTAAAATATAAAAAGGTAAAGTAAAAATATTAACTGGGATATTGCAGAAAACCGAAATGAAAGTGACATTGTTCAGTTCTTAAAGTCGGGAATAGTTTTAAACAAATAAATACCCATATTATTACATTCATCAATTGGCTAAAATTGCTAACTGTGAATATTTTAACTGACCTAAATTTTATCATACTCTGTACTATATATCCAAATCTATAGATTATATACAGGGCTGCACAAAATAATTGGATTTCATTTTTGACTATGAAACGTAAATGCTGAAACATTGATTTTTAAATGTGTTATATGTATTCTAAACTGTTTACTAAACTAAATATCTTCTTTCACCTTAATTAACGGTGACGCTTCGTTACAGTTTTCGAGATGTGTTGGACAGTGTTTCATAATCTATGCTTGACGCATGACTTTCCGTTCTTGTTGGACAAAAAATATTTTTTTTTTGTTCCGTTGTTCTAGTTTAAGTAAACGATGGGTTATCATATCCACTACTGGAACGCTTTTTTTCGAATTTCTCCTGCCCATCTTAAGTTAAGGTATAATTTTTTAATATATCAATTAAAATAAAATACAGTTTTCTACTTTAACGTATCTAAATTAATTTAGGTAAATGGATTTTTATAAACACTTCGTATTTCTGTAAAAAATTAATAGCCGAAAAAGCCAAAAAATTCACGTCCATTTTACTTCTTAATATATTTCGTATGAGTTGCATCTTTTCCTAAGATTTTATTTTTCATCGTGCATATTCGGTTTCTTTTTTAAAATCAAATTCCGTCGATTATCGTAGAATAAATTTAGCATGAATGTGGTAAAAATGCAACTTTTACATCTTTTAGAACAGAAAATTCATACAAATTCATCTGAACTAAACATTACACAATCAAGGCAGACCACTTATTAAGGCTTAAACCGTAGAAAGTTTTCTTGGAAGCATAAACACATTTTTTTTATACAATCATGAGTTCGCGTAACAACTTAATATGACAGGTTAATATGATGAACTTAATATGACGAAACGCTTGGGATTGTATTTTCCTATATATCCTTATTAACTTTAATATGTTATCTTTTCCAGTATTTCTTTATTATCTTCCATCAGTAAGCATGCTTTATATTATGCTATGAAGAAAGATCTGTGATTAAGTAACGTGAATTAAAAGTAGAAAAATATGCTAAAAATATGCTATGTTATAATTATTAGAAAGTGTAATTTATATATTTTCTAATTATAAACAAGTTGGAAATTGTACGTCAAACGTGACAAATGAGGTGCGTTGTTACTGTTATTATTTCAGTGAAATTAATTATATCGTCTATTATTATGATATGATTAATTTCCTTAATAAAATAAGTACATTCTAAGTTGGCAACATTTTATATTTTGTTGACATTTACTGAAAATTCCAATGGGAAACTTAAGCCTACTTTTGAAAATTTCAGAACTTGAAATCCATATTTAGACTCTTTTTCCATTTACTATCTGTTTTTAAATTCATTAATACGGAAATAATATGCCTCCATCTTAAATATGACGTAATCACACTGGCAACTTAGAATCATTACCTATCTTGGGCTATCATTGAATTAATTACGTATGATAGTTAATAGAATGAATACAGACCTGCCAAGCCTCCGGCTTTTTGGATACCGGTATTTTAGTACAGAAAATGTTGTTTTATTTTATTGCAGAATTCTGTGATTTGAAAGAACAACATTTTTCTTTAAAAATTTACTGGTGTGCAAAAAGGAGGAGACTTGGCAAATCTGTGAATATAACTTTTATTAATATCTTTTTAAGTTTTGATTCGATTTTCATAAAATTTGAAATGAATATTGCAACAATTATGTATATTACATTTCAAACCATTCGGTTGGGTAGTTTTTGCAGTGTTATATGCAGACAGATGGACAGACGGACGGCCCAGATGAAGACTATATGGATTACATATTTATATAATTACAAACGCTCCTAAAAACGTAAACTGAATGTAGTGATTCAATAATTTTGATAAAGAAACATAATTATATATTTAAATTAAAAAATTATATATATATTTAAAGGCATGTTTGTGAGAGTTTTTTAATTATTCAAGAGAAAAAGAGAATGCTTTTACTAAGCATGAATTAATCATAATATTGACAGAAAAAAGCTTTCAGAGAAGCCATTTATAAGAAAAGTAAATTGAAATTTCCTGTCTGTGCAAGGGATATCCCGTTTACCTTACACATGCAGCATAGTAGTAATGTGCTAAATCTGCCTTGATGTCCAATGTGCATTAACAATTCTAATTAATTATCTATGCCTATCTTTACAATATTTATAATGTAGTTTCTGATATGCTCATTAACATAATTATGTATATTTAATTATAAATAAAATGGTATTGATATTATTGATTTTAAAATTACAATTCTAATGTTAATTTACTCTTCAATTGTTTTCCAGGTTATTTCTATTTTTCAGAGTTTAATATTTAACCTTAGAGATTAGTTATAATAATAGTAGAAAAGTAAGTTAATGTGACTTTGCTATGAAGTACAAATGGTCATAATGGTCATAAGTGTACAGTCTTAACTGTGACAAAATGTGACATTTTTAATTCGTCACCCATTGGTGATTGTCATGTAATGACTTATCTATGAAGACACCATGGCCGATATTTTAAAGATATGTAACTCGTCACAAACTTGTCAACACAATGATTATGCTACGACGCATCTGTCATATTACGTGAAGACGATGATAACTATAAAACTTGAATATTTTAGTCACGATGAAGTCACATTTCTGTCATATTTTTGTTATGACTGTATAAGGTCTTTATTGGAAATATCCACTCATTTTAAATTAAGTATTTGTAAATCTCACTTGACTTCTGTTTACGTTTAAAAATAGAAAATAAAATAATTAATTTTAATAAAACAACATATTTCTATTTTACAGTTTCAAGCTATTTTTGAAATAATTTTCAATTTAGCAACAAAAGCTAATAGCAATAAATTTCTTTTTTTTTTTAAATTTCTTTCCATTTTACGAAGTTATAACGCAAGTTATTTCGATTCACTAACTTTTCAGCATCTATAGAATAGTTAGGAGACATTACATTATTCAAAACACTATCACATAACTTAGATATATATATAAAAAATACAAATGAATGAAAAATTCATTTCCTGATCATTTACGTTCAAAGCAATTTTAGAAAAATCGTTCGAAATAGAATTCATTTCTTTTTTTTATATATATGAAAAAAAATTAACCATCGCAGACTAAATCGCAAAGAAAGAAATATGACTGACATCTGGAAGGAAAAAAAGTTCATTTAATTCAAGTAGGAGGGCTTTTTATTCATACTCAGATAAAAAATAAAAACTACCAGGCAGTTATGAGGAATTCACATTAATAAAAATGACATAGCAAGAAAATTTCGTAAAATTATATGTAGCTTTTTATTACATCATATATACAGGGTGTATCCTCTCATCGTTGTCCAATAGCTATTTTATTTAAAAGCTACAGCTCTAATTTCAAAAATATCTCAGGTATTGTTCACTATCATATCAAAAGTCATTTATATGGATTAATTTTTGTTAAGTTATAAAAGTAAAATTTTTATACGGCTTATATATTATATGTAAAAGCAGTTTATATAAGTTCCAACATGTAAAACAGTAAAAAATTCACTTTTGTACAACAAAAACGTACCTAGATATGATAATTTTAATTTTATGAATTTGCGATTTTTTTTAACTGAAAATGGAAAAACGGGATTTTGATGCCAGAAAATGCTGAAAATGTGAAACAAAGTTTATTCAAAGTGATACTTCGGTAAATTTTGGTCGTACAAAAATGAATATTTTTAATTGTTTACATGTTAGAACAAGTAGAAAGCGTTTCTAAACATAATATACACTGAGAAAAATTATACTTTCAAGTCTGAGTAAATCGATTTTTTCATTTTGTTATGAAACTTTTTGTTTCAAATATGACGATCCAATGCTTTTAATTCTGAAATTCCAAAAATATTCGGAATATTGAAACATGGACCTATTCAAAACTGAACACATAGAGGGTAGTTCATACTCATTTTTGAAGCATGGACATAATCAAAAATGATTAGAATCAGTTCAAACTCAACTTTGAAATATGGAAATACTAAAAATTAGCACATAGAAGTCGGTTCATACTTATTTTTGAAACATGCACATACTCAAATATGAGCACATGATTTTTTATTCTTGAGTGTGTGCATATTTTCAGAAAAGGGAATATACATGTTTCAAACTTGAATAACTTTGATTCGGAGGCATTTTGACTATCTGACATACTCAGATTTGAGTATTTTTTGCTCAGTTCTAAAAGTGTCGCTTTTAGAGTGCAGAAGGAAAAACTACAGAAGAATTCCCTTGTGCAAGGCCTTACAGCCTGACCATATGATAAATATAAACAAGAACAAAAAATCATACATCAGGCATATATTACGAAACACTTTCCAACCCTATAATAATATTATTAAGTATATTCAATGTATTCAATGGTTGGAGTATTACAGTTGAGATTTTTTCCCACAGAGTGAAAATATGCCGGGACCAGGACTCGAACTTGGGTACTTTGGTTTGCCGTACCAACGCTCTCCCTACTGAGCTATCCCGACGATATCCTGGGCTCCCACATTTTCACTCTGTTGGAAAAAATCTCAACTGTGATACTCCAACCATTGAATATAATTTACCCAGTTGAATATACTTTCCCCTGTTCATTATGACCTAATTGCATGGTTTACAGGAGTTTCCGTGCTGTTTCAAGATTCATTATGTAAATGCTATAGTTATGGCTCGGATGAATGAAATTACTGGGTAAATTATATCCAATGGTTGAAGTGTCACAGTTGAGATTTTTTCCAACAGAGTGAAAATATGCCAGGACCAGGACTCGAACCTGGTTACTTTGGTTTGCTGTATCAACGCTTTCCCTACTGAGCTATCCCGACGATATCCTGGGCTGGCATATCTCACTCTTATTTGTTCGACAAGGCTGTGAACTGCAGCCCTAATTTCATTCATCCGAGCCATAACTATAGCATTTACATAATGAATCTTGAAACAGCACGGAAACTCCTGTAAACCATGCAATTAGGTCATAATGAACAGGGGAAAGTATATTCAACTGGGTAAATTATATTCAATGGTTGGAGTATCACAGTTGAGATTTTTTCCAACAGAGTGAAAATGTGGGAGCCCAGGATATCGTCGGGATAGCTCAGTAGGGAGAGCGTGGGTACGGCAAACCAAAGTATCCAGTTCAAGTCCTGGTCCTGACATATTTTCACTCTGTTGGAAAAAATCTCAACTGTGACACTTCAACCATTGAATATAATTTATCCAGTTGTATATACTTTCCCCTGTTTATTATGACCTAATTGCATGTGTGGCAACTCCGACTGCCTATATTAAAATTCACTCTAAGCTGTCGAAATATAAATAATCAATTTTAACGTTAATTGATTTCTAAATAAAATTGGTAAGATATAAATTTTCTTACCTCTAAATTCCAATCGGGACATCGGTGCTCCGCGCTGTTCATGATTCCTTATATTTCAGCAAAAACAAACATTCTTGAGAGACGAAAAGACTTTACTCAAAATAAAATTGCAGAGATTATTAAACACAGCACTATTTAATAACAAATAACACGACGAACACAAATCATTATTTACAGCTTTCTAATTGAGCAACACGCTCTCAAAATATCATAATCACAAACTAAAAACTAACGTTAAAGTTCTAATAAAAATTGTTCTGAAAAAGTTACGCAATAAACATAATGTTGCGCGCATGCGTCAAAGTCTCACTGTCTCTTTTCTGCAAATCTAAGTACATCCCTACCTCTACACTGAGTAGATGTAAATAATTGTCTTTTGATCTTGCATAACTTTAAGCAGAAAAGGGGTATGGATGATGTAAATGAAATGCATTCCAAATTACAACATCCTCCCACCTTTGAGTTTCAGAGTCTGGAACTCAAATCTTCCAATTAGTTCGAGGTTTTAGGACACGCCCATATCTGTAACGATGAACTGAAACGTCCGACGTACTGTCACTGACTGAACCACTAGGAGGATTACTAGCACCTTTATGTTCATTAAAATCTTCTTTCTTTTTAATGTCCTTAAAATGGTTTCTCATACTGTCGTTATCTTGTGATACTTCTAAGGATATTAACCTGCTTTTAGCTCTTAAATATTCCCCAGTTTTCATTCTTATTTTCACTAAGCGGATGTGTCCATCCTTAGATGGAAAAATTTCATTCACTTTGGCCAGAGGCCAATCAATTCTTTTATTATTGTCACTGGAAACAATCACAACATCACCTACTGCTAAAGGTTTCTGTATTTTCTTCCATCTACTAGGTTGTCGCAATTGGCCTAAATATTCTGATCTAAATCGTTTACGAAGGTCTTGTCTTATTTTATGGTGATAAACAAAGCTTTTGTTCAATGATTTGGCATCTAGAATATCAATATCGGGTGTACCACTACATTTCACTTCTAGCAAGAACATGGACGGAGTGAGAGGTACGATATCATTTAAATCTTCTGACACATAAGTAAGGGGGCGACTGTTGATAACTCTTTCTAGGTCACATATAATGGTTTGTATTTCTTCATAATTCATATAACTTTTTCCTAAAACCTTTCTGAGTATTCTCTTGGTTAGGCCAATCAATCGCTCCCACCACCCTCCCTACCACGGAGCTGAAGGAGGTATAAATTTCCAAATAATTTTCCTTGATATACTATCATTTTGTACTGAATTCCAGTTTATTTCTTTCAACAAATTTTCCGCTCCTACAAAATTTTTACCATTATCTGTATAGATAATAGAAGGTCTGCCTCTACGGGCTATGAATCTTCTCAACGTCAGTAAAAACACTTCAGTTGATAATGAGGTAGCTAATTCAAAATGAACTGCTCGAAAAACACCACAAGTGTATATTACTAGCCAGATTTTCCTATTTTCTTTAAGAATAAGCGGACCGGCATAATCCACACCAACAATTTGGAAAATGGCAGCTTCTCTTACTCTATCTTCAGGTAAGGGAGGAGTGGAAATTTCTACTGGTTTAAAATCGTGTCGTCTACATCTTACACAGGTTCTAATAATTTTTCTGACAGTTTTTCGGAATTTTAAGATCCAAAAATCTTCCCTTAAATTACACATCATAATTTTTACCCCGGCATCACCTAGTTTCAAGTGTCTAGATCTAATTAATTTTTCAACTACAGGATCGTCATGTGGAAGGATAACAGGAAATCTGAAATTCATAAGATCCTCTCTTAAATGTATGTGTGATTTCAGCCGCAGAACTCCAGCCGAATCTGTCATGGTCTGAAATGATTTTAGACGTTTATCTTGGGGACCAGTAAACGATTTTTGAACTAATTTCAGTAATATATTTTCAGCTTCATTCTGCTCTTCTACAGTTAAAATTTTAAATTCTCTCTCTTCTTAAGCTTTCTTACAATTTTTGTAAAATCTGTATATCCACGCGATTACTTTTACTAATTTATCATAGGAAGAAATTCTAGTGTAAAATTGTTCACTGTGAACATTTACATTTGTAGCACGAATAAGTGTTTTTCTTCTTTCTGCATCGATAGTTTCGAAATCAGGAAACATTTCTGATTTTGGCCATTCGTCCATTGTTTTCTCAACCACTGTGGTCCCTCCCACCATTTATCTCGGGCTAAAACCTCAGCGGTACAACCCCTTGAAGGCAGGTCAGCAGGATTCAATTGGCCAGGAATAAAGTGCCATTTTGAAGGATCACTTAATGAGCGAATTTCGAACACTCGATTGTAAACAAAAGGTGCCCAATTTTCATTTCTTTTTATCCAGTAAAGAGCATTGGCCGAATCAGTCCAATAAAAAATGTCAATGTTATCTAATTTTCAATCAGTTTTAACACTATTTGCTAATCTAGCCCCAATATTACAAGCCAATAATTCCAACCTCGGGATGGAAATTGTTTTCATAGGAGCAACTCGGCTTCTTGCTTGAACCAACTGACAGAAACCACCGTTCTCATTTTCGGTCCGTATGAATATACACGTAGCATACGCTACTTTACTAGCGTCGCAAAAAACGTGTAAGGAATGCAATTTGTCTGCATCTCGTGAAAAACAGCTAGGTATTTCAATAGTCCCTAATTTTCCTAATTGTTTTTTCCATATTTCAAATTTTTTCTTGATAGAAACAGGTAATTCCGTGTCTCATGTCACTTTAGCTTTCCAACACTCCTGTAATAATATTTTAGGTTCTAATGTTGCAGGACATGTGTATCCGATAGCATCAAAAATTCTGTGTACAGACGATAAAATGTTTCTTTTAGTTACTAGGCGATCATCCTCTGAAATTTCTTTTAAATCAACTGCTAGTGTATCCCTTCTAAAATCCCACATAAGCCCTAAAACAGGGACATTTTCCCCTGTAAAAACTTCTCGAAAACTATGCTCCCACCCGCGAAGCTCGAATTTAGCATTGTTAAGAAGAGTTTTTTACTCTTCGATAAATCTGTTTAGCTGTTCCTTATTATCAAAACTCGTAACACAGTTGTCTACATAAAATGACTCTAACAACTTTAACGCAGTGGTTTTAAATTGTTCAAGTGCATTTTTTAAATGATATTCTAACGTGGCACCTAGAAGGTAGGGGCTACATGAAATTCCAAATACTACTCTTCTATGTTGAAGCGTTATCAATTTTTGAGGATCCCCTTCTTCATACCATAGAAATTTCAAGAATGATCGATCTTTTCCTTTAATGCCAATCTGTAAAAAAGCCTTTTTTATGTCAGCAATTACCCCTATTTTTCCCAATCTAAATCTGTTTAAAACAGAAGGAATCAGTTCTACGAGGTTAGGCCCCTTTTCAATACAATCATTTATCGATGGTGAGTCCTTTTCCCGAGCTGAACCATCAAAAACTGTCCGAAACTTTGTATTGGAGTTTTCTTTAAACACTGATGAGGAAGGAAATGTTCACTACCTAACGTTTTTCTTTGATCAACTTTTTATATTATTTTCTCGTCTAACCATTCATTAAATATTTGATTATAATCACCTAATTTTCCTATCTTTTTTAATGAATCGACACATGTTTTTAATCTACGTCGAGCGATATTTTCGTAACTGGGTAGTCTAGGGTGGCCCTGTATCCATGGAAGACTAACTTTATATCTACCCTCGTCATCTACTCTTATATTACTAAGAAAAATGTTCTTTAGTGGCTAACTCTATCTCTTCTCTACCCTTTTTCTCCCCAGGATCTCGAATTCCGGAAGTGTCAAGGTGCCATAACTCGGAAATTTTTGCCTCTTTGACATGCAGCGAGAAAACTAAATTGTTCATATTTTTATTTTCAGAACCTTCAGTTTTCCCGAGAATTGTCCAACCTAAACGAGTTCCCATGCAAACTAATTCGCCCTGTAATTGTTTTAAATTTCCGGTAAATAATTTTCCGGCGACATCTGCACCAATTAACACATGAATTTAATCAGGAGAAAATTCGTATAGTAAATCATTAGCTTTAGTGACTCTATCAGTCAATAAAATTCCGTACCGTTTTATTTCTTTAATAAAGGATCCTTCCGGTATAGGTGAAATTTCACAGCAAATCTTTTCGTGGTCTAATACCTCAAGTTTACATCGATAACTATTATCCATATTTCCCAAATTAATTAAATATCTATCGTGTAGTTCTTCACATTGTCGACCCCCAAATAAACTATGCACTATTCTTTCTTTACTTATACTATTATATCCTAACATGTTAGCAGCAAATTTTGATATATACGACCGTTGCGATCCCGTGTCATATAAAATTCTAACATTTCGTACGATATCCCCATTGTATATGCGTACAACCAATGTTTGGAGCAAAACCCTTTTTCTAGAAGTTGTATTCGCAAGCATACAATCTTTATTAGGAGTAGAATCCTCTTTAGAATTATCGCCTAAATTAATTTTGTTCTTTTCTATGCACATGAACTGGTGGTGATTTTTCCCACAATGAGTACAATTAGTTTTAATTTTACAAGCTTTAGCCAAGTGGTTGGCATTGAAGCATCGAAAGCAAGCTCCTTTTTTTAATAAAGCATCTTTTCTCTTCGCGAGTGTCATTTTCCATACCGCTCTACAATTTTGACTACGGTGTTTATTTTCGCAAAAGACACACTGTTCTTCCAGTTTTTTATCATATGCATTATACAGTTCGGCCGCCGTAGGAAGGGAAAAAATTTTATCCTTACGATCGAATCTAAGTTCTCTGTTTACTGAGACATCTTTATCGAAAGAAAACCCACTCTTAGCCAATTTGACCTTTTGCTCCATTTCAACTTCAATTTGTAAAAATTTCATTAAAGTATGTAATTTATTAATTCCCTGATCTTTATCTTTATCATTAGCAGATAAAATGCCAAGATGTCTTTCCCATAATTTAAGAATATCTGAAGGCAATGCTGATTCGACCAATGGATATAAAATCGAAGAATAATTTTCGCTCGATACTCCTAATATTTTTAATGACCGAAGGTAGGTTTCTATTTTATCATACAACTTAACAAGAGACAGTCTCTGGCCTTGTCCCAAAGAATTATTAATAACTAATCCTAGTACTTCGCGTATATATACTTCGATTAAAATATCTGTTCTACCGAACCGTGCCTTCAACGATTGTATCGCCTCCGGATAGCTATCGGCTGTAGGGGGGAAAGAATCCACGATTTCCCTAGCTCTATATCCCTTTTGAGTAGCCTGAATTAGATACTGAATTTTATCTTCGTTTACTATATCGGGATCATCGTGGATTTTCTCGAATTGCCCCCAAAAAGATAGCCAATTTTTTATGTCGCCATTAAATGGCTTAAGTTCCAATTTTGGTAATTTAAACTTTCTTCTGGTGTTTATACCATCTAATGATAGAGAAGTATCCTGATTGCTCTCTTTCTCTAACTTTTTTATGTATCTAGATAGTTTATTTTTTACCTCCCAATAATTGGTGTTATATTTATCTATTTGTTCGTATTCAGCATCGAATGCGTCTTGTGAACAAGTTTTGTCTTCAGATAAAAGATCCAAAATTTGTTTGTCTAAAGAAGAAGGTTCTTCGTATTTTGATTCTAATCTATCCGAAAGGGATGACAAGCTATCTAAATCATCATATTTAGCCTGCAAATAATCTTCTATTTCTTTTATCAACTTTGTGAAGTTGGAACGCACTGGCGTCCTTGATTTCTTTAATTTTTCCATAATTAATATTGAATTTTCTAATTAATTTTCTAAATCTCTTTTAATTAAATTTCTAATTTCTAATTCCAATTAACTACGGAGCATCCGGTCCCGACAAGGGATGCCACAATTATGTGGCAACTCCGACTGCCTATATTAAAATTCAGTCTAAGCTGCCGACATATAAATAATCAATTTTAATGTTAATTGATTTCTAAATAAAATTGGTAAGATATAAATTTTCTTACCTCTAAATTCCAATCGGGACATCGGTGCTCCGCGCTGTTCATGATTCCTTATATTTCAGCAAAAACAAACATTCTTGAGAGACGAAAAGACTTGACTCAAAATAAAATTGCAGAGATTCTTAAACACAGCACTATTTAATAACAAATAACACGACGAACACAAATTATTATTTACAGCTTTCTAATTGAGCAACACGCTCTCATAATATCATAATCACAAACTAAAAACTAAACGTTAAAGTTCTAATAAAAATTGTTCTGAAAAAGTTACGCAATAAACATAATGTTGCGCGCATGCGTCAAAGTCTCACTGTCTCTTTTCTGCAAATCGAAGTACATCCCTACCTCTACACTGCGTAGATGTAAATAATTGTCTTTTGATCTTCCATAACTTTAAGCAGAAAAGGGGTATGGATGATGTAAATGAAATGCATTCCAAATTGCAACAGCATGGTTTACAGGAGTTTCCGTGCTGTTTCAAGATTCATTATGTAAATGCTATAGTTATAGCTCGGATGAATGAAATTAGCGCTGCATTTCGCAGCCTTGTCGAACAAATAAGAGTGAGATATGCCAGCCCAGGATATTGTCGGGATAGCTCAGTAGGGAGAGCGTTGGTACGGGAAACCATAGTACTCATGTTCGAGTCCTAGTCTCGGCATATTTTTACTCTGTTGGAAAAAATCTCAACTGTGATACTCCAACCATTGAATATAATTTACCCAGTTGAATATACTTTCCCCTGTTCATTATGACCTAATTGCATGGTTTACAGGAGTTTCCGTGCTGTTTCAAGATTCATTATGTAAATGCTATAGTTATAGCTCGGATGAATGAAATTAGCGCTGCAGTTCGCAGCCTTGTCGAACAAATAAGAGTGAGATATGCCAGCCCAGGATATTGTCGGGATAGCTCAGTAGGGAGAGCGTTGGTACGGGAAACCATAGTACCCATGTTCGAGTCCTGGTCTCGGCATATTTTTACTCTGTTGGAAAAAATCTCAACTGTGATACTCCAACCATTGAATATAATTTGCCCAGTTGAATATACTTTCCCCTGTTCATTATGATATTATTAAGTAATTTAATTTTTTCTTAGAATGAAATAGGATAGCTAAATAAGCACGCAATACAACAAAAATAGAAATCCATTATCGACAATCACTGTCCATATTCAGTAATGTGCGCGAATTCCTTCGTGTAGCCCTGTATGCAATTTATAGAATTATGCACACCGCCTAATACACTCAAAATTAAACAAGTTTAAAAATACAAACCACAGCGGAAAATGCATTTCCAGGAATTATCGATCTTAATCGGCCCTGTAATCGAATTATTTTGTGTGTCTCTGGAAATGAACGATAAATGCTATTCACCCCAAAATCTATAATAAAACATGTTGTAGCGAACTTCAGTGATTTAATTTTGCTTGATGCATCATAGCATCATTAAAATGCAACTCAAACATTCTTTCACTATATATCATAATGTAATGAAATTTTTTATGCGTGCCTGTAAATTAACTATAAATGCTACGAATTCTATGCTTTTTGAGAAAGCATACTGTAGTCCATTTCAGTGGTGCATATCAATTTAATCATGTTTAAAATATCATAACGTAAATAAAATGCACCGCAAACGATTTTTTAATAGGGGAAAAATATAACAGAATTCTTTTGTATGTCCCTCTATAGAAACTACAAATGATACACACTTCCTTTTCAATACCGAACATTCAATAAACCTCAATAATGTAAAAGAAAATAATGAAAATCTGAGTATATTTACCGAGAGTTAAAGCACGGATATACATAGAGATATACGGACGACAGACAAACCGAATTCATAAACACTTTTCATGTATGTAGGAAAGTGTTAAAATTAACGTTAACATTAGCACTGATGACAAGCTTAACTACAGAAACTTGTATGCAGTTTTAGTAATTCTGGTTCTTCCAAACGCTGTTTGATGTACTACTGTAATAACAACGTTACTTAAACGGAAAACGAAACTCGTTTAACGACAATTTAATTTTACTAGAAATAATTCTGTATAGTATTTTTAGCTTTTATTTAATTCAAGAGTTTCGCAATTAGACAAGGCAAAGATTAAGACTAAAATACTTTGCTAATAATAAAGAAAATCCATACGCATTCTATATGGAATGTCTAAATGATACTAATATGGATGAGGTTAAAAGAACATTATATTTGTGGAATGTAACATGGTAAGGCGATCTAAAGCATCAAAGAGATTTCAGCATCTTACTTATAATAAAATCCAAAGGCGAGAAAGTGTCTGTAACGGTACCGGGCTGTACCACTCTGGTCCGTAGTTAAACGACGACCGTAGTTAAACGCCATGTTAGGCTTACTGAAAAATATATGCTAACACATAACCATTAAATGATAATTTCTTCTACTTGAAATAATGTCTGTTTAGCATATTTTCGTATAAAACATGTATATCATATCCAGTTATAATGTTTTAAGTGTTAAATTAAAAATAATAGATTAAACATCCGATTACCTGATGTAAACAAACGAATAATGTTGCCATTCAAAAATACAAATTCCAAATGAATGACTCTTTGAACGTTTCATTAAAATATCCGATTATGCTCTTAAAATATTTGTAAAATCATCTTTAAATAAAGTCTTTAAATAATTTAAAGGATTTCTTTAATTTATTTCTGAAAGCATTTTTTTCTGTAAGTACTTTTTTCGCAGATAATGTTTGCGATGATACGGCAATGACTTTGACATAATTTAATTAACTTTTTGCGGAGTCTGACTTTCCAGTACTTACCAGGACTTTCCAGTCATACTAATGCATTTAATAATGAATTTAATAATGAATTTATTTTGGTTTTTTCAGGCATATTTTTAAAATAAGACAAAATCAGGTTTTAATTTGATGAATACTTTTAAAAGTTAAAGTTATATTATCTACTTTCGTCGTTTAAATATTTGTAAAAGTATATTAAAGCTTTTAAATCTTTTAATTTTGTTTAAAACCTTAAAAAACTATTTCATGAAAAAAATGTATATTACCATTTCTGTAAAAAATAAATTCTGTAACTGCTTTTTTTCAGAAGCAGTGGTGATTTATTTCGTAGGGAGAGATTTGAGGTTGATTCTGTATGGTGTCGCCATCTACTGGCGGATTTTGAAATTTGCTTCCATTGTTCCGGATTTCGGGTCCTCCCAAAGTTCACGATTATTTGACAAAATTCATGTTTTTTTCGTGATTCTTTGACAAAATTTGCATTTTTTTCTGCTGTTCTTTGACAAATATTGCGTTTTTCTTCTACGATCCGTTGACGAAATTTCATTTTTTCGTAGTCCTTTGAAGAAATTTGCGTTTTCTTTTTGCGATCCCTTGAGGAAATTTGCGTTTTTTGCTATTCCTTGACGAAATTAAATTCGAGTTTTTTCTGAGATTGACGAAATTAGCGGTTGTTTTTTTCGATCCTTTGACAAAATTTCACTTTTTTTCGCGATCCCTTAACGAAATTAGACATTTTTTCGCAGTGCTTTGAAGAAATTCGTGTTTTTTTTTTCTAGACCCTTTGAAGAAATTCATGTTTTTCCGAGATTATTGGACGAAATACGTCGTTTTTTTTTGCGATCCTTTAACTTTTTTTTTTTGTGATCCCTTGATGAAATTTTACATTTTTTCGGAGTCCTTGGAAGAAATTTGCGTCTTCTTCGTAAGCCTTTGACGGAAATCGCGTTTTTCTGCAATTTGTTAACAAAATTAGTATTTTTTTTGCAATCCTGCAACGAATTTTGCGTTTTTATTTTCGGTCCTTTGACGAAATTCACGTTGTTTCCACAATCCTTTGAAGAAATTTTCTATTTTTTCTGCGAACGATAGATATAATTGATTTTTTTCGGCGACTATCGTTCAAAATTCGAGATATTTATGTTCGAAATTTTGGACTGAACACTTAAATTTTCGAAATCGAATGCCTTAAATTTTTAGGAAAACTTGAACAAAATCACCCCTGATGAAATAAATACATAACTATTTTTTGTTTCTAACGAATCGTAAATTAATTTTAAACTAAAATTTGAGAGAAAAATGATTTGTTTTTAATTTCGGGAAGAGAAGAGGGGGGGGGGGACCATGTTCACCAGCCACTGAAGTAACAATATTTTAGTGATTAAACATTGAAACACAATGGACTGAAAAAAAAATTAGAAATCGGTAAAATTTTCGAAAAATTTCAGAAAATCTAAAATTTGAGTAAAAATTTACAAATTTAGAAAATTTTCGAATTTTTCTTTCCGGACTTCGAGTCTTTCCGGATAATGGTTCATATACTGTAAAATGATTCTTTCTTATCAAACGTAATTAAAATATAAGAAATGCATAGTACAGCGTAATTTCCATTTAATTTTGCTTATGTAATCAAACAATGAGTTATATGGTAAGTCAAGCTGTTTAAAAACTCATTGATAACACTTTTTTACAAAAACTTTCGCACATGCATTATTTGTTAATATTTCATTTTGTTCAATCGTTGAACTACTTCAGAAATTTAATACTAAGTAAAAAATATATATATATATATATATATATATATATCCTTATTATTTTTATTTGTAGAAATCATTTGTCCTTTTTAAAATGTATTTTTCTACAATACAAACCTTTCAATAATAAATCTCCATGCTGTTTGTTTGTATGAAGTCTTATGAAAATGAAACGCAGATCAACAATCCGTCATTTTTGACGGGGTTATATACTAGTTTATTGTATAAAACGTGCCAAAAAGCTAAAAATCCAAATATCATGCAATATCGAACTTAAATACATATATAGTATTAATTAAAAGTTTGATAAAACTGATAGTTTCTAACGTTCTTATATTCTAACTTTCTTCAAAATATCAAGAAAATATGCAAATGAAAATCTTTAATTCATTCATTGACCATAAACATAATAATAACTTTAATAAATTCAATTGAAATGAACAAATCTTTAATTGTAAAATGTGAATAGTTACGTAAATTAACAGATGTTGCTTCTACTTAACTCTGATTTATAAATTATAAGTCACGTAAAACAATGCAAAAAGCTAAACTAAATAACACAAATAGATTTGAATAAGACTATTCAGTTAAATAGCAAATAAACACTCTTTAAGAATAAATCAATACTTTTATTTTACTGCGCAAAATTTATATGAACAGGGAATTTATTTTCTCTGTGCAAATAAGTGCTCATTTGATGTTTATTTATTCATGTTAAATTAGAATTATTTAAATGCTCCTCCTTTTTAATTGTTTACCTTGACTTTCTGCTTTTTTCTTTGCTTGTTTATAATGCATAATATAATATATTCCAAATCAGTTATTTAAACTTTAAAGAATTTAAATAAAATATATTAATAAGAGATATATTTATAGTGCTGCTGCTGTATTTGTTTAAAGCTGTCATTAAAAGTTTAACACTTAGATTGGATATATCTTTCTCTCTTAATCTATCAATCTTACTGTGCACTTTATTTTGTTTTATGACACAACACATTCTGAATATTTTGTTTAATAAATAACTGATATATTATGATTAATAGGTAAAATAGCGGAAACTGTAATATTTGGGATATAATTTAACCTAATTTGTTTAAAATGAAATTTTTCGTATTCATATTGTAACGGACTCTCGCCCAACTAACTCTGTCATACCATCATTCGAACCAATTGAAAAAAACAAACAAATTATTATCAAATAACTCTTATTCTGACAGTTAAAATCTAACATTACTTTAATTTGAACTGTTATTTACATACTTTTATGTTAAAAATTTGTCCCTATAACCGTAAGTGTGCAGCTCGCGGGCAGTTCTTCACCACATTCTTGATCCCGTTTACTTAAACTGTCCAGTTCAAGGCGCCATATATCGGCAATATTTTTTATGACCATCCTTCATAATTAAATTTTACATTTGTGTATATCCAAAAACCAATAAATCCAAATTAAATTTACTGTATTTCATATATATATGTTGCATTCTGCTATGTTTTAACTCCAATACAACAGTCGAATTAAAAAGATGAAAAACAGCTCCAAATTTATGCAGTCATGGTATCAACTTTAAGCAGTAATAGATCGAGTAGTATGTAGATTGAAGGAAAAATGAACACCATGGTACTCGAATTCATTTATTTAAACACACTCATATTTAAATTCCAGGGGATTGCTTTCTCTTAACAATTCTCTATGTTAAAACATACTAGAATGCCAGCAACATTTTATTTTAATAATCGCTTCGACAATACAAATCCCCTCCTCTATACGTTCGTCAACTTGTTTTAAGTGAAGCGCGCAAGAAGAATTTCCTATCACGTGACCTATTTTTCCCAATTTCATGTTCAACTTTCGCTGGCACTCATTTTTATCGGTGAATTCGATTGAAGAAATACGTTTCTCCTATGCTTCTGGCGAGAAAAGAGTCTTCTTGAACATTATCGAAATTAAAAAACGTGAGAAATTAATATAATAAAGTTTCGGTTTATGCGTTTTGAAAACAATTTAAAAGAATGATTTATTTAGACTATAGGAAAGGTAAATGGTGAATTTACACAGATTAAAAGAAATAAGAGATTTAAATGCGGGAATAAATAAGGAATATTTAATATAAAAAAAGAATTTGAGAAAATAGATTTTTTAAAGACATTCTTATAAAATGTGATATTACACCTTATTTGTTGAGAAATAAAAAGCGAATTTAAGTAGATTAAGATAAAAAATATTTTAAATATGGACAGTAATGGAATATTTAAAAAAGGGAATATATTTATAAACTAGGGTTGTAAATGGAATATTAATAAAAGGAATGTTTTATACTATAAATTTAATAAGGTATGGAATTTTAAATTTTGTAATATATATATATATATATATATATATATGGTTATATATGTAAATTAAAAAATATTTTAGAAGTAGCAATTTCAGAAAATGTATGCAGCGTAGAATATACACTTACTTCAAATTTATTGAAACAAAAATCAAATTTATTCATGTATTCGAAGTTAGAACCTCAAGACTCAATTTTGGGTATTAGGGAAATGGAGTGATTTCCCAATCTTCTAGCATAATTTGTACCTGACAAAATTTTCATTGCAAATTTGATTATCAGGAGAAACAACGTGAGCGAATTATGATAGAAGTTCAAAGACATAAAATATGCCAAAAGAATGGAATAAAGGTATGGTTTTAGATAAGTTATTGGAAGCTTTATAATTTCAGATACACGACGTTTCATATTTCAATATATTGCGAAAGTTAATAAAATTAAATATTGTTCACTTTTACACAATAATTCATTAAAATATCACGGAATGATTTTAATTGAAGAAACTGAAAGAACTTGTTCTTTCAAAATAAGTATTTCTTCAGATGCAAAATATAAGGCATGAGCCCGCATACACGATAATCCTTGAATTTAAGTTTTGAAAGAAAAACCGAATATAAAAATCCTTATTCGTTTTTAGTTCTTAAACTAAATCTTTCTGTCTAATTTTTACTTTCTTCTATGTTCATAAAAAGAAATTATACGATTCATGTTATTTTTCGAGTTCTTGGTTTTGATGGATTTATACATTTTGGGATGCACTGACTACAATATTATTATTTTTAACTCGGATTACCATTCAATTGATGTTAATGGGGTTTACTATGGCTTCTCTCGTATTGAAAATGATGTGTGTAGCATTTATAGTTTATTTACAGGGACACTCAAACGAATTCAATTACATTACGGTCACTGGGGGAAATGATTTGCGGTGTACTTTAATAATGTTACACTATTTCAAACATACTGCAATTGATATATATCACACAGGTGCACTACAGTTCACATCGTACATTTACAGGTAGACACAAAAGAAATCGGATAGTACTTTCTATCAGTAATAACTGAATAATAATTGCTGGAAGTGCGTTTTCAGAGGATGTACGTTTTTTTAATTTTAACATTTTTTGCAAATGAGTTGATGTATATGTCGTAGGCTAATTGGGAAATTCGTCTCTTTGCAAACAGCCTAGGCTCTTTGCAAATAGCCGGTCTAATTGGAGAATCATTTCCCTTTTCCCAATCAGCCTCATGTTTTTCAGGCTTATTGCAAAGAGCCTAGACAGCGTTAGGCTAATTGGAATATGGTCATTTATTTTTCAATCAGCCTGACATTTTTTAGACTCATTGCAAAGAGCCTAGGATAGCGTTAGGCTAATTGAACAAGAACGAAAAATCATGCGTCAAGCATAGATTATGTAACACTTTCCAACGCTTCCAAAATAATTTTACAAATCACTACCGTTTAATAAGCTGAAAGATAATATATAAGTAAATAATTGGAAAATGCATAACATATTGAAAAACGAAATTTCAGGAATTTCCAACATATACGATATTCAGAAAAATATCTGAATACTTTTATTCAGCCCTGTATATGATCTATAGATTTGTACATATACTACATAGGATGCTAAATTTTAGTTTAGTTAGGAAACGCGTAGCACAGTTTAAAATTCTCCTTCTGGAGTTTCTGTCAGTAAACGGAAATGTGTTCGCGAACTTTTGTGCTGCCCTGTATAGAATCTACAGAATTTATACACAGCAAGTGATAGACAAGAAGTGAGTTAAATTTAAAATCGCGTTCAGCAACTTATAACGCACTTCCAGGAATTATTGTTAACAGAAAGTAGAGAATTCTTTTGTGCGTCCCTGTAAATGAACGATGACTGCTATACACAAAATATTCTGTAGTAAGCCTCTTGTAATGCACCTTAGTGATATATATAAATTTCAATGTGTTTAAAATAGTGAAACATTATTTAATTAAACCGCAAACGATTTTTCTCCATATACATAATATAACGGAATTCTTTTGACTGTCCCTGTAAAGTAACTATAAGTGCTATGCACACCCTATTCCATATTAAGCTTCTTGTAGTGCACCTTAGTGATATATATCAATCACAATGTGTTTGAAATTGCGTAACATCATTAAAATAAATCGCAAATGATTTTTCCCCATAGATCGTAATGTAACTGAATTCTTTTGAGTGTCCCTGTAAAAAAACTATAAGTGCTACACACTTCAGTTGAAGGAACATGCTATAGATAACGACAATAACATATAAAAATTGCAGGACAATCCGAGCATATTTACGGGAGTTAGAGCACGGACAGACGGCAGACGGCCAGACAAACCGAAGTCATAAACAGTTTTCAACTAGGTTGGAAAGTGTTAAAAATGACCATGCCTGATTAGAAAATGACCAGTTCTTTGTCAAAATGTGGTATTGTACCCATCTCGAACATGAAAACTCCATTCGAAGTCCACCCAAACCCGACAGAAAAATCCCATCGAACCGTAACCCGATCCTAAAAGGACAAAATAAATTCCTTCGAGTCGCAACCCGACTCGAACCAGAAAACTCAAGTTAACCCGAAATCCGACAAAAAAACAACGAACCGTAACCCGATCCGAACCAGAAAACTCAAGTTAACCCGAAATCCGACAAAAAAACAACGAACCATAACCCGATCCAAACACGAGAAAATAAATACCTTTATGTCGCAAAGCGACCCGAACCGAAAAATTCGATGTTAACCAGTAACCCAACCCGAACAAGACATAAAAATTCCATCGAACCGTAATGAGACCCGAACCCGATAAAATAAATTCCTTCGTTTCGCAAACCGACCCGAACCTGAAAATAATAGTTAACCCGAAACCCAACCCGAATCAAGAAAAAAATTCCATCAAACCGTAACTCGATCCAAACCCGACAAAATAAATTTCTTCGACTCGCAACCCGACCCGAAAAGAAAATTGAAGTTAACCCGAAAGCCAACCCGAACCAGAGAATTATAAATACATTGATACGTAAACCAATCCGAACTCGACGAAATAGTTTTTGTCGTCACGCAAGCCGATCTGAACCAAAAAATTGAAGTTAACCGGAAACCCGACCCGAACCCGATAAAAATATCTATCGAACCGTAACACGATCCGAACCCGACAAATTGAATTTCGTAGTCACGCAACCCGATCCGAAACTGAAATTTTAAGTTAACACAAAAACCGATTTGAACCTGAAAATTTAATTTAACCCGAAACATAACCCAAACCTGAAAATTAAAATTAACTCGAAGCACAAAGTCGAAACGTAACCCAATCCGAAACTGAAAATTAAAGTTAACCCAAAACCCGAACCCGTCAAAAATTTCATCGAAACGTAACCCGATCCGAACCCGACAAAATACATTCCTTCGTGTCACAACCCGATCCAAACCAGAAAATTCAAGTTAACCCGAAACCCGACCCGAACACAATAAAAAAATCCTACGAACCGTAACCCGATCCGAAACCGACAAAATAAATTTCGTCGTCACAACAACCCGAACCGAAACTGAACATTTATGTTAACCCAAAAACCGATTTGAACCTGAAAATTTAATTTAACCCTAAATATAACCAAAACCTGAAAATTCAAGTTTACCTGAAACCCGACCCGAACCCGACAAAAAAAATCCTTCGAACCGTAACCCGATCACAATCCGAAAAATTAAATTTCGTAGTCACGCAACCCGATCTGAAACTGAAATTTTATGTTAACCCAAAAACCGATTTGAACCTGAAAATTTAATTTAACACGAAACATAACCCAAACCAGAAAACTGAAGTTAACTCGAAACACAAAGTCCAAACGCAACCCGACCTGAAACTGAAAATTGTAACTAACCCAAAACCCGAACCCGTCAAAAATTTCATCTAACCGTAACCCGATCCGAACACGACAAAATATATTCCTTCGTGTCAGAACCCGATCCAAGCCAGAAAATCCGAGTTAACCCGAAACCTGACCCGAACCCGATAAAAAAAATCAATCGAACCGTAACCCGATCCGAATCCGACAAATTAAATTCCTTCGTGTCACAACCCGATCCAAGCCAGAAAATTCAAGCTAACCCGAAACCTGACCCGAACCCGATAAAAAAATCCATCGAACCGTGACCCGATCCGAACCCGACAAAATAAATTTCGTCGTCACGCAACCCGATCCGAAAGTGAAATTTTAAGTTAACCCAAAAACCGATTTGAACATGAAAATTTAATTTAACCCGAAACATAACCCAAATCAGGTTACGGTTCAATGGATTTTTTTTATCGGGTTCGGGTCGGGTTTCGGGTCAAGTTGAATTTTCTGGCTTGGATCGGGTTGTGACACGAAGCAATTAATTTTGCCGGGTTCTGATCGGGTTACGGCTCGATGAAATTTTTGACGGATTCGGTTTTCGGGTTTACTTCAATTTTCGCTTCGGGTCAGGTTGCGTTTTGACTTTGTGTTTCGAGTTAACTTTAATTTTCAGGTTTTTGTTAGGTTTCGGGTTAAATTAAATGTTCAGGTTCAAATCGGGTTTTGGATTAAACCAAAATTTCAGTTTCGGATCGGGTTGCGTGATGACAAAATTTAATGTGTCGGGTTCGGATTGGGTTACGGTTCGATAGATTTTTTTATGGGGTTTGGGTCGGATTTTGGGTTAACTTGAATTTTCTGGTTTGGATCGGGTTGCGACACGAAGGAATTTATTTTGTCGGGTTCGGATTGGGTTACGGTTCGATGGAATTTTTGACGGGTTCGGGATTCGGTTTAACTTCAGTTTTCAGTTTCGGATAGGGTTGTGTATCGACTTTGGGTTTTGAGTTAACTTCAATTTTCAGGTTTCGGTTAGGTTTCGGGTTAAATTAAATTTTCAGGTTCAAATCGGTTTTTGTGTTAACTTAAAATTTCAGTTTCGGATCGGGTTGCGTGACGACAAAATGTAATTTGTCGGGTTTGGATCGGGTTACGGTTCGATAGATATTTTTATCGGGTTCGGGTCGGGTTTCGGGTTATAACTTGAATGTTCTGGTTTGGATCGGGTTGCGACAAGAAGGAATTTATCTTGTCGGGTTTGGATTGGGTTACGGTTCGATAGATTTCTTTTGTCGAGTTTTGGGTTAACTTAAATTTTTATTTTCAGGTCAGGTTGCATGACAATGGAAATTATTTTAATGTTTTTGGTTTGTGTTGCGGTTCGATGGAATTTTTTTGTCGGGTTCGGGTTGAGTTTCGGGTTAATTTCCTTTTCCAAGTTTGAGTCGGGTTGCGACACGAAGGATTTAGTTTCGTCGAGTTCGGATCGGGTTACGGTTCGATGGAATTTTTGACAGATACGGGTGGTTTCGAGTTAACGTCAACTTTCAGGTTTAGATTAGGTTTCGCGTTAAATTATTTTCATGTTCAGGTCGGTTTTGGGTTAACTTAAATTTTCAGTATGAGTTCGGGTTGAGTGACGACGAAATTTTTTTTTCGGTTTCGGATCGGGTTACGGTTTGATGGAATTTTTTTTCTGGTTCGGTTTGGGTTTCGAGTCAACTATTATTTTCGGTTTCGGGTCGGTTTGCGACACAAAGGAATTTATTTTATCGGTTTCGGATCTGGTTACGGTTCAATGGAATTTTTATGTCTTGTTCGGGTTGGTTTACTGGTTAACATCGAATTTTTAGGTTCGGGTTGCGTTGAGACATGAAGGAATTTATTTTGTCGGGTTCAGATCGGGTTACGGTTCGATGTTTTTTTGTCGGGTTTGTGTCGGATTTCGGGTTAACTTGAGTTTTCTGTTTCGGGTCGGGTTGTGACTCGAAGGATTTTATTTTGTCCTTTTAGGATCGGGTTACGGTCCGGTGGAATTTTTCTGTCGGGTTTGGGTCGAGTTGGTGTACAACACCATATTTTAACAAAGAACTGGTCAATTTCTAAATAGGCATGGTCATTTTTCAATTAGCCTAACGCTACCCTAGGCTCTTTGCAATGAGTTTAAAAAATGTCAGGCTGATTGAAAAATAAATGACCTTATTCCAATTAGCCTAACGCTGTCTAGGCTCTTTGCAATAAACCTGAAAAACATCAGGCTGATTGGGAAAAGGGAAACGATTCTTCAATTAGACCGGCTCTTTGCAAAGAGCCTAGAAGAGCCGCATTTCCCAATTAGCCTACGACATATATAAATTATATAGGTCCTATACTGGGCTGCACAGAATATCTCGGATTTCCGTTTATTGGCGGAAGTTGCTGTAAGAGAATTTTCAGCTGTGCTATGCGTTTCCTAACTGAAGAAAATTTTAGAATACTATGTAGTATATATTCAAATCTATAGGTTCTATACAGGGCGGATCAAAATAATTCGGATATTTTTATGACTATAACGGTAATTGCTAGCATTAGGTTTTCAAATGTGTTATGCGTTGCCAAGCAGTTCTTGCAGGGGCTAAAGCCATATGGTAGGCCTCCATGCTTGGTTGAATCTGAAAAAAAATCCTTCATAATCATGTACGAATCATAATTATTTTTTCTTGTTGAACATTTGTCTTCGTGCCTGTCAGTTTTTCATCTGTGTTGATGTGTTACATGGAGTTATTTATGAGCGCTGTATTTGAAGAATTAATTTGAGGGACTACAGCAGGAAACATATTTGTGATGATTAGCTGCTTATCTATATAGCTTAACCGTTGATGTACTATAGCGAATTTTTCTAAATTTACAGAATGGCTATTATATTGCCTTTTTGGAGGGTTGTGACTGGTTATGCTCATATTTTAACAGCCAATCCTATGTTTTTAATAAAGAATTGTAAGATCTTCATTTTGTATTGGTGCCATCTTTTAATTACTGAAACAAAGCAAATGTCCAAAAATAGACCTAAATTTTGGAGGGTGGCCGCTATTTGCATCGCGATTTCACTAGGCATTCGTATATACTGTAGTAGAGATTTTTAAACCCTACGTGTTAGTGTTAGTTTCAGTTTTTAATAAATAAACTACGTATGTGCCCAAAATACCCTCTGCTTTTGAATAGTTGTCATTAGTTGCACCGAGATTTCACAAGGAAACCCTATATATTTCAATAGAGATACGTGCGCTCTACATTGTATCGTTGGTTTCATATTTTAATTAATGGACTAAGGAAATATCCCAAAATAGCCCTACTGTTTGGGAGGGTTGCCACTGGTCATAACCAGATTTTAGCAAACAACCATATGTTTTCTTTTAAAAAATTGCAAAATCTACATTTTAGCACTGACTTTATATTTTAATTGATAGATAGGTAAGTAAGCGATGAAAATTGCATCGGAAGTGAGCTTATGTCTCTTCTCTGTACCCGTTTTGATAAGGCAAAACTATCAATTTTTCTTTGCCATGAAAATAGTATTGTTTAAAAATTTTCAACTTTTAATAAATGCTGGCTTTTTTTGCAGTCGTCACTCGGCCTATCTGTTTTCAACATCAAATTTTTGGATCCTGCCAGCATTCAGAAACTTTGTGTAATACGTATTGTATTATTACGATAAATGTATTACTGAAAAAAATAGAACATGTATCATTGAAATGTATTTCAATATAAATAATAATCGAATTTAATTCTGAATACATACTTGTAAAAGAAAACATTTGAAATTAGGATAATAATTTCCAAAAACAAATATTGTTTTGGTCTACAGAAACAGTTTCCAACATTTACTCTCTCACCTACCCCTTTCTTAGACTTTTTACTGATGCAGATCCCTTCTCTCACAGACCGTTTTTTTTCGTTCGTTAGCAATGTTCTTCCAATAGTTATCAATGTTAGATGCAAGCAGCTCTCTTTAGAATTCCAGTTTTCAAATACTTATTCAGTTTCAACTACAACACGATAAAGTCACTCAAAACACTAAATATGTGCTAAAGAATTCAAATTACGCACTCACAAAGAAGGCATGAAGCTACACCCATTAATACACGTTAATGAGTTTATGCTAATGCTGCTCTGTAGAACACTAAATTGATGACCTACTTTCAAATGTGTTTTAAATGGAATTGTCGAAATCAGAATTCCGATACGATTCATGTTTTATCTAGATATTTCGAGAATTACTAAAAAGAAAAAGAAACAAAAGAAAAAAGGGGGACACATGCAAAATCGCAAGATATTATTAGGAGTGGGCGGAGTTAATAACAACAAATTATAAAACAGATACTAAATTTAGGCATTTTCGTTCAATTTATGCGAACAATTTGTTTCACTTTTATACAAATCTCTCTTTGTAAGCGTAAAGTTTACAGTTTTGTTTTCCTGTTTCGCTTTTAACTTTTATTCTTTGTGTTTTCTGAAACTAACAGTGTAATTTTCGCGTATCCCCAAATAGTATCACGTACCCCAGTTTGTGAACTACTAGTCTACAACACCAATACATTCAAAATTCGTAGCAATTTCTGTCATTTTATGAAGACAATAGATAATATTTTCAGATTTCTGGTATGTCTATTTAAAAACATATACACGGTGTTATGACTATATTGAAAAAGTAAAATAATTTTGCGTACTGTGAAAAACGTACGACATTGGTTTACTTGTACGATATTTAAAGTCGAGACTGAAATATTCAGAGAAAAAACAGGGTTTGTACGCTTTACCACAAAGTTTTGATAGAATGTGTCTCATTATTTAAATGCTAAAACGTATTACATATCAATCAGTTAAACAAGGCGTTTGCAATTTCTGCTATTTAAATAAAATATAGAAAAATTCTATTAAAAATTGTGGTAACAGCGTACGAAAACTGAAAAAATATTGTGGATCCTAAGAAAATATACATGCATCCAGAATGGAAACAAGCAACAAAAGCAACTTCCAACAACAGCAACAAAAATAACTTATCTAAATCAGAACATCTGTTCAACAGTTATAAGTAGACATGCATGAAAAATATATACAAATGAATAGTGTAACTTATTTTTTTTTTCAAGTGTGTTACAAAATCACTTTTTACATCCCGACTCTGTTAAATTCTTACTAGAACATTGTACTAAAGCAATGTAAATCTGGAAAGCTAGTTAAATTTACACTACATTTATATAAAATCTATTCGATTTCCATAGAATGAATCTGTCTTATGCATTGTATACAGTATGCCCACTAAAGTCCCTTGCCACCCTCTTAACTTCGAAACGGCTGCTGCTATATTCATAAAAGTGGTATCTAGGTATAGTAAAGTAGCCATGCGCTACACAATGAAACCTCCTACAGCGCCACCTGGTGGAATGCTGCGGAGTTAGCATTCCTATCTCGGAAACGGAAAGATATAGATACAAAAAATGATTTACAGAGTTGTAGAGCATCATCGATTTAGTACGAAAAGACACCTTGTGGACATTAATCCGAAGAATAGAACGGTTAAAACGCGCATTTGTTTTTTTCTGATTTCCTACACTGTGAGGTGACAAAACGATCTTAGAAAGAAAGAAACAATCAGTTATGAAACAGCAGGTCTGTGCGACCCCTTCACAAACATTGCATGACATTAAACGACGCTATTACGGACGCTTGTGCCAACGTGTCAGCATCTATGCTCCAACGTGTGCAACGTGAATCTCAAACAAGCATCCAAATATGGATTGTTGCTGATGGTGAGATATTTGAACATCTAAAATAAAGGTATATTATTATAACTAGTTGCTTTTTTCTTTCTAAGATCGTTTTGTCAAGTCACAGTGTAGGAAATCACGAAAAGACAAATGCGTGTTTTAACCGTTCTATTCTTCGCATTAATGTCCACAATGTGTCTTTTTGTACTGAATCGATGATGCTCTACAACTTTGTAAATCACCTTTTTTCTCTATCTCTTTCGTTTTCGAGATAGGAATGCTACCTCCGCAACCTTCCACCAGGTGGCGCCGTAGGCGGTTTCATTGAGTAGCGCATGGATACTTTACTATACTTTGACACTAGTTTTATGAATATAGCAGCATCCGTTCCGAAGTTAAGAGGGTGGCAAGGGACTTTAGTGGGCATACTGTACATCTGTTCATGCAGAATAAGATAATAACAAATTATTAGTTGTATAGCGTTACACATTATCCAGTTTAATAAAATTTTTATTATAAAGCTGATCATAAAACATTCTCAATCATCATTCTCTACAAAATAAAACATTCTCAATTATAATCAACATTTCTCAAATATAAAGCTATTTTTGAAACCGACCTTATTTTGTGTATTGAGTTGCATAAAATTGTTTTTTTTTGCATGTTTAAACCCAAAAGCTGAGGATTGCTGCCAGCGTTATTGCCTAAAAACCCAGTTTATTCCACATAAACATGGCTTACTCCCAGGTTCAAATTGGGTTTTATCAAGTCTTTGCAACTTTATTTGTACATGACTGTAATAAATTTCAAAAACAAACATTTCGATAACATTTTTATTAATGATAATTAACAGTTTTACTTTTAAAATAAACTGTCCAGCAAAAAAGAATTGCCAATATCTTTGTAAGCATAATATATGTTGCCATAAAAATGTGTTATTGTTAACTACTTGTCCAATAACTAAATCAAGTTATCTATATTAATAACATATTATTTTTTTAATATTAAGGATTTACTTTCTAAGGTAATGCAAGTAACTTTATTTGACTTTTAATATTTGTCAGCTACACAGTATTATTTTTTATATATTTTTTAAACTTTTATAAATTTTTTAAACTTAATAATATAGTGTTGTGAAAGTTCTTAAACCAATTTAAACTATGATAAATATTTAACAAAAGATATTAACTACACATTTTCGTCATATTTTAAGAAATAACGGTTTTATTCTTCCATATTAATGCTGAAGTTCTTAGATAAATGGAATAACCAGAAGTCACGTTTGAATCGAAAGTTACCAGAGTGACTACTTGAATTTAAGCCCTTAGGGCTATTATTTACAAAGAAAATTATGTTATGTTTGAATAAAAGAGGTTCAGAAATCAGTTTAGTGAACATACTTTTTATTAGTAACAACTAATGGCGTATTCCAGTTTCTCTCTCTTTAAAATTGGTTTTAATGTCAAATAAACTGTTTTATAAATAAAGAGAGAAATATATTTTGACGTATTTCAATTTTAATAGTTAAAACAATAGTTTATCAAGAAAATATAGTTAGCTTCAATGTTTATGTTTAATTCACAGTTAAATAGAATATGCTGGGTAACTGTAAAATAATGTGAGTTCTCTTAGGGGGAATTCTAATGGGCGAAATGTACCAAAACACTGTGTGTGTACTCAATGAAACCAGCAATTTCGATACATAAAAAAATGTACCAAAAGGAACATCTAAGGGACATTTTGCGCTGTTTTTTAAAAAAGCGAGCATATTAGCATAATTATGTTCCGAGGCGAGCGATCCTAAAACTGAAACAAAATACTCAGAGAATTTTCATCATTCAGAAATGAAATATTTTCAATGGCGCATAATTTTTATGTCATAAAATTATTAGTCAAGCTGTATTATTATAAGAGAGAGGATGCTAGATCACCTGAATTTAACACCTTTGACTTTTGATTATTTGCATGTCTTAAAAACATTGTATATTAGGGCCATGTTCTTAATATTGCAACTTTAAGCGATCAAATGACAATACGTGTCACGCAAATCAATGCCGTTGCATTCCGAGTTATCGTGTATTGTATTCATCCATATTGGCTCATTAAATTAGTGGTCATGTTGAACCATTTTTATAGTTAGAAATAAATGTTATCATGTATTGTCAAGAAAAATTTTCTATCTTATTTGGAAACTGTGTTTTCATTTATCACGCACACTTTGGAATATCGTTTGGTACATAAATCATTTTATGCACATTTTACATAAAAAATTAATGCATTATTGTAATTCTTTATCATAGAGATATCGTAATTTTAAGAATGACAGTTTGAAGTTTTGTTTCTATTAAGAGAATGTTTTCGCATTTCGAGTAAATTGCAGACAGATTTTTGAAAATATGGAATAATTCTTGTTACATATATATATATATATATATATAAATATATATACGAGAAAGAAAAGGTAGCTTTTTGACACTGTAACGAAATGTTTCCCAACCTTATTTTGGCCACTCCCATCCAAAGTGTCTGTAAATTGATGATGCTCCCCTCACTTTGTAACATATAATTCTTATCAAAGTGAACACTTATTCACATTGATGAAGCCTAACAGGGAGATAACAAATGACGTCGCTTCACATATATTTTAGCTAATAAATCAGGGAATATTCTTATCACAAATATGTTTTTAATATAACTGTTTAAATGATATTAAGCCATTCAACTTCGCATTCATATGTAGAAGAGTTTTGCTGTTTCTCACCTTTACCTCAGTTTGAAATTAAAGTAGTATTTTATGCTCTGAATTTTTATCTTGTCAAACTTTTTTGTAGACACTCTCACATTTGACATTAAATATGATAAAAGGTGATATTTTTTGCGATTAAACTATTGCGATTAATATATTTTGCGAGTACCTCATTTATAACACGTGGAGATGTTTTGGATACCACGATCCCTATTTTCATAATACAATCATAGCTGCCATCAGCTACGATTTGTTGGCATCACTATTTTTTTTAAACTTCTTTGTCTTATTGTATAGCAGAATTCTACAATTTTAAAAGAAGAAGATTTCTGTACTTAATTACTAGTGACAACGAATCGTAGCCGGTGGCAGCCGAATGTAATCCACAATAATCATTTCTGGATTATCAAATAAAACTACAATGCATTTTATTTATTTCGAAGGAAAATATCTACCTCCTGTTTTTCGTCTTTTACCCTCTTTGAACCTGTTCAGTGGCGGATCCAGAGGGGGTCAAAGGGTCAGCTGACCCCTCTGTGATTAGAAACACCCTTATTAGTGGAGCATCCTGAAATTTCTGACTTGTTCCAGAAATTTCCGATTGTTATGCAATCAGGAAGTAAAAGGCAGTTTCAACGGTCGTGGCTTACAGAATTTTCCTGGTTGAGTTATTACAGTGCTAAGCATGCTGGAGCTTATTGCAAAATATGTGTACTCTTTGGAGCAAAAGAAGGGGGGAGGAAGCAAGATATCGCTTCGCAGTTTTGTATTGAGTCCATTTCATAACTACAAAAAAGGCAAGGAAAGTCTGCGAGGACACGCTTTTAAGGAGTACCACAAAATAGCAACAATTAACTTTACCGACTTTATTAGGACATTTGAAAACCCATTGGAATCGATTAACCTGAAAATCAATATTGAAATGAAACGAAGAATTGAAGAAAATCGTTTACGTTTACTACCCATAACGAAAGCGATTATACTATGTGGTAAACAAAATATTCCATTACAAGGTCACCGAAATGATGGGAACCTGGAGGATGGCTCAGGTTCAATAGCAAATGAAGGAAACTTTCGTTCATTATTGAGGTTTCGCATTGACAGTTTTGGAAAATCACATAAACAATGCTCCTCGTAACGCTACTTTTATCAGTAAAACAACTCAAAATGAATTAATTGACATTTGTGGGGAGCTCAAATTTCAGAAAAGACTGAACTCTGTGAAAGAAAGTCGGTTCTTTAGTATCTTAGCTGACGAAACCACCGATACTGGTACTATCGAGCAGATGAGACTTAGCATTCGATATTGGGATACTAAGAAGAAAATCAGAGAAAAGTTTGCAGGCTTTGTAGAAGCTAGAGGCTTAAGTGGTGAGTTTCTTGCAGACCTAATTGAAGAAAATCTAAAGAAATTAGGATTGAAAATTGAAAATATGCGAAGACAAGGTTACGACGATAGTTCAAATATTGCTGGAAAATTCAAAGGGGTGCAAGCACGCATAAAATAAAAGCAGACACTTGCTATTTACATGCATTGCGCGTCTCACAAACTAAATCTTGCCATGATAATTTTATAAGTAGAAGGTATAACGTTAGCCACTGAAACTTGACCCCCCTGTGAAAATTTTCTGCATCCGCCCCTGAACCTGTTTTCTATACAGTAAAAAGTAATACTCTGCTATTATGTTTACTAGTGTCGGGTGTTCACTAAATTTATAACTTTTCAATTGAAATCCAGATGTTCTTAGCTCTAAAATTATAATCTAGCAATCAGACATAATTTCTCGATCTGTGTCATACAATTTTGACACTGATAGAAAATTTTGATTATTTTGTCTTAAATCAGCATAAAAATACGTAAGAAAAATTCTTTCATAGGAAAGAAAAAAATCTCATCATCTCAGGCTGTGTTATTCTTCTATGCCTCAGAAATAAATATATATATTAACAAATGCTTCTGGCTTCTTTATCCCGGTACTTATAAATAACACTTCATAAAACTCTTTAAAAATAAGGTAAAAGGACTTATGTATTTAATTAAAATAATATTAATATTTCCTAGAGCTTAAAAAGTAAGTAAAATATATACAGTGGGGTTACCTAAAAAAGTTGATATGTTTCACAACGAAAGTTAATATTGTATATAACACAAGAAAAGGAAGTTAGAATGAGAACCATAAGTGAGAAATTATCCTGCTAAAATAAATTTTGATTCACAAAACTACTAATGCTATATATCGATGATAGAGAAATTATTTAACATGAATTTTGAAACGTACCGTAGGTAATGGAAGAATAAGATATTTTTCTAAAACAATGTGATTCAACTATTACTTTAAAGGACTCTCAGAACATAAGGGGTTAAAACAGCCAGTTTTCATCAATGGCGTATATGTGACGTACAGAGCGCTAAGAATACTTGGTTATTGCTATGAGTAATATTGAAATGAAAAATTTTCTTTCTTAATCAGTGAATAGCAATATGCTTATTCTCTAACAATTTAAATTTAATTTTGCCTAATATAACCTCAGCGATTATATTAAGCAAAATTTTTTAATCGGAATTACTTCAGATAAAATATTCAAAATTCTGTAAAGGACGCTCTTAGCAAATGTTAAATATGAACTTTAATAGTTTCAATTGTAAGTTTCTTCATCCGACCTATTGCAGAGCGAAAGTAAATACAAGACTCGTTCCCTAAGTAGTCGAAAAAGTTGTCTAACATTTTAAAATAGTGTTACATCAGAGTTATAATTGAGAAATTTATTTTAAACTAGCTAATCCACCCGGCGTTACCCGGGCCCGAAATATTAATAATCTGTTCTATATGAATATGACTGAAATCTGTAAGGCTATCGAAATCAAGTCGAATGAGGCAAACCCCGTCGTAATCGGGCTCATAAAACCCAAGATCGGAAAGCGCATCTTGGCGGTCGAAAGTGCAGCTAAAATATTGAAGGCTATAGATATCAAGTCGAATGAGCCTAACCCCGTCGTAATTGGGTCCATAGAACCAGATATACTCCTATAGTTCCACTTTCTACCGCCAGGGGGTGCAGTCTGTTCTGGAAGAGGCCTTTTCAGAACACTTGACCCAACAAAAATTCCTAGTAGAATTGAAATGTAACTACGGGTAAACATTGCCAAAATAGCGTAAATCGCGAAACTGGGTTACGTAATCGATCGGTTTCTAAAGGGTTAATGTAGATATGTTTTAAAAACCAACCGTGCATTTTGAAGAAAATGAACGTGTCTATGATCTGGAGTCTACAGTTTGTCCGTACTTGCATTTCCCGAGTCGATGCCGATTTTTAACTCTGGACCAAAAAAAGGAAATTCGCGTGAGTGAGTTTTGGAAAGGATTTTTTTTCGGAGGGTTAAAATTAATTTTTTTCAAAACGGATACCAGATTTTAAAAAACAAAGGGATATAGATTAGGCACGGTATTTTTAGTTTTTCGTATCTTGTTTATAAACGCCAATTCGGATTTTTAAAGATAGGAGAAATAGTTAAAAACGCGAAATTGACTTACGGTTAAAAACGTTTTCGAAAGGGTTAACGTGATTTATTTTTTAAACTAAAGGTTTCTGCCTAAACCTGATAGAACGTAGATGTATTTAGGTGTGTTTGCTTTTTGTTTGGTTATTTTAGAAAGTCGACGGCAGAGTTAATATATAGCAGAAATTCGGAATTCGCAAAAGAGAGTCCAGTGCACGAATTTTTTTAAAGGGTTAATATTCGTATTTTTCAAAAACAAATACAGATGTCCAAAAAGGAATAAATGTAGATATTGTCTGGTATTTTTAGTTTTTCGTACCTGTCTCTGAATCGCCGATGCGAAATTTTAAAAATTGTCAAAATCGCAAAAATCGCAAAACGGCATATAGAAAATATACTTTTTCGAAGGGTTAATTTTTGTATTTTTTAAAACCAAAGGTGGCTTTGAAAAGGACAAAACCAGTTCTTTAATTTGGTGACCTTCGTTTTTCCGTATCTTTTGTATTCCAGTAGATGTAAGGCTCGGAAAACGGGAGAAAATAAAAAACACGAATTCGATGCTTTTTGATTATTTTTTTGAAAGGGTTAAATGTGAAATTTTTTCAAACCAACCAGATCGTTCGAGACGTAAAAGTATGTTCTTTTAGAATATGTAGACGGTTTTTCCGTATTTTTAGCCGTTTGTCCATGGCGAATTTAGAAATACTTTAAACAAAAACGGAATGTCTTCTGCTTTCTTTCTTCTGTTCCGGAAGATACGGAAATTGGTTTCTGCGCATGTGCCAGCTCGCTGCAGAATAATGACTTTTTTATTTGTGATCTTTGATCAGTTTTTAATTGATAACTACTTTAATTTTCAAAATTTTAAAATTCTGAGGCTCAGGTATACCAGGAGAGTGTTTGGACTACCTAAATCTAAATTTACAGACTTCTAGGTGCGCTAAATTTTCCTAGCCATCGCCAACAGACACACACACACACACACACAGACACACAGAGCAAAACTTTCTTTTATTAGTATAGATATATAACTTTTAAAATATTGGAAAAAGAAAGTCATATAATTATTCTGGTAGTAATTGAAGTTTTATTTTTTCAATGAATACTTTCTAAAAATTGAATAAAAAACTTATTTTTTTAAATTTATTTTCGAAATTTTGATGTGTAACTTTTATTTTTACTTTACAACATTACCTGTACAAAAGTACTAATATGTAATAGGATCATAACAAATTTGGAATTTCCTCCTAAGAATTCACATTGCCTCCTTGTTGGGCGCGCGCCAGACATTGGAAACCACTGCTCTAACGTATATCCTACATCAGGGTTGCCCCTTTTGCCTCCTTTTACATTCGTAAATTCCGAATTCATACCGGAAATTTCCAAAAAGAATTTTTATTTTATATAATCCTGAAATGTCTGCCATTAACTAAGGCAAAAAATACTATTTGGAATTTCAGGTGTAAAACGTTGAAATTTTTAAATAAAAAAAACAGGCCAAACCGGTAACCTCGTCCTACACAGAAAAAATTTCTGCCGAAATGGTTTTTATCACTATATAAACTGCTTAATACACCTTAATTTGACCGTACGAGTGAATGTGTATGTGATGTATTTTGAATCATTTAATCATTTAAATCTACTTCCATCTAAAAAATTATTGGCATCTACAATTTTATCTTCAATCTAGTTAAAAAGAGTTTATTTCGGTTTTTCTGTCTGCCTGTCCCTGCTCTAACTCTCGTAAATATACAATATATTCGGAATGCCATGAAATTTTTATATGTTGTTGACGTTTACTATAAAATGTTGTGTACTGAAAAGGAAGAGTGCAGCAGTTTTAGTTCATTTAAAGGGGTACACAAAATATCTGTTACTTTATTTTCTATGAGGAGAAATCAATTGCGGTGTATTTTATTGATGTTAAGACATCTTAAACATAATGAAATTTATTTCCAGCAATGAGATGCACTACAATATGACGTATTGGGTGTACAGAATAAGTAGCATTTAAAGTCCATATATAAGGGCGCATAAAACAGGCAATTACATTATGATCTGTGGGGAATATTATTTGCGGTGTATGTTAATGATGTTAACATACTTAAAACATACTGAAATCCCTGAAGTGTACTACAATAAGTGTCCTATAGATTAACTAGAGAAAAGAATTTATCGTTCGTCTACAGAAACGCACAAAAGAATTCGGTTACTTGACTGACTAAGTTCAATAATTGCTGGAAATGTGTTTTTCGCTGAGTATGCATTTTAAACTTATCAAGTGCATCCCAAAAGTTTATAGACAACCATCTTTTTGGGTTTAAGAGCTAACTAAACAAGTAAAAAAGACGAAATAAATTATGCAAATATATAATGATGAAATAAAAATAATAAAATACTCAAGCAACTTTTAACAGTCATAGATTTAATATAAAAAAATAAAAACAATAAAATGTTGTCCCAAAAGTATATAGACAACCTGTGTTAAAAGCTAATTTAAGTACTGATATAAAAAATTTGCATATTCCAAGGTCATGTACTTGTGACGCAATAGTTTCCTGAGATTAAAGTGAAGCTGTTTTTCCGTTTCAGACTGATTGCAAAGATGCCTCGCAATGTGCAGTTTTCCCAAAAGGGAATTTTGACTCGTGGATAGAAAGTTGTGGACATTGCAAAATCAATTGAACGAAACAGGGTTGTTATTTACCGATTTCTGTCAAAAGGTGACAAATTTGGAACAAGATCCCGTTCCGGATGACCAAGGAAAACAACTAAACGGCAAAACAGAGAGATTTTGAGATTAGTTTCAATCCAGAACTTGTCTGCACGGTCTGTTTCTAAAGATGCAAGCGTTACAGTATCTAAATCTACGGTCCATCGACGGATTGAGGCAAGTAATTTTCTTGATTATCGCAAAATACGTCGTTCGCCAAAATTTACAAATCGGCATACCGACACTCGTGTTCAGTGGACCCGAAATCACATGAATTAAACAGATGAATTGATGTGTGTTCTGTTCAGTGATTAAAAGAAATTTAATTTAGATGGCCTGGATGGTTGGGCATATTAAGAGCACGATATTCGCAAGGAACCACGAACTTGATTCCGCAGACAGCAAGGAGGGGGTTCACCCATGGAGTGGGGAGCAATTTCTTATAATGGAACAACAGATATTGCTTTTATGAAAGGTCGTCAATGTTCCAAAGATTACCAGAAAACGCTTGAAATACAGTTACTTACATTTGGAAAGTTACTACGTGGGGAGAAATGGATATACCAGCAAGACAATTGCTCCATTCACATGTACAACTCTACAATGCAGTGGTTTAGACAAAACCAAGTAACTGTTATGGACTGGCCAGCCGTAAGTCCTGACATGAACCCAATAGAGAATCTCTGAAGAATACTAGCTAGAAATGTATATGCTAATGGTCGTCAATTCGTAACGGTTCAAAATCTAAAGCTGTGAATTGAACGAAGTTTTCTTTAAAGCAAAAATTGTTTCAAAATCTTGTTTTCAGTATGCCTGATCAAGATTTTAAAGTGATTAGAAAAAACGGCTTAAAAATTTGAAAGTTTAAGAAAAAAAATGAGCTGTCTAAAAACTTTTGGGACAGTAAAATCTAAGTTTTATTTTTTTCTGACAATGTCTGTTATTGTGTAATATTATTTTTGTATAGTATTATTATTGTCTTGATATTATTTATAATTATAAAATATTTTGAAATTGTTACTTCTATTTTTCAATTGTAAAATAAGAAAACCGCGTTGTCTATAAACTTTCAGAACGCACTGTCTAAGTTTGGGTGTTTTAGGTGATGTATATAAATTCTATAGATAAAATACAGAAGTACGCGAAAGAACTCGCACACATTATCCGATATGGACAGAAATTACTAAAATTGTATTTTTACTGAGTTATATGCATTTTTCTTAAAGTTGCTTTTAGATATCTCATTTCAGTCTAGGAAAAACAATCAAATTACTTAATAATAATATGTTAGTATTGGAACGTGTTTCATATCTCTGCCTGATGCATGTTATTTCAGTCTTGTTTTTTACAATTTTGAGAACAAGTGTTTTGTGATATCGGCAGAAAATCTTGAATTGAATTCTGCGTTGAGGAAGAAGCATCAATCTGGAAAACATATATCTACAAATGTAAATTTTAAAAAATCATCTTCTCTGGAATGGATTTTATTCCATGTACTGTATTTTAAAGACTTGTTTTCCCTTTACAAATATCTAAATATTTTATATATGAGATTTTAAGACGCTTTAAAATGTAAAACGTAAATGTAGAAGGTGAAATTTATTACATGGCAAAATTTCAATGCAAATCAGGCGTACGAAAACATACAAATGCACATGGGATCATAGGATTTCAATTCACTTATTTCATAAAAAAAAACAAAAAAACAAAAAAAAAAACAGAACACCACATTCAAAGCTGAACGACCTGTTTTCTCGCTCAGAACTGAACTTTAACAATATTATACACGTTATGGCGATATCATAATTATGATATGTACTTTTTTAACTGAATTTTGTTGCACTGATTGAAATGATATGGCATTGCTATAAGTAATGGAAATATAAAGTAATTTATCTAAGGATTTTGTAAATACTGTCAATTTCATTCTGAAATATGAAGCGTGGAATTCAATGTTGCTGAAACACGAATGGCCGAACACTTTCAAAACTCATCATATGATATAATAATAAGTCTCTAAAAACGCAAGTCTGTTGAAAAATTCTTTATAACATCCTCATTAATACTACAGTTACGAATGCATTATTTATATTCGGCTTGAAGTGAGTCCCCCGGTATTTCTGTTTAAGTAAGTTATATGAGATCCTATGTTCGTAAGAGATTTTTGTTTTCTTTCATATGCCTGATTTGCTCTACTTATTCTACCAATTACTTTAGAATAACCCTCTATATTGTTTTAGATGTAATAGTTACTTTCCATTCTCATTATGGCCTAAAAAATTCACGATCTGCTTGAATTGTCCTAATCTAAAATTTCTGCCTCGTGTCCAACGTACATTAACCCTGGAGCAGTCGCATGGGGTATGACATACCCCAGGTGCGTACGGTTTTTACAATTTTCACCACTATTTTTCGAAAAGGAATCTACAATTTGCATTATCGTAGAATTTGTAACAATTGTCTCAGACTGAATAAGGTGACAATTATTAATTGTATTTATTGGTGACAATGTAAAAACCATTCATTATCTGGGTATGCGCGACTTCTCCCAAGTTAAGTTAATAAAAGTTCTTTTATTTTTGTGCGTCGAAATAAATGTCTTCCTTCATTCTTATCTTTATTTCTCTGAATTTGTATTATCTGATTCAGTGTTCATTAGGTTTACAATAAAAGAAAATAAATGTGAGGGTAGAATAAGAAATTTTGTGGAGTTTTTTGTAATCTCTTAAGTATTCACGTGTCTGGAAAAATGAATCGGACAGATTTATCCTACAATGAAAATTTGCTTCTTTTAAAAAACAATTGAAGAGATTTTCTAACTTCAATATGCCTACATTATTATAAATATTTTAAAGTTATTTTGTTTATTCTGCTTACTGTATGTCATTCTATTTATTGCACTAAGTATTTTATATTTTTACATTCTTCTATCTTTACAAGAAGAAAGTATTGGATTCATGAAAATTTTCGACTTCCGGTTTTCGACGGATTTATACGTTTTAGAAGGTCCTGAACACGATTTGACTATTTTTAAAAAATGTCTGTCTGTGACTCTGTCTGTATGTGACAAAAATTTTGTGGAGGCTGTATCTCAAGAACTAATCCTCGGAATTTAATAAAACTTTAGATTCAGTTATTCCCTGTTATAAATTGGCGCTGATTAGTTTCTGGTAAAAATCGCCAGGCAGGTGGCGCTGCTATGCAGCATTTTTCGCGATTTCCGCAATAGTTCTATATCAAGAACTAATGCTCGGAATTTAATAATACTTTAGATTCTGTTAGTCCCTATTATAAATTGGTGCTGATTAGTTTTTGGTATAAATCGCTCGGCAGGTGGCGCTGCTATACAGCATTTTTCGCGATTTCTGCAATAGCTCTATCTCAAGAACTAATGTTCGGAATTAAATAAAACTTTATATTCAGTTAGTCTCTGATATAAATCGGTGTTTATTAGTTTTTGGTAAAAATCACCCTGCAGGTGGCGCTGCTATGCAGCATTTTCAAGAATTTACACGATTTTAGAGATAGTGATATCTCAAGAAATAATGCACGGAATTTAATAAAACTTTATATTCCGTTAGTCTCTGATATAAATTGGTGCTGATTAGTTTTTGGTAAAAATCGCCCAGCAGGTGGCGCTGCTATGCAGAGTTTTGAAGGATTTTTACGATTTTAGCGATAGTCATATCTCAAGAAATAATGCACGGAATTTAATAAAACTTGAGCTTCAGTTAAACATTGATATAAATTGGTGCTGATTCTTTTTAGTGTATGCGAAACCTGTGTGAAATAGAAGAAAGTTTTGGGATTGACACATCCGACTAGTTTGCTTTGAACAAGGTACATATATATTCCTGTGGTGTTAAATCTTTTCTATTATATATTATTTCTATTTCGATCATGGCATTAAAAAATTTCAATAGCTGTTTGAATTGTCGTAATCTAAAATGCGTCTTATATCCCTAACCTGATTTAAGCAAATAAAAGTTGTCTAATTTCATAGCATCCAAGTAAGTGAATTTATCATTTCCCTCTTTATATATGAAGTGGGTAATTTGTATCTGTTTCAGTAATGTCGAATCACAATAAAAGAAAATAGACGTCGGTGAAGAAAAATAAATGTTGTGGGTTTCATGTAATCTTTTGTTTGTCCAAAGCAAATACAAAAATAAGTCAAATACATTTATTTAACGACTAGGTTTTCCTTTTTAACATCTTATGCATGTACAATTATATTTGCAATATTATACATGTTTCATGATGTTTCTTTTTTTAATTGAATTTTCATGCATTAGCTTGAAACAAAACATGTAAACATGTAAAATTTTAAGATGTTAATTAAATATTTTACGCAATTTCTCTTTCTTGTAAAGATTACTACATTCTAAAAGTATGAAAACTTTTAAGAATATAAAACAGAACAAATGGTGCATAATCTAGTATATTCAAACACATTAAAGCAAATATATAATCAATTTGCAGTGAAATAATGTTATTTATATGCCTACATTTTGCAAGAAAAAATAATCATACAAAAAAACAGATAGTCTGACATTCTTATTCAGACCCATTATGGAGATATATACAGATACTATTGGCAAATATTTTAGTCAAATTTTGTTTTGCTGTAAAAAATATAAAAAAAAGTCTGCATAGAGAAATTATTTTTCACAGCTGATATGTTTTTGAAAGTATAAATTCTCGTCTGGTAACTGCAAAAAGTTTTTTACATGCAAAATGATTTTTAAAGAACTTATGGATTGAAGGCTATATTTCTGCACTTTATGAAGAGAATTATTCGTATTCCCGTGCTAAAAAACGCTGTGAAAGGCATGGCTTTTCTATATGTAAAGCCACAGTAGATAATAATGTCAATAAAACAGGGAAAATTGTGAATGTCTGGCTTCAGGTGGAAAAATTGTTTCAAATAAGTACTCAAGAACAAAATGAATTCTTCTAATATTGCAAAGGTAAGACTTTTATGCTAAAATAAAATACTCTAAGTCAAAAGACTGTTGTTAAATTGATAAAATGCTCAGTGTCAACTATTAAAAAAGTTAGTAACACTGATTTGAATTTTAAAAACGCCAAAAAACACAATGATTATCGTCTTTTTCCACGACATGTCGCCGAGTGTTGAACACGGTGCAGAATTCTTTATGTGAAACATGTATCCGGAGAAAAATGGGAAAGTGTTCTTACAATAGATGAAGTTTGGGTATATTTAAATGATTGTAATAAAAAGAGATCCATTTATTATCATAAGAAAAAATCTTAAAACATTGTTCATTGTATCTAAAGAAAGTTTTAGCAAAGGATTTATGATTGTTACTGGCTATGCATATAACGGCAAATGAAATAAAAAGAGAGTGGAGAAACATTTTAAGATCAACTCCCCATACTAACGGAAAAATATTTCCTTTCCAATCTTCAGACATAAAATAACATATTTACCCCAGCCCCCATTGAAATCAATCTGTTGAACTATCATAAAGTTAACCCCTTGAAGGGCAGCGGTATATTATATATACCACTTAATTTTAATCCCAAAATGCCCCAATAGCACCAGAATTTTATAATCAAATTTTGAATTTATAAGGTATATGGGGAAAAGCTTTTACTTACTTTAAAATAAATTCGTTCGTGAATCCTGGTGTCAATCAATCATTTCAATATTTTAGCTACAGGAGTACTTTGCCCCTGAAGGGGTTAAAGCAAGCAGCTACACATCCCAATCCACTGTTAGTGTCCTGAAATAAATGGAACGAGAAATAGGAATCACGATCAATTCATTCACCTACAAAATCTTCTGATGTGATGCATGCCCATGTATTGTCGCTGTTTTTGGACTTTTAAAAAACGCGTTCTCCAAACGTCGACCTAAAACTCGTCATGGATTTTGGGAAGTTATTCAAGAGGAATGGACCAATATACCTCTTTTAAAACTACAAAAGGCATTATTGTCATAGAAATTACAGTGTAGAAAGGTAGTTCAGGATAAGAGTTACAAAACTGAACATTTAAAACACAATTTTATTGTAGTTCTGTAAGTAACATATGAAAATCGTCTAAACAATGGGCGAATACCCTCTGTAAGAGATATATGCAAATATCCCCACGCAAATAGATTTTACATATGTATACAAAATAAATATAGAACATGTCCATGTTCTTTTATTAAATCATGCACAAAGTAACAAAAAATACAGAATTAAAAAAATAATAATATAGGGTCAGTCCTTTTTTAAAACTGTAGTAACTTTCCACATATATTCTCTGGGTTGTTCGCAGATCAACAAGACGGATGAGTCTAAGTATGATTCAGAATCTTCTAGTTTAGCCAAATGGAAGGCTTGTGCAAAACGGTTTTGCGTTCAGTGATAAATCTTACTATTTTTATACGCATTCACCTAAAGAAACTCTCAAACGAAAATAATCGCATTAGTGATTTTTTTCTTTTCCACTGCATCAGATATTTTTATTCAAATATTTTCCCACTATATCAACTGAATTATAGCTTCGATATTCTACCAGAAAATAGAGAATATGGATTTACTTGTGTTTAGAAAACAAATTTTAGATGTAAAATGTAATGTGTCTCAAGCATTATTTAAAATTTTCAAAATTTGAATTTTAATACGAGATAGTCAAAATTTGGAAGCACTTTGCCGTAGATAGTAATTCAAATAGACTTCTAAATAAATTATCTAAATATTTCTATAACAATCTCATTTTATGAAAATGAGTTTGAAGGAGAGAGACGAAGTTTCGTAATTGCAAATGTAACAATTAAAATTTTAAAATCCTGGTTAGTTTTAACTGGAATATGGATTATTTGTGTTTCAATTAACTGGTATTCCATTATCCGCAAAAGCTATTTGTGTGATATTCTTTTTTGTTTGAAATAAGAGAGTAATCAAAAGGTGTGTATTTTTGTTCATTTTATATCCTTCTTTTCCTTTTTAAACAAATGTAAACGAATGCCAGACCTACATTAAGAGCATGTATATAGTCATACCTTCTGATACAAAATTTAAAATTTGCTTGCTAACTATGAAATCGTATTGTGTTTATATATGCAGGTTTTAAAATGAAAAATAGTGTATATTTATTAAATTTTGAGTGTCATAATAGTTTTATAAAGTACACAACATTTTTAAAGCTCTAAGTTCTGTAAGATATTTATACTGAAAGATTTCTTTTTCTATAAATCAAACTGAGATGTCCCGCTTTACATTCGATTAAATGTGGATTTCGATTAACACAGCCAACTCATTTCGGCATTACGCCGGATAATTAAAATTTCACAGTATATATGAATGTGGAGTACAAGTTTTTAACAAAGTTCAACTAACACAAATTGCTTAATTTATTAGTTTTGCAATATACATGTATTTCAACATTTACTTATATATATATTTATATCTATCTATAAATATTTATATATTTTTACAATTATGTATAAAACTTTTTTAATGTATTCACACATTAAATAAAAAAAACATAAACCGAGGTTTGTAAAAGTATACGCATATAATCCAAGAAACAAAGTTCAACAAAAAATGGAGCATAAAACCTGTAGGCCACAATTGGCATTATAATAAGCGTCATCACTAAAATACTGAAGCAACAAATATTGTTTAAAATATTTTGAAATTGACGAAAGGGGAATCCATGATGGGTTATATGAAACAATTATTAAGCCGGACTGGTTTCGAGCTAAAGGATCCACAAAAGCTTGTCAGACTGAGCATACAAACAAAACTTTGCGCACTGTATGAATCTTTCTTTGATACAAGCAGCAAGAAATAGCGTCATGAAGGACTGTTGTACGTTTAATATAAAAATTCATATATCTCGGTAAAAGTACTACTAGACTGTGGAAGGCCTTACCACTTCTGTATTTACGCATTTGTTTTGTTATATGCAGCAAAATAAAACATTTTCCATACTTTACGGTTACAACTTTATTCACATAGCAGGTGTGATAGCATTTTAATACTTATCTTTATCATTCCGTTTTGGCTTTCGTATTGATCAGTGCATTCTCTTTCCTGATTTTAGATTAGTTCACTTATCCGAATTCACTGCTATCATTCTGTATAAATTTATCAATAAAATATTCGTTGCTTAATTTTCAAGCTCTAACAATGTATTTTTTATGCTAGTGATACTATAGAGTAGTCAAAATGTCGCACAACGCCTGAAATGTTTTTTTTTAAATAAAAATTGCGTTTCAACTACAAACAAGAACTAAATTTAAAGAGTGGATATTTTTAAAATTAAAAGTGAATGAAAAATTAACATTGTCACAACAGAGGTTCAAAATCTGACCAGTTTCCACGGATGCATGGGCCAATGCGTTTTGTCACATTTGAGGCCATTCTTTTCAATGTTCAAGCATTTATTTGTTGAACCTCATATTTAATGTTGGCTATCAGGTCATCAATAAAGTGTAGATTGGTTGCAACAACTTATTTTTGATTTCCTCTATTTTGTCAGGACGGAGAACGGATGGGTGGCAACTTTGTTTTCTATCGTGAACGATTGGAGTTTCTCGAAATCAGGTTACTACACAGTAAATTGTTGTCTTGCCTGGCTCACGAACATTTGGATAGGGTTTATTAACGCTTGAATGGCTTTTCTGAGAGATGTTGCTACGAAATAATGCTCAACTATAAAAATACTTTATGCTTGGGAAAGTTTCATCTCCATCTTGGACAACAAAAAAAATGTGTCTTCCAAGTAACAAAATAAATTGGAAGTGAAACTTTTATTGTTATATGACTTTCATCAGCATGAAGGTGGCATATATCGAAACATAATCGACTTATTATTATTTTTAGGATATATGTATATATTTAAAGTTTGGGTAGCGTGATTTTTCGATCACCTCTATGTTAAATTAAATTTTTGCTACAACGCTTCTAATGAAAGTTGTTTCTTAATTATTCATTTTTTTATTCCGAATTTTTTTTAGATCTCATACAAGGCTAAAGTAATACACTTAATTTAAATTTTACTTTATCGAAAAAATAAAAAGGATATTTTATGGAAATAAAACTAAATTAAAGCTGTAAAATTTAGCAGGTCTTTCTTTATCAGTACCGCTTGAACATAAACTATCACACAAACGTTACATATGAATGATATATACTTATATCATCTATTTAAAAAATGAAATCTATAAAATTTGGACTAAATTAGAAAAATATAGGTATTTATAAAGTGTCTTTCTTTATTCTATTACTGTATTACTATTGTATTACTATATTAAGTTATACTATACTGTATTACTACATATAATTCTATACTGTATTATATATAATACTATACTGTATTACTATATTAAGTTTCGTAAATGGAATTTACGAAACTTAATTTTCTGCACTTCACATAACCATAATTCTTATATTATACATTATCTCATTCCTGAGATTGATGTTGCAAAGCCAAAGGGTATGTGGATTACTAGACATTGCATTTATTGTGATACATGTTATGTGTTTCACATCATTATAATCTTTGACATTATCCGAAAATATATATAACAGTGAGGTCACGATTCCTTGTAATAATAACCTAGAGCTAAACATGTTGCAAAACAAATACACATAACATGTATATTCTGATTACATAAATGTTTAACATTTGCTTATATGTGTATATAAATATACTTTTCAATCTATTTTATATGTTTAAATGTTTAAATGTTGATACTAATGTTTATATTTTCATTTTTACAGAATATTACTTTTTAGCTTTATGAAATACTTTTCATGCTTCTTTTGTGGAGAGATAAAGCAATTTGCATATTTCTAATTTTATTTCTGCTTCTACATAAAACGAATACATTTCAATTGAAGAATTGAACAATCAATCTTTATTATATAAAATATTTTATTCATATAATTACAAACACAATGTGGAAAAAATTGTAGTTTAGAAGAAAAATAATTTTTAATGCACAACCTATACAAACACATCGAAATATCAAGTAAGAATAGTTCAATTGATATGAAATGTTATATGTAAATGCATCACTAACGGGAACTTTAGAAAATCTGCCTAGCGCACTCAACGAGTGTATATAATACAATCAAAATAACGTAAAATCCACGAGTATATAATTGCAAAAAGAAGACAAAGACAGCTACACTATCTATAAAAATAATTTTTATATCAGAGTGAATGCTAAGGATGATAAGATGATGCATCCAAAACTTCAATACGCATATAATGCTCAATTAATTACTCTTTGATCTATTCATGTCACCCGTTTTTAAATTATTTTTTTTAAATACAGATTGCAGTTTTTATATGTCTGAGGAATAGCTAGAATATTAATGTATACTTTAGAAGTGACAATATTCAAAATAAATCTTAATATTTTTGAATTTTCAAGTTAACATAGATGACAAAATTGCCCTGTTATACGAATTTTTGAATTTGTAAATATAAAAGACAGATATGAAGCGAAAAGTTGTCTTCGAAACGAAAAAGTACTCTATTGGTTAAAGTACCTTCAAGTTCTTTTACCAGTCTAGTAAACATACCAAACAAAATTTTTAATTAATTCTTTATAGTATATTAAAAATAAAACATTAGATCGTCTTTGCTGCAAACAATACTTGATTCACCTGTATGCATAAGAAAGAATCTTCGAATTTGGACTATACGATGTCAGATAGCCCTATCAAAATGTTTCATCGTAAATGTATTGCAAAGATGGTGTCATCAGATGATATTGATAAAATTGGCATAAGCGAATTCTACATCGCGGTGATCGTCAATCAGTCGATATCGAAGACTGAGCACAAAGCACAAAGACAAAGGGACAATTTTGGTTCAAGCACCAGACGTGGCACTAAGAACCATGCAAGATACGACGAAAACTATTGATTATATTAGTAAGGTAGGGGGACAAAATGGATATTTCATGCTAACGTTGCCCATTACATTCCTCTCCGTTAGATCTTAAGTTCTGTCGCCAGTAGCATCAATGGAACTCTTACATAACAAATTGGTGAATATTGAATTAGAGGCCTTTCGATTTTAGTGATGGACCTCGATATACAGTGGTGGCCAAAAGTGTGGACATTTTTTGAAAGTTTCATGTTTTTCAAATTTGTGTGCTTGTAGAATATATTAATTTTCACTTAAATACAAACGTTTATATATCAAATTGAAGGTAATTTAATGTAGAATTTAATAATAAAAACAGTATTACAATATCTGTATTACAAAAAGAGTTATGTAACTAATAGTAAGATCTATCTTAGATTTGCATTTTTTTAAAGTGATACTTACACAATCAATACTTAGTAGGAAAACCCTTATTTTTTAAGACAGCTTCACAACGTCTTTTCATCGAGTGAACGAGTGTTTGGAGTTCATCTTTCGTAATCACATGGTGCCAAGAATCAATTATAGCTTCAATAAGTTGTCTTTCATTGGATGGACGTTTTTTCGTACTAGAATTTTCAAACGTCGCCACAAATTTTCAATTGGATTGAGATCAGGGCTGTTTCCTGGTCATGGTAATATATCTATGCCATTATTTTGAAACCATGCTTTGCATACTTTTAATGTGTGGCATGGAGCTGAATCCTGCTGAAAAATAAATGGTGGTTGTTTGGGAAGAGATCCCTGATGGAAGGTATCAATTTTGGTTCCAGGACAGTTTCGATGTATTTTTTGGCATTCAGGATGCCATGAATCACTTGAATTCGGCCCACACCATCTGCAGACATACATGCCCAAATCATAACATTTCTTGGGTTTTTTGTAGTTGATTCAATGCAATCAGGATGAAGTGCTTCTCCTACTCTACGTCTCACGTATTTTTTACCATCACTACCAAAGAGCGATATTTTACTCTCATCGCTTCCAGACTACTTGCTTCCATTGATTTTCTGACCATTTAATGTGTTCTTTTACCCACTTAACTCGTTTTTCGCGTTGCTTTTGATTTAAATATGGTTTTTTCCCTTGGAATTCTAGCTTGTAGTCCAAATCCTGATAACCTTCTTTTTATTGTTCTTGAACTTACTGCAATACCCGCTGCATTCATTTCACATCTAATGGCATCTGATGAAATTTTTCTATCTTGAAGGCATAGCCATTTAATTTTACTATCGGCAGTAGCAATTGTGCATTTTTTTCGGCTTTATTTGGCCTTATTTTTCACTGATTTCGTTTTTTCATAACGTAAACAGAACTTTCGTACACCAGAACAAGCCACTAAACCACCAACATGTCTTGCAATTTCAACATGAGAGAGGCCATTTTCTCTCAATATGACAATTCGGCTTCTTTTTGTAGATGTCCAATTAGTTCTTCTTGTTAATGACATTGTTTCAAATTAGTTTAATTAAAAAAAGTACTTTAAATATTCAAAAACAGCAATACTCTATTTAATTGTACTAATTGCATCATTCCGCAAAATATTTCCCCAAAAATAACTCTTTTACCATCCAAATAACCTAAACTATAGTTACAGACATTTGATTGGTCCTCTGAACAGTGTTTGTGATTGGCTAGTACGCTTTTATTACAAAACACGTCCTTATTCAAAACGATTTGTGTTTGTTTGTTCTACTAAAATGAGCATAACTTTTTTTGTAATACAGATATTGTAATACTGTTTTTGTTCGTAAATTCTACATTAAATTACCTTCAATTTGATATATAAACGTTTGTATTTAAGTGAAAATTAATAAATTTTACAAGCACACAAAGTTGAAAAACACGAAACTTTCAAAAAATGTCCAAACTCTTGGCCACCACTGTATTATATTTCCTGACGACCAGAGCAATTGGGTAAGTAGGTGTACCGAATCGATCTCACCTTTAGTGTATATCGAATCATATCCCGCCATCTTGATTTTATTGGGTGGGATATTATTTCGTATAACATCAATATACAACTACTAGTACTGAAAAGCATCTTCACTGCACGGCTGATCATTGAAAGACCTCAGTTAATAGATGCCAATGCCGATCAGTTTTTCCATTGAAGCCTGAGTAGTAGAGTGTTGTAATCATATGAGGCAATGCTTCTATCATAAGAAGGTCAGATGTCCTCTTATTAAAAAAGATCATTTTTACGGCTGTTTCATTTTCTCGGTATAAAAATTAAATTAGGATAAGATGACAGTATGCTCAGCTTATCCAAAGATAGCTTTTAGTCAATTCACTCTCATTTCAATTTTTGAAATCTGAGTAAAATTGCATTGAAAATGAACATGGTCCTCTAAATATGAATAGATGATATGTGAATAGATGATATGAATAGACGATAGTATAGATGATATGTCTATCACAGGGTAGATAAGTAGAGTAGCGCCATATCTTCACCACATATGCTTCCTTGCTTTACTGATATCCAACATTGAAGTCTTATGATATTTCGACCATTAAAATTTCTATGTATGCGAAAAATTCATAATTCTCAATTCGATGTGATTTTCTGTGTGTGACGAAATTATTGTTACAGATTAAGTAATTAAAATGAGAAATACGGAAATTAAACGCAGATGACTAAACATTACTTTAGAATCGAATTTCTTCTTTTAAAAAATTAGGATGAAAATTACTACCAACCTTCTGTAAGATATAGAAATCTAAATAAAAAAATAGAGAATTCCTATTAATGTTTGACATTTAATATATATTTGCTTTTTCTTTCTACGCATTCTATTTTTCCACAAAGTAATGAATAATTCTGCTAGATTTCATTTTTTTTTTCGTTAAATACATGTTCAAAAAAATTAATCATTTGTACAACTGCGATTTTTTAAAAGGATTAAAATCATTTTTAATTTAGGCCACGCCTAACGTAAATATTAACTTAGGAACTCAATTTGCTTAACATAATAATTTTCATATTTAAATTCCATATGTAGAGTAATTTAAAAATGTACCTTTAAGGCATAATTTAAAATTATTTTTGAAAGCTTGGTTACATGAATTAAAATGCCATGAAAAATGAATTAATTTATCTAGGAGATAAAACGACGATTTTTTTTTATTTGCTGCAAATATTTTAATTTTGGTTAAAACTAAATTTACTTTATCCCTTTTTAGTCCAAAGAGAATGTTTATGACAACATTAACTATATAGTACTAAGCTTTAAAAAATTAATATATATATATATATATATATTATAAAATTTTAAATATGTGTTTCTCTAAGCCTATGTTTACACTTTAAAAAAAACTCACCAAAGTTTTATTAGTTTTATCGGGACAAGCTGTCCTAAAAATATGACAATAATACAATTAGCTGCTATTCATTATTACTTAGGTGGAATGGGAGGAAGCATATTAGGCATAGTCCAACGTTACATTTTTTACAAATAGTTGTTGGTTTTGCTGTACAGGGTTTTAGCTATAATCTTGTTTGTCCGTTTTCTGGGTTTTCTTCAATAACGCGTTGATTTTTAAACTTTAGAAAACCTTCATTAACCTGTTGAACACCCAGTTTTCTGCCAGATGGCTTCCTTGGAATAGAAAGTTCCAAATGGGCAATGTCTTTGAAAATCAAGCAGACTCAGAATATCATCACTATATAGTTGATTGAGCTTCCATGAAGCAACTAATGTTGTTTCAAACGCATTAAAAAATAATTTAAAAATAAACGCACATCAAAACAAAAGAAATTTCCATCAATAAACAGAAATGTACTCGAGATCTTTTGCACTGCCCTGTATATCATCTATGCAATTTATACATACCAAGCAACAGTCAAAATGTTAGTTGAATTAGTAAACATTCCACAACTTAAAACGCCCTTCCAGCAATTATTTTTCTTGGACACTACTCTAACAAAATTATTTTGTGTGTTTCTGTAAATGAACATTGAATGCTATGCACACCATATTCTATAGTAAGACTATAGTAGTATACCTGAGTAATATATATGAATTTAAATATGTTTGAAATAGTGCAACATCCTGAAAATCCATCACAAATGATTTTTCCCCAGAGACCGTAATGTAACTGATTATTTTGAGTGTCCCTGTAAATGAACTATAAACGCTATATATTTAATTTTAAATACCGAAAATGTTACAGTAAACCTCATTAACATATGCCAATTTCAGGGCAATCCGAGTATATTTATACGAGTTATATCACGGACAGTCGTAGACATACGGTAGATAGACAAACCGAATTCATTAACACTTTTCAACTATGTTGGAAGTTGTTAAAAAACGGGAAAAACGTTTAATGAATTTTATGTGCACCTGTGATACAGACTGTCAGGCGCCTGCGTTAGTTGTAGAGTAACAATGTTTGGAATGTAACAGAGAAAGAAATGACTATCCCCATTACCAACTGATGGCGGTTAGATAGCAGTGGATTGTACCATCGTCCTATATTCTGAACCGTCAAAAATGCAAGGAAAATTTATGTCCTAGATAATTTTTAACAATGTTTTTTTTTTTTTTTTTTTCTTGGAGCTCAAAACTTTAAAAACTTGTATGTGGAAAAAGGTAAAAATAATCATAAAAAATCGCCATTTTAAAAATTTAATAAAAAATATTCAACATTAATTTAAACTTGCGATAAAGGAAAATACATCGTTAAATGATTCTTGAATAATAATGTGTACTGTTCTACTTTTAGGACTATGGGGAAAATATAGGTTTCAATAATATCAATAAATGAAAATAACCGGAGTGGAAATGCATTGTTGCACATAATAATGTACAGATCGTAAGACAGTAAAAACCAAGAACCTTCTATGCTTTTTCATCGCCAAACAGAAGCAGAGAAAAATAATAATAGCTATTTGAATGGAAATCATACCTTCTTTAAGGTACCTTCTTAAGATAAAAAAAAAACATAGAGGTTCGTCTCCATACAGAAATTATAACAAATTTAAAAGTTTTCGATGCTAACTTTAAATTTCACTTCATATTTATATTCTAGAGTAAATTTCAACTTTGAATATTATACTGGAAAATCTTCCGTCAAGATGTTGACGAATTATAAAGATGAAAAATTTTAACCGCCTAATAAAATTACTTTTTTATTATTTTCATTATTTTTTTTTATAAAAAATAATTTTTTCGTGGAATTTCTATATGTGTGTTAGTGTTAATTATCCCAAGAATAAATGTGAAATTATCGTATATTAAAAATAATATATGTGAAGTATGAAATAAGAAATTAATAATAGAAAACATACATATATATAAAAATATGTACTCATAAAACTTTTCAACAAAAATTGAAATTTTGAAGCTTCTAACATGAAAACTAGCAGCTCGATCCAGTATGTACGTATCGAGTTAGTCGTATAAGACCATGAGCGCAACATTTTGGAGGGAACTACATACTTTTTAAAAAATCAAATAGATGGAACCCGTCCAAACTTGATGGACGTCCAAATCTGTTCATAAATACACACAGCATGACATACATGAGTTACAGCATCACAAATGTCATATATATATATATATATATATATATATATATATATATATACAGGGCCGTATTCAGGCATGTGCACATGTGCCATAGCACATGGGTGGCACAATGTGTGGGGGGGGGCGGCATAGTTTAGAAGATGGAAATTTTTTTGTGTTAATTTAATTTATTTTATTTTTTGAGGACGGCAAAACATTGCTAGTACTAAAAACAGATTAACTTTTGCATTGTTTCTTTCTTATGAAATTCTCTGTAGGTCAGCAGCCTCGAATTGAGATAGTATGGAAGTACTGTTTTCGGTGCACCCCATTTGAATAGGTATCTTTCGGCGCAGCTGGCCCTTACGGAATTACGATCACCTAAGCTTAACATTTTCAATGAATGCGAAATACTACTACCAAGTTTACTTTATTTGCGCCTGCTCAAATTCCCGCGCCAGCCTATCTCATTCCAGGAACTATTTCAAACTGTAAGATGCTAGCACGATTTCAAACTGTAAGATGCACGATTTCAAACTGTAAGATGCACGATTTCAAACTGTAAGTCCAGATACAGTAGCTCATAACAAAGCCTGACTAAACACTTTTGAGGTCAGAGACACACATTCATCACTATTTCCAAATATTAATTGTTTTATTTAGGAGGAAAATTATCCTATTAAAAAGGCCAATGAAAGATAGTGCTACTACGTGCCTGTGGCCTTTTCGTATGCCTTAATTTGTCTCTGGCTTGAAATGTTCACTTAAGCTGAATTAAGAAGCCGATAGCAGTTGTAAAATCATATGTAAAACAGCTAACTTACTATTTAAAACTATAAAACTTACTATTTTTTTAATTACCATTTTTGCACGAATTGGTTTCTTTAAGTACAAATGACACAATAAGCACATTAGTTAGTTATTCGTTTATTGTAGTTATGCTGAATCGATGTTTGCTAGATAATTATTATTAACTTAATTCGGCATGCACTTCTGAATGCCCGTAAACACATTCTTTAATTTCTCAATTACTTACCCATCATACGTAGTATAGGGTAAGTCTTGTAATCGTTTTGAAAATGGAAAAAAAAAATTGACGGATTTACACGTTTCAGACACTGGAGATTCCGAAAAACATATTTTTAGAAAAAAAAAATTGTCGTCCGTGTGTGTGTCTGTGTGTCTGTAAACGCTCTATCTCCCGAAAAAATTGAGATAGAGACTTGAAATTTGGTATGTACTTACTATGTAATAATGGGAAGAAGCTTATTGAATTTCAGTAACATCGAATATCCGGAACTATTTTTTTCGAACTCTCGAAATATTCGCCCTGATAAAAGGTATATAAATTTTTTCGAATTTGTTTATTTTAAGGAGGGAATATAAAAGACAATAAAAAAACATAAATTTTGCATAATGAATGAAGTCGATTGGATAATTAGTTGCCGAGATATTTGTAATCCTATTTTTCACACTCTTTTCATGACCCTGTATTTCAACCAAATTTCAATTCAAAGATATATTATAATTGGAAATGAGACGCTTAATCGGATGCAATAAACGGCTAGTTCATAGGATTATTGTTTTTGGAGTTATAAGGTTGTTTCTTTTAAGTAAGTCAGAAATCGAGCCTTTAAAGTTTATGACTTCATCAAGCCACGATTTTATTGGAATTCCAATGCATTTTATAAGTAGTTTACACATTTTTTATTTTAATATTTTATACTATGCATATCCATGATGGGTAAGTATTACGGTGGCCCCCCAACGACTAGTTTTTATTATTGAAAAGATAAAGCTTTGAACATAGTTATAAAATAAGAAAAACAATTACTTAATTTGGAAGATTTGTAATGCTTCCCTGAAAAAAAATTACACTAACTTATTGTTAACGCAATGAAAAGCCTTAAAAAGTGTTTAGAAAATTAGTTATATTTTTTAATGCTGTTATTTCAATTTATTTATTTTTTCTATTTACTTTTATTCTTTCAGTAATCGTCAGTTTCTAAAAGGTTTTGAAGGTGAATTACTTTTATATCTTTTTCTATGATTAATTCTTGAAAAATGATTTATTGGACATACTCAATAAATTATTGAACATTTAAAATCTGTTACTGGATAAAGAGAATCTAAAAGGTAGTTTTGAAATGCCTTTCGGGAATATTTTGAGATAAATGTCACATTTCAAGGATTTGAAAGAAAAAGAATCATCTTTCATTTCTGCTTTTTTTTTTTTTTTTTTTTTTTGTATTTTTTGCACCACTTTCCTTTTTTTTTTTTTTTTTTTTTTTTTTTACAAAAATATCAATAGATTAACCGATTAAAATTTACGGTAAAACTAACGCAGTAAAACTATTAACCCCTTCGCGACGAGCGTCCTTTATAGAATTTTTAATCTTTTACCACCGTTTTTTCAAAACAGAAATTTTCGCCTAATTGAATCGCAGAAATGCTGTCATTAAATAAGGCAAAGTTTACAATAAAAAGTAACTGGTGGGAATATTCGAGGATTCTGAGCATCTTATGCGTCACGTATACGGGTCGCTCGTCCCCAAGGTCTTAATATCTTCCTTATTTCAAAGAAAATACATTTTATATTAGCAAAAATAACGAAAAACGTTTAAATAACATATTTTACTGCTTGTGGGCCATATTAAACTCATTAAATTAACTATAATTAAACAGTTATGTAACCCAAAATGTAAAGTACTTTTGTAGCTAAAAGTTTATTACTATTACTTTCTTCTATCAATAATAGAAGAAAGTATTGTAATCGAAATTTTGTTCGACTTCCGGTTTTCGACGGATTTATATGTTTTAGGGACAAGAGATTCCTAAAAACAAGTTCTTACAAAATGTCGTCTGTCCGCATTGTATCATTGAAAAGTGTATGATACATAGAAGTTATGCATAGAATTGAACCAAATTTGATGTATAGGTTTATGACTAGGTGCTCCTTTAATTTGGGGATATTCCGCTGAAAGGGGCGCTGCAATAGCGATTTTTGTTCCAATTTCATTATTGTATTACGAAAAGTGTATGAAGTTATGCATAGTATTGAACAAAATTTTATGTTTATGTTTTGGACAATGGCCTCTAGCTCCCAGTTGAATTTGTGGATATTCCGCCGTAAGGGGGTGCTGTAATAGCCACTTAAAGATTTCAAATTCAAAAGGATGTGCAAAAACGAAAGTGAAATTCTAAATGTTTTTTCCGTTAAATATTTGGCCTGGATCCAAGGATTCCGGAGCAATTTTTGTTTTGCCTCTATCTTATAAAATGGCTGAGATATAGAAGTTTGAAATTTTAGAGTGACTGAAATTTTGTTACAAGCTAGCAGGATTTCTCCATAAACGGGGATTTATTTATTAGTTTTAGTGAACATCATTTCGTCAAATTTTCTTTCATTGTTGTAACCATCGTTCCAACTATTATATGCTAACACTATAGATTTATATTTGCCAACGTCAAATTCTTGCCAAGTTTAACGACACTTGGCGAAATATCGTCAAATTTGACGAATAAAATAGGTTGCCATAAATGAAGCCAACTTGGCTATAGCTACTATTTGGCAATATTCTCATTCAAATTCAATATTGACAAAAACTGTTAATGATTCTTCATTAATCGAGATCCACGCATTTTAGCTTTGTGTTTTCCAGTAAAATTAGCTAAAATCTTAAAACCAAGAAATAGGGAGGATCACTTCCTACCGGTTCCGGCCAGAAGGACATTTCGTAGTGTACACTCTTAAAACTGTGCCTCTGATATATAAGGCACCAGCGCATATGAGAGGCACACAGACAAAGTGCCTCTGATTACCTGATAAATATCAAAGGCACAAAGAAATGAGAGGCACAAATGAAGGTCTCAAAACTTATCAGAGGCACGGATGATAGTACGAAATCTATCAGAGGCACGGCGCTAAATGTGTGCCTTTGAAAAAAAATCGGTCATTTATTCAGCGGTACAGTGGGAAGCGCGCATGCGTACAAATGTTTAACCCATGATGCATCGGGCGGAATATTTACTTTCAATGAGGGATAGGGGTCTGGAGGAAGAATGAACCCTTGACCAGAAGACATGGCGTCCGGCGTGGTCTCTCGTAGATTATTCGAATTGCGGCAAACTAACGACACAAACCGAGTTTATATATATATGTATCCTTTTCGCAAGACGATTATTTTGACTCAAGAGGTTCTTGTTATTATTGTCGTTCAGGATTGCAACAATATTAATAGCTGATTATAGGAGGTTTTCCTACGATTTAAAACAACGCCGCAGAGAAAAATGTTCCTGTGAAAAATGCAATGAATTATGTTAGGAAACATAACATTATGTACAATGGATGGTGCCATTATTGCAATCACCTGCGGATTATTATCAAGTTATAGAAAAGCCTGCAATAAGTAAGTATATTTAGTTTAGTGCTTGATTATTTTCTTTGAATGTGTAGTATAAAAACTGACACTCTAAAAGAAATGTTTTATGTTACAAACATATGTATATACCGGGTAAATATATCATTCCCTTGAGAAATTTAATTTTTTAATTAATAGTTATAGCTATTAAAGTCCAGTTTCTTTTGTATTATATTAATCAGTGTTGAATTCGGGGGGTGGCCCGGGGGGTGGGGATTCCCTCTCCGGAATAATGATGACCCAACCCGAAAAGTGTGAGATTTTATTCTTTTTAATGGACAAAAAGTGCAACTCACACCCCCCCCCCCATAAAAAAAATCCTCCCGGAGAAAAATGTTTGAATTCAACACTAATATTAATCTGTCAACGATATATATTTAACTAATCTCAGCTACATTTCCCATTGTAATCGAAATTTAACTGCAATAACAAAAATAAGTCAAAACACCCAAAATTTCAGTAATGGACATCCTACAAAAAGTAATAGATATTATTTTTAAAATCGTATTTTATTTTGAATCAGAATTCAATATAATCAAAATATATACTAATGAAACAAATTAGTTATTTTCAAATAAATTTAACATTTAGGATACCAGTAATGAAATATTTATGATAAGAGTTACTTTTTGAAATTAATTGTTGTCATTATCACAAGATCAATATTATGATTATTTTACACTGATTATTTTTAATGTTTGTCTTATTTGTTTTTAATAAAGCTTTTATGCCTTTTTATGTATTTTGTTATGTATAAAATAAAGTGATATGTTGACAAGGTTCTTTATTGAACCACAGAACTGACTTAGGCCCCATGGACACACATTTTAATATTTATTTTAGATTTATTTCAATAAATTGGGAGTGAGAAATTTTTCTATTATAGTTAGTATTCTGCCTTAGACAAAATTTAATCTATGTCTTTATATATGTCATGCTGGAAAATCTTTCTGCAGTAGACAGAATATACTGTAAAGATATAAATATAATATAAAATATAATTAAATTACATTCTGTGATTCTTATAATGGTGGCACATGCATGTGCCACCATTCTAAGAGGCACATAATGTATTTTTAAATAAGAGGCACTTGAATATATAAATTCAGCGGCACACTGTGCCTCTTAATTTCAAAGGCAGTTACGCTGTGCCTCTGAATCTCAAAGGCACTATGCACCTCTTAATTTCAAAGGCACCACGTGCCTCTTAATATTTAGAGGCACAAAAATTCAGAATGTACCTCTTAAATCAGAGGCACAGTTTTAAGAGTGTAGTATACATCGGCTGCTCGCATCCAGATAACTCGACGATTCGCAAACAGATGACGTACAGCAAAATGACGAAAACAATTGATTTTATTGGCGGTGTGAAAGTGAATTTTGAAGTATTTACATGTATAAATTGAAGAAAGTTTTGGTATTGGCGCATCCTACTAGTTATTATTATTATTATTATCATTATCATCAACGATTCACACCATCATCTGTTTTGAAATAAATAGCGATTCATTAAATAATAAAAAATAAATGCTCAAAAATGTAAATAAAGGGAAAACTGCAAATAATTAAGAGTTACTGGGATTAGATTTTAATGATTAAATTCACCAAAATCCTTTTGTGGATTTTTTAAAATTTTATGCGGTTTGTTACAAGGGTGGTATTTAGAATGTTTTATTGTAAAAAAAATGTGATATGAGATGTTTTAAAATTCGAAGTTTCCCATAAACAAGTACATGAAATGAACATTAATAGATAAAATTATTTTTTGTTCTGTTCTTTGCAAATAGAATTCATAAGCGTCTAAGTCCCGACATGTCAATAGGACGTTGAGGACTACAAGACTAGACAGGACCATAAATGGTCCGCGAACCGCAGTTTGAAAAACGTTCGTCTATTTTATAGCTGTCAAAAATGAAGAATAAACGTCTTTTAGAAAAATAAAAAAAGTCCCATTTTAACATTGAGCGGTTTGTATATACGGTTTGTATAAACAGTTTTTAAAAAATAAGAAAAGCAATAGTATTTATCTAGCTAAACATTCTTTGTATAGAAAACTAGGATCGCTATCTATTTGTTCAGTCAAAAATGCAACGTGACTCACGTGGATCCGAAACTAGATTTTAGTCTTTAAAAAAAATTGTTTTGTGTGTAATGCCATCTCGAGAAGTGTAAACGACCATCACCCACATCTAAGCAATATTAAACTAGACGCGCCATAATTCCGAATGTATCTGACGAAATGTACTACTGAACGGATTCAAAAATTCACTCTTACCATTTCTAGCGATATCATTAAACTGAAAAATTCCTCAAAACGATACTTATCTTAAGTTATTTTCTTAACGGAAGAAAAATGTTTTACTGGACGAGCATTGTTTATACTTGACAACCGAGTTTTCTCACGTCATAATGTGGTCATTGGCTTGTTCTTTTGTAAAATGATTTTAGAATGTTGTGCGTGCTTTTGAGAAAGCAGTGTTGTTCTATTAGTCAATTTTTGTGATTTTTTGACAATAGCGTTATTGCTAGATGCCTTTCAAGTTTCAAAGGATTGTTTTGTTTTTGGAGTTAACTGGTACGGGTATTTATCAGCGATGTACACAAAATCATAATAAAAATAGTAAATTATATTTCAACACGTTTTTCAAGTTATATTCAGTGGATTAGTGGAGACATTATATTTTTATCACACAAAGCCGTACCTAGACTTTTAGCTGCCGTGGGCGGACTATTTTTGGCTGAGCAAAATATTTTGGCAGCCCTAAAGAAACAAATTGAGACGCCAATAAGCTCTTCAAAATAAGGGTTATTTTTAAAGTTAAATATTATGCTACTAAATATTTTTCAATGTACTGTACAAAAATTATATTATACACAGAGACATTGTTGCTGAATTTTTATATTAAACAGTGAATTCTTTTATTTACAATGTACTATATATTAAAAATAATTCACATACTTAATTTTTGCGATGAATTTTATGTGCATTTTAAAATGTTTTTTCTAGATATCAATTTGCCTAAGAAATGAACAAAAATGAATAAATTTAAAATTTAGTCTCATAACAGAGGGGATTTTCAAACTTAAAGGAAAGTGACATTCCAATGGGAATTTCGTTGAATTGACGAAAATTGGATTCGTTGAAAAAGAAATGGGGAAGTAAAGGGATTATTAAAAATCTTGACACAGCCAAAATGACAGTAAGTAAATTAAATTTAAATTTTTGTTACATTCACAATAGTTGAAACAAATAATATATCAATCAGAATTCACCTAAAATGCATTCTTTCAGGTTAAAATGCATAAGGAATGTTATTTATCAGATATAAACAAACGTGATTTATTAACCACTGTTAAAAACCAGCAGCAAACTGTCCAGTCATTCAACCATATTTATAGAAAATGGTTACATAACCGTAAGATTTCTCTAATGTAACCAATGACAGCACTTCATGATATGGTTACGTAAGCGTTATCTATAAAAACTTTTGAATGACTGGACATTTTAACAATTTTCAACAATGACCAGTAAATTTATTAAACACAATGCATTTAACATGTTTATGAATTTAATTCACGTAAAATGTTTTTAAAAATTATGGATTTAAACATATATGGAACAGCATCATCAAGAAATATTCATACACTTTCTTAAAGTGTTTCATTCTTAAGCTACAAATTATGCAAATAATTATTGTTGAACCTTGCAGTTTTAAAACTCTGTCGAAAACTGTCCAGTTCGTTGACTACAGGTTATGTTTTTACAGATTACAGTTACTTGAACATATTATGCAGCGTTCTCATTAGTCAGAATATAGATAAATTAGGGTTATGTAAAACTTTTCTGTGAAAGCGATTAAATGATTGGACAGTTTGTTATAGATTTTAAACAGTGTACAGTTATTGTAACATCTAATTTTACCTGTGTTTTGGAACGTGTAAGACCTGGCACAGTGACAAAATTTTCCTAATTTTTTGCCAAAACTCGAATCACTTTCTGTTTTTTCGAGTTTTCTCTGGAAATACTCACATGCAGAAAGGACAATTGTGTTTCTCAATTGATACGAATCACTAATTTATGAAACATAGACCTAGTGCGGTACCAGTGGATGAATGTTTGTGAACCATTTGTAAAATTTCAAAGAGTTGCTTTTCTTTATTGAGTGACATAATTGAATTATAAGACTGCATTATCAATCTATAATAACAAAGCAAGGATGATATTTCTCCGCTTTTTTTCATACCAGCATAATTTTACAGAAAATCCTTTTTTAATTAATCAGAAAATTTTATGAATTAAAAGAACAACGTTTTCTCTAAGATTATACTGGTATGCAAAAAAGCGGAGAAATCTCATCCCTGTAATAAAGATAAACATTCGTGTGTCTGCCTGTATGAGTTTTAAAATGATTGAATGTCTGTGTTCAGTGTTGTCTGAAGAAACCGCTGGTCCCCAGTTCTCCAAGGTTTCGCAGGAAGGTAGCTATATGCCTGAAGTTATGGAACTTGAAGCCAGTTTTTTTAATGTTTGGATTAGAATATTTTATTTAATTTTATATGCGAAATTTTTTATGCGTTTATTCGTGTTTCTTCGCGATTTCTCTATGTCAGTAAAGAAAATCCGTTTTTTATCCTTCATCACAATACAGGAATTTTTATCCCTCTTTCCATAAAATTTATTCGGAACTTGTACGGCGATTTTGGTGTTTTTTACGAATTTTTAATGTGATTTTTACTGGTTTTCCGCATTCTGCGATGATTTTTTGACATTCGTATAAATAATTCGATTTCTGTCTATTAGCCCCGAATACAGCAAATTTCGTCCTCTGCGATTTTTAATTTTTTGTGAATTTTTTATGCGATTTTTAGCGTTTATTCGCGTTTTGCGGCAATTTTTTGACATTTTTTTAAACGAAAGAAAAACTATTAGGTAAACTTTGCTACTTTCGTTATTAAATTCAAGTTGGAAGAGTGCCAAATCGGTTCCTATTGCGACGTGAACTACGATGCTCAAAATTTCAATTTAAACTGGGTCGAATAAAAAAAAACACTTATTCAAGGTTTGTTTGATTCAATGTGAGAGCTGGCGTATTCCACATGGGTGGAATCTGTCGCAGGTAGTGATGACCACAACCCAATGTTCATTTAAATCGAAGTTCGTTTGGGAAAAACGACCAGCGAAACGGGCGATGCTCCGGTATTATGGAAGCATTTAAAAGCAGTTATTAATATCAATTTTTATAGACTTAGCATATGATATTCTGACGCATTTACTGTTTCTACGGAATACGGTGAAATTTCAATATTTATTCTGAGAAATGTGTATCTAATTTTGAAGGCTTTTATATGTGTGAAAGTGTGAAATTTATTTTTCACTTAAAATTGTTTATTTGAAGATTTTTCTTAAATATTTACACATATAATAAAAATCTACTGATTCTGTCTTCCAAAAACAATGTCCATGTTAAAAAATAAAAATTAAAAGAACTCCAAAACTTTAAAATAGTAAAAAATGTGTTAATTTTCTAAATATTTACATCAAGAATGTAAATCTTAAAACAACCATTATTAATCTGCAGATATATAAAGTTCCAATTTTCAATGGTTGGAGGAGGAGGGGGGGGGGACTTTTATTTACGTGCTTTAGTCAGCATTTTTATAAATTTCGTCAGTGTGCGTGGGTTGGAAATGTTGATTCATTTTCCTCATAAACAAGGCAAAGTACATTTCTGGTTCGTTTAATCTGTGATTATCCAAAAAGACCTATTCAAATAGAAGAATCCAAATTGAAATCTTTTGTCCATACTTATCTTATTACTGATTTTTATTTAAAACTTGTCAATGCAGTTTTTTCAGAAAAAACATTATTAGGAAAGATCTGGTTTGCACAATTGTAAAGTATCAAAAACTGGGATTTTTAGGTTTGTTAAATGACAAATGTCACCCAATTATTATTTGGAATGAATCCAGTAGAATCTCCATGAGGTTCTGGTACAGGGTAAATGTGTTGTGTAAACTGTATTTTCCATTTCCAATTATATGATAAACTTAGATTCAGATGGGTATTACATATTTGCCAACCTTGAACTATTCCTCCTTTAAATGTGCATCAATTTAACCGGATTAACATCGTTTCAAACGAGAAAATTTATTTGACGAATCTTTATTTAAATAATTTCATATTACTGCGTCAAACATTTTAAATTTCGTTTATTTAAATAATTTCTGGTTCAAAATGAAATTCATCTGGGCCAAATTAACCCTCATTTTACGGAAATTTAGTGGGAAGGATTGGTTGGCATAGTATTACGTACGAAATGTGGCTTAATGTCATGAAATAGATATTCTATTATAATAACCAGGGCATCCAACACGGACATCCAGGGTTACACATACTGCCCAGTGAGCAGTGTATAGGCGAAAACTGTTTTTAATTGAAAACTCTAATATATTTTTACATTTAATATATTTTTTTCAGATTGCTGACCAACATTAGTAAAAAAGGAATTTTATACGAAAAATGGCAGTTATGCATTCATGTAAAGTTTTAAAATTTATTAAAAGCAATAAATTCGTATTAGCTATGGCAAGATTTAATAGCCGAATTAATTTATAAAGATTTTGTTATTTACCGTATCCCTTTTTTCTATTTATTTCTGTGCATAAGCGATTAGTTAGATTACATGTCTGCCAAATTTGTGTTTTCTTTATTTTATTTTAATTACTTAATTATGTATTGAAGGTGTTTTATTTTCGTTATGGAATATTTGTCTAAAATAAACGCTGAACTATTTACATTGTTTTATATGCAAATGGGTAATCTTTCATAATTGAGGTGCACGCGATAGGGATAGATTCTAAGAATAATTCATGCTTGAAAATTATTTTAAAAATCATAAAAATATCAGTAAATTGAGATACAGTTTTCTGACGAATTGCATTTAAAGGTACATGTTTTTTCCTATTCGACGGTGTAGAATTTGAAATTTTGATATGTGTAGAAGTTAATAAATTTTATATAAAAGCAAAATTAATTACTTTGGTCGTAGACACCATCAATATGATCCCTGGAAATGGTTTTTCTATAAGGTACTTTTAACAAATGAGGATCTTAATAAAGTCATCAGCCTGAATCTTGTAGGGAACGGTCTCAAGCTGACAAATGGCAGCACATACCTGACGTTTATGTGTTTTTGATAGGTGCGGATAATCTCAACCATAAACGAAAACGACTTCGTAGTCATTTTCGGATCACTAAATCTTTAGACACGTCGTTATTGTTAAAAACAGTAAGTAAACTTTCATATAAAATCAGCGTAAATTATTGATTGAATTTTACAATCTTTACATGCTCTTCGATATAACTGAACGATCTTTTAGAATATTTATATTGAAATATTCTGTATGTTTAATTATGTTTGTGTTTAAAAGTAAAATATGTGAAAAACAGAAATCTCCTAATAAATGGAAGCAATATAGGGATTCTCATTAAGGGTTACTTCACTTTCATCGAATATTACCATTAACAAAGCTAATTCAACATTTTCTATGTCAATATTTGTTGAAATCTATGGAATCAAAGGGGTAGTAAAGAGAACTCAATAGAGTAAAGGGTACATGGAAACATTACTTTTGGCTGTTCGAAACGGCATGTCCGTATATGGAAAAACAACGGAATATTGTATTACAAGAACTCTTTACTTTGCCCTATTTTGGAGTTATGCCTGCAAAATATCTGTAAGTTATAGTTAAATAATTTTATTTAGAAAAATTATGGTCTTAATTAAAACATATACTCCTAATAAAGCCACTTTAAAGTGTATTTTGTTTTGAACTCTAATGATCACAACTAAACAGCGACAAGGGTGTGCATGATTTAATATTGTAAAAATATGTATAAATATTACATCCAACAACATTTAAAGTGTTAATTCTAATACACTGCTCAAAACAATTAAAGGATATTTGAAGTTTTATATAAAATAAAGATATAAATGAATTTTTTTTGCCGAAAATAGAAGAAGAAAATCACAAATGCAAATTTTTCTGGTTTTCAAACTGTGGAGTATGCAAATTTTGAGTTCGACGTCAAAAACGTCGCTTCAGCGGCAGCGAATGAAATTTGACTTTCAACTGGATAAAAGAGAATGAAGACAAGGATGATCGGCATTCAGTGATTGCTTTGTTTCGATGAGTATGATGTCTCAGCGAAGTCATTTGACAGATTCAGAAGCTTGGAGAATTGTTGGTAGGTTAGAAGGGGGCCAAACTCAAGCCGAAGTAGCGCAAGCCATTGGAGTGTCACAAAGTGTCATTTCCAGGATCTGGAACCGTTTTTTGGAGAGTGGATGTGCAGGCCGAAGACCAGGGCAAGGTCGTAGACGGGCAACAACGCCCAATGCAGATCGGTATTTAGCGTTAACAGCTCGGAGACACCGAAACATGAACGCTACTCTTCTCCAACAACACCTTCGCTCGGCTACAGGCACCACGATTTCAACTCAGACTGTCCGAAACCGGCTCCATGCTGTAGGTCTGTATGCTCGCCGACCGATGGTATGTGTTAGATTAACATCAAGGCATCGTCGTGACCGCAGGGAATGGGCAACCGAGCATGTCAACTGGAGGAGAAATGAATGGAGCAATATTCTGTTTTCTGACGAGTCCCGTTTTTCTGTGCATCCAGATAATAGGCGTATTTTCATCTGGAGGGACCGTGGGAGTAGGAATAATCCTGCGTTTTTGCACGAAAGTGTCAGGTTTGGCGGTGGAGGAGTGTTGGTGTATGGTGGCATCTCCATTGACGGGCGCACTGACCTCTACATCATTCGAGATGGAGCTCTGACTGGTCGCCGATATAGGGATGAGATCCTCAGACCTATTGTAGTACCTTACGCTGCAGCAATCGGAGATAACTTCATTTTAATGGACGATAACTGCAGGCCACATCGTGCAAACCTTGTGGAGGATTTCCTTTTCGAGGAAGGAATCGTTCGAATGGAATGGCCAGCGTGTTCTCCAGACATGAATCCAATCGAGCACGTTTGAGACGCTCTAGGAAGACGAGTTTCTGCCCGCCAACAACCCCCACAAACTCTCCAAGAACTGGAAAGAGCTCTTCTGGAAGAGTGGGGCAGAATACCCCAACTCGTCATTAATAGCCTCATTGAGTCCATGCCTCAAAGGTGTTCAACGTTGCTGGCCGCCCGTGGAAACCATACCCCCTACTGAAAATGATTTTCTTTGAAGAAAACAGCTTTTCTTATTATTTTTTTCTCATATGCACAAATTGTGTTTTTTTCCTTTTGTACACAAATGCGCAATAAAATGCATTTTTTTCTGCCAAACATGTTTAATTTATTCTCATATAACCTACTATGTCTGTCGACCATGTATCAATCAGCTAAAAAGTTTCCCAGATACAAAATCCACCTAAAACTGCAATATCCTTTAATTGTTTTGAGCAGTGTATAACACAGTTTATTGTGATCTGAAACGTTAACATGGCCTGATTTGACACAGGTACCTCATGATATAGACTTGCTTTATCCACCCGATCTAAAGGCACTGCTAGACAGCTCGGCGAAAAATTAAATTTTACAAATTAATGTAGATTTCACTTAAAAAAAAATATATATATACTTTAACGTTTTTCTGTATATTTTTTCCGGTACGTGTGTAATCAATATAAAAAAATATGTAACTTTTGGGATAATTTGGTTATTAAAATGTATGGGACGTTCTCTCTTTATTTTTTCCGATTATACTTTCTTAAACCTCCCGTGTACTGAGTGTTCAAGTCCTTCAGCCATTTACGTTAATCAGATGTGAATTATATTAATATTTATTTAATTTTAGGGTTCCGTGTTTAAAAAATAAAAACGGAGTCATTATAAGATCACTCTTGTGTCTGTCCGTCCGTCTGTCAGAGCCCTTTTTCTCGTAAACTATGCGACGTGAAAAGTTCAAACTTGGGAAAGTTATAAAGCCTTTTTACCCACATATTTTTAGATTATTAGCCATTCACACGTATGTTTCCCTTCTTTATTTCCGAATCTACTAAAACTAAAATTATGAAAAAATTAGGGGTAGTAGAAGTTTATTTAAACCTTGCATGAAAACTATAGCGATTTTCCTAGGTAACATAATTTTTGAGAAACACGCATCTTTTTGTTACACCCAAACTTTGCTTTTCGGGCGGTCAGTGGAGATGGTGACGGGCACTCGAGGTATGTGTCGAGGCAGAATCATCCAAGGATATTTGATACTGATTTTCGAAAAAAAATTCGGTAATTCGGTACCGAATTACCGAAAGTCGGTTCTCGGTTAATTCGGTAATTAGCCGAGATATTAATTAAGTTACTTGATTTTTTTATATATATATCGTGTAGGGTACTGTTCGAAAGATCTTAGAACATCATATATTTGTTTTAATTTTAGGTATTATATTTTCAGAGATATCGTCGAAAGTATACAGGACAAATACCCCCCCCTCCCCTCCTATTTCTAAATCTATTGAAACTAAAATTATGAAAAAATTAGGGGTAGAAGAGTTTATTACATAATAAATTCAATGTACGGAACCCTTTGAGCGCGAGTTGTACTCGCACTTGACCGATTTATTTTCTTTGAATTTAATTTTGGAATACAATTTACAACGTACAAATTTCGGAACATCACTACATAGTATAAAACAAAGTCGCTTTTTCTGTCCCTATATCCCTATGTACGCTTAAATCTTTAAAACTACGCAACGGATTTTGATGCGTTTTTTTTTTAATAGATAGAGTGATTCAAGAGGAAGGTTTATATGTATAATAACCATATGTTTTGCTTTGTAATTTCAGATAAATCACTACATAGTATAAAACAAAGTCGCTTTTTCTGTCCCTATATCCCTATGTACGCTTAAATCTTTAAAACTACGCAACGGATTTTGATGCCGTTTTTTTTTAATAGATAGAGTGATTCAAGAGGAAGGTTTATATGTATATCCATTAAATAGTGGAGAAATACTGTTATTTTTGAGGTTTTTAATGTGATGTCGTAAATAATTTCATTTTTTCCGCTTATACATTGCAAACGCAGGCTGAACCCTACAAGATTTATCAAAATAATGTACTAATTATTGTACACATTAAAAAGGTCTACAGAAAACACAAAGAGATGAAGGTTTTCAAGGTTAACCCGAAGCAAAGCGAGGGAGGGCCGCTAGTATTTTTATAAAATAAAATAATTGTAAAGTAATTAATATGGCAGAAAAGAGTGATAGTGAGAATTTACAAGGATATAATGTATAAATCATAATGTAATTACGAAAATAATAGCCTAAATGCTCGATCTATATTACTTTTACGCCCCATTATTCTGAAACAATTATGAATATAAATTTTTTCATTTCTGTACGTGAGAGAGATTTAAATATTTTTGCTTTCACAGAAGAAACATACATCTCTACAGTTCATTAATCATTTGAAATACCTTAAAAATATGATAGAATATTGTGCACATAGAAATTTATATTATGTACCATTGATTAAATGTTATTAAAAAACGAATAATTTTACTTAAAAATGCAGTTTTTGAAAAACTTAACAAAGAAAAAATTATATTTTAAATGCATGTTAAAAATAAGCATGAATGCAAAAAAAAAAAAAAAAAAAAAAAAAAAAAAAAAAAAAAAAAAAAAGTCAGATTTTATGTATATATTTTTTATAATATTTTTTTTTTCTTGTTGGTAATTTGCATCAGAAAAGAACTTTAAATTTAGATAGAACATAAAAAAGATATTTTAAATTCACTAGGAAACTGATATTCAAAATGCAATTTTTTTCAATCATACGAAAATTGAATTTAATGAAATGGAAAGATGAAATAGTAAAAAGATTTTTAAAAATCAATAAAGCTGCAAAAATGATAGAAAGTAAATGAAATTTAAATTCTTGCAATATTTAACAAAATATAAAAAAATAATAATGTATCAATAAAATTTCACAATACAGAAAATGTCATTGAATTTAGAATGAACAAGAGGAGTTAAAAATGAACGCAATTTATTAAATATAGGATTGCATTTCTCTAAAATGGAGAAATATGTTTTATTAATAGACAGTAAAAAATTGGTAAAACGAACAGTATGAGGCCACAAAAATTTTAGTGAGGGGACTGTAGTGAAGATCTGTGAACGATCATAACAAATCCGAACTTTCACTAAAAATTACATATTTATTAATTATAGATAATCAATATTGTACTTAGTATAATAAAGGAATAAGACTTGCTGTACTTCTTTCTATGATAAAGTTTAATGTTTCAACACTATTTTAATATTGTTACATTTTTGAAGATTGATGAGGTTCTGTAACATTCATGAATCTTCATTACAAATTACTTGTCTATTAATTATATGGTTATAGTTTTATTTCATGTTTTGTATTAATATGTTAAGCAAGACTAATAAATTCAATTTATAAAAATGTTTCAACAATATTTTAACTGTGCTACACAACCTTTGAAAATATTAGGCAGCCCATATTTTTAGTTTTCATAAGAAATAGTCAGATAGAAATGTTTATCTGCATATAAATATGAATTAATTTTTAAAGATATTGAAGTGTGTAAAAATGACAGCAAACGGAAAACTTTAAACTTTTTATTCACGATTTCAGTTAATCCGAATATTCTAATTAACTCGAAAAAAAAGTTTTATCAAAAATCGCTAAATTATGTATATTTCTGGAAATTTCGTTGTTATGTTATGCTAATTAATAGATAATCATGAAAAAAAGAATAATTTCTGCAGAAGATGGTAAAACATAAAGAACGTAATCACGAGTATTGAAAAAAATATTTCTTTAAATAATAAAACATTAAGAAACTAATTTTCAAAATAAGTCTATAATTTGTCATTGTTTTTATAACCAAAAATCAAAAACCGCATAAATAAAAAATAGAAACATTTTCTTTACATTTACGCACGCACATCACGCACATTATATATATATATATATATATATATATATATATATATATATATATACAGATCACAGACGTTACAGAAACATCATACACAAATAGGAGAATAAAAATCAAAATGAAATATGAACACATACCTGTTATCATATATTCTAATACGAGCAAATCTTGTGTGTGGTTATATATATATATATATATATATATATATATATATGCAAATTTTATCGTAAAAACGGCTCTAACGATTTTGATGAAATTTCGTATACTGCCGTTTTGGAGTACCAGAAAACCATTGGGCTAGGTCACATGTTCGAGGAAATTCGATTAGTGGGTCATTTTGGGTCATTTTGGGTCATGGTCTAGCTAATTGTATCTAAAAAACGGTTCAAACAATTTTGACGAAATTTTGTATCCGACCATTTTCGGGCAGGAGGAGACTATTGGTCTGGGTCACATGTTCGAGAACTTTCGATTAGTGGGTCATTTTTGGGTCAACGCGGATCAAATTAATTTTATTTAAAAACGGCTCTGGCGATTTTGATTAAATTTTGTGTCCTACGAGTTTCGTGCATGATAAAATCATTGGGCTAGGTCACATGTCCGAGAAAATTCGATTAGTGGGTCATTTCTGGGTCATTGTGGGTCAAGATCTAAAAAGCGGCTCAATTTACACTAAATTTTGCATCGAATGGTTTTCGGGCACGAGAAGGCTGTTGGGCTAGGTCACATGTTCGAGAAAATTCAATTAGTGGGTCATTTTGGGTCATGGTCAAGCTAATTGTATCTAAAAAACGGTTCAAACGATTTTGACGAAATTTTGTATCCGACAGGTTTAGGGAACCAGAAGACTATTAGGCTAGGTCACATGTTCGAGAAGTCTCGATTAGTGGGTCATTTTGGTCATGGGTCATTATGGGTCAAGCTATTTTATCTTAAAAACGGCTCAAACTATTTACACTAAATTTTGCATCCTATGGTTTTCGGGCACGAGAAGACTGTTGGGCTAAGTTACATGTTCGAGAAAATTCAATTAGTGGGTCATTTTGGTCATGGGTCATGATATTTGAACTCAAATTTAATTTTGATCGAGCATAACTCGGTCTTCCCTGCTCGTATACAATAAATACTCAAAAAGATAATGAATACAAGTCCAATGAGATGATGAAAATGCATGTCAATGGTAAATCTTATAAATTGAGGTATCAAATAACTACAAAAATAAAGATAATACATATACAAAATGCGCAATTGCAGCAGTAAACTCAGTGTATAATATTTAAAAGTTATTTATTGGATAAAAAAATCTAGCAAACCATTTATATATCGCATAGTATATAAGATCCGTTTTAAAAATAAGAAATACGATTTCAAAAAGAATATTTCTATTCAAAATCAATATTATAATATTAATACATAAGATAGCATAAAAAAAATATGATTTCAAAATGAATATTATAATATTAATATATAAGATACCATATAAAGATAAGAAATATGATTTCAAAAAGAATATCTCTATTCAAAATGATTATTATAATATAAATAGAACGACATGCATTCATAATTATATGTGCAGCTAATTGGAATGCAAATATATAACCGTAAAGAGACATCAGAGAAACATGATACACATATGGGGTAATGAAAATCAAAATGAAATATAAACACATACCTGTCACATACAATAAATATTTTTTTTTAAATAATGAATAAAATTCCAATGAAATGATGAAAATACATGTTAGTGGTGAATTTTATAAATTGAGGTAATATATATGTATATATATAAACATATGCTATGGTAAATGTCTTTAATGCGGTGATTATGTATAATTACCGGTGATAATTCATAATCACCACTAAAATTTTTAAATATGGTAAATTATTGAATATTTATCAAATTTATCGGTTAGTTTATAAAACCCCGTACTCGTAATGGGGAATGTAATAAAAGTCTAAAACTTTACCAAAATTCTTTCTGTTTGCGCAGCTTTATTTACTTAAATTTGTATGAAAGTTGTCAAAAGAAATCAAAGGCAACCAAGGAAGGACTTGTTGTTAGGCCAATGATCTTTCAAGAGATGAACTGAAAGTGCCAGGTAGACCTAATTGAAAAATAAAAAATCTTTGGCGGGTAATCAAAATAACTGAAATATTTTTCAGCAATTTCTGACGCACTGCATTAATAACCAGAACCAAAAACCATGCGTCACGCATAGATTATGTAACGCCCCCCCCTCCCTCCTCCAAACACATCCAGAAAACTGCAACATCAGTTTCCCGTTAAATAAGGTGACAGAAAACATGTAAGTAAACAATTTGAAAAACATATAACACATTCAAAAATCCAGTTTTAGCAATAACTTTCTATAGTCAAACATGTAGTGTTAAAAATGATTGGTAAGAATAATTGGTGCTTAAATGATTGACGAGTTTTTAATACTTTAACATTTGATGGAATATGAAATTTTGAAAAAAAAAATTATTCACAAAGATATATGACTAAAATTGAATTTCCGTGCACATACATAACGCAACGCAGAAAAATCCTTTCAAATTTAATATATAAATATTACAATAATACAAATTAAATAAAACAATTTGTATTGTAAAAAATGAAATTAATGCTTATATTAATAATTCCTGTAGTGAAATTCCAAAATACTTTTAGTAACTGATTAACATTTTTTAATTATTTTATTTAGTTGCAGGAAAAATGATTCGTTAAAAAATTGAACAGAACAAATGATATATTTCATAAAAGGTGAAATGATAATATTGCAATGTTATTAAGAAATGCACATATTAAATACTGATCAATATAATATATTATGTAGTGTGATATACCACATACAGAGCATACGGCTATTTTTTTCTGTAAGCACTCTCTTGCATTTAAGATGCAAGAGAGTGCGTGGTGACATTGGCGACAAATAGACGAAACGATATCAAAGCACATAAAAATAAAAAAGAAATCCGAAATCCTCGAAGGAGTGGCTTAAGCAAGCTCCTGTGACGTCATTGTCAGATTAAGCAGTTCACGCAGCAAAACCTATTTGACGTGGAACAAACTGCGTAATCTCAATCACACAGCGTTTTAGCGCAACATCTGCGGGAAAAGATGAGTGATGAGCTTAACGTTTCACTTAAGTAGCGTGTTCACTTAAATAGCTGATTGCCACTTTAGAAACACCTTTTCCACGAAAAATGCAATCAATTTTAATCCATTTAGAAACTGCTTGTAAAATGAGTGTTTAAATTCATTTTAATGAATTCAAACTTAAACGACGAAATAGTTTATTATTATTTCTATACGTTATATTATATATATAAGTTGTGTGTTGCTTCTGTTATTAAATTTTACATAGTTTCGCCGGCTGGATAAAATTTAAGTGTTTTTTAAAAGTAAGTGTCTGATTAAGAGTGCTGTCGATATAAATTTCGATATGAATAACTCGTTGTTTCCAGGGCAAGAATACTGTTCTTTTGCCTCCTGACTAACAATATTGAAGCCGAATTGGAAGTGATCCGAACAGAAACATAATTTTAAGCTTAAAACAATTTTAATTCATTAAAATTTTATTCTAAACCGCATACTACGATGATTAATTTTCATAATATGTACTATACATGTAATTGTATATGACAAAACTGTAGCTACAAAAGTGCATTTATTTAAGTATAACTTACTTAAACTAGTGCAGTATGAAGAGTGAAAAAATTTTGCTTAGAGTATTTATCATAAAAGCGTATTTTCAGATGGTGACCTTTTTCAGGCTTCATCAATTTCTCCTCGAGTTCCTGATCAGGATCTTTCTTCTACTAACAGTTTGAGCCCTGCTATCACAGTACAAGATACTCAAAACTTCTTGTCACCTAACGACATCTCACCTGTGACTTTACGACCTGCATCCCCTTCGTCATAAAAATCAGGGAAATCCTCACATATTACATTCCTACAGCAGGATGTTAGGCCAACAAAAAAATTATGACAAAACTGCTAAAAAGCAACAGATGAAAGAGAAGACTAAGAAAAAACTGTCAATGAGTGTTCCCACCGGCGAAGAAAGACCACCGACTTCTTAAACATGAATTTCCGGAAAGTCTGCAGCAAAAAGTAGCATTTTGAATGATAAGAAGAAAATGACTGGGAAAAGATGCCGAAAACCTATTCCTATTGAATCGCTTGATGATAGTCTCGATGAAGATGACCTTCCCCTGATTGACACAGATTCTGACATGGACCCGGAATCGTTTAGTGAGACAGAAGACGCTAGTGTCTCCTTTGTGCGTCAAAATCCTCTAATGATTGCATGGGAGAGAAGTGGGATAGATACACCCAGTGTATTAGGTGGTCTCACGAGGATTGCGGGGAGGGGAAAACTGACTTATTTCTCTGCATCCCATGTTTTAAACTTTCTTTTATCTAATTTTTATTAGTATTATTTTTTTACTTTTATTTTCATTATTTGTTTTCTTTTATTTATTCATAACTACTCTTAATTAAGAGTGTTTAAATTCATTTTAATGAATTCAAACATAAACAGAGAAATACTTTATTATTATTTTTATAAGTTATATACAAGGTGGCCATAATTTAACTGACGGTACTCAGAGTGTTCTGTAGCGCGATCTAATTGCGAGAATGGCGCCAAGTTTTGTAGGAAGATTAAACTAGACGGGGGATGAATGATACCGCGAAAAACAATTTAGTTCCAAAAGTCACCGCCAGGGGAATATGTGGCGCTGTGTCTTCGAAAAAGAGAGTTTCAAAAAATGAAGAATCAATACTGAAATAAAATTACCGTTTATTTAATGAATTTAGCAATTTAATCGAAGCTCAAAGTAGTAACAGTTTATAAAAAGCTAAAAATTTTCATAAACGCTGCTAAAGTGCCCAACAGCAGAAGATGAATATTCTTTATTCAAATTTCACGTTGCATCTTTTGGCCCAGTGCCAGCTTGTTCGGCTTTAAAAGGTAATGTGCTACTGTTAGAAGCAATTTCATTGAAAGTTATCTTTCATAATGTCTCCTTCTTTAGTCGAGCGAGCTGTACTAGTCAAATACTTTTACCTCAACCAGTGCAATGCGCCAGCTGCTCTTCGTGCTTTTAGAAACCACAAAAAAATTCGTAAAGGTAACGGTTCTTTGTCAGTTAATGGTTTAAAAGCAATGGTTGAGAAGTTTGAGAAAACGGGTTCTCTAAATGTTCAGTCAGACAGAGGACGAACACCCGTATTACAGGATACAATCGAAGAAGTGGCAACGGAGATTGTCGACAGAGCACCAGAGAATATTGCTACCACTTCTTGCGCTCGTGGGATAGCTCGGAATCTGGATATGCCTTATTGTACGGTATGGACAATCCTACGAAATATTATCCACTTCTATCCGTACAAGATCAGCCGTGTACATAGGGTGGATCGATGTTATATGGTGAAAAAATAAATATTATTAATGGAAACCTACCTATGCGGAAAAGATGTTCTATTGTATGGAGATTAAGAGAAAAATAATTAAAAAAATTAATTTTAAAATTTAATACTGCCGCAAAGAGTTTGAATTTTCGAAAATAAATTGGAAAACGACCTAATTTTGGTTAGATGATTTTTGATTCAAAATAATTGTTTTAATTTTAATTAAAACATACCTATGCGGAAAAGATGTTATATTGTATGGAGATTAAAAGAAAATTAATAAAAAATAATAATTTCAAAATTTAATATTGCCGCAAGGGGGTTGGATTTTCGAAAAAAAGGGCAATTCCAGCTTTTTCATTCTCCCGCTTTATCATTCAACCTCTCCATAAGTTGGAAGCGCTACGTCATGGAATCTCCCCTACGTCATATGATACACCCACGTGGCTCTGAATTAGGGCTCCTATAAAAGTTAAAGGAGCCTTACTCTGAATAATACTGGATAAACGTGTTCCCACCGCTCGCTCATTTAGTTCAAAGCTAGCGGTTTACGGATCGGTCGCTGTTCTCGCAAAGTGAAATAAATTTCGATTTCATTGCGTAAGTTTTCTTTGTAAGTGTATTGTGTTGCGTAGTGTATTTTGAATATTATTGCACCATGGCGATGTTAAGAAAAGACATGATTTGCCCTATATATTGGTCTGGTTGTGATATGCCAACGAATATGCTTCCTACCTACAGTGACGTAATAAAGTGCGTATGTTGGCATTCAAAAGAATACCGAAGCAAGGAAACATTGCCTACATCTGCACTTTCCTCCTCTTACAAAGCCATCTTACAAAGCCAGAAAAGGGATTGAAAGCTATCGCAAGCAGATTGACGTTTTCCGGAAAAACTCAAATGCTGTTTTTGATATATCGGTGTGTAAATTATTTGAATATTGCTTCTGTAAGAAAGAACGGGAAGTACCAATGAACTGTAAGAAAAATGGTAATCGGGTCGCTGGATAGGAAAGTCACTTTACAAATAACTAAGACCAAGAAACGAAAACTAAAGCAAGGGCGATACGTGGATAAAAACAAAACACTGCCTGATGTTTCTTCCACTTCAATATATTTGAATATGAATATGAATAACGGGTGTAAATTGAAGCGGCGTATGTGCGAGCATACTGACTTTTCTTCATCATCAGCTATCATTGAAAGCGACGCCCAAAACGCTGACGGTGTCACTGTCACATCTGTAGTGACGAAATTACATGCCGTATCAAAGACATTGGACCGTTTTGGCATTTCCGACCGAGCAGGCGCTGCCATCGCGTCAGCTGCGCTTCAAAATGTGGGCATTATCTCACAAAGCGATGTATCGAACGTCATTAACAGAAATAAAATTCGACGTGAGAGAACAAAGGCAAGAACCACTCTACCGTCTCAGTCAGTTGTGAAAGATTCTGACCATGATCAATTTGGTTTATACTTCGATGGACGTAAAGACAGGACTATATCACTAGGAGATAACAGAAGAAAAGTCATAATAGAAGAACACGTAAGCTTGGTAAAAGAACCTGGTTCCGAGTACATCGGACACGTATCTGTAAATTCTGGGAGAGTGCAAGTCATTGGAAAAGACATCGTAATGTTTTTGTCCTGCGTTGATAACAATATAGATGTAACAAAGTTGATTGTGATCGGTTACGACGGAACATCTATTAACACAGGTGTTAAAGAAGGTGTTATTCGAAATTTAGTACTGATTCTGAAGCGTCCACTACAATGGTTTGTGTGCCAGTTACACGCCAATGAGTTTCCACTACGTCATATTTTCACGTACGTAGATGGAACCACGACTGGGCCCAGAAGCTTCACTGGTGGAATAGGACCTTATTATTAGGAGAAATGGGTTTTTTGCCATCCTGAAAATATCCTGATATCGATGTTATCTGACGACGGAACTCACATGAGGCAATTGGCCCTTCGAAGAATTCTAAAAGGGAGCGAAGTCAAACGGTCTACTGCAATCCCAAACATTTCAACGAATAATATCCGTATCTTCAAATTACCAGCTTTTGAACTTTGTGCGACGGATTATATTGATTTGATTAAATGGGAAAATGTGACAGAACCCCCACTAACTGAACGATTTAGTGACAACATGATTTTAGAAGCAATAGTAAATCCAGCAATTATTCCGGCGGCAATAATATCTACTATCAAGGGGTTTCCGTGCCACACTCAAGCTACAGAACGGATAGTCAAAACAGTCACAGAAGCATCTTCTGCTGTTTGTTGATCATATAGAAAAGACGGTTTTAAAAGAAATCGCATCGAATCACGAAACCTCATGCCTATTTTCAACACCAAACGTGATTATCGCCCACTGTAATTTCGACGATTTTATAGGTTTTTCTTTATTTAATAATACAAAAGCTGGTAAATAAGAAGCTGAAGTTTTTTGTTGTAACCAACTAAGTGTCCTCTTATTGCAATTAATATTTAAAATTACTAAAACTTATATTTCATTTAACAAACATCACTTTGACTTTTTACCTTAGAAAGACTCAAATACATACATTTCAAACATCTTGCGGCAGTATTAAATTTTGAAATTATTTTTCCTAATTATTTTTCTCTTAATCTCCATACAATAGAACATCTTTTCCGCATAGGTAGGTTTTGATTAATATTAAAACAATTATTTTTATTAAAAAATTATCTAACCAAAATTATGTCATTTTTTTTCATTTTTTTAGAAATTTCAACTCCATTGCGGCAGTATTAAATTTTAAAATTAATTTTTTTAATTATTTTTCTCTTAATCTCCATACAATAGAACATCTTTTCCGCATAGGTAGGTTTTGAATTTGTGAAAACAAAATTTTCGATCTTGTACACTGTACAAGAGTTACGTCACACCGACCATGATAAGCGATTGATTTTTGCTCTCACTTTTCTTGCCAAAATGGAGTTGGATGGTTCTTGGCCCTGGAAAATCTTATGGCAAAATGAGGCCCACTTTTACCTGAATGGAACTGTAAATACCCAGAACTGCCGAATTTGGGATAACAAGTCACCAAGAGCATTCAAGGAAAATCCTTTGCATTTATCAAATATAACTGTTTGGTGCATTTTCACAGCAGATATGATCATAGGTTCATTCTTCTATGAGAACATTACTCCGACAGGATCTGTAACTTGTTCTATTACCGGAGACAAATATCGCCAAATGCTAAACAACTTTGTTATTCCGGCACTTCAGCAAAGACAGTGCCCGCAGAAAATCATTTTCATGCAAGATGGAGCCCCTCCACATATTGCTTTGCGAGTACAGCAGCTGCTACCACAGAAATTCACAACAGGAAGAGTCATTAGCCGCTGTTTTCCAACTGCATGGCCACTTCGGTCCCCTGATCACACACCCTGTGACTTTTAGCTATGGGGTTACCGAAAGCCCAAGGTATATCATGGAGGTGTCCAGGACCTGGCTACATTTAAGGATAACATATCCCGAACTGTACGGGAGATTCCTGCAGACATGTTATTCTCTGCTGTTGTAAATGCTGTGCGCAGAATACAATGTGTGGTCCACAAAAACGGCGGCCACATCGAACCTGATGTGCTAAATAAACGGTAATTGTATTTCAGTATTGATTCTTCTTTTTTGAAACTCTCTTTATCGAATACACAGCGCCACATATTCCCCTGTCGGTGATTTTTGGAACTATTTTTTTCCCGGAATCCTTCGTCCCCCGTCTTGTTTAACCTTCCTATAAAATTTGGCGCCATTCTCGCAATTATATCGCGCTACAGAAAACTCTAAGTGCCGTCAATTTAATTATGGCCACCTTGTATATAAGTTGCGTGTTGCTTCTGTTATTAAATTTTACATAGTTTCGCCGGCTGGATAAAATTTAAGTGTATTTTAAAAGTAAGTGTCTGATTAAAAGTGCTGTCGATATAAATTGCGATATGAACAACTCGTTGTTTCCAGGGCAACAATTCTGTTCTGTTGTCTCCTGCTCTAACAACATTGAAGTCGAATTGGAAGTGTTCAAAACAGAAACATAATTTTAAGCTTAAAAAAATTAATTCATTAAAATTTTATTCTAAACCGTATAATACGATGATTAAATTTCATAATATATACATATAAATGTATATAACAAAAGTGTAGTTACAAAAGTGCATTTATTTAAGTTAAATTTACTTAAACCTGTGAAGTATGAAGAGTGAAAAATAATTTCTTCAAAGAGTATTTTTCATAAAAGCGTATGGTTTAAAATTGCATAGCGTCGCCAACCGTCGGTAAATCGCCAAAAAATTATGTTTTCATTATTTTTTTACAGACGCTATATGCAAGTTCCGCAGAATTTTTTCTATAGACATATATGCACTTATGACAAGAATATTCTGTGATTTTTTCAAATTTTTCTGAGTATGCGCTTATGGAGACGTTTCGTTTCAGTGAAATCCTGTTCGAACGATTTTAACTGCTTACTATCTAGTAATTATGCACTACTAGAGCCTTATTACGAACTTCTGAAACGATAAACGATCTACTGAGGTAATTTGATTTTTGCACTTAGAACAAAATTACGATTTAACAACAGAGTGAATAGGAATGTTTTATTTAGCGTAAAAAATCAAAGAATATCGTTATTTGAATATATTTTCAAGGTGTCCAAGGCAAACGAAAGAAGCTCTGAAAACCTAAAATATTGATCAACAACTGGCGCAGTAACCCTAGTTCATAAACTTGTTTCATGCATTCATCAAAATTACCAGATAAACGATAATTTAATTAATTATTTTAATTATTTTTATAATTACAAAGACAACAAGAACGAAAAATAATGCGTCAAGCATAAATTATGTAACACTTTCCAACACATCCAAAATAATTTTACAAATCTTTACCGTTTAATATGGTGAAATATGATATAAAAGCGAAAATTTGGAAAACGCATAACATATTTAAAAACCCTATTTAGGAATTATCAACAATATTCGTAAAAATACGTTGAAATATGATATAAAGGAAAAAAATATTGGAAAACGCATAACAAATTTAAATACCCAATTTCAAGAAATTAACAACAATATTCGGAAAAATATTCAAATTCTTTTGTGCAGCTCTGTATATGATCTATAGATTTATATATATATATATATTACATAGAATGCTAAATTTTAGTTCAGATAGCAAACACGTAGCACAGTTTAAAATTCCCCTTTTGGAAATTTAGTCAAAGGTAAATGTACTCCAGAACTTTTGTGCTTACCTGTATTGGATCTATAGAATTTATAGACACCAAGTAATAGACAAAAAATGAGTTAAATTTAAAAATGCGTTCAGCAACTGAAAAAGCACTTCTAGCAATTACTTTTAACTGACAGTAATTTTTTTTTTGTGTGTCCCTGTAAATGAACAATAAATGCTATATGCGCAATACTCTTTAGTAAGTCTCTTGTAATGCACCTTAATAACATATAAATTTCAATACGTTTGAAATAGTTAAACATTCTTAAAATAAACCGCAAGCGATTTTTCTCCATAGGCCATAATGCAAGGGAATTCTTTTGAGAATCCCGGTAAAAAATAAATAAATAAATAAATAAATAAATAAATGCGATACACACCATATTCTATAGTAAGCCTCTGCTAGTGCACCTTAGTGATATATATCAATTTCAATATGTTTGAAATTGTGTAACATCATTAAAATAAACTGCATATGATTTTTCACCGTAGACCGTCATGTAACGGAATCCTTTTGAGTGTCTCTCTAAAAAGTCTATAAGTGCTACACACTTCATATTTAATACCGAACATGCCATAGTAAACCTCAATAACATATATCAAATGCATGACAATACGTATACTGGTGTCCAGAAATTACGGGCAGTGACCAATTTCAGACGTTTCGTCGAATATCTTGCTGAAACTCGTGAGGAAATGCCCGGAATGCCCTTGAATTTTGAGGATGTAAAGAACATAGACTTCAGGTTTTTTAGTAAAGATTTTGTCGCAAGGACAATTACTTGGGAACGGATAATAATTTTTATAATAAAATACTATTTTCGATCACCCAAGTAACATAAAATGCTAAAAATGATCTTTCACTGTAGTAAACGACTATGTAGGTCCTGTTCAACATTCGTGTGCATTTGTGTAATCATAGCAAGTATATTCGTGAAGATGTTAACGTTTCTGGAAAAAATTCAAAAGTTTTTTTTTATATAGCATGCAGCGTTTTCAGCCGAATTTAACACTGTTTTCCAAAAACTTTACAAAAAAATCCTAGAAATAGTATACTGTAATTAAACTATTAATTTATTGAATATTTGATGAGATATGAGTATTTTTATGAAATAAATTTCAACTGTGTATGAGCGAACTACACCAAAGATTTTTTGTCATGATTTGATAGTCTATACTATAGGGAACGCAAATAAAAGGCCAGTGAAATATTGTGAAAACTCGAAAAGTTACGGGAATAATTGAAAAATTTAGGAGAAACCCGATATGATTATATGGTATTTCCTCCATAATTTATCAATTACTGCTGTAACTTTTTGAGTGTTCACGATATTGCACTGGCCGTTTTATATGAGTTGCCTTATAGTATTGACTATCAAATAAGGACAAAAAAAAATCTTTTCTGTAGCTCGCGAATGCGCAGTTAAAATGTATTCCATACAAATACTCATATCTCATCAAATATTGAATATATTAATGTTTTAATCACAGTATACTATTTCTACGATTTTTGTCAAGTTTTTGGAAAGCGGTGTTAAATTCGGCTGAAAACTCTGCGCACTATAAAAAGAAAACCTTAAAATTGTTCACAGAAACTGTAACATCCTCACGAATATACGTGCTATGCTTGCACAAATGCACACGAATCTTGAACAAGACCTACATAGTCGTTTGCTACAGTGACAGACCATTTTTAGCATTTTTTGTTATTTGAGTGATCGAAAATATAATTTTATTATTAAAATTATTATTCCCCCCCCCCTAATTGTTTTCGTGATAAAATCTTCACTGAAAAACATGAAGTCAAACATGTTCTTTACATCTTCAAAGTTCAAGGGTTTTTCTGGGCATTTCCTCGCAAGTTTCAGTAAGATATTCGACGAAACGTCATGAAATTGGTTACTGACCCTTAATTTTTAGACACTGGTGTATATATTTACGTGAGTTAGAGCACAGGCAGACAGACAGACAGACAAACGGCAGACAGACAGACAAACAAAATTCATAAACACTCTTCAACTATGTTGGAAAGTGTTAAAAATCATCGCTAAAAATAACTAAACCTTATTTGATAACATGTAATAATATTTTTAGACAGTTATTAGATATTTAATGAGTATTTTCTACTGGTAATGTTTCGATTATTTTTATATTTCTAGTATTCAGTATCTTAGAAATAGCGTACGTTTTAAATACGATAGAAATCGTTAATTATTTTTGCTGTTAATTTTAAATTGATTGGACATTTTTCACTCTATAAAATAATAATATAAAGAAATATCTATATTTATGTTATGTAAAGTATTATGTTTTGTTTTTTGTTTTCCTTTAAGATAAATTATGATTAAAAGACAAACAAATTAAGCTCATCTACAAATAAAAAGAATGGGAATTAAAAATAATTTTTGTATCTATAAATAAAAAGAATAGAAACAAAAAATAAATTTTGTATCTATAAATATAAAAAGAATGGGAACTAAAAATAAATTTCGTATCATTTAGTTAAATATGAAAGTCACATATATTTTTGTTTACTTATGGAAAGTATAATAAATGAATAAAAAGAAATCACAAAAATATTGTTTTAAAAGGAAGAAAATATTTGTCATAATAAAGATGTGAATAAAACAGATTAACTTAATTTGAATAGTGCAATATAAGATTAACATTTGCAAACGCAGTGCATAATCAAAAATGAAAGTCGCATAAAATTATGTTTTGGTTTATTTTGATTAATAAAAAGAATAAAAAGATAAAATACTTTTTAATATGGCAGAAAATGTTTAATATGGAAATACGTGAATAAAGTAGACATATCTTAATTTTAATAGCTTAGTATCAGTTTTTCATATGGAAAATGAATGCATAATGCTGAAAATTTCATGACGAAAATAAAACTTTTTGATTAAAAAAATTGAAAAAAAAAAAGAATGAATAGAATATTTCAATGAAAAGTTATTAATAAAGCATTTAAAAATTCTTATACACACTGGCCTCTAAAAGTTAAGGTACAACCGGTTTTTCGACGCTCACTATTAAAAGAATTATAATAAAGATTAAAAATATGGTTTATATGAATGATCATAAGTAACTTCAATAAAATCTTGCTGACAGAATTGGGCATTTAAAAGGCAGTGAAGAGGAAACTGCAAGTATCCCAATTTTGTAATTTGTATGGAATTTTTTTATGCCTGCTGATCTTGAATTGTTACTACTAAAATAGTGTTGACAATATCTAAGAGATGTCGTTTACTTTATTCGTTAAGATGGTGGAAAATCGGATGGATGGGAATGTGGTTATCACAAGCTGCGACAAGAGCTGTTAAACGTCTTAATGTGTTTCATAGTGTGGTCCAAAGACTTTGGAATCAGTTTGAATCGGGAAATTCAGTATCAAGAGGACTTGTACCAGAGCACTCACGGGTTATAACTCCTACACAAGATCGCTTCATAGTTCATTTGGCCCAAAGGAAAAGGAACCTACTATGGTTCAGCTCATTTTATATCATCATAACGCAACAGGGATGACAATATTTGCTACTACGGTGCACAGACGTCTTCGCAATTAAGAACTCTATTCAAGATTATCCGTTGTATACACAGAAGTGCCCGTTTATGTTGATCATGAAATCACGCTATCTGAAACAGACAATGAGCTTCCGTACTGTTCACAGACGAGTTCCGGTTTACTTTGGAGAGTGATTAAGATCGTGTGCTGTTCTGGAGAGAACAAGCCATCGATTCTACCTTATGTAACATTGTTGAAAGACACAGTTATAGAAGAGGTAGAATCATGGTTTGGATGGAATATTTATGGTAGTCACAGGAACCTTTATATGTGCCATGGTAGAACACTGATTGCTATGATGTATCGGGACGAGATCCCTCTTATGTTTGTCACACCGTATGCTGCTGCTATTCGTGATAAACTAATTTTAATTGATAATATTGCCCGATCGCATTGAGCTAGAGTCGTTGATGAATATACTGAGGATCAAGGTTTTGAGTGAATGGAATGGCCAGCTCAAACTTTGGTCCTTAATCCGATAGAGCACCTTTGGGACTATTTCAGCAGACAGATTGCTGCCATACGTTCTCCTCCGAAGTCATTAAATGAGCTGGAACAGACATTGCTCCAAGTAGGGGCGTTTTTCACCATTCCAGTGTCCGATAACTTAATTGACAGTATGGAAATTTGATGCAACGAATGGAATACAAGTAAGGCCGGACACATGCTTTATTAAAATCAGTTTATTTAATTTTTTTCACAAAAAAATACCATTTTTGTCATTAAACAGTGGACTTCTGCAAAAAATCCATTTTATTATTAAAATATGCTTGATGTTAAAATTAAGTAAAATTTGATAAGTAGCTGTTTAAAGCACAATTCGTATAAATTTCATGTGTTTATCTTCATTTGTTTTTAAATTAGACACAAATGACTGGTTCTACCTTAACTTTTGTAAGTCAGTGTATTTAAAACGCGAACCCGATTGTTTTACAGTTCATGAGAGAAAACTACTGCATTTAATTCTTTCATTTTTCATTAAAAGAAAGTTTCTAGTCTACAGATGTGCCAAATTTAGTTTTTGACCGCAATTCGTATTATTTACCGGTAATTTACGATAAAATATTGCTTTGCGCGTATGCGTAGTATTATGCTGGAACCTGGCTTTAACCCTCTAAGCGTTTTGCCCGTATTTTTCCATTTCTAAAAAACAACTTAAATCAGCTCTAGACAAAAATATTTAGAAATATAGTAGAATAATATTTTAAGATATGTGTAAAATAAAGAAGTATGAAGAGTATTTTTAGAAACAATCAGGGGAAGAAAATTTAAATTAATATTATCTTTATGAACATTTTTATAAAAATACAGGAAAGCCTTCAGACGCTCAGAAGTAAATGATCCCTAATGCATTGCACAGTACGCTAAATTCGGTAAGCCAAAGAAGCCTGATGATTCCGGGACTTCATTTAATAATATGGTGGGCTCTAAATATTTTTTAAAATTATATTTTTATGATGGGTAATAATATTATATATATATCAAAAGATACCAACTTGTTTATTTCGCTGTATTACATGTCGTATTTGTAATACCGAATACAGGCTTTGCGAAAACAGATTAGATACTGTTATTTGTAATAGTAAATTTTTTATCATAATACCGGCAAGTTTTAACGGGTATAAACTAGCTAAAACAAATACAATCGATAAGAAGTTCTATTATAGTTTAATTATTTCTTTACAAAAGCATTGGGAATCTCAATACTTTAATAGTAATTAGAGACAATATAACATAAACTGTAGATTTTTATTTATAGTAAAGATTCAGATGATGTTTATATGATGGTCTTATGTGTTTTTGTATTTTTACTATTTACAGATTATTAAATACTTATTTTCGACTTTCTTAAAAATATGTTTAAAATCATAATATTTATGAAATGCAATTCGTAGTGTGTTTTTTAAAATATATACTGCAATGTGACTTAAATATGTATTATTATTACGCCCTTAGTTAATTAAATATTAAACAAAAACAGATAATAGGAAAAGGAATACAAATAAAAGTAGGTTTAATAGTTGTATTTACTATCACAAAAGATTAATAATACATGTATCTTATGAACTTTGGAATCTAACTTTAAAGATATGAATTAACATGTCTCAGAGCAAACAATTTCAAAATATAATTGGATAATAAAATGCATTTAGTCGAAATTTATTGAATCATAACTCAAACTGATTTATCTATTCTCAGATATATATTTTAAAGATCCAATTTCGGGTAAGAAGGAAATGAAGTGCTCTACAAATATGCTACCTTCTAAAATTTCTATTTCAAAATGTTGAAATAAGGAAAGCGAAGAAGTTTGAAAACTATCTAAGGAATTAAAACTGTCAACAAATGAGAAACGTGAACTTCATAATTTTAATGGAAAAGTCACACGGGTTCTATTTTAAGTTCGACATCAAAAATGTACTCCTACACATATTCAAAAGTGCACTATAAATAACTTATTTCTACTCTGATATATTTAATGACAAATCTTCGAATGACATACTGAAAATGGGTAATCTTACAAGGAGAGAACCAATCTTGGTAATCACAGATTTTGATTATTTTTATATATGCTCCTTAGCCTCAGAAGCGCCTTAGTCTCAGGTTCAACGGATTTTATACAACGCTCCTTAGTTCTTGAGAAATAGGGGGTCTAATATTTTAACACAATTTAAATACTCACTTTGTAACAAGATTACTTCGTTGGTCATAGCTCAGTTGTTATGGCCTCTGTTGGTTGATCTGCGATCCCGGGTTCGAGACCGGAACGCGCTGCGTTTGTTTTTCTCATTTTTTGTTTTATAAATATAGTTGTAATTATTATTTAATAATCCTAATTAAAAATCATAATATTGTGCATTAATTATAATGTTAACCTATTTATTTATTTTTATTTTTAACTAAATCGTTGTATAAAACATCATTAAAAAGTTAAGTGTTTTAAAATCATTTTTAAAATATATTTCATATATGTTTTATAGATGCAATAATATTGAACAATTGTGTCTATTCGTGATTTTAAAGAAACATCATTTATATATTGCCTTAACAAGCGAAGTTAATGCGAGGTTAATACTACTCCGTTTTTAAAGTAGCAAGCATCATTATATTAAAAATTATTCTAAGAATTAAATTACAACATATTTTTTTGCATATTAAAGATTTTTAAATTTTAATACGTATGCTTGCGCTTTGAATTAATTTATAATTAATAAAATAGGGCATGATTTTGTAACGATTTTGGAATTTTTACTAGTCAATAATGGATCCATTAAAAAATATCTTTAAATAATGAGATATGTTTAATAATGGCTTAAAAATCAAGCAAATAACATTTTAATTATTTTAAATTTAAATAATTTAAATATGTTAACATTATGATTAATGTACGATATAAAACTTTTTAATTGAGATTATTAAATTATAATTACAAGTGTATTTATAAAACAAAAAATGAGAAAAACAAACGTAGGGCGTTCCGGTCTCGAACTCGGTCCTGCGGATCAACGAGCAGACGCTATAACAACTGAGCTACGACCAACGAAGTACTTTCGATACAAAGTAAGTAATTATAAGTTTTGTTAAAATATTAGACCCCTATTTTTCGAGAACTAAGGAGCGTTGTATAAAATCCGTTGAACCTGAGACTAAGGGGCTTCTTCCCTACATCCTATATAAAAATTATGAAAATCTGTGATTACCAAGCTTGGTCCTTTCCTTGTTAGAAGCGTTTATCATAAATATGTTTTTATTCTAAGATGTCATGTGTAGTTTATTCTCAATGCTAACGTATTGGACTTTCATTATACAATATCATCCAAAAATAAGTATACTTATTATTTTACTAATATCTTTTAAAAAAATGAATGCGTAGTCCAGGAAAGGATCATGCAGAATTAACCAAATGGTTGAGATCAAGCGAGTACAGGGTCGATTCTTGGTTTCTCTAGCAATTTGGCAGATATTACAGAAGTTCGTTTGCACTTTATGGAAACGATTTTCAAATTTAATTTCTACGCATAAAGGACATATTCTTGGAAACAATTTAACTTTGTTGGATAGCTTTGACTTTTGGCTATAGCTCTGGCTGAAACTTTCTATGATAATAAAATTTCCTTGTTACAGTCATGTCAGTTTTTCCTGATACCTCTTGTAAAAACTTTCCAAAATCTTTTCAATGTTCATGAATTCCTTTAAACAATCCAAATGCAGAAAAGGGCAATTGATAATGGGGGGAGTGCATTAGGTGATTTTACATGCATTTCTTCAATTGATACATAATTTATTTCCGTTTGGGATTCTTTCTTTTCTAAATATACGTCAGTTGAGTTATGGCGAGGCTAACGAAAAAGACAGGCTACCGCGGTGCATTCTACTTATCTCTTTTTTAAAGACCGCTAGAGTGACGTCATGCACTTTTCGTACACCTACATTGGTGCATTCGAGCATCACGTGACTCCCGCGGTCTGTAAAAAAAGATACGCTTAAAGCACCGCGATAGCCTTTCTTTTTCGTTAGCTTCGAGTTATGGAGGAACGACTGGGAGACATTGTTCATATGACGCTATTTCATATAAACCGAGGCTAACGAATAAACGTATATGACGTATTTTTTATACAAAGACTGGAAATTCTTCTGGAATTTCTTCTTCAAAAATGGGTTCTGAAATATTTTACTGATAATAAATAAAGTGAAATCACCTTACCTTTAATTTAATTTCATAACAATATCCAGCAGCAATCATGAATTGTCTTGCAAAGTTTTCTTTACAATTACAAATCCATTTCTCTCTTTTATTTCGATTAATTGATAAAAATTTCTCTTCTTTTGATACACTCACTTAAATAAAGCCATGTTTTGTCCAGTGTTAAGATAAATTTTTATTTATCACCACTTATGTGTTTGTTATAGAGTGCGTTAAAAAGCGCTATCCACAACACATTGGAAGACTTTTGAAAGTTTTAAAAGATGTGATTGTAGTAAGAAAAAATCGAATATGTTGCAAATTTCGATCCAGAGTTATAATCAAGAGTCAGGACCGTCCAGTAGAGGAAAACTGTCTCAAATATTATGGCATATAATGTTCAGAAATTAAATGTGAAAATTGTTTCCATGAAGTGCGAACGACCTTTTGTATATGCACCATCCCTGTGATATTCGTATTCTTGTTCTGTGGGCTAAAATCTTGATACAGACTTTATTTTTCACCCTCAAATGTCATTAAAACCAGGGAAGCAAAACACTCTCAAAGGTATTTTAACGATACGTTCGATGGTTGGTTTTGACGCATTATATCAACATTTAGTTTTAAAAGTTGATTTTTGACAAAATGGAAGTTATTTGAACATAAACGGTTATTTTTAGAATTTTTTAAAAATATTTTGCAAGTTTGAATAAAACATTAATCAATGAAAATGATACTTTTATGTGGTACAAACTCCTGCAAAAACAATTACTTTTTAAATAAAAAATGGACGAAATCGGTCGAATCGTTCACGAGAAAAGTTATCGCCAGTTTGAAAAATATAATTTTAAGAAAAACAAGTTTAAAGTTTTACAATAGCGTTACGTTCAACAAGCAAAGCATATTGTAAAGAATTGGAATGTCACAAAACTACTTCATGGCAACAATCGATACACATAAGAAAGGTAAAAAAAAATGTCAAAAAATTACAATAAATAAATAAATAAATAATAGGAAATTTTGACCCAAAGAAGTAAATCTCTCTTTAAAAAAGATTTTATTTTCTACAAAACATAGATAAATGAATGCAATAAGAAACAATAGTCTTAATTAATCACAGGCTACTTAATCAACAATCAAATTTCCGTCAATTTTCGCCATTTTAAACATTTATGGTCCCTTTAAAGAACATTTATTATATTTCTGCCTTTTAGAATCCGTGAAAGAAATAGATTTTATTTTACATGTAATGAACATCAGAGGAAATATTTTTTCTTAAATGTTTTATATTGCTCTTTGGCATTCTGAGTTCGTGACTGATTCTTCGAATCATTTCATCTGTGTAACCTACATTCAGCTACAGAAGATATGACGTCTTTTTCTAAAATTTTTATTCACGGATTTTAGAATAAATGTCTCTACAAAATAATACTGCAGGAAATAGCGAATCTTGCATTAAATTCCACCTCAGAGAAGGAGATTACATTTAAAGAATGTGAATCTCCAAAAATGTAAATTTGAAATGCCTTTTTTTTACAATGAAAACATTATTTTATTGTCTTTCTTTTACTGTCGTATCTTTAAATATATACAGTAAATTATTAAATATATCTTTAGTTTTTTTTTATGGAGGAATTATAGTATAGCTAATGAAAAGACATTTTGCACTTAAGATACATTATAAAAGAATTATTAACAACGAATATTATTCATTTAAAAAATTACATTTAAATCAAAACTACAAAACGAACCTGATATAACGTTTACAAGCATTAACAGAGTATTATTGATTGTCATTATACAGGTATTTTTTTTTATAATTTTAATTTTATCACAAAGGAAAAAAAAACACAAGCATTTTTTGTCATGTTTTTGTTTAAACCTATAAGTAAACTATTCGTTGGGGGCCACCGTAATACTTACGCATCATGGATATGCATAATATAAAATATGAAAATAAAACATGTGTGAACTATTTATAAAATGCATTGCAATTCGAATAAAATCGTGACTTGATGACGTCATAAACTTTAAATGCTCTATAACTCTACAATTAATAATCATATTAACTAAGGGTTTACTGCGTCGGATTAAGCGTCTCATTTCCAATTAAAATATATCTTTGAATTGAAATTTGAATGAAATACATGGTCATGAAAAATCGAAGAATGTGGAAAATAGGATTATTTTGAGATTTTATTTAATGTTTAAAAGTAGAGTAATTTTTTTTAAAGGTTTGATCTGATAACCGTGTTCCTTGATTATAGGTCTTCATTATGCTTTCGATGATAAATGGGCTTTTCGTAAAATTTCCAGTAGTATTACTTGGATTTTTTCTTTCACTATTTTCTGGAATCCATCACTCGTGGTGGGATTGCTTTTTGACAGAGGTCTTTTCAGCAGACAAAAGGCACAATAATACATAGTTGAAACGTCAGGTGACTTTGCAGGAATATGTTAAACACGTATATATAGTTTTAATATGTATCTGTATGAATTTTTAATGTTTTCAAGGTATGCAGCAGTTTTCTAAGTATTGCCGGTGCCTTTTTCTTGGTGGAGAAACCCTCGTTGAAAGACTTTTGGATAAAAAAGGAAATTGTTCCTGTAAATATCGGACGCAACACTTTCTCCTGATAGTATGGTGAGCTAATTTTCAACATTTCCCCCACTATTGTTATTTTTAATTTCCCGCAGTAAGAGAAACCTGAGACAATCATTAAACATGAAACTTTGCATTTTCAGAACCAGATTTTGTATTTTTTTCTCTACTTTTTCGATAGTAAATAAACTGTCATATTTGATGCAGTTATTTAGGTAAACATGTGCTTCATCAAGGGTATTAATATATTTTCATTTATCCCCTACTAAATTTTCATACAAGCTCTACAATTTGTCTTGAGTTGAGCCACATTTATTTTTATTTTTTTTAAGTTGTAAATCTTCGTTTATAATTTTTTTTATTGTTGCTACACATTTATTCAGACTTTTCAGTTGATTGGAAGATTTTCTCTTGTTACCAGCGATTTCCTTTAGAGATAATATAATCAATACAAATTTTTTTAAGATATTGAAGTCAATTTGCTATGTAGAAGTACTTGTTGTCGAGATTTCCATTCCCGATTAATAATGTTGTTCATTTTTGTGCTTCACAATTTGTTTTAGTTACGGTATAAGAATATTTCTCATTGAAAAGTAGAAAAACATAACCTCCAATCCATAGATTGTTTACAAGCGTCATTTTCAAGAAGTATAAATTTTAAAGTATCAGACGATAATTTTAATTTTAAATAATAAGCCGTTGCCTGAAATTTCACTCCAAAAATATCTTCATTTTTTAAAATCCTTTATCGAAAACGTTCTAAAAATATGTACACACCCTCTGTAAAGGGATCTGGTATCTACGAGGGCTATCCAGAAAGTAGATTACGTTTTGGAATAAAAAATAGACAAAGTATAGGAAATAAATTTTATTATATACAGATGAAAGCCACACTCAAATACTACTTTTCTACATAGTCACCATACAAATTAAGGCATTTATCGTAGCGATGTACGAGCTTGGAAATGCCTTCGTCGAAAAATTCGGCCGCCTGCGCCTTCAACCAACAGTTCACGTGTTTCACCCATGTTTCGTCACCAGCAACGATGCGATCGAGTAAAGAATCACCATCCTTATGGTAAGCGTCAAAATAGTTCAACGCTGCAGCCATTCGCTGATTTTTGTGGTCCTCTGTCAAGATTTTTGGAATCCATCTTAAACAAAACTTGTGGTAACCAAGCTTTTCGCTGATGATTTCGTGCAACAAACTTCGCGAAACTTGTGGAAAACTCAAAGAAAGTTCCGTTATTGTGAACTTATTACTGCACGCACCTCGCAGCTCGCGGGATTTTCAATTAACGCAGACATTTCAAACCGTCACAGTATCTGAACGGAGCACAGCAAGACCCTCTCACTAGCACGGCTAGATGCCGACTGAGCTGCGCAACGCTCTGACCCCAAGATGGCCGCGCTAGCCCCGCCCCTAGCGGACACAGACGAAAACGTAATCTACTTTCTGGATAGCCCTCGTATTTACTGTATTTCACAAACATTATTGAAATTTGTAGGTGATTTTACAGAAGGTCGTTCCCACTTTACGGAAACGATTTTTACAATTAATGTTGGAACATATATGCCATATTCTTTGCGAAAATTTTATTTTACTGTATAGCCCTGATTCTTTATTATAACCCTGGATCGAAATTTCCATTATAGTCGATTTTTCACTCAGTACAATCATATCAATTTTCTCCCACACAAAATGGAAATCATCCCAAAGTCTTCCAATGTGCTGTGGATAGCGCTTTCTAACGCTCGCTTTAACAAACACATAGGTGATGATAAATAAAAGTTTATCATAACACTGGATTAAGCATGGATTTAATTAAGTGAGTGTATCAAAAGAAGAGCAATATTTATCATTTACTACAAAACAAAAAAAATGGGTTTGTCAATAAGAAAAATGTCCAAAAGAATTTATGATTGCTGCGGGATTTTGTTATGAAATTAAATTAAAGGTAAAAATGCAGTAAATCTAAAATGATTTCCCTTTACTATCAGTAAAATATTTTAGAACCCATTTTTAAAGAAGAAATTCTAGCTTTATATGAAAAAGACATTAATTAATCTTCACATCAAAAAAGTCCCCAGCCTTTCTTCCATAACTCAACTGACCCATATTTAGCAAGGAAAGAATCCCAAACGGAAATAAATTGTGTCTCAGAAGATGAAATGATCGTAAAACCTGTCACGCACTCCCCTCATCGATGGCCCTTTTGTGCATTTATATTGTTTAAATAAATTCACGAACATTGAAAAGGCTTTGGAAAGTTTTCCAAGCGGTATCGGGAAAAAGTAACATGACTGGGAAAAGTAAATTCTATTATGACAGAAATTTCGAGCCAGGGCTATAGTCAAAAGTCAAGGCTATCCAAAAAATTCAAATTGTTGCAAAGAATATATCATTTATGCGTAGAAATTAACTTTGAAAATAATTTCTCTAAAGTGTGAACGACCTTCTGTATTTGAGATACAGGAATAAAAATAACATACTATGAGGTAATTTTTCAATGCTACTTCATATCAGGCTATCGGGTTTGAGAAGGTTAGTAGTCATTTGAATCTCGCATACTATGTATTGGTATATATATATATATATATATATATATATATATATATATATTATAAAGGACAAACGTGTCCGTGTGTAACGCTGACGTCATTTTGCGAATGGCAACAGTTGACGAGGAAATTTCGGTTTTGCGATTTTTGGTACTGCAATTTTTTTAATTTCTAAACATCGCACATTTTAAATTTTTACACCGTTACATAGGACAAAAAATCTACTTTCAAATGCATTTGTTGGAAAACTGTATCTTAATTGACTGATTTATTATAGCATTTAAATTAAATTTCAAGCATGATTTAAAAAAAAAATCTCTATCGCTTGCAGACGATTACCAAATACTAGCAAGCTAAGCCCGCTACGCTGGTCAATTTCTTTTAACGAACCTTTAATCAAACAAAATATTGACATTTCATAAATAACTTTTATATTTTAACAGAATAATAAGGCTACTATAATTTGTGACTCGTGCTATAGCCAATATACACGTCAGGACACGTCGCACTTATCATTATCTTTTTACGCATGAAGGTTTCGCTATGGTACTCCATTGGAAAATTTGGTAATTTTTGAAATTCATTATTTGAAAAACGGCATAATCATTAGATTTGAAATTTATATCAAGAAAAATACAATTTTCTACCTTTCAAACGCAGTTTGTCTAATAATTTTATGACAAATACTTTTTGAGCTATCATTTTTTCAGTAACTTCAAATAATTCATTTTCCGAGATTAATCTGGTGCAACAATTAGCGAAAAACCCAGTCGTCAGCAACGCATTGTTTTTTATTAAAGAGGCTGTTGGAGCAGGGATTGTCACCACCAATTTGCCACCATCACTTTTGAAATCGGTTCCGTGGTTCCAGAGATTCCATAGAAATTGTAATTTAGAATGACTTCAGAACGCTTTTCGCTCATTTCACCCATTTAAATTTTGATTTTTTTAAATTTTATTCTTAGAGAGCATTTACATCTTATAAGTAACCACAATGCTAAATTTCAAATTTCTTGCCCCTTCAGTATAAAAAAGTCGCAATTTTCGAAAATTTTTCGATCCTGCACCCCATTGATATTAGTGGCACCGACATAAAATATAGCATATGTTGGAGTAGGGATTGTCCCCATCAATTTGCCACCATTACTTTTGAAATCGGTTCTGTAGTTCCAGAGATTTCATAGAAATTGTAATTTAGACTGTTTTTAGAACGCTTTTCGCTCATTTCACCCTTTTAAATTTCTTTTTTTTTATTTTGTTCTTAGAGAGCATTTACATCTTATAAGTAACTACAATGACAAATTTCAAATTTCTAGCTTCTTCAGTATAAAAAATAAAAATAAAACTGCCCAGTTAAACTGAGGGCATTGAGTTCACAGGCTATTCACACTAATTGTATATTATACTCTTATTTCAAAGAATTTGAAATAAGCCCATCGAAAAATAAAGAAATAAACAACATATTAAGGGGGGGGGTCATCCCTCCGTTACCCACCCCCCATAGTTAACTAATGAACCTCTTAAACTAATCAGGTAAATCTCTAATTACAATGAATATATATACAAAATTTGAAGAAAATCGGATAATTCTGCATGAAAAACCCATTTATATAAATTAAGGCGGGACTGGTCCCCTCCGTTCCCCCCCTTCATACTTAACCAATCAATCCCGAAAACTAATCAGGGAAGCGTCTTAACCCAATGAACCTATAAACAAATTTTGAAGCAAATGGGATAATTCTGCATGAAAAACCCATTTATATAAATTAAGGGGGGGGGATTAGCCACCCCCGTTCCCCCTCCTTTATACTTAACCAATCAATCCCGAAAACTAATCAGGGAAGTGCCTTAACACAGTGAACCTATAAACAAAATTTGAAGGAAAACGGAATAATTCTGCATGAAAAACCCATTTATATAAAATAAGGGGGGATTAGCCCTCCGTTCCCCCCTTTATACTTAACCAATCAATCCCGAAAACTAATCAGGGATGCGCCTTAACACAGTGAACCTATAAATAAAATTTGAAGGAAATGGGATAATTCTGCACGAAAAACCCATTTATATAAATTTAGGGGGGTTTTAGCCCCCCGTTTCCCCCCTTTATACTTAATCAATCAATCCCGAAAACTAAACTGGGAAGCGTCTTAACCCAATGAACTTATAAACAAATTTTGAAGCAAATAGAATAATTCTGCATGAAAAACTCATTTATATAAATTAAGGGGGGTATTAGCCCCCGTTCCCCCCCTTTATACTTAATCAATCAATCCCGAAAAGTAATCAGGGAAGCGTCTTAACCCAATGAACTTATAAACAAATTTTGAAGCAAATAGAATAATTCTGCATGAAAAACCCATTTATATAAATTAAGGGGGGATTATCCCCCGTTTCCCCCCTTTATACTTAACCAATCAATCCCGAAAACTAATCAGGGAAGCGCCTTAACACAGTGAACCTATAAACAAAATTTGAAGGAAAACGGAATAATTCTACATGAAAACTCATTTATATAAAATAAGGGGGGATATGTCCCCCGTTCCCCCCTTTATACTTAACCAATGAATCCCGAAAACCTAATCAGAGAAACGCCTTAACACAGTGAACCTATAAACAAAATTTGAAGGAAATGGGATAATTCTGCATGAAAAACCTATTTATATAAAATAATGGGGGATATGCCCCCCGTTACCTCCTTTATACTTAACCAATCAATCCCGAAAAACTACTCAGGGAAATCCTTAACACAGTGAATCTATAAACAAAATTTGGAGGAAAACGGAATAATTCTGCATGAAAAACCCATTTATATAAAATAAGGGGGGGATTATCCCCCCGTTCCCCCCTTTATACTTAACCAATCAATCCCGAAAACTAATTAGGGAAGCGTCTTAACACAGTGAACCTTTAACCAAAATTTGAAGGAAATGGGATAATTCTGCATGAAAAACCCATTTATATAAATTAAGGGGGGGGTTAGCCCCCCCGTTCCCCCCTTTATACTTAACCAATCAATCCCGAAAAACTAATCAGGGAAGCGCCTTAACACAGTGAACTTATAAACAAAATTTGAAGGAAAACGGAATAATTCTGCTTGAAAAACCCATTTATATAAATTAAGGAGGGATTAGCCCCCCGTTCCCCCCTTTATACTTAACCAATCAATCCCGAAAAGTAATCAGGGAAGCGTCTTAACCCAATGAACCTGTAAACAAAATTTGAAGGAAAACGGAATAATTCTGCATTGAAAACCCATTTATATAAATTAAGGGGGGGATTAGCCCCCCGATCCCCCCCCTTTATACTTAACTAATCAATCCCGAAAACTAATCAGGGAAGCGCCTTAACTCAGTGAACCTATAAACAAAATTTGAAGGAAAACGGAATAATTCTGCATGAAAAACCCATTTATATATATTAAGGGGGGGAATTAGCCCCTTGTTCCTCCCCTTTATACTTAACCAATCAATCCCGAAAACTAATCAGGGAAGCGTCTTAACACAGTGAACCTTTAACCAAAATTTGAAGGAAATGGGATAATTCTGCATGAAAAACCCATTTATATAAATTAAGGGGGGATTAGCCCCCCCGTTCCCCCCTTTATACTTAACCAATCAATCCCGAAAAACTAATCAGGGAAGCGCCTTAACACAGTGAACCTATAAACAAAATTTGAAGGAAAACGGAATAATTCTGCTTGAAAAACCCATTTATATAAATTAAGGAGGGATTAGCCCCCCGTTCCCCCCTTTATACTTAACCAATCAATCCCGAAAACTAATCAGGGAAGCGCCTTAACTCAGTGAACCTATAAACAAAATTTGAAGGAAAACGGAATAATTCTGCATGAAAAACCCATTTATATATATTAAGGGGGGAATTAGCCCCTTGTTCCCCCCCTTTATACTTAACCAATCAATCCCGAAAACTAATCAGGGAAGCGCCTTAACACAGTGAACCTATAAACAAAATTTGAAGGAAAACGGATATTTCTATAAAGAGTTATCGCATTACGTACGTACATACATACATACATACAGAACCGGCTGGCAAGCTCTCAGGGCTTGATAGCCAGTCTGATAGCTAAAAAATCGCAATTTCAGAACGTTTTTTGCTCCTGCACCCCCTGGGGTTAGTGGCACCGACATAAAATACAGCCCATGTTGGAGCAGGGGTTGTCATCATCAATTTGCCACCATCACTTTTGAAATCGGTTTGGTAGTTCCAGAGATTACCCCCTACAAACAAACAAACAAACAATCTTTACTCCTTTATAATATTAGTATAGATTAATCTATTTGCACTTTAAAATAAAAAATTCAGCATTTGTCTCCAGCTAATATTCAATAACGAAATTAAAACATCATTAAGGAATAAATAAAATAGTATAAATAAAACAGATTTAACAGACATGTAATTGAAATAAACGTTTAAAACTGCTGAAATTATCAGAATAAAAAAACTGCTGTAGATAACGAAATTTTTAGCGATTTCTTTGATGTTGTTAGCGGGAAATCTAACAAAAAATATTAAATGTTAAAAAGCTATTAGTTTTTAATAACAAAAAATAAAAAATGGTTTTCACATATATTCTCTATCCCGGGAAGCCCGGGTTGGATGCCCTAGTATATATAATGTAAATGGGTTTTTATGTTTTTAGAACCAGAAAGCTTATAAAAACTTATAGGCCATAGGGACATTATACAAATTTGAAAAAGGTAACTTTTGAAAATTTAATGACGGAACTATTTCATAAAGATAACTATAATGTTTACCTTATATTAACCCCTTTTGCAAATTACACCTGTTACATATGTCTAAAAAAATAATATTTCAATGTTTCTGAGACATCCTGTATAATGTTATACAAAATGATTAATAAAATTTCGGGCGGATTTTAAGTGGTGATAGTGCCCTCTATAACATACAATTGAGGGGGTCGGGGCAAGAAAGTGCCAAGCCACATTTTTGGTAAAATAAATCTAACACTGTAATATGTTGCTTAATATTGTAAATTATAATATCCTACACAAAATTTGTTTCAAATGTCACTTGGTGGCGGCATATGTCTCAGGTTTCGTTTATGCCCTAGACGTGTATGCCCCCAATGAAGAGACCTAATTTACAAAAAAACATAATATTAATGTCATTAAAATAATGCCATATTGTTACTCAGAATATCTCAAATGTTACTAAGACTTTAGCGAAAAAACTTTATGTTAAATATCTTGATTTGCGTATTTGATCGAATTTTCAAATTGAAATATCTCAGAAGTTAAAAAATGTGACTTAGCACGCTGATGTCCGGACCTCTTCAATTTTTGTAAAGAACACTAGAATCACAATCCTTTTATTCAGTCAAAAATACAAGGTGTCTCACTCGAACTCGAATTTTGATTTTTGTTCAAAACAATATTGAATATGTTTAAAAATAAAGATACTATAACGAAATTTAAAAGAATATCACGGGAATCAGAAATAGTATAAGTAGATACCATCCAAATAGCGCTGAACTAGATGCTTCATATTTCCGAATGTAATTGACAGTTCATACAGTTTCACGCACCAAAATGCTGTAGACTCACATTTGATAGTATCAATCCATTTCAAACAAAAAAGTAAGCCTATTGAAATTTGCTTTCAAATATCCCTATTTTAGTTAAAGTTGTGAAAGATTGTTGTGGTCGATTATGAAGTACACATTTACAAATAAAGAAATTTTGTTTATATATTTTTTTAGAAATCAATACCGTATTAGTATCTACAAAAATGACGACCATTAAATAAAATAATATTTATATTTAAATGTTTTTTTTTTTTTTGAAGAGCATCATACACGTGACATAAATTTACTTTCATATTTATCATAAACATTTGCAAATCTGACAAATCGCATGATATTTTTTTTAAATTTAAATCAATGAAATTATAAATATATTTTACATATATATGTATTTGTGTGTAATAAAATATACATGTCAATGTAGGCAAAGTTTGATACAAACTTTAATTTTGAACGTAAATAGGAATACGACCCAGGTTTTCTGCACCAAAATTATTTGCTTTGGTATGCACTTCCATTTTTTAAACTAGTAAATCAGATCAGAGGCCCCGACATCAGATCTACAAATAATTGTTTATTAATCTCACTAATTTGTAATATAATTTGCATAATATTTAATAGCCAACAATCCGAGTTTTTATTTAAGTGTACATTTATAAGCACATAAGTTTTACCGAAAGTGCCGGAAATTTCAGAAGTATCACATTAAATACAATTTTATGCAATGATATGATAAACTACTTATTCTAGTATTTTTGCATAATAAGAGGACATTCCTCCAGGGATGGTCTGCCCCCCTGAACTCCAAGTTGTCACTTTAATTTTATGTTCTCAATTTCCATGAATTGTACTATTTCATTATTTGAGTATCTGTTAAAATGCATTTACTATTGTAATTTCATTAGATTAACCATCTCCTTTTACAGGATATTTTATCCTATCCTTAAAATAATACTTATTTTTCAAACACTAAACATCGTCATATGTTGCTGAAATTGAATAATATTTCACGTAATAAATATACAAATATAAATTCCTGTTACGTTCAATTTACACATTCAGTGTTTTTATAATTTTTGTTTGGAAACTCGATTTGGTCACCTTTCTTTAGCTGTTAAAATAAATCTTCATATATTTCATTAGAAATCTCATATTAAAAAGTAAAATCACCCGAAAAGTAGCTATTTTGTTTTTGTTTTTATTCTGTTATTCGGTTTCGTTGCTATTCTGTTATTAATATTTGCGTCAAAATTAAGTGATTTACTCGAATTTTCTTTTTTTTTTAATTCGTTGAAATGCAGTTGCTAGGTAATATTTTAATAAAAGAGAGATAAAACAGAAATGCATTGGAATTTTTTGTAAAAAAATGAGAAATTAAAATGTTTCATATATCTCAAATTGATGCACAAAATTTTCCAATAACTTATACAAACAATTTCGATATTCTAATAAATATATTGTCAAATTTTCAAAGCGATCGAATTCATTTAGGTCTCCCTTTCGAAAATTTATCGTTTAAATCAATCACTCCGCTGAGTCATTTTTCTTTCGATGAATGTTAAAATTTGAAAATCGTCTGACTTCCCATTGAAAATCATTATGACTTTAAAAAAGTGTTCTATATTTTAATATAGTTATAATATTTAAATAAATTTAACTAAAAACGATACAGTTAATTCCGGGTACCTCGCCAACATACCTACCCAATTACAGACTAAAAGGATTCTTTTGCGGCAGTTATCACTATACATACAAACAAACAGACATAAAAAATTTTCGTGTCTCAACAGGTAAGCCTCAACTGACTTTGCGGCAAATATGGCCAATATTTTTTCAGTCCCCTTGTATTTTGAATGTAACTCTATGAATTAGCTTATGTTTAACATGTCACATGTTATAATCTATAATCACATTGTGTTCTTAAAAAAATATTACTTTCTAAAAATTACTTTAAATATTACTTTCTAAAACATATTATACGGAAATAAAATACTGCCAGATGCCTTAAATTTAACACGAATTGTATTGTATTAAGTCTAAATTTTTCTACACGTGCCCTATACGTTTTAATGTAAAGAAAGTTACATTAATTACGACTAGCGAAATTGACAGCTTTTATCATTCTTCTCTTCATTCATCTGGTGTAGGTCTATTTCAGTAGCCTCGATTTTCCACAACATAAAATAGATGTTAGTGCAGAAAAAAGAAGTAGGGTTGGTTTTTTGCAATTACTGAGTTCACAAATATCTGTGGAATAAAGCAAACACATTTATTTTGCGACGAGGTCCAACCTATTTTCAAAACAATTAAAATCATTTTAAAAAGCTCAAATCACCAAATTATTTTGGTGTTATTGAAGAAAAAATGGTCTTTTAAAATGTATAAAAAAACATTGTTTTAATAAAAAATAAATATTTTTGTAAAAGTCAAATCCTCATCACGAAAAAAAAAAAAAAAAAAAAAAAAAAAAAAAAAAAAAAAAAATTCTGGTTTCGCCGCTGGTGCAAAAGTTTCTTTTGTCATTAAATTTTTTTTTCGTGCCTAATTTTGAAGATTTGACGTTAAATTACCCTTACGCGAAGACATCAGAAATCGTTGGAAATTAAAATTATTCAGATTTAAATTTCTTTTGCAATGAGGTAGAGCTTGAGAAATTAAAAGAGTTTCAAGTTACTAACTATATATGTTTACCAGAAACTTTTCATATATATATATATTTACAAAAGATTTATATATATATATGTAGAAGGTGATACGTAAGAAGTTAATTTACTAAATTAATTGAACAACTAGACTTCAAAATAACAAAAGCAATAACTTTTATACCATTCTAGGAAATCAATTCCACAACGCTTCGTTGGTTATTTCTTCAAAATTTCTTACTCTTCTCACATAATCATACAATATTCTTATTGCTACATAGTCCAATTAGGCCTAGCAGTTCCCTAATTGACTCTTCCATACTTCAACGCTTCTTTGATGATAAAAATTATAAGACTGGCTCTTTGCCAAACCTCGCGATCCAAAATATTTATACCCCGTGCATTTAAATCATGGATGATAGTAATAGTACTAAAGCGTCAGTTTATTTGACGATCATGGACGTCATAAAGTAATTGAAGTATTAAAACTGAAATCCTACAAATCGGTCATCCTGACGTGATGGCGTCTCGACATCAGCATCTTGATTTGTTATGTTTTTTCATGCCTAACGGTTATTTTTTTTGAGATTTTTATTTCTTTCTGGATATTGTTCTCCGTCTTTAGGATCGGCATATCTAATACCTCTGTATTTACTTTCCGAATATTGCTCTCTATCTTTAAAAACTACATACCTATTGCTTCTGGAATGATAAGAATTTGAATAAGCATCTCGTCCACTATAAGCTCCTTTAAATCCGTGATGATAATTATTCTTATGTGATGCTTGTGAATATTTTTGTTCCTTATAACTAGTTTTGCATGATCGTTGGCCACCATAATTATAATTATTTTGACCATGATAGTAGCCTCTATTCAGGTATCTAGGGGAAAAATTTGGATTATACCTTGCTTTTGAATTAGGTGAAGTATTTTCTGTTGTGTCTTGAGGTTTCAAAGAATCTTTAGTCTCCACGTTTTCAGGGATCTCATATTCATTTTGGTAAGACTTCTCGGAACTCATATCTATATTTATTGTAATTTCCATGGTTAAATGACTGTTCAAAATATCTCTGGCCATATCTATTATTGCTTGTGTTATCAAATGGTCTATTAAAATTTCTGTTCTTTCCCTTATGATCAAAATTCCTATTGCGACCTTTCACACAGTCTTTTCTACCATGTGCAGGACTACTACTTTCATAATTTTCTTCTGGAGATGGATAGTCAACATTCCATTCATCGGATAATCCTGTATCTTTTGTCTTATTCGGCTTATATGGTTTTATTAATTTTCTTATTTTCTCTCTGTTTGCTAAATTTGTAATATGAGTCAAATTCACCCCGTCATTTACGCCGTCGAGTTTAACCATATCTTCCCAACCTCGATTATCGTTGCTTATACTTGCTTCATCAATTTTTGTCGGTACTTCGTTAATTTTAGTGTATACTACTGGAACTTTATTGCCGCTTATTATTCTAACATCATCTTCCGTTACTTTTAACGTCATGCCTTCTACTGCTTTTTTACCTATTATTAAATCGCAGTCCGTCTCTTGTACCACGTAAAATTTATCCTGGATTTCTGTATCGTCCACGTAGACTTTATGCCAGAAAAAACCAGATGGCTTAATTTCTTTTCCACCTATGCCTGATATAGATATATTGTTGCTGGTTAGTTTTGGCGCATTTATTGCAGTGCAGTATGATATCTTGAACTGGCGATTGAAATATCACTTCCTATATCGATTATTACGTTTGTTTTTATTCCGCGAATATTTAAGATTCTTCCTTTTTTGCCATTTAACATGCCCATATTAACTGTTTTTCTTTGCGTGTTTTGGGTCTCATCTTGGTATTTTGTTTCTCGCCAATTTTGATTATGTTGCGGGTAAAAATTTGAATATTCTAGTTCTGTATTATTCGCCACGGCACATTTTACACTCACGTGACCAGGGTTGCGACACGTAAAACAGGTTATATGCGACTCTTTGCTTTCGTGACCTACATTGTGCCTATTATCAGCTTGGCGTCTTTTCGAATTGGCGTAGTCAGCCACTCTCGATCTTCTGTCATCAAAATCGCTGCTTGTATCCTTAACTGATTGTTTATTGTAAATCCTTCGTGCTGTTCGTAATTATCTAATTTATTAACCAATTCATCAATTTTCTTTATTACTAATAATTCCTCTATGAAATGTGTCTTTGTTTCCGTTGGTAAAATATGCCTGATTTGATTAATAACAATTAATTTCGCTAAATCTTCAAAGTTATTTACTTGAAGACCTTCAATCCATTGTTGAAAATACACCTTTATCTCATAAGCGAAATTGTGCCAATTAGCCGTTGGCTCCTTTTTAGATGAGAAAAATTTCAGCCTAAACTATTTTTGTGATTGTTTGTAGCGTTTTAGTAGAATATTTTTTTTGTAATCATAATCGTAAATTTCAGGTTCGTTTTCCCTCGTAATTACACTGCTCAAAACAATTAAAGGATATTGCAGTTTTAGGTGGATTTTGTATGTGGGAAACTTTTTAGCTGATTGATACATGGTCGACAGACATAGTAGGTTATATGAGAATAAATTACACATGTTTGGCAGAAAAAAATGCATTTTATTGCGCATTTGTGTACAAAAGGAAAAAAACACAATTTGTGCATATGAGAAAAAAAAAGAATAAGAAAAGGTGTTTTCTTCAAAGAAAATCATTTTCAGTAGGGGGTATGGTTTCCACGGGCGGCCAGCAACGTTGAACACCTTTGAGGCATGGACTCAATGAGGCTATTAATGAGTTGAGGTATTCTGCCCCACTCTTCCAGAAGAGCTCTTTCCAGTTCTTGGAGAGTTTGTGGGGGTTGTTGGCGGCCAGAAACTCGTCTTCCTAGAGCGTCCCAAACGTGCTCGATTGGATTCATGTCTGGAGAACACGCTGGCCATTCCATTCGAACGATTCCTTCCTCGAAAAGGAAATCCTCCACCAGGTTTGCACGATGTGGCCTGCAGTTATCGTCCATTAAAATGAAGTTATCTCCGATTGCTGCAGCGTAAGGGACTACAATAGGTCTGAGGATCTCATCCCTATATCGGCGACCAGTCAGAGCTCCATCTCGAATGATGTAGAGGTCAGTGCGCCCGTCAATGGAGATGCCACCATACACCAACACTCCTCCACCGCCAAATCTGACACTTTCGTGCACGAACGCAGGATTATTCCTACTGCCACGGTCCCTCCAGATGAAAATACGCCTATTATCCGGATGCACAGAAAAACGGGACTCGTCAGAAAACAGAATATTGCTCCATTCATTTCTCCTCCAGTTGACATGCTCGGTTGCCCACTCCCTGCGGTCGCGACGATGCCTTGATGTTAATCTAACACATACCATCGGTCGGCGAGCATACAGAACTACAGCATGGAGCCGGTTTCGGACAATCTGAGTTGAAATCGTGGTGCCTGTAGCCGAGCGAAGGGGTTGTTGGAGAAGAGTAGCGTTCATGTTTCGGTGTCTCCGAGCTGTTAACGCTAAATACCGATCTTCATTGGGCGTTGTTGCCCGTCTACGACTTTGCCCTGGTCTTCGGCCTGCACATCCACTCTCTAAAAAACGGTTCCAGATCCTGGAAATGACACTTTGTGACACTCCAATGGCTTGCGCTACTTCAGCTTGAGTTTGGCCCCCTTCTAACCTACCAACAATTCTCCAAGCTTCTGAATCTGTCAAATGACTTCGCTGAGACATCGTACTCATCGAAACAAAGCAATCACTGAATGCCGATCATCCTTGTCTTCATTCTTTTTTATCCAGTTGAAAGTCAAATTTCATTCGCTGCCGCTGAAGCGACGTTTTTGACGTCGAACTCAAAATTCGCATACTCCACAGTTTGAAAACCAGAAAAATTTGCATTTGTGATTCTCTTCTTCTATTTTCGGCAAAAAAAATTCGTTTATATCTTTATTTTATATAAAACTTCAAATATCATTTAATTGTTTTGAGCAGTGTATATTGATCACATCTAACGGCATTAGATTAATTAAATAATTTACCCATTCTTTTTTATCAATGCCCGTTTACGCCATTTGCCTTTCGTACATAGCTAAATATAAGCTAATATCATTTGAACTTCCATATTTAGTTAATAATCTAAGCAATTCAAATTGCTTACATGTATTTGTCCTTGGGTTTTCCTCAATGTGTTCTCTTGAATTTTCTTGTATCTTCATTTTCTTAATTTCAAAATCTCTTTCTCTTTCGCGGTCTTTTTGCTCCAATTCTACTTTCCATTTTCTCTCTTCCATTTCCATTTTCAATTTATATTCTTCAATCTCTGCTTGTAATTTCTTCTCTTCCAGTTCTGCTTGTAATTTCTTCTCTACCAGTTCTGCTTGTAATTTCTTCTCTTCCAGTTCTGCTTGTAATTTCTTCTCTTCCTGTTCTGCTTGTCACTTTTTCTCTTTCTTTTCTGCTTGTAATTTTTTCTCTTTCTCTTCTCTTTCTTCTTCTGTTTTCTCTTTTCTAATTGCTATCACTACTTCCAATCGATCTCTTATAAATCCTAATTCGTAACTCTCCCAACTCTTGATCAACTTTATTAGGACGGGTATTGTCGGTTTTTATGATGCTTCAATTCCGCATTCTTCGCAGAGGTTTATTAGATCAATTCTCTTAGCTTTATTTTGAGTTCCCATGTTTATCTTTAAAAATTTGTACTTGAAGTAATACGATTACGGTTTCACCTTGCGAAATCGTAACACAACTTTTGATACTGGCGTTTTATTTTTAATTATTCCGGTATCCGAGCCCCCCCAAAATGTAGAAAGGTGATACGTAAAAAGTTAATTTACTGAATTAAATGAACAACTAGACTTCAAAATAACAAAAGCAACAACTTTAATACCTTTCTAGGAAATCAATTACACAACGCTTCGTTGGTTATTTCTTCAAAATATCTTACACTTCTCACATAAAACATACAATATTCTTATTATTAAATAGTCCAATTAGGCCTAGCAGTTCCCTAATTGACTCTTCCATACTTCAACGCTTCTTCGATGATAAAAATTATAAGACTGGCTCTTTGCCAAACCTCGCGATCCAAAATATTTATACCCAGTGCATTTGAATCATGGATGATAGTAATAGTACTAAAGCGTCAGTTAATTTAACGATCATGGACGTCATAAAGTAATTGAAGTATTAAAACTGAAATCCTACATATATATCATATTAGCCACTTGTGATTCAACGTATTAATTTCTAAATACACATATAAAGAAAAACAAAATCAAAACGAGCCAAAGTCTAAAATTTTTGTGAAATGTTCATAATACGTTATAGAAACAGATATCGGGTCCAGAATTTCTATATCAAAATATTCTTTTTTTAATTAAAAACTTCTAAAAAGCTGAATATTTCAAACCGCTTAGCCAACAAGTAATAAATCCCGGATTGCATTCTGTGAAAAAACAGTCTGTGTTCTAAAACATTTTTCTCAAAGTCTTCTACCTATAACATATATGGTGATCAGATTATCCCCAATACATTCAACTTACCATTTTTTTCTACTTACCCATTTTAATCCAGACTGGGGTGTTACCACTTTTGATAAAAATGTTCCTTTTAAGCTATTGTTATGCGTGATTTTTTATACGTTTTTAGGGTTTTTAATTAATATATCTCGTAATTAACGCCTTTTTTCAAAATTGTATTATTTATCGTGTGACAATTGATATTCAGCTGAAAGTACTGCAAAAGCACTTATTTTCGCGAGGCTTTGATTTTCCCGGTTTTCGAGAGCCCGTCGTAATCGCGAAAATTTAAGCCTCGCGAAATTTTTTTTTTCAATTTTTTTCCCTCACATAATAATAAAAAATCAGAAAAAATTCACTCATTCAAAATTTAACGATTACAGTTACTTAAATAAGAAATAAGTACAAAATTTTCTTGAATACTTACAGCTACTTCTTGAATACTATATAACTATTTCTTGAATAAAAACAATAATACAACTAATAGAATGCAGCTCTTTCACTTACAATATTTATACCAGCTTCTTTGAAGCATTCAAAATTATCTCATGTTTGGTTTGAACACCGTTAAACGTTCGCACAAGCCAAGAAGCGTGAATCGGTTTTAGTCGTGATATTCGCAGGTCCACAGATTCTTTTTCCTCTTGAAATTTAAGCTCATTAGAATACCACTCAATAAACTCATTCTTAAACAAACGCTAGAACTTGCCGTTTACATTTAAGTCCATAGGCTGGAGCTCTCCTGTGCTGGTAGCGGGCACAAAAACTGGAATAATATTCCTTTTCTCTAGTTCAGTCAGAAAAAGAGGATCTTGGTGTGCCTTTAAAACGTTGAATAATGCTACACCAGGTTGTTCTGGAAATAGCCCGAGAAGCTCTCTTTGCTTGTCGAAATAAGGTACAAGAATATTCTTGATGTATCGAATCATTGTGTCTGTATTGCTCCATGCGACTCGATGTGCCACACATCCCAGTCTGCGGGAAATGTAAACTTTGGATGACAGTTTGTTGTTTTTACAGCGTACAACAATTGTGGTGGAAGTTGGTTTCCAGAAAGGGAACATGCTAACAAAAGAGTCTTCTCTCTTTTATCTTCCATGCCGATTATGACACTTGTTTTGAACCAAGTTCTTCCAATGTGTATTCAGATGTAGGCACAAACTTTGCGTTTGTCTGATCGAAGTTAACGAATATCTCAGGGGGAACAACATTTTGTTTGTATTGTGTGCCGCATGTTGTTTTTAGAGCGATGGGGAGAGGGGGGGGGGACGAACTTTTCAGACAAAAGGAAGCTTGTGCAAAAGGAGTTCTATGTAGGTAGTTTCGGGATTTTTCAACTTTTGGTTCTGTTCATATAAAATTCGGGAAATTTTCAGCTCGCGAAATCACCAATATCTTCATTTTCGTGAAATTTATGGTTCACGAAAATAAGTGCTTTCACAGTATACAAAAGTTCAAGTCACTAACTTATACAGTTTCCGAGTACAAACACTGTGTCTGACATTCAGACAAAGAAGTGAGACAAACAAATCGTAAGAAGAACGAAACCCTAAAAAACGAACACGCATCTTCACCAACATCATTATCTTCTCTCTGACCAACAGATGGCAGCCCTGTTTTAGAAAGTGCGTGAAATGTGTTAATTTATAGTGTTCTTAAATGTGCGTGATGCTTGAAATGTGCTGTTAATGTAGGAACAAAGTGTTGTCTTGCAAAACACTATTGTGAGAACACATCTTCATTACAACACTACTTTTTAGGCACATTTCTGGATACTAACACTTTTCAAACACATTCAGAACACCATCACAACACAAGAAAAATTTTTATTTGTGTTCTTTAATAAAGTGTTCTAACTAACACCACCACCATGGGATGTTAAATTGAGGACAAAAACTGTTCTTGAACAAATTTATTTTTGTGTGTGAGCATTTGCGGCATTGAACAGACGACGAAAAATTTTAATCATCTTTTTCATGCGGTAAAACATCATATTTGCCATGCATTATTGAACTGCAAACCGCACATTTTTTTACACAACCGCACATTTTTTTTTTTTTGTTTGTTTATTGAAAATAAATTACTCTTGCACCAAATTTTTTAATCCCCCGGTATTTAACCATATTATTTGGATAAATAGCTGAACTAGGGGAATTTATTTTTTAATATTTCTTGCCATATTAATTATGAATGGTATTTATCATAAATTTTGCACTGTTTTGTAATTCTGATGTATGTTAGAGTAAAAATAACTGAGATTATTATTTAATGTTTAACAAATGCGAACTAGCATTCTTATAATATGAAAAATGCGATTTTGGGCGACGTTTCTTTATTACGTGCAGTTCATAAATTGTCTTTAAATTATTCAAAATATACGTGATATTTTTAATTCAAAATGTTTGAAATTCTGAAAACTGAGTGATATAACTTATATCGTTCTTAAGGTAATATTCCCATGTAAAAAAAAGAATAACATTTTATGAAAATAAGTTTGAAAAGGATCGTGTAGGAAAGTAGGATCGAAAAGGAGTTAGAAGGTGATATTTTACAAATACATGAAACGTAATATAATAGTCTTATATTTGTCTATAGAGTAGAAAATAAACATATAATTTATGAAAAATATTAAAAAAAAGAATCATATTTTGTTTTGTTTTGTTCACAAATTTTGTTATTATGAACTTTGTACGTTGTGTACGTGTTGTTGTTACGTTATGTTTATGAATTAACTTTGAAGTTAATATAAAATTCAGTGTTTAATACATGTCTGTTTACGAATGCAAGTAGTAATAAAAGATAAATCGGAATTTCCTACCAATACGTCTTGAAAGTGTAACAGTAGTTTCAGACGAGTATATTGTGTTACTAGGGACGTCAACTGACTAGCCTAATATTGGTCGTCCCAATAATGTTTTTTTTCGGTCAACATGAAGTTAAATGAGCAGGAAGTACACCTTTCCATTTTGGAAGTGCAAATTATACAATTTCTTGCAAGAAAAACTGTAAAACTCCCCAACCTTTTTTTACAGACTGAATGTTTAAATTCCAGACACCTGTCTCAATAAAAACCAAGATTATGATTGGCATAAAATAACCAGGAGTGGATGAAACACTGTTGAAAATGAGGCCAATACTTGATATCCTCTGTCCAGTGTGACTGTTGAAAACCCCATACTGTTTTCCAACTCATAATACTGCAATATATTATTGGCAAGGTACTAGTCATTTTCTATTACTATAATTTTATTAGGCAAAACTTGCATATCGGCTAAAAAAGCGAATTTCAGATAAAGATCTTTAATAAAATTCATGAATATGTCCTATAGTATTCGGCACTTTTAATTCAATAACAAATCGGGAAAAATTTTCTAAACAACTTTGGAATATTCCGCCTACTTTCCAAACGTCTCAGTTTGCAACTATCACATATATATTTCAGCAACGAAACAAAAGAGGAAACTAATTTCGGGCGTTTTTTTGCTGTAAAAAATTTAAATATTGTACTTTTAAATAATTTTACTTCAAAATTAAACTAAGAAGTATTTTTATACATCAATGAAGTATAAAAATGGCAGGCACATTTTGACACCATATTTAACTGGCATTTCATTATCTTAGCAAAAATTTGTTTAGTCATCTATATACAATGGGAATAATTGTAAGTTTGCTTGTTTATGTAATGCAACGAAACAAACATAAATGTTTACCAATAATTGAGTATTTTTGAACTTATAAATTATACCATAAGCTTTTAATGCCATAAAGTTTTATAAACAAAACATGTAATAATTACATGTATAAAACATGTATTAATTACTTACCAGTCCCAGCCATTAAAAAAATGCAGCAGAGTATTATTATTTTTTTTTATGCAAAATCTACTTTACTTAGGGCAGAACTATTACAGCTCCAAAATTAAACAAAATACACTTGCATATTCAGAAAGAATAATAAGATTATATAGTTAAAGACTTTTTTAGTAGCTAAAATAATCTGTTTAGTCATAAACATTATACTGTTAAGTGATTAATGTATTTATTAATCAGCATTTTGGTGGGAATTCCTTAATTATGCCACTTACTAGACAGAATCATAAAAATATTACTAGTTCAAAGTTGAAGAACTTATTATTATTTAGTTATATTTCTCCTGAATTTGACTTTTTTGTTCTTTATCTATAAGTAGGTTAAGATACATTTTTTGGTATGTTCACGAAACTCACCTAAATGTTTTTATATCTGAATAAAGGTTTTTGTTGTTCCATTTTTATTCCAGAGGTGACTTGCTCATTAGGACCGTTTAAACATGTGCGTGAACTAGTAGTGTATTTTTAAAGTTTTAATGTTTCGAGCAAGAAAAAACTCATAATTTATACTGAACACATAAAGCAAATAGACACCTAGTATGAAGTAGCTGCATTTAATTAAATTAATATTCTAGATCAAATTATTGGGTTGTTCCGAAAATTCCTTCTGTTTGGGAAAACCAATTCCTACTAGAAAATTCTGCCTGCAAATTATTAGACATTAGCTATTGCAAATAATGTCTACTAATTAAATGATAGAATTTTCCGGTACAAACCTAATTTACCAAACGGAAAGAATTTTCTGAACAACCCAATATGTAAAACTACAAACGCTCATAAAAAATTAAAACCTGGTAATAGGAGGGTTAACCACGATTTGATTTATCATTGATATTTCATAAAGTTTAATTTATCGCTTACATAATGTAATAAAATAATTTTAATTTATATTGTATTTTCTTGATAAAAGTGGAAACAACTGAAAGAAATCATAAAAGGGGTCATTACTGGGTCATTTTCTCTAAACAGCGAAATTCCTGTCCCCGCTTCAAAAATAATGAATAAACTTGTATAAAAATGAAACAGAATGCTAGAATACTTTCATCACATGTTTGTACGATTGTATAATGGTATAAAACATATTATTTATAAATATAAGTTACTTAAATAAATTTGTTTATATGATAAATGTCATTCCCTTGAGTGTCCCTGGATCCACCTTAGCACAAAATTGGTTCTTAAAAGTTGACCATCCAAATATATTTCCGATAAATTTGTTGTCTAAGTTATTGAAAACTATCATATAATACTAAAAATTAAAAAAGCAAAGACTTCCCATGGTTTGTATTTTTCTGACAAAATAATGAAAAATATCTTTTGGTTTTGTTGCCTTTCTGCTGTTAAAAAATAAAAATAATGATTCAAGCATCTGGCAACAGTTATATTACCCCAACATTCTACCTGTGAACAGTGGCATTATCGTAGAAGTTATCTTGAATTGTTGTTTTCGCAGAAATAAGTATGGACAGGTAAAGCTTAATGATTTCCAATTATATCTTGGTAAGTATTTTTATTGACTGTAATTGTCACTTTTATTTGCCGTAATTTTGTAATGAAGCCTCAATCAGTGATTAAGTCTTATTTGTATTAAGTTTTTAAAGTTATCAGTAAGTGGAAGTCATATTTGTGTATATAGTTAGGATAGTAGACCAACTAACCTTACTTTTGGTCATTTCCCTTGTTATTTATCTGTATTACGTGTCATTCACCAGTCTGTCTTTTGCCATTGCTCTGCCTACTTGAAATTTAAATTTTTATTTTTGTGTGTTTAACATTGTAAAATGTTTTTGATGATAGTGATTTATTACTTAGAGATAGTTCCTAAATACAATATAGCCCAATTTTAAAGAGGTAACAAACAATTAATTTTTAGAAATATATAATGCTGAAATTATTCTGTTAACAGAAAATGTGCCCACTACCAAAGAGCCTATAGTTATTAATTTCGAATGCACACACACACACACACACACATATATATATATATATATATATATATATATATATATAATTCTAACCTAATAAATAAAAATAAATAAAATAAACAGTAATTTTAAATTATTCGAAGAAAATCAATGATATGTTAATATAGATATCATCTCATATCATCTTTATAATATATTATTAAATTTAACCGATTACGTTTTATAGATATTAATATTTGTGAAATTATTTTGCTTAGCAAAGTGCATTTGATAAATCTTCTTCTAAGCATGAAGTGGATAAAATACTTTATCTTATTGCGCGACGTTGTAGAACTAAGGGAAGTGTGAATTATTGAGCTTCGCATAAAGCAATATGCATACAGTGGATTTCCCATCATTATAAACCTTGGCATCACCGGTAAATGCGTATAACAATGGACCTTCATTAATAGTAAATAACAACGAGTCAGACATGCTGTGAAATATAATCACCGATTAACTAAGTTGTTAAAGCTTGTTTGTGCATGTAAATGCAATTTGAATTTACTTTAAATGTTTTCATATGTTTTAAATGTTTTCTATTTCACATTTTCTTGAATAGTTGCTTGTTTGTCTACGTTTAAAATATAGTTCTTGACTTATATCAAATATCAAATATCATTCATATTTCTATTATAAGGTGGCTATCAAGTTAAAAAGAACACATGATTTTTGTTTTTAATTAAAAGTCAATGAAAATATAAAGGGAAGATATGGTGGTGTGTTTTTTGTAGAATTATTCATTTTTCACACCAATATGACACCAGGCATAACTTAAAAATTAAAAGTAATATTCTTGTCGAGTTCATTTTTACGGAAGTGAACAAATGAATTTTTTTTATCATTCCATTAAATAGAACCTGGCATGGACTCTTATCACTGACTCTTATAGCTGTAAGCCGGTCTCTTATATCAACCAATCTCTTATAGCTGTAATTAAATCTTTGAAATGTGTTTCGATATTGGCAAAGTACAATCTCTAAATCATTCACAATATAAAATGGTACAAAATTCTATGAATGTTATTTCTGAAATGAATGATTAATCAGAATTTCTTTTTAATAATATTAATTTATTGGTTTACACATAAAATAAGAACCTTAACTTTTGGGTAACAGTATAAACAGCAAAAAGTATTCGCTGTTTCCCTTTTTTCTACTTCTAAAGAAAAGTAAGTGTCAAGAAGAAAATTCACCATTTTACTCAATTTAAAATATCCAGCTTTTAAGGGATAATTTTTTGTGTGACCCTTATTAATAACGTAGCTCATTATAGAAGGACTAATAAAAGTTCAGCAAAATAATGAATTTTTGAATTATTATGCAAAGGAGTATAGCCATCTGATGAATATCTGCGAACGGGAATGCACAATTTTGTCTAAAGAAACGGATAAAATAACATTTAGGTATGGTGTTTAACTCAAATGAAGTACGCTCCTGTCAAAGTTTTTAAACTATCTTAAATGAGATCTTACAGAAAATCATTATAATTGTGAGTGTGAGAATAGGGAGTTGGTGGAACTGATTGATTCACACATAGAATTAAAAAGGTGAACTTCATAGATTAACAAAGTAACAATCGATCAAACATTAAAATAAAGAAAATTTAAAAGCCAAAGAAAATTTAAAAGCGACAATATCCCCCTCTCTTCAAGGGATTTGTAAGTATCATAGTTCCGTCAAAGAAATTCGGCTGCATCGAATCTCTGCGTACTTCTAGCGTAAAACAGGCGTTGTTTTCCTTCTAGTTGTACTATCCAACTTAATTGATGGTAATAACCTCGGGAAACAATTTCTTTTATCGCAATATATTAAACTTCTAAATTTTTCACAATATAAATATCACACTGTCAAATAATGAAAAAAATATACTTTCAAATGCAATTCATTTGAAAACTGTATCTCAATTTGTTAATGTTTTATGGATTTAAAAAAAAAGTTTTCAAACATTACTTTTAAAAAAATCTCAAAACTTGCAACCTCATTACGTAAGATTAAATAGTTTACATTTAAAACAATGTAAATAATTAAGCATTTGTATGTTTTTGTGTAATATTCCGTAACTAAGTTGCAAAACAAAATTAAAGCTTCGCAAATAAATATATAAAACGCACATTTAACAAACATGTAATCGAACTACGCTCTTACATACTGAAATATTAAAAAATTAAAAAGTTTGCTATAAATAGCGAAATCTCCCGTGATCCAGCGCTGACATGCCTCTAATAAAAGAGTGACAAAATTACTTTTTGGAGTAGTTGTTGGGCAATTTAAGAGAATATACTTAATGTAAAATCCTATTAGAGTGTTTAATTAAAAACAATTTTTACCTACGTTCTGTGCACCGGGCAATACAGGGTGATCCCGAATTCATGTGACAAACTTTAAGTGTTGGTACAGGACACTGTAACAAACAATTTTTGCGTAGGAAACCAGGATCAGAAATACATTTATATAGTCAAAACTACAGGGCGTCTCCCTCCAATCCAAAGTCCCATTTTCGTACATGTGAAGTTACTTTAACGAAATGCTTACAATATGCTTACACTTCATACAGAGATGAGTCTGTTGCGAATTTTGTTAAAATAACTTCATTACTGTTAAAGTTATGCACGAAAATGAGACTTCTGTTGAAGTGAGATGCCCTGTAATTTTGACTATATAGATGTACGAGTAGTAATTTTCCAACTGGACGAAAAATGTCCGGGCCAGGATTCGAACCTGGGATCGCTTGGCTGAAGCCGCCACGCTCTACCACTGAGCTATCCCGGTCGAATCTGGAGGGCATAATTCATCCAGTTAACCTTATTGATCAGAGAATCTGGTCTGATATTTTAATCAGCTCAACAGAAAAGATCGCAGGTAAAGGAACTCCAGTAAACGCTGGATACGTGATTACACTAGATTAATTTTAACACAATTATTTCAAATTGGTAAATAAATCATACGAGTAGTTCCTTTACCTGCGATCTTTTCTGTTGAGCTGATTAAAATATCAGACCAGATTCTCTGATCAATAAGGTTAACTGGATGAATTATGCCCTCCAGATTCGACCGGGATATCTCAGTGGTAGAGCGTGGCGGCTTCAGCCAAGCGATCCCAGGTTCGAATCCTGGCCCGGACATTTTTCGTCCAGTTGGAAAATTACCACTCGTATGATTTATTTACCAATTTGAAATAATTGTGTTAAAATTAATCTAGTGTAATCACGTATCCAGCGTTTACTGGAGTTCCTTTACCTGCGATCTTTTCTGTTGAGCTGATTAAAATATCAGACCAGATTCTCTGATCAATAAGGTTAACTGGATGAATTATGCCCTCCAGATTCGACCGGGATATCTCAGTGGTAGAGCGTGGCGGCTTCAGCCAAGCGATCCCAGGTTCGAATCCTGGCCCGGACATTTTTCGTCCAGTTGGAAAATTACCACTCGTATGATTTATTTACCAATTTGAAATAATTGTGTTAAAATTAATCTAGTGTAATCACGTATCCAGCGTTTACTGGAGTTCCTTTACCTGCGATCTTTTCTGTTGAGCTGATTAAAATATCAGACCAGATTCTCTGATCAATAAGGTTAACTGGATGAATTATGCCCTCCAGATTCGACCGGGATAGCTCAGTGGTAGAGCGTGGCGGCTTCAGCCAAGCGATCCCAGGTTCGAATCCTGGCACGGACATTTTTCGTCCAGTTGGAAAATTACTACTCGTATGATTTATTTACCAATTTGAAATAATTGTGTTAAAATTAATCTAGTATATAGATGTATTTTTAATTATGGTTTCTTATACAATAAATGGTTTTTACAGTGTTTTGGTACAGGACACTATAAAAATCATTTATTGTATGGGAAATCAGGGTCAAAAATTCATTAATTTAGTCGAAATTACAGGGCGTCTCACTTTATCCGAATTCGCGTTTTCGTGTATAACTAACTTTAACAGTAGTGAAGATATTTTAAGAAAATACGTAACAAACTCATATTTGCATGAAGTGTAAACATATTGTAAGGATTTCGTTAAAGTATCTTTACTACTATTAAAATTATGAATGAAAATGCAACTTCGTATTTTTGACTATATAAGTGGATTTCTGACCCAGGTTTCCTTAAAAAATATTTGTTACAGTGTCCTGCACCAACCCTTAAATTTTGTACTACGAATTCGTGATAACCCTGTATATCGAGCATTTTTAACATTGGATCACCTTGTATCCTTAATTGCTTATACTGGTCATTTTAAGAAACATGATTTTAACCGATTCTGGTTTTTGTTTAAATAGCTACATAATAAAATACGAAATAATAAATTAAAAACTATCTTCTGAAAAATAAAGTTAAATACATTTGTTCTCTACACTGTTAAAAATTTACAGCAAACTGTCTATTCATTCGGCCATTTTTATATAAAACGGTTATAAAACCGTAATTAACAGTAATTAAACGTTATTCTGATCATAATATGGACAATATTATAGTCAGAATAGAGTTAAATTACAGTTAAGTAACCATTTTCTATAAAAAAAGTTGTCGAATGACTGGACAGTTTGCTGCAAATTTTTAACAGTATATATTAAGTGTCTTATCATCTGCACGATGCCGTAGAGGAATATAATTTTTACATAATATCTAGTTTTAAAAATAAATGTTTTTCTAAGTTTACTTTTATTCATTGCTCCTAAAAAATTAAAATCAATTTGTATTTAAAAAATCATTTAGATTTCGTTTTGGTGACTCTTTAGTGATTTGCACTGGAACTTTCTGTCAATTCATCGATACATTATGAAACCCAGAACTTTGAAACTTGCATAAAGCGACTATGTAGTATTCCAGATATTCGCTTAAAACACAAAATAATTCAAAGGTTTTTCACAATTTTGACCCGTTTTCTGATAAACATTTATAGCTAAGTGGAAGAAAAGTTATACATTTTAAGTAGATTCTTTTGCATTTTAAATATTAATTACATGTGAATAAAAACTGGAGTTATAATCATTCAAAGTCTGTATAAAATTTTCTGGTTCAATAAATATTTTGAAACGTATTGAGAAAATAATTGCATTTTTAACATAAGTTCAAGATCTGAAGAAAACAGTTGCATTTTTAAATATAATTTGCATACAGGGTGGGACAGAAAAATATATACAAATGCTGTGTGGCGGGTCATAAATTTCAAATTTTTCTTTCTTTTCAAAGTGTAATTAATTGGAAGTAATGAGTAGACCAAGATTAACTTCTGAAAAAAGAAAATTTATTTTTAAATACTATTGTAATAATGAAAATGTAGCAGAAATACAAAAACAATATTGCAGTGAGTTTTAAGTAGATCCACCTATGCGACTTACGATTCCTCGGATAAAAGATAAGCTTGGAACGATAGACAACGTTCCGGAACCGCATTTAAGCAAGAAGGCTCCACAACACCAAACACAATGCTCGTAGAAGTTTGTGAATCAATAGCCCACCGTTATAAGCAGTGCATTGACCACAATTGTAATGATTTTTAACATCTGCGGTAGGAGGAAAAGTTATACATTTTATTTAGATTATTTTGCTTTTTAAATATTAATTACATGTGAATAAAAACTGGAGTTATAATCATTCAAAAGCTGTAAAGAATTTTCTGACGCAGACTGTATTTTTAAAAGTATTGAGAAAACAATTGCATTTTTAACATAAGTTCAGGATTTGAAGAAGACAATTGCATATTTAACATATGTTCAGGATTTGAAGAAGTCAATTGCATTTTTAAATATAATTTCTTTATAGATTAATTTATTAAAATATATAATTTAATAAAATATAGATTAATTTATAGTGACCAAATTTATTAGTGATGATTTTTTTTTCTTTAACATGACTATTTGTTATCAAACTTTTTATTCTTAATTATATATTTATTGTTTTGGATTTAAACATTGAAAAGTAAAGTTAAAGAAAATTTAAATTATTATTTATTTGAAATCTAGTCTCCAACAAATCAGTGTATGTTCAAAATAATAAGCGACTAAGAAGTTAGATATTACAATAAATTATGCAAAATAAATTACGTTGTGTGATTAGTAATATGATGCCAATAAATGTTTATATACATCATTAAACTGAAAAAAATATATTTATCACTTGTTTTTTAACTGTTTAAATTCAGGCAAAAACATAATTTAATTTTATCACTACGTGTCTTCATTATTACGTCCCTGCATCATACTAAACACAGAATAAAAATTTTGGCGAAATCCTTTGAGAATTTTATCATGCATATCGTAAAATTCTGGCATAAACTGAACGAATGAGATTGTTCTAAAAACGGATTAACAAGAATTTGTTCTAAAATGATTTCAGCATTCTAAAATGGGTTTACGAACTTTGAATTAAGTATGTGGGGGCTACTTTCTTAGAGATAAGTAATATATTTCTTTAAATGAACAAAAATAGTTGTATTAGTCAAGTATTTTTGGATTGAATTTTTAAAAAGTTTAAGAGAAGCTTTGCAGGTAAATATATAGTATATAGGAATAAATTTGTGTTTAGTCCCAGGGGAATAGAACATATAATTTATGAAGAGAGCACAATAGTTATTATTTTTTAAAAACAAATTTGACGTTAAAAATTCAAAAAATATATTTTATAATCTCTAAATATTTAAAAATTAACATACATTTTAATGCGGGGTACTTATTTTTCGCTTTCTTAAATATGAAAGTAGCATTGCTTTTAGAAAAAAAACACTAAGAAAATGTAACGGAAACTTCTGTACAAATTGAGAGAAATGAAAGATAAATTTTATTGCCATTTTCTGTGTACTTCTTCTTCCCTATAATTATTTCCAAGATTGTTTAACACTATATAAAGATAATATTAATATTAAAAAGAATTTTTAGTTCTATTTTGAAAGACTGAACTTAATTTTTTTAAACATATATTTGCCTCAACATAAAGTTTGAGTTAATTTTGGTAATCATTTATATGCTATTACAATTCACTTCTATAATTTTTTTAGTGCTAACAACATTTTATGTAAAAAACTTCTTGTATATATAACTTTTCTGAGAATGCAAAATAACAATTGCGTGATAATATTACAAAGGAAGAATTTTTTTATTTGTGGGAGGAAATTTATTTACCGCCAAAATCTCAAGTAAGTAAGAAAAGGATTCGTTTTCTCCGTTACACATTTGAGTTTTGACATATGTTAAGCTTAATATTTTTTATTTGTTAAAACTTCAATGTGAAGGGTTTTTTTTGTTCGATCCTCAATTTATATTCACATATTTTTCAGAGATGTTGGTTACATTCGTATAATGAAATTTCTCTCTAATATACAGAGGAATTAAAAACACGTAAAAATTATTTTCACTCTTAAACTTTTCACTCACTTTAATGTATAGCAATATGTTTGTTAAAAAAAGAATCTTTTCTACTGACGGTTTAGTTTCGTTATTAATTTTCATTATGTAAAAATTGTTGCTGCTCATTAACAGTATTCATTCAAATGTATTGCATAATTTTTTTCATGTTTCTGAACAAACAAATATAATACGGGAAAAGTATATTTTCTTCTGTGCATTAATCTAAAAAATTAAATATTCGCAATTATAATTGATATTCTTCTAAGTAAGCATTAACGTCTTCCCATTGTTCAAATAATAGTTCTACTTATAATTTTTTAAACGATTTTTATCGCCGTTAATTTTGTATTCTGTTTTATAACTTTAGTTAATCCAAAGAAGTGTTTTTTAATTGAATGAATAATAAAATAAATAGTACTGTTAAAAATATATAAATATTAATTGTCACTGACTAAGTTAGATTCTCAGGTATCTTACTTATAATAAAATCCGAAGGCAAGAAAGTGTCTGTAACGGCTCCTGGCTAGACCACTCTGATCTGCGAATCGACCATAGTTAAACGCCATGTTAGGCTTAATGAAAAATCTATACTACATCGGATTCTGCTGTTAAAATATTTGTAAAAGCATATTAGAGCTTTTAAATATTTTAATTTTGTTTAAAACTTTCAAAAACTATTTCATATAAAACACGTATATTAACATTTCTGTATACATTTTTGTGTGTAAGAACTTTTCTTTTCAGAAATAGCGGTGAATTCTTTCGTGCGGAGGATTTGAGTGATCAATCCAGTACATTGACGCCATCTAATAGCGTATTTTGAAATTTTGCTTCCATCTTAAATACAGTACAGCACCTATTATGCGAAATCCTCTGGACCAAAGGCTTTCCGAGTTTTGGAATTTTCCGGATTTTGTGTCCTCCCGAAGTTTACTATTATTTGACAAAATTCATGTTTTTTTTTTCGTGATTCTTTGACAAATTTTGCATTTTTTCTGCTATTTTTTGACAAAATTTGCGTTTTTCTTCTACGATCCTTTGACGAAATATAATTTTTTCGTGGTCCTTTGCAGAAATTTGCGTTTTCTTTTTGCGATCCTTTGCATTTTTCTGCGATTCTTTGAGGAAATTTGCGTTTTTTGCTATTCTTTGACGAAATTTACCTTTTATTTACGATCTTTTGACAAAATTAGAGTTTTTTTTTTAGATTCTTTGACGAAATTAGCGTGTTTTTTTTTCGCGATCCTTTGACGGAATTCGCATTTTTTCTGTGATCTTTTGACAAAATTTGTGTGTGTTTTTTTTTCCTTCGATCCTTTGACGAAATTCCACTTTTTTTGCGATCCCTTAACGAATTAGAAATTTTTTTCAGTACTTTGAAGAAATTTGCGTTTTTTTCCGCGATCCTTGGAGAAATTCATGTTTTCCTGCGATTATTTGAAGAAATTCGCGTTTTTTCCGATCCTTTAACCAAATTTGTGTTTTTTTTGTGATCCCTTGAAGAAATTTTACATTTTTTCGGAGTCCTTGGAAGAAATTTGCTTTTTCTTCGCAAGCCTTTGTCGAAAATCGCGTATTTTTCAGCGATTTGTTAACAAAATTAGCGTTTTTTCGCAATTCTGCGACGAAATTTGCGTTTTTTTAAATCCTTTGACAAAATTCAAGTTGTTTCCGCAATCCTTTACAGAAATTGTCTCCTTTTTCTTCGAAAGATAGACATAATTGTTTTTTCGGAGACGATCGTTCAAAATTCGAGATTTTGTTATGTTGGAATCTTTGGACTGAAGACTAAAATTTTCGAAACCGAATGCCTTAAATTTTTAGGAAAATTCGGAACAGAATCACCCTTGATGAAATAAATATATAACTATTTTTTGTTTCAAACGAATCGTAATATAAATTAATTTCAAAATAAAATTTGTGAGAAAAATGGTTTGTTTCTAATTTCGGGAAGAAGGTGGGGGGGGGGGGGGCGTGTTCACCCGCTACCGAAGTAACAATATTTTAGTGATTACGCACTGAAACAAAATGGACTGAAAAAAAATTAGAAATCGGTAAAATTTTCGAAAAATTTCAAAAATTCTAAAATTTTAGTAAAAAATTACAAATTTAGAAAATTTTCGAAATTTTTTTGCTGACTTTAGGTTTTTCCGGATTTTGGAATTCCGGAAAAGGGGGTCATATACTGTAAAATGATTCTTTCTTATCAATCGTAATTAAAATATAAGGAATACATTGTACAGCGTAATTTGTATTTAATTTTGCTTATGTAATCAAACAATGAGTTATGTGGTGAGTCAAGCTGTTTAAAAGCTTATTGATAACACTTTTTTATAAAAACTTTCGCACATGGATTATTTGTTAATATTTAACTTGAATGTTTTGTCCAATCGTTGAACTACTTCCGAAATTTAATACTGAGTAATATATATATATATATCCTCATCATTTTTTATTTGTAGAAATCATTTGTCATTTTTAAAATGTACTTTTTTACAGTACAAACCTTTCAATAATAAAATCTTCATGCTGTTTGTATGAAATCTTATGAAAAAGAAACGCAGATCAACAATCTGTCATTTTTGACGGGGTTATATACTAGTATAAAATAAGCCCATTTGATATCATGTATTTTTTCTTTTATGATAGGAACATGATTCATATATATTATGTGTACAACCTTTTCTAACGGATAGTTTAAAGGTAATATTCTACATGTAGTCCAATATCAAAGTGCACAACGTATTTTGGCCAGCCAAAAAAATATGTAAATGAAAAAAAATCGGCGAAGCTATTTTACTTGGAGAGTGAGTCCTAAACCCTCAGAGTGCAAGGCTGTTTGTTAGAAAAAATCATTAGGATAGACAGGAAAGACATTTTTATTGAAAATGTTCTAAGTCCCCGTTTTGGACGACAGGTTGCTAAAATGGGGCACTCATAGGAAATAACTTAAACTTAAAACCTAATGCGAAATTTTATTACACACGTTTATTTGGACAACCAAATATGAAGTTATGAATATATAGAAAGAATACAAACCAAAGTATCATTGTTATTATCATTTAAAACAGTCACTCGCTTGCTACATAAAAAAATCAATCAGTTACAAAAGACACATATGAAATTCAGCAATTGAACAGCCTTCATATGTGTAACCTCTACAGCGGCTAAACTGAATCCATCCTGCCTTGTTCTTTGAGTTTACGTATAGTTTATTACAGATTATGTAAGCATCGTCATTTTTCTTTTCTTCTTTATCAGATGATATCGTATCCAGCCATGATTTTTTCCATGTTAAAAACATGACTTTTTATTGCGGCTAATTCTAATGCTACACTTCTTAAATCTGACAGTGTAACGCTAAATAACCTTTCTCAACCAATTCCTTCTACTGAGTTATGGAAAAAAATTCTTTTTAAACATTTATACTCGAACATTATGCACAAAGAAATGTTTATATGTCATTAAAGAACTTAATAAAAACATAACAACACAGATTTGTCCGAAAATTAAATTGGTGTCCAAAACGGGGATTTACCCGTTTCGGAGTACCACTAATGTCTCTGTTTTAGCAGACAATGACGTAATCTAAAAAACACGGCGTCACCTTGTATAGTTGTAAGATAATTTATCATGTAATATGTCAAAATATAACGTAAGTGTAGAAGAATCATTGCTGTACTTACCGAAACAAAATGTTCAAAGATGACTCGCTGAGTGACAACACAGTCCACGACGAAAATCGAAAAGAAAAGTAGCAAAAATTTGGAAACTTTGTGGAAAACAACAGACAAGTGCAAGTTGTCAATAGCACAATTCAAAATGGCATATACGCAGCCATGAATGGTAGCAACATGTTAGATCTTAAGATGGCACCTCTTAACAGTAAGAATTCGAACGTCCCCATTTGACCAGACGTCCCCGTTTTAGACGATTTTCCCCTAATATCTATATTGGGTTGTAATTTTTTAACTGAGTGAAAAGGTGTCCAGGCCATGATTCGAACAAGGGCCTTTTTGGCTTAAACTGCCAATGCTCTGCCTACTGATATTCTACAAACTTGATAATGGCATTAATAAGTTTAGCTGGTTGAAATGTGTCCGGCAGATTCACCAGGATAGCTGAGTTAGCACAGCATTGGCAGATTAATTAATAAAGTTTAATGGTTCGAATACGGTCCTGGACACTTTCTTACTCAGTTCAAAAATTACAACTCATATTAATTATTTACCAATTAGAATAATTTTGCTAATATTACGAGTAATCAAGTGTGATATCTTTACAATAGAAAATTTTGTGAGTACAGATTTATAGAGTGGAATAAAATAATAAAATATGCATACAACGTGTCTAATTTTAGGCTACATTTTATATTAAATTATTTTATTATTTTGTCTTATTTTTGTTTTACTTTTGACCACGCCAATGGTAAACCAATAAGGCTTTTTTTGTTCAAATAACAGCCATTTTGTCAAAAATTTACTTTTAGGTAGCTTTCAATACAAAAAAGTATAAAGCTACCTATTGCAGCCGTTCGGAGGAAAGCAGTTCCGGAAAATTTTGATATATTTTCACCGATCATGACCCCCAGACCCCAAAACCACCCTCCGTTCAAATGTTGATTCATATATATAGATATATCCATATATATATATATATATATATATCTGACCTATGTCATACGATAACGCTCGTATTTATAAATCGATTTTGATGAAACTAATTGTGTGTATTAAGGTCACCAATGTCTCGACCGAGTTCGTTGGCCAGCTTGGTCCGCCATTTTGTTTCAAGATGGCGGCCATTTAAAAAATTAAAACTAAAATAAATATACGAAAAAGTTAAAAATTCAAATTTATTTTTTAATTACGTGTTAGACCTTGATACAAGGATTCCAAAGCATTTTTTGGTTTACCTCTATCTTAAAAAATGGCTGAGATAGAGCATTTTGAAATTCTAGGGTGGCTGACATTTTGAAACAAAACAGCACATTAACGCGATTACTCGCAAATTATTTTCTTTCATTGTTGTAATAATTTTCCCAATCATACGCATAAAACTATATATTCATATCCGTTAGCGCCCAAATTGGCGACATTGGCGAAAAAAATGGCAAAATTGGTGGCAATTGGAGAAATATCGCCAAATGTGGCGACCAAAATAAGTCTTCATAAATGAAGCCAATTTGGCTATTGCTCAATAACTTGGCGAATTTCTTATTCAAATTCAGTATTAACGAATCTTTTGTAAACGTTTCTTTGCATTTTAACTTGCTGTTTTCGTGTAACATTAGCTAAAATTTTAAAACGAATATATAGGAAAGCTACCTTTTCCTCCCGGTACAGGCCGGAAGGACTTTTTAAATTAATGCTGGTATAAGCTCCTAAGAATTTAATGCCTTTTCATAATTTTTCGACCAAATTTGTTTCAGATGCTTGCGACCGGAGAAAAATGGTCATATAATTGGTAGCTAATGGCGCGCAACTGAAAGTACTGTCCGTCACTTAATCATTTTTTATCCACCCAAAGATTTAAATATATAAGTGAAATGTCTTAAATATAATGCAAAAGTCCTAAGTTTATATCTCTTTTCTTTGTAACCAAAAACAAAATCATAAAAATCCCGTTTATTTTAGGCCAAGAAGTATCCCCCCCCCCTTAAATCGAAAAAAATAATTTTTTAAACACACTACATTTGTTTAGTAAAATCAATTTTGAGAAATGTTCATATAAAATTATTCTGTGGAGTAAAGCCTGGAATAGGAATAGTTTCATAAAAATATTTTTATTCAATATATTCTTCTCTATTTTGGATAGCATTGAGCTATAATAAAGTTTAGTCTTCTCTGAAGCTAAAAAACGTCAAAATATTTGAAATACTTAATTTTCACATAATTTGAAACTACTGGAAAATCCCACGTCTAGCAAGAGGAGTGGGACAAATATCTAAAGTAGAGGAAAAATATGAGGAAATTACATTTTAACAAATATCATACTTTCACAGATCTAAGCCGAATGAAAGGCAGGATTTACTGTTATTTATTAAAATGGGTTCTGCAAGATTAAAAACATTAGCTAGATAAAAAACATTAGTAGTTGAAAAAGCTTTTTTTTCTCTTTTTGTGAAACAAAAGTAAGAAGTAAATTGTATTTTGCAACTTATTTTGAGATTTATTATAAAATAAATCTTAGAAAAATTGTTCAATAATACAAAAACGATTTAAAATTAAGAAACTAAATATTTGTAGCTATTCCTCAGGAGCATAGAAGAAATAAATGGAACAGTTTCTATACCTCCGTCTATTTCGGTGTCTCATAACTCCTTCCAAGTACACTGCTTAAAACAATTAAAGAATATTGCAGTTTTAGGTGGATTTTGTATCTGGGAAACTTTTTAGCTGATTGATACATGGTCGACAGACATAGTAGGTTATATGAGAATAAATTACACATGTTTGGCAGAAAAAAATGCATTTTATTGCGCATTTGTGTACAAAAGGAAAAAAACACAATTTGTGCATATGAGAAAAAAAGAATAAGAAAAGGTGTTTTCTTCAAAGAAAATCATTTTCAGTAGGGTGTATGGTTTCCACGGGCGGCCCACAACGTTGAACACCTTTGAGGCATGGACTCAATGAGGCTATTAATGACGAGTTGAGGTATTCTGCCCCACTCTTCCAGAAGAGCTCTTTCCAGTTCTTGGAGAGTTTGTGGGGGTTGTTGGCGGCCAGAAACTCGTCTTCCTAGAGCGTCCCAAACGTGCTCGATGGGATTCATGTCTGGAGAACACGCTGGCCATTCCATTCGAACGATTCCTTCCTCGAAAAGGAAATCCTCCACCAGGTTTGCACGATGTGGCCTGAAGTTATCGTCCATTAAAATGAAGTTATCTCCGATTGCTGCAGCGCAAGGGACTACAATAGGTCTGAGGATCTCATCCCTATATCGGCGACCAGTCAGAGCTCCATCTCGAATGATGTAGAGGTCAGTGCGCCCGTCAATGGAGATGCTACCATACACCAACACTCCTCCACCGCCAAATCTGACACTTTCGTGCACGAACGCAGGATTATTCCTACTGCCACGGTCCCTCGAGATGAAAATACGCTTATTATCCGGATGCACAGAAAAACGGGACTCGTCAGAAAACAGAATATTGCTCCATTCATTTCTCCTCCAGTTGACATGCTCGGTTGCCCACTCCCTGCGGTCGCGACGATGCCTTGATGTTAATCTAACACATACCATCGGTCGGCGAGCATACAGACCTACAGCATGGAGCCGGTTTCGGACAGTCTGAGTTGAAATCGTGGTGCCTGTAGCCGAGCGAAGGTGTTGTTGGAGAAGAGTAGCGTTCATGTTTCGGGGTCTCCTAGCTGTTAACACTAAATACCGATCTTCATTGGGCGTTGTTGCCCGCCTACGACCTTGCCCTGGTCTTCGGCCTGCACATCCACTCTCCAAAAAACGGTTCCAGATCCTGGAAATGACACTTTGTGACACTCCAATGGCTTGCGCTACTTCGGCTTGAGTTTGTCCCCCTTCTAACCTACCAACAACTCTCCAAGCTTCTGAATCTGTCAAATGACTTCGCTGAGACATCGTACTCATCGAAACAAAGCAATCACTGAATGCCGATCATCCTTGTCTTCATTCTCTTTTATCCAGTTGAAAGTCAAATTTCATTCGCTGCCGCTGAAGCGACGTTTTTGACGTCGAACTCAAAATTTGCATACTCCACAGTTTGAAAACCAGAAAAAATTGCATTTGTGATTCTCTTCTTCTATTTTCGGCAAAAAAAATTTCGTTTATATCTTTATTTTATATAAAACTTCAAATATCCTTTTATTGTTTTGAGCAGTGTAGTATATTTGGGATATGGCTTACCACGTTTACAATAGTGCGTTTTGATTTTAACTTAGTGACGTGTAAGGAAAGTATATATTGAATTTTGGTAATAATTTTTGTTTCACATATTTAATAATTAAAAAAACTCAGTATTTTTTTTATCTTAAAGACGAGACTTTTCTATTAAAAATGTTTAAAATATTGCAACTGTCAAATTTGCAGCATATATACAGGGTGTAGCAGGTATTTGAGAACACACGTTATAGGTGAAATACCACCCAGTACATCCTAGTCACAAATCCTTATCTGTTACATATAACCATGTGCGAATCTAGACTAACTCGGGAAATGAAGAGGCATGCTGCCACTATCTCTTTAGTGGAAGGCCACTCCGATTTAGATATTGCCACATTCTTGAAATTTGCTCGGTCATTCGTTTTTAAAGTAAGGAGCGGACTGAAGGATGCAAGTTTTGATGTGGCCACCGTTTCATACAGTAAACGACATTTCCCTTGATCTGACATTACCATGACGTCGGAATTCATCATTCGTATTGATGAGAGCACTCGCGCGGGAGCTGCAGGTGGATGAAGCCACCATCCGACGTGTGATTCACGAGGACCTTCTTTAGAAGTCGTACGTGATGAGGAGAGGACAGTTCTTCTTCGAGAGGGCCAGAGAGGACTGCCTGATCAGATACAAGCACATCTTGAATAATCTGAAACATCCAGATGGGCCAGGAGTGCTGATGTGTTCCTGGGATAAAAAAAACTTTTTCCAGAAAATGAACCGCAAAAACATCGGTCGCTTGAAAAAACCCTGCAGCGGTTCTGACCGTCAACCACAGAAAATTTCCAGCTACACTGATTATTCTGGGGGTCATGAGCAGCGGAAGTTTCCTGATGCCTCTACATTCGTATCTGAAATGTTATAGAATCAACGCCGTTGCTTTTTCCGAAAAGTTAAAGTTCGGGATCATTTCTGCCGCAAGTGGGAGGAAGTACGATATTCAACAAGACTCCGCAACATGCCAATGCAACCCATGCAACTCAACAATGAGTGGCCGAAAGTTTTTATGACAATATCATCCTCAACTTGCGGTTCCCAGCTCTCCAATTGTTAATCCGATGGTCTGTTACATTTAGGTCAAACATTGCAAGCATCCAATTCATTATTGTCTGCAGTCTGTGTCGACTGCATGCGTATGCTTTTATAGCAGCTGACTATCAATTCAAGAAATAATGTCACCCACTGTGTATGTGGGAAACCTGTATCGTTATATGCTATTTTACAGAAAATTGTGAATATTTTGTTTTTATTTAAATTATTGAAGTTCATAATCTACAATATTATAATTATTGAAGCAACTGTAAAACTGATAAAGCTTTTTTAGTTAATACTACATTTTCAAATTTAACCCCTTAACTGCCAACGAAATCTGACAAGATCCCCAATACCTTATTTTATCAGAGAATTCTGCGAATAAATAAGGTGAAGCTAACTTTTCTGGCAAAATTTAGGGAAAAATGGCAATCAGGAAATCCTGCATTTGGCCAGTTCTTTCCATATTTTTAATCGGCAGTTCTTAAAGTTTAATCGACGAGTGGCGACTGGCGAGTGCTTATTTTCACCTTTTCCCTGAAAGCTGCACATTATTTCCCATTACGTTTGTTTAGAAACACTCAGTTGTGAAAAAGAAAACAATGTTCATGATCTTACATTTATGCATTATTAGTTCTTTTGAATGTCATCATTAGCAGTTAATTTTCTTAGTTGTTACTTTTCAAACAGTAAATACATAAATGTACAAGTAATCTCTCTTATTTGAATATAATTCTACTTCTTAATTTTCCGGTATATTATTTATTAACAGTTAAAAATAAAATGTAATTTAATTTTTTGAAAATAATTTTAAAAGCCTGTTCGGTTGGGCAGTATAAGATATTCAGCAAAACCGAATAGTTTGATATTTGGTTAGGCAAAATATTCAGCCTAATCGAATATTCGTAGTATGGCCGAATACATATCAAATATTCTGTGCATCACTAGTTGTAATTTTCCAACTGGACGAAAAATGTCCGGGCCAAGAATTTGAATAATTGTGTTAAAATTAATCTAGAGTAAATTTCTAGTTTGAGATTTGGAAAATGTTGTTCAAAATGTTTTTGAAAATGACTCGGAATGAGTTAAAACATGTCAAACAACCTAATAAAAGTTATATTTGTATTATGTTGTTAATTTACACCTTTTTAGCATTTAAAAGAAATACAATATGCAGTTGTTGCATCTGTGTTTTTTTAGGTTTATTTAAAACTTACAACACATGAGTCAATCAGACCAACAGAATTTCTCTTTTCAAAAGTCCACATGATTTCTTTGGGGGTGGGGGAGGTATGAGAGGAAAGAGCCAAATATTAAAAAATATGTAGAAGATACAAAGAAGCTACTGAGGAAAACGAGCAGGGCGTTTTTACAATATCATATCTAAAACGGACAGGGTGCATCGGCAGGTTTAAAGGAAAAGGGCAGGGTGCAGCACCCTTTGAAAAACATCAAATGAGAATACTATGTAAAAATGATCTTTTATTTAAAAATTAATTGAAAATCAAATTTTTCGTTCACATTCACACAATTAAACTTTGTCTTTAAAAAAACACTGTTCAAGCTTCCTCTATTTTATATATTTCTTCTGACAACTACTTCTCCCCCTCCCCCCTTTCCTGCGACTCTGAATATAAATTGGCTGAGCAAAATTCACAAAACATAAACAAAATTCCCAAAACAAAAAAAAATATAATTAAAATTTTGGATTTTTTTTATGGTCCTTTCTATTATACAACTTTATTAAAAATTTCTCAGCTCTGCACACAACAGTCTCTGAGCCTTTGAGGTTAATATAGATACATAGTTACACGCATGCATTTTTAATATTATAGATAGTAAATTTCAAGTTTGAGATTTGGGAAATTGTGTATATGAACAACATTTTCCAGTTTGTCCATATATTACACATGAAAATAAGTGAATTTTAACTTTTATTTTTTCCTGTAGAAAAACAAACTACTTAATAAAATCTAATATTGAATTCTTATATTTATGTAATGTCTGTAAAGTAGTTCAGTTTGCATATTTCTGCATGATTTATTTTTATTTTTTATACAGGAAACAAACGGGATACAGCTTGAAATTGATGTGATAAAAGAAAATCATCCAAAGATACACCTCCACAATGTGACTCAGAATTTATTTTGTTTCAATCTAAAAGCAAAAAAATTTCCCCATTTTTCTTTCATAATTATTTGGGTGAAAGAATTTTAATGTTGAATTGAACTGTACAAGTTGACGGTAGTCATATTCTTCAACTCAACTATGAAAATGCTATATATTTATTACAGAAAATTTCAAATATATTTATTTTATAACATATTACAAGTCCGGAACATTTACTGGATACATTACATTACCGGAACAGAGTACCATTAGTTTATTATTTATGTTGTGATTTCAAATAAACACAATAGCTGTACTGCAATGGTAATTTTTTTTGTGTTTCTTTCACTTTTTCCCAACAGCAGCTACATTTTAGCGGTCGTCTATCAAAGCTCTCTGCAGTCAGAAAAATGTTTGCATCCAGTTGCAACAATCAAACTTTCAATGACTGCATTGGAAGTGAAATGATGAGAAAAAGCTGATTGCACTTGTGTAAATAAACAAAAATAAGTAAAGTTGATTTTTTAATACCTTTTTCTAAGTTCAAATACATTAGTTAAAACATTTTCAACCAATAACTAGAATTTAGTGCAGCTCTTATGCTTAAAATGTTCGGTATGCAGAAAATCTACTTAAAAAAATGCACAAAATCGGAGGTGCCAAATACGCTCAGATTTTGTGCACTTTTTATTTTACACATTTTTTGCATGCCAAAAAAATTCCTAAATTGTGCATTTTTTATGCATAATCAGAGCCTCTGATTATGCATAAAAATGCACAATTTAGGAACTATTTGGTATGAAAAAATGTGTAAAATAAAAAGTGCACAAAATCTGAGCGTATTTGACACCTCTGATTGTGCATAAAAACTGTAAAATTTAGGGATTGTTTCGTATGCAGAAAAAGTGCAAAAGAAGTCCACAAATTCCGAGCGTATTTGGCACCTCTGATTATGCACTTTTTGTGCACAATTCAGTTTGCAATTTTTTTGCACAATTCAGTTTCTACTTTTTATACACAGGTAGAAGTGCCAAATACGCTCGGATTTTGTGCACTTTTTTGTGCACTTTTTTTGCAAACTTTTTCCAGCTGGGTACAGAACGTTAAAATGTAAAAAATACCCTATCTTTACTGTCTGTTCCTGTTTGAATGCAGGCGCGATTCTCTTCTTAAATACTTTCCACACCCTGCATATGTGGGTTTATAGGTAATCCACCTTGTGTAAAATTATAGAATAATTTAAGGAAAATAGTATTGTCCCACTGCCACTCCTCCTGCCGTCCCATGCCTGTCTTCTCTGATCTACCGTCAAAAAATTAAAGTGATTCCTAATAAATGTTATGTTTTTTTTTTCTTTTTTTCTCTTTTGTCAGAAATAACTTTATTATAGGATGAATTCAGAAGACATGACATTATCATTTCATTCAACTAATTTTTAATAGTGTATCATACCTTTTTCAAGTAAAATCTACAATATGTCCACATAATAAGATTTAGAAAAAGCTCAAATTCAATTAATTCTGCAAATTTTAATCCAACCATTCCCTAGAGTTATAATTAAATCTCATACGAAGTAAATTATTTTGAATAAATTATTCATGTAAATATATACTAAATGAAAAATGTTATGTTAAATATTTTAAATAATTAATTAAATATATTTACTGTGGCGTTTTAAATAAAAACTATAACATGTAAAATATTTTATTTTGAAATTGAAAGTTTCTGGTTTATTATAGGTATGATGATATTTGAAAATTATTTGAAAATGGAAGATTAAATTTTATACAATAAGTACTGTGTAAAAATATCTTTTTTATTACAAAATTTTATATTTTAGATAAGAGTATCTGTTTACAAATATATAAATAAAACTGCATAGTGTTATTTCGTGTGGCTTGATATACTTTTTGGAGAAAATAAGGCTCAAAACTTGATACAGAAGACTCTGCATATAAATTCTATTTCTATGTGTGGTAAATAGAAAGTATAATTTGTTTTAACTTTATATTAGTGCTCGCGAATATACGTTTATGTACGTTTAAACGTATACGTAGTTAAGCCTTTTTTCCACATTATACCTATCCAAAATCGTTACCGGTTACAAAAAGATTTTTACGTATTATACGTATATTCGCGAGCACTACTTTATATCGAATTTTATCAACAAATTTACAAAACTTTCTAGCGGCCTCAAAACCGTTTCGAGGAAATAGAACTGACCTAGAGCACCATGAATAAATGTATTTTATAAATGTGTTTGGACATAATTTATAAAAAGCTAATAAAGTTATTTATTAAAAAATACCAGAAATTTGTTGACAGAAGAAAAAAAAATCTATCAACCGATCGCTTGTCTATGAACAAAAAAAAAACCTTAATACGATCTGTTGAAGATAAGGGTACAATGGTGCCTGAACGATGTCCCTGTACTGCTTTTTACGAAAAATAAAATTGTCCGTTTACATGAAAATTGCTTTAATCTATCCCAAGTTTCGTTTTAATTGTGAGTGACTGAGATCTCTAGATATATGTTAAAACAGATTCCCGAAAACAAAGGACCATAAACGATATCCCAACTATACAAACAAACTAATCACTCTGGAAAAGGCTGATTCTTTTGCTACATTTTTGAAATTTTATGTATTTGAGGACATATAAAAATTCCATTTCATTTCAATAAATAATGAATTTTTCTCTGTATGCGGGAACGTTATAGAAATTTTAGAATGTTTTTTTAACAATGCCGCAATAGATGCTACATTTAAACCAAAAGTTTCAACTATTAAATGATATGGCAGATATTAAAATTGTTTGTTTTGACTCTAACTTTGACTTTATTTTTTATTGATAGTATATTATTAAAAAGTCGATAAAAATAATATTTAAATTATAAAAATTAGACTTTACGAATATCAAAAAGCAAGCACCGAAAAGGATATTTGGTTTTGAATATACGTTGGTAAATCCCGGACACAGGTTCTAAAAATCTAATTAACGGCAAAATGTTAAACCTTTCACATGAAGAAGATTTTCATTCTTATTAGGGTAGATAACGAAGTGAATGCAATATACATAATATTGTGATATAGCCAGCAGACTGTAGATGTGGCGCCATAATTTTGCGGTCTTGTTATACAAAGTCAAACATCCCGGAAAAATTACGAGTGCACGTCTACTTCAAGCATAATTTCTATCAAGTAATTTATGAAAAAAATTACACAAATATCAATTTTATGAGAACGAAGTGATATTTCAAAATTCATATTAGTACATGAAAAACGAAAACATTTTATTTAAATGCCTAAAAATTTATGCAAACTTTGATATTGGTGCGTATTTGTTTGCATTATCTGACTGTTAATGACGAAACAAACAAAACCATCAGAGAATAGGAGTAAAATTTACAAGTTTAATTGAAGCTGCTAATAATAAAACAGCAAAACAAACAAACACTGTAAATAGTTAGTGCACGTTGCCTGCCTTAACATTGTCATATTTTTTACATGTAAGTAATACTTCTGAATTTAATTTAATTTAATATATAATTTGCCACTATCTGTCTAAGAAACGCATTCAATTTTTGACCAAAAGTGACTTATCATTCATTTCTGATTTAATATTATTTTATTAGTTCCAAACACGATTTCTAAAACAACTAAATAGTGCACAGAATAGCTTATTTTCTAAAGCAACTGCTAATAATTCCCAGCGCAACACATATATATTTTTTTTTTTTGCTGAATGGAAATATTATGCAGAAGCGAAACATATACTGGAATTCTGAATTCTTTGTTTTATGACTCTGTTTTATAAATCCAAGAGATGATCCATAAAATAATGTATTTACATACGAATGCTCTAAAAGAGTCATAAATAATGTGGAATACGTGAAATTAAAATATTTATATCTGCTTAAAATAAACATATAAATGTAAAAGTATAAAATCTTAATATTTTTATTAAAAATTTTTATATTTATATATTGCATATAAAATATTTCTAAAATTACAAATAAGAAATACAGGGTGTCCCCAAAAGGATGAAACATGCAATAATCGTTTTAGCGTTAGAGATCAGTAAGCGATTAAAGCTTCAAAAGTGTTTGAAAAAGGTTGGAAATAAGATTGTAATAATTAAATGGTCCTGACACCAATAAAGAAACAAATTACATTTAAAATTCTTATGATCCTATAGACCTATAGATCCTATAGATAATTCTTATGATCCTATAGACAAAATTGATCAATTACAAATTTTTTATTTTGATTATATTAAAAAAAAATGTTTTGTCGGTATGTCTGAATCCCTAAATTTGAAAGGGTTACACTTACCATTGTGAATGTGAAAGAGATATCAAATTATAAATTTAAATCTGTTAGATATTGCAATAATAAAGATAAGTGTGATATAAACATATAGAGGTGACCTTAAACAAAAGTTTATCTTGGTGTTTTCAGCAATACTAGCGGCGAATAACTGAAAACTATTTCCAGAAGCATTACTATAAGAGCTCACTTATGTATTTGAGATGAGAAAAAACACTTTGAAAATATTTTGTGCACTGAAAACAAACACAAATGTTTTTTAATATGCGAAAATATAATATAGACTCGTAGAAAAAATAAACAATAACCTCTTCCGTGTTACCCATGATTTCGAAAAATGTTCTTTATATTTAGAAACTTCAGTACCAATATATTTTCGAGATTTAAAAAAGCATTTATAAAAAATAAAATTTCTATTACTGAAACTAATTTCCGAAAACGTTTCCGAGTAGTTTTATAGGTAGAGTATTAATCAATTTTCGATTCCAATTTATATTACGATTGAGAAATCTTAGCATTAGAAATAATTTTAAAATAGTGCTTTTATTGAATTAGAACAGTATTAATAAGTTTAAGTTTTTAATTAAATTTTGATTCATCCTTATTAACATTATTTAAACCTTCTGTCAATGACCAAAATTTGCCCTTGTCTCCAATGACTGGGTACCCGGGTACCTGCTGCGATTTTAACATACGCGCATCATAAACTCTAATTTAAACATACCTATTTCATAGAATGTAACTTCCCCGCCTTTGAAGAAGAGGAGGTGAGGGAAATTACCTCTCCCTTCCCCTCCGAAAATTAAAAAATATTTTTTCTGACAAATTTTAATTTAAAATTAATTTATATTATGTTTTGTTTTAAAAATAAATTTGTCAGAAATTTGCCACCTCCTTCCACACTCAAAATAATTTTTAGATATTCCGCTGTGTTACTTGAAGACACGTAGAATGCCAGAGTTATATTTATTTGCTCGTGCCATCCTCCCTCACAATAATACTAGTTACAGATTTTATTTTTTATTCATTCATTGTTATCATTGAATAGTTCAGAAATTATTAAATACAACAAAGGATGTGAATTATCATTTATTACACAGCGTACATCCAACAGAGTGAAAAATGTCCAAAGCAGGGATCGAACCCGAAACCCTTGGTATCAACCACCAATAATCTACCATTTTCTATCTGGACGACATCCAGTCTAGTATTTCTCGCTCATATATATGTTGGAAAAGCTGCAACTTTGCAACACAAGATGAAAAGTCGATCAAGAGCACATATTTTCAGTGGCATGCATGAGACAAATCAAATCCCAGTAACGGTGAATATATTTCTTTGATAAAAATTTTCAGCAGAGCGGAAATTACGCTGGAAATTAATGAACATAACAAAGGATGTGAGTTATCACTTATTACAACTTGTACAAACAACAGAGTGAGAAATTCTAGACTGGATGTCGTCCAGTTAGCTCAAATGGTAGAGCACGGGTGAGTGATACCAAGGGTACTGGGTTCGATTCTTGGTCTAAACAATTCTTTCACTCTGTTGGTTGCGCGCTGTGTATGTGTAGTAAGTGATAATTCACATGTTTTGTTATTTTCATTAATTTGCAGCATAATTTGAGCTCTGCTGAAAAATTTAATTAGAAAAAGTGTCGAAATTTTTCTTTAAATTGAAAAAAATGCAAAATGTGAGTTTTTATTTATATCCTACCTGTGATTGTTTCAATGTTGTTATTTTTATGATTTTCAAACATAATTGTGATGGTAGTGACAACTGTGAAATATAGTGATGGTAGTGAAGGATATGAAACAGAAGAAAATTAGCTAACGTCATGTATGAATGCTTTTGTATTTAAAGATGGCACTACATAGAATAAAACTCATCCTACTCATCACCAAACGCCAGCTTTCAACATTATAGATGAAAAAAGTGAGCCACGTCAATCAATAACGTTATTATCAATTTGGGATACATTTAAATCAATCTTTCAGATGGAATGATTGATATAATCGTTTGATGTACAAACCTAAAAAGCAACCAGCATTTATGAAAATTATAATTACAACTCTAACAAAACAAAACAAAAAACACTTGTTTTGACGAAGCTATCAGCAAAGGAATTTGACACAATTACAGGAATATTAATTACTCCAGGTGTCAACAATTAAAACAAAGATCCCACATTAGAAGTGTGGAAAACAAACTCATACCTGTTATATCGAGCAAGTATGAGTGCTAACAGATTCTGGAATATTCTTAGATTTATTCTGTTTGACAGTCAGATCTTCAAAATGATAAAGCTGAAGAAATTCGACAAAAAAAAAAAAAAAAAAAAAAAGAATGGAAAAATATGGAAAGCCAACATGTCATGTACACATGTTGACATGTCATGCCAACATGTCACTTTTTGCTATCGTTACACTTGTCCCAACATATAATATTTCAAGTAAATAAAATATTATTTACCTTAAAAATGTTACTTTTATTTTCAAATTAATTTTATTTTTTATTTATATAAATCTAGATAATTTATCACTGTCAGTTTTTGTTTTCCACTGAAAATTCGTATGTGTACTCGTGTACCTTGGTCATTGATGAAAGGCATAAAAATGTTTGATGCCTAAAAATAAAAATAAAAGAAATTGGAAATTTTAATGTGGTTTTACTAATGGGCAATGAATACTACAAACAATGGAGATGTAAATTAATTTTAGTTTCTTTTGACCTTAACATACTGAAATTGAACTAAAATGAGCAAAAAAGTACCCGGGTATCCCGTCATTAACAGGAGGGTTAAGCATATATGTGTTTGCAGCTGTCATTAAACCTAAATACTACCGTTAGATATATTTTTAATTTATTACATCCTTAATTTACTTATTAAAATGTTTTGAAATGTTTTAATATTAAAATCATAACGAACATAACTTCGCGGTATAACAAAGTAAGATAAAAAAAGTCTGGTAAAATTTATTTTTGAAGATAAGGTATAAAAATATATATACTTAAGAGCTACGTCAGAAGTTTCGGTATTCACTATCTTATAGTATTATTTTATTATTTCAAGAACTTTTTGTGCAGGAGGTAAATATTTTCGGTATATTCCTTTGATACTATGAAATAAGAAAAGGTAAGTTAACTCCCAATGGGTTTGGCGACTTAGAACCCATTTTCAACGAAATCCTTCCTTTAGAAAAAATTAAAAAATAGTATTTTATTAAATTAGAACATCATTTGTTAGTTTAAGCTATTAAATAAATTTTACTTTCCCGTTTATAGAAACCTGCCTAGCAACATAAAAATTAATTTAACGGGAAATGAAATTCAATATGCGTGGCCTGCTTTCAGATAGACAAATCATTCATCTACGATGTTGATGTTAGAATATAAGCTACAATTTATGTCTCGCTGTACTGTTTCTGAACCATTAGTAAAAGGAATGTGAAAATATCTATCGTATTGCAACGATTACTTGATCCATTTTGAACTCAAATTTAAGTGATTTTATTCCGTAACTAAGGTGAAATCACTATTAGGAACTATCATAATATAGTTTTACTTAAATAATGCATTTCCTGCACTATTTTGCTCTTTTATCAAATTTCTTTCCACGTAGAATCGAGGAACTATCGAAGATCATCGTCCACGTTATCATGGGACAAATATACCATACATGTCTACTGATAACAGTTATACTGTCTGCTTCATAGCACATATCAACCAGCACAAAATTATGCATACAAATACTATATTATTAACATGTGAATGTATTTGTTTATTTACTTATTGATAAGTATGAGTATAAAGTTGTTTTATAGTCAGTGAAGTGAAAATTGTATAACGCAAAAGGGTCGAGATTGTTTTCCAGCATTTTTAAACAGGAAGGCCCGATTACATAGCCACCACAACTCAACTATGAGATTGATAATGCCATAATATAAATAATAAACTGCACTCAGAAGTTTTTTCTAATAGCGAAATAAAAAGAATGGAAGGAGCCCCTTTCCTATATATCACTTCCGTAAATATGCTATTTTGAATGTACACAAAAATTTCAAGTAGCAAGCCGTAATTCATATTTTTAGAAACATAATTGCTGTGAAAGTAATTTTTTCATGCCATTCATTTATTTATACATGTTTTTCTACACCGTTAAAATTTTGTGATGGATTGGACCAACTTTTAGGGCTGCAGTAGCGGCAATTATCAGACGGTGAAACCGCTATCCTTGAACCGGGGCTCCAAATGTTGAAGCAAGATTTCATCTTCCTATAGTTGCAGCAAATGGCGGCTCGTCAGGGAGTTCACAATAACTTTACTACCAGAATTTTCGCATATTAAATTTGACCTTATTTAATCGAGGAATGTTCAACGATTAAATAAGGAGAAATATAGTTTATTGAAATACTGGTGGTTAAGTGACTGTGCAGCCCCTGACGCACCTCTACTGGTTGCAGCTATTGCAGCACCAAAAATTAGTTCAACCTACTACAAAAATTTGAACAGTGCACAATGAAAGAAAATCGTCTAAAAGTTGTGTGAACAACTACTATTTAATAAATTTAAAATAATTAAGTGGGAAGAAATATATTATTTTTTTTTTTCGTTTTAAAGAAACACAAAATTTAATAGTTTGAAAAGATATGCTTGTAACAGTTTAAAAATTACAACTTTAATAAACAAAATTTGTCCACTGTAAAAAAATGGAGGCCATAACTTCAACGTGTTAAATTGAAGATTTTCTTTCCTGAAAACATGTAAAAAATTATTTCAGAAGACTCGGTGTTTTTCTATAGTTTTGAATGGTTTTTTTTTAGGAAAAGCTTCAGCATAAGCGATATTGTTTCTATGTACTCCATTTTCATTGATATAAGAATGGATAATCAATTAAATTGCACTATACATAACAATAGAGAATCCGTTTAAGAGACATATTTGAGCGACACATGCACTGAGGAACACATATTTGAGTCTATTTCTGTTTATATAATTGGAATGCAATTGTATTCTGAAAAAAAATATATATTTAGCTTTTAGTTTATGTTTAATTTTCAATTTATTCAATTCTAATGAATTATGTAAGTCATATTAATGTACTTCAAATGGTAAATGTTTATATAAATATATTAATATTCTAGAATTGAATGCAAATATGATATTATAAGTGAAAGAATTAATGACAGAATTTACATTGAAACATATACACAGTGAGTCATGAACAAACATTTTTTTAATTACTAAGGGAAAATAATAACGTTAATTTTTAAATTGAAAAATTGCAAATACGTTTTCTGATGCATAAGAAACTTTTACGAAAATTCAGAGTATCTTTGTTATTACTGAAGATTCTGGAAACATCTCCCTTATTTTCGGAAACATTCCAATAAATAACAATGAGAATCCTTAGGAATGGATGCATATTAAAATCAATATATAGCTCTTGTTCAAAATTTCTGGTCAACAAAAGGCGCTTTCATTCAGAAACGTTTCCTTAAGCATGATAAATATGTTTTTTTTAAAACAATGGTCGCCAATATTTTGGATCTCATTAAAAATAAAAAAAATAAACTAGTAATTAAACTCATATTTTGAAAGTCTGTTGACCACTAATTAGATTTTCTTCTAAACATAAATACTTTTGTACAATATTAATCAGAGAAATTCCATTTCATTAATATTAAATTCCTCTGTAATATATTTAACAAGCTTGTAAGTGTTTCTCTAAGTGTAATAAAATCGTAAATGTTTCTTTAATCGTTAATTAGAAATCTTTAAAGATTATTTAATTCCAGGAAAATTATTCAAGTTGATTCATCATCCCAAAATAATTACAGCTTATTAAGTAATCACACAGTTTTAGTGTGGTATTTGTTCTCCAATTATTGAAAAAAGTTCATAGATTTATAACGCCAATGACGTTGCTGCAAGAGGGAGAGCAGTTTTTATTTCAAGCAGAGATCAGTGTTGCCATTTCGCAATTTGTTTTATAAATCAGATGGCTTGATTGCTACCATTTTTGGAAATAGTAATATTCGCCTTATTTAATAACAGATTAAATAATGCAAACTCTACTATTTCAAATAAAGTGGTAGAAATCAAGCGCTTTGAATCAAAAAAAGAAGTATTCCCGAATAGCGACATTGATGAAGACTATTACCGAGTTTTTATTGCTGTGACAGATAAAAATGTATTTTTACACAAAAAAAAAAAAAAAAAAAAAAAAGATGAAGAAGAAAGCAAAACAAGGAGGATAAAGGAAAAAAAAAAAAAAAACATAAGCATAAGAATATCGTAGAATATCTTTTTTTGTTTTATTATTAATAATATATTAAAATTTCAAATAATTTCCACATGGTTATAACAATGTAAAGACCTGCAAATGCCAGGCTTTCCCCAGGAGTCTGAGTAACCAAAAACAATTTTTGAAAGAAATGACTAAACATTTTAAAGGCAAACAAATAGAAAACAGTTTAAAATGGAGTCTAATAAACCTAATTTACTGCCTGTTTTGCATTATTAAAAAGCTGTTGACAATATATTGCATTATTCCTTTACCATCATTTGTAAATTTATATATTCTGTCAAACATATTTCTAAAGCCTTTTATGTAATCTTCCTCAAAGCACTAGAATGCTTGCCCCCCCCCCCTTTTCCACCCGCGAGGACGGGGTAAAAAAACTTAAAACAGTTATAATAGGGAATTCATATGTCCAGATTTGTCTGCGAACTATCAAAATTTCAGCTTTGCTAGTGATCCTCGGAACCCCGGTTGGTGAACACCGTTTTAAAGTTTCTGGGTACTCCTTCATGAAATATTTTCTGAATATAGAGTTTCTGGAATCATGAATATATAATGGGTTAAATGAACCATAAATTTTAGATAAAATCTTTATAAATATTTCGAATTTAGAAATTTGAAAGGAAATTTTGACAACTTAAAAATCTAGGTTTAAATTAAAAACTAAAAACTAAATAATAAAAGGTTTATTTCAGAAGTGTTAGTGGTTTTTAGTATTTTATAATAAAAGTTTATAAAAGGCTTCACTTTCAAAAAACGGTTTTCTGCGCACTCCGTTGACATTGAATTAAGAATGAATGGATAAGTTAAATTCCAATGGATGCGATGACAGGAAACTAACTCTTTTCAGAAAAAATAAACATATTTGTGTTTATTTTATGTGGGAATAAATGGATTAGAGTATGGCCTGATGTAAATTTTAAACTTTCAGTTTATATTGAAATGTTTAGATTATTTTGTATCAAGAATTCATATTATTATTTGGCAATGATTTTAATTTTCAATAACAGTATAAACACTAATTAAATAATAAGTTTTAACGAATCAGTACTTTGTTGTGTTTAGTAAAAAAATAATTATAATTATTTGTTTATTTTGTATAACGTTAATATACGCAAATCTATACGCAAAGTTGGGATGCTCAGTCCAAAAATGGTATCATATACATATTTCTCACATTCTGCCTAACATGTATTATATTAATGCATATATCATATTAAAAATTAGTTTCAGATTAAAAAACAATAGGACAATTTCATTTGAAACTTTTTATGTAAATATGTGCATTTATTTGGGAAATGCATTAAAATACATTTACATTTATAAGTTTTTCTTATTTAAACTTTATACTTCACTTTTTTGGTTTTTCACTTGTTTGATGATTCTGAATTTTCTAGATGTAACAGCAATGTCTATATAACGCTTAAAATTACTATTTTTATCATCATTATCCGAATAAGTATCAAATGATTCTTAAAATGTATCTGGTAGACAAAGGACAGGAATTTGTAGACTGTACGAAGAAAGTCATAAATATGATGAAGATTTGATATGTTAGTCTCTTTATAGTGTTACAGCCGTTAATATAACTTGAACAGAAAATACCAATCATATGTGCTATTTTTACAATCCTTCCGTACCATTGTGATTAACTTTGGCCTGCCTTATTATGTTTTCTAATGAAACATAACAAACTTTCTGTGGGATCCATGATTTATGACCAAGCATTAATTCGAGTAGGAGAAGTACACCTTTCTAATGAAATGTATAACATGTATCACATATGCTTGAATAACAAACTCATAATAAGTGGATTATAGTTACCAAGGAAAATTAAACAAACACTATTAGACCTAATTCAGCATAGTGGAAATTAATCAAAATATATTCATACGTATCTCATATGGCATGAAACAAAAGATAAATTTTAAAAATAAGAAAATAACATGAATGAGTTAAGTGCACTTGCAGTAATATTTAATTTAGAAACAACACAGATAAAAATATATTACAGAAATACGTTTTCTTAATTTTTTTGTTTTTAAATTTAAATTAACAAAGACGTGTAAACAACAGAACACCTCTAAAAATTAGCGCAAAATAAATTAATCTTGTAATATTTCAAAACACACAAATAAAATATTTAAATGCTCTTTCTACGCAATAAAAAAAATGTTTATAACTTAGGTTTTTTACAATTTCAGAAATATTTCGTCTGATATATAAGTTCTGACTTCTAATGGTAAATAGTATTAAACATTCTGAATGCGCCTCACATACAGGGGAGAATCATATAAAGGTAGATATATAAACTTTTAAAATAAAGTTTGTGTTTGTACAGCTAGATGTAAAGCTGATTAACGATGCTTTCTTGGAGTGATCGTTGACCACATTTCAAGTGTGAATGTTTCATTTGGAAATTTAAAAAAAGAAAGTATTTTTTCGGACTTGACAGTTATTTACTTAACTCTGTTAATAGATCATATATCTTCAGGATAATTGTATGTAGTATTTTAGTTTGAATATCACACTTATGCTGTATTATTTTTCTATTTAATACCAAGGATTTAACTCGAATAAAGCCGAAACAAAAGTTATGTCACACCTTTTTTTCAACAAATCGACATGGTACACAACGAGACATAGAACATTGGTATGCAATGAAACAGTGGATTTCTATGCATGATTTCAATCATTAATGAATACTGTGAATTGTATAATATGATTAAAAATTCAAAATACCCATGAATGTACTAACATATTTTTAATAAATGAAATTACATAATTGCAATTACTGGTAAACGTATATCAATTCATGTACAACAGATTATTTCAAGGTGCGAGTCGTTCTCTGCTGACATACACTGACTGGTTTCCAAAAATTAAGGAAAAATCACAAAAATACCGATAACTCAAAATATTACATGTAGAGATTTTAATGAAACCCAGCCACACTATACAATGCATAGTAAGGTATAAAATAACATGAAAAGAAATTACCTGACAATTATGGTGTTTAAAAAATAGCATACTTATAAAATTAGCAAAATCAATTTGTCAGTTTGGTATAAGAAAAGTACCTTTAATATGCCGTATGATCACCTCTAGTAGCAATACTGCACATACAGCGATGTGTCACACTGTCAATTATGCTGTCGATGAGGTCGCTGGGAAGTGGGAGTCATTGCTCTAGCAAAGCCGGTGTAAGCGTGACAAGGGTCTAAGGAGGGGGATTGAGAGCAGCAACACGTCTTCCTAAAGCACCCCAAACATGCTCGATGGGATTTAAGTCCGGTGATCGAGCTGGCCATTCCTTGCGCTGCATTCTCTGGTGCTGAAGATAATCTTCCACGACACGAGCCTTGGCCTGTCTAGTGTTGGTGTCCTGTAAAAGGTAATCATTACCTATTGCACCGGCATAAGGGCGCATATTAGCATCAAGGGTGTCATCTCTATAGATGTAAGCTTTCACGGTTCCACAGGGAAAGACATGGAGGTCTGTGCATCCATCCAAACAGATACCACCCCAACGCAGAGATTGCATCCTCCGTATGAATCTCTTTCACGAATGTTTGATGGATATAATAATAACGTGTCACCTGTTCTCTCCAAATCAAACAACGCCTGCTATCGCTTTAGAGGCTAAACAAAGACTCATCCGTGAAGAGATCACGCCTCCATTGATCAACCAGCCAGTGGACATGTTGACGTGCCCACATAAAACGTTCTCTCTGGTGACGTGAGGTAAGCGACACACAAATTACTGGTCGCCTCGCGTAAAGTGCACCTTCGTGAAGCCTTCTATGCACAGTAGACATTGACACCAACCTTCCAGTGGCTGCAGCAAGAGGGGATCTAAGATGAGATGAGGTTGCAATTCTATTCCTTCGTACACCTAACCACAAATATCGGTCATCGGCGCTTGTCAAAACCCTTGGCCGGCCATCCTTGGCTGAACCTTCTTGACCCCGAATCAGTGGTTTTAAATTGTTGCCAAAGAATATGAACCACAGAAGGACTCACATTTAGCCATATGTCCTGCCTCTTATCTCCCAATAGCTCCAAATCGCAGTTCTGTGGTCAATTGATGCCTCAATTGGCTATCCCAGGTTTATAATATCACTATCACAGCGACAATTGTAGCTTTACTCTCTAACGTGCTTTTTTATGTTCCTCACAGATGACGCAATGCGATTGCAGTGCCACTAATTTGAATTTGGTATTTTTATTCAACATCTTTTATTTAACAATATAAATTTTATACGAATCAAATTTCATACGAATTGCTTTCTTTTTGAACGAGTTATAGCTATTTTTGTGATTTTTCCTTAATTTTTGAAAACCAGTGTACATTGGGAGTAGTTACTGGCTATGTTTGCACATATTTGGTATATTGACTTTTGGATCATTCTGATGACGTTTGGAACATCTTTCACCTTACTTTAATTTACCTTTATTAAATACCTTTATTTAATTACCTCAATTTTAACATCGGCGACCATACATAAGAGGTACGTTCCTCATCTTTCCACCACATGGTAACTGCAAGTCTAGTCCTCGATTTATAAGTATTTCGATCATTTAAAGCTTACTACAATCCAGATCTTGGTATTTATAGCACAACACTGACATAAGTCATACTGGTGAATGTGTAGTTGAATATCTTAAAAATTTAGTACCATGTACTTGGTGTGGTACACAGCCAGATAAATATGCGTATTGTTTAAGTGCTGTTCATGTGTATTAGTAAATGCGATATGAAAGACGCTTCAAGATAAGCAGATTTATGTATCCATTGGCAAAAACTTTCTTCAGACAATTATATCTAGCTCTTTAATAATGTACTTTAAAAAAGTGTACGGCACTCCTATTCAATTTTGTTAATTGAGAAAGGTAAATTACACGAGAACAGTCACATTTGTTTAATAGCTGTACGATGTATGCCATTTTTATGGTGAATTTTTAAATCAGCGCTGAAAGTTACATTAAAAATAACTATAATCATAAAAAATTTCTTATGTAGGTATTTTAACAAATGTATAGGATGCGGGCTTGATTTTTATTGGTGACTGTGTAGATAAATTACACACAAAAAATAATAAATTAACTATGGGATATTAATAAATAAATTTGTAAATAGAACCTATTAAGCAATAAATTAAGCAATAAATTATTAAATTAATTTCAGAAGAAGAAGATAGATATAACATGCACTATAGGGAAACTTCAGATTATATAGATATATTTGTAGCTACCATGCAAATTTAATTTAAAATCTTTCTTTAAACTCTACAAAACACAATGTATCACAAATTAAGCAATGATTTGAGATTGTGGAAATTTTTATTAAAAATATCCGCTAATTTTTTTTACTAGTATATTTTGCTTTATTTAGTCACGGAAAGACTGTTATAAAACACTAAATAAACCGAAGATTACTTTTCTGGAATAGAGGTAGATATTTTGAATACAATATATCCCTAATCTGGCACCAATGAAATTGCCATACTTATGAATGTGTCGCTGAATCACAAAAAGAATCATTTATCCGTATGAGGCATTGTACAAAATGCATGCAGCAGCGAAGTCGAAGTAAATTTGCATTAACCCTAGTAGAACACAAATATCTGAAAACGTAAGTCCAGATATACCGGCTTAATTTCCTTTTTAATACGTTTTATAATTATTGTGTTCTACTAGGAAAAACATGAAAGCAAAATAAAGTAGCACCTATCTTTGTTTATACACTCGAAACTTGTTAACGTGGATCCCAAAAGAAATTAAAATGTGTCCATGTTAACAGTAATTCATGTTATCAGTATCTAAATCTTTGTATTCATTTTTACTAGATTGTGGGAACAATTTATGTTAAAGGTAATTTATGTTAAAGGTAATCTATGTTAAGCTTGTTAATTAACAAGGTTCGACTGTATAAGCACTCTCATTCATTTGATGTATTAAATATTTAAATTATTGCTCCAGTGAGTGCAACTGTGTTACGCATTTTTATATGTATTCAAATAAGATTGCTTATTGAATACTAGTGAAAACATTTGCTTTAAAAATGTGATTTTTATGTATTTCGTATTTTCAGAATTTTCTGATGTAATTACGTCAAATAAAAATAGTACGGGCATTAAAAATGCGGAAACAATATCCTGCATAAAATCACTAAACCTTAATCGTTTCTATGATATCTCATTCCATTTACTTTTATAAAATATAGCTTTAAACATACAAATAAGTGAACAAAAATATACTCTAAAGAAAGCTGTTTATTGAAAGAAAATTTCCGTTGATTATACAGGGTGTATCTGAATTTGTGGTCACAACTGTAAAGGGTGATGATACATGTCAAGACAAGCAAATTTTGTATAGGAAACCGGGATTGCAATCCACTTATTAAATCAAAAATACAGAGTGTCTCTCACCAAGCTAAATACACATTTTCGTTAATAACTTTAACAATAGTGAAAATGTTTTAGCAAAATCTTCAGCATAGTAACTTTGATTTCTGCGAAACATGATAAAAACAAAAAAAGTGCAAGAAATGGCCATCCCTTATGTGCAAGTAACACGGAGCTAGACATTTCAAAACATAGAACGTACAGCTGACAATGCATACGATGTCACTGTTCGAATTACAATAAAATTCCAACGATTCCCTTGACGTGACGACATTTCAGAGAAAAAAAGTTATTGTACTGAAGATTTCGCTAAAACAATTCATTACTATTACAGTTATGAACGAAAATGTGGATATGGCCTGGTGTGAGACACCTTGCATTTTGATTTAATAAGTGGATTGCGACCATCATTTCCTGCATAAAATGTGCTTGTCTTGACATGTAATGTTACCCTTTACAGTTCTGACCATTGATTCAGATCACCCTGTATTAATTAATTCACGAATATTTTCTGTTTTGTTTCTCTTATCTTTTCTCAAAACAATGAAACTTTACCGATATAAAATAAAAACTACGCGAAATCCTCTAATCTAAGCTGTTTTTTTTGTCAAATTACAGTAGTGTTCTGACAAGAGTGTTGCAAGAACTGTTCCGTTTAAGAAACGAAATTTTATGTAGGCCATTTTCACCTCAAATCACCAAAACCTCGCGAATCTAAACTAAACTATGTTCAAGACGTAAATTTCGTCAAATAACAGATTTTTTGTTTCTTCAAATCACGCTGATGTTCCGGCAACTGCGCTCTCAGTACGTTTTACATTTTTTTAAATAAATTGTTTTTAGATTGGACAAATTATTATAAAGAAATTTGATTATGCCAAAAGAAAAAAAATCTTTACTATTCTCTGATTTTTTCAGTACGGATAAAATTGATTTTTGTTGAGAAGACAGCGCAAAATCGCTTCTACTTTGTCTACTTAATTCATCTTTTTGACATCCAAACTTGTGTTCATCTAACATAACATTAATATATTCATAGCCTCTACATAAGCTGAGACATTACAAATGGAACTTGAAAAATAAAAAAAATAATAGTATGTGTATTTGCAAATTTAGTTATAAACACTGAGTCTTAGAGAAAACAGTACAAAAAAAATATGTATATACATAAAAGTATTTTGAATTATATATAAATATGAATAACACAAACTGCTGGCATTCACATAAAATGAAGCTAAAGTAAGCCACGTATATTTTTACAGACATTTTGTATTACAAATATGTCGTCATTAGTTTTTCAGAGAAAGTTTGATTTTTTTCTCTGTATCGTGTAATATAATTTACTAGACATAGGAAGTGTCTGTTGAAAGAAAGAATGTTTAAAATCGTTTCAAGATATGTATTTTCATATTCTGATCAACACAACTGCATATTTATAATTTACACTTTTCTTTACATATAGTAAGGATTTGATAATGCAAAATTGCTGTGTCTTATAATCTAATTTTCTTATTATTTGATTTCAGAGAATGTAGGCGAAGAGTAAAAATTTTCAAAATTAGATTTATTAGATAAAAGGAAGAAGGAAATGTGTCGAGTTTTGAAGTTACAATTTGTCTGTATGCCAAAGCGTTATTTAGTAGCTTTATATTAGGTAGTGTTTTTCATATTTATACTTATATTTTAAAGGTTTAACATGCAATGCATGAAATTTATGTCATTTAAGAAATCTGTAACTTTGAATTTATGAAATATGTATTTTAAACCTTTATCTTTTACTTTAGTACGATTATTAGTAAAACTACAATGATACAACACATTTTTTCTTATGAAAGCTAAAATTTATTTTATTTGAAATTTTAATACATACTTATGAGGAACAAATATTTTTATATATTTGAATACGAGCTATTTTGCGACTTTTCCTTTATTTTTCCATTTATGCACATATTCGCCGCAATGCAACGTATATTTGCAGCAGTAAAATGTTTCAGTTGTTATAAATAAATTGCTACTTTATATATTTTTAAAAATGTAATAGAAGTATATTTAACCCCATGTGTTTATTTAATTTACCGGCACATTTGAAGACATAAGGGCAGAAAGGAGAAACTACAGCAATACGTTTTCCTAAATGAACTATTCCATTATAATCTTTTAGGTAGCTTTCAATACAAAAAAGTATAAAGCTACCTATTTCAGCCGTTCGGAGGAAAGCAATTCCGGAAAATTTTGGTATATTTTCACCGATCATGATCCCCAGACCCCAAAACCACCCTCCGTTCAAATGTTAATTTATATATATATATATATATATATATCCATATATATATATATATATATATATATATATATATATATATATATATATATATATATATATATATATGCATATATATATATATATATATCCATATATATATATATATATATATATGCATATATATATATATATATATATATATATATCCATATATATATATATCTGACGTATGTCATACGATAATACTCGTATTTATAAATCAATTTGGATGAAACTAATTGTGTGTATTAAGCTCACCAATGTCGACGAAGTACGTTGGTCAGCTTTGTCCGCCATTTTGTTTCAAGATGGCGGCCACTTAAAGATTTAAAACTAAAATAAATTTACAAAAAAAGTTAAAAAATCAAATTTATTTTTTCCTTACGTGTTAGGCCTTGGTACAAGGATTCCGGAGCATTTTTTGTTTTACCTCTATCTTAAAAAATGTCTGAGATAGAGCAGTTTGAAATTCTAGGGTGGCTGACATTTGTAACACATTACAAGACAGCACATTGCAAAAAAAACAACGATTAATTTATGAGTTTTAGTGAACGCGATTTCTCGCAAATTATTGTCTTTCATTGTTGTAATCATTTTCCCAATCATACGCATAAAACTATATATTCATATCCGTTAGCGCCAAATTCTCGCCAAACTTGGCGACATTTGGCGAAATATCGCCAAATTTGGTGACAAAAATAAGTTTTCATAAATGAAGCCAACTTGGCTATAGCTCAATAACTTGGCGAATTTCTTATTCAAATTCAGTATTAACGAATCTTTTGTAAACGGTTTCTTTGCATTTTAGCTTGCTGTTTTCGAGTAACATTAGCTAAAATTTTAAAACGGAGATATCGGAAAGCTACCTTTTCCTCCCGGTACCGGCCGGAAGGACTTTTTAATCGGATTTAAACAGAGATATTAATGTTAAAGGATCATAAATGTATGATGTCTAAATTCGTAAAAACATAACCTAGCACATTGCATAGAACGGAAAAGCATTTATATTGGTATATAACATGTGTGCTATGAAGTATTTCATGTGGACATTGCGTAACATAGAATGATGACATATATTATTTGGTATTATTTCTCTTGTAAGAAATTTTAAAAATAAACTAGTATATAGTACTGTTTCGAAAGTATTTGTAATATTTGTTATCTTAAATGTTTGTAATACATTTTATGTCCATTATTCATGTTTGAATTTAAAAAAAACTTAAATATTAGTTTCCTTGATCGATCTCCGAAAATGTCGAAGTAATAAGAAATGCAAAATGCATTTAATAAAAATTATAAATTATTTATTTTACAAAAGATTATTTTATAAGAGCATAATCAGTGATCTGTAGTTCATTTGGTTTTATTAAATTTTACGTTAAAACATACTTGCTCAATATTTTTCGCACAATTTTTTTTATTAAGTCTTTAATGGCTAATTTGATTAATCTTTAATTATTTTTAAGATGTGATTTATGTTAAAATAATGATAAATAAAACGAATGATGCTGTACTACTTGATTAATTTCAGTTTCACAATTTGACATTATTTTGCTAACATTTTATACACAAATGTATCTTTATATCAGTTAAATATGCAAATTAATAGATTCCTTTATCTTATTTAAAAATTTTCTCTAAGGCAAATATAATTCGGTTTTCAAATTTATGAAATGAATAACAATATATTTCATTAGTTTCTACAAAGTGTTAAATAAAAATTTTTTTAAAAAAGGAAAAACAGTTTTAATAAACTGTTTACATGTTTTGACTCTACCAAAAGTTATTATCAAAACAAATAAGAATATTCTTATTAGTTTTGATAACGATTTTGAAACGTGAAAACAGTTTATTAAGAGCCTTGTTACTGTTTTTATAGTTTTTATTTACCACCTTTCAGCAACGAATGAAAAGATTAATTCTGGTTGTTGCAATTTGTTAAATATGAATAACAATATATAAAACAAATTACCTCATTTGTATCTATCGGACAAAATAGTCCTTTTATTCCAAAATTATATAAGATTTGTGTTTTTAATATTATACAAGATATTTCTAAACTAAAGCAACAAATTTTTAATGGTAATAATACATGTAAGGTAGATATATTTTATATGGAAAACCTGGGTCAGGATTCAATTGTTCACTAATGAAATAAATGGTGTCTCATTCCAAATCGATCCTTGATTTTCGTTTATAACTTTAACAGTAATGAAGATTATGGAAAGTTATTTACGACATATCTAGTTTGCTATCTTTAAAATCACGATACAACTCGAAAAGGTTTAGAAATTACCGGCGGTTGCATCCCAGTAACGCTGATCTAGACGTTCCATAATTAGAAAGATAGGTGAGTGTAGATACGGTGTCATTAACTGAATTATTGTGTAGTTTTAACACTTCTTGTAATATAAAAAAATTTACACAAAACAACGCTAGTCTGTCGACAAATTCGCTGAGATATCTTTATTATTTTTTTTAAGTTAAGAATAAAACACCGGCTGGAAGTGAGGCACCCTCTGTTCTTGACCAAAATAGTACCGTATATAATCATGTAAAAGTCGAAGAATTTTATATAGAATGGAAAAGTTGAAAAAGTTGCTCGATTTATACACATGTATGCGTAAAGAAAAGTACCTACTTACCCGATCGCCTATGTTGTTGTCTTTAAATAACAATAAAAATTTATCTACAGAGATTATTTCTATAAACATTATTATAATTTGAAGCTTATAATTTATTATTCAAATTTATGAGAGCAATGAGCATTACACAGAATCTAAATTTCCAGACAACTTATGAAATTGGAAGTATAATATATTTTTTCATAAAAGTTATACACATCCTCAGATTCGGATTCGGATTTTCTAAGTTCATAAGAGATTATCAGGGCTGTCGTTTGCAACTATTTTCTAATTACTTTGTCTACCACTCTTTCAGAACAATAATTTTCTTGGTAGATTTCTAGTTATCTTTCAGATAGATTATTGTTTTTAGTAGGTATGGTAATGGTAGGAGATATATAAAATATATATATATAGTCGGTAGTGGCAGCCCTGGATTTTCATCGGAATAAAAGAAAACTGTTCTGTCCATAGAGTTTTTAATGCAGCAATTTATAAAACTTTTTTTTTTAACTATTTCTGTGGGAATTTCACCCAAGATTTTTTCACCTATTCCAAAATATATAATAAATAAAATTTGATTCTAATTAGAAACGCACAATTAAAAATGGTTTCAAAAATTAATGAGAATTTAACTATCTAAAAATAAACAATTTCTAGAGGAAAAAAGTTTCAAAGAATTCATTAGACATATGGTTCGACATATATCTAGGAGCATTTAATTTTTTTCTAAAATTTTGATTAACAATTTTAACAATTCAGGAGGTCTACTTATAAGTTAGTATGATATATTGATTTCCTATGCAGAATTTTTTTTATGTACTATCACCACTGAAAGTCTGTTGCATCGGTTTTGAAACACCATGTATATTCACAACAAAATTATTAACAAGCATAAATTTAGATTTTCGCAAAAGCAAACAATATTTAAACTTTGAACAGTACTTACGTAAGATTTATTGGCATCTTGAAAGATAAAATAAATGATATTTTCATGAGATATTTTCATGAGTAAAATAGTAGTATACGATAGAAAATAAATAACATGTCATCAGCATAAGTGTAGTCCAGAGAAACTTTTAGAGAAGCTTAATAGATATGCCGCGTGGTATTATTAATATGAGGAAAGTGATGTTTTCAACCGAACGAGCAATAAAAATATATTTGTTGAGTTTCATTTACTGAGAAGATGACATTTATGTAAGACGAAAGAGCTGTTGTCTTTGGTTAAACATAAATTAATTTCTTCAAAATGTAGAATATTTATATTAGCATAATACGTATTCGTAATTATAATAATAATATTTTTTAAAAAGTGGTTTTTTTAAAATTATAATGTTTAGAAAATGGATTTTATCTTTAAAAGATTTCTGCCCATAATAATAACTAAATTTTTCCTAAAAGAGAAAAATCATTTGCCATATTTTGCGATTCTCCTTTAAATCAGTTTTTATCAAAACAAAAATAATCTAAGATTATATAAATAGATAAAGTTCTTGCACGAATTTCCAATCATAAATATTTCTTTTTATTAGGTAAATAAAGAAGGGTTATATAGTTTGTATATATAGATTTCAATCATGTTTCAATATAGTTTTCAATCATGTTTCAATATAGTTTTCAATCATGTTCAAAATAATTTACAATTATTATCCATGCAATTTTTTAAAAAATACTGACCGTTGACTTTTGAAAAGATTGAATTTTTAAAAGGGATATTAAAATGTTTATTTTCATAAAAAATGAAAAATTTGAAAATGGAATCTTTTCAACTCATACAAATCATTCCACAATGCTTCAAAATTTTTTATTTTAAATTTGTTATATCATACGGTACAAAATATCAACATTTTCATATTGCTTATTTTCAAGTGTAGCATTTAGTGTTAGCTGATATGTTTAAAATATAAGGAATGATCGCCCCAAGAATATTTTATGTTACATGATGGTTCAGAATTGTTGAGCGCATTTTACGTTTAAAAAAAAGGAACAAACTGAGGTACGTACATGTTCATTATTTACATGTAAAGACAAGTTAAAACAGTTTTAAACAACAACATTTTAAACATTAAAAAAGTCATGGGGGGGAAGGGCGATACCATGGCTGCAAGATCCCTCGACATTAAACACCTTGCATTTATCTTTTGGTGGTATGTTAAGGACCGAGTGTACGTAACGATTTTTTCACATAGCTATTAGTGTAATCTGGTGATGCTTTATAATACTTTTGAAATAAAAAAAATAACTAACAAATTCGTATAACCAAAATGACAAATCTCTAATTTAAAAGTGGTATACAATACTATTTTGCATTAATCGTTATAGTAAAAATATATATACAGGGAGATTTTAATTAAAGTTGAACTCTCAAAAGGCTGTATAAAAAGAACCACTAGTCAGAATAAACTGATATTTCTCGTGAGTATACGTCAAGCAATGGGAATTTGTTTTGCGAAAGGGAAAAAAGTTCAAAATTGGACAGATAGGTGGCACTGTACTCGTCATAAGATGCTAATTAAAAGACGTGACATGCGCACCATACATTACACTTGTGATAAAAAGGCGAGGAACATGCAGTTCCTGTTATTCTGCACCTGAGAAGGTAGTATTTACTCAATCATTGAAGGATCGGGCTCTGCTTGTAAAGTTTTTTACAAGAACATTGACTGTGCGGCAGTTGCACTGAAGAAATTCCGTACATTAAAGGGTTTAAGAAGCGGCTCTGGCCCGATGACTGCATTCAGTCTGAAGAAGATAATTGATAAATTCGAAGAGACAGGTTGATTTGACGTGAAATGTGGCAAAGGCACGAAAGCAATTGCTTCGACATCAGTGGAGGATGTTGCTGCAGAATTGCTGGAAGGGTAACGTAGTGCTTTAGTAATGTGCAGTGCACGGGGAATTTTCCGAGCTTTAGACATGCCTGTCAGAACGGCTCGTAAAATTTTACGAAACATCCTGCAATGCTACCCATACAAAATTACGCATGTTCCGGAGTTGCTTGGTCCCTGCTGATCTGCCAAAACAAGAAGCTTTCGCTCTGCAATTTCTTCCTCGAAGGGAAGTGGAAAATGCATAGCCATGGAACATTTTGTGGACAGACGAAGCCCATTTTCATCTCTAAGGTTCTGTCAATTCTCAAAATTGCCGAAAATGGGCAAGTGAAAATCCGTTCCAGATGCAACCATTGCCTCTTCATAGAGTTGCAAAAATCTGGTTTATTTCCAAGTTTATTTCTAATAGACATGGTTTATTCCCAAAAGACCAGGTTTATTCCCAAAAAGCGCGGTTTATTCCCAGGTTTAAACCGGGTTTTTTTTTGCCTTTACAACTCTACCTCTTCATTATGAAAGGTAACTGTGCGGTGCAGGTTCACGGCAGCATTTATCGTTGGCCCTTTCTTTTTCGAGGAGATTTGTAATTCGGGTCCTGCCACCTGTACAGTCAATGGACACATTATGAATCTGTTTTGCGCAACCAGCTCATTCCAGCACTGAAACAGTGCAGATGTGTGGATAGCACAATTTTTATGCAAGATGGCGCTTCTCTGCGCATTGAAACACCAGTAAGGCACTTTGGAAATGACAGAATCAGCACTCACCATTTCCCAAAAGCCTGGCCGCCACGATCAGCTGACCTAAACCCTTGCGTCTTCTGACTGCGGGTTTACGTAAAACATGTTGCGAAGGGAGTCCAATTGCGAAGTTAAGTGAATTGAAACACGAATTACACCACACATTGGCAATTTCACCTCTGAAACACTCTGATCTGTTGTGCAACATGCTGTTTTGCATCTTCATAGGAGAAATTGATGGATATCATATTGAACATTTCTTAAGCAAGTCGTAGCGGACTTCCTTTTCTTGATGGTTTCAACAGTTTTTGCTTTTTCTACGGTTTTTGGCCTAGGGAAAATTAAAAACTGATTTTTTCCTATCTGCTGTATCACCACTTTGTCGTGTTGGATAGGCTGTGAACAAAGACTGCCACAACATAATTTCGCGTCTTTTAATTAGCATATTATGTGGAGTACAGCGCCACCTATCGGTCAACTTTTGAACTTGTTCTTTCTCAATACAAATTCCCATTACTTCAGGCATACTCAGATAAAATATCAGGTCATTCTGATCAGTAGTTCTTTTTTACAGCCTTTTGAATGTGCAACTTTCGTTATAATCACCCTGTATATAGAAAACATCTTCACAAATATAACATACCTGAGAATCCCAATATATTAATAATCATAAACATTATAAAGATAGATGATGCCGAGGCCAGAATTAAAACACCCCTACACCGACCTCTCTATTTATTAAAATACTGAATGTACAAGGTGGCCTTAATTAAACTGACGGTACTCAGAGTGTTGTGTAGCGTGATCTAATTGCGAGAATGGCGCCAAATTTTGTAGGAAGATTAAACAAGACGGGGGACGAAGGATTCCGCGAAAAAAAATTAGTTCCAAAAGTCACCGCAGGGGAATATGTGGCTCTGTGTATTCGAAAAAGAGAGTTTCAAAAAATAAAGAATCAATACTGAAATAAAATTACCGTTTATTTAACGAATTTAGCAATTTAATCCAAGTTCAAAATGATAACAGTTTATAAAAAGCTAAAGTTTCTTTATCTGCAATTTCACTTACAGAGACCCAAAGAAAGCAACAGCAGAAGACGAAGTTCTTTATTCAAATTTCACGTTACATCTTTTGGCCCAGTGCCAGCTTGTTCGGCTTTAAAAGGTAATGTGCTACAGTTAGAAGTAATTTCATTGAAAGTTATCTTTCATAATGTCTCCTTCTTTAGCTGAGCGAGCTCTAATAGACAAATTCTTTTACGTCAACCAGTGCAATGCGCCAGCCACTCTTCGTGCTTTTAGAAACCACAAAAAACGCGTATAGGTAACGGTCCTTTGTCAGTTATTGGTTTAAAAGCAATGTTTGAGAAGTTTGAGAAAACAGGTTCTCTAAATGTTCAGTCAGGCAGAGGACGAAAACAAGTATCACAGGATACAATCAAAGAAGTGGCAACGGCGATTGTCTACAGAGCACCAGACAATATTGCTACCACTTCCAGCGCTCGTGGAATAGCTCGGAATCTGGATATACCTTATTGTACGGTATGAAAAATCCTACGAAAGATTATCCACATCTATCCGTACAAGATCAGCCGTGTACAAGAGTTACGTCACACCGACCATGATAAGCGATTAACTTTTGCTCTCACTTTTCGTGCCAGAATGAAGTTGGATGATGCTTGCCCTGGAAAATCTTATGGGGAGACGAGGTCCACTTTTACCTGAATGGAACTGTAAATACCCAGAACTGCTGAATTTGTGATAACAAGTCACAAAGAGCATTCAAGGAAATTCCTTTGCATTCAAAAAGATAACTGTTTGGTGTGGTTTCACAGCAGATATGATCATAGGTCCATTCTTCTATGAGAACATTGCTCCTGTAACTTCTTCTGTTACCGGAGACAAATATCGCCAAATGCTAAACAACGTTGTTATTCCGGCACTCCAGCAAAGACAATGCCTGGAGAAAATCATTTTCATGTAAGATGGAGCCCCTCCACATATTACTTTGCGGTACAGCAGCTGCTACGACAGAAATTCAAAACAGAAAGAGTCATTAGCCGCTGTTTTCCAACTGCATGGCCACCTCGGTCCCCTGATCTTACACCCTGCGACTTTTGGCTATGGGGTTACCTAAAGTCCAAGGTCTATCACGGAGGTGTCCAGGACCTGGCTACGTTGAAGGATAACATATGTATTGGAGAACTGTACGGGAGATTCCTGCGGAATGAAAAATGGCGGCCACATCGAACCTCAGCTGGATGTGCTAAATAAACAGTAATTTTATTTCAATACTGATTATTCTTTTTGAAACTATTTTTTTCGAAAACACAGCGCCACATATTTCCCTGGCGGTGACTTTTGGAACTAAATTTCTTTTTCACGGAATCCTTCGTCTCCCGTCTTGTTTAATCTTCCTACAAAATTTGGCGCCATTCTCGCAATTAGATCGCGCTACAGAACACTCTGAGTACCGTCAGTTTAATTATGGCCACCTTGTATATGTATCAAATTTTGAACACATACTATTTATGACATGCTGAAACTGATTATGTAAAAAAAAATAGTTCTAGAAACCACCGATAAATGGCGCTGTACAACTGGTCATATGTTGAGTAGGCGCAAAAACACATTTTATATGAACGTACCAGACATTCATGTGACAAGGACCTTATCAACGCAGGGAATACGGCTAAATATGGTTCCCTTCTTGAAGATGTAAAATCTGCAGTCTGTGGTGAGCTTGTTCAATTGCGGATCGTAACGTGTGGACTGGGATGCTTCACACATGCAGAGTGACACATTTTTTAGGTCTGCCCAGGTTATCTGACGCCTTCGATAAAACAGATTTTTTAAGTGTTCCTACAACCAAAAATCACACGGATTAAGATCCGGAGAACGAGATGGCCAGGATGTCGGAAACGCACAGCTGATTGCTCTGACAATATTGAAACGTTACCGAAGAAACTGATGTACATAGGATTCAATGTATGGAAGCGCCTCATCTTGCATAAAGGTAATTGAGTCAAGAAACTGACGCTCTTGCAAATGGGGCACAGAAAAAGTTTCGAACATTCTTTTGTACATGTTGGCCGTTACAATGCGTGTCACGGTAGAGTTGCAAAAATCCGGTTTATTCCCGGGTTTATTTCCAATACACCCGGTTTATTCCAAGGTTTGTTCCCAAAAGACCTGGTTTATTCCCAAAAACCCGGTTTATTCCCAAAAAAACCGGTTTATTTCCAGGTTTAAACCGGGTTTTTTCTAGCCTTTGCAACTCTATGTCACGGGGACATTGGGAATAGCCTGTTCGAAAAAGTAAGGTCGAAAAATGAATGTGGCTCTGAATTCACACCAGACTGTAACTTTCGGTGAGTGGACTGGAATCTCTTAGAAGGTACCGGGGTTTTCAGTTTCCCAAATGCTACAGTTATGGGTGTTCACTGTTCTACTGAGGTGAAAATAGGTCTCATCCCTCTACAGAATCTGCAAGGGACATGATGCATACATGTCAACTATTCAACTTTTCTTTTTTCACATTTTCGTTGTATAGCGCGATCTATCGGTATTTCTGGAACTACATGTTTTTGCGTAATTCGTTTCCCCATTCTTGAATACTATGTTCAGAAAATTTGACGCCTTTACCCTGACTTGGTCGATATATAGGAACGTCAGAGTAGGCGTGTTTTAATTCTGGCCACCCGGTATATATATATATTGAAAATTAACAGCAAAATAGCTAACTACTGCGTAAATGAGACTTCTTTTATCTCCCTAACTAACAGTGTGTGCGTGGAAGGTTATCAATCCTGCAGTTTCTCTATGTTTCTGGTATCGAGTGTGTGTATTTACGAAACAAGATTTTGAGTTAAGAATAATTCAAAATATACAAATGTCGTTCTGGATGTGGTTCGTTGAATATGTTTTTAATGTGGGTAGTTTGACGGGTTTCGAACAATACCTATGTATCTTTGAGTTTTACCTTGATAAATCGAGCTGCCATTTCGTATAAGATAGCACTTTCCCATACGCATGAAACTCTCTCACGGAATTCGCATTCAGTAAATTGAAAGTTTTATGTTAATGCAAGTCTTGTTGAAGTATTATTTTGATTTAAAAAAAATTCTATTGTATTAAGAATTAGAATGACTGATTAAAATATCTGTGTGTGTGCGTGGTCGCCTCCAGACGGCCGTTAGTTAAACATAAATAATGTGTTTTTTAACTATAATTGCGTACACAGTAAAAAAGAGAAACGTTTCTTGGTATAGTTAGAAGGTTTACGCCAATATAATATAATTTCTTCCTCGTTACTTTTGGCTCCAGAAAGAGCTCTTTTATTAAAAGAAAAAAAAAACCTCAGAAATTTAAAGAAAAATTTCGAAAACAAAAGTTGCTTTTGTGGTCTGTACTTTTCTGAAACTTTTTCAAGTAATTTTTACAGTGTATTAATCAAGTTTCTCAATCCAGTATCAACACAAAATATTGTTTTTAGGGTTCCGTACTTAAAAAGTAAAAACGGAACCATTATAAGATTACTCCTGTGCCTGCCCGTCTGTCTGTCTTTTTCTCGTAAACTGTGGAGAGTGGAAAGTTCAAACTTGGGAAAGTTATAAAGTCTTTTTACCCTCATATTTTCATATTATTAGCGGCAGACAAATATTTTAAGGAAAATTTAGGGGGTTAATTAAGTTTCTTTAATTTTTTTTTGTGTGTATTATGTATCGTATAAAGGTATCGTAATACTGAACTAAAAAAAAATAATTTTAGGTATTATATTTTCAGAGATATCGTCGACAATGCATTTGAAATATATGCCACCCCCTCTATTTCCGAATCTACTGAAACTAAAGTTATGAAAAAATTAGGAGTAGTAGGAGTTTATTGCAGGAAAAGTATAGACACTTTCCTAGGTAACATAGTTTTTGAGAAAATCGCATTTTCAAACTATACATTTCCGGTTTTAAGCGAGGGAGTTGACGGGCGGTCGAGGTATCTATCGACGCAGAATCATCCAAGGATATTTGATGATGATTTTCGAAAAAAAAATGTCCGTAATTAGCTGCGATATTAATTAAGTTACTTAAAAATATCTCTTTTTATATATCGTGTAAGGTATCGTTGTAACATCGCTGTAAGATCTTGTAGCATCGAACTCAAATATATATTTGTTTTAATTTTAAGTATTATATTTGAGGAGATACCGTCGAAAGTATATTGGAAAAATATGTCCCCGCCCCTCCTATTTCCGAATCTACTGAAACTAAAATTATCAAAAAATTAGGAGTAGTAGAAGTTTATTAATTAATAAATAGTAATTAATACATTTACTGTACAGAACCCTTTAAGCGCGAGTTATACTGGTACTTCACTGATTATTTTGCATGCAATCAATTTTTAAATAAACAGTTTCAGCTGCGTAACTGAATTTATACATACAAAACTAACACAATAATTTTATTTTATGCTGTTAATTTAGTATGTTTGTCTGTTGAGCATGAAAATGTTTTCTTTAGAATGAAAAGCATCCGAAACACCGATATTTTGACATATGATATCGTGGACGGCGTGTTGAGAAAACTGAATAATACACTGCAAAGCTACTTCGTATTTTTTAGGAAATTTCGAGCAGCAAAAAAGATTTCCAGATATGTTTGTTTTAGAAATGCTTTTTTAAACCTCGGATATCTATTGCTATCTGAAGTTTCTAAATATGAAAGAACGCTTTTTGGAATCGTGGATAACTTGGAAGAGTATCGGAGTATTGTATATCCGTAAAACTTTATGTTACATTGCAGAATAATTTCTCTATTTTACAATGAATTGCATTTAGTCTTTACACATGGATCAAGAGGTGCAGGCGCTAACATTTTATATCTAAGTATCCGAGGTCTGTACACATGGATACAACCAATTTCACAGCACATTTTTTAATTTAATGTCGTCGATAGGAGATGATTCATGGTGAGAAAAAAATATTTTCATTATTAAATATTTCGTTAAAATAATATTTATTTACTTTATCACTTTTTGGAAGTACAATATGGTATTTTATATGATAAACATTGGTGTAGATTTTTAAAAAATATGTAACGAAAAAAAGCTTAGTTAGACAGACTTAATAGTCGTTTTAGGATTTACTCTATTTGACTAAAAGACAAAGATAAACATTTAGATTCCATACGGCTGATTGCTCAAAGATTTCGCAAAAATACAAGTAGCAAAACCCATCACGGAGTAAAGTATTCCTATCTGAATATGTTTTGGAAATATAATATAAACGGCTTGAAGTTTAGAGAGATATTAACTTTCATCTAAAACGGCTATTTATATTTCTTCTTGTATTTCAAAAAACAATCTAATTAAATATTTTTAATATATGCTAGTTTGAAAAGATTTAATTATCAAAATGTTTCAAAAATGTATTAAAAATATTCTGAAATCAATCTGCAAAGGTTGTATGTTATGTATTCTTGCTAAAGCTTAAATATCAATTAGAAATAGTAAATTAATTTATCCATTAAGATTTTATTTCCGATTCATTATCCTTGAATAAATAAAAATTACATGGCCGGCGAGAGCATATGTAGTTCCTTTGAGTTACCTAGAATTTGACACGATAAGATAAAATAAATAACGTTTATAGATGATCATTTTTATTAAAGCACTTGCTTTCATGTTTCCTGTTATCTCTTAATATTTATTTGTTGAGTTCATGTTATTTTTTATTTTAGCGAATATAGTTTATTGTTATCTTTTGTGCGTACGAAAGTAGTAAGTATGTTTATTAACAGAATTTTTAAGTCTTTATGTTTAAGGGAAGGCCATGTACCTCAGTCTTATTTTGACATTTGATTTTTCATTTAATTAAAATAGATAAATAAAGAAATATAAAGCTATTTGCTAATTATTTATGATATTCTGCATCCTTCATAATTTTCTTGAACTCTAATATTAGTCCTATCGTAGTTTTTTTTTTTAATTAAAAAAAATAACAATCTTAGAACCAAGATACAACACCCATGTTGTACCTTGGCCCTAAGCTCGTTGTACCATGCACCATGCATAATTTTGCAATGACAAAAAAACTTTTTTATAATGTATTTGAAATAACTTTTAAAAGTAAATTTAATAACAGATTTACCATAAATGCATATTTAAAGTTGTTTTAAAGTAATACAAAACAGAAGCTGTAGAGTGAGGAGGGAGGCATAATATAAACCACAACGGATATCAGTTTCGTTTTAAGTGTTTTATTATATGTTTTATATATATATATTTTTATACATGTTTGTTTTATCACGATTCAAACTCACCAAAAAACAATTGCACCAATACGTCAAGATTATTTTTGAAAAACTGATACTATACCAGGAAATACACAAAGAATTTTTCTGTCTTTTTCAGTAAGACTGGATTCATGCAACATGTTAATGATTTGTTCTCGACAGACTAAAACACACATAATTTTCCTCAAGTATGAATTCTATTCCATTACTATTCAAATGTTTCACAGATACAACAACATTCTCTTCTTCACCATTATAATCACCTATACACATTTCTCTCCACAAGAGGTGTACACATATATCGAGTTAAGTTTTGAATTCCTACCATTAATGATACGAAGACAAACTTTCCTGGAATAACATTTTCATTTCATGGCTTTTAACAGAATAATATGTAACAGTGTTGTACTTTGGACCTGTTCAAGGTATAATATTATTGTTAAGTTCAAGGTACAATACTTAATGACCTGAAAAATAATGACTTCTCACCCTTTTCTAGTTAGGCTTAACATGATTTGAAACTCATGTTCATAATGCCCAATAATTACTCTTCCATGCATGTCTTTGAATTTAAAACAAATAACTGTTTGTAACAAAATATAATGGAAAATTGCAGCTTTAAAAAAATTACTTTTTGATGATCAATGTTTCTTTTTAGCACCTATCTGCAACATGTGCTGACTATATTGAAGAGACTAACAGCTAGGTGTCATCAAGTGGTATATATCACAACTACATTAATTAGTTTTATACAAATCTAATAGATAGAACTAAACATTGTGTAGGTCCAAGGTACATATATGTTCAAGGCACAACACTTTCCCTACTTTAATCACGTTCATCATATATATTTTTATTTTAATGATAATAATTGATTTTCCTATATAATTGAAAAATTGTGCCAAACCACGTCAATAAAAATGGTTACACAACCAAATTGAAATTGATTTAAAGAACATATGACTTAATTAATAGATTATTACATACTTTTATTTTTTTTTTTACCTTTTGAACTTTTAAGAGTAGATATATAAAAAGAATACTGAACGATTGTAATAAATGCGAAGTTAAAACAATAAAAGAATGTTTATGAAAACAAATAAAATTTTAAGTATATGTTTAAACAGCACGTATCCATCATTATGGGTAGAGGATGCCCACAACATAGTAAGAAACACACTCTTGAAAATTAGCGTCTTCATGAAGAGCAAGAAAATTCAAGTGAGAGTCTGCAGTTTAATTCTTATAGCAATACGTAAAAATTGCTGAAATACAACGTCTGAGAAAGGCTCAGTTTATTGATATTATATACATATTGTGACGTCGTCAAAATTTATGATGGCGAGATAGTTTTTTTTTAAAATAATTTATTTAACGAGGTACAGCTACACAGACTTGAAAATTCAAACTACCATTAGGGAATAGAGTGAGAATGCACTTCCAGAACTTGCAATAGCTCCATTCTCAGTTTAAGATACTGGCCGAATATAATCAAATACTAGACTGCTTCTCTATCATTTGCGTACATGCAGATCCCACTAAGATGATCGCTTCTTAGTCCAAAAGAAAGCTCTTTGCTACCTGCCCTCTCTATGATCTAGGACTAATGAAGGAAGTATTTATATATAAGTTCTTTAGATTTTAAATCGAACTCGAAATATCAAGTTATTACAAGTAGTCATTAATTTATAGAAGTATAAACTGCCTGAAGAAGAGTCTATTTAAGATGTTTACGACCTTTATAATGTCAATTTTAAGTAGTGCTCCCTATAAACGTTTATACGAGTATATGTATAATACGTATTATACGAGGTACTCATTTTGGATACGTATGATACGACCAAGGCGGTTATACATATTATACAAAACAGTGTATACGGTACAACGTATATACGGATCTTACCCCAGTGGTTAAACGTATAAACGTTTAAACAGTTTTCATCCATTGCGTGAAAAAATATGATTTTTCTCCTGCTGGTCTACGGATCAGAGACATTGAGAAACACCCTCTCGAGTCCTGCATTCACAATGGCATATAACAACCATAATGGCAAATTTAAGAAATATAAAACAATTTAAATTGCTCTAGCAAATTTATATAACATTTTATCACATAATTCAATAAAAATTAGAAGTAACATAAATTAATTAAAATATTTAAAGAGATAAATAACAAGAACCTATGTATGAAACATATTATGCAGATTGCTACGGTAATGCCATGATTTCCAGCTTTTTCTCCGTTCAGTGACGTAAGACTGATGACGTCCATGCGCATTAAAAGTAAATACGTATATTTGAAATATGCGTATACTTGAATTATACGTTTAACTGGTATACGCTTATACGTATTCAGATACGTTTAAACGTATAATTTTATGTATACGTATTTTAAATATACGTATTATACGTATATACGTAAATCGGTTAAATGTATAACTGAAATACGTATCGCGTCAGGAGCACTAGTTTTAAGAGTTGAAGTGGAATTAAAATAGCCCATATAATGTTATGAGGCTCTGATATATGACAAATCAGACTGTCTGGTGCATTCTAGAATTTCCTAATAAGGGGTATTAAAAAGTTCTTTAATTCTCTTCGAGACCATGGTTGCTGGTATAGATGCATTTTTTTTCATCAACAAAACTTACATACGGTATATTTGTTTGATACCAGTAGTACTGAAAAGTAATATTTATTTTATTTAGATAGGGCATTTTCGTGATTTATTAAGTAAATATAATTCTTTAAAAAAGAGTGGTTTAAAATGAATAAATTTCGGGTATCGCTAAACCCGAAGCGGTTAAATGAAAGGTATATTTAACTTATATAGTGATGGGCATAATGATTTATTTTAATATCCGAATGATTTGAAATAATGGAATTATCTGAAAAAAATTGCAAAATATAGATGACATTCATCCTTATGATTAATTCTCATTTAACGTTCTAAGATCAAGGAAAATTTCTTTAAATCTAGGGAGATTTATATATATGCCTAGATACCTTTAAGAATTTAGGAAATTTCTAGGGAAATTTTGGAAAAGTAGAAATACTCTCCTAAAATTATGGAAAAAGAGCATTTTTAAGCCACTTTTAAATATTTCTTGAGTATTACACAAAAAGACTTCAGAGTGACAGCAGAAAACCAAATGACTCAAAATAACTCAGGTAATCCATTATTTTAAATTTTCATATTCTCCTTGAGCTTGTGCATAAGGGAAAGTGACCTAAAATGATCCCCTTAAGGGAAAAACTTGTGAAAAATAACATAACTGTTTAAATAAATCTTTTGCCTTTGCTAAAATGTTTTATACTATATAAACATATTTTAATAATAATTTAAAACCAAATTGAGTAATGAAAAAAAATAGATTTTTTGAAATGTGTCCAAAGGTTCATTTTACCCTCACCAAAAGGGCAAAATGATCCTTCATTTAAAAATAGTTGTAAATTGTTTTTTATCGGTAAAAACTAGGATATAAAAGTAATTATGGCAGTGCATAAGTGTAATTCACATCTAGATACATACTTCATTAATATATTTCTTTTAATTGCTAAAAGGTGTAAATTAACAACATAAAATAACTTTTATTAGGTTATTTGACATGTTTCGGCTCACTCCGAGCCATTTAAAAGAAATGAGATAGTGATGAACATGTGAGCCGAAACATGTCAAACAACCTAATAAAAGTTATTTTATGTTGTTAATTTACACCTTTTAGCATTTAAAAGAAATATATTATTACAAGGTGTTATAAATTATTATATTGTTATACTCCATTAAGTAAACCAAGCCATATTTCTGTACATGAAAGACTGTATATCTAAATAAATACAGTATAAATATCTAAATAATATAAAGTTAGTGCTTACCTTATAACAGATGTTATAAAACCCAATTTTTCAAAGAATTCTATTCAGACGATTAATACTGCGATCGCTTGAATACCGCCATTGTTTCCTCTTCACTTATTACAACTAGTTTATGTGTTACCCTGTAGATAGCGCGACCTGTCTGGAAGAAAACATATGTGGATCGTTTTGCCCACTAGGATCATTTTAGGCCACCTTCCCCTAAATACAAAATTAGGTTAATAGCAGTGTGTTGGATGTAGTCATCTAAAAGTTTAACGCTTGGGCTATATGCCACTGAAGCAATTTTGCATTTTTCTTTTCTTTCTTTTTTTAGATGTTGCTCTTTACCTATTCAGAAATTTCTTTTAAACAACTACTTTTAAATATTAATATTACTTAAGAAAATAAATAGTTCTTAAATATTTAAAAAAATATATTTTGTCAAAAACGCTGCACGAATTCCATTACATTAAAATATATTATACAACTGTTAAAGACATACAATTTCAGTACTTTCATAATTTTCATTCAATAATATTTGTAAAACATAAAAACCTATTTTATATTCATACACTATTTTCTGTCAAATATTTAATGCGTTAAAATATTTTGAGATGCACATCTTATAATTGTGTTATAGGTATTTTCATAAATGTTTAAAAATATATTTGTTACAATGCTTAAAGAGAAAGTTCTACTTTCAGATAAATTCTATGCAGATAAACATTCTAAGAATATAAGCTATAGTTCGTATATAATAATTACGAAAAATGCATGCTGATATCAAATCTGAAACTGATAGCAAACGTTTAAGTTCTTAATAAAGATATTTTTTTCTTTAAAGTATAAATCTGAAAGTATTAATATTATATATCCCTTGAAACAGAATTTGCAATGTTAAATGCTTTTTCCATAAATGTTTCGATACATCAGTTATTTCTGAGATATTCATTATTGTATTTAAACATTTCCATGCATTTTTGAAGATTTTACAAAGACTCATTGTGCTTCCAGCTTATTTTGAAATCACCGAAATTAAAAGAGATGCGCTATTGTAACTCCAATACACTTGAATTTAAAGACTGAAATAAATAGAATAGCACAAAGACAAGAATACATCAGGAAGCTGCTCTCAGCTGAAATAAATTCCTATTATATTTTAAACACAATACGCGTAAAACACAATATAATTTTCATCTTAAAACTTCCCTTAATGTTTATTTATTATATATTTTTCTTTTACATCGCCATGTTTGTTATTTTATTTCTTCGAATATATTATCCCAGAATCACTTTTAATTTGCAATTTTAAACTAAATAATGAGAGAAATGTTATAAATATAATTCAATTATTGGTTGTAAATGCTTATGTTATGTTTTAATCATACCAACAATTCATATTCATCAGGGTATACTTTTACAAAAGTTCAATTAAATACTTCTATTGTATAAATAAAAATTAAATTTTTTTTAATTATAATGGATCTTTTATAAAATTGGGAAATTTTAATGGAAATGTTTATAACATTGTTATCCTGTATTTAATTTTCTATATAGCAATTCTTAAAGAACATTGTAGTATCAAACCAAAAAGTGCTACTCTTAAGAATTATTTTAGTATGGCGTTTTAGTTCTATAACAAATATAGTATATAAATTTTAAAATATATACTTGAATATTCATAATTTATATTTAGAAGTTACATACTATTCAATTCATATACTCATAAAATATTAGATTTTAATGTTGAATTTCCTGAAATAAAAACATTAATTAATTGAATTTAAAATCATATGAAAAGTTTAATTATATTGTTTATATTTTTATTTTTATAGCCATACCTTATTACATTTAAAACTTACACTTTCGTTCAAAAAATGCATGTGCGCTAGTTTTTAGGCTTGGACAAAGTATAATTTATACGAAAATGTAATGTATGAGTTATTTTTTAAGATACTAAATAACCGATGTTCTGATTTAATATTGATTGGCTCCTTTTCAAACAATTTATATTTCACTAACTATTCGAAATTGATAGCATTTTTGCATTTCCACGTCTTTTGGCATTCTAAGCTTAAATATCAGATGCGTTAGTTACAACTTTAGCAATAAATTGCAAACAGAAAAATGATGATGAATTTTGAGATTTCCACCAATGTGATTAAAGATAGATTGATTTCTTTTTTATGAGACAATTTTTTTAGTTCCAGTTGTCAGAGAAACCACTGACATGAAATTTACGAAATACATTTATGCACATTAGGCCGACAATAAAACACCTGAATGCACGTTAATTCTTCATTTTGTGCTTAGAGTATGCTGTTATTGTTAGCAGTAACGAATTTCACGAACGACACGGAAGAGGGGAACAAATCCTCAGGCATCAAAATGCCCTATGGATGAATTGGGATTTTATGCTTATACAGTAGAACCTATGTTTAACGAAGTTGCTAAATCCGGAAACAAAACTTCGTATAATAGAGATTAGTTATTAAAAATAGCTAGTTAGTAAATATCTAATAGAAAGTTATCAGAAATGGTGTTAGTGTACAATTAGAGAAGAAAATGTTTTTATGCTGAAAAGTAGTCTGTTATTTTTTGCTGGACTTCAGAAGCACTTTCGTATTTTCCATAAAATAACTCTCATCTTTGCAAGGAATTGAAAACGTCATCTGCTACATTTTTTTGAAGTCCGTGTCTAATTTTTTCAATCGCTTTGATCATGTCCTCGTACGAAGTTTTAAGGAGACATTCCCTTTTCTCTTCTTCATTTTCCTCGTCGTCAACTTCGTCTAAATCATGATTTTTTCGTACACATTCCAAAATATCAGCATCATTTGGATGTTTAGCGATACATACATCATTGTCAATTTTTAGATAGTCTTCAAAATTTTCATCTTCAGAAATTGTTCCATATTCTTTGAGTTTTCTCCCTTTTTCCTTTAAGTCAAATAGCGGCTATTCGTCAGCCTCTTCACAATCTTCGACCAGCTTTCGAAAAACAATTTTTTATTGCTGTTTCATTGACATTATTCCATGATTTGCTCAATTCAGACATTTAAAAAAAATGCGGTTTCATCCGCATTGAAAATGTTTTCAGGAGATTTTTTTTCTTCCGAGATATTTTTCAAAACTCCTTGTTTCTACTGATCACTATATTCATCGATTACAATCTTCATCGCTTCACTTTTTCCGCATATTACCTTACCCTTTATTCCGTCATGTTTTTTTAAATATATCCAGCCAGCCATTACTTGTGTTGAATTCCAACAAGATCCAAGAATTTTGCATATTCGACAATATTTCCTTAATTGTTGGACCAGATAGTGTCACATTTTTATCGCGTATCAATAAAATTCACTACAGAACAGCTTCATCCACATCGTCGTACAAGCTTATTTTAAGCCATTTCCTACCAGTGCTATAGTGGACTACTATTTCACTTTGTTTTAAAATTGCTTCACGATTTATTATAATTATTGATAAACTGTTTGCAGGAATACCAAATTTTAACGCAACATATTTTTTCGTGATTCCGCTATCAACATCCTCAAACACTTCCACTTTCTCTTTAATACTAAGACACCCTACCCTCTGTTAGACATTTTTTAAATCACGAAACGTGTTGAAATTTAAAGTTAGGAACTTGACATCTAACTGACTGATAATTAAATTTTAATATATCTCCTTCAGACTGTTTTGTTATAAACATTTTCAACCCCACCCTTTTATTGGTTATTTAACCTGCTTCGTTTGGCAGCAGGGACGAATAGTAAAAGCAATTTATATTATTAAGAGAACAAACAACTTGATTCCAAGTAGTGGTAGACATTCGTAGAATATGTGTAATTTGACAGCAAAATGATATATAGTGAATGGACTGCTGAAGTGTTGGGAATGAGGAACTGTTGAAAAGAAAAATAAGATTCGCAAGAAAATTTCTGTATTGAATAGTCGTCGTGCGATTTCGTTAAACAGAGGTTTTGCTTCGTTATACGGAGGTTATTTTACGTGTAATTATTTTCAAATTTCAAAGTTCCGGATATAAATAAGCTAAATAGAAGTACGTTAAATAGAAGTTCTACTGTATATTGTCAAAATTGCAACTTCTACCCCAGAAGTAAACAATATTCCCTCTGAAGCTGTAAAAGTCCCGCCGCGCCAGGAGAAAATTACCTGAATTCAACACTTAGATCAAGGATTGTTAATAAAACTTTCTTACATGAACAGTGAATCAGCAGCCGAAAGTTTCGCACAGCGAAATGTCTCAAAACAGAAAAAAGTTGAAAATTGTACGTCAAACGTGACAAATGAGGTGCGTTTGTACTATAGCTAGTTATATAAATATTCAGATCTTCATGATTTTTAATTCTGTGAAATGAATTATATCGTCAGCGGATCAATTTCTGTAATAAAATAAGTATCTCGGTCTCTTGACGATTAAACCTCGGAAGCTCCTATAATAAAAAAGCAACGATTTTATAAAAAAAAATCAAATTTCTTAATAAATATTTTTATTAATATCTTCTAAAATTTTGATTCAACTTTCATGAAAATTAAAATGTCTCGACAAAATTCTGCAAAGATAATATATCTTAAATTTCAAACAATTCGTTTGGGTAGTTTTTGCGTTGTTATATGCGGACAGACGGACAGACGGACAAACAGACAGACAGACAGACAGACAGACGGACGTACCAGACGACGACAATAGGTGCTACGTATTTATATAATTACGAACGCTCCTAAAAAGTGTCCCTTTCAACTCAGGGTATGCTGAAACTTTCCAGACGCTGTCCTGTAATATTTTACTTATTTATTGAATTTTATTACTAGCTTTATTTTCGTATATCAGCTTCATATTTCGGCTAAGCGTCTTCTAGCGGTAACTTTCAAATCTGAAACTTTTTTCTATTAAAAAAGAAAACGAACTTTTTCTGATCTCATTTAGATAAATCGCGTTTATTAACCATCATTTATTTAGTTTTAATTAATTTTAAAAGGTGTAATGACCTTTTGACGAACCCAGTATATAGGGAAAATATGGTGATCCTATTAAAGCTTTACGAAAGATTTCATGAATGTCGTGGTATGGAACATGAAAATAAATTTATTACATTAAAAAAAGCCCAATACGTATAAGATCAGTATAATATACCCCATCCACAAAAAGCATAAAACTCTAAATATAAGGGAATGTATTTGAAATAATTTTTTGCTTCTCAAATCTAGACTAGAACAGGGAAGATTTCTTTTCTTTTTGTGTAAATTTTGTTTGGGATTTCTTTTCTTTTATATACCTCTTTAAATGTCTCGAGTTCCTTAAACAGAAAGTGTTTTAAATAAAACCAAAAACGTGACTTAAAAGACGTTGTAGATAACACATGTATCTTTATTTGTCTGTATGCTTTTAAGAGGAGATTGAGGAAGAAAACTGTTTTGTCTGATATCTTAGAATAAATAACATTCTTAACATAAATTAATAGATTAACTAAGAATAATTTTTACAAAATAACTTGTGATTCCGATTTTTTTTTCTTGGTTACATTAAAAATTCAACAAATGTTTCTTCTGTTGTGTGTTCGTGAATTTCGTTTCTATCCCACTTTGTTTTGAATAAGAAACACATTGCCGTATAATTTTAAGTTTTCTTGTCAATAATGCATTTTTTATATAAAATAATTGAAAAAATATTACGTAACTTTTTAATGTTTATATTTTTAGCATTTATCTTAAATTGTTTATAATTTTATAAATAGTAACTGAATTGCTAATAATTTTGAAAGATGTATAGTTACGTCTAAACTTTAAAGAAAATAAATCGATTTTACAGAAAAAAGAAACACAATTCTTAGCGTTGAAAGAATTATTATAGTTTAAAATTGTTAGTGTTATTTTCTCAGTAGTCAGTAATTTTGCGCTTTCTAAAGCAATATAAATTATAAATTCAACTTTCGGAACAAAAGATAGGTAAGATATTTGCTTACCTCTATTTTCCAGCAATCGTCCTCACTATACCGCTAGGCCATGATCGCCAGAATTTGTATTAATCCATTATGCTTTGCACACACTCACTATATAAATCCTTGGTATGTAGGATATCCATGTAACTGATTAAGTAATGTTAAAATATTATTAATTAATAAAACATATTCATAATACTGTTAAATTATTTAATTTACATAGCTTACATTTAATAGTTACATAAAATTTAATTTTAAACATTATTTCAATTTAAGTTTAAGGGAAAACGACATAATGTCCGTTTCCATCGCGAATTAAAAAGAATCTGTTAAAGTTCTATAAAGCAGAGATGCAACAGTCTTAGTCCTTATATAGTGACATCATTTTTAAGTTCTTTCATTGGATGGTAATGACGTAAAGTCAATTTACGTCACTAATACGTATTTTAGTCTTTCACTTCCTTGTTCAGAGCACGTGCTGTAAAAACCTCTTCATCTTGCATCAGGCACTTTCATTTCCTGTTTGAAATTCTAGATAATTACTTTTTATCGGGATGAGTTTTTAAATGATGTAAATAAACTGTCATAGAAATTAATTCCGGATATTAATCTTTTGACATATTACCAACAATCTCCTCCTTAATCTCTGGAATTTGATTTCTTAAGTTTAAGTTATTTCTGTGAATTTCAAAGATAGGTTTGGGAGTGGGCTTGGTTAGGATGTCCGCTATCATGTTCTTTGATTCACAGTAATTTAGATTAATTGTACCATTGTCCTTTAGGTGTTTAATGGAATGATACCTTATATCAATGTGTTTCGTGCGACGGGTGTATTTTTCTGATTCGATCATTTTTATGCAGGACTGGTTGTCCTCATGCATAGTTATGGGTAATGTCTGTTCTAAGTTAAATTCTTGTAAGAGTCTAATTAACCATAAAATTTCTTGTGATGCATTTGCTGCTGAAATATACTCGGCTTCAGCACTTGACATGGCTATGCATGATTGCTTTTTGCTGATCCATAAAATTGGGTTTTTCCCTAATAAAAATAGGTTTCCGCTGGTGGACTTTCTAGTTTGCACGTCTCCAGCCCAGTCTGAGTCACAGTATACTTCAAGAGTTGGTTGCTGTGTTGTATTTATTTCTAATTTAAAGTTTTTAGTGTGATTTAAATAGGAAATCACTCTTTTAGTTGCTTTCCAATCCTTCTGTGAAGGGTTTTCGTTTTTTCTACTTAGGATGTTAATCGCAGCTGAAATATCTGGTCTTGTGACAGTTGAGATATATAAAAGTGCGCCAATTGCCTTTCTATAATCGATGTTTGGTAATGGTATTTCTTCGTTATCAAAATTTAAATAGCCTGTTTCCATGGGCGTTTTGTATGGTTTCGCATCTTCTAATTTAAATTTTCTAACTAATTCTTCAATTTTACTTTTTTGATTCAGTTTATATCCTTCGTTTGTTTTTTCAATTTTAATCGCTAGGTAGTAGTTTAATTGACCTAAATCCTTTAGTTCATATTCAATCTTAAGTTTTTGTATAATTTCTTTAATTTCATTTTCTTTTGCTGATATTAATAAATCGTCTACATAGACGATAATATATGCTTTACTGTTTTTAGTATTACGTATGAATAAACACGTGTCTGATGTTGATGGTTTGAAATTTAACTTTTCTAATGATTCTGAAATTTTTATGTGCCAGGCTCTAGCTGCCTGTTTTAAGCCGTATATAGCCTTATTTAATTTGCACACTTTGTTTTCATGATTAGGTTTGACATAGCCTTCCGGCTGAGTGATGTATATATCCTCATCTAAATTTCCATACAAAAATGCTGTTTTTACATCGACATGATTTACGTCTAGTTTATGATAGGCGGCGGCTGCTAAATAAGTTCTAATTGTAGTATGTGAAACCACTGGAGCAAAAGTTTCATAGTAATCAATACCAAAATTTTGCGAATAGCCTTTCGCCACTAAACGCGCTTTATATTTTTGTATTTTTCCTTTATCGTCTAATTTTGTTTTGAAGAGCCATTTCGAACCTATTATTTTTGTATTTGGCGGGGGGTCAACTAATGTCCAAGTTTTATTTTGGTTGTGAGATTCTATCTCCTCCTGTGTCGCTTTGATCCAGTTTTCTTTTTCTACTGTGTTTTCCATGTTTATTATTTCCTGCCAATTTTTCGGTTCGTTAATATTTTCATCTTTAACCAAATAAATTAGTCTATCTGGGGGAACCCCTTTATTTACTCTATCTGATCTTCTTGGTTCGGTTTGGTTTAGTTCAGATTCATTCTGATTATCATTTTCATTTGAAATTTCGATTTTTATCAGATTTGGGTTTTCCGATTTTTCGTTTTCGGCATTAGTGTTTTCATCTAAATTTAGTTCTAGCCGTTTTTCTTTATTTGAATTTATCGGATAGTTTTCTAAGAACTTCACCGTTCTGGCTATAGTGATATCTTTGCCGCTCGTATAGATACGATATCCTTTGGAATAATTATCGTATCCCATGAAGATCCCTTCTACTGCTTTATTATCTAATTTCTGTCTTTTTTGCTTGTTAATATATGCATAAGCTTTGCAGCCAAAGACTCTTAAATATTTTAGATTTGGTCTTCTGTTTGTCCATAATTCATATGGAGTTTTTTCGTTGGCTTTAGTCGGCAGTCGATTTTTTAGGTGATTTGCGGTGCATATCGCCTCTCCCCAGAAATGTAATGGTAAATTAGAGTCACTTAACAATGTTCTTGTCATTTCAATTAATGATCTATTCTTTCGTTCAGCAATACCATTCTGGCTGGGAGAATATGGTACTGTTAGCTGTCGCTTAATTCCATTTTCTTTTAGAAAATTATCAATATTAGAATTTTTAAATTCTTTGCCATTATCAGTTCTGAGTTCTGTAGGCTTTTTGCCAAACTTATTGTTGACCAGTGCAACATATTCCTTTAATTTTTCAAATACCTCACTTTTATTTTGTAGTAGATAAATTATAGTAAATCTAGAGTAATCGTCTATGAAGGTTAAAAAGTAATTTTTTCCCCCTATTGTTGGAGTTTGAATAGGACCACAAACGTCAGAGTGCACTAATTGCAGAATTTTATTTGCTCTCAATTCCGTTTTCTTTGGGTAAGGTGCGTCAGTTAATTTTGCTTTAATGCAAGGCTCACATTCGGTACTATGGGATTAATTATTTATGTTTATTCCGCATGCTAATTCCTTCGTCATTAATTCTTTAATCGACGCGACATTTTTATGTCCTAATCTTCTATGCCACAGTTCTATGCAATTTTTATTTTTGCAATTAGTTATCATGTTTACGAAATTTTCATCTGTGTTTATGTTTGTTTGCTGAATTTCATACAGATTATTTTTTCTTATTCCTTCTAAGCGTATTGATCCTTCATATTCTAGAAAACATTGATTATTTTCAAATGTAATTTTGCATCCGTTTTTCGTAGCTTTAGCTACCGAAAATAAATTTGTTTCAATTTCCGGTACTAGTAGAACATCTTTTAATGTTATTTCATGTGTTCTACCGTCGGATGTTATTGTGATAATATTTACATTACCTGAACCATAGGATTTTAATTTATTGCCGTTGGCAATTACGACGTTGGTATGTTCTTTATTTGTAAATTCATAAAATAAATTTTCATTATTTGAAATATGGGAGGATGAGCCAGAATCGATAATCCATGCGTTATTTTTCGATTTGTTCGTTAAAAATGCGCAATTTTTCTTTTCTTCGGTTCCGAAATAAGCTGTGCTTTTTTCTTTCGGTTTATTTGAGTCCGCGCTTCTCAAATTATTTTCGTCTTTTTGAAAGACTAGCGAAGAAGAGAAATGTTTTTTGTTGTTTTGTTTAAAATTATTTGTTTTATGTTTGTTATGCCAGCAATTAACTGTGTTGTGATTTTTTAGTCTACAAATCGTGCAGTATTTTTCTTCTTTTTTAAAACCTGTGGTTTTAAATTTTCTTTCAGCTCTAAAGGCTTTGTTCGAATTATCACTGTTATTAGAATGCTCGTTTCTTTTATTAAATTCGTCTGTTAATTTACTCTTTATAAATTCTGGAGTTAATTCCTCTTCCTGTCTGGCTTCTAATGCGGTTATGAGGGTGTCGTATGAAGGAGGTAAAGAGCAGAGCAATAATGCTGAAATATGATTTGCTTTAATTTCTTCGCCTATGGCTGATAACTTATCAATAATTTCTAATATCTTTGTTATATGAGTTATCGTGTTGCCTCCTTCTGATAATTTCGTTCCGTAAAGTCTCCTGAGGAGAAAGAGTTTGCTAGACAGATTTGATCTCTCATGGATGTTTTTAAGCGTGTTCCATGTGTCCCGTGCATTCTGTAAATGCTTAATATGGGTGATTTGATTATCCTCAATACTTAAATTAATCAAGGCTCTTGCCTTTCTATCTTTCTTAGACCATTCCGGGGTTATTGGATTAGGTGGGTCGTCTGTGACAACTTCAAAGAGCTCTTCTCTTATCAAGAGCATCTCCACCTTGAATTTCCAGTTTGCATAGTTACTGGAATTTAATTTTTCAATTATACTTCCTTCTTTGAAGGTTGCCATTTTTCTATTTTAGAATATATCTAAAATTAATTAATTTCTTTTAAGTATTCGAGGATTCTAGGACACTTTTTTTATTTTTATTTTTATTTTTTATATACTTTAGAATTTTTCACGTCTCAGAATCTTTGTTAGTGTTATTTTCTCGGTAGTCAGTAATTTTGCGCTTTCTAAAGCAATATAAATTATAAATTCAACTTTCGGAACAAAAGATAGGTAAGATATTTGCTTACCTCTATTTTCCAGCAATCGTCCTCACTATACCGCTAGGCCATGATCGCCAGAATTTGTATTAATCCATTATGCTTTGCACACACTCACTATATAAATCCTTGGTATGTAGGATATCCATGTAACTGATTAAGTAATGTTAAAATATTATTAATTAATAAAACATATTCATAATACTGTTAAATTATTTAATTTACATAGCTTACATTTAATAGTTACATAAAATTTAGTTTTAAACATTATTTCAATTTAAGTTTAAGGGAAAACGACATAATGTCCGTTTCCATCGTGAATTAAAAAGAATCTGTTAAAGTTCTATAAAGCAGAGATGCAACAGTCTTAGTCCTTATATAGTGACATCATTTTTAAGTTCTTTCATTGGATGGTAATGACGTAAAGTCAATTTACGTCACTAATACGTATTTTAGTCTTTCACTTCCTTGTTCAGAGCACGTGCTGTAAAAACCTCTTCATCTTGCATCAGGCACTTTCATTTCCTGTTTGAAATTCTAGATAATTACTTTTTATCGGGATGAGTTTTTAAATGATGTAAATAAACTGTCATAGAAATTAATTCCGGATATTAATCTTTTGACATATTACCAACAAAAATACATTATACAACACACACATTAAAATATTTGTATTTTGATAAACCTTGCTTACAATCATACAGAACTTTTTTATCCATAGCATTTCACAGATTTGAGAATATAAATTACGAAGAAATAGAATGTTTTTTTTTAATTATCGATCTCAATTAAAAAAAAAACGTTTTGTTCCTGTAGAAGATAAATAAAATGAGCATGTTTTTCTCCTCACTGATGCAATTAACACGGCTTTTGACAAAATAAGATATAATCAATAATCTTATATAATATGAATAAGATATTTCCATTTAAATAACATTTTTCTGTGATCCCTATTTCGAGATTTAATAAATTTCTAAAGTTATTAGTAAATTTAGAAATTTCTAACGTTATATTTGTTAAATATTTCAAGATAGTAAATTTTAGATACATCTTCAAATAACTAAAATTTGTAAAACTTTCTTCATGAGAGATATTTCAGAAACAGAAAAAAATTAGTGTCGTTCAATAAACAACCGAAAAGATGCATAAAATAAAAAAATATGATTATAAACAAAATAATTGTATAAAATATTTAAATTTAACAAAGCAGTCTGAAAATTTTACTTTTTTATATAATTCCTCCGCTTATAATTGTATCTTAGACTTTTGAATGAAAAGTCTTTGAAAACTGAAAACAAACCTTATTTATTTCATTTTATTTTTAAATTTTGCGCGTATTACTTTTATTCTTTGACTACAACATTAAATTTCCACAAAAAAGACAAAGAAATTAGAAAAAATATGGATTACTGATTATTCTTGAATTGACTCCCTAAAAAAATTAAATTGGCTCTCTGTGGGGTTTACGCCCCACGAGGGAATGCATCACGGCTATGGGTATTTCAATCAGATGTGCGAAGTGGTGTATAAACGAGTACTTTTGGCAGCATAGATTCCCCTTTATTTTCCCCAGATATTTCCATCTCCTCCCGTAAAGCTGACAACAAACACTGATTTAGATCCTCCGTAGTTTGGAATGTACATGTGGGCTGTTGAATAATAATTACTGTGCACTTATCGTAGGTTCACCACATTTCACACAAAAAAATGTAAGTCTATTGATAATATTGTTGGATTATCGTTATTATTGTTAAAGTTATGAATGAATACTTGTGAATGGCTTGGAGTAAGTCATGCCGTATTTATGCCTGAAAATGTCAATTTCAACTCCAATTTCGTATATAAAAGTTGTTTGTTGATGTTTGCTCCATCATCTCTTAAAGCTTGTTGAGCTGGTAACAAATAACCCTCCAAAGACCACATAACTAAATAAAAAAAAAAACGGGAAGATATGCATTACGCATAGATTATTGAACACTTTCCAGCACTAAAAAGAATATTATTAAGAAGTTTTATTTTTTCATACAATAAAATGTACCATAGTCCTCCCTGAACAGAATACTTTTGTAAGATAAATACTACGCACTCCTTAATCACATGTTGTTGTGCCCTCAGTGATCCCTTTTAATTTCATTATGTATGAAGTGTCATTACATTATTCAAATGCATAACAAACTATTTTTCCCATAGATTATAATTGAATGGAATTATTTTGTGCGTCCCTTTAAACGAACTATAAATGCTACTAATTCTGTACTCCTGATAAAGCATGTTTTAGTCCACCTCACTGGTGTATATCAATTTCAGTATGTTTGAAGTAATGTTATATCATTAAAATGCATCGGAAACTATTTTTCCCATAGACCATAATATAACAGAATTCTTTTGTGTGTCCCTGTAGACGAGCTGTAAAAGCTAGACATTTAATTTTTAATAACAAACATACCAGGTATATTTACGAAAGTTAGAGCACGAACAACCGGCAGACGCCAGACAGCCAGACAGCCAAACCAAATTCCTAAGCATTTTTCAACTATGAAGGAAAATATACAAAAAAATCCCTGCGACCATAACATTAAAAAAAAAATTATGTAAAAGAAGAACTTTCCGTTCTATTTTTTCCCTTATAAATATTTCATCAAATATTACCGAGCGTGAATAATTCATCCAAAGATTCAGCGACCCGTTTTCAAATTAATTTTATGAGAACATTTGAACTTAATACTCTAAACGCATTCTTCAAATTTGACATTACATATAATCATTACTTAAAAACATTGTTATTTCTATTAATTTCGTAAAGTTATATAGAACAATTATCCGTATTGGGGAAATAATAAAATACGGTAAAATTTAGTAACAGTAAAGTTTTATAAAATTCATATTGATTCAAATAAATTAGTATTTACAACATAATAATTATTAATAAAGTATTTGCAAAGTAATAATTATTAATAAAGTATCTGATTTTTTAAAGATTTGTACTATAGTTTTTAAGGCTAAATACTATAAAATAAGTTGTAAAAAGAAATTAAAGGATTTCAGAAAACTATCTTTATCAAAACCTTATGAATGAAGCTTAATGCAGTAAAACACTATTTATTCAAACTTCAGTCAACCGAGTCGGTTAGAAATATCCTGATCGATATAAGGAAATGAAATAAAATCCAGTAAAAGAGATAGGGGAAAGTCGTCTAAAATTGGTACGGCTGATCAAATGGGGACGTTCGAATTTTCACTGATATCTGTTGCCATCTTAAGTTCCAACATGTTACTATCATTCATGGTTGCCAATATGACATTTTGAAATGTGCTGTTGACAATTTTCACTGATCCACAAAGTTTCCACAAAGTTTTCCACAGAGCTTTAAAATTTTAGCAGTTTTTCTTTCCGATTTTCGTAATAGACTGTATTGGAACTGTTCAAGTCATCTTGGAACATTCGAATTTGATAAGTATTGGAATGATTCTAATAGATTTTAGCTACATTTTGACATATTGCTTGATAAACTATCTTACATCTATACAGGGGGACGCCATATTTTTTTAGCATACGTCATTGTCTGCTAAAACGGAGACATTAGTGACACCACGGAATATGTTCCTGTATGCTTTAATTTTTGGACAAATCGGTGGTATTATAATTTTTATTAAGTTCTTTAATAATGCATGAACGTTTATTTGGGCATAATGCCTGATTGTAAATGTTGAAAAAGAAGTCTGGAAAAAGGGAAATGACAAGAAGAGAGGTAAAACTGTTATATTATCATCATCTCCTTATAAAGCAAAACTGGAAACTATAGAGCAGGAGAAAAATGATAAAAATAATAAGAAAAAGGGGCATTATTTAAGAAAACCAATAATCCTGATCCCACAACTCCTAACTCTCAAAAACTGAAGAAAAGAAACTTGACGCATCAGTGATATCATCTAATGTGTAAGAAAATGATAACGATGATGTTTGCATCTTCTGTAATGAACTGTACGTAAATTGAAAAGAAAAAAGAGGGTGGATTCAGTGTAGCAGATGTAAAGGTTGGGTACATGAAGCCTGTTCAAGTGCTGAAGACGGGAATGATAATTTCATGTGGGGGCTTTTGTGTACGATAGATTTTTAACAATAATAAAAATGATACTTTGGTTTGTATTATTTTTCTGTATTGACAACTTCATTTTATGATGTCCAATTAAACTTGTTTAATGAAATTTCGCATTAGGCTTCGATTTTATGTTATTACATATGTGTATCCCATTTTACCTTACCGGTCGTCCAAAACGGGGACTTCAAACATTTTCCATAAAAATACTTTTCTTGTCTTTTTACCAAACAGCCTTGAGTTCTGATGGTCTAGGAGTTACTCTAAAAGAAAATAGCTTGCCCGATTTTTTTCAGTTATATATATATTTTTTCGGTAGGCCAAAATACGTTACCTTCCGCATTTTGGACAACTTTCTCCTACATTGAAAAATCAATTGTATGTGTTCGTTTGTAAAAATAAAATTTTCTTGATATTTCCATTTAAATCAACGTTAAAATTTATATTTAATTGAAATTTATGTTTCGATAGTCCAAGACGATATTTATTGTCTCGGTTCAATAATTAAACCCCCCTTGTACATATCCAACTAACATAACTAAATATATGTAAAAACCGTAATTGTATTTTTTAACACTTTCCTACATAGTTGATTGTAAGACTTTCGAACATAGTCGAAAAGTTTTGCCTGACCTTATGTCCGCCCTCTCTGTCTCTCCGTGCTCTAACTCACGTAAATTAACTCGGATTGCTATGTAATTTATATATGTTATTGGGAATTACCATAGCAAGCTTGGTATCAAAAAGGAAGTGAGTAACGTTTATAGTACGTTTACAGGGGTACTCAAATAAATTCCATTAGAATATTTTCTATGGCGGAAACTCGTTTCCAGTGTATTTTAATGATGTTGCACTTTTTCGAACATATTGAAATTGATATACATCCCTGAGGTGCACTAGAAGATGTTTACTATAGAATATGGTGTGCATAACATTTATCGTTCATTTACAGGGATGCATGAATAATAATTGCTGGAAGTGCGTTTTCAATTGTAGTATGGGTTTTCACTTGTGATATGCAATTTTAAACTTAACTAACTTTTTGAATATTACTTGGTGCATATATTTACTATAGATCATATAGGTACTACACATTACAGGGTTATACAAAATAAGTCGAGTACATTTTCGCTTATTGACGAAAATTGCCGATGGGGATTTTTCATCTGCGCTATGCGTTTCCTAACTGAACTAAATTTTTGCACACTATGTAATATATATTCAAATCTATAGATCATATACAGGGCTGCACAAAATAATTCAAATATTTTTCAGCCTATAGATCAAAATTGCTGTAAATGGGTTTTCAAATCTGTTATGCCTTTTCCAATTTGTTTACTTAGACATCATCATTCAACTTATTAAATGGTGAAGTTTTGTTTCAATATTCTGAATGTGTTGTAAACTATTTCAAAATCTATGTTCGACACATGATTTCTCTTTCTTCTTATTAAACAAAAACTGAGTTAAGAAATTATTTCTTTCTCGATATAACATTTTTTGTTCGAATACCCCACTCATACAGTTTAAACGTATTTGGATTAGCTACAGAGTTCATTTTATCGGATAATTGGATTTTTTTTTTTTTAAATAACGAATATACATAAAAAATTTAATTTCTCTCACATACACTGTTATTTTTACCTTTATTTGTTAAAGAGATATTTGAAATAAATTAAAAATTAAAGTAATTTCTCATTTTAATAAGTGTGAGATAAGTTTTTTTGCTGTTATGTAATAATTTTAAAATGTTATGATAGTTATGGGTTTGTTTAAAGGAAATGATATACGCTAAATTATAATGAGAGAGAGTGAGGAAACTTATATTCTTAAAGAATATCATTTATAAAATTGAAGTTTTCAGCATATTTTCTTTAAAGATTTATTTTATGTATATCAAATAAATGTATTGTTCTTAACATGTATTATTTTGATATTGATATTTCTTATAGCTCTAAAGTATTTTCGTTTTTAGCACTTTCCAACCTAGTTGAAAAATGTTTATGACTTCGGTTTGTCTGGCCGTCTGCCGTCTGTCCGTGCTCTAACTCCCGTAAATATGCTCGGATTTCCCTGCAATTTTTATATGTTATTGTTGTTATCTATAGCATGTTCCCTATTTTAACTGAAGTGTGTAGCACTTATAGTTTTTTTACAGGGACACTGAAAAGAATTCCGTTACATTACGGTCTATGGGGAAAAATCATTTGCGGTTTATTTTACAGATGTTACACAATTTAAAACACATTGTAATTGATATATATCACTAAGGTGCATTACAAGAAGCTTAATATGGAATAGGGTGTGCATAGCACTTATAGTTACTTTACAGGGACAGTCAAAATAATTCAGTTACCTTACGTCTATGGAGAAAAATCGTTTGCGGTTTAATTAAATAATGCTTCACTCTTTTAAACGCATTGAAATTTATATATATCATTAAGGTGCATTACAAGACAGGCTTAGTACAGAATATTGTGTGTATAGCAGTCATCGTTCATTTACAGGGACACACAAAATAATTCTCTACTGTCTGTTGACAATAATTCCTGGAAGTGCGTTTTAAGTTGCTGAACGCGATTTTAAATTTAACTCACTTTTTGTCTATTACTTGGTGTGTATAAATTCTATAGATCATATACAAGGCAGCAAAAAAGTTCGCGAACACATTTCCGTTTATTGACAGAAACTCCAGAAGGAGAATTTTAAACTGTGCTACGCGTTTCCTAACTAAAATAAATTTAGCATCCTATGTAGTATATATACAAAACTATAGATCATATACAAGGCTGAATAAAAGTATTCGGATATTTTTCAAATATTGTATATGTTGAAATTATATGTTGGAAATTCCTGAAATTACGTTTTTAAATATGTTATGCGTTTTCCAAATTGTTTACTTAGATGTTATCTTTCAACTTATTAAACGGTAATGATTTGTAAAATTATTTTGGAAGCGTTGGAAAGTGTTGAAAGTGTTATATAATCTATGCTTGACGCATGATTTTTCGTTCTTGTTAAAATTAAACTTTTATCAGTTCTAATTAGTTTAGTTTTAAAAAATTAAGTCTTTACACAAACTCGTGACAATTTTCGCCACACATAATTTCAAGTTATAAAGCGCGTTTTAAATAAGTTATATTGCGTAATGTTAATGATGCTTTAATCTTATCATAAAATGTTTTTCTTAACTAGGATGTAAACTCATATTTACGAAATCGAAAATCTTTAATTAAAGCAAAACATCATTTTGAGACGAGAAAGTTTAAGAATTAATTGGAGGCGATTTTTTTAGAAACAACTTTGCCCAATACTTGTACCTTGACGAGATTAAGTTACTTAATACAATATAAGAATAAACACCAGTTAATGAATTAGAATTCTTAATTTAAGTCCGATGAAAGTTGTATTTGATTAGCACTTTTCAGCCTTTACTTAAAAATATGAAAAAGAAAAAGAAGCGAAGATTAGCTTCACTCTTTTGAATCGCGGAACATTCTTACAATAAAAGAAGAATACTTAATACTTAAGTGTATTGCTAAATTGGAATGAAGAGAAAATTTAAGTAAATACTTATTGTAATACAAACAAAATTTGCGGAATGGTCCTTTTGAGAAGGTAAATTAATCTATAAGTCAATCTTTTGTCTAAACGGAGATTATGTATATATTTTTTACCATTACCTAATATTATTGAAATATAAAATAGCTTAGAGCCTACACTAGTCACGGGAAGAAACGCTCAAGCTAATGTTAAGTCTATGGGAACGTTCTAGCGCGATTTCTCGCTCGCATTTTAATATTTCTAAATCGTATTTTAATATTTTAATATTTTTAATATTTTTTTTTTTTTGCATAGGATAGCTGAGGCCATTCTCCAACGTTGTTAGTTTTTACTTTTTCGATTTTTGTTGCAGTTTTTTTATAAGCGGGCATTTTCGATTTTGGAACCGGTTGATACCGGTTCTGAAAGTGAAAGTACCATTATATAAAATAACTAGAACCAAAATCGAAAAAGTAAAAACTAACAACTTGGGGATTGACCTCAGCTATCCTATGCAAAAAAAAGTATTTAAAAATATTAAAATGCGAGCAAGAAATCGCGCAAGAACCTTCCCATAGACTTAACATTAGCTTCAGCGATTTTTCGCATGACTGATGTAGGCTCTTAAGTGGTTTAATGCAGACATTTTAAATAAATAACGAATTGCTATACAAAATGAAAATTATTAAACACATTAAGGGGTCTCAGGAGTCTTACTTTTTCACTGAAGATGCAATTTAGCATCATGTCACATTTAATACTATTTCTGATTCCTTATAAAATAGAAATGCATAAGAATTTTACCACTGATAGCTTAATATTTGTTCTATATAGTATCATTATTTCAACATTTTACAGCTGATATTTTACTATATTTGTATGCTTAATTTTGATGAAAAATTTATTATTATTATTATTTTGACCAGTATCGACTGCGCACAACACTGTAGCAAAACAATTAATTTTAGAGTACCAAATGATATTGATGATGATGTAAAACAAATGTACCTTGAACGTATACAGTGATACCACGGTTTTCATCGATAATCCGTCCGAAAACAATCGTCGAAATCCGAAACCGATGGAAACCGAGTAAATTATATACATATGAAGCTATGTAAATCCAATTAATTTGTTCTAAGCACTCCAAAATACGTACCAAAACACATTTTATAAGTATAGTGTTTAGTATTAAAAACCATAAGAAATGTTCTTGGCGTATGATATCAAGGCACTATATCTGGGCCCACTTCCATTTTTGGTCTTTTGGCACTAGGACTAGCTTCAGAATCAGAGGACATAAGGGGTGTAAAAACTGGGCGCCACTGTGCCGATTGCCACCGTTAAATTTTTATTATTCTTCGCCTAATAAGAATACTAATACAAATTAGGTGAACTATACTAATAAAATTTAGGCGAAGTATACTAATAAAATTTAGTATTGACAATCCCCATTGGCGCCCCCTTGCCTATGTCGCTCAAAAAAGCTGTCTAAAGTGGTCTGTTTCTGCCGCCGTTTTAAGATTTGCCCCAAATGGGGCAAGACATTATCATTAAACATGTTGCTTACAAGAAATTTTCTGTTATCTCATGATGGAGCACTCGCAATCAGTAAAAGTAAAAGCACAAAAATACACTGGCTATAAACGGCATCCGATCCAATCGACGAAAACCGAAACCAACGATAACCGAAGTCAACGAAAACCGAGGTATTACTGTACTTCATTTTTAAGTATTTAAAAATTAATTAAATAAAATTAATTTAAATTATAAAGATATTTAAGAAATCATATTTTGATTTAAAAAATGCTAATTTGAAATAACTAACTCAATTACAATACTAAATTTAAAGTATTATTTGCATCAAAATTAATATGTCTGCAACTTTCATACAAATTGCTTTGTCAGTTTTTGAGACATGTTTCGCTCAACGAATGAAAGCCAAAAAACAATTTTTTGAATTTTTATCAAATTAAACATTTAAAATAAAACTAAAATGTGAGTTGTAAAATTTTTGAGTTAATTATGCAACATAGAATAGATGGTAAAGATTTTATGCATTTGTGTGTTACAGGGAATGATAAATAAAATTAAATGTTATATGATGCTAAATTGCATCTTCAATGAAAAAGTAACACTCCTGAGACCCCTTAAAATTCGAACTGCAATAACAATTGTTTAAACAAATGAATTGCATTATAAAGAATAATTGTTTAACTTATTAAAATTTAATTGGTGATTTACTCTATATTAAAATACATCTAGGGTGAAATCCCAGTTATTGACACCTAACCAGTAACTGACATTTGAGCAAAAATCTAACTCAAATAAGCATTTTGTTGTAAAATTCTGCAAAATATGTCATCTAGTGGTAAATTTTATTTATTTTTATTATTAGATTTATTAGCCGCCCACAGGAAGGCTTATTCTTTCAATCTCTATCATTTTTCATGTTTATGAAAAGTCACAGCAATCCATCGTTGCCACAGGTTAATCTCGGAAAATGAAACATTTGAAGTTAGTGAAAAAATTAATAGCTCAAAAAGTATTTGTCAGAAAATTGTTAGACAAACTGCGTTAGAAAGAAAAAAAAATGTTTTTTTCTTGATATAAATTTCAAATCGAATGATTATGCTGTTTTTCAAATAATAAATTTCAAAAATTACCAAACTTCACAATGAAGTACCATAACGAAACCTTCACGCGTAAAAAGATAATGATAACGGTTGTTGCTTTCGGTCGAGAATGGACTAAACGATGTTCGCATTTTACTATTTTAACCGTTTTTAACGAAATTCTGTAAGTTTAGAAGAATTTTTCTTTGAATAAGCAATAGAAATGCATAAAATCGTTACAAAAATGTTAAAATTACAAAAAAGGTTAGATGCAAATTATCAGATATGAAAAATAAAAAAGAAATTTGGTACTTTCGTGTTATAGCAGCCACCAAGCATGAAATATTTTTGTTTCTGTTTTCATTAATATATTGTAAATTTGGTACTTTCGTGTTATAGCGGCTTCCAAGGATGAACTGCCAAGCGGACAAGATTTATCGCCAAATTATAAAGCATGTATGACATTATAATAATATATGATATATATATATATATATATATATATATATATATATAACATTAATGTACGTATGTGGCAAAGTTATAGCCATTGTAGTAACGGAAAACTACGTGATTAAAAGTAAATTGCGTGAAGAATAATCCAAGTTCGATATGCATCCACTAAAAGTAACATAAAAAGGCAGTAGGCTGTAGAATTAAATGCTCTGAAAAGGTTCTTTATTAGTTTATTAAACTTCAAATTATAAGCGTACGATTACAAAGTACGTACATAAAGGGATGGGATGGTGCCGAGAGCATTTTTTAGCAACATGAGCTTACATTATTAACTGATTATCCGAGGCCGTGCGAGAGAGAGAGAGTGTCCCCTCCGACACATGTCGATTTACATGCCATACACATATTGGCAAAATGAAATTGGCGAAAGAGCATATGAAATGAATGATGTCATACAAGCTAAAAATTATCAGTTACGCATTAGGCAATTAGGAGAATTTTTGAATTACAGGACAGGGGTACCAAAATAGCAGTCCTAAAAAGTGAGCCAACAAGAATGTGAATGCCAAATGTACGTTGAGAACAAAGTTTTGGGAATCTAACTGTAGACAAAACAACTCTCATGTACTAAAAATGTTTAGGATTTACCGAAAAGGCTAAACTCAAAAATTAAGCAGACACAGACATTTCTAACGAACGTTGGACGGAATGAGAAATAAAATGCAAACCGAATACAAAGTCAATCTTTATCTCTTTTCTTTTTTATTCTTGGATATCTAGTGAGGGTGACTAATCGTTTAAATGAATTCTATCTATGTGAGAAAGTTTTATTGATAAAGGGCATATGTAAAATATATTTTCTTTCAAAGGAGGAAAATTACAGCGGGAGCTGAAATAAAAGTTAGGATAAAATAACTAAGTAATTAAAAGTTAGTTTAAACTGAAAATTAAAGAAAAGGATTAATTTAAGAAAAATATATGTGATACCACATCACAGCCATATATGATGCATATATGATGTATATATATGACATGTGTATATGATGTATATAGGACATATAAAACATAAATAATATGTGTATAATGACGTATATGGCACATATAGGAGTGTTTAGAATATATATATGCGTATATAGGATGCCTATATAAGCATTGCGATGATCTTGTCGAATTCACAACTGCAACCTTGGCATAATCATGGAAAAGGTTCAGTAAGACCTTTTTGGTGCTCCCCCAAATGTAAACCCCATGTAAACCCCTTCATGTAACATATCAATAGATAGATCTCGTCAAGCACTATGGTCTGGTCCTACTCTCCGCCTCTCACTCCCCTCTCTCTTAAAAAAATAGTTCTCTGTTTCAACTCTTTTTAAATTTTAGTTTTTTCCATCTTTCTCAGCACCTTTAAGACCCACAGAGGAAGTAGGCTTCTTCTAAAGGATCCAACGAAGTTAAAATCGTCGAGGCCGACATTTCTAAGAGGGTCCCGAGGCCCTATCTCCCATAGGACCGGAGTTACCCCCCCCTACGGGGGAGACATTTGAAGTGTTCAAACCCCGTCATGTACCATATCAAAAGTGTGATCTCATCAAGCAGTTTTGTCTGGTTCTACTCTCCCGTCTCCTGTCAAGAGCACTTTTCTTATTTATTTTTTTTTTCAATTTCTCATATTTATTTTAGTTTTTCCCATTTTTCTCTGTTCCTATGGGCCGGACAGCTCCAAAATTTCACCAAAATTAGCTGTAAACCGCCTAAAGGTATTCCCCTCCCCGCTTCTTTTGGCGCCGTCGGTTTTTACGTATCTCTCTTGGGGGGTCCGTCAGAGGGGCGAAAAGAGGGATCCCTTTTAAAGTCCCATCTCTCAATTGCAAGTGAGGATTCATTGTAAATCGGGTCCCGTACAGCACTTGTATTTTGTATAGCTCCCCTCCCGCTCCCTCCCCACCGCTTTCCAAGATCCCGTCAATTAATGCTTACTCATCATTTGTTAAACAACTTCTCTTAGCTGTATCCATCATAAAAGCTGCTATCATAGAACTTTTCATTACCTTTTTTAGGTTATCTATTAAGTGCTAAAATACCTTGATACATTAAAAACAGTTTAAAGGTTGTCATTAAGCCAGCACACTTGTAAACAACAACTACCTCGCCACGTCTCAGCCCATTGGAGTCACATCTTTTTACTATTATATTTATTAAAAATACTGCTAGCCACTGAATCTTCTTAAAACTTTGTGTGTTCGTGCCTAATATGTTCCGCCAGCCTCACAAAAAAATCTTAGAGCGCTAACTAAATTCTAAAGTGGAAAAGCTGGCTTATGCTAACAAACGCTTTTTTTTTGACGAGTTAGACTTGGCTGAAAAAATCTCAACGATAAAAGCCGTGGGTGGCCAATCTATATTCTGTCGTAAGGTAGAATTTTTCCCGCTTGTTTTTATTTTGGATTCAACACTGTAAAAAAATGTTTTCTATTCTTCATAAAAATAATATAATCACGAATGACAATAAGGAATAACCTCTTCCGAGTTACCTGTGATGCCAAAAAGCGTTCTTCATTTTTAGAAATCTCAGAAACCAACAAATTTTCTATACTGAAACTTTTATCAAAACAACGTTTCTTTTGCTACCACTGATTTTCGGAAACGTTTCCGAGGAGGTTTTATAGTGTGATAATCAGATTTCCCAAACCGGGATATCAGTTTTTAGGACTCTATCAATTCTCAAATAAACAATTTTTTGCAGCGTAATACAATTTATACACGCAAGAGAAACAGCATAATGATAATTTTAATGTTAATGTTAATGCTGTTCCTTTATCATGTTTGTAGAACATGAAAACGTTTAATTGAAAATTGGTAGCATGCGAAAAACCTATATCCCATAAAAAATATCACATGTTAAAATTGTAGTCAAGTCTCGTGACTCTTTTACCGTAAAAAGTTCAGAGAGCATGTACAGGCAAGTTTAGCTGTTTTATTAACGCTAAAAGTCTCATTCAAAAATCCCTCCTAGTCTTTACCTCTTTAGTTAATTATTATTTTGTGACTTGGCAATTAGGCAACACGAGAATGTTACGGTTGTATATTGCCTTAATCAAATAATCCCATCCCATCCCATGATATAGTAAGGTTGAAATATCTTCCATGTGCTGCTTAATTGCTAAGTCACAAAATAACCATTAACTAAAAATGTAGAGACTAGGAGGGATTTGTGAATGGAAATTTTAGGGTTAATAAGACAGTTAAACTTGACTGTACATGACTGTATTCTCAGAAGTTTTTACGGTAAAAAAGTCACGGGACTTGGCTACGCTTTTTACATATGTTATTTTCGATTATGATTTCACTTATCTTTGTAAGTAATCTTCCTTTTTTGACGTGCGCCATTTTGGACATCATCCGCTGGTTTTCGCCAAGCTCACACGCTGTCCATATTATTTGAATGTACGAAAAATTTGGAGCTTTAGCCATTGCAAAATCGTCTAGATAAAAAGAAGTTTCAGGTTCCTAGGCAAGCACTAAGTTATGTGGAGCGGAAGTCAAAAGTGCTTTCAATTGCTTCCAGGAAAGGTGCGATCGAGCACTTGCTCGTGAGGTATTACTTACAGCCCTAGATACTTGATATGTGGCATAAAAGTACTGCTTAGGATACAAAGAAAAACAAAATTAAAAATTCCGGAAAATTACAAAAAATAAAATAAAATAAAATAAAATAAAATAAAAGTCGGTTTTTCTATTAAATTTTCGATTTTCCTATTCTTTTTTCCGAATTTTTTGATTTTACGATTATATTTTTCGAAATTTCCAGATTTTTTAATTTTTCCTTTCTTTGTATTCTAAACCCTGCCATTATGCCAAATTTCAAGTTTCCAGGACTACAAAATAGAATTATTTTCGAAACTTTCAATTTTTTACAAACTTTTCAATTTTTCGATTTTATTTTCGAATTTTCCGAATTTTTTTATTTTTTCCATTTTTTGAATCATACACACCATCCTTAACATAAAATTTTAAGTTACTAAGACGAGATCAAATTATTTTCCATTTCATTTTTTTTCAAATTCTTTTAATTTTTATTTCTTTTTTTGAAAATTTTCGAATATTCAGGATTGTTTAATTTTTTTCTGATTTTGTATTCGAAACACTACCGTTATTCTAAATTTCAAGTGTCAAGGGCAAAATGAAAGGGCTTGATATATTATATTTTTGATGATCTGTGAGTGAGTATAAAAATAGGGAGACATTGAGTTCATAATATCTTTTGAACTAGAAAACATAGAAATTTTGTCCCGTTTGCAACGTACTCTAGATAAACGAAGTTTCAAGTTTTGAGGAAACTCCAGCAAAAATATATGGGGGGGGGGTCAAAAGTGCCCCGAGTTGCTTTTAGAAAAGGGTGCTTACAATTGTGATTTCTCGACTTGGCGGAGACACTGCCGTACTCCAGATTCTGGGTTGACATAACAAATTGATACACGATAAAAACTAATCGGAAAACTTTCCAAAAGTCAGTAGAAACAAAAAACACTTTGCTTTTATAACCTCGATCTTCTTAAAACCTCAAATATATATTGGTTTTTGAAGTTTCTAAAGATAAAGAACGCTTTCTGGAGTCATGGGTAATTCGGAAGAGGATATTGTAGACTTTTGTTATTGGTTATATTTTATCTTCCTAGATTGAGAATAACTTTTTTACAGTGTAAGTAGTAGAAATTTATTATTTAATAATATTTAATTAAAAATGTCATGCTTGTACCTTGTTGCGAAACACAGACATTCAGCTAGTTTTATTCCTGCATGATGTTTCTCAGATGAAATATTAAATTATTATTTCAAAGTTTCAGCAGTATATTTTGAACAAAATGCACTTCACATATTGTCAATTACATTAAATTAATTAAATTTCATAAAATAGTTTTTTTCTATTTTTTACTTCTTTCATTAGAGTTTAAACGAAATCTATCTAAAATAATTTTCTCTCTATGCGATAGAAGTAACCTTGCTTTTATAATTCAATTGAATTTCATACATTAGCTAAAAGGAATGATGTGAAAAAGTTCTCATACAAAAATTAAGTTTCTTTTGGAAATAATTCTAAATGAAAAAACACGCTCAGAACCTCTATGATTTTCTGAATATTTAATTACGGAAATTACTAGATTCTGGAAAATAAATGTATTTTTCAAAGTGCATATTTATTAAAATGATACGTAATACTAATAATATGCATGGCGATTTCTTTTTCGCTGATAATTCTAAAATACATAGATTTTTTTCTTGGGAATTTCTGTGAAGTAAAGAACTTCAATACCATTAATAATTGAAAGTTTGTATACGAAACGCTCAGAAAATAGAACATGCAGTTTGACTTTATAAAAATAGAAATAAACTATTTAAAATTATTTAAGAAAAATAATTAAAACAAAAGAAAAATCCAGTGCAATTTTCTTTTTTAACAAAAAATGTAGGAAATGAAAAAAGTTGCACTATTTTAATAAGCTGCTGTTAGAATGATGTTAATATAGGGTCCTTAAATTTTCAATATTATGTATGCTAATTCCGGATTAGTAAAATGATAAATACAATAGAATTGTAAAATGAAAACAAGATATATTTTAATAAAATAATAACACTAAATCCAAATCTAATAAAACACTGTCGAACTTTCAAATTATATGTAACTTTCTTATATTTATTTTATCCTGTAGAATACTTTACATGAGGCCTGTTATCTCATGATTTTTCACCGATTCATTTTAAAGAAAATTACATATTTATAGCTTTGTGGGAGAATATCAGTTTGAACGGTGAAATAAAGATCAAAATTTAGAAATCATTTTGTTGATTTCAGTAACAACGTGTGTGTGGGGGGGGGGGGGGATTGAAATACAGGATGCGTCAGAAAAATGTATACATACACTGTTTAACGTGTCATAATTTTCTATTTTTTTTTCTTTTCAAAGTGTAATTAATTGGAAATAATCAGGGTACAAAGATTAACTTTTGAAAAAAAATTAAATACTATGAAAATGTAGTATGAAAATGTAGCAGAAGTACAAAAACAATATTATAGAGTTTCAAGCAGATCCACCTATGCGACTTACAAAACAATTCATCGAAAAAAAGAAAAGTTTGAAACGAATAGATATGCATAGACAACTTTCCGGAATCGCAATTGAGCAAGAATGTGCCACAACACCAAATGAAATGTTTGTTAAAGTTTTTGAATCAATAGCCCATCGTTATAAGCAGCGCATTTAATAGAATTTAATAATTTTGAACATCTGTGGTTGGAGGAAAAGTTATACATTTTATGTAGATTCTTTTGCAATTTAAATATTAGTTACATGTGAATAAAAGCTGGGAGTTATAATCATTCAAAGTGTGTATACATTTTTCTGACTCACCCTCTGTTCATTAAGTAATGTTTGGAGAGGTTTTTTTTTTAAATTTTCATTAAAAACAAATTTATACTTCATAAGTGAGATTGATGAAAGTGAGGGTGACTTGAAAATGCAGTGTCAGTTGCCTTTTGGCACTTAGCATTCCAGAAACATCAAAATAAGAAGAAAAACAGAATCTTAAAGGAATTAATCTTTAGGGTATTTTTTTAAGACGTAGCCTTAAAAGGTTTTAAAACATCGAAAAATGAAATGTATATATATAAACATCCTACGGATCGCCATAGAGAAATCAATTCTGAAAGTTTGTTTTAATTTAAAACAAATCAACGGACTGGTTCTAGAGAAATCCAAGTGCCCAGGTAATAAAAAAAATGCGTTTTAAATTTGATGTTTTCTTTAGCGACAATTGGATACAGCGGCATATTTGTCGCTGTAACTTTTGTACAAATTCGAATATCCAAAAATCGCTTTAGGGCTATTTCTAGACATTAAGAGCTATCTGATAATGAAAAAAATAATCTATTTCTTGGAAGTTTGAAAATGAAAATAATAGTAAAAACCCTAGTAAAAATGTATTTCCAATAAGTTTGTAAGTTGGAAGCATGTAAAGAAAAAGAAATAGTAATTAATATTTTTAAGAAACCAAAAGAAGAAATTTATATTACTATTTTCAAATTGTGTTGATTGAAAATTTTTGATATGAAGAGTGCTTAAGAATGTTTAGTATAAGCGCTTAGGAAGATAAAAAAGATCTCGAAAAGCAGAACAACATGTAAAGGAAAATAAACATGTAGAGGAGAGTATTACATAGTGAGAAAGATTTTCAAAATCTAAGCGGTAATATAACACTATTAAAAAAGAAAAAAAAAACATGAAATCTGTTTTTAATTCACAGATTTCATTTTATGTTTTCAGTGCCGTATTTTAAATTTTACCAAATCTCGTGATAAATCTTCCGTAATCTAATTAAAATAGACAAATGCCGTATTTAATTAGGTGTGATTTGTTGTAAAAGTGTTGTTTAAAATGTTTGGTGGTATTCACATTCATTTAAAGACATTGTAGTTATCATAGAAACTCTCTGAAGGGGATACTTAAGGAAGATAAAGGTAAAAAATGAACGTATAAAACGCTTTTTACTTTGTTCTGAGCAATCAAATCACTGAGCTTTGTTCTGAGCAACTGTGGCACATCATCTATCTTTAAGTACTAGGCATTACTGCGGCAAACAAATATTAATTTTTGAGATAAATTTCGAAAATATCTTGCATGAAAATTATTTAAAAACCCTAAAATATCACTAATTTTAACTATAGTTTCTAAACAAATTTCATCCCAAAGTACATTTTTTTTCTATTAGATAATAATAAAATTGAAATTATGATATGTTTAAAATTTATTTAAGAGCAATAAAAGAGAAAACTAAAGCGTCGGTCTTATTCACCATTGTTATTGCTAAAAGTAGGTTTTGACAGTCGTCCAAAATGGAACTACGATTTTTTGGAGACGACAAAAAAGAACGTATTAAAAAAAAAATAACGCTTTGTCGGTAAAGATGTTGTATGAGAGTTAGACATAATCGATAATGGGAAGTGAGGCAAGGCTTTAGTGACGCCGTATACCTTCTGGATTTTTTAAGGAAACACCGTATACACTGTTTACCAAATAAAGCAATGATACACACTCTCTAGCGTATACTCTCTGGTATTTTTATGACTACGGCATTGTGTATCGGTAAGAAAGTGCACTAAAGAAAGTTTGTGACTAGTTGATATGAGTTCCAAAATAACTTAAACAATAAAAGAAAATTCGAAACGAAAGATTCGTCTTTGTTTATTCACTATAAGAAAAACATTTTTCTATAAAAACTGACTTTAATCTATATGTTACTAAAATAGACGTAAGATAAAAATAAATGTACAAAATGTTTTAAAAACTTTAAAACATACGATCTTAGTAGTACATAACTCTCCTAGCTCTCCTAGCGCTTTTGGCTCCAAACTAAGCCATTATCAAGGACCTTCGACCAGAGGAGACCACAGCACAGATGTTGTTCAATACCAGAACTCAAAGTGACACAGGAACTCATTATGGACATGCGTCGGTGGATGAACCCATTGTTGGTAAGGGGGAAACACAAATCATGACACTTTCGGGAGACCATACTTTCCCGTAACTCGAAGCAGTTCGTACCAAATGCTTGGTATTTGGTATGATAATACATCCTATGTATCTTGGTATGATAATGAGTTCCTCTAATATTATCGGGCTAACATCATACGGCGATGTATCTGATCATTTCTCACCCATAAACATAATGGGTGAGATCGCCAGTACGAAAAAAGGTAGAGTTAAGCCATTTGGACGAAATTCGGTCAGGTATATGTTTACTGCTGGGGATGTTTACGTAAGATAAAGTAAGCTAAAATGAAAATGGGTCATTGCCAGACAACTTATATTTTCATCATATCTGTATAAAAATAATTAAATTACTGTTGATTGAAATGCCAAGTGAGATGCATGTAACACTTTACGCTAATCTCATTTAGAAAATATGCCTTGGTTTATGTTTAATTTAAAAAGCATTACAAACATTTTATATTATACATTTTCATAAAAGAATCATTATAACTAAGTATTTTATGTTACTTTAGGAACAACTTGAAATTAAAATTCACCCACATGGAAACTTATTAAAAATCGGTGGAAATAGACACTAAAAACCGAAAAAAAAAGTCGAATAGACATTGTATTGGAAAACGTCATGCTGATGCTAAAAACATGTAAAAGATAATTATTTAGACAGGATTTAACATACAACAATTGAAACAATTACATTTATATATTTATTATGTTTTTTAATAAAATGTTCACCATTTTCACTATTAAGGCGGATTATAAAAGTATTAAAAATAGAAGAATTGTTACATTTTAAAAGAAAGTAAATGTCAAATTTATATAAAAAATCGGTCTTCTATGAGAGTTTGCTAAATTCATTGTAAAAACTTAATCGTTTTAAAAATTTAAAGCAATACTTCTGGTAATTCTATAAATTTAGAAAACTGGCCAGTGAGTACTCCCTTGATACTGAAATGAGAAAAGATAAGAACACTCTAAAATGGCTTTGCCTTTCAAAATTACATTTGCAGAGAAATTTTAGTTGTGGTTACATCGTGAACTATCTTTGTAAATGCTTTTGAATTGTACTTTGAAGACTTATACTTTTCCCCTTTGGTAAAATTGTTCACTCCTAATTGATACAGACTTTATTCAAAATTATTTTATGCACTGGTATGAAAATATTAAATCATGCTGAAGGAATTTATATTGGTTTTCATTGGGTATAAATTACAATTACAGAAAAAAATTTACAGAGAAATTTTTTTAAAGTATGAAGTCATTTATTTCATATGCATCTCCGGTTGTACTTGAAAATACTCAGTAAAAGGGAAAAAAGTATATCTTATCAAATCGCATAAGATTATGGATTCCTTTTTTCTATATAATTTATACATTTTTTATGTTAATTATAAAAAAGAAAATATAGGAATTCGCTATGGTATTGCCGGTTGTCGCGAATCCAATTGAATTAAACGTATTCTTGGCTCCTACTAACAGGAGATGTTTTCATAAATGTATCTTTCTAAGCTGTGTGAGAAAGATGGTTTTGTTTTTGTAGATGTATCTTTCTAAGCTGTGTGAGAAATATGTTTTTTTTAGATGTATTTTTCCAAGCTGTGTGAAAAAAATGTTGTTGTCGAAAAATGGTTTTGTAGAATGTTTTTGTCAGCACGGAAGTGAGAGAATAAAGATATTCGTTATGTTTTTTAAGAGGACTGTTTTTCACGTATTAAAGTATTATTTTCTTTTGTTTTAAAAATGACGAAAGTATTAAAACGGGTAGTTTTAATGTTTCGAAAATCGCTATGTATGTAATTTTGCGATACCCGTTAATAGTGAAAAATCAATATTATATCTTATAAAATCGCATACGATTATAAATTTCTTTTTCTTTATATTCTGTTAATTTTTTAGATTGTTATGTTCAGGAAAATGTTTGCTTTTACATTCTACATTCAGAATGTATGTCTGCAATAGTAATGTAACAAAATTACCAGAAGTACTAAAAATCAGGATCGAGTTAAGGATGAGGAATTAAGGCTGCACCTACGGCATTTTAAAAAGAATCAATAAAGTTATTGCAACACCCTTCTTTTTTTCTAAGACTTTTATGTTAAAATTAGAAATTTCTTGTAATAAAATTGTAGCCTAATTGAAAACTGTCATTACCGTCAATTTGAACTTTGAGTTTTTGTTCCAATATGGGAAAGAGCTTTATTTTAAAATTTTAACAAACACGAAATTTTACAATCCATTGTTAAGGTCATGTTTGTAGAAGACTGTTACAAATTTTCACATTTCTTATGTGCTACTCCACACAAAACTTTAAATTTTCTATTTTAAGATGCGTCACATACAGTCTCTTTTAAAACAAATACCTCACTTGAAAGTTGTAGTTGGTTTCCATACTTTTTGTAATTTGAAGTCTTTATCTACCATTGGCAGTTTAAGATATGATCACTATTATATATTTTTTAATCAATCAGTACATCTCATATATAAGCACATTAGTAATATGAATAATGTGTGATTTCACATTTCTCAAGCGTTTAATAAATATAAGTTAAACTATGAATATCGAGAAAAGGGTGTTTAAAATATAATGATCCTAATGTAAATTGTTACATCTATGTAATGACTAAGATTCCGAGAATAAAATGTAACGTCACTAGATAAATGCATTGCCTAAAGCTTTAGGGAATTGTCACTAGGTTACTTTGCGTTTGTGCAAGCCACTGAGTTTCTTAATAGGAAGTACTATGGAGCTCAGTGGTGCAAGACGGAGAAAGACCATTTGTGGAGCAAATGGCTTACACTGAACAAATGGTGTTTTCCATTTTTCAGATTTTTATCAATTTAACGTGTTTATTTTTTTATTTTTTTTCTCGGTACCTACGAGCATTATCGACCTAAAAGAGAGGATGTTAGCAGCAGTGATGTCTGTCCATGTCGGTAATTTTTGCAAAATCCAAGCGAAAAATTAGCTATCATGTTGATGTTATCAGTTCTGTTCGTGGCAAAATAGTAAAACACTTATAATAACATTGATTAAAAACGTTTATACTTTGTGAGTATTTTGTACTTTGCTCCAATGTTTGTATGTATTTCTTTTTAAAAAAGTTTATGATTTAAAATATAGTCATTTTTATGAAACACACTGCATTTTTAATGAATATTTCAATAAATGATCATATATCCCGGATTAGATATTTTAACTGAAGAGAAACTAAAAGTAATTTAAATGGCACACATTTCCTTTTAAACTTTTTTTTCTCATTCAATGTCATATTTAATTTACAAAGACTATCTTTACTGAAAACACAATGCAGTAGAAACGAATCGTAAATAAATATGATACAGCCCATGCATAAACAAAACATTAAATTCTTTGAATGATTAACTGGTAAAACTGATAAACCTGCGTTGATATTCTAGTTCCTATAATTTTCATAGGAAAAGCCTAATTTAAAAGAATCTTGTAATTGAACATTTCCAAACATCCTTTTTAACTATCACAGTATTCTAACTTACATAACTCTACCGTAAAACAAAATTTACCATCTTAATAAATATCTATCTGCAAAATTATTATCTATGATTTTCAAAAACAGAAATATTTTTAGCCCTTTTCTTTAATAAAATTCATTGCATTCACATTAATTCAAGTTCTTTGATTATACGTATTTTGTTTACGGGAAAAGAAAATTTTCATAGACATTCATAAATTTTCATTCGTAACATTTTTATTGATTTATGTAAATTGAATTTTTATATACACTATCGTTCAAAAATCTTTGGTCAAACGCAATAAATCGACTTTGATTACATAATATATATATATATATATATAAATATTGATTTCAGTTATTTCTGAAATTTATTTTTTTTATCAACACGTTCACAAAGCAGAAGCTCTAATTTAATACATTAAAATTTTTATATCGATTGGAAACATCACAGATATTATAGAAACCGCATATTGGAACATTATTTACGTATAGAAATTTGCATTTTTTCTTTCTTCATATCAAGTTTGGTACCTATATTGATAAATTTAGTTAAGTATATTATTTTTACAATGATTATTTAATAATAATTTATATTTTCAAATTCTAATATATTTAATCTATTTAAAGGTTTATTAATGTACTCTCTATTACAGGTAATATTGATTGCTTGTAAATAAGTTTTTAAAAAATGAAGAAAAAATGTGAATATTCTATCGAATTGCGTGGTAAAATTGCAATTCTGTCTCAGAAAGATTATACCCAATAGGAAATTAAAAAAAATTAAGAATCCCAATATCAAGCGTAGCATGCACATTATTTCTATTGAAAGAAGCAGGAACAAATTCAACTAGAAAACGTTGTAGACGGTCTAAATGTACATCAAAAAGAGAAGACAAACATATTATGATCATGAGTAAACGAAATAAAAGATTTCCAACAACCGCAATTAAACAAGAGTTGAATAAAAGTAGAGAATCTCCAGAATCCGTCGACACAGTTAAAGGGCTTCTGCGTGTACTGTATATTTGAAAGGTCGCAGAGCTTGCCAAAAGCATTTGCTACGACGTATAAATAAAACAACGCGTTTTCAGTGAGCTAAAGAGCATCTTGGACACTAAGTAAATAGGAAAAAGTGATTTGGACTGAAGAATCAATGTTTGAATTGATTGGAACCAAATGACGTCAGAATGTTCGAAGAATGGTTGGAGAGGGTGTACGCAAAATGTCTTTTAATCACAGGGCGATACGACAAGATTTGCGGGTGGTTTTGAAGGAGAAAAAATTGGAGGTTTGGTATAAGTTAAATCAACAATGGATAAGAAAATGTATCACGGAATCGTAGTACATCATACAGTTCCATCTGTGTGATACAAATCGTATATTTTAAATTTAAACTAATTCTGAAATATATTCCCCTCTTTGTTACAAGTACATAATATCATGTTGATAATTTAACATAAAATCATAAATCACCATTCCTATTATTCCAAGTTATCTCTTTCTAATCTGTTCCTAATGCTATTTTTCATCATAAAAAGAGAGATAAGATATATATATATATATATATATATATAAGAAAGTAAGATAAAATTAATCTGTTGACTAACATTTTTATTACTACACATTATTTAAAAAAAAGAGGTATTGCATAACTTTATTATTATTTGCATAATGACTGTAATAAATATACTTACATCTTCAATTAATTTCTAAGAGATAACTGTCAAATGGCCCCTATAAATAACTCATATTGTAACATATGCAATAGTTAAACTTTAACTCAATAGGTGGCAGTACCACATAGTATATCTTTCGTGCCTGCTCGGACATAGCTTTTCCCATCATCCTTTGCGATGTAGTATACGCTGAGATGCGTTGTTTGCAAAATACGGCTGCTAAAAAGCGGCGTCTCAGTTTCTTTCGTATGCAAATAATTAAGAATGTGAATTTCTTCTAACAGTAAGTAAGCGACTTGTAAATAATCTTATAGATAATCTTTGTACATAATCTTTGTTAATAATTGTTATGAAGATAATCGATTCAATCTTTAATATCGATTTCTTCACACCATTGTTATTCCATCTCTAGTCTAATTGAACATTTAACTCCATGTTTCATTTTGTTTATGTTCAGTTTCCAACTGTTAATTATTTTCTTTTCACAATGATTCTAAAATCATACCTTTTCAGTATCGATAATTCTACATATTTGTTTCATCGATATTCTTGTTTGCATCTAACTCAATGTATTTTTGAATCTCCAGTATTCATTCTTTTTATTTCCAGCAGTGCTTTCAAAAATCATGCACTTCTACTTCAAGCGTGGAATAAATTTTTTCCTTCTTTCCCATTGGTAGATTAGACTGTATTCTCGAATGTTCCTTCCAATTACATTATTCAACTGGTAGGTTGTCCAGATTCGCCAACGCAGCTTTTCGCCTTTCGGTATTTTCTTCATTGCTCTCCCATTAAGTTTTTCATCTTGGCGCGTTTTGTTTTTATGGCAACCCATGTCTCGCTGCTTCCCGCGTTCGTCTCTTCAATCAGTTCGACTGAGTTTCTAGTGGAGTGTAGACGTACGTAGCAGATATGTGATTGTGTTCTTGTGCCATTTCGCCTCGTGGCGATTCAAGATATGTTCGTCATGATTTCTTCTCAAGTCTTATATACTAGGCTTATTTTCGACAATGAAGTGCTGTCCATTCAACTCACGTAGATAAGTATAGAAATCTTGCTATTCTCGAAATTGTTATTTTTCTTAGCAAATGTCTATTTATAAATGCTAAAATAGAACGTAAAATATCATGCATTTGGAAAAATTAAGTTTCCTTGTGAGTGGTCAAAATCAAGTAAAAGAATTTGAATATCGTTTTGTTTATATTACCGCAATAAAATAATAATTAAATGAAATTAACTTTGTTCTTATTGTTGGTATTTCCAATGGAAGTAAAACACGTCTATTTCTAAAAAATGAATCAGATAACCTTTAGAAGTCATCTTTGCTCATATTATAATTATGAACAGTAAAATAACATTATATTTCAGTTTATCTTCTTTAAATGAACCAGTTATTCTTTTTTGAACAAATAAAATAGAAAATTTATAGAATCTGTGTGAAAAGAGCATTTTTATGGTGAGAGTGTGATGTTATGTGCAGCAAGAACGGAGAATAACTTTTCCAAAGTCTTTAACATCTGTTCAAAGTAATTTGAACCAATTACCATATCATCTTGGTAAGAAAAAATATTATCACATTCTGTGAGTTGTATAATTTGGTCTACAAGTTGTTCAAATGTGGATGCTGCAGTCTTTAAACCAAGTACTAGACTTTTATAGGTAAACACACCCCAAGGAGTAATGAAAGACAGTTTGTCTTGAAGATCTTCAGCTAAGGCTATTTGCCAGTATGCATTTGGCATATCTAAGGTGGTAAAAAATTTATATTTTGATAAATTTGAAATTAAGTTCTTAATCTTTGGCAATGGATAAGAGGCTGGTATCAAGATGGCATTTAATAATCGCAAGTCTAGTGCTAACGTATACTTCTGTTTTTGGGTTGGATCAACTCTTTTCTTTTTAACAAGTAACATCGGACATGAATGAATTAGCTCGAGTAATTATATCCGCATTTATCATATCAGATAGTTGGTTTTTCGCTTCAGCTTCTAGTGACTGTGGCACAGGAAAAGGCAACGCTTTTATGGGATGAGAATTCAAAAAAATTATGTCTGGTGTGACTAAGTCTGTGTGTCCAAGAGTCTTTAATTTTTTTGAAAATACCTGAAAATTTTTTAACATTAGCTTTAGCAGAGAATTTTTTTCATCCGAGGGCAAATGCGACAAATTAAAGTCTGTGCCATTTAGTGGTTCTTTCCTAAGCTTAATTATATCTTCTGATGGTGTAATTAAATTACATTGTTCATGAGAAGTAGTGTCGGGATTATATTCTTGTATGTTATTTTCATTAAGGTTGGTATAGTAACCCAAATTAGCATTCTTGTTAATATGTACAAATTTATTAGAGTTATTCTCTATGATTATTAAGAATAAATTTTGCTTGATATGTTCCAGAGAATGAATAGAGTCAACAAAATTTAAGTTAGGGTCTTCATAGGTAGGTGTAAATAAGAAAAAATTATCGGGCGTATTTTTGTATTTTACTTTTATGTACAGACACTCTTTTGGTGGAATTGTGGTGGTATTGGCATTTAGTACTTTACAATTCTTTGATTTATTTGTTTCGATACATTTTTTAGATTGATTATTTTGATTTTTAACAATTTGAGATTGATTTATTTGATTAATATTTACCATATGATTGATAGTTGAATTAGAGTACATTTCATTTTGTATTTCTGTATTATGACACATTTGATTATAATTTACTTCAGATCCACAAGATTCAATACCATGAGAATTTATGTTATGATTATAATTATGTATATCCATTTTAAACCAATTAGTAATGTTATCATTTGAGGTAATAGAATTGACAAGGTTGTTATCTTCATTATCATCTATGAAAGGGATTTTTTTGTCTTTGTACAGTATAGCATTAAAACTGGGAGCAATTGTAATGGAAAATTTACACATAAAATCAAAGCCTAAGATTACAGCAAATTTACTATTATTAATTTCTGTAATATGTATATTATGTGAAAAATGATTCCCTTGGATTCTCATATTAATTTGAATACATCCTGAGAATTTTACAGAAGAATTAATGGTTTTGATGGTAACTTTACGTGAAAGAAATTTATACGGTATTTGACTTTTGATAAATTGGATGAAATTATAATCTATAAATGATAAGCTAGATCCTGAATCGACAAGAGCAGTTTGAGTAACCCTTTGAAAATTTACACTGATGCAAGGTAAATTAACAGATTTTTCCAATGCTGAAAAAATTCTATGAGCTGAGTCTTCATTATGATTTGGACTTTCATCATTATTGCTCAAATTTATCATTGATTTTGATAAACCTTTACTAGGTGACAATGAAAATGATGTATTATTACTTTTATTATGAAATGTTTTTTTTGTTGTTGTTGAAATTGTAGGCTTGAGGTTGCTGGCTTTAATTCAGGAGATGAGGCCAAATCGCCAGACATATTTAACCTCCGTTCCCGTTTAAATTTTGAGGTAATCTTGACTCATTCTATTTATCCCAATTTTTGTGAGGATTTCTGTAATTAGGTTTGTGTTTATTTTCGTTTTTGCCAATTAAATTCAAATATTCGTAACACTGTGGCATGAGGTGGCCACGTTTTGTGCAAAAATTACAGTTTTTGAATGATCTATTTTGTCTACCATCGTTTTTTTTATTTCTATGTTTAAACGACACGTAAGTATTACCTCTTTCTTTATTTTGGTTGTGTGTTTGGAAATTATTTCGGCTATTCTTATTTTGTCTACGAAATTTTGGAATTTTTTCGAAATTTTCTCTATCAAATTTCTGAGTTGACTTATTAGCTCTATCAATGTGAAAATTCTCATTTACTTTTGCAATTGGCGACTCATTGTCTTCAAAGATTTTTTTAAATTGTTCAGCTTTATTTAGCATATCCTCAAATGCTGAAAATTCTTCCTCCAAAATTCGAATTCTTATAAGTTTTGGTAAGGATTTGATAAAGAGATCTTTTTTTATTTCTATTAACGCCAAAGGATCAAGTTTTGGGTACTTCAGCAGCAAAGCTTTGTCAAGGCGAAATGAAAAGTTATTTAATGATTCGTTCTCATCAATTTTTATGTTGTGTATCTCGGTTGAACACACTTTTTGTTTGAAGAATTTTTCAAACTCCTTTTGTATTTGTTTAAGATCTTTATTACTAATTGAGCACGAGTCCAGGAAAAATTGCAAAGCTGGACCTTCTAATTTGCTTTTAAATAAAGCTAAAGTTTCCTTATCTAAGAGTTTATAAATAGCTTTCACCTCTAAAATTTGTTCAAAAAAGAATTTCACAATATTAGGATCTCCGCTAAAAGGTTGGATTTGAATATTAATGTGTGTTTACTTGCCATTTTCATTTAGTAAAGAAAGGAATTTTTTTTTATATAAAACTACTATATATATATATATATATATATATATATATATATATATTAGGGCGTATCGAAAAAATCCAAATTTTTTAGATCTTTTAGCGGTAGTGCGGAAAAGTTGTGAACTCCCTTTATTAAAAAGTGTGCGGAATCTTAAAACTGTAGGTTGATATCTTCTGTCGCCTCAGTGGGCCGAAAATTCCAAAAATTGGACTAAAAATGATTAAAATACAAAAATTAATAAATAACCGCAGATTTCGCTCATCGGTTTGGGGTAGTGCTTACAAGTTACTGTTTTGTAACAACAACATAAATAGAAAATTGTAGAACTATAGGTTAATATGTTCTGTCGCCTCATCGGCATCGAATTTTTGAAATTTTGATGCAGTTTGGTAGTTTTCTGCATAACTGTTTACTGCTTGCACAATGCACAATCGAGACAGACTTGGTTTGTAGATCTGCCAAAATAATGGAACACCCTTATTTTCACTCCGAGAAACAACAACAACCGCCATACAAATTTTTAGAATTATACATTAATATTTTCTGCCGCTTCATCGACACCAAATTTTGGAAAATGAAGGCAAAATTTTAAATAAATACACGTCACACTTACCTCATTTTAATGCGAACACAAACTTTATTTTACCTTTCGAACATACAAATGACAAAAGCATTACTGCTTGTAATAATTTTTCGTCTCAAATTTTGACATATGTTTTCTGGATTCTAGTGTCGCTCTAATATCTCTGTTCTGCATCCCAACTGTTTTTCCGGAGGCTGCAGTGACTATTTTCTCAATCCGCTCAACCGCTTGTGTGTGTTAAGCAAATTTAATAAAGTCCTAGCAATACATTAGCATACTGCCCTGTATCATCTTTAGAAATTCTTGAGAACTGATCTCTCTGTGAACAGCAGGCGATATCACATAACAAGCTTGCCAGTCAATGAGATCTACATAGTCTGTAGCTCCAAAGTTAACAACATGAATAACGAATTTGCGAACACAATTTCCGTCTGGGCTAATTTCTCTTGCCTTGATAATCCACCGATCTGCAAGGTCCTAATACGGTACCTATCATCAGATAACATGGCCAAAAGCATGTTTACTTGAGCCGTAAAGTAAGCGTTGCGAGAAATAACTGGGTCGATTATGTCACAATAATTTTGACAATTACCGAGATGAGCTGATGAAATGCCACAGGTGTCTAGCACCATCCTGTATGGAATGACGAATCTTAATTCGGAACCATGAGAGTACGTAGACTCTTAGAATTAATACAACCGATGTTAGCAACTCATTTGATGGGTCTGATTGTGATATATATAACCTCAGTATTCGATTGGAAGTTGTTAGCCAGCGGGACAAATTCAACGTTCTCGGTTCCCGGATAGCTAGATCTGAACAACAAACGCCAGAACTAATGGCGGTACAAATGTCTAATAAGTATTTCTGATCTGAACTGAGGGTGATAGGATTAATGTCAGGCAACTTGCATTCAATACTATTAAAAGCAACAATTGAAAGCTTTTCGCATCCTTTGAGGTTTCGTCCAATGCCTCCGGTGTAAGATGTGGAGCCAGTTTCATTTCAAGCCTGCGGATTACGCCATTAGACACTCCTGTGTTCAATACAGTTCCGTCACACCCGAGAACAATAAGGTTGCTAAATTTATCCAATAAAACACTTGTTACGTATTCGTAAATGCTATTAGATATTTCAAGACTAGATCCACTTTCAAGTGTAATATGTCCCATATACGTAGAACCAGGCTCCGATACAATACAGCAATGCGCTTCTACAATTATTCTTTAGAACTGCTTGTCCTCGAGTGTTTCTTATGTTAAGGTTTTGTCATGTCGTCCATCAAAATAAAGGCCAGATAGAGTGGAACGATTTTCATTGGATTTTGAGACCAATTTTTTGTAAATTCTTCATTTTTCCCTCCATATTTTATTTTTGCCTGTGACGAGGCTGGTATCTGATTACGATATTAAACCCAAATCTTGCATAACGTGCGATGCAATAGCAGCCATGGCTCTGTTGGAGACACCATACCTTTCACTGACAAGAACTGTGTTGTCCAGTTTTAAACGAATTTGAACACTACTTGTGGGCTCCCACATTGTCTTCACTATTTTGGCAGACAGCCAAACCCAGTCTGTCTCGATCTCGATTGTGTATTGTGCAAGCAGCAAACTGTTATGCAGAAAACTACCAAAATGCGTCAAAATTTCCAAAATTCGATGCCGATGAGGCGACAGAAGATATTAATCTATAATTCTACAATTTTTTATGGTTGTTGTTGTTACAAAATAATAACTTGTAAACACTACCTCAAACCGATGAGCGAAATCTGTGATAATTTGTTAATTTTTAATTTTTAATCATTTTTAGTCCAATATTTGGAAATTTAGGCCCACTGAGGCGACAGAAGATATCAAACCACAGTTTTAAGATTTCGCACGTTTTTTAATAAAGGTGGTTCACAACTTTTCCGCACTACCGCAAAAAGATCTAAGAAATTTGGATTTTTTCGATACTCCCTAATATATATATTCAACTTATCAAGAAATGCACATACTATATAGCTTCAAAAATTTGTTTAGTTATCACTTTCTATACCAACATATGCAAAAAAAGTAAATATTTCAATAAATATACACATTTCATACACATATATATGCAACATTCAATTGTTATGATTGACCAAAATTTGATTATTAAAGTTGCCAAGCAAGGAAGTTAAGAAGATTTAATAATCAAATAGTACCACACTTCAAAATTTCATTAAGAATAATTATTGTTCATTCATTTTAAATATGATATACAGTTATGTTCATGCAGATTATCAACCAATGAAATATTTTTGGTATATGACTCCTTTTAAATTCATTTTGCATATTAAATTATATATATATACACAATAAAAAAAATTATTCTCATATTTCACTATTTTCTTCAAATTCGTCATTTGCATAACACTTTACAATTTTCGTGAAGGCAATGCTTCTTAATTACCGTTTTATAATCATGCAAGTTGCAAGTGGCCATTCACATGTTAAACAAAAATTTAATATACACATGGTATTTCCATAGAAGAGAGTTTCGGCTCCAAATGTTGTAATTTTATTTGTTCAAAAAAGAAGAACTGGTTCATTTAAAGAAGATAGACTGAAATATGATGTTATTTTACTGCTCATAATTATAATATGAGCAAAGATGACTTCTAAAGGTTATCTGATTCATTTTTAGAAATAGACGTGTTTTACTTCCATTGGAAATACCAACAATAAGAACAAAGTTAATTTCATTTAATTATTATTTTATTGCGGTAATATAAACAAAACGATATTCAAATTATTTTACTTGATTTTGACCACTCACAAGGAAACTTAATTTTTCCAAATGCATGATATTTTACGTTCTATTTTAGCGTTTATAAATAGACATTTGCCAAGAAAAATAACAATTTCGAGAATAGCAAGATTTCGATACTTATCTAAGTGAGTTGAATGGACAGCACTTCATTGTCGAAAATAAGCCTAGTATATAAGTCTTGAGAAGAAATCATGACGAACATATCTTGAATCGCCACGAGGCGAAATGGCACAAGAACACAATCACATATCTGCTACGTACGTCTACACTCCACTAGAAACTCAGTCGAACTGATTGAAGAGACGAACGCGGGGAGCAGCGAGACATGGGTTGCCATAAAAACAAAACGCGCCAAGCCGGAGCGGGCGAGATCGCCAAGATGAAAAACTTAATGGGAGAGATAAAGAAAATACCGAAAGGCGAAAAGCTGCGTTGGCGAATCTGGACAACCTACCAGTTGAATAATGTAATTGGAAGGAACATTCGAGAATACAGTCTAATTGACCAATGGGAAAGAAGGAATAAATTTATTCCACGCTTGAAGTAGAAGTGCATGATTTTTGAAAGCACTGCTGGAAATAAAAAGAATGAATACTAGAGATTCAAAAATACATTGAGTTAGATGCAAACAAGAATATCGATGAAACAAATATGTAGAATTATCGATACTGAAAAGGTATGATTTTAGAATCATTGTGAAAAGAAAATAATTAACAGTTGGAAACTGAACATAAACAAAATGAAACATGGAGTTAAATGTTCAATTAGACTAGAGATGGAATAACAATGGTGTGAAGAAATCGATATTAAAGATTAAATCGATTATCTTCATAACAATAACCATATGTGATGTCCATGCTGTAATGATGCTGAAAATAAACTGTTTTTAACGAGAATTTCTGAGTGCTATTTGAGACATCAAAAATGTGTTCTCGATTGATTTTAAAGTACAGGAAAATAAGCAGATAACAACTATTCTAATATAATATTAATTATTTGGTTTAATAAGTCAGAATAATTTTTATTTCACATTTATAGCGCAATAGTAAACATTTGATGAGTTTATACAATATTCTTTTGATGCAATCGCTAAATTTCGTAACCCATTATCTCATAAATCCGATTTAGGTATAATAAATGAGCTAACCAGTGGCGGCTCTTGAATGCTTTTATTTGGGGCACTAAATGCGTGGTTGCTAAATTTATTATTTTCTTACCACTATTTTGTAAAATAAATATTTGCCTTATTTGTTGGTAGGTTGGCCACTAGAGATAACTCATCTAAATTTTAAACTTAATGATTTAGATTCATGTTTAAAGACGGCACGGTCTTGCATATATCGGATGAAATCAGAAATATTAGGTAATTACACTCTACGATCTCTCAGAGATTTATGTAGATGGTAAACATGTCAGATTTCAATCAGTTGTCGTTATTTGAATGGCTCTTTTGATAAACATAAGTTTAAGTTATTTCAAGGGTTTACATACTATCATTTTATTTGAAGGATATGATAAATACAGTCTAATGGTAAACTTTCTAATTTAAAATTACTCTATCTATTTCAATACAGCGCAGTTTGTGTTGTCCTTTTTATTCATTAATCGTGAATTGAGCGAAGAAAATGTTGGCGTCAAATAAATGAATGTATTGTAGACACTTGTATTGCAACACTCGAGCTGTAAAGATATATTTTAAGGGCCATCCAATCTCGATAACTCGACATCTGCATTGTTTAAATAACTGATGTTCTATTTTATTAACAAAGAGATGTTCTCCTGAAAAGTATCATCTGTTGCATTTTAATATTATGTTAGCTTGCCAAAAAACGAATCTCAGCGCTTGTGTGTGCAATGTATCCATTAATTTAATACTCAATAGATCCGCCGGCCATAGACAGTCAACAACAATTTTCTACACCATAATCTGGTACTCGAAATATTGCGGGATGAAATGGACTGAAAAGTTCGCATGATGGCTCCAACAAATCTTCGAAGTCTTTAGGAATGTTTGCATGGTACTTGCAGAAACTAAGTCACGAAACACCGGACAAATTTGTGTCTTGAATTTCAAAATTATCCAAAGCTGTAATACGCGCTAAAGGAAACCCCATCGATGAAAGCAAAATATGAGTTCAATTACATTTTTTATGTTAAATATTTAAATATTTCCTAAAGCTCTCCTATATTTTGTTATTAAATCAAGTATAAAATCGTTCTATATTACATTCCTTACTATTTCACTATACTTTGTTCTTTTTTGTTAATTTATACGTTTAATCAAAACTTTTGCACGCTGGTGTATATAATTGGATTTTTGTTTCTTTCTATTAAAATTGTAAGTGAGAATACACAGTGAAACAGAGTGTTTCATAAAGCAGCTTCTGTTTGGGCCGTTTGATGTCAGACTGTTCAGTGGCACTCTGTTTCGAGGGTTCGTCGACCACATTTAAAGCACGGATGTTAGGTCGTTTGGAAGGTACGTAATGAAAATTATTTTTTAGACCTGAAAGATACTCCGTAAACTTTGTTACAGATAATATATCTTCAGCTTGTACAATTTCTCCACTGAACACACACGTACGCAACCAGTGAATATTGAAACAAACAGTCAAACTTTGTAAAACTGTGTATCATTACAATTATAATTCATTGTATAATGAATAATATGTACTACGTGCTACTATAATATGCTTTTGTGCGCTTAGCACATGAATGAATTCTAATGATATTTCAAAATGAGTTTATTTCCTATATCTGGTCATGTATATTAGGAGGCTTGTGATTTTGGTCGTAATGTGTGTATGTATGCATGCATGTTCTCAGTTTCCTCAACGACAACTAAACGGATTTAAATGTAACTTTAACACCACAAATATAGTACACTAGGCTAAAAGAATTTATAATATCGTGTATATTTTTTAAGAGACATGTCAAATATTTTAATATATGAGTGTCTACTGCTTTTCAAACTTGAGCGATGTGCAATAGATTCCCGTTATAAAACTGAGAGAGGTGACATACGAGAAATAAAAATTTGATTCGTGGAAAGGTTTTGGTCAAAAGTTTCTGCGATGTACAAGTAGAGTCACTTCATATATAAGAAAGTGGAGACATATGAACAATAAAATTGGATTGGTCTAAAGGTATTTGGACGAAATCATAAATAATGAGCACGATATATACTTTAACCCGATATATATAACATAATGGTGACATACGAGCAATAAAATTTGATTGCTCGAGATGATTTCTGATAGAAACTTTGAGAGCCTGCTATTATCGACAAGCTAATGTTTGTTGACTGGTCTCACTCGTGTAACAGAACTTTTACAAACGAGTATTGCCAAGTTCTTTTATGTGAGTTGCAACTATTTGGATAAAAGCTTTTAATTTTCGCATGCGTCTTGAGTGTTTGCCATCATTCTTTATTTAAAGAAACTCGAATGGCAACAACGTAGATTAAATTGAATGTTGTTGTCAAAACAAAATACTCACCTGTGCCAAACCATTCCTATTAAAATACACAAGCTGACGTCCAATAAGTAAATAAAAAATTTGGCAATGTTAATATCATGCGTTTTCTATATAATTGACAGGTAGTTATGTTTTAAAAATCAATCATTTAAAATCCAGTTGACATTTTTGTTTTAAAATTACTTGTTTAATAATTTATCTCACAGTATACAAATCTTTCCTTTTTGCATTAGAAGAAACATATATAAATGTAATATTACATTTATTTACAATATGAAGCTACCATTTTAAAATTATATAAAGTAATTTTCTTGACATGTTCCAGGTTATGTTTGTTATTATAACATGCACCACAATATAGATATTTCTTCCTTTAAGTAGTTCTTTTGAAAAGTAAATATTTTATACTACGTATGATTGAATAAGGAAATATATATATAAAAATGTATTTGTATATGATTTTGTAGGTAAAACATTTGTCACGGAGATCCATTCATTTCCATCGACTAGGCAATATAGTTTTCTGTTATACCAAGTTGGATCTAAATAAACAAAGAATCTCACTACTTTGTAAAAAACAGAAAAATATTTCTCAATCTGAAACTTATTTTTCTTAAGATTTACGAAAATGTAATAAAACCACTTCCAAGTTACACACTTTTCCGAAAAGCGGAATAGCGGAATTCTTTATTTTTAGAAGCCTCTGAAACTAATACATTTCCAAGATTTAAAAGAAGCATTTCGGCAACTTAGACAAAAGTTTCTTTTGCTTCCCGTAATTTTCGGAAACGTTTCCGAGTAGTTTTACAGTGTATTATTAAATGTGTTTTACCCTACCCGATATATTGTTTTTCGGGTGATTTTAATTTTTAAGTACACATCTTCAGCTGCGTAACAGAATTTAAACATGTAAGAGTAACAAAATACCTTTATTTTAATGTCAATATTAATGCTATTAATTTTTATATTAACGTTAATGCAATGTAAAAAAAAGCAAGTGTATCGAAATCTAGCGAAGGGTAATATAACCACGAATGGAAATATATAACAACCTCTTCCGAGTCACCCATGATACCGAAAAGCTTTAGTTATCTTTAGAAGCCTCAGAATCCAATATAATTTCGATATTTAAAAAAGCATTAATAAAAACAAAGTTCCTTTTACTGCAACAGATTCTTGGAAACTTATCCGCCTAGTTTTTGTAGTGTATTAATCAGTTTTCTAAATCCGGAATATAGATTTTTCGGATACTATCAATTTCAAGTACAGATTTTCCTGTGTCAACAAACATGTTTTGCAGACAAACATGGCAAATTAACAGCATTCACATTAACATTAAAATTAAAACTATTTCATTTCCTTGCATCTATAAATTTAATTACGCAACTGAAAATATTTAATTGAAAATCGATATAATCAGAAAAACCGATATTCCGACTAGAGAAAACTGATTAATACTCTGTAAAATAGCTACGAAACATTTCCAAAAATCAGTGGCAGCAAAAGAAACTTTCTTTCTATAAATGTTTCTTTAAATCTCGGAAATATATTGGTTTATGAGGTTTCTAAAGATAAAGAATGCTATTCTTAATCATGGGTAACACGGAAGAGGTTACAGTATATTTTCTTTCATGTTATACGTCATACATTTTTCAGATTAAGAAACATTTGCCTTATTTAAAAGTATTCTGTTAATTTATCAATTTTTGTTAAACATGAAAATTTTTAGTTGATAAATGTAGCATCCTACTTCGAGTCGGGGGAACTGATTAATATACTGTAAAAGCCACTCGGAAAATTAAAAAAAATTACGAACAGCATGCTTCTTTAAACATCTGAAATATATTAGTTTCTCAGGTTTCAGAAAGTAAAGAACGCTTTTCGGAATCGTTGGTAATTTAAAAGTTATATTATATTTTGGGCATTTAAAAATTATTTCTACCTCCACTATTAAAATCTACCATTAAAATTATAACTACATAAATTGAAAGTTAGAGATATTTCGGCTTTTATAACGTTATTTTTCTGGTTTTATTACGTAATGAATTAATAAAATTTTAATTCAATAATAAAATTCGCAGCGCAAGAAACATGTTCCCTTAAAAAATTGTGAAAGTTTCTAAGTTTAAAAATGAAGAAAGCATGAAAGTTTTTCCTTTTTATTTAAATGTTATTCTACTGGCATGTGCATACCAGTACATAACAGGAAAACTTTTCAAATGCTAGATTATTGATATTTTAGCAATATAATTTTTATTTTAATAAAAAAAAATCTATCAGGCTGACAGAAATAAATCAAGCAAACGTAAAAAAAGAAAAAGAAGAAAGAAAGCATTATATATTTTTTAAAGTTTGTATCTGTAGAATCACCCGTATATTATTACGTTTGATTTATCATTGTTATCTGCGGTTTCACTGTTCATCTGTTAATCCCATCAAATAAAATGTCCATTTAAATTAATTAAATTACTTTAACAGTTTTCAAAATTATAAGAGCAACAAAACTATAAAATATGTGTTAATGACGTGGATGGAGAGAGATAATGCTGTAGAATACCTTCAAAATTCAATTATTTCATTATACGCTCCATTAATGGATTAAAACAGCAATAATTAAGACTGAAAGGACGTCCATTTAGATTATTCGCAGCTGTTAATGCTTAACAACTTATTATGCCTCATGCAAGTTATTTGAAAGTTAGCGAGATTATATATATATTCACGCCTATACATAACTTAAAAAGATATGAATGTCATAAAGTAAGTTGTTGAAAATTAATGAAGAAATTAGAATATACTTGAAAACCTTCCGGTTTCATAAACTGAAATAAAAATAAGTTAAACAAGAAATTTTAATTAATCAATGATATCAAATAAGTACCACAATAAACAGTAAACAGTTGATGACTGTAAGGGATTCCCAGTCGCACAGTACCTGCACTCCCTGAATTTGTGTAACACATCCTAGAGGAGCCATGAGAAAAAAAGTATATGCGTAGCACAATATATGTACTACAGTAAAAATCAAAAAAAGAAAGTGATTAAATGGTGCGATAAGGTCTTCATTTCACAGAGAAATAAGTAAGAGAAATATAATTAAACGACTAACAGAAATGAACGAACAACCAAATTTTAGGATAGATTTAGAAGGCGGGGCTTCGCTGACAATTGTCAGGATGTCCATCCAACTAGAATTTCTTCAAAGAAATGTTCTGTAGTATGAATTAAATTTATATATGAATAAAATTCAATTAACTGAATAAAAGCTTTTATAAGATTTTTTTTTAATTAAAAGTAACATGCGTTCCCAGTATGAAAATGTTTTCTTCATTTTTCTATTTTTTAGGATTTCGTTCATCTCACGAAACCCTATTCGTCCTGCTACGTCGTCTGTCCATCACAGAGCCGGCTCTCAGAATCTATATAACTTAGAGACTTAAAATTTTGTGTACTTATAGCTGAATGTCTACTATGAAGCTGAAAATCATGAAATAAAAAAAATCGTATTATTTTAATATAAGGAGAAAAAAAATCTAACAGTCTTTCCCTATTAAATTTAAACATTTTTCATTATAGCAGTTGCCAACAATTAAAAATCTACAATAAAATTCTTTCTATAATAATTAATTTTCTATTGAAAGATTTCCACGTGAAAAGTGAAAATGAAATAAAAAGGTTCACCAATTGAAAAAAGATTAATATGACGTCATATTGGTAATAAACGGAAATTTTCAAACATATCACAGGAATACAATGAGTATGAGTATGTGTAAGTACAGAAAGCAGGTTAATATGATATCATTAGAGAATTGAAAAGAAAATTAATATGACGTCATATTGGAAGTTTAACGGACTTTATCAAATGTTTGAGAATAATACAAAGAGAGTATCAATATGAGTAATAGAGAAAGCAAATAGATATGACGTCAGCAAGTGATTATAACGTCATATGAGTTTGAGGAATGTATTAAATCATGATAAAAAGCCGATTATGGAAATATTGGCATATTTTAACATTTTGAAGGTCTCTATACAACATGTTTATGAAATTTATTTGGATTTATTAAAGAAAGGATAAAGTGTTTTGAAAGGAGTATTGAACGAAACCCTTTGTGCGATCTTCGATCACACTTACTTGTTTTTACTTAAGAGGACTTTAGTAAAGCATCTGTGCATTTTAATTCCGAACGACCGGTATTAAAAAAAAAACTGGAACGAAACTTAATTTTCATTAAAATTTCACTTTAATAGACTTTATTACAAATTTGAGAATTTTAATATTCTAAATTGTATGTACAAATTTATTGTTATACGATTCGAAAAAGCCTCTTAGGAATAAAAAGAAGTGTGAACAAAAACCTAAACATCGAAATCATTTTAATGTTGAACTAGCTGTGTTACAGCCCGATGTACAACATTTGTATTCCTTGATATGTTTCGATTTTCGGGAAAAATAATTCAAAATTTATTCTGACATTAGTATATACGCATAATATTATTATATTTCCTATTATAATTATGAAATCATATTTGCAATGTAGGTTAAAGGAAAATTCCGTATTGTAAATTACACGTTTCTGATGCAATTATAGCATCGAGTATCTTTATAAGAGAGTAGAGACATGTGGGTAATGGCATTTGATTGGTAGAGGTAATTTTTGCCAAAAACAGGACTTGCAGTTATGTCATGCGGAAAAGCTTGCCGTTATGTTAAGCTTGGCGCACTTGTTCAGGCGAATTAACTCCTTTTTAGGTGCGTTCGTAATTATATAAATACGTAGCACCTATAGTCGTCGTGTGGTCCGTCCGTCCGCATACAACAGCGCAAAAACCACCCAACAGAATGGCTTGAAATATTATATGTATAATAGTTGCAGAATTTTGTCGAGTAATTTCAAATTTTATGAAAATCGGATCAAAACTTAAAAAGATATTAATAAAACTTTCTTTATTCTACTAAATCCTGTCATACATAATCTATATAGTAAAAGTGCAAGTCATGTGACTGAGGAAAATAAATACGGGCTAACCATATCTTTTTCCATATACCAAGAGGCCATTTTTATTCAAAATTATTTTTTCGAATAAAAATGTATAAAAGTTACATTTTTAGAAAGAGCGTTCAAAAAAATTGTTTGCTTGGGAGAGATGATTTACATTAAAAAATGTATAGATTCTGAGATAACTTCAGCGAAAATTAGGTTAACAGACGAATATCTCAATCCATTAAAATAAATATACAAAAGATTCATTCATCGTGAGTCAGAAATATTAAACTATGAGGTAATCATTGAGGTAATCAAAGCAAGATCTCGATGAGGAATTTTATAGCGCTGTCTGGTGTCGAAAAAGAATCTATCGTATGTGTAAACATGACTTACGTAATAAGAAAAAATTGGCATCCTCATTTCGTTGATAGCAGACGATATAATTTATTTCACTGAAATAATAACTATGATTTTTTTTTTTTATTGTACAACTTATAGCACGAAACGAACGTACCTCATTTGTCACGTTTAACGTACAATTCCCCCACCTTTTTTTTTTTTTTTTTTTTTTTTTTTTTTTTTTTTTTTTTTTTAATGTGGGTTGATACAATTGTAAATAGTGAAATCTATTAATCCTGGACTGCGGCTAATACAAAAGTACCGATTTTAATTAATTTCAAAACTTTTTTTTAATACACAATTAACATTTTTCATGAAACAAAGATGTTTTGTGTTGTTTGATCGCAATTAAAAAAAGTATTTTGAATAAGAAAATATCTGTTAGAGTTTTCAATTAAGATTTCTCTCATAGTAAGTTTTACAACCCGTAAAGCCGTTTTGAATCCCCCAGTACATTATAAAGCTCAAACATGTCCGTCAGTAACACTGAGATTATATCGACTATAACAACGTCCTGAGCAATCAATTCCGTTCTATCGAAAATTATTTAACTTTTAAAAACCGCACAATTTCAATTTCTACATCGTCGAATAGAAAAGGAATTCTACTTTCAAATGCAGTTTGTTTGAAAACTGTATCTTCATGTGTCGACTCTTTATGGTTTATAAATAAATTTCAAGCATGATTTAGAAGAAAAATTATCTTAACAATAAGCATTATTTGTTTGCAAAATAAAAGAATGTACTTCAAGCATAATTATAAATACACCTGCAAAACTGGGAAAAACTGACAGGATTATTTCATTTGGCAATGAATTGCCCATGTTTGGCCACGTCAACACAGGCACTTTATCAAGAAGCAAGTACACATGCATTTTTTTTAATATTTAGTTTTAGATAGTAATTAACAGTGAAATTACGTAATGCTTGAGGTGAGGTAAAAGCAATAAAACAGAAAACCATAGAACAGTGACCTACATCGTTATACATTTCTACAGAGAATGACCAAAGGTGAGTTATTCTTGTTTGGGGACGACATAAAAGTTCGCAGTACACGAAATAGGACATTGTCACTAAAAGTGTGGCTAGAAACATCACTGGGTGCAGCAACCTCGCTATATAGGAACCTCAAATATACATAAAATTCGGTAAAGCCACGATGACAATAACGGTAATTATCACTCATTTTAAACTTCTAGTAATGAAAAGAAAAGTTCATTTCCATGTCCCCCTTCAAGATAACATTCACACTGAGAAATGGAAAAGCCATCAGAGTGTACGAACTTCCAGTGCAATCCAAAAGCAATAAAACAGAAAACCATAGAACCGTGGCCTACATCGTTATACATTTCTACAGAGAATGACCAAAAGTGAGTTATTCTTGTTTGGAGACGACAGAAAAGTTCGTAGTAAACGAAATAGGACATTGTCATTAAAAGTGTGGCTAAAAACATCACTGGGTGCAGCAACCTCGATGTATAGGCACCTTAAATGTACATAAAATTCGGTTACGTCACGATCACAATAACGGTAATTATCACTCATTTTAAACTTCTAGTAATGAAAATAAAAGTTCATTTGCATGTCCCCCTGCAAGATATCATTCACACTGGGGAATGGAAAAGCCATGTGATTGTAAGAACTTCCAGTGCAATTGCCCCTTTTCTCTGTATGCAAGAGAAATTGACTTAGAGAGAAATACATACAAACTATATTGTTTTCAACAAAAAAATACCATAAAAAGTACAAATCGCATTCATTAAAAGACGCTCTCACTGATGTGCATCTTGATGATGAATAATTAACCCCTTTGCACTTAAAAGAACATACGTATCTCCGCATTTGTTTCCGGTTAATATTACATAACAAAATAAAAAATATATAAAAACAACAACAAACAAACAAACAAAAAAAAAACGCACACAGCAAATTTAATAGATATGAAATCGAACACTGAAATAACTAGGCTCAAAAATTTACTATAAATAGTAAAATGTTTCGCGATTTCTTTGGCTATTAACCGAAGGTACGCGGGTAATTGCAAAAGTACCTTTTTTTAATAAAATTTAAAATTTACTTGAATTCATAATTTATATTTTTCATTTAAAATGCTTTATTGGTGTTGTTAATGGGTAATCTAAATACACACACACATACATGCGCGAACACACACAAACACAAACACATCTATATGTATATATATTAAATGTAAAAAAAATATATATATTAGGCTTTTTAATTGAAAATCATTTTTATCTATGTTCTGTACACCGGTCAGTATGTTCTGTAACCCGAGAAGACCATGTTCAATCCTCTGATATTTAAAAAAAATCTATTTTCCAGCCTATTTCTAACATTAAAAGCCATTAGCTTCATTTTAATTATACTTTGAATACTTGTAAAAAGATAAAGTATAATGTACATAAAAAAGTAAATAAAATAAATGGTATTATGACAAACAATATTTTGTAATTACATAGATTACACTAACTTATACTAAACGTTTGCAAATAGGTTTAACCGTATTGTAAAATATAGAATACCGTGTATGATTTAGATTATTTATATTTTACTACACCCAGAAAGAGGAATTGATTAAAACTACAAAACATGTTTTGTTGAGTACATTTTGGTTGTTTTAGCAAAATTCAAGTAAAATTGAACCATTTTACTTGAATTAACAAAACATTTTTTGCTGACGATACAATTTTTTTTTTTTTTTTTTTTTTTTTTTTTTGAATTGCAAAAAAAAAAAAAAAAAAAAAAAAAAAATTGTTGATTCAAACAAAATTTCCATTGACCTATATTTAAACAAAAAGATTTGTTGGGTCAACCAAATTTTTGTTGATTCAACAAAACTTTTATTTGGGTGTACGAATTTAAAATTACCCTACAAAAATGCGATGTACCTGATGGACACGATTAATAATTTGTAAATTTCCCATATAAAGTTATGCTTTTTTCAACTTAAGTTATAATTATTTTTCAATTTATAATTTCACAAATCTAAGTCAATAAAAATAAATTAAAATCTTACAGAAATATTTAAATATAAAGCACTTTTACATTAAGTTTTACTGACATTTTGAAAGTTAAAATTATTCACTTCTATCATCACAGCCAAAAAGTGATAAACGACAGAAAATAAATAACATGTCATCAGCATAAGTGAAATGTGGCGAAACTTTTAGAGTAGCTAAACAGATATGCCAAGCGGTGTTATTAATCTGAGGAAAGTGATGTTTTCACCTTAACTAGCAATAAAAATAGATTCGCTGCGATTCATTAAGTTGGAAACTGCCGTTAATTTAAGATGAAAGGGTTGTTTTCGTAAAGGAAGCAGAAATTAATTTCTAAGAAAAATGCTTTTGTTATTAGCCTTTTCATTCCCATAAATTAACAAATTGTGTTAAAATTCTGAAATTTTAAGAATAGACTAATTTTTTGTTTAGGATAAGTAATATATATATATATATATATATATATATTAATTTTTTACCTTGTACTCAGGTCCGAGTACCCATTGATATGCAAAATGGAATAATCAAATTTTACAAAGAATACAAATCAAGATTATTTAAAGAAATATTTATATAAAACATATTAAAAAATTCATTTTAATACATTTTATCACAATAAAAAAAACCCAGTTATTTATTATAAAGACCATTTAAAAGTATTATATTCATGCCTCTTTTTGCGAAATGAACTTAATCTCATTGAAGTGGTATTTAACTCATTGCTCTGATTAGTGCTGCGATTTATAGGTGAAGGAAAAAATATTTATCAATAGGGAAATGTATGTACTTTATATTAGGGCCATTATGAATCAGTTAGGGCTTCTAAGTCTAAAGAAAAATATAACGATTGTGATAATATTATTTTGACTCACTGGAAATGAAAGGGTTAGTATAAATCAGGGTTTGTACGGGAACTTCAGTTGGAGTACAACTATACCGGGATAATAATCTTCCTTTTATTTAATTACAGAACTGATAATCACTAGACTAAATACAGAACTGATTATAGAAATAAGACGATTACTAATAGAAATATTTGTGTTCCATTTCTGTTACCCATACGGATCTTGTAATCGAAAACTATAAGTTTTATATACAAAATATTTTAAAAATCAAACGATAACTATATCTTATCTTGTTAAATTATTGTATAAGTAGACTTCCTTCTGTCCGGCATAATTTGGCGGAATAGTTGCTGGAAGTCATTTTATTCCGTCATAGGCCAGAGTTGTATAAATACGCTCATCCTGCCACCCCCATATCATAATATTTTTATATTAAAGTTTTTATATTAAAATACTATGCAATCTCTTGTCACCTCTTTTTACAGACCAGAACTTTATAAATGTTTATTCCGTTTTAACCATTTATTAGAGAAAAATTAAATGCAAGAATAAAAATATTATAGACGTTTTAAAATACACTAGATGGAACCCGTCAAAACTTGACGCAAAAAAATACTATAACAATATCAGTAAAATAAGCTTCTTTATTATTTATGAGGGGGCGCGTATAAAACAGTCTTTCAAATATATTTTTTCCCCAGTCAAATACAATACTATTTCCGATGCAAACTCCAAACAAACAATCCGTAAATAACTGTGTAATGCAAATCAGTTTGACATTACCACCATATTACCCACGGCAAGAAAAAAAATTCATGGACCTATGAAGTATATACAAATACCATATTCCTACGTTAATATCATATTCAGTAAATAACAGAACATAGTAAATAAAGCACACATCTCCCCCCCCCCTGTGATAATGCAACCGAATGAACTCCTATGCGCATGTGCATTGCATCTGCCCAAAAGCACCGTCGAAATTCGACGTTAAAAAAGTTTTAAAATGATTAAATTAAAAGTTTTAAAATGTCTTGTTTAATCATTGTTCGTTTCAAATCCATATCTTCTAAAACGCATCCATTGTTTTAAGCTAATCAATTTTTATGCAAAGATTAATAAGTTTTTTACAGTAATAAATCTATCTGCAGATGAGGGAGATTTTTAATGTTTTCAAGTGTAATTTATTTGTATGGTTTCTTCGGTTCCTTGACATAATCAGGATGATTACCCCTTTTCCATCACAGTCGGGGATATTTTTCCTCTTATACAGTTGGCAAATGTAAAAAAAAAAAAAAAAAAAATGCAATTCCTAGCATATCCTGATATCTGATGGAACATATTCATCAACGAATTCAACATATCAATTTTATGTTCAATATAAACTAAAAATAGTCTTTTTTTTTTTCCTGACAGATTTTTGTTTAGCGCCAAAATGTTCTATCTTATGGATAATCTGATCTTATGATTTATCACTTTTTTTTTAATTATTATTCACTTTTTATGATGGTTAGGGAAATCTATTTTCAATTGTGGCAACTTTCCCAGGGGCTATTTTACATTATTGAAGTAAACTGGTGGTCATTGATAAGATAGAATTGAAAAATTTTTCATGCTTGAAAATTATTTAAAAAGTCGTTAAATTAATCGGCAGTTTTCAAATAAATTTCAATCGAAAGCTAATTTTTTTCTAATTGATGATGTAAGAATTGAAATTGTAAAATGTAGTAAAAAATAGAAATTTGTAGTATTTCGAAGTGATGTAAGCGCGATGAAAGCTAAAGCGATAGCGCCTTTGTTGTCACAACTGTTGTACATTTCTAAAAATTGCCACTGTATTTTGGCTGGCGTCCAAAAGTGGAAAAACATTTTTTGACATCGAAAGAGAAATTCACAGTGAAAGAAATAGGACTTTGCGCTAATAAAGAACTGTTAAATGAACTTAAATCTACCAAAATAATTCCTATGAAATATTAGTCTTACATTGTTTATTCTAGCAAAAAATACAATAATTATTTCAAGATTTTTTTCTACCATAACACTATTTTTAATAACTTTAAATTTCCTGAAATCCTTTACTTTTGTGATTTTTTTTTATTAAAAAAGGAAATCTTCTATCCTATAATTAAAAAAACAAAAAAAAAAAAACAATTGGTAACATGTAATCAAGGTATGCAATCAAGATGAAGAAATCAATGACGGCTCCAATTCTAATCTTTATAATTATGAATGCAAAAATCAGTAAAATTATGTCATGTTAACACAATCATATACATTTTTCTCTTTAGTTTTATCAATGTTAAAATGCACTTCAAGCTAAGCATAACGTCATTTTCACCGGCGCAAACTTTTCACACGTACTTCATATTCCTTACATTAATGCTTAAACACCATGCACACAAATATAAATATATTTTCTATTTAATTGTAATGAAAAAATGGCATCAACAAAGTCTAAAGGCTTCTAAGTCTAAAGAAAAATATAACGATTGTGATAATATTATTTTGACTCACTGGAAATGAAAGGGTTAGTATAAATCAGGGTTTGTACGGGAACTTCAGTTGGAGTACAACTATACCGGGATAATAATCTTCCTTTTATTTAATTACAGAACTGATAATCACTAGACTAAATACAGAACTGATTATAGAAATAAGACGATTACTAATAGAAATATTTGTGTTCCATTTCTGTTACCCATACGGATCTTGTAATCGAAAACTATAAGTTTTATATACAAAATATTTTAAAAATCAAACGATAACTATATCTTATCTTGTTAAATTATTGTATAAGTAGACTTCCTTCTGTCCGGCATAATTTGGCGGAATAGTTGCTGGAAGTCATTTTATTCCGTCATAGGCCAGAGTTGTATAAATACGCTCATCCTGCCACCCCCATATCATAATATTTTTATATTAAAGTTTTTATATTAAAATACTATGCAATCTCTTGTCACCTCTTTTTACAGACCAGAACTTTATAAATGTTTATTCCGTTTTAACCATTTATTAGAGAAAAATTAAATGCAAGAATAAAAATATTATAGACGTTTTAAAATACACTAGATGGAACCCGTCAAAACTTGACGCAAAAAAATACTATAACAATATCAGTAAAATAAGCTTCTTTATTATTTATGAGGGGGCGCGTATAAAACAGTTTTTCAAATATTTTTTCCCCAGTCAAATACAATACTATTTCCGATGCAAACTCCAAACAAACAATCCGTAAATAACTGTGTAATGCAAATCAGTTTGACATTACCACCATATTACCCACGGCAAGAAAAAAAATTCATGGACCTATGAAGTATATACAAATACCATATTCCTACGTTCATATCATATTCAGTAAATAACAGAACATAGTAAATAAAGCACACATCTCCCCCCCCTGTGATAATGCAACCGAATGAGCTCCTATGCGCATGTGCATTGCATCTGCCCAAAAGCACCGTCGAAATTCGACGTTAAAAAAGTTTTAAAATGATTAAATTAAAAGTTTTAAAATGTCTTGTTTAATCATTGTTCGTTTCAAATCCATATCTTCTAAAACGCATCCATTGTTTTAAGCTAATCAATTTTTATGCAAAGATTAATAAGTTTTTTACAGTAATAAATCTATCTGCAGATGAGGGAGATTTTTAATGTTTTCAAGTGTAATTTATTTGTATGGTTTCTTCGGTTCCTTGACATAATCAGGATGATTACCCCTTTTCCATCACAGTCGGGGATATTTTTCCTCTTATACAGTTGGCAAATGTAAAAAAAAAAAAAAAAAAAATGCAATTCCTAGCATATCCTGATATCTGATGGAACATATTCATAAACGAATTCAACATATCAATTTTATGTTCAATATAAACTAAAAATAGTCTTTTTTTTTTCCTGACAGATTTTTGTTTAGCGCCAAAATGTTCTATCTTATGGATAATCTGATCTTATGATTTATCACTTTTTTTTTAATTATTATTCACTTTTTATGATGGTTAGGGAAATCTATTTTCAATTGTGGCAACTTTCCCAGGGGCTATTTTACATTATTGAAGTAAACTGGTGGTCATTGATAAGATAGAATTGAAAAATTTTTCATGCTTGAAAATTATTTAAAAAGTCGTTAAATTAATCGGCAGTTTTCAAATAAATTTCAATCGAAAGCTAATTTTTTTCTAATTGATGATGTAAGAATTGAAATTGTAAAATGTAGTAAAAAATAGAAATTTGTAGTATTTCGAAGTGATGTAAGCGCGATGAAAGCTAAAGCGATAGCGCCTTTGTTGTCACAACTGTTGTACATTTCTAAAAATTGCCACTGTATTTTGGCTGGCGTCCAAAAGTGGAAAAACATTTTTTGACATCGAAAGAGAAATTCACAGTGAAAGAAATAGGACTTTGCGCTAATAAAGAACTGTTAAATGAACTTAAATCTACCAAAATAATTCCTATGAAATATTAGTCTTACATTGTTTATTCTAGCAAAAAATACAATAATTATTTCAAGATTTTTTTCTACCATAACACTATTTTTAATAACTTTAAATTTCCTGAAATCCTTTACTTTTGTGATTTTTTTTATTAAAAAAGGAAATCTTCTATCCTATAATTAAAAAAACAAAAAAAAACAATTGGTAACATGTAATCAAGGTATGCAATCAAGATGAAGAAATCAATGACGGCTCCAATTCTAATCTTTATAATTATGAATGCAAAAATCAGTAAAATTATGTCATGTTAACACAATCATATACATTTTTCTCTTTAGTTTTATCAATGTTAAAATGCACTTCAAGCTAAGCATAACGTCATTTTCACCGGCGCAAACTTTTCACACGTACTTCATATTCCTTACATTAATGCTTAAACACCATGCACACAAATATAAATATATTTTCTATTTAATTGTAATGAAAAAATGGCATCAACAAAGTTATAATGCATAATGATAAAATAAACCCAATGGACAATATTCCCGTGACGTCACAATAAATATGAATTTTTATTCGCTTATAAAACACGCGGATAAGTATTTTTACCGAAATTTAACTTGCAAATTAACAAATTCGGCCTTAAAACCGCGTGCTTTTAATATTTATTATTTCTCTTTTATTCAACCACAGAGTTTAGAAAATAAACTCTGTGCTTCGGAACAGTAGGCGTTATCCGATTATGACGTCATTAGCAGACGTAAAAGTTTAATTGAAAATTACGGTTAATTAATTAAATTTTCGAACAAACGAATGCACGATAACAAATCTGTGTCCAAATATCTTTCATTAAAAAAAAGAATGATGTAATTTGATGCAGTAGTTTGTTCTCACGGATTGTCGAAAGAAATCGCTTAGCGTTTTAATTATATAGATTTTATAAGTTCTAACTTAACTTTAGGAAAGATAAAATCATGCATCCTGTATAGTATGAATATAGTACACCTTTAAAGTTTTAAAATAAACAACACTTTAACATAAAAACGTAAGTCTAATTTAAAAAAAATTGATTTAAACTTATTTTACTGCTCATTATACAAATGTGTAAAATTAGGCCTCACCCTTTTAGGACTCATCCTAAAGCACGCGATACACGGCATGTAGCAAGATACTATATTGTAGCAGATATCCGTGTCAAATACTATGACAAAATAATTCTTAATTTTATTAATGAGAATTTTTTTTTAACTAGGCCGTACAATATGGAGGCTGGGGAGTTGGGAGTCTATTGTATAGTATTCTATTCAAAAGGACTTTTACAATTATTAAAACAAAACCCGGCAAAACTGCATAAATATATACTGAAATTGAATATTTTAATAAATTTTCTAGAACTTAAAATATTAATGTTGGGGGAATGTTCAGAGAGAAACAAGACATTCTTGCTGCATTAAAAAGTTTGTGTTTTCAAACAAATATGTAAATCTTCCATTTAGTGAAATATTAATTCTAACTTTTTTATGCTAGCTATATTGAGACAGACTTTGCTTCTAAAGGATTTTTTAGCTCACTATATTAAACAAAATAATTGTTACATGCGTCAAAGATAAATTTAAAAGCTGACGACTGTCAGAAGCCTCCGTATATCTATACATAGTCCTGATGTATATATAAGGTTTCTACCCCTGATCGTTGTCTGACAGCTAATTTATGAACCAGTAGTTTTAAAGATTTGAATTGCAACCTTTATGCTGTGGCCACCAGAAAACATTCTTCTAAATAATTCTGATATATTAATTTAAATAACACATGTACGCACCAATAATTTCGAAATAAAGTGCATTTCTGTGAATTTAATTCGGTGTTACACAGCAAATACATAGAAATAAGGCACAGTTAGCAACGCGCATTGTTGGTTATTCAAAATTGGACCAGCATGAATTTTTATTTAACAATTTCAAATAATGAATTTCGTGTATTTATACTTAATAGAAACCGAGATTCCGCTATAATATTCATCGTAAAAATAGAGAGTAGTAGCACCCCTGTTCAATAAATAATACATATTTTGTAATAAATTTATTACATAATAAACTATCTGAAATTGCATGCTGTATACGCCTAGATATAGTTATCACTAAAATATTTGTAAATTAAAACCCATCACTGTCCCCTGTTGAGCAAGATGCCCCCAAACCCGATGGGTATCAACTGATGTCTAGGTCTAAGTGATTATCAAGTTTGAAGAAATTCCATCCAATCGATCCTGAGATATAGCTGTAATGCGTATCGTTGAAAATACAGCACAGCAGCCCCACTATTGCGTTATATACACCAATAACTTATCACTCCTACTTATGTCATGGTCTAACTAACCAGTGACGTACCCAGAGTAGGGTGCCAAATGCTCTGGATACCAGTAATTTCATAAAGTTATTTTCGCCTAGTTTAACCGATGAAAATTCTGCGATTAGATAAAGCAAAATTTTTTTTTAAATAGTGGTATCCAGAGCATTTGGACCCCTCACCCTGGTTACGCCACTGTGTCTAACTGAATATGAAGTTTGATGAAATACAATCCCATACGTGCCGAGATAGAACCACCGTTCAGCTATATATATATACTAAAATCTAGTTAGCTTCCCTGCATGTCAAAGTCTAAAACAATACACAGTTTTTTCTAAATTCTGTTTATTGTTTCTCAAGATATAACAATCACGGAAATCGTGAGAGATGCATCATACCAGCGCCACCAGTTGGCCAATATATACGCAAACCTAATAAGCTCTTGTTGATATCAACGTCTAATAGAACATAAATTTTTATGAAATTCCGTGCATTAGTTCTTGAGATAAGTAGGTCACAAAAACTAGTACCACAAAACTAGTCACAAAAACTAGTAACAGACTAGCAGACATACAGACATTTTCCAAAAATTATGAAATCGTATTCATCATATCCTAAAACGTATACATACAAAATACGAAATATTTCGAGATTCCAATATTTTTTTTAAATTATATATAGAAGAAACTAAAAATATTTCAAATATTGTTCTTCATTAAATCAAAAGCTATTTAAATCAAGAAAAAAATATTTTTTAACTTGCTAAAAAATAATTGTATATGTCCCTCGGTCTTATAGGTATTACTTAAAAAAGTATTCTACATGATCTAACAAGTAAAACAATAAAAGTTTGTATTTGAACGAAGAAAACTTACTGATTTATGATACCCTGAGTTTTTGGAGTTAAAAATGCGTTTTACCGTTTTTATTTACTGTAACCTACAAATAATTTAACATAAATTGATTTTTAGAAGCTTCTAATAGGAGTATATAAATTTCTTTTATTTATTCCTTCAAGTAGCTTTAGAAATATACTTATAAATCTACTACCACCGCATTTTGAGGGACTATATATTTATTGAACAGGCGATAAATTTTAAAAAAGCTGTTGGTGAAAGTAATACCGATCTTAGTTCTTTCGAAGAACATTAAAATACAACTATTATTGTGTTTTGATTATTAATTTTCTACGGATATTTAATAATCTATTTTGTTATTAAATATGCACCTGAAATTACATCTGGATTTCACATTTTATGTAACTCCAAAATTCGAGTATTAATATTGAATATATCGGGATCTTTTAACAACGACTTCAAGAAAAAATTGATTCAGGTCAATTTGTGTAATCAAATTACTATTTTATTGTCAAAGAGGGGAAGTATTGAAGTATTTTTATTTTTTTCCTCGTTCAATGTGGAGACGGTCTTCCTAAACTTCTTTTTATTCTATATTATGAAGATAAAATATGTCCGCGAATAGCGCAGACGTCATACCGATGGAGAAAACACCTTGCCAATAAACTGCACTTTTACTGTAATTTTTGTAACTTCTAAACATCTGAAAATTTAATTTTTTACACTGTCGAAAAAAGGAAAAAAATGTCCTTTCAAATTTCAACTTCTTATAAAACTGTATTTCTATTTATTTATTTTTTATGGTTTTTAGAATAATTTTAAGCATGATTTAAAAAAATGTATCTCTATGACGTTGAGCCTGATTACAAAAGATTAACCCGTTTGCACTTTAAACATTACAAATAATTTAGCATTTGTTTCTGGGCTATTATTTCATAGCGAAAAAAAACTTCATCAGTAAATTAAAAAAATATGTAAATAAAATAAATAAAACATATATTGTCTAGAATTTTATTGTTTAATGTTTCTTCATAACCTTACTATTTAAATTTGCACTAGATTTACATAATTAAAATGTAACCGTTTCCTATTCATATTATCCGAACATGCACAGTGTGCTACTTTTAATATCATATACGATTAGCTTCTCAAAATATTTGGTCAATTTAATAAACATTATAAAAATGTTAAATGTTTTCTTTCTAAAATACAAACTGTTTACTACAAAATGAAAAAAAATATATGAAAAAAAATATGTATCTGACAAATTTCGTGGCACATGAACTTTAAAAATAACATAACACTTGTTATGATTAAGTATAAAGAAAGTTATTTAATTCCCGAATTGTTTGACTTCTGGACATTCGACAACAGAAAATCTTAAAATTCCACCTAAGTACATTTGTAAAAGCTTAAAATTCATTTAATTGTGATGAAATGAAGCATCATTAAATAATCTTATAACACGAATTAAAAACAGAACGTGCTTTCTTTGTAACAATTTTGCTTTAAAAATGTATTGATTTAAGATAAATTTTAAACAAAAGAATACTTAATAATGCTGGTTTTCTCAATTTATTTCAGATATGAAGTGTTAAACCCCATCGATATATTTTTTGTCGATTTGAACTTCATTTGCCTTTCACCCGACAAATCTTTTAATATAGATTAGATATACTTCTTTTCATAAGACTGTGATACTCTAACCAATGCAATGAAGTAATCATTTTATGTGTTTATGTGAAATATAGTGTTTATTGTTTAATCTTGTTCTTATTGTAGCATCCAAATAAATAACTCGGAGATATCTTAATTGACTGAACATCGCTTATTACGTAGTTCGGTCATACCGACATAGTCGTAGGATGTTCGTCGAAGGCCCCGGGAGGCCTTTTTCAGAAAGATTCACGTTTTCAGCACCTTGGCGCGAGTGAAACGGTTGTCATGGTGCTGAATCCAACGCTACGTACGGAATATGTAACCCTTCTTGTTTGTGACGTCATACGTATAGCAAACAGCAACCCTATTCTTTTGCTGCTGTGAAAGTCATGTATAGAGTTTTTTTTCCCCCGAAGTGTTGTCAAGTAGAGACTATAGTATGAGGAGATGTTATTTTACCGTTTTTAAATGCTTTTAATTTCAGAATACATATAATGCAAACATAATTTTTTTCGCAGTTTAATAATATTCATTTACACACACACACACAGGGTCATTTCGTCCGCTGCAATTTCACATTCAAGTTCAGATCAAAACAAAAAGCATGGACAACGATTGGCGATAGATCTGTTTGTGTTTTTTCTGTTTCACCAATTCACCAAGCTGGTGCTTAAAACGTGAGGCTTTCTGAAAAAGCCCCCGAGAGACGTCAACATTAGTTTGGAGCTTACATGGTCATATAAGATCAATAGCCAGCTAAAATCCACAAAATCTGTCTTCGCGCATGTTTTCGCTTTTTGATCCGCGCTTGCAATATATTCCTGCAGGGAGCGAAGGTTTCAGATTCGGAGGGAACTTTAATTTAATTGATTTAATACTTTTTGATTGATGTGTGGTCAAGAGCCACATGATTACTGGGCCCAGGCTTTGCCACAACTGAACCACATCCAATTGCAAATTGCGGTAAAATTTGCATTTTGAGTCTTAAATTTGGTTACAATGTAATATCTAAAAATAAAATTAATGGACACTAGAAAATCAACTTAAAAGAGGTAGCTTTAGAATTCGAGATTAAGAGTTAGAAAGTATTTAATTGTAAATTAATTTAAAATTTTAGAGCTAAAATGGCGTTTTAATATTTTAATAACTTTCATGTATGTATATATGTATTGATGTACGTTTTATGTATGTACATATGTTACAACATTGAGTTGCAGTTCATCAATATATACTGGCATTTGGGGTATCTATTGAATTGTAATCTTTGTTCAAGAATCACTAAATAATGACGCTTTCCATGAATTTAGTATTGCGAATTATAGACAATGAAATACCATATGAAAAAACTTTTATTTCGCTAAAGTCCTCAGCGAATAAATATCAACCAAACATTTCGAAAAAAGTTTTAGAAAAAATATAATTAAGTTAAAAAAGTGTGAAAATGAGAAGTAGGTGTATTTATCTTTGTTATCGGAAATCTGTTGTAAATTCAGTTCTAAAGGAAGTATCATATGATATATTTCATTAGATGATATAATTATGCATGAATCAATATATTCTAAATAACATGAACTCAAATGTAAAACGTCTATTCTATTTATATTTAGTTCTCTGAAAATTTCTATTACAGAAGCTCTTATCACTATTGAGTAAGTTGCTATCAGATAACCACAATGTCTGCATCTAAAATCGTTTTTTAAATAAAAGACTTGTGCGAATGCTAGAAATCCGGGAAGTCATAAAGCAAAAAAAAAAAAAAAAAAAAAAAAAAAATACAGATTGCCCTACAATGTGCAAATTTCCTAACAATGGTAAAATACTCAAAGGATCAGAAACCTAAGCCTAAAAACAGGCCGTAAAAGGTATTTTAAGGAACATTATTCATGTCAACTATATTTCACACTAATTACACCACATTACAAACTTTAGGCGTGCGATCTAGATTTTGCCGCGTGTATTAACACGCGAAAATCGGTTTTAAAGTAAACTAACTAAAGGAGACTCCAAAAGTTTATGTCTGCATGCGTGATTACTATGTACAGGGTGATTATAAAAAAACTATTCCGACATTTGGGCCCGTAACTATCATACCAGTCACAGAAACTGAATTAAATTTTGGCAAAAGGTATTTTGAGGTATGCGCTCAAGAATGATATGGAAAACAACAGCGTCACTCAACCAGTTACGGTTACAGTGAGAAAATTTTGAAAAAATCAAATGGCAACACCCAGTTTTTTGTATTGGAATGTGATCTCCATTGTGAAAAATCCTAAATAGCGTTAGAACGGCAACTGTAGCATGGAAATCACCGACGGTAGATAGGCTAAAAGTGAGGACAACCAATAAGGACAGAGAAGCACCATAAAATAAAGCATTTTATTGTGTTTCACAAATTTTCCACATGACCTCCTTCACACACGATGACACTTTGCATGCGGCTGATGCTGGATAGCACTACAGCACGTATCACGGCAATAGGAACCTCTTGAATCGCAGTTCTGATGGCATCTTTCAAATCAGATGCAGTTTGAGGACGAAACTGATACACTTTGTATTTCAGATATCCCCACAGCCAGAAATCCATTGGTGTCAGATCAGGAGACCTTGGTGGCCATGGAAACGGGTAATGACTGGAGATAACTCTGTCACCAAACTGTTGAGTTAAGACACGTTTGACTGAAGACCCGACATGTGGAAGAGCGCCATCTTGCATCCACACAACTTCAGATAGAGCATTTTGCCGTTGAAATGCGGGAATCGCGTAATGAGTTAATATGTCCAGATAGCGAGCACTCGTTACTGTATACGTTTGCAGATCACCGGCAGTAACCTCTTCAAAAACGTAAGGGCCGAGGATGAACGTACTCGTTATATCCCACCACACAGTCATTTTTTCCTCGTGTAATGGACGTGCATGCACATCATGTGGATTATTCTCTGCCCAGTGCACACAGTTTTTCGAATTCACGTTAGCAGTTAACGAGAAATACGCCTCATCTGTCCACAGAATGCGTAATGGCCAGCTTCTATCTTCATCGTACCGGATAAGGAATTGATTTGCAAAATCCAGCCGTAATTGATAGTCTCCCACTTAGAACATCTGGACACGCTGGAATCGATACGGAAACATGTTTAGAACAGAGAGCAGAATCTTGCGTACAGTTGAATTCGGCAGATCCAGAACACGTGAAACACCGCGTGCAGTTGCGGGACGAACTGTGCTTATCGTCTGATGGACTTCTGCAACAGCTTCCACAGGAACGGAAGGTCGTCCAGACCAAGGTCGATCGCATGTGCAACCAATTTCTTCAAATTTATGAATTAAGTCTCGTACAGCTTTGACAGTGCGCCTCGCCGTAATCCATGGTTTCTGCCGTAAACACGCAATGTCTCTGCGGCATTTTGTCCATTCAGGTAATAATTCTTTACGATTTCCCCACGTTCTTTCCCTAAAAGCGGCATCTTGTTCGGAATGGCAGAAAGGAACATACGCGGCTCGCATTTCGCAGTGCCTTTTCTTTCACCTAGCGTGACGATGTCAGTCATGACTGTGTCTTACGTAGAACCCGAAAATTCCTTTTTTTGGTTTCTTCTTCTCGTTTTGTGGAGAATTAATCAGGCTGGGATATCAGCCAAAGAAACGGTGTGACGTGTGACGTAAATGAAACGAAGATTAATGTTCTGGTGCACGGCAAAGTCCTTTTTACTTTTCCCTTGCCTAGTTCCGGGGATTTTCATGCTACAGTTGTCGTTTCAACGCTATTTAGGGTTTTTCACAACGGAGATCACATTCCAATACAAAAAACTGTGTGTTTCCATTTGATTTTTTTTTCGAAATTGTCTCACTGTAACCGTAACTGTTTGAGTGACACTGTTGTTTTCCATATCGTTCTTGAGCGCATACCTCAAAATACCATTTGCCAAAATTTCTTTCAGTTTCTGTGAATGGTATGATAGTTAGGGGCCCAAATGTCGGGATAGTTTTTTATAATCACCATGTATGTGATTACTATGAAATGCTATGAATTACTATGCGTGATTACTATAAAATTTAACAATATGATTCCCAATTACACATGTGTGATAATGTGCATGATTACACTGTGGTCAAGCTCATAAAACTTCATCACGCAGTCAAAAGAACCAATTAATGATTATAACAAGTCCAATTTCTGATTAGAGGCTAGCTCAACGACATAGACATTATCTGCAACTTTTTTATATCTGCCATTTCAGAAAGACTATAGATCTTTTTAGAAGATCCGGTGTGATGTTCTTGAAGGGAATTATATTAATTTGCTGCACATTTCCATACCTTTCTTTAAGGGTGTATTATTCATCGAAAATACTGAATCAACATCCTTGAACCTGGTATTTTACCGTTTCAAGGTGGAGATATATCTAATTTTTTATTCATACACGATAATATTCGAACACACCACGCTAACTCAACAAATTATTACAAGTTCAAATATCTATCAAATGGAATGGCATTTGGTCTCCTACTATCAGTTTTATGCAACATATAAGAAAAGATCTATGACTATAAAACTGCAGCACTACAGATCTGATCACTATGTGTCCCATAACTCGAAAGCTAGAGAAGGAAATTTCAGGATTGTAAATTTTCGCATCAACAACTAGCTAATGCCTTCATCGACAGCAAGTACTTATATTACACAGCTTGAATAGCTATTCTAAATAAATTCATTCTTTAAAAAAATGCATTCAACCATTTATTTAATATTTATTTCTCTAGTAAGAAAAATACTTTAAGGTAGCTTTTAGCCAATGTTTTAAACAATATTATTATAAAATCACTTTATCGGTTATAATATTCATAGTGAATTCCAAAATCTGCTCTGTCTGATGTATGTCAATCCTTGAACAAACAATCCCTCCACAAAACATTGATGCGTTGAAAATATACATAAAGCACTTAAGAATGTTTATAACATGTGCTTTTGAATTATCCCCCCCCCCCCTTGTTTAGTTCTGATAAGATGTAACCCTATGCGAAATAATATATAGGGTATAAATCGAGAAACTGAGGAGGCCAAACATCCTTTTTAAAAAAAAAAAGAAAATTAACTAAATCTTCACTACACATTTCTTGTCCCTTTCTGTGGCGTGAGCTGGTGTCCTGTCTTATTAATAACAATAGTAGTCCTCCACAAACTTTTATATAAAACTGTGGTGTAATACTTTCCTAAAGTTTTGTAATCCTCATTCGTAATTTTTGAAATGTAGTTTGAGTAGTGGAATGAGTATTGAGTGGTATCAATTCTATCTAGTGGCGAATTTGTTGATATAGCAACTTGCGAAATGTAATTCAAATAATACTTTTTACAATATGCTATAGAGATTCATACAGCATGAAATACATAATAGTAATAAACTTCATTAAACGCTATAAAAAGGCCCAAATTCTAATAATTTTTTTTGATAGAAATAGTTCACCTTACGTTTTATTTATTCTTTCACAAATGTCAAATAATTGCGAAATACGTATATATAGGGAGAGACAGACAGAGTAATAGTTAGATAATTAAACAGATAGTTATATTATTAAATAGTAGCAGTAAACACGTTCTTCTAACGGAGACTATTTTGACAAGTTCATAATATAGCACGCTCCATTCAATAAAAAGAATAAAGAGAATTAGTTTTTTTTAATCACATTTAAGCTTCATATCTTTCACACGTAATCTTTTTGTAGTGTACTTTCAGCTGTGTTTATATGTACAAAAATTAGTAACCTACGCGTATTTCTCTTTCAGTTAACATGGTCTAAATAGGTATAAAATGTTTGTACATTTAAAACAATATATTCCAAATGTTATAACGAGTTTTGGAAAAATAATATTAAAAAATCCTAACATACTGTTAAAAATGGAATTAACAAAGTTGGATAAATTTTTAATTTTAAGATGATAACATTTTCTTTAAAATACAGTACTCAGGATAAGGAATAAAAATTGAAATCTGAAAGGCTTTTACAAACAAACTTTATCAATAATTCTATGAAAGTTCGTTTAATGCGAGGTACTTTCAACTCTATAACAAGCAACTGTCCTATATGATCAGTATTAACATTCATAATTTTTCGAAATATTATATTAATATTGCTGTTTCTTATTTCATTGAAAAAAGCATGCTTGTATTTATATATATTTTTTTCTAATGCATCATCTAGGTTTACAGCTGTGCACTACAAATTACTAGAAGCAGGATTTTTTAGAGAATAATTTTCAATAATTGCATTGAAACAGTCTATGAAAGTAATTGGAACTGCTGATAAACAGTGGCTCGAGTTTTCCATTTGACCTCTTAACGCGGATTGAAAAAATCAATTAAATATTTTGTGAAATCTAATGAAACTTTAAATGAAATTATCATTATTTTGTAATTTAAAGTCCAACTGGTTTCACGTACCAATGGGATTCTTATCACAAGCTGTCTTCTTCATCATAACAAAAATAAAAATGTATGATAATTTTGAAAACGTATTTTTAGAGAACAAATATCATATATTTTTATTAATCTTTTGATTTCAGATCTCTACAACATTTGCAAGATAAATTTAACATGAAGATTACTGTTTAGAAGTACTGGTGTCCAAAATAGTAGCCAGTGGCATGCTTGACTAGTGCCTATGAATAACAATTATTGGTCCATAATAATTTTATTTTTTATATATTTTAATGCCATAAATAAAATATCAATTATGAAATTTAATATTGACGTTTACACGAATAAAGCAACAACGTATTTTTCAAATATTGTTTATGTTAATTCCATTAATAATTTCAATGCATCTATATAAGCGTAAAATAAGAATAATTCATTTGAATCAAGTAGACATACTACTATGAAAATTGTATGCGACAACATTAATGGTATAAAATTAACATATATCACCCGACGTTAACGTGATGATAACGTGCTAAATGGTCTTATTGCGCATTTTGATCCCTATTGCATTAAATATTGTTAATATGAAATACCCATTTGAAAATTGAAATATATATTTATTAAAGTCAAAGTCACTTTTATAAAATATATGGAAATTTTGCTGATGATGCGAATAATGGTAAGTTATTATATGAGAAGTACCACATTTTTACAAACGTGGAGAAAAGTTTTTTCGACAAATTACACTCTTCGATGAAGTATATGTTTCCCATGAAATAACTGGAAATTTTTGTAATTTAAGAGATGTTAAAAACTTTCAACCATACATTTTGGAAATAGTAATAATAATAATAATAATAAGTACTAGTATTATACATTGAACAATATTACATATGAACTATCCTTTTTGAATTTAATATCAAAATAAATCAATCAATAGACACTTTACATACCAGAAAAGTAAAATTTTATTTTGAAAAGTTACAGTGTTAATTACTTTTAAGAAAAATTAAAGAGAAATTTTATACACACCAATTAAATTTAGAATGAAAATTTATTAATGTCTTATCTTTAATAAAGTCTTGACAAAATTTTCAACTTAAAAATAAAATAAATGATTAAATGAACACTTATACAGCTTAAAAGTAAAATTACAATATTAAAAACCTACAGTGCTAATTATTTTTTGAAAAGTTAAACAGAAAATTTATTATCGTAAATGATATTTAGCTTATAAATATAATTTTGAATTTAATAACGAAATAAATGATTAAATAAACACTTACGTAGCTGAAAAAGAAGATGATAATATTGAAAAGTTGCAGTATTATTTACTTTTTAGAAAAATTAAGAAAAAAAATTATAAACATAAAATAAAACAAGTAATTCACGAAGCGATAACAAAATTCCCGAAGACCAATTACTGAAGTATTTTTTTTCTACTCTCCTTAAATATCATATTGAGGTAATAGATAAACATATGCTTTTCCAGATAGACCCATAAGTCCAAAAAATTAAAAAAAAGAGTAACATTTCTTAAAACAGTGATAGAAACATTTTAACAACACTTTTTTTTAGCGCCCAAACATCTTATTAAATACTATATCTGAATTAGATACTCAATTTATATTGAAGAACAGATAGTTAGTTATTTTTTTACCAGTGTTGTGTCTGTTATGCTCTGAATTATAATAATTAAAATATTATATTGTGTTTATAAAGCCCTGTAAACCATGTTACCGTGCCGGAGTTTCCGTGCTATTTCAGGTTCATCATGTAAATGCTATAGTTATAGCTCGGATGAATGAATCTAGCGCTGCAGTTCTTGTCCAACAAATAAGAGTGAAATATGCCAGCCAGAATATCGTCGGGATAGCTCAGTAGGGAGAGGGTTGGTACGGCAAACCAAAGTACCTAGGTTCGAGTCCTGAAAAAATCTCAACTATGATAATCCAACCATTTGGATATTATTTACCTACTTGAATTTACTTTCCTTTGTTCATTATAACACATTTCTTATTTGTTTTTTTCTCGACATTAATGTTAAATGAAAGGTCATCACAAATACACATAATTAAAAATAACACATTTTTTATTTGTATTTTCTCGAGATTAATGTTAAATGGAAGGTCATGACAAACACACCTAATTTAAATAACCTTTAGTTAAAGGTAAAATGCATTGTATAAGAAGAAAATCGAACTCAATTGTTTGGTTCTCTGTTGTCTAATCTATGTTGATCCCAATTTTATATGACTGTTTTTAACAATGATAAGTTAGTTTAGATTTGTTCTCTTTAATATACTTGAATCAATGGCATTTAATGAAAGTTATCTTATGTTGTGACGATTCCCCTATGTTGTGAAGATGCACAATAAATATTCTTAATTAAATAAATTCTAAAAAGGCAATTTAACAAATTACAATTTATTAGCTTTCAAAACAGAATGAGCGTTGGAATGAAGGCCGATTAACTATTCTACTTAAAGAAATAGTTTCAAACAAGTTTATCAAAGGAAAATCTAGCTTCAAAATAGCTATTGCATTTTTTAATAATCTCCTTTTAGATATAAGATTCAAATTACTTAGCCTTAAAAAATATTAAAGTCACTTATGAAAAAAGAAGTCGGAGATTGTATTATGTATAAAATGCCAAATTCAATTTAATTTAAATAAATCTGGAGAAATGCTTTAAAATTTCCTTCAATAATAAAACTATCAAGGTTCTGTGAACATATTAAACCAACTTGATTAGAAATACGTAAGATTTAATATCAACCACTGTAGAGATAGGGCTTCTAGTGGTTGCCCTACAGAAACACTACTATATCAACTAATTATAAACAATTTATTTTCGGCAGCCAAACATGTGTGAATCACATTATCACAATCCGCAACTTGTTAAGAAGCATCGTAATTCTACCGTTTAAATCCTAAATCTAAGAACATTTTTGAAAAGTTATAAAGGCTCCTATTACAAGTCAGTTTTGTCTTAGTATTAATTAAGTTCATTACTGCAAAAGCGCAAAATAAATATTTACAATCCATTTTATCAATAGAGTTGTGCTAAAATACCTGCTAATTGGAAGAAAAATACACAAAATAATAGTAAAGAAGAAATAATATATTAAGTATGAAATTAAATTCAAATATTCAGTTTCCATAACATTTTGGAAATAATCTTTAAATGATTGTTGTTGGTTTGTAGAAGCAAATCTGTTATTCAAACATTAAGGAAGTTTCGACTATATTGTGAAAAAATGATGAAAGGAAATATTTAGTCGGTATTTTATGTAAGATGCATTATTTGCTTCACTTTGTGTCAATTGTTAATTGTTAAAAAAATAATAAAGATATTCCAAATCATTTTATCTTTTTTTTTCCTTTCCGTTTAAAAATGTATCATAATTACCTTGACGTTTTCTAATTTGATTTTATAATGAACATACATATAATTTCGTATTAAGGATTTGTTTTTAATGAAATTCTAATTTTGTGATATATTTATCTAAAATATCGCAAATAGTACATTTACTTCTAAATATTCTTAAAATTTTGAAAGACAAGGGATTTTTAAGTAAGAAATCATATGGTATAATACGAACATATCTTGTGTATGTAAAAAACCGCTGTAACGATTCTGATTAAATTTTGTATCTTACAGTTTTCAGGCACGAGAAGACCTTTGTGGTAGGTCACATGTTCTAGAAAATTTTATTAGTGGGTCATTTTGGGTCATTATGGATCAAGCTAATTTTATCAATAAATGGCTTGATTAAATTTTGTATTCTATCGTTTTGGGGTACGAGAAGTCAATTGGCCTGGGTCATATGTTCGAGAAAATTCGATTAGTAGATTATTTTGGGCTCACTACGAGTCAATGCATTCCAAAGAGAATGAAGGTTGAAACAGTTATTAAACATAGAAAAATCCATTAATTCGCTAAAATTATATGTAAAATTATCTGAATTTGAGTATTTTCCATATATTGCAGGGGTCTAAAGGTTAAAATCATACAAACTACCACCTTACAAGACAATGAAACCTTATAACTTTGAAAAAATCGGCGATATTTGGCGGAAAAATCGACTTTCAAGATTTCCAATGCCAAAATACAGGCTTGGCGCGAAATGAAAAAATGTCGCCAAATTTGGAGAAATTTGGCAAAATTTCGGTGAATTTTTGCGAAAAAAATGTTTTTCGGAATCTGAAGGAGTTTTCTAGTAATTCCCAGTAGGAGCTGAGATACATGATTCAACCAGAGTCCGTAGAATGTTCTCAAAAACAGAATTCAACCAATCAGGGTACATAGAATTGATTATTATATGCTGCAAAGAGAATCTGTCATATCGCGTTGAACACAAACCTAATTTTAACCGAGATTAGCTCGGTCTTCTCAGCTGGTCTAGGTTTAAACGCAATTATTCAGTCAAAAATGTACAACCCTTCTTTCAGCCAAACTTTCGTTCATAACTTTAACAATACTAAAGATCGATTAACAATATTTAAAAAAAGTCCTTTTTAGTTCTATGTATTGTGTCGTCATTAAGAAGTGCTAAAAATGGTCGGAATTTGCATCCAAACAACATTCATGTTAGCACTCTTTAATTTAGAATATAGCTGACAGCATATAACGAATTTTAGTAAACTTTCTTCATCACATTTTAATTGCAAATCTTATCATTTCATTTAAAAAAAAACAACGAAATTATCTCTTTCGTTGGCTAAGAGTTTATTGATTGCTCATTCCATTAAAATTTCTTTATGACCGATAAAACTATGAGCAAAAAAAAACGGGTTTTTTAGCTGAATACGCGCATTTCGACTCTTGTATCCAACAATAAAAATTCCTTGTTTTGACTTGTATTATCAGACCTACCGTTTGCGTGAATATTTGTAAAATACTATGTATTTATATATATATGTATATATATACAAGGTGTGTCTCCTTTTCGTTTTTTCAAATAGCTGATTTCTAAACCAAATCGTTTTAGAGAGTTCCAATTGCAAAAAAGGTTCAAATGCTGTTCATCATATGGAAATCTATTTACTTCCAAATTGTTATTTGTTAAAAAATTACGAAATTCATTTTTTCATAGAAAAGTTGCGTGTATGAGTTATGTTTAGAAAATGTGTCGTTCTCTGAACGGTTAAGCAGTATAAATGTCATTCTTCTACGAGAAAAACTCAACGAGTTATGATATTGTGAATTTTATGAAATTTACAAACGAGTCAGCTTCTCGGTACTTAAAATGGATGTTGTTTTAATGGTTAGCACCGCAATTTCATAAAATCCAAAGTATCATAAATAAGGGAGTTTTGGCTGTAGAAGAATTGCAAATTTTGCTGTTTAACTAGTCAGGGCATATGATCTATTATCTTACAGAACACAGGGGCCGTATAAAAATTTAAAATACTTTAAAAAAATAACTTTTTGGACATAAATGGATTTTTATATGGTGAAGAACAACGTTTGAAACATATTTGCAATTCGAATTATTTCTATAATTAAAGGATCAGGTACTCACTATTGGTATATAAAACATGTCATTATATACAGTGGTGGCCAAAAGTGTGGACATTTTTTGAAAGTTTCATGTTTTTCAACTTTGTGTGCTTGTAGAATATATTAATTTTCACTTAAATGCAAACGTTTATATATCAAATTGAAGGTAATTTAATGTAGAATTTAATAATAAAACAGTATTATAATATCTGTATTACAAAAAATTACAAAAGTTATGCAACTAACATTAAGATCTATCTTAGATTTGCATTTTTTAAAGTGATACTTACACAATCAATACTTAGTAGGATAACCCTTATTTTTTAAGATAGCTTCACAGCGTCTTTTCATCGAGTGAACGAGTGTTTGGAGTTCATCTTTCGTAATCACATGGTGCCAAGAATCAATTATAGCTTCAATAAGTTGTCTTTTATTGGATGGACGTTTTTTTCGTACAAGAATTTTCAAACGTCGCCACAAATTTTCAATTGGATTGAGATCAGGGCTGTTTCCTGGCTATGGTAATATATCTATGCCTTTATTTTGAAACCATGCTTCGCATACTTTTGCTGTGTGCAATGGAGCTGAATCCTGCTGAAAAAGAAATGGTGCGTTGTTGGGGAAGAGATCCCTGATGGAATTTATCAATTTTGGTTCCAGGACAGTTTCGATGTATTTTTTGGCATTCAGGATGCCATCAATCACTTGAATTCGGCCCACACCATCTGCAGATATACATGCCCAAATCATAACATTTCTTGGGTTTTTTGTAGTTGCTTCAATGCAATCAGGATGAAGTGCTTCTCCTACTCTACGTCAAACGTATTTCCTACCATCACTACCAAAGAGCGATATTTTACTCTCATCGTTCTAGATTACTTGCTTCCATTGATTTTCTGACCATTTAATGTGTTCTTTTGCCCACTTAACTCGTTTTTCGCGTTGCTTTTGATTTAAATATGTTTTTTTCCTTGGAATTCTAGCTTGTAGTCCAAATCCTGATAACCTTCTTCTTATTGTTCTTGAACTTAGTGCAATACCAGCTGCATTCATTTCACATCTAATGACATCTGATGAAATTTTTCTACCTTGAAGGCATAGCCGTTTAATTTTTCTATCGGCAGTAGCACTTGTGCATTTTTTTCGGCATGATTTGGCCTTATTTTCCGCTGATTTCGTTTTTTCATAACGTAAACAGAACTTTCGTACACCAGAACAAGTTACTGAACCACCAACTTGTCTTGCAATTTCAGCATAAGAGAGGCCATTTTCTCTCAATATGGCAATTCGGCTTATTTTTCTAGATTTCCAATTAGTTCTTCTTATTGATGACATTGTGTAAAATTTGTCTAATTAAAAAAAAGGACTTAAAAAACAGCAATACTCTATTTAATTGTACTAGTATGCATCATTCCGCAAAATATGTCCACAACAATAACTCTTTTACCATCCAAATAACCTTAACTATAGCTACAGACATTTGATTGGTCCTCAGAACAGTGTTTGTGATTGGCTAGTACGCTTTTATTACAAAACACGTCCTTATTCAAAACGATTTGTGTTTGTTTGTTCTACTAAAATGAGAAGAACTTTCTTTGTAATACAGATATTGTAATACTGTTTTTATTATTAAATTTTACTTTAAATTACCTTTAATTTGATGTATAAACGTTTGTATTTAAGTGAAAATTAATATATTCTACAAGCACACAAATTTTAAAAACATGAAACTTTCAAAAAATGTCCAAACTTTTGGCAACCACTATATATATATATATATATATATATATATGACTAACATGAAACCAAGTGTGTAAAAATAAAAGGAAAGATAATATAAAAATTAAACCCAGTAAATTGAAAATGAAAAATTACGAAACTATGAATAACTTATGGATTTGTCAGAGGAGCTTCATAAGAATAATTCAAAGTAAGGATATGTTATTTAGGCGAATATTGTCAGCATTATGCCTAAACAGGACAATATTAAGACGTTATAACATACTGAAAAACCAATAATTGAAAGAAACCAAGCTAACTCAGAAATAAATGAAAATTTAACAAAATGAGATAATAAACGTAAAGACATACAAAACAACTCATCAAGTAAAATTAAAAAAATGTGAAAAATCAAAATCCGATCGAATGCACTTGCCATGGGCAAGCAAGTTAGCATGTGAGATGGTGGAGAAAGAGTAAAAAATTTTACAGATAATAGAACATGTGCTGACATGTAGAAATGATATGAATAACTACTGTACCTAAATGTAGGCTAAAAGGTCAGTAACTTTGTAAAAAATTGACGAATGAAAGTACATAATTAAAAATCTATGTACAAGTAAAAATAGGATAAAAGACGTAATAACGCTAATAAAAATATTAATGAGAATAGTTATAGAAAAATTCCTAATTATCATAAATAGATGTTAATTAATAATAAATAATTATTTTCAGAAAATGTTATGTTAAAATATATATTAATTACACTGGTTTACAAATTTAAACATTTTTTATATACTTTTGATGAAACACATATTTTTTATTATACTACCTCTTACTAATGAAAGGCGCTATTTGAAAAAAAAATCTATCACATCACATTTTTAAAATTTTTACATTTTTCAATATTCACATTTTTAATTTTATAATATATCTATCACGTGACATTCAACTTACCAGCCTTGTCAACTTGGATTCTATATTCTATTTTCTTGTGTTTTTGAAACTAAAGTGGTTTTGTTTTTGATAAAATGTCTTATAGAGTGTGTAGATTAAATTCTGGTCGTTTTTGTGTCGTTTGTGGACAATTTATATTCGCAAAAAAAGAAAGACTGATATCGGAATGTTCTAAAACAGCATATGTGCATTATTTTGCATTCTTAGTGATTAATCAAGATAAAAAGTGGGTCCCACATGTTTTTTTTTTGTGAAAGCTATAGGCTTACTCTTATATGCTGGGCTTCGAGAGAAAAAAAAATATCGTCAATTTTGATCACCAATGGTGTGGAGAGAACCTTCAAATCACGAAAATGACTATTATTTTTGTTTGACAAAAACTGCAGACTTATACTAAAATAAATATAAAATTCAATATTCTGACATTCCATCAGTCTCAAAACAGATATCACATTCGGAAACTCTGTCACATCTTGTACGTGCAGTTACGTCAAGTGCGAGTTGCCAAGATAGTGACGATCTGTTTATGGAGGATGAAAATGATGACGAATTCGTAATCGAAGATGATAAAACGCCACATTTAATAAACCAAAATGAGTTGAACGACCTTGTGCGAGACTTGCAACTATCTAAAACAGTGGAACCTATTGACACCTAATATCAAACTTATTATCGAAATCGAAGTCAAATTTTCAGCATTTATTTCACCAAAAAAAAAGGGTCATCCATAGATTCTTAGAGAATCATAAAGGTGAAAATTATGAAAAAAATATTGCTGTTTTATTAAAAAACTATCATGCAATGGGTGTGTGTGAACATGTCTCTGAAGGTATATTTTCTCCATTTACACCCGGATTTTTCCCCTTAAAACTTGGGCGCCGTGAGTGACGGGCAGGGCGAGCGTTTTCACCAAGACCTTAAACTTTTTGAAGACAGACACAAAGGTTTTTGGGACGAAAGTATGTTAGGGAACTACTGCTGGTCTATTTTAAGAGAAACAGATCAAGAAAATTATAAAAAGAAGGGTAAAATCAATCGTTTCTAATTTTTCTTTTAATATTTCATGTTATTATTATTTTTAAGTATTTAATAAATATTTTTTTTAACTAGACGTGACAGATTTTTTTCAATAATTTTCCCCTACTCAGTGCACTAGAATCTAGGAAAAAATACACATTTCGGTGAAAGTATATAAACCGTGTAAACCAGTGTTATTAATAAATATTTATAAATAATATATATATATATACAGGGTGATTATAAAGAAACTTTGCCAACATCTGCACTTCTAGCGGCCGTTCTATTTAACCGATCAAGATGAAATTTTAAATATAGTTGTTTGAAGGTATGCGCTCGAGATTCTGTGAATGGCAATACAGTGGTGCTCACGGTTACGGTTATAGTTACAGAAACTCGAAAATTTCGAATGGCAACGCCTACTTTTTCCTGTCTCAAAATGTTCAGCGCATGCGAAAACCCTAAATAGCGTTGAAACGGTACCGATATGTCCAAAAACAAACGTGTTATGCATACACAAAGAAGAGTTCTGAAAACCGGCCAACAAAACACGATCTGTGCGCACGCAGTAACTTTGCATATGACACAGGCAAGATACCAATCACAGAACGCCGTTCGCCAGATATTCAGCGGAGGAAGCCTATAAAATACCAAGCGGGTATGCGAAGTCGTCATTCATGAACTCGCACATGCCGACGATATGACTCTTCCTGGGAAAGTTCGCGGTGAATTGATCAAACTCTATTATCTAAATGGGATGAACGCTGCGGAAGCCTTGCGTGTGTATCGCCGCAATCATCGACAACGACGTGGGCCATGTACTCTGCAAGCTGTGCGTGATTTAGTGCGCAAATTCGAAGATACAGGCTGCACCTGTGACAAACCGCGCTCCGGACGGCCAACAGTTTCTGAGGACGTTGTCATGGAAGTGCATCATACAGTGACTACAGGGCACACAGAAACTGCAAGAGGATTATCGCGCTTGTTGGATATTCCGAACACAACGGTCCGCAAGCTCTTGCGCTCAGTACTTCACATGTTTCCCTATCGATTTCAGCGCGTCCAGATGTTGCAGCCGGGTGACCCACAACAACGTCTGGACTTCGCAAATGAATTTTTATTACGATATGATGCTGATAACGACTGGCCACTTCGCATACTATGGACGGACGAGGCGCATTTCACCTTACATGGCAACATTAACACAAAGAATTGTGTGCACTGGGGAGAGACGAATCCTCACGCTGTGGCACCAGTACCATTATTTGACGCCAAAGTGACTGTGTGGTGCGGCATTACAGCTACATTTGTTCTCGGCCCGTTCTTCTTTGAGGAAACGACCCCAGCGGGTCCTGCAACATGTTCTGTAACAGGCTCTCGGTATGCAGCCATGCTGAAAAATTCTGTACTACCGGAGTTGCGTCGGCGGAATGCACTCAATGACGTTGTTTGGATGCAAGATGGTGCACCTCCACATATAGCGAGGTCAGTTAAAAGGCTCCTAGATCAGCATTTTGGTGATCGCATCATCTCACGCCATTATCCTATTCCGTGGCCTGCGCGATCCCCAGATCTGACGCCTATGGATTTCTGGTTTTGGGGATATCTCAAATCCAGAGTTTACCTGTGCAATCCGCAAACATTGTCGGGCTTGCAGGATTCTATACGGCGTGAGATTAGAAACATTCCTCGCGTCATGTTGCGTTCAGCGGTATTGTCCGTCGTCTCCCGCATGCAATGCGTAATTGCTTGTGATGGCACCCATGTGGAAAATGTTTGATGCCAATAAAGGTTTTCTTTTGTCTGATATGTGTTCTCATCATTCAGCAGTTTCTTGTCTCTGTCGAATGCATTATTGCTCGGTGCGCCTTAAAGAACGGTTTGTATGTCTATAACACGTCGGTTTTTGGACATATCGGTACCGTTTCAACGCTATTTAGGGTTTTCGCATGCGCTGAACATTTTGAGACAGGAAAAAGTAGGCGTTGCCATTCGAAATTTTCGAGTTTCTGTAACTATAACCGTAACCGTGAGCACCACTGTATTGCCATTCACAGAATCTCGAGCGCATACCTTCAAACAACTATATTTAAAATTTCATCTTGATCGGTTAAATAGAACGGGCGCTAGAAGTGCAGATGTTGGCAAAGTTTCTTTATAATCACCCTGTATATACTATATGGCCATTAATGACCGACAACTTTCAATTTTAGACATTTTGTCGAATATTTAAAAATATACTTGTCAGATTCTTCTGGAATTTTAGGGTCCAACAGAACAGGTTTGACTTCATATTTATCATTGTTGATTTGATAAGGAGGACAAATAGAGGACCAAAAAAAATTTTAAGAACAAAATAATACTTGGGATCACTCTGTAAAATAAAATGCACCAAATGATCTATCGCTACAGAATATACGTAGGCAGAAATTGTACAATATGTGTATTCATTTGTGTAAGAATAGCATGTATAGTAATAGAAATGTAGCATTTTTTTTTAATTAAAAAAATTCTTGCATGTTTTTTGCTTATAACATACAGGGTTTTAAACCAAATTTAACGCCAGTTTCAGAAAAATGTACAAAATGTAGTAGAAACAATATAGTGCAATTGGAATATAAATATATTAATATTTAAGGAAATATGGGCAGTTGTATAAAATATTTTTTATCTGCGCATGCGCGAACGATAACAAGGAACTTTTGCATAATTTAATAGTCAACTCTATGGAGCAACTTATTAAAACAAATCAGTCAAATATCGTAAAAATTCAAAGATATATCGGAGTTAGAGTGAGCTGTTTTTTAGTTTCTCACTAAAACTCGCTGAATGATAAGGGATTTTCCACAAATTGTCATTTTTTATTTTATACTATTTTCCAATTTTTAATGATACTTTAGTTCCCTTTGAAAAACTACCCTAACGATCTTATTCGAAGAAAAAAATAATTATCATAATCAAAGGATCCATTCCAAAAGTATTATAACCTGGTGCAATAGAGTTTTCCAAGACGAACTAAAGTATCAATAAAAAATGAAATATAGTATAAAAATTAAACATGACAATTTGTGGACAATCCCTTATCATTTAGCGAGTTTTAGTGAGAAACTAAAAAACAGCTCACTCTATCGCCGATATCTCTCTGAATTTTTACGATATTTGACTGACTTTTTTTAATAAGTTGCTCCATAGAGTTGACTATTAAATTATGCAAAAAGTTCCTTTTTATCGTTCGCGCATGCGCAGATAAAAATATTTTATACAACTGCCCATATTTCCTTAAATATTAATATATTTATATTCCAATTGCACTATATTGTTTCTACTACATTTTGTACATTTTTCTGAAACTGGCGTTAAATTTGGTTAAAAACCCTGTATGTTACAAGCAAAAAACATGCAAGAATTTTTAATTTTTTTTAAAAAAAATCGATATATCTCTATTAATATACATGCTATTCTTACACAAATGAATACACATATTGTACAATGTCTACCTATGTATATTTTGTTGCGATAGATCTTTTCGTGCATTTTATTTTACAGGGTGATCCCAAGTATTATTTTTTTTCTTTAATTTTTTTTGGCCCCCTAATTATACTCCTTATCAAATCGACGTTGATAAATATGAAGTCAAATCTGTTCTTTTTAATTCTAAACTTCCAGAGACAGGTACATTTTTAACTATTCCACAAAATGTCTAAAATTGAAAGTTGCCGATCATTAATGGCCATATAGTGTATATATATATATATATATATATATATATATATATATATATATATATATATACATTATATATATATATATATATATAATGCTCCTAAACATTTACACATTTATTCATCATACATTATCGAACAAATTGCACTTTATTCTTGGCTATACTAGTACCTCTTTTAATATGTATATATATATATATATATATATATATATATATATATATATACATATTAAAAGAGGTACTAGTATAGCCAAGAATAAAGTGCAATTTGTTCGATAATGTATGATGAATAAATGTGTAAATGTTTAGGAGCATTTTTTTTAATAATGTTTTAAAATTATTTTAGCAGTCCCGACCTCAATGGTATTTCAATTTTATAAGTTTTATTGGACGTATTTGCATATTGTATAAATATATTTTATAATTTTTTCAACCCTCAATATTACTTTTTTCTGATTTTATAATTTTTATAGATATAATAAATATCCAAACTCGTAACAGAAAGTGAATGTTTAATGCTTTACCCATGATAAAATGAAAGAGAGGGGATAGTTATATAATAGAGCTGTCTGTTTTAGATTAATTAAACTATAATAGGCCTGATATGTTGGAAAAAACATAAATCTTTAACACAATTATTGTAATTTGAAAGAGTATTTCTGTAAACATAAATATGCAGACGGGAATTAAATTTAGAAAAATTAATTACATTAAATGAAAAACCATTTCATACTTTGAAAGAAGTAGCAAGCTTGTAAGCTTTTAACATAAATTTCCTATTCAATTAATATATATTCTTATTTCTAATATTACCCATAGAATGAAACTGCCTGAATGCCAGCATTCTTTCAAAAACTATGAAGTATTTCTATGAACTGTTTGAGGATCCCCATAAATAGTTTTGTATTATTTTTATTAACCCAATGAATTCATATATAATTAAAGTAAGTTGAAAATACGTTATTACAAACGATATAAAATTAATAAAAATATAATATATATATTTTTTTTTTACATTTTATGAAGACACGTTGCCATATATTGGCACATGTTTATTTTATTCAAGCATCAGGAGCCGGTAATCTGCAACTTAGTTTTTTTTATTGTCTTATAATTCGTTAACACATCCTTTACATAAAAATAATATATTTCTTTAAAAATAATTTATTTCTTTAAAAATAAAAAATAAAATCCACTGTGAATGGCAGTGGAGCAGTTACTTTGATAACCGCGAGTGTGTATATAGATCCGAAACAAATTTGTTTTGCTTTTTCAACATTTATGGTGCTTATAATCGTTTAATTATATATGTAGCACCAGTTTCTTCTTTTTCTTTTTCTTTTCTTTTTTTTTACCGCAAATTCAATTTTTTACAGTTTAAATTCTGTAATATAACGCATAGATCAGAGTAAATTCATACTACAAAATTTTAATAAAATAAAATAGTTACTATGAAAAATAATTTTTTTTCTCACTATCCTTTCGGATATTTCTGTTTAATGCAGCAGGGTTGAAGAAATCGCACCTACAAAATCAGAACTGGAATTTCTACATATATTTTATTCAAATTATAAATATTGGCACAGCTTTATTTTATTCAAGCATCAGGAGTAGGTAATCTGCAACTTAGTTTTTTTTACTGTCTTATAATTGCTTAACACATCCTTTACATAAAAATAATATATAATATATAAATAATATAAATAATATGTATAAATAAACATATATATATATATATATATATTTTAAGTTGAAGTTTGTATAATAATTAATTTACTTTTAATTTGAAACATATACGATCAATTTTCCGTACGATTTCTTCGTATTTAATAAATAACACAACAAGCTATAATGAAGTCCTATAATGCACTTCATGTTCAATTAAAAAAATTCAATATTGTGTTGTCAAAGTGTAAACATCATGTTGTGTAAACATATGTGTAGTGTTGTATGTGTGCAGTGTAAACATCATGTAGTGTACTTAGTTTCAGTTGTTTTTAGCAGTTTAGGGTCTAACAATTTCTAATGTTATATTATGTTAGAAAAAGAAAACAAGAGATAAATAAAGAATGTAACTGCTGCACATCAAAAACACAGATAGCATTTCCAAAAGCGCAATTTCAGTTATCTAAATGCTACTGTCTTATAAGAGGCATGAACAAAGCAGCTTTATCTTTTCTTACTACATATTTATCTTTTACTATGCGCTGTTAAAAATCTGCAACAAACTATGCAGCCATTCAAACGTTTTTATAGATAAGAATTACTTGACCATATTATGAAGCGTTCTCATTGCTCAGAATAGAGATAAGCTACGCTTATGTAACTCTTTTCTATAAAAATGAATGAATAACTGGACAGTTTGCTGCAGTTTTTCAGCACTGTGTAAAGAGCAAGAATAACGCATTTACGAAGAAATTTAATTGTAAAATATCTGTTTTTTTTTTTAAATGAAACACAATAATTTGTGAATTCCTATCGAAGTAACTGAAATGATAATGAATAAACATTATTGTTTTTGTTTGTATTATGGACACATTGAATAATCAATAGTATACAAAATCTGTGTATGTCAAATAAAATTTTCTTAATGAGGATCGTTTCATTTAAGTATTTCTTCAACTAATGATTTTCGTAAATTTGTCTATAGAGCTCTGGAATTTCTATCTGATTGAACACATTATTTTTTTTTCTAAAATTATCTGCGTATGTACTGGTAAATCATCAATGCAAAAATTTTCTGTTAATCAAATAAAAATTGTTTAATTGAACCCATTGCATTTAAAAATACATTAAATTTCATTAAAAATTATTTATATAATTTTGATTGGATTTTTATTTCGTTCGCAATTAATATTAAAATTTAGTTTATATGAGTTTATAGTTATTTTTTCATTAAAACCTTATATTTTAACTAAAAATTTAATTAATTATTATTAGAATTTACTATTTGAGATTTTTATTTATCTTTATGTAATGAAAGGCATTGTAAACATTTAAACAGTAAAAGGGAATATCCAATAATTTACTCCTTTTATTTTTTTTCTCTGATAATTAAATTTTACATTTATATATATTTTTAAAATAAAGCTTTTTCTAGTAAATCTACTAATTCATTTTCTATGCTTTAAAAATATTCCGAAAGAAAATGGTAATTATTTTATATTTTGATTTATTTTTAGCTAGCGATATCCCATATTTTATTTTAATAATCCGTTTTTTTAAATAATTTCATTCAGTCAACAAATTTTTGTTGATAAAAAACTATTATCCATTATTTCTCTCTCAAATGTATAATTAAAAATAAATCCACTAAGTATTTGTGATTTTTTTCCCTACAAATATAATGCTTTTCGCTTTTTAATGTTAAATGAATATTTATAACACATTATTGTAGCGAATAAATTGATATTACTTTCTTTTAATAATGTATTGATTTAGTTCAAATGTTGCATAAAACGAATCACGAAAAACGTGCACATTTTATTTTTAAACATCAATGATGCGTACTATGGATAGAAATAATATTAAGTGAGTAAGTAACTTTTACATTAGTGGTGGAATTATAGCACTTTCGAAATTGTTTCATTTTAAAGGTTAGAAAAAAGAAATACACATTCAAGTGAAATTAAATATGGAAACTAAACTATGTATTAAAAAAATAAACATGCTCATTTCATCGCACGTCTTTTCTAAGAAAGCGTTTTGATAAGATACACATTTCTTTAGACTATAATTTCGTATGTAAATATTCACGAAAGAGCCGTCTCCTTTTCTTTCTCACTCATACACACATAACTATTTTGCTACATAAATCGGGTTCGTGTATATGGATAGTCGACGAAACCAGTCCATTAGACGTCACACTTTATTTATTTTAGGATTATTCCAGAAGAACTAAGAATTCATTTAGATAAATAAAAGCTAACAGACAAATGTGTTAAACATACAGCTAGGCAGTAACAATAATACATGAATTACTGTGATCTGATTATTATCCCCAAAACAAACTTCAAAATTTTCAAAATATTGCTAAAAAAGCTACAAAGAAAACCGAATAAAAATACACTCGAATTCTCGATCAAGTGTATTACTATAGCTTCAATTAGATGACTGTATTTCTCCTCTCCCCGTCTCATTCCCAACTTATATTTATACCCTCTATCAATGAGCGGGATAGATGTAGAAAAGCGTATCTGAACTTTCGCTAGTGTCAGGAACAACAAAACAACCGAAAAGCTAACTTATACACAAATCCTAACTAGGCCTCCGCGAAAATAAAATAAACTCCTCCCTACAGACTGCGCTTAGGAGTGGAACTAATAAGATACCTTTGATGGAAATTCCGAATTGCTATCAATTTATGTATGTGTGTGTGGAATGAACAATGCATAAAGATACACAATCATATATAAAATCTTTCATGTACAAAGGGAAACAAAGTTTCTTTACATTAATCGAGAATACAATCGATGACAGTGTAGCTAAAATTTTGGTATTTTTCAGTAAAAATGAGACTTTGAATATTTTATTCACAGCAGATTCTATTTTAACAAAAAATATACAGACAATGAACGTTCTAATTTACATCGAAATTAGCATTTCAAAACTGAATGAGCAAAAATTCCGAAAAAGCATTTTAATTCAAGTAAGGCGCAAGGTTCACCAACCACGTGCCGTGTTGTGTACATGCACCAACTGAATTTTCTTGCATCCGCGAAGGCTCTGTAAATGTATATATATAAACAAAAGTTTTGGACTTAACAATAGTTCATTACAATCATTTACTACGATCTGTTTATACCTTCATTAACATTACAACCGTTATGTACAATTGAACATTACTACCGTTATCTCTCAAATTTTTATTTATACATATACATTTACAGTGTCTTCATGGACGAAAGAAAATGTAGTTGACGTAAATGTACGAGAGGGCACCTGGTGGATAAACACTGCGCTTTACTTGAATTAAAACGAACTTTTGGAATTTTTGCTCTTATTCGATACATTTTACGTAATGTGTACTTCCTGTTAATTCTGTGTCCTTCATAGTCTTTCTTAGGTTATCATTTTAATTTCCATTACAGTAGAAATTTCTATCGTTTTGTAAAAATGAGAGAAAAAAATCATCTAACAGAAATTACATCTAAAGGATGATAATGTACAGACATTTAAAGTAGAAATTGTATTAATTAAATGTAAACTGCTCAACAATGCTGAAATATTGGTCAATATCACTGACTCAGTTTACTAAAGAATAAATACTATTTTAATTAAACATTACAAAATCTTATAATTTGGGACATAATTAATAATGATTTAACCATTTAATTTTCTGTATAAATAGAATATTTAAATAAATAATTAATCTATTTAGCTCAGAAATAATTATTATTATTTAATGCGTTTGCATTAATCTTTCCGAATAATTTTTAATCAAGTTTTATTATAAAGAACCGTAAATCATATTTCTAGTAATGAAAGAAGGATAATATTTAACGTCTTGAATTTATAATTAAGGAAAATATTGCTGTAAACCAGAATAATTTGGTAATATTTTTTATTTGAAAAAAAAAAAAACTAATTGTTTTGCTATTTTATTTTGTGCTGTAAAATAGATCAATATAATCTAAAGATAAGCAAAGGAAATAAATTGATGCTGTTATTCAAAGAAACAACGAAAAGTGAAGTTTTGGAAATGAAATAGATTTATAGTAGTTAAACTTAATTATTCAGTTAATTCACATCATTTGAAAGTATAATGAACATCTGTAGTAATCAGTTTGTTTCATGAAAATTATAGACGGAAAATTACAGTTCAATTGTGATGAATAAATCTTGCTTATTTCGAAGAATCAGAAATTAGTTAATAAAGAAAGATTGCTTTTTAGAAGGAAATAGTAAAAGAAAAAAAAAGAAGAAATGAAAAATATTTTTGCAACGAGAATAGAATTAAGATTTTTGAAATTTTTTGCTATCTTTTTAACAGTTTATTTTGTGTTATATCCCATAAAATATTATGAATGTTGTTGTTATTATATGTTTTTTTAAGGTCTTTATGAAATCAAATTGCAAGATTTGAGAGGGTAAATGTGCATACAATGGTACAAGATCTATATAAATTAATAAGTATAGTTCCACTTTTAAAACTATAATACATGGTTTACATGATAATAATTAACAAAATGCTTAAAAATGAAAAGTTAAACTATACTCAGTGATAACAGAATAAAATATAAATATTCTAAAGGAAATCTCTTTTACGTAAATAATAAGTAGCTATGTTCTAACAGAGTACGATATGCTATATACATATAATTTGGCAAGCACAATTATATACGCACAATATATATACGCACGATACTATATACGCACAATTTCTGACTACAAAACTTTAGAATATTAGAAAACAATAAATGTTGAAGATAGTAATAAAAATATGTTATTATTACATAGTCATGTTCTTAATTTTTTTTTTAATCAACAAATATCGTCGACAGATAAACATACACAGATAAACGCCCGAGACGAACATAGAGCTCAAATTCGCAAAGATTTTTCGATAGATTTAGAGCCCCAAGCCCAACCCTTTTTACAATTCGGTGTCTTTAATTTAATAAATTTCCCTTTTAAATTTGTCCGGTTTCAATTTTCAGATTTTTTTCCCTTTCTACCTGGCTTCCGCAAGTGTCTCGGTATAAAAGGGACGTAGCAAAGGTAAATCACACGAAGCGCCGCGCTCTGCGAATTCTGCGGCGGTCTATCTATAATGGTTTTCACGTAATGAATTATTGTGATCGTAGAAATAATTTGTGCACACTCTGTATTTCTTTAAAATTCGCATATATATATATATATATATATATATATACTGCATGCTAAAACGGGCGTATTTTTTTTAGAATAAACCTTAGAACCCTTCGAGGCAATAATTATTCTAATTTGCATATTAAATAATTAATAATACCATATTTATAAGAATCTTCCCATTTTTTTATTCTAAAGAAATTGCATATTTATTTGTAAAATGACACATTTCAAAATATAAAGTTTTTCGGATAAAAGCAACAAACTTTTAAAAGCATGAAAACAAATTGTTCTTTAGTAGACGTTGGGGTGTATAAAGTCATAAACGGAAAATTATAAAACATCTCAAATTTGACCAGTTTTATAGCAATTTATCTTTCTTTTAATGACATATAGGAAGGGATAGATTAAACAAGTATGTTTATAATTCACTAATATAACCAAAAAATAAAGTTTTTTAGTTGTTTTACTTTACGAATACTTGAGCGATATTATTTCAAGGCCCTGTATATCTTATATTTACAATAAAAAAAACTATTAACAATTAGATCATGAACTTCTTTTTTTTTATTAGTACTAAATGCATCATATACAAGTATTCGTATAAAACATTTGCAGCAAACTGTCCAGTCATTCGACCGTTTTTATAGTAAAGGATACATAATCGTAAATTAACTCTATTATGACAATAGTATGGACAATAGTATGGTCAGACTAGAATTAAATTACTTTTATGTAACCGTTTTCTATAAAAACGGTCGAATGACTGGACAGTTGCAGCATGCCTAAATTATGAAACAACGCTGTTAAAAGTTTGCAGGAAACTGTCCAGTCATTTGACCGTTTTTATAGAAAACGGTTACATAACCATAATTTAAGTCTATTTTGACCATAATATGGGCAATATTATGGTCAAAATAGAGTTAAATTACGGCAATTTTTTTTTGCAAATTATTTTCTACAAGCAAGTAAATCCTATTGGATTACAGTGGAAGTCTATGGGAAGTCTATGGGGTCGGCGTCACTTTTGGTGACTCATTTTGTTCGCTAAATTTGGCGATATATAGTCAAGTTGGCGACAGAACGGCACAGATGTTGTTCTGTGTTTTTCTAGGGGATTTCAGAAAATTTTAGCTCAGAAAACTCTAGCATTAGAATATTGTGGAACCATCTCTAACATTTTCTTACTCCTATATATATGGGCTGAAGAGCGGAGCTTTGAGTTAGTTAATTAGTCACATTTCTGAATGCGATACGTTCAGAGCGATTTCATGTAAAGCGGGTTTGTTTGACTTTGCGATTTATTTACGTTTTTTTGCATCTGCTACTGTGTTGAGACTTTATGTAGAGAGTCTCTGTGTGTGATATTTAAGCTGTATTTGAACGCTTGATTTGCACAGTTATTAGACTGTTTTCATAAGTTTTAGTGTTATTTGTGAGTTACAAAGACTCTGTTGCTGTGAATAGTTTTTAATAAATTGCTTCGCTCTTTACAGTTTGTGGTTCATTTGAGCCTGATACACCGTAAAATCGGAAAGAACCCTTATATATGTACAACATCATACGTTGCATATTTATAGAATTATGAGTGAACGTTCTATAATCCCATGAACACCATTATGATACATTAACCTTTTTAAAAGATTCTGCTGAATGGATTTCGATGGAACTTGCATTGTTATTTAGATACATTTTCAGGAAAGTAGGGACTTTCAGATATATATCATATTGTTCTACGCTGCTTAATTATAGAACTATTTGGTAAAATTCAATTATCAGTTGAACCCAATTATGATACACTGTTAAAAATTTGCAGCAAACTGTCCAGTCATTTGACCGTTTTTGTAGAAAACGGTTACGTAACCGGAATTTAACTATATTCTGACCATAAAATGAGCAATAATACAGTATTACAGTTAAACAAGTTATGTTTGAATTGGACCCTTACTGGAACTTATAAATTTGGTCGGACAGAATCCATGCATTATTCAATTGGATTAATACAGGGTGTTGACGGAACACCATTTTATGTTACTTGGGATTTGGATAACAAATATGCTCCTGCAATTAGCAGTTCTGATCATGCCGTACCTAGCGGTGATAGAATTGCCAGTGATCCCCATGCAAAAACTGTTGTTGTTTCTTCGAAAAAAAGAATAGTTTTTCGTTACACCGTACCTAGTTTAGTACGTCGTTATTTTGAGTGTGAAGCCGTTAAAAATGTATCAACGGATAAGAATGTATGTGATTTTTTAACGAAATGTTGTGGACAAGGCAATTTTAGAGCTCCCAACACATGGTTTGGAAGTTTACGTGACCTGTTTACTAAAGAGGATAAAGAGCAAATTGCTCAAATTTCAGAAGACTTGCCTGTACAATTTAATATGTATGTTACATGTTATGTTGATTGTACATTTAAAGGATACAAATATGTGTAAAAATGTACATGTCGTGTATATTGAACTTTGATTTTTTCAATAAATCCGTGCTCTTGCACTTTGAAATTACTTTACTTGTGTCACTTTTTTGTGTTAAATATAAAAAAAATAAACAAAAAATAAATAATAATTAATTTAATTTATTAAAATTATTATTCTTAACATTAAAAAATGTATATTGTATTTTCCCGCCAATATGGTCTCGCACATGCGTAAACCAGCTTGCGAGTCTGGACGTTGTCTTCCACTAAGATTAGTATTACCTTAGTGGAAGACGTCCAACGTCCAAGTGACCTTTGAAACGTCCAGAAAATGACGTAAATGATTGCGCAAGACGTCCAGATTACGTCACTGATTACGTCAGACGTCCAAGATGGCGGCCATTTTGTTCCTTTAGAACGCCATTTTGTTTCTGATTTATCAGATAAGAGATATCAGATAAGAGATATCAGATTGCATCGATAAAAGGGAGGGAGGGCAGTGGGTCAGCTTGTTGCCTGGAGCTGTAATCGTATTGTATAAAATTTCTAGTGCTTCAGCAAATGCGTGCGTGTTTCGAAGTTCGCTGCAAATTTTAACTGACAGTATTACAGTTCTGACAGTTTGCTGCAAATTTTTAACAGTGTAGATTAGCCTTTTTTAAAAGTTCTAATGGACGATTTTTGAATGGGCTTCCACTCTTAGTTTGATACTTTTTAAAAGACAGTTTTAGTATATAACATGTTGTTCTACGTTGCTTAATTATAGCCCAAAGGAGGGAACTTTTGTAATCCGATGAACCCAATTATGAAAGAGCAACCTTTTTAAAAAGTTCTAATGAACGGTTTTCAATAGGACTTGCACTGTTAGTTAGATAATTGTCCAGTGAAGGATTTACTCTATAATATAGCGTTATACGTTATTTAATTATTGCTCTGTGAAGGAAAATTATTTGACCAAGATATCTCAATTATGAAAGATTCGTTTTTTAAAAAGTGCTAATGAACGTTTTTTTTTTTTATATATCTTGCACTATTAGTTAGATAAATTACGCAAAAATAAAATGTAAAAATTATATTTAAAATTCGCATACCTAATTGCAAAACTTAATGCCAAATGCGTGGAGTTGCGGAAAAAAGCTAGTATAAAGTTAAATTACGATGGGAAAAATTATTGTGTTTCAAATATCAATGAATTATATATAAAACAAATTACTGAGAAACTTTGATAATGATGTATATGAAAATTAAATAAATTGAAAATTTTTAAGTTGTACGTACAGATGAAGTTATGTCAGAGAAATATCCTAGTTTAGATTAAAAATTTGCAATAAAATTCATTATGATTGAACAGATTGGACACGGTAACTATCAAAGATGATTAATCTATTTTATATTTTATTCTGTATCTCGATTTCAACAGGATTTGTCATAATTTTCACTAAGTTTATTGACATGCTGATATATTTTGTTTATCATATATAAAAAGAAAAACCATGCAAGTAAATATTCGCATTTTCACACTTACATAAACGTTTGATTTTGTAATGCAAATAACTCTAATACTAATAAAATCTACTTAAAATTATATATATTCAACGTATTTTTCATCAAATTCAGAGACCAGTTGAATAATCATAGAAAAAAAACTTGCGTTGAATTTGAAATTATTTCTCCAAAAGCATCTTAAATTCTTAAGAGAAAATGTATGAAATCTATTAATTAAATATTTCTTTTGCGACTGCAAGTTGATAAATTTAAAAAAATTGCACATATTGTAAAAATTTGATTTTAAAGAATTGATTTTGTTGCTATAATTAGAAGATATTTGAGAAGTTTTAAACTTTAAAGAGTATCCTGAAATAACGAATAAAGATCCTGTTTAGTATCTGAAATTTGAAATTTAAAGACAAAAATACTACACATCTGAAACAGAAACGTCGTAGAATAATTTAAACAATATAAGCGTTTTGCCAGTAAAATATTTTAGAAATTTAAGTTAACAGTATATAATTTTATATATAAATGATTTATTTAAAAATAATGTTTATAAGAGATGCATTTCTAAATAGTTTTAATGAATGCATTGAAAAAAAATTTCAGACTATGAAACGACATTTATGGCATACAGAATATAGAACTTCACTTGAAAAAGAAAAAAAAAACACCCATTTGTTATTTTCTGTCAAATGCTAAAAAATGTGGTTTTCCTAATTTGGGCCACGCGCTTTTTTTTATCTTTAAAATTTTAAATACAAAGCTTATAATGCACCTGCTTCAAAAGGTTATAGAAACTGCTAGTTCATCTTTCTATGTTATCCATCCTTCTCAGATGAAACAAAAATCTTGCCCTGAAAGCAAAACCTTTTATCCTGAATAAAATACATTTTCATCCTTCCGCTCTGTTAACTTTTAATATAATTTTTCATTGAATATTTCTGTCAAAGTATTCTTTAATATGGGAATGAAATTATAAAGTAGTGGCATATTAGGCAAAACAAGAAAGAAATTTAAGCCTTGGTAAGGGACTCAAACTAGAAAGATGTTTTAAGAGTAGTGATTAAAATGTTTTTGTTTTTAAGTTTTATTGGTAACAATTTTAAGTTATATCTAAAAAATACAAAACATTTTATGTTTTTTGTCGCATTACTAAAATGTACAAAATTAAATAGAACACTGCATATTTAAGATTAAAATTCGATACATTACAATCAGTACAGCGACACAATTACAGTAAATGTACAGCGAATGATTTTTGATTTTGTAATAAATCACATAACTACTGAAAGAATTAAGTTTTTCCTTTAGAAATAATACACTCTAATAAATGGCAAATGTTTCTTAATCTACGAAAAAATAATATAATCATGAACGCAAATATACGATAATCTCTTCCGAGTTACCCACGGTTCCAAAGAGCATTCTTTATCTTTAGATATCTTAGAAAACCAACATATTTTCGTGATTTAAATAAGTAATTATGAAAAGAAAATTTATTTTACTGCCATCGATTTTCGGAAATGTTTTAAAGTAGTTTTTATAGTGTGTTAAGCAGTTTTATTAAATCAAAATATATGTTTTTAGGGGGCTATCAGACAATTAGGTAGTTTGGGCAGATCCCACTAGTGTAGGCTCTTAACTGTGAGTTTTTTTTTAATGTTTAATAAATAGTTGTTTTGATCAAGTATAAATTCTATTTTTAACAATATTACATGACATTTTGATGCTTTAATCATTTTCACTAGCGTTGGTGATAAATAGTTAATTTACAATAGGCCTAAATGTAGTCTAAAGTTGTATCGGGACTTATGGGACATGTAAAATTAAAAGGATTTCCAACGTAATTATACATAAACACCGTATCCAAAATTTATGTTCAATGATACATTTTACGTACAAAAAACTTAATGGGAAGTAATCTTTTATATCTGTTAAATTTAATACAATTTTGCCGAATTAACTTTCAATAAAAGCATGACAAAGTAATTAAGAACTAAATAAATTTTTGTTTTAGTAAATTTTAAAAAAATAGAAAGATAATTCATTTTTTAAAGTATGATTTTTGTTCATTGAATTTATAATATTGCTGATTTAACACTCGAATTCGCCTAGTTAGGAAACATTTTTGTTTAATTGGTGTTCTTTTAGACCCATGGAATGTTCTATTAGATCCCGGAGTCTTGGTTTAATATTTTATCTAAAATTTCATATCGCAAACTAAGACTAATACTCTTTCACTCAATCAGCTGTTGCTAACATCTATTATCTATTAATAGAAAACGATTTAAAATAATGGTCTGTCAAAATAAATTTGGGAATTTTATAAATTACTGTTTCTACTGTATGCAGTTCCTCAGTCTTCCTGATTAACTGTATTTCTAATTTGTCAGTACCAGTTTGTCTTATCAAAAATGACTTTCCCGGGCGCAATATTTGCTCAGAAAAAATAAATATATTTAAGTTTTCTAACTAAAATTTAACTGTGAATTTTTTAGTTTAATTATTTTTCCAGACATAAAACTACAAGGATGTATCGAAATGTCTCCCCACTACCTTTATAGCGCGTCTATAAATGGCAGCACAGGTTGCGCTGGCCACTGTACTGTTACACACTCTTGATTAGGCATGAGGTGTGTCAAGAGTTTATTTAGAGGTATTTTTATCAGATGGCGTGCAGAAGTCTGTTAAAAGTTCGAAACAACGGGCCAATCTGAGAGTTAATCTGGGAAAATGGCCTCAGAAACATCTAATTAGCGACCAAATTTGAGGCGCGAGAAGAAATCAATTTACAGAGACGACAAAGGACGTAAAACAAACACCCCTTGGATTGTAATTTTCCCACTGGATGAAAAATGTCCGGCCTTTATTCGAACTCTGGATCGCTTGGCTGTAGCTGCAATGCTCTACCAACTGAGCTGCCCTGTCGATTCTGGAGGGCGTAATTCATCCAGTTAACCTTATTGAACATAGCATCTGGTCTAATATTTTAATCAGCTCAACAAAATAGATCTCAGGTAATGGAACTGCAGTAAACACTGGATACGTGATTACGCTAGATTAATTTTAACACAATTATTCAAATTGGTAAAGAAATCATACTAGTTGTAATTTTCCAACTGGACGAAAAATGTCCGGGCCAGGATTCGAACCTGGGATCTCTTGGCTGAAGCTGCCATGCTCTACCAACTGAGCTACCTTTCCAATTCTTTACCAATTACTAGGTAAAAGTCTAGATAAAAAAAATGAACTACATTTTTTAATTACATTTTTGGATAACCAGAAATGTAATTCAGCTTTGGATCTAGACTTTTACGAAGCTTACTATATTGATAAAGATACTTATTTCTTAGTAAATGATATGACCAGCACCCTTTTTCTCTCTCAGTGTGCAGGGATCCTGTGAAGTGACTGCTTTTTTCAGTTAGTTTCGGTCAATTACGTCATTTCTTTAAGATATATAAACTCTTGCTTTGGCCTTTTCAATCAAGCCAGTACTCGGGGCTATAACCGAGCGGTTCTTTGAACACGTTTTAATCTTTTTAATTATTTTTTTCCGCAATGAGGAAGGGGATCCGGGAATCCTCGAAACGGCCGTATGTGATTTTTTGTGCCATGTTTGTGCGTTAAAAAGTTGTTAAAAGTTTTAGTTTATGTATTAACATAACCAGTTTAACTGCATTGAATAAAAACATATAATGTTTTGCAATACACATATGAGGCGTTACGGATATTAGGAGCGAACTCCGAAAACACGTTTCCCTTAACAGCAGTAGAAAAGAGAGATTTATCATAATTGCCATTTTGTATTCTAAAGCGAGTGTTAGAGGTTAAATCGACTTTTGTAAGAGATTGCACTTGTTATTACTTTTTCTCATGTTATTTATTTTTAAATATAAAATCCATCGGCGTTGGTTGAGTTCGCTGCTAATATCCGCAAAATATTGTATATTATAAATTAATAAAATAAATTATCCTTCTTTTTAAGAAATATTTTCATGATCTCACAAAGTTGTTACCAACCCTAATATACATCAATTGAAAAGAAAGGTTTCGACTCTACTAATTTTATAAAGTTTCTTTTTAAAAAGAAGAAAATGACAAATTCCAATAAATTTCAAACTGGCAGTGAAAGAAACTGAAATTAGATTTAAGAGATAAAACAAGTACATTTAATGTATTGATAAAAGAAAGAAACATAGTTTTTAGAGAAAGATATAATTTTATTTTCCTTTCTACAAAATATGTGGAAACATATTGTATTTAAATAAAACTTATATAAGAAAATGATTTTTGTTTTCTCTTTTTGTAATATTAGAAGAGTCTTTTTAAAAATAGTAACAAAGTAAATCACTTTGTAAAATTCAAATACAAAATGAATTTTTATGTAAAATAAGTAATTTTCAAAAACTACTGATAAAATTTTTATGGGTCAAATCACTTACAAAATTCATATGATAACATTCAAATTGAAGGAAAAAGCTATTTGGTAAAAATATTCAACTACCACATTTCAGAAACAACAAGTCTGTCCTTATATATTCAGCGAAAAACATCATACATACATTTCAAAATTGAAATGAACAATTTTATGTAAAATGTTATTCAATATTCTATACCCATGATACCTGAGGGGCGCATACGGTCCTCGAGTTCATTTTATGCGGCCCTGGAAATGGGGCATATAGTTAAAATATGTATATACATACAAATATACAAAGAGAGATATTTTGTAAAATATATTTTAAAGATTTGTGTGGTTTTTTTAAAATCACGTAGGATAAAAATAAAATAAATAATTACCTAGATATATTTGGATATACTAAGATATATTTGGTACTTACCTGTAGAATTAATTACAAATTTAGCATCTTGTGTAAAAAAGATTTTTAGACTTTTTAGTTTAACATATTTATTTTATATGCTATTTAAAAAAAGATAATAATAAAAAATAAAGACAGGTCACGCCTGACAAATATTCAAAGTCATCTGCGAATATCTTTTAAAATGTTAAGTTCAGTGTAAATTTAATTTTGTAATGATTATATGCAGTCACATTATAGGGAATATTAAATACTGCTAATATTTGTATTTAATACAATTATTTAAAATTGCATGTAATATGAAATTGTTAACATTGGTCAAATATTAAAATTTTTTAGGTATTAATAATCAGCATAATGAACTCTCGTTTATGCTTATCCTCTTAAGGCGTACTCATGCGTACAATTCAACTCCCACATCATACTATAATTAATGTTAAGGACACCGTTTAATGCGGACTGCGGCTAGTTCGGACGAAAAATGGTTCGCACTAACGAAAGTTCGCTATATTAGTAACTCATTATTATATACAGTCGAGTGACTTTTAAAACGGAAGTGTCTTTCTTTGGCTGATTACTTAATTACGCATTTAAAATGATTACAATAGTAAAAATTATGCTTTTATATAAATATAATAAAAAGAAGATGTAATAATTGTGTCGTATATTTAAGCAAATAATAAAGAAATAGGATCAGTGAATCGAGTTTTGAATTCAATGGGTAGGGGCAATTTAAATGCGCCCTTTCCCAATTTCCCAAGAAACAAGAAGCTGCAGGTCAAAATTGATTCTCATAGTTATATTTCATTTATTTTTTAAAGAAATTTGTATTATGGAATAAACATGGATTATTTCATAGAATTTCATTACCATTTTTACTTTTCTTTCCCGAAATATTTTTTTTTTTTTTTTAACGAAATGCTTAAGCGAACTTCTAAAATGTATTAAATGTTAAACAAGCTGTAGAAGGTGTTAAAATTAGTCGACTGACATCAAGGGAGGCCAATAGGAAATATACTATTCCTCACTCAACTTTGCATTATCAATAAAAGGATGGACGTTTTGAGGTTGTCACTCTAGTTTATATGATAAAATGACATTGTCATAGTCTGATGATATTATTATGCTTAGTAGCTATGCAGTTTTTAAGAATGAGGTTGAATATTTCAAGTTACTAATTTTACTAATAAGATAGGAAAGAAATCGAAGTAAGCAGAATGGTAATGAAAGGTCCCAAATTTAGAAAATGGCCAGAACGGTTTGATAAAATATTTTATTAACTGAAAAGATTTTAGACATGCTTACCAATTATCGGAATTTTTTCCAATCAGCTACAACCAGAAGATTTATAAAAAGAATCAATCAATAAGAGTGATGTAAAAACAAGATATATTTCACTAAATAATTTTTCTGGGTTGAATTGTGTTTATTTGACTTGGGAAAAAGCAGAAGAAAGGTTCCCAGCAGTGGCATTACCACAAATGTTATATTCCAGGAATATCTATATTGTGCTTATTTGACTTGGAAAAAAAAGAAGAAAGGTTCGCAGCAGTGGCATTACCACAAATAGTATATTTCAGGAATATCTACATTGTTCCAGAAATCCCCATGTATAAGAAAATTTAGTTTATGAAATAGTTGTATAGAATATACAATAATAAACATTATTTTGGAAAAAATAATTTTGCATTGGTTATTCATTTGTTTCTTCTGGTTTATTAATACACTGTAAAAAATCTTCAGGTTTTGCTGCATAGTCACTCCACCGCTTTTATAGAATATCTCTATTTTGACCAATGAAAATGCTCCATAATATAGTAAAGTAATCGTTTTCTCTAAAAGCGGTGGAGTGTGTCTGCAGCAAAAGCTGAAGATTTTTAACAGTGTAGTCAAAGTTTAAAATGTTTAAAGTTTTAATGTTAAATGATTCATTAATTAATTATAATACTGTATTATATATTTAAAAAACTGAGAGTAATTAAGTTAAAAAAATTAAGAGACACTGACATGCCTAAAATGTATTGTTCACTTCAGATACTTTTGACAACTGTACGTACATGTGACAAAAAAAATCACCTAAATTGAGACAATGGTAAATTTTTCCATAGATTACAAATATTTTTTTTTTCAAAACAAACTAGTTTTGACTTAAAAACAAAAAAAAAAATCAATCGTTTTTGTTGCTTCTATTTAATGAAATGCGAAACGTTTCCTAATTCTAACAAGCGTATAAGGAATTGCATCACATTTAGGCACAATGACCTTATGTTCTTTTTCCTTCAAAACGTGAAAAGCTCAACAATTTCAAAAACTGTACATTCAAAAGACAGAAACTGTTTCAAATAATACAAAAATATATTTCAATCACATGTGTGTGTTCCTGTAACTTGCTGCCCTTTTCATGCATTTTTACGATTTTGTTTTTAAGAATGCTCATACCTTCACTAATAATCATGTAAAAACAAGACATATTTCATTAAGTAATTTTTCTGGTTTGAATTGTGTTTATTTGACTTAAAACAAGGAATGTTTGCAGCAGTAACGTTACCACAAATAATAAACAATTTCTTCAAACATTACAACATTATGCAGTATTACATCATATTTTCCTCTTCTCTACTCATTTTCTGTGAATTTGAGATGTTTGTGTTTTATAATTATTATCTGTTAAACCAAAAAAAAAATCATAATGATAAAAAATTTTATAATCTATTTTTGTGCGAAAAGTTAATTGTCTGAATTATTTTCATTAAACAATTTCTTTGAAAGCTACTAAGCTGAAATATTCTTTATTTATGACATTGTAAAATTAATGTACAGCATTCTGCATATAAATGAAATTATGTATTACCCTGTGTTTCGATTTAAAATAATCAGTTAACATTATATTCAAAAGTCTCGCTTTTTTCATTAAGGCGGCAACAACACTTACTAAATATGTAGAAAACAGATTATATTGAAGTATCTATTTCTTGGAAAGTGATTTTAATAAATTTTTATTAATTTTTCCAGCAGCTGAAGCGTAAATGAATCGTTCGGCAAGAAAGAAAAATAAGAAATCATTTCGCGATTTCGACACAAAATATTCTAGTTCTTTTTTAATGAATATAATTCATAGAATTCTGTATATAAATGAAATTAGTTATAACTCAGTGTTTGGAATTGATATAATCAGTTGGTATTATTTTCAAATGTCTTACTTTTTCCATTAAGGCGGCAAGATTACTTGCGAAGATTTAGAAAACAGTTGATATTGAAATATCTATTTTTCGGGAAGTGATTTTAACATTTCTTTTATTAGTTTTGACAGTAGCTGAAATATAAATGGTTCGTTCGGCCAGAAAGGAAAATAAGAAACTGTTTACCGATTTGCAAACAAAAATATCGTTGATTTTTAGAAATAAAGTTACTAAAAAAATTGGGTGTCCGGAACAATAAAGCAATCGTAAAAGAACTAATTACAATAAAATAAAAACTATTGAAATCGCTTCAGTCGTTTTCTGGAAAAAAATACCTCAATATCATCAGTTTTTTGTTGGAATTCGCAAGTTTTCTTGCCCCCTTTTCGATAAAAATCAAAGACGTGTAAAATATTGCAAAGGTTTAACTAAAGTTTTCTTTAATAAACCTTTTTTTGGTAGCACTAAAATAGTCGCCTGAAGAATACTGGAATGAAAATATTTTTTTTTTAAAGTTTAAAGAAATATGTAATTTTTTCTTTAAACTACATTAGTAGAGTACAGTTGTAAATGTATATCATGTCTGACATCTTAAAGTAATTTTGCAATCCTCAGAATTTAGAACATAAAATATTGAACTGATAAATTTATTTTTGTACTTTTAGATCAAACATTTGTTTTAAAAAATAGCTATATTATCTTTATTTATGCCGATATACATTTAATATACTAGTTCATATGATTCTGTAAAAAAATCAAAACATCAATAACTTAATGTTTCGTTTTAAAATGCCCAGTTCATACTCTTTTTCAAAAAAGTTTCGCAATTTTTACTGGGTTCGTAGAAAATAATATATGCTTTGAGTTCTCTTTATAAAACTTTTCTTGGTGGAACAAAAATTTATTTTGGTAGAAACTTGAATAATATTTTTTTGTAATATTTTATGGAAATATATAGGTAATATATAGGAAACTATAACGTATGCAAAATATGTACACCAGTAGCATACAATTGTAAATTTATAATGAGTAGTAGGGCAGACCGGGGTGATTCTTGGTCACTTGCAACATGGGGTGATTATTGGTCAATTAAATTTTCATTAATACTAATGGTAAAATCAAAAGAAAAAAATACCGGATGTTAGACAATTTCATTGTTATTCAGTAACACAAACGATTTTTTGGTTCAAAACATAATTTAATGAGAAAAAAATATTTTAACTAGACATAGTATGAAACATAGACATAGTATGAAACATAGACATAGTATGAAACAACTAGACATAGTTGCATAGTATGAAACTTGAGCAAAAAATAAGGGATTACAAAATCAAGCTTTTTTTCATAAGATGCCTGTATTATGAAATTTAGCTACATGATGATTTAGAGGGGTTATATAAAAATAGAAATATGCATAGAATACGTATGTATGTATATGAACACTGTATGAGTACATGCATTAGGGAAATAGAGGGTTAAACATCACCCTATATACATGGGGTGATTCTTGGTCAACATGGGGTGATTCTTGGTCATGTAATTTAGCTTAGAAATTACTTATAAACTCAAAAATAGTGCAGAAATGTTTAATATTTGTCAGTTTTAGATGGCAGCGTTTGCATTCAAACGTTTTTTCAAGTTCATGTGGCAACACTTTAAGAGTGAACCACATTGTTTTGATTTTTTTCAGCAACTCATAACACAAATTACATTTGAAATAACTGAACCTTCGTTTATCCATTTCTTGAAGAGATATTGGGGTGAGTTTGAAAATTTAACCTGTATATTTAGATAATGAACATCTTTTACAGTGCAAATGCAGAAGTTATTACCAACGATGATTTCATTAAGTTGTGTGAAAAAGTTGAAAAAGAAAAAGATGAAAAAGAATCAAAAAAGAATTAACATTAAACATTAAACAAGAATACAGTTGAAGATGCAGTAGCATCATCCTCTGAGACTAGAAAGAAAACACAGGAATGCACACAAGATACAGATATAGATATAGCAGTAGATACGGGTGAAGCTGAAGAAATTCCGCAACTGCAAAAAAAAAAAAAAAAAAAAAGATTCTGATATTTCAGCTACAAATAAATTAAGGAAAATACATAAAGCCATATGTGTAGAGAAGTACTATGCTGTGTATGTGCTTTGAACAGATGCCATACATCGGGCGTGTTATTAGTATTCAGGATGATATTTTGTCTTGCAAGTTTTTGGAAAAGTCTGCACAAATTATCGCTGACCAAAGAAAACTGATCTTGCACCAGTGAAGCACTCCTTTGTGTGTTATGGACCAGATAGACTCTATGGTACAGGGCCATTTCAGATTGAGGAAGATGAAATGCAAGCTGCATACCTTAAATACAAAAGTATTTTGTAAATAAATGTATTATTTGTGAAATATATTTGAAGTTCCAACCATTTTAGTAATGTTCTTTATTTTATAACATTTTTCCTAACTCTGATTATATTTACAAACAATATAAAGTATTAAATTTATTCCAAGAATGTTTCATTTAATCATTTATTAAATTTTTGAATGTTTAAAATGTTGGTATTTGATCATAAAACAATGACCAATAATCACCCCATCCTTGACCAATAATCACCCCATTACCGGGGTGATTATTGGTTAGACATTTTTTAATTTTATTAATATTATATATAATTTAAAAAAATAAAACTAATTAAGATTGTTAGGGATTAGATTTTCTTTCTGCAAGTATAAAATATTTGTTTCAATTCAATTTAGTTACTGAGTTATATGAATCTTTATGAAAAGTGACAAATAATCACCCCACTCCGCCCTAATACTCATTGTTACTTTGGTAGACCCAGACATTCCGAAAACGTAACACATTAGACTAAGAAATCCATGTCAGTAGTTTTGGACTAAACGTTTGTTTAAAAAGAAAATAATTAACTATCTTTATTGATGCCAGTATAAATTTAATATTGTTCATATCATACTTTATAAAAGGAAATTATCGATTACGTAATGATCAACTGATATTCCTTTTTAAAAATATCTCATTTCTCATTCTGGTATAAAATATAGGCGCAATAAGTAACACCTGTTTTATTAAAGTTCTCGTTATAAATCTTTTCTCAATGGCACTAAAAATTATATTCTTAAGAATGTTTTGTAAAAATATTCTTTAAACTTCTGATTAAAATTATAAAAAGTTTAAGAAAATATGTAAATTTTGCTTAGAACTATGAAACATGCAAAATATTTTCATTAATAGCATACAATTGTAAATGTATAATGTAAAAAAATATATATTGTTATTATGCAAAGCATAGGCTTATCTAAAGGGTGGAACATCCCGCTTAACCCCTTAACTGTGTATCCCAAACTCAGTTCGGGCAAGAAGAGTTTGCTTGTTTTGTTAGTAAAAGCTTTGCACACCAGTAATTTTTTAAACGCAATCTTCGTTTTATTTAATCGGCGGACATTTTCGATTACATAAAGCAAATATTTTAGCACGGAAAAAGTGGTGTATTGTGCCTATTTTTAGTTTATGGTGTCAAAAAACCTTCCACAGTTAAGGGGTTAAAATGAAAAAAAACTTTTCACATTATCAGAGAAAGGCACGAAAATAACCTCTTGTCGCAAGGCACATTGTTTCTTTTAAAGCAGCTCACTTGAGTCAGAGAGTTATAAAAATAAAATTATTTAAAAATTAATGTTTCATTTTAAAATAATCTGCTGATATTCTTCATTAAAGACTTTGTTGTTTCTATTAAGATAAAAAACAAAGAAGCAGAAAATAATACAAAACTTCAGTTAAAGATCTTTAGAAAAAAGTCACTTGCTGGCACCACAATTACTTTATAAAAATATTTGAATAAAAAAATTATGTAATTGTTTAATGAAACCTGTATATCTTGCTTAAAATTATAAGATATGCGAAATAGTATTTACACCAGTAGCATACAATTCTACATTAATAATATCTAACTAGCTGGCTTCGCCCGCCAGCGGGCCCCTAATTTACATCGGTGCCTCGAATTGTAGAAAATCTCGAATCTTGTAAAACCTCGAACCGGACGAACCTCCGACCCGGGTCCCCGCTGCCTTCGGCACCGTATACCGGTCGTGCTACGCACGCGCCGGATAATCCCTTAATTTGCACATTGAGTAGTATAAACCTCTAACCGAACGAACCTCCAACCCGTGTCTCCGCTGTCTTCGGCACCGTATACCGGTCGTGCTACGCACACACCGGATAATCCCTTAATTTGCACATCGAATAGTATAAATCTCTAACTGAACGAATCTCCGACCCTGCCCCAATGCCTTCGGCACCGGATAATCCCTTAACTTGCACATAGAATAGTATAAACCTCTAACCGAACGAACCTCCAACCCGGGTCCCCGCTGCCTTCGGCACCGTATACCGGTCGTGCTACGCACGCACCGGATAATCCCTTAATTTGCACATCGAATAGTATAAACCTCTAACTGAACGAATCTCCGACCCTGCCCCGCTGCCTTCGGTACCGTAAACCGGTCGTGCTACGCACGCACCGGATAATCCCTTAAATTGCACATAGAATAGTATAAACCTCTAACTGAACGAACCTCCGGCTCGGGTCCCCGCTGCCTGCGGCCCCGTAGTCGAGTCGAATGAGCCATACCCCGTCGTGATCCTTCCCATAGAAACAGAGATAGGAAAGCGCCCCCTGGTGGTGAGAGTCGGAGCAAAAATCAATAAGCTGTAGTATCCTCTATCGACGTTGAGTCGAATGAGCCATTCCCCGTCGTGATCCGGGCCATAGAAACAGAGATAAGTAAACGCCCCCTGGTGGTGAAAAACGAACTAAAACCGATAAGCTGTAGTCGAATAGTATAAACCTCTAACTGAACGAACCTCCGGTTCGGGTCCCCGCTGACTGCGGCACCGTATAGCATTCGTGCTGCGCACGCGCTGCAGTATACGTTAGTTCCACCTTCCACCACCAGGTGGCGCAAACTGTTTATACGATCATAACTGAAATCGTTGCAACTTATTTCGACTACCGGAGTTCTCGTTCAAAGACAGTGAGCTGTAGAAAAACTTAAAACTGAAAAAAAAAATTCTGATGTCTTAATTACATAAACCGTCCGGATTCGATAACGGGCGAAGCCCGCTTTTAAACAACTTATTTAGACTACCGGAGTTCTCGTTCAAAGACAGTGAGCTGTAGAAAAACTTAAAACTGAAAAAAAAAAAAAATTCTGATGTCTTAATTACATAAACCGTCCGGATTCGATAACGGGCGAAGCCCGCTTTTAAACAACTTATTTAGACTACCGGAGTTCTCGTTCAAAGACAGTAAACTGTAGAAAAACTTAAAACTGAAAAAAAAAATCTGATGTCTTAATTACATAAACCGTCCGGATTCGGTAACGGGCGAAGCCCGCTTTTTACTAATCGAAAATAGTGGTAATTTTTCTATACATATAAACAATCAAACGTTTAAAAATATTAAATTTGTTGAAATGGAATTGGTTTCCTCAAAAATACTACAAATGTACAAATATGTCTTAATTCACCAACCGTCCCGATTCGATAACGGGCGAATCCCGCTTTTCCTTATCGATTTAGACTACCTGAGTTTTAGTTCAAAGACAGGGACCTGTAGAAAAACTTAAAAAAAAAAAAAAAAAAAAAAAAAAAAAAAAAAAAATCGATAACGGGCGAAGCCCCCTTTTCCCTATAAATACAATCAAAGCAAACTCACTTTTTCACTTCAAAAGAACCTGATTTAGACTACCTGAGTTTTAGTTCAAAGACAGGGACCTGTAGAGAAACTTAAAACTGAAAAAAAAAAAAAAAAAAAAAAAAAAAAATCGATAACGGGCGAAGCCCGTTTTCATAGTTAAGAGAAAAAAAACTGAAGGAGGGGGCGATGACACTGCTTTTCCTCAAACGACTGATTTAGACTACAGGACTTCTTAACCAAATTGAACGTCACGTGACCACCGTAAAAAAATTGCGCCTCTACTCTTGAAAATCCTCCTCTTGTCTGAAAATATCCGGTCACGTGTCGTTTTTCTGCATTGGTTACAAATGATTAGAAATAAATTGCTTCATTAACCGGTTTTTAATTGATATCTTCCGATTTTACTGGTCGAATTGTACAATCTTTTTTTTGTTGAAATCAGGATTTTTTTTTACGTGTGATGGCCGATTTGGGGGTCCAGAGATTAATTCCTTCATTGTTTTTCGAAAACGGACTTGAGCATTACATGAAAGCTATCACGTGAATTTGCTCTTTCTTCCTTCCAAACATCTGCGCTCCAGGCAGTCTGCGGTCTCCACATGCCGCGCCGAAAGAATTAAAAAATTATTTTTTATCGATCGATTTTTAAAGGATTTTTCCGGTTCTAATGGTCGTACGGGAATGATTTTTCGAATTTCTGAAAGCAAATGCTCTCCTGCATCTGTCTGTCCCATTTCCGAATTTCTGACCCCCCGACTTCCGTAGATCCGGGTCGGTTTAAAAACCCGCACTGCGGTTTGGGGCTTAATTTGCTCCTGGCGACCCTGCCTTTTTCGAGAATCGTCTCCACCGGCAACCCTCGGCGGAGGCGAACTTTTCGCTGTTTTGACTTCTCTTCCAACTTCGGTTTCGGTCGGTAATAAAAACAGTTTCGTCGGTTAATAACGCCCCGGGTCCGGGTCGGAGGCCCGACCCGATCGAAACTTGAGCGTCGCGCCTTTTTTGCGAATTTTTCGGTACGCGTCCGCCGTCGGTGCGTCGATTAGTCCAGGAGCCTTTGCGGGTACAAAGGTGGAGTGCACAGACAGAAACACACACACACACACACACAGACGTTTACCGCGCTTAATATTAGGGACTAGCTCGCTTCGCCCGCCAGCGGGCCCCTAATTTATATCGGTGCCTCGAATTGTAGAAAATCTCGAATCTTGTAAAACCTCGAACCGGACGAACCACCGACCCGGGTACCCGCTGCCTTCGGCACCGTAAACTGGTCGTGCTACGCACGCACCGGATAATCCCTTAATTTGCACATTGAGTAGTATAAACATCTAACCGAACGAACTTCAAACCCGGATCCCCGCTGCCTTCGGCACCGTATACCAGTCGTGCTACGCACGCACCGGATAATCCCTTAATTTGCACATCGAATAGTATAAACCTCTAACTGAACGAATCTCCGACGCTTCCCCGCTGCCTTTGGCACCGTAAACCGGTCGTGCTACGCACGCACCGGATAATCCCTTAAATTGCACATAGAGTAGTATAAACCTCTAACCGAACGAACCTCCAACCCGGGTCCCCGCTGCTTTCGGCACCGTATACCGGTCGTGCTACGCACGCACCGGATAATCCCTTAATTTGCACATCGAATAGTATAAACCTCTAACTGAACGAATCTCCGACCCTGCCCCGCTGCCTTCGGCACCGTAAACTGGTCGTGCTACGCACGCACCGGATAATCCCTTAAATTGCACATAGAATAGTATAAACCTCTAACTGAACGAACCTCCGGCTCGGGTCCCAGCTGCCTGCGGCACCGTATAGCAGTCGTGCTGCGCACGCGCTGCAGTATACGCTAGTTCCACCTTCCACCACCAGGTGGCGCAATCTGTTTATACGATCATAACTGAAATCGTTAACGCTTTCGATGCCGAGTCGAGTGAGCCACACCCCGTCGTTTTCATGCCCGTAGAACCGGAGATAGGAAAGCGCCCCTGGTGGTGAGACTCGGAGCAAAATTCGATAAGCTGTAGTATCCTCTATCGACGTCGAGTCGATTGAGCCAAACCGCGTCGTGATGTGACTCATAGAACCCGAGTTGGCTGAAAAATCCTTTAATTACACCTTCCACCACCAGGGGGCGCAATGTGTTCTATACGAACATGACCGAAATCTGTAAAGCTGTCGAAATCCAGTCGAAAGAGCCAAACCCCGTCGTAATCCGGGCCATAGAAACAGAGATAATAAAACGCCCCCTGGTGGTGAAAAACGAACTAAAACCGATAAGCTCTAGTATCCTCTATCGATATCGAGTCGAATGAGCCAAACCGCGTTCCGATTGGACTCGTAGAACTCGAGATAATGTGAAATCAAAGTATAAAATCTGATATTATAATTCGAAAAGAGTGGTATAAACTCAGAAACTTTTAAACATGTTATAGAGGGTCCTTATTACTTTAATTATGATGTTGTTTGGAATCAGTTTGGTGGAAATCCGTAACATAGTTTCTTAGTTATAGAAACGGACCACAGTTAAAAGAAAAAAGCAGGGGCCGGGGGGGGGGGTTGGCGATGATGACACTGCTTTTCCTCAAACAACTTATGTAGACTACCTGAGTTCTAGTTCAAAGACAGTGAGCTGTAGAAAAACTTAAAACTAAAAAAAAAAAAATCGATAACGGGCGAAGCCCGCTTTTCCCTATCATAATATCTGGTTGCCACTCTAAAACAAAAACTTAAAATACTAAAACTTAAAATAATAATGCAGTTTTTAGATGCGGCCTACTTCTTAAAATCCTAATATCTAGCCGGCACTGTCATAGAAATCTTTCTTTTGCTTTAATTATACAAATAACGATGATTAATTATACAATAAAATAATATATCGGCTCCTAATGAAGATATGAGAATAATTTTTAGATATTCTGAAAGCAGAAAAAATTTTGCGTCGCCCTGTGAAAGTTTGGAATTACTGCGCCCCTTAGATTCGGAGATGGGCCACCCCCTCTGAAAAAACGCAGTTGAAAGTCACGTGACTATTTTATGTCTTTCAGAAATGACTTATTCACAGACTGGGTTGAATGTTGAAATAAAAAAGCAGCTGTCTCTTTGGAATAGAAATAAATTCATTTGCCGTGTCATTAATGAGTTTTAATTGATATCTTTAAAAATTACTGGTCGATTTTTACAAATTTTTTTTTGTTGAATTCGCGATTTTTTTATACACGTGTAAGCAAATTTTCGTGAATGTAGAGTCATTATTTCCACTTGTTTCAAAAAAGAATGGGGCGATTTGATCACAGATGTGTCGACCCGGCATTCTTTACGGCAACCTTTTTCCCGTCTGGGGTCGATGTTGGATGTCTGGTCAGTTTTTGGCCGAAATAAAGAAAAGTTACGGTCCGAATTTCAAAAAATTTGACATTTTGGAACGACAAAAATCGGCCGCGTGTGTACCCCGATTTTCAGATCGATACCTCCGGTAGATTTTTTTTTATTCGATGATGCGTTAAAAAGCGACAATTTGGATGTCTGCGATTATCAAAACGGAAATTTTTTTAGATTCTTTTTCAAGTTCGGTTTCGGTCTGAAATTAAAACAGTTTCGTCGATTAATAACTCCCCGGGTCCGGGTCGGACGCCCGACCCGCCGAAACTTGAGCTCCGCGCTTTTTTTCCGAATTTTTCGGTCCGCGTCCGCCTTCAGTGCGTCGATTCGTCCCGGAGCCTTTGCGTGTACAGACCGGGAATGCACAGACACACTCACTCACTCACAGACGTTCACGGACATTAATAATTATAGGATAATACTTATTTTTATTTTTAAAGTTCAACACTTTCCGAAAACATGAAACATCGGAATAAGAAATTGGTTTTAGTCCTTTTGGAGGTTAATTTGTTTAAAAATCCATCGAACTACCATTGTTTATGACGACATAATTTTTTTTATAATGCATATTATTCTTTATAAAAATTGTATCATCGATTACGTAATGTTTCATTTTAAAATGCTCAGATGATATTCCTTTTCAAAAATTTCTCTTTTTCTATAGAGTAAATAATAAAGGCGTTTAAAAAGCGCACTTAAAAAAAAGTTATAAACTTTTCCCGATGCCATCAAAGTTGCTTTCTGAAGAATACTTGAATTAGAATTTTTTTTTATTTAAGTCTAAGGAAATATGTAGATTATCCTTAGAACTATAATGAATGCAAAATGTTTAGATCAGTAGCATACAGTTGCAAAGTTATAATGTCTTAATACTTATATTTTTTCAAGTCAAAAACTTTTCGAAAACGTGAAACCTCGGCCTGGGAAATTGAGTTTAGTTCTTTTGGAAGTTAAATTGTGTAAAAAGCAACTAAACTATTTTTATTCAGGCCGATATAAATTTAATATTGTTCATAGAATTTTTTATAAAAATGAAATAATCGATTACGTAATGATTATCTGATATTACTTTAAAAAATCTCTCTTTTCTGAAGGTAGAAAATAACTCAAGTTTTATTAAAGTTCACTTTAATAAAAAATTTCTCGATGGCACTGAAATTATATTCTGAAGTGTAGTTTGAAAAAGTATTCTTCCAAATTATGAATATATATTTCGTAAGTTTAAGGAAATATCTAATATGTACAGTGGTGGAAATTGATTTATGAAAACATGGTTTTTTAGCAAAGACTACTAGAATATTAATTAAAAATGAATGACATTTAAATGATACCAGCTATGTATAACAAATGATTTACAAAAATAAAAGTATAACATACAAACATGGAAATTGATTTCTGAAATATCACATTTCATTGAAATTAATAGTTAGTAAATCTGCATTTCTTCATCAGCGTTTCTTTTATTCTAGATGGCATTGATAAAGCAAGATTTTTAATGTACTTCTGATCAATTATTTTCCAGTTTTGACAGTTTGAAGCTTTCAATTCTACAAGTGATGTGTACTGCATCCCATCTGCATAAACCATTCGAACAAGTTGTCCCCAAACATTTTCGATGGGGTTCAAATCAGGGCTAATAGGTGTTTGATCTAGTCAAACCTATCTTTCATTGTATATGAAGTGTGAATACTTGCATTGTCTTGCATGAAGATGTAACCTAAACTATAATATTGCCATGCAAATGGAAGAAAGGGGTTGTCTAAAACTATGCTGTAATCAAATGAATTCTGGCGACCATTTAAAAATAACAATTTAACTTCTGCCATCATAAGTAATCGCTGCCGAAATCATCAAACTTCCGCCACGAAACTTTCTGCTGAATGTAGATTTTGGTTTTGTTTTTTTTGGAGATCCCTCCAATAATACTTCAAACCATCGGAGCATTCAAATTCGTTTTATTTCATCGGAGAAAAATACCTTCTTCCAATTGTCGCTCATTGCCATGTACGTCTCGCAATACTCTGGAAACGCACCTGCTTTTGACGCAGAAGTAACTTTGCACCAGATTTCATTTTCGACTATCTCAATCTCCGTGAAGAACGTAAAATTTGACTAACTCTTTCTAGAAGTAACAGGAAGTGATCGATCTGCACAAATCTGCTTTGAACTTTGGCCGGTGTTTAATGCAAGACGTAGGTAGAATCCCCTTTTTCTCCCTGTTAGTTAAATGCGGATTACCTTTTTTGTTAAAATTTTTGCCATTATTTGCTGGATCATATCATTAGTTATATATCATACCAACTGATCTTTTAATTAATTTACAAATTTCCGAAACAGATTTTTCACATTCGAGATAAGCACCGATTTTTTCTCTTTCGTCCTCAGACAACAACTTTTGTTTACCCATCGTGAAAAAAATGACTGAAACTTATTGCTTCCAATATATAACGCTTTTTATGTCTACTACGCATTTCACGTTACTTTGTTTTATGCAAATTTTTATTACAATATTTCAGACTAACCAATGAAATGTGATATTTCATAACTCAATTTCCATGTTTATATATTACGAAAATCTAATTTTATACCTGATGTTTTTGTTTATTATTATGTATGAAATTTTGTTTGTGTAAATCATTCAGTATACATAGCATGTATAATATTTGAAATTTCATTAATTTTTAATGAACATTATAGAAGTTTTTGTGAAAAAACCGTGTTTTCATAAATCAATTTCCACCACAATATATAACGTATGCAAAATATTTTCATCAGGGTTTATTTGAAAATTATTGCCAGACGAATTTGAAAAATGTCTGGTAGCCCGCAAATAATTTAATAAAATATATCCCCCCCTCCTTCCGCGGTCTATTATCATTTTTTTTTTCAAAATTTAAATAAACATTCCTGATAGGGTGAGAAAATAGGCTAAAATGTCTGGAAAAAGTCACAAAAATGTAAACAAACAAACAAACAAAAAAGACATTTTTTTCATATTACATGAATGTTTTTTATAAAAGAAATTATGTTACTCCTTCCGTATAGAGCCTTGCAACGGGTTTGATAACCTGGTTTTATACGACCCAACAAGAACAGCGGTTTTGGTTTGGGTTCGGTAACCCGACTTTACCAGCCTCAGACACGATCCGCGGTCCGAGTCGTATCGGGTTGGCGCTAATTTTTTTGTTGCAGGTCAGAATAACTAAAAGTTTAAGTTTAGCGTTGAGTTGTATACTTGTGAGTCGGGCTCAACTTAACCCGATTTTTGATAAGAATGACCGGAATACTTTTTTAGATAAAAAAAATGCATATTTGAATATAAAGATTCTTAACAAGTTCATTTTTTCGACATAAAAGATAAATTTGATATTAGAGATATCATTACACATTACTTTTTCATAATTACAATAAATTGCTTCTTATTTTTTTTTATTTTTATTGATTGCGGATTTCGGGTTGAAACATTTCGCGTTCCGGTCGGATTACGTGCCGGCGATTTTCTTTTCAGATTGGGGCCGTGTTACAGATGAAAAAAAAGTTTTGGCGGTAGGGAATCTGTTTATGGGTTCACTAATATTGCGTAAATATTGAACAAATATTGCGAGCTCGGGTCAGAAATAACCTGACCTGCGCAGGACTTGAGTTCTCGTCGAATCACCCCCCCCCCACCTGTTTTTTTTGGTTTTTTTTATACGAGTCGAGCTTACACTAATTATTTGCGGTTTAGGTCGGGTTATGATTCTTGCAGACCGGGTTCTGGTTAACCAGATCTTTTATAAGAAAGGGCAAAATATTGTTTCAGATCAAGAATCTATATGTTGGAACATGAACGAGCATGTACACATTAGTTTTGATGTAAAGGATAAAATACATATTATAGATAGAATTGTAGACTATTTGTTCATAAGGGCGTAAAAATATCGATACATTTTCTTTTATTTCGAATTTCGTATTGGTATCAGGTCAGAGTATGTTGGGTTCCGGTGGGTATAGCCCAACACACGCAGGACTCCAATTTCATAATATCCGCCCGCAGTCTGCACCAAATTTATTGGGGTGACATCGGGTGCAGGGAAGCCCATCAGGACTATTTAACGTAAGGGACTTAATAGTAAGCTATTACTCTTTCTATGCATGAGAGAGAAAATGTCATTTATTTAAGTTCTGTTCTTGAGCACAACAGAAGAGGAAGACCGCTGCTTGCCACGAACGAGGGGTTTTATTTATACCGCTATCCAGGCCCCTACCTGCCCGGCATGAATGCCTAGCTTAACCGGTTAGTACCTGGGTGCGGGGCGGAAATCGCCTAGTATGCCGCTAGCGCTCTTTCCTCTGGTCCGATTTTTCACAAAATATTGCTAAAAAAGAAAATAAAAGAAAGAAGGAAACACTCATTGGGGGGATGGAACCAATGTTGAGAACATGCACCAAAAACATACGCGCTAGATAAAATATTTCTTTAGACCTGGTGATCGCATTTGTCCAATCTTGCTTATAAGACTTACTCACGAGTTGAAGACTTTTCGAAAACGTTAAACATCAAACTTAAAGTAAAAAAATAACTTTTCATGTTGACAAAGAGAAAGACAGGAAAATAACTTCTGTCTCAAGGAACGTTTTTTTTTTTTCCTCAGCTTACCTGTGTCAAAGCACGATACTTTTATGTTTCGTTTTAAAATAATCCTTTGATATAACTTGTCACAAATTTCCTATTTCATTAAGATTTAAAACATAGGCATAGACAATAATGCGCATTTTATTAAAATTCTCAAATATTCTTTTCTTGATGACACGAAAATTATAGTCTGGAGAATACTTTTGAAAAACTATTCTTCAAAATTATGCATATTGTTTTAAAAAGTTATATGTAATATGTATAACGTATGCAAGCTATTTATATCAGCAGCATTCAATTGTAAATTTATAGTGTAACTAACAACCCGCTCCAGCTTAGTACGGCTACCATGCTGTTTTAACGATAACTCTAAATGCATTTAGCTATAAAGTTCAAACTCAACATCATTTTTATTTTGCACAAAGAAAAAATTATAGGTTTCATATGATTTTTAAAAATTTTATCAAGTAAAAACACTGCCGACATCATACATAAAAATTTCAACCCGAAATGCAAAAATCGTCAGTAATTAAGAGATAAAATTTACGATAAAATGAAAAAAAATTTAAATCGTCTGCTGCGACTGTCACAATTTTTATAATCATAAAGCAAGAGGTCGTAATAGTACATTTTGTTTCTTATCCAAGTGCCAAATATAGGCAACAAAAGTGATAAATCGCCAAATATTGTTTCAATGGTCGCCTTTGACATTGAAAAAAAATTTTCAAGCCGTACAAACATTCCTTTCATATTTAAATTAAATATCTTCGTTTTCTATTATTATTTTACATTAAAACTTTTTTTATAGTTTAAATAAAATGCGATTATTTTATTTTTTGAGGCGTTTGTATTTTTTTTAATCTTTAACTGATACAACGTTTATCAAAAATCGTTAGCCAAACAATAGCATAATATACCATTGCCAAAATGAAAAACACACACTAATGACAACCGTTTCGTCCAAAATTCGGATAAAATACAATATTTTACTATCAAAATCATGGTTATATCAGTATTTCATATATCATAATGACCGCGTGAATTTTCTCTATCTGATGGTGCAAACCGGAAAAAAATCCATCGGGTAGTTTTTGAATTTACCCCGGACATACACTTTTAGGGCTTCTTGCTTTATAATATATATGATATGATAATGGTGATAGTTATTATGGAGCTAAAAACCTTTCGGAAACGTGAAAGATCGAACTTGAACAAAGCATTTCATATTGAAAAATAGAACCACGAATATAATCTCTTATTGAAAAGCATATTGTTTCTTTTGAAGCAGCCGACCTACGTCGAATTTCGTTTCAGTGCGCGATTCTGATTGCGATTTCGTTTTAATTTAATATGTTGCTATAACCTGTCAAAACAGCATCCGTTTCTCGTTAAGATATAAAATAAAGTTTTTTGCACATTTTATAAAAGTTCTATTTTTTTTTTCTATGACACTAGGGCACAAGGATTTTGAAGAATCCTTGAATAATACAAAATCTTTTAAACATTTAAGGAAATGTGTATATTACACTTAACTATAACGTATGCAAAATTTTAACATCACCAACATACAAATTTAATTCCATATTGTCTAATAATACTTATCGCTATTGTGCAAGCTGTAGACTTTTAAAAAACTCGAACTTTCATTTTACGATGCATTTCATTTCATAATAATTAATTGACATTCATTTTAAACGTTTGTGTGTTTGCATTAAGACAAAAACAAAGGCGTAGAAAATAATGCAATATTTAATTAAATTTTTTTCAATAAAACTTTTTTCGGTCTCACTAAACTGACTTTTTGCAGAATATTTGAATAATTCATTTTTTAAGTTAAAGGAAATATTTAGATTTTACTTTGTATGCAAAATATTTACATTAGTAGCATATGATTGTAAATTTATCATGTATTATAATGTCAATCAACTAATCTTTGCAGCTATTCCTGTTCCTCATAATTTGTTTTCTCTATTTTCAATCTAATTATTGTATATTTTTTTTATCATCAAATAGCTAGACAAATAATATATCATTTAGTTTTGCAAAATTTTGAAATAATTGTTAATATAGTGTTATCGAAAGTCATAAAAGATTTCTGAGCTCGATATGATAAGAGACAAATATATGAAACAGAAAATGGTGAAGCAAAAAATGGTCTTATAAACAAAAACAGTACATTGCTCGTTAGCGTATTTAAAACTTCATTTATTAATCTAACAAAGATAATTTTGTTTTTAATTTAATATTTATATATTTTCCGAAAAAGAAAAAAAATCTTGTGTTTGAAACAAAAAAAAGTGGTTGGTCACATAGAACTTATTAATAGTACTATTTGACCAACGTCGAAATTTTTTGTGTTATAGACATTTCAAAAACGTGAAATATCTGACTTACATGAAACTTTTCATATTGACAAAGATAAGCACAAAAATAATGTCTTTTCGTAAAACACATTGTTCCTATTCAAGCAGCTCATCTGTTTTACAGTGTTTTAGAGATAAAATTATGTAAAAATTAGTATTTCAGTTTAAAATATTGAGTTGATGTTATTTATGTTGCTCCACTGAGACAAAAAAAAAAAAAAAAAAAAAAAAAAAAAAAAACATAGACAATAATACAAAACTTTGATTAAAGAACTTGATTAAAACGCTGATTAAAAAAAATTCGCCTTATAAAACTTTTTTTTTCTTTAAAATTACATTCTGAACAATATTTGAATTAAAAAAAATTGTAAAAGTTTAAGGAAGCGTGCAGATTTTGCTTAGAACTATAACGTATGCAAAATGTTTATATTAGTACCATACAATTGTTAATTTATGATATCTAATAATTCTTATTTTTACTTTGTAAGTCAAGACTTTTTTTAACGGGAAAGGGATGACTGAGAAATAAATTTTAGCACATTTTTACTGACATTTCTTTCAAATAACTAAAGACACGCTTTAATAATGCCAATATAATATAGTTAATAACTTTCTATTAAAATGAAATCATCGATAAATGTTGATGCTTCATTTTAAAATAATCATCTGATATTTCTTTTCAAAAAGCGCTTTTTTCTTAAACTTTTAAAATAGTAATTCATAAAGGACCAAAAGGATAGAAACTAAAGTACGGTTTTCTAAATTTTCATCAAAATTTTTTTTCAATGACATTGAAATTACATTACTGTAAGTACTTGAAAAATATAAATTTTTGTAAAAGCTTACGTATGAAAAATATTTATATTAGTAGCATACGATTGTAAGTTTCTATTATATTATAACACTTATTCATGTTTTGCATGTCATAGACTTTTCGAAAACAAGAAATTTCGGACTTAAAATAAATAAAACTTTTCATATTGACATACAGATACACAAAAATATTCAGTGATCACAAGGGACAACGTAAAATTGTAAATTGAAAATGTATACTATTACTTATTGTTAATTAGCAAGCTATAGGATTTTCGAAAACGTGAAAGATCGGCCATAAAATAAATAAAACTTTTCATATTGACAAAGAGAGGCACGAAAATAACCTCCTGTCGCAACGCACATTGTTCCTTTTCAAGCAGCTCACCTGTGTCAGCGCGCCTCATCCGGGATGGAGTAACCATGACAACAAACGGACGCCCTAAGTTGCGTTGGAGAGCAACAGGACCGCAGCCCCGCAATCTCCATCATCCCGGGATGAGGCGTGGGAGGTAGCAGACGATTTCCAATAGCTCCCCCTAGGATCTACTTATTCCAAGGTATGTCGATCCTCATTGAAGATATACTCATAAAGGATTATAAAAAAATAAAAAATTACAAACAGTGTCTGTGACGGAAGAATCTGTACTTTGGATTATTTGGAAAAAAATACCATCAGCTAATCCTAAAACTTGGTGGTGATAAGGGAACAATGAATGATCTTAAAAACAATTTTTTTGGATGTAAAATATGTTTCAGTTCCTTATAAAAAATATTTTTAGTGGAAAGATATATTTTGTAATAAGGAAAAAGATAATGGGAAGTGGCGAAATAATTTGGGAGGGATTCTTAAATGTTGTGAAGTCGAAGCGCTTTATCTTCGAGGATTATTTTCATAAGTAAACGGAACTAGATGTGAATGTTTTGGATTTATTGCCAAGAATAATTTAGTTTTTTTAAAACAATACTATAAAAGCAAAGCTGTGTAATCAAAACTGTGTTTTGAAATTTTTAACAAAATCTGAAACGACATAAAATATTGCAAAAAACAAAATATAACAAAAATATATATACATATAATTTAAATTTAAATAATTAATGTTTTCTTAAGTGTTGTAAAAGCATGAAGTGTTAGAATTTTCGTGTTCCTTAACTAAAGAGCTTTAAAATTATTTTAATATAAAAAATATGTGTTGTGTGTAATTACGCTGATGTTTAACTATTTACTTAAATGATATTCTTTATTTTAATAAATTAGCAGATAGAATTTATGGAATACAATTAAATGCCTGAAATTTGGATTTCATGATATAACTTATATTTTGAAAAGTTGTTCAAGTTATATTAAAAAATAAACAGCAATGCATGGATATTATACTATTGTATAATTACATTTGATAAAAACAAATTTATTAAGCATGAAATCATTTTAGAAATATATATATATATACATATACTATGAAACAATATAAATTATTCCTGTTGTAACATAAAAATAAGTGTCTTTTCAAATTGAACTTCAAGAAATTAAAATAATGATAAAAATGGAAAACTATCATAGTAGCTGTATGGATATATTGAATAGAAATACAAACATTTCAAGGGTATACTTCAATATGCAAAACTTCTAGTGAACTCTTGGATAAAGTCATTGTTAAATTTGTATTACCTAGTGTGGCTTTCAATCTTTAATATAATAACTTTGGATATATAATATTGCATATTTATGAACTACTTTATATTTTTTCTGTTAGCTTTAAATTAAGACTTGCAAACCAATGGGAATAATGAATACGTTCAGCAGTGATTTAAATAAAAAGAATTCCAATAACCAAAATCTTAAAATCAAGAAAGTAGAACACGTGTCCGTAGAAATTTTGAATAACGTGAAAGATCATCTTTTATGACCGGCGGGGCACGGGCGCCCAGCAGTCATGAAGCTTAGTGTGGCCACTTTCAGGGCCGGGACGGAGCGCCTGAATGCCCTCATGCAACATAGACAGAACAGGAGGACATCAGCTAGCACCAGTAGAGCTGGTCCTGTTCTTCCTGTTGAGGAGGATCAGGAAGCTTTGTTAAGACGTGTCAATAGCTTAGATTTTTCAGATTTCGACAGCTCCAAAGAAAACGAACCCAAAACACCAAGGAGCAAGACTATTCTTGGGATTTTCGAAGTGAGTCTTTGAAATACTCCTTTTGATATCAAATATATTTCAAGGACTCGAGTGTAAATAATGGTAACATACATATTTGAAATAGTTTTGAATTTCATGTAAAAATCTTTAACTACATCCTGACATCATTTTTTAAGTGCATCATTTATTTTTTACTCAATAGATGCCATCCTAATCAAAGATAAATTTTTTGAACTTGGAATGAAAGTTTGTTACTAAAATTTAATAAGTTCAATAATATAAAATAGATCTAACTAAAAAAATTTGCACATAAGTTAACTGAACGTTCAGTCTTAATGTTCAATTGTTTCAGAGGAAGCAATCCCAATAGTTTTTATTGTAGTTTTCCATAGAAAACTTGAATACTGAATATCTTGAAACTTGCAATTTGTTAGTTACCTTAATTTACACCAGAGCCCTTCATTTGAAATTGTGAAATATTATTGTTTTATTTTATATTTAAGGATGATATTTTATATTTAATTTCGCGTAAAATGAGGAAAATATCCTTCATTTTTTTCTACTTAAAATTTAATTAGGTATTACGACTTTATTTTGAGGAAGTTTTGTAAAGATAGAAGAGTTTTAAAAATTAAAAATATACTTCTGACAATATTGTCATTTAAAAGAGTCAAAATATTTTAATTATTTTCTTTATTTTCCTTTATTAAGTGTATGTGTACATTAAAAATCCTAAAATTTCAATATTTATTGCTCATTTGAATTGATTTATTTTACTGAAGTATATTATAGTGCGTTTAAAAAAATTAAATTTGCAATAAAGAATAATATTTTGTCTGCATATTTACATACATCAAATGATTTTATTTTTAATCTCAACTTTTGATCTTTGTTGCCTTTAAAACATTGACCCTTAAAGATAAAGACAAAATTTCTAGGGTCATTAAAAAACTATTATAAAATATTTATGTTTCTAAAAGAAGAAAAATTTTAACTTTTATTATTTTTTTATTAAATTGTGTCAACAGAATTGGCTTCTCTTGATAAATTTATTTTCCTTCATAAAATCACTTACGAACCTTTATCACCTAAAGGATATTGTAAAATGCTTACATTAAAAAATAATTTTTAAAATGTAACGAGTCATCTTAATTCTTTGAGGATGAACTAAATATGTTTGAATATCTGTTTAATGTTTCATACAATAACAGTAATGTAAACTGCAAGTATGAAAATTTACACATTTATCCAACTTCGACACGTAAAAAAAATTCTTTTTGTATAAATATTGTGTATATGATTGATTTTTTCAGTGTACTAATTATCTTACTCAGTTGCTTTACATCTGATTGAGACAATGTAATTTGGTTTCATAATGTCACAGAGATGAAGCATTTGCAGATATAAACGTTTTAATGTAATATTAAATAAACGTTCTTATTTAAGTATTTCAACTTTTAAAATAATGATTTTTCCCTTACAGTAAAACATATATTTTTTAAATTACCATTTAACTTTTAATCGTTTGACGTTTGTTATATGTTGTATTTTTAAATCTTTTGCAATAATCTTTATGTTTATCTTTTAAGAATTTTTTTTCTTCTTTAAATCTACACATACATGCCTTTTCCATTATAGTGACATCGATAACTAAACTATTTTACAGTTTTCTTTTCACAAATTACTGAAATTGTATGGTAATTCGTAGTAGGAAAAAAACGAAAAAAGGATTCTTTATACAAATGACAAAAAGTTATAAACATTGGACTTAAGATAATTGCGTTAAATGAATATTTATGAAAATATATATGACTCCATTGTTTTCGTCCATTTATCTAAACGTATTGCATATACATTTTTTTAACGTGTATATATTAAGACATACACTATGCCTGAAGTAGACAGCAATTCTAATTAAAAAATGGTTTTCTAATTAAAAAATGTTCCCGTTCTTACATTGAACTGAAATTTAAATATTTATTCAAATTATTTTTTTTACTTCTTAAAATTATCTTGTGATAAAAGAAATTAAGCGAAACTTGTCATAAATTATTATTTTTAACCCCTTGAAGGACACCGTTATATTATATATACCACTTAATTTTAATCCCAAAATGCCACAATGACACCAGAATTTTATAAACAAACTTTGAATTTATAAGGTACACGCGAAAAAGCTTTTAATTATTTTGAAATAAATTCGTTCGTGAATCCTGGTGTCAATCAATCATTTCAATATTTTAGCTACAAGAGTATTTTGCCCCTGAAGGGGTTAAATAAACACAACAGTGAAAAAAATATAGGAGCAAATCACAGAAAAATCTGCTGGTAGCATTTACCTACTGTAAAATATTTATTTTAATTCAACATCTTTTACTGTAAAAAATTATGTAAATACGGTAAATTTGTTTACAAAATATTTTTAAAATAGATTATCATGTTGATTTTCAACCAAAAGCGATGACAACCAAATGATCAGCACATTCTGTAGATAAATTCTCTGTTTTTCTCTGACAGCGTAAGAAATAAGAGACATTTGTAATATATATTTTTGTAAAATATTTTTTTTCTGTGCCCTTTTTTCCCGTTTAATTTTTAGTTTCAAATATAATGTCGTGATTTTTTTTTATTGTTTCAATTTTTCCTCCAGCGATTTGGCAAATAATTTTGTATATACTGTGCAGTATTGTGTGAAGCATATGCGTGATTCTATTACAGGAGTATTCTTCATTCTAATATGATTCATTTAAAAGTGGCTACATTATAATTATGACAAAAAAAATGTTATAATCAAATTAAAATTTCATAAATTTAAAACTGCGCCTTCTCCGGAATCACATATTTAGAGGAAAGCAAGATAAAATCGCAGCCAGAATTTCCAACAGAATTGAATGGAAATTTTCTCACATACTCTGTACTCAGGCTCCCCATGCGAATGTTATGTAATAAAGTGAAATAATTTTCTCTTCTGTAAATATTCAAATTAATCATAATAAGATATTTTAATGGAATGAGCAACAAGCTTATAAAAATAAAAGAAGAAATTGTAAGATTTATATAAAATGACTTTCATGATCTACTTTTCGCATCTTGAAAATATCAAGTTTGTAAATATTATAAATTTTTCTTAAGTTTTCTAGATAATTTTGTACCTGTTAAAGATCTACTGAATGTAGGGAAGCCTCTGCCCATACTTTTATCCGAACTTGTTACGTTAAAACTCGTTTTATTTCTTTTCCTATTTTTATGTTCTATAAAAACTGATATAAGGTTTATTTAATACAAATACAATAAGAAAAGAAATAAGACTAACAGTATATTTTTTTATTAATAGAAGCTATTTTTCTTCCTCGTATTTAGAAAGAACAGAGAATTTTATGAAGCATCCATATGTATAGATTTAGTTTATTGGATGATGTAAATGAAGAAAATTAAATGCTCAAAATAATGAGAGAATTGAGAATTAATATATATATATATATATATATATATATAATTTTAGTCAATTACTCCAAGTGTAATTGTAAATATTTACAAACATGCGTAAAAGTGTCGATTTAATTAGCCAGTTTTAATATAAAAATCCTTCATAAATTTAGTATTAATACTATATTATTATTTTAATGTATGTTTAGATATTAAAGAAGAATGAATTTCACAATAATAATTTTTGTAAATCATTTATTTTTTCAACTTATTTTTTCCTTTTTTTCTTCCCCCCCCCCCTCCTATCTTCCTAAAAATCAAGTTTTTATGAACGGTCCCATTTTTGTGTATGAAGCCAAACTCTTTCTATATAGCAATTTATTACTATTATTAATTAAAATATATTTATTAAAATATATGAGTTGTTCTCTGTTTGGGGAGGAGGGTCTGAGGGGAGCAGCGACTGTACGTATGATGAACATCAGTCACATTATTCCTTCTTCTTTTTTATATAAAGTTTGCTAGGGAAAAATATAAACATTTTAAGCAAAAGACTTTTAGTAAATCTCTAAATTATAATTTAATCTTACCTAAGACCAAACCGACGTTTGATGAGATTTGTTAAACTTCATGCACATTAAAAGCATACGAAAGAAAGTAGACGAATCGACAAACGGCAGTAGTGTAACTAAATCTTCTTAGTTTACAAAATCTGTCAAAGACAAGGGGAAATCCCTTGGACGAAAATTAAAAAGTTGTGATCTCTAGGGTACGCGCAGTTTTAGCACAATTTTCGAGAATAATATTTGATTTATTTAATCGTAGAAAAACAATACAAATGCATAAAGTTACCACTGAAATGTTTTTATGCAAAGAAAATATATTAGACAAAGAATTCTGACCTGAAATAGTGGTACCATACTCTTTAAAAATTATAAGCAGTGTACGAGCTTTGGCCTTTTTATTTTCCATAAAGACTTAATTGTACTAATCCTGACGCCAGACAAATCCTGCCGGAATAACGTGAAATAAGTTTTCCATTTTACAGAACCAGAGATTAGTTCCAATTTATGGCTGCTTGTTGGATTCTTTTGTTAAAAGTAGACTATTCTGAAGAAAAACAAGTAATATAATTTTTTTTAAAAGTCAATTCCTACTTTTTAATCATAAATATATAAAATAAACCCGTGGAGCATTAATGTCCCACGTTATCTTCATTGAACATTATTGTATAATCCTCGTTGCGGTATTTTATTTCTGTGGCATCACTAATTTGAGATAAATCTTTCATTTCATTTATGAAAACAATGGGAGGAATTTTTTTCTCCCATTTATAACTAAAATTAATTAATTAAATTTAATTAATGAATTAATATTTGAAAAAACTGTATTACCATAAAGTGTCATCCACTACAAGTTTAAAAAAAATTATTTGAACTTGAGTGGATGAATAGAAAATATTTTATTAACGATTGAAAATTTGAACAAGATATATATATAGAGAGAGAGTGTGAGCTAATACTACGAATTTAATAATACATGTATAGCATAAAAACATATTGAAGTGACATATCGTTTATTTTAATTAACTATCAATTTATATTTTAAGTACATCTAATTTTACAATTTGTAAAAAATAGATAAAGACACATACGTTATATTTATTTATTTATTTATTTATTTTTATTTTTTTTACGGTTAACCAACTTAAATCTATAGACAACTATAATTAAAAGGTTAGTAGGCAGATTTAGAAAATTCTTTTTGAGTAATTTTTTACTGAAAAAACATGTTCCAATAATATGGGCTTGTATTACACCCAGTCTGTCTGAAGGGAAGGAACAAGAAAATTAATCAGACTAAACTTCCGGGATCAAAACTAAAATGAATTTTTCAATTATCAGATATTGAGGTCTGTGTCAGTTCTATGTTACTTGTTTATTTTTTTTATGAAAGTATAATATAACATTTTGACGTGATATGTTACACCATTATCGTAAAAAGGATATGATTGCATTTACTACGAAATGTATGTGTTTTCTTTTCTTACAATTTATATTTTAAGTAAATCTAATTTATTTATTTAACAAAAAAAAATATTTTTAAACGTTTTCTACATGTAGTCACCTAAGGGAAATCTATAGAATACTAAAATAAAACGGATTAAACATTTTCAGACATTTTCTAGTGAAGAGAAATTGTTCAAATAATCCTGTCTTCATCTTTCAAATTCCTCCGTAAATATAAAGGAAAGACATTCTCTGCATTTTTAAGCTTTTATAAAATTTACTTATATTTCTACAAGGAAATCCAATATTTCAGACCGTATATTCAATGCGAGAATGCTTCAAATTGAAAGATAGTGTGACTTCAGTGCCATTCATTATTTTTAATATTATAAAAACATATTAAACTTATTATTATTATTATAAACTTATTATTATTATTATTACTTAATATTTCAGACCGTATATTCAATGCGAGAATGTTTCAAATTGAAAGATAGTGTGACTTCAGTGCCATTCATTATTTTTAATATTATAAAAACATATTAAACTTATTATTATTATTATTACTTAAAATTTATGACCGTATATTCAATGCGAGAATGTTTCAAATTGAAAGATAGTGTGACATCAGTGCCATTCATTATTTTTAATATTATAAAAACACATCAAAGTAGATCATCGATAGAACTTTACTTCGGAATAAATACATTTTTTAATTTCAAAAGAGGTTTGATGTCATTAAGATCTACTGAAGAAAAATATTAATTCTCATTTAAAATATAATGACGCAATGTGATTTCTTTATCTTATAAATATTAGGAACTGCTATACTACTAAATGTATATATATGATGCAGCTATAAATGATTATGTTGATATTTATATAATTTGCTGTTTTATTTCGGTTGTAGAATTTAGTTAAACAGATAGTTGTTGAGAGATAGCAGATTTTTTTTTTATCAGTTGACTGTTTTATTTTTCAAAGGGCTTGTTATTACAGGGCTGCCACTAGAGACTATTTTTATATCATATTTACACAACTAATTAAAAACAAATGTAGTATATTTTTCTTGCAAATCTTGCTAATGTGTATGTGAAAGACTTTTGTTTTGAGAATGTGGTGCGACATAGAATTAAAAATTAGTCGCCAGTGGCAGCCCTGTTATTATTAGTTTGATACTGTAAATAAAGATACCTAGATGACACGAATAAAAACAAGAATCACATTTTACGCCAATCGGCCAAATTTGTATTATTTTTTTACAGTAATGCTTTTAAATCCTTTTCTTTAAGCGAAAACATTTTTTGAAAAGTTTGTGCGCAACGTTTTGAATGTTAAAGTTAGTTACGAAACTCGAGAAATAGCGATAGATAAATATTAATTTTACTGTTATGTAATTCATCTTTGCGTGAGCCAACGCAGAAAATCAACAGGTATTTTCGTAGGCATGCCCATTTATTGATTTTCAAATCTTTGCATCCGATTTGTTAGCGTTGTTTCTTATGCTCTGATAACACTTGTTTAAAACATGTATAATTCTACAATAAATTGTACGTACATTAGTACGTCTGCTATAAACTAAAATTAAAACAAAACTTGTTTTCTAAAAGTTATTGGTTTCAAAATCAGAAAATTTTATTAACTCAATTTATTAACTCATATTTGTAGTATAGTAATCTTGATCGTGGTTGCTTTGTAGTACTCTTACAAATCACATTTTATAATATCTATTACTGGTAAATGATATTTGTATATTCCAAAATTATGCTGAAAAAGAGTGCATTTAACTTTTTTATGGAATCTGCTTTCCCATTATTAATAATTATGTACATAGGTTTCCTAAGAAAATTATTTTTTGTATATTTTATTATAACTGTATACAAAGCACACTTTTTACAATAATAATGTGAAATAAATTAATATTCACTTTACTGTAACATGTGTTTAGTCACGTTTTTAATATAAATATAGCGTAAACAATTTTTTTTCTATGTTCTATTTTTTTAAAATTTATTAGCTACTAGCTGAAGTACCGGCGTTTTCCGGGATTTCAAGAATGTTTGCGTGAAAAAATCGATTTCAAAATTAAACATGTTGTATAGAGAACTTCAAAGTCTTAAAATATGCCAATACTTCCGTATTTGGGTTTTTATCATGATTCAATACGTCCTCAAATTCATCCATATACTTAAAGCTAACCTGCTTTTTAGTTTTTCGTGCAAAAATGCTATTTATACGCATGCGCGAGCATTCAGCTAATCAGCTAGAGGCTTTTACTATCTTCAGACGCGATGTTCCAGCCAATGAGGTGAAGGCTTTTTCCTCTCTCTAGAAGCGCATGTGTTCCATTTGGTTGTTCGGTTGTTGAAACTTTATAGATTTCTTTTATTAAGGTATTTTTTCATTTTACCGTATTTATTTTCTTTTTAAGTCGTATGTATTTTACTACTTTGAATTTTTTATAACTAACCCTTTTTTTGAGAGAGAGAGAGATTTCGTGGCACGAAATTCCGCGAATCGTTTCCGATGTAAACAAACTAATTTTAAACTTTTAATATGTAATTCTGTGTGATATGATTAAATTCAGGTTTTCTCAGCGACGATCACAGTATTTTTACCAAATAATTTTTGTATTAATCAAGCTTTTTTGGTTATTAAGCATAGCTAAACACGAAAGAAAACTTTGTTATTTTAAGATTTTGATGTGAATTATTTGCTTACATTTATAAGACGAGTTTCACTGAATAATTCAAGAAAAAAAAATCTCATCATTATACATATTTAGTTATGCATTATTAATTATTTACTTGGCCTTTACTTTTAATATTTCAAACTTACAGCTGAATGTAACTATTAAAACATTTGAAATACTGTATTCGTAAAATGAAATTAGTTTAAACACTCGACAATTACTTTTAGTTATGCATTATTAATTATTTACTTGGCCTTTACTTTTAATATTTCAAACTTACAGCTAAATGTAATTATTAAAACATTTGAAATACTGTATTCGTAAAATGAAATTTCAGCTTAAACACTCGACAATTACTTTTACTTATGCATTATTAATTATTTACTTGGCCTTTACTTTTAATATTTCACACTTACAGCTGAATGTAACTATTAAAACATTTGAAATACTGTATTCGTAAAATGAAATTAGTTTAAACACTCGACAATTACTTTTAGTTATGCATTATTAATTATTTACTTGGCCTTTACTTTTAATATTTCAAACTTACAGCTAAATGTAATTATTAAAACATTTGAAATACTGTATTCGTAAAATGAAATTTCAGCTTAAACACTCGACAATTACTTTTAGGTTAAATTCAGGTTTTCTCAGTGACGATCACAGTATTTTTACCAAATAATTAAAAGTACTACATGCATGCATCTATCTATATTAAAAATTGTGCAGGTTTCTGGTCACTGTTTTGTTTACATATTTTAAACAAAAATTTCAATTTAATAATGCACTGAAAATTATAATGAATGCTTACAATTAAACACAACAACACAAAACAAAAAATTTCACAAAAACACATTATTTCCCCGATATTTTCCCACAACTAATCAATAAATTTCATGATATTTTATTGCGATTTTAAACCATGAACTTTAGTACTTTTCTGTTATACGGACACTATGCCAAAATGTATGTATGTATGTAAATGTATGTATGTATGTTTGGCGACAATGGTGTACGTATAACGGAAAAGTGCCTGAATTATTATTTATATATATATATATAAAATATAAACATAATTGGCGACACAGCAAGTTTTCTGGATTTCTCCCTGTCTCTCTAACCACATTGTTAACAAAACAAAAAATTCACTGAAAATTATAATGATCGCTTACAATTAAACACAACAACACAAAACAAAAAATTTCACAAAAACACATTATTTCCCCAATATTTTCCCACAACTAATCAATAAATTTCATGATATTTTATTGCGATTTTAAACCATGAACTTTAGTACTTTTCTGTTATACGGACACTATGCCAAAATGTATGTATGTATGTAAATGTATGTATGTATGTTTGGCGACAATGGTGTACGTATAACGGAAAAGTGCCTGAATTATTATTTATATATATATATATAAAATATAAACATAATTGGCGACACAGCAAGTTTTCTGGATTTCTCCCTGTCTCTCTAACCACATTGTTAACAAAACAAAAAATTCACGAAAAACACATTATTTCCCCGATATTTTCCCACAACTAATCAATAAATTTCATGATATTTTATTGTGATTTTAAACCATGAACTTTAGTACTTTTCTGTTATACGGATACTATGCCAAAATGTATGTATGTATGTATGTTTGGCGACAATGGTGTAAGTATAACGGAAAAGTGCCTGAATTATTATTTTTTTATATATATATATAATATAAACATAATTGGCGACACAGCAAGTTTTCTGGATGTGAAAGGCGGAGATGAATTTCATTCATTCAATGACCGTTTTAAAAGTTTCAAGTTTGGATTGAGTGCACCTGAACATAAAAACCGATACCTATTTCTATGTTCATGATTGAGTTATTTGGATATCTTTTCGTATAGCACAGAAAATCATTTCTCCCGCTTTCGTAATACAGATAAATTCTGGTGTATTTTTTCTTCTTCTTTTTATATCATAAGTACTTTTCTACTCTTACAAACTTTGTGGTTTTTTCCGTGACAGATCAACGAGAGTTTTTTCTGCGACAGATCGACGAACATTGCGTTTTTTAAGCGACTGATCGACGAACCTTGCATTTTTTGGGGACATATCGACGAACTTTGCGTTTATTCCGCAATCGATCGACGAAATTTTTCTTTCTTCCCTGACTGATCGATGAACTTTGCATTTATTCCGCAATCGATCGACGAAATTTGCTTTTTTCCGCAACTGATCGACGAACTTTGCGTTTTTTCCGCGACAGATCAACGAACGTTGCATTTTTTTCTGTGACTGATCAACGAACTTTGCGTTTTTTCTGCGACAGATAGACGAACATTGCGTTTTTTAAGCGACTGATCGACGAACCTTGCGTTTTTTGGGGACAGATCGACGAACTTTGTGTTTATTCTGCAATCGATCGACGAAATTTGCTTTTTTCCCACGACTCATCAACGAACTTTGTGTTTTTTGGTGACAGATCGACGAACTTAGCGTTTTTTCCGCGACAGATTGATGAACTTTGCGTCTTTTCCACGATCGATCGGTGAATCTCAATCAAGTAAAATCTAAAGTCAGAAATTTATTTAACAACCTAATTGTTAAGGGTCCCTAACACATTTAATGGAACTTGAAAAATACACTGCATATATAAAACTTAACTTTCTTCCCTTTTTTTATAATAAAAATAAACATTTTACATAATCATTCTCAGTTGACTTAGTTTTTTCAATGGTATTTTGTCATGTCTGCATTAATGTAATTCTTTAAATAGCACGTAAAAGAATATGGGGTTTAAAGGTTTTTTTTCTCCCTCCCAAACATTACAACTCCCCTCCATTTAAAAATGTTGGTAGGGAGACTCCCGTCTTTGGAAAAATTGAATTTCAAGCCCTGCCTATAATATGTTTGTGTGTATTGAGGTTTGTATAGATGTTTGTGTGTGTGCTGTTTTTAATACAGACAGTTTCATTTTTCACACGAACCTTTCAAAAAATTCACATTCTTTGCGCAAATCTTTAACAAAATTCGCATTTTTTTTCGTGATTCTTTAATGAAATTCGCATTTTTTTCTGTATCTTTTTTTTGTCGAGATTCATAATTTTTTCAGCTATCCTATGACGTAATTCGTGTTTTTTTTTCAGCGATAATTTGACGAAATTTATGTTTTTTCTGCGATTTTTTTTTCACGAAATTTGCGTTATTTTCCACGATTCTTTTATGAAATTTGCGTTTTTCTGTGATCCTTAGACGAAATTTTCTTTTTTCGCAATGCTTTGATAATAATCACATTTTCTCTGCTGCCTTTTGATAAGATTCATGAATTTTCAGCAATCCTTCAATGAAATTCGCGTTTTTTCAGCAATCTTTGAAGAAATTCGCATTTTTCTCGCGTTACTTTAACGAAATGTGCGTTTTCCAGCGATTTTTTGATAAAATACATTTTATTCCGCAATTTTTAGACGAAGTTTGGCAAGAAAGCGCGATCTTTGGGTGAAATTTCCTGTTTTGCGATTCTTTGACAAAATTTGCTCATCTTTTGTGTAAATCGCGTTTTTCTGTGGCCTTTTAACAAAATTCACGTTTTACATGATCCTTTGATGAAATTAGTGTTTTTCCCGTGATCATTTGACGAAATCTAGGATTTTTTTCCCGCGAAGATTGATTATATGTTTTTAGTCTGCAGGTGCCCTAAAAAGTTTGTGACGCCTGTCGCTGCATTGCACGCATTCTGCCACGGTGTATCAAACAAACAAAATTCATCCTAAAGAATTATTGTTTCGTTTCTGGAAATGAACAACCGTCAACTCATTGGCTGAATTATAAAGGGTGAAATGTGTAGGCACTGAGTATCATCTATACTATTAATGTCGGTAAACGTCTGTCTGTGTGTGTGTTGTTGTGTCTGGCGTCTGTAAGCACAAAACTCTGCCTGCAGACGACGGACATAAGTGCTTTTGGTATAAAAAAATTCGTAAGTGGAGTTTTTAAAATTCACAACATTTTGCAGGAGAAGAGGGGTGCGAACGAATTTAAAAAATGAGTCCGCATCAATAATTATGGCGGCGGGGGGGGGAGTATGTTTTGCCTACACGGGGCGGAGACTTTTCTTTGTTGACACCACTCATATGATATATCGTTCGAAAGGCCTGTGACTGCCTTTTCATGTTATGCATCTGTGTGGTCCATTCCCCCCCCCCCCGCCAATTGGGGCACTTTTCTAAATTTTGCACATACCACTCATGTTATATATCGTTAAAAAGGTCTGTGACCGCTTAATCATATTATGCATCTCCGGTGTCCATCCCCCCACTTTGCCCCCCCAAGGGGGTACTTTTGTAAATTTTGCACAATCCCTTCATGTTACGTATTGTTGGAAAGGTCTTTGACTGCTTATTCATGTTATGCATCTCCGGGGTCTATCCCGCCACTTCCCCCCCACCCTTAAGGGGGGCAATTTTCTAAATTTTGTTGACACCCCTCATATCAAATATTGTTGGAAAGGTCTGTGACCGCTTAATGATATTATGCATCTCCAATGTCCATCTCCCCACTTTGCCCCCCCTCCCCCAAGGGGGTACTTTTCTAAATTTTGCAGACAACCCTCATGTCATATATCGTTGGAAAGGTCTGTGACTGCTTAATCATATGCATATCTCCAATGTCCATTTCCCCACTTTGCCCCCCCCTCCCCCAAGGGGGTACTTTTCTAAATTTTGCAGACAACCCTCAAGTCATATATCGTTGGAAAGGTCTGTGACTGCTTAATCATATGCATATCTCTGTTGTCCATCTCCCCGCTTTGCCCCCCCCCCAAAGAGGTACTTTTCTAAATTTTGCACACAATCCTCATGTTGTATATCGTTGGAAAGGTCTGTGACCACTTAATCATATTATGCATGTTCCGTGTCCATCCCCTACTTTACCCCCCCACAAGGGGGTACTTTTTAAGATTTTGCACACACCCCTCATGTTACATATCGTTTGAAAGGTCTTTGACTGCTTATTCATGTTATTCATCTCCTTGGTCCATACCGCCATTTCCCCCTCCCCAAGGGGGCACTTACCATTTACTTGCACAACAGCGCTAAATGTGTCAGATGAAAGAAACTCCGCGAGTACATGTGCCAGTGAAACTTAGCCAATTGCTGTTCTTCAACCTAGCTTTAATTCAAAGTGGGTTTTTTATTTATTTGAATTATTCTGCAAAAGTTTCAAACATTTTAAAGTAGCTATGAATTTTATTTTTATGGTACTATCAAGTTTTTTGCCGTCAAATTTTGACGGGTTCCATCTAGTATTACGTTATATTCAACTGCTGATGTCATATCTACTTGTTTTCTTTATTACTCATATTGATACTCTCGTATGATTCTCAAACATTTAAAAACTACGTTAAACTTCCAATATCACGTCATATTAATTTTATTTTAATTTTCTAATGACGTCATATTAACCTGATTTCTGTACTTATACATACCCATACTCCTTGTATTACTGAGAAATATTTGAAATTTTCCGTTATATTACCAATATGATGCCATATTATTATTATTTTTTAATTGAAACTTTTTATTTCATTTTCATTCTTCAAGTGGAAATATTTCAACAGAAAATTATTATTGCAGAAATAATTTTATTGTGGATTTTTAATTTTTTACAACTGCTATAACGAAAAATGTTTCATTTTAATAGGGAAAGACTGTTAGATTTTTGGTTTTTTAATAATTAAAAATAAAAAATTAACTATACATTTTTTCGATTACTTTTAGTTGTCTCGGCGGTCGTATTTTAATACACCTATACGTAACATTTCACAATTTTGGGTTTCAAAAAGTTGATTTGTCTAGAAGTACAGACACACAGTCAGACAAATTTTCAATTTTATATATTAGATATGTTTGATCAAACTTTTTCTTATGTTTCAATTTTTAATGTATTAAAACCTTTTATTTCGAAAATTGTAAGGAAAATGTTCATAATCTGTCATTAAAATTCACCGATATTAATTATAACTACATGTCAATTTATATAGAACAGGAGCTTCAATTACATCAAAAGTTTTTTGTTGTGTGAGTGTGCGTGATAGTGGTGTACCAAGTAGTACTTTGGCCGAGTATCCGAGGACCGGGTACTCGGCCATTTTCTACTCAGCCGAGTACCAAGTAGTTGTGTCTAAGAAAGAATCACTGATTCGAACTTGAAGTGAGCTTAGAGTAATACATCTATGTGTGTGCGTATTTAAATATATTACATAAACATGCATCTATATATATCTATATGCATATCTATCTGTATACATACATATACTATACATCTATATGCATAAACATGTATATTGAGCATATAATCATATTTTTTAAAAATCTGTACCAAAAATGCACGCTGGAACATTTCATTGAATAATGCAAAATATTTCATATTTTCCAACTGCACATTATTTTGTTTTGATTAAAAAAAATTTATTGGCTTTACAGTCGCTTTCATTTTTTCGTATGTACATCACACAATGGTGTTGTTTTAGCAGTGCTTGCATCGAACGCATTTTTTTCTGATACAGGTCGAAATAATAATAAAAGAAATGCCCTGTCGCCTGTAAATGTAGAACAAATGGGATTTTTGCGCCATAATTTGCAACGTCAAAAATATGTTTATTTGAAAAACTTTTAATTGCATTTATTGTACTTTCTGTTTCTACAAACTGTTTTTTATACTAAATCATACTCTTTTCCTACAGATTTAAAAATAACATATGATTATTTGTATAAATATAAAACTAAACTTTAATCTGCATTAATTTTACATGCGGTTTTTTTATATAACTTTTTCTATATCTTGTAGATGTGTTTTTATGTACCGAGTATATAGTTTTTACGAATAATTGCACATATTATAAATTTATATTGAAATAACTTTTTGCAGATGAGTTATAAATTCATTTTTCTTCAAATATGCTTGAAAAATGAAAGTCATACAACTATTCTGTAATGGGCGAATACAGAGTAGGCCGAGTACCAAGAAAATACCGAGTACTCGGTACGGCACTAGTGTGTAGAAAATAGGAAATTGAGTTGAGGAATTTTATATTTATGAAAAATTTAAGCTTTGCTTATACTTATAGGAATTTAAAAATATATTAAATTGTATATTTTATTTTTCCTATAATTATAAGCTACACTTATTATTATTATTAGGAAATATAATAAATGCTAGAATTAAAATATATTATACTTTTTACATATTTTTGTGAAAAATTGGTTTTATACTTTGAAAATTTTACCAACCAATCACTAGCAGTTTTTGAGTTACTGCAACCTAAACTAGTCGTTGGGGGCCATCGTAATACTTACCCATCATGGATATGCATAATATAAAATATGAAACAAAAACATGTGTAAAATATTTATAAAATTCATTGCAATTCGAATAAAATCGTGGCTTGATGACGTCATAAACTTTAAATCGAGGCTAACGAAAAAGACAGGCTACCGCGGTGCATTCCATTTATCTTTTTTTACAGACCGCTAGAGTGACGTGATGCTCTTTTCATTCCCCTGCATTGGTGCATTCCAGCATCACGTGACTCCCGTGGTCTGTAAAAAAAGATACGCGTAAAGCACCGCGGTAGCCTTTCTTTTTCGTTAGCCTCGCTTTAAATGCTCTATTACTGAATTGCGGAAAAGAAACATCCTTATAACTCCAAAATTGATAATCATATTAACTAACGGTTTACTGCGTCGGATTAAGCGTCTCATTTCCAATTAAAATATGTCTTTGAATTGAAAATTGAATGAAATACAGGGCCATGAAAAATCGAAGAGTGTGGGAAATAGGATTACAAATATCTCGGCAACTCATTATCCGATTGACTTCATTCTCTATGCAAAATTTATGATTTGTTTTATTGTCTTTTATATACAATCCTTAAAAGAAACAATTTCGAAAATTTTTATGTACCTTTTATCAGACGAATATTTCGAGAGTCCGAAAAAAACAGTTCTGGATAATCGAGGTTACTGAAATTCAATGTTTCTTTCCATTATTACATACTAAGTACATACCAAATTTCAAGTCTCTAACTCAGTTTGTTCGGGACATAGAGCGTTTAGAGACACACACACAGACACACAGACACACGGACGGCAAAATTGTTTTTTTCTAAAAATATGTTTTATCGGGATCTACAGTGTCTGAAACGTGTAAATCCGTCCATTTTTTTTTTTCGATTTTCAAAACGATTACAAGACTTACCCTATACTATGTATGATGGGTAAGTAAAAGGGCCTTTGGGAAATAAAGGTCTTTCGAAAAAACAACAACAGAAAAGTACTCCAAATGGTGAATGTCATTTTTTATGCTTCAAAAATGAATTTCTGAATGTGAATTAAGGCCTTGACCATAAAAAGTTCTTTTTTTCTTCTAGAACAGCATCGACGGAAACAACTCAATCCTTTCCTTTTCCTTTCTTGTGGTAGTTTCTGCCCTTGTTAGCGAATAGCCATCCCTCTTTTTTGCAGCTTCACTGGTATTTTTCTCTTTGTATTCCTTCCTGTTCTGGTGAGATTTGTTATTAGTGTGAGATGAGAACTAAGTATTAACACATTTTATGGAAATCAACATGCCTTTTAATGCTACTACGTACCGAAAGCAATTGCCAGCCACTTAATGACGGGATTTTTCATTATGTTTTACTTTTTAATAAGTGACTGGAGTTTGCTATTTTTAACACCGCAATCCTACATAGAAAATTCGAAAAAAATATAATCACAAAATTCCCTATGATATCTGCTCTATTTTCTTCTCAGTATTCATTTTCAACTGTAGTTTTCTTCAAAAAATGATTATTAGTAGCACGATTTTTGCACACGGCAATAAAGGTGCAGTTTTTTTAAATGCTCATAAAGGCGTTCCTTTAAATCAGTTGTTTCCAGACTGCTTTACACTTATCCCTCGGAGTACATAGCTCATATATCGTAAGTAAGCAAAAATAACATTGATTATGGGGGTAAATAGTAATAGGTAAAATTGCCGATACCCAATTTTATCTCTAGAAAACAAGCGTATATATCGCATAGAAATGCTTATCAACCAATTTTTAACTTGCATATAAAGATATCTTTTATCATATGATACGCTTATCATATTCTAATGTAGTTAAAATAATTTTTTATGTTATCCTTATATATTTTTATGTTAGACTTATTTCTAAATTTTTAAAACAAACTGTAAAATTTAAGATTAAACATGGTGTCTATAATTGTCGTTAAGTAGTTTAGCAATTTAATTAGTTCAAGAACATTACTAACCAACAAAATCAAATAATTTTTGTTGAGATTTGGATTGTGGGATGTATTTTCAGAGGAGGGTTACTCATAATTGAAAAGAATAAAAAAATGGTAAAGAAGAGAAAAAATTATTTGGAACCGCTGCTTTATAAAATATAAAAACTCAAAAGAGATTTTCTTTGTAGAGATACTAACCCCTAAACAAAAGGTTTTATCGTACACATCACATAAAAGTGAATTTGTTGATGCACATAAATTCGTTAAGAGCGGTAAATTTTTCTAGTGAATTTTGATAGAATAGCTACAGTGGTTCGTAACCTTTTCTCTCTCACGTACCCCTTTCTTTATCATTTCATATATGCCTACCCCTTCTCAAATAAACTCGGTCACAATTTTTTTTTATTCGTTGGTGATATTCTTATGTTAGTTAATAACAATTGCAGCCTTTTTTTTATGTATTCCAGCCCTGAACCATTTAACCATTTTAATACACAAAAACATATCAATAGAAAATTGTTCAAATCAATAAGTATTAGTTAAAGACTTCAAATTAAGCACACATGCTAAAAAAAAAAAAAAAAGAACGAAGCAACATCCATTAATACCTGTTATTGACTTGATACCGCCCACTTGAACATTAAAATGAGACTATTTTTTTTTTCATATTTCTAGAATCACTAGGTAGAAATGCACATTTAAAGAAGACGAGGAAGGGATAAAAAGTGACAATTTTGACGAAGAAGTAGGGGGGGGGGGCATACGTGATCTCGCGATATCGACGGAGCTAGTGACAACAAATTAATAGGTTTAGGCTTTTTCCTTCGTTTTGCGAGTAGCCTAATGCAGTTAACATAAATCTCTCTTTATAATCAGAATTCTACAAAATTTTTCTTTTCTAAGTTTTCATTCTAATCATTTATTTTTCTTTTTTCATTTCATTTTAACCTTTTATTTTTGAATTACCAATGTAATTTTCACGTATCTTTAACAAGTCTGCCACGCACCCTCAGAGATACGAGTGCACAAAGTTGGGAAACGCTAGGACAGCCCATAATTTGCTTTTAAATTCTAGAGAAAATTAGTCGTCAAAAGATATTTTTTCAAATACTTTTTTACCAAAAATTAATATTTTACAAAATTATTATCATCTAAAAAAAGGGTGAAATGTAAATATTTTTAAAACAAAGAAAAATCTGTATACAATACTTGAAATGTAAAATTTATTACGAACTATACAACTATTCCATAGACTTCGATAGAATACCACCAGACATCTTCTTTTGATTCGAAGAATATAGTTATTGAACAAATAGTTTTCTGTTGAATATTTTATGCAGAAGAATTTTTTTAAATATTTTTTTTAACTAAAAAAAGCAGTGTTGAAATGAAAATGTTTTAAAAATTAAGAAAATATTCGTGTATTAAATGATTTAAAGGCTTAATTTTTTTAACAACGTGTCTCTCGTTGATTGTGATAGAGTGACCCAAAATAGATTTTTTTAGTATTTCGAAAATTGTTTTTAGTGATAAAAGAATAATTTTTCATTAAGATATTAAAGGAGTTGATTTTTCTTTCTTTTTTTATAGAAAATAAAACAAGAAAGAAAAATTGTGTCAAGCATAGTTTATGAATCACTTTTCAATACATCCAGAATTTTGTAAAAAAAAAAAAAAAAAAAAAAAAATTACAGTATAATAGAGAGAAAGATGATGTTTATGTAAACAATTTGGAAGACGCATAACACATTCGAAAACTCAATTTCAGCCATTACCATCTATATAGTCGTAAAAGTATACATATCCTTTTATGAAACCCTGTATATGATGCAAAGGTCTATGTATTACATTCAGTATGCTAAGTTTTAGTTCAGTTAGCAAACGCATAACACAGTTGAGAATTTCCTTTCAGCAATTCTGGTCAATAAACGGAAATGTACTCGAATTCTTTTATGCAGCCCTGTATATGATCAATACAATTTATATACACCAAGTAATATCCAAAACAATTAGCTAAATTTAAAAACAAATTAGAGAACTGAAAATGCACTTCAAGCAATTATCGCTGATAGACAGTATTGTAACCGAATATTTATGTGTTTCCCTGTAAATGAACAATAAACCAAAACAATTAGCTAAATTTAAAAACAAATTAGAGAACTGAAAATGCACTTCAAGCAATTATCGCTGATAGACAGTATCGCAACCGAATATTTATGTGTGTCCCTGTAAATGAACGATAAATGCTATGCACACCATAGTCTTTAATGAAGGACCTAAGTGATGTATATTAATTTCAATATGTTTGAAATAGTGTAACATCATTAAAAAATACCACATATGATTTTTCTGCATAGACCTAATGTAACGAAATTCTTTTGAATGCATCTGTAATCGAACTATAAATGTTAAACACTACATTGAGAAAAATGATACTTTCAAATCTGAATAAATCAATGTTTTCATTTTGTTACGAAACTTTTTGTTTCAAATAGGACGACCCAGTTCTTTCAATTCTGAAATGCCAGAAAAACTCAGAATTTTGAAACATGGACATACTCAAAATTGAGCACATACAAGTCTGTTCATACTCATTTTTGAAACATGGACATACTCTAATATGAGCACATGATGTTTTATTCTTCAATCTGTGCATGTTTTCAGAAATGAGTGTATACATGTTTCAAACTTGAGTAAGTTTGATTAAGCCACTCAGATTTGAGTATTTTTTCTCAGTTTTGAAAATGTCGTTTTTAGAGTGTACATTTTCAATACCGAACATGCCATGATAAGCCTGGACACATGGTAAACATTACTGATATATATATAGATACTGCCATGGTAACATATATTGATTACATGACAATCCGATTATACTTACGCGAGTTAAAGTGTGGACAGTACGGCGCAGATAGACGACGAGACACACGGCCAGACACACTGCCAGACAAACCGAATTCATAAACACTTTTCAACTAAAACGGAAAGTGTTAAAAAGCGCTAAGGCCAGATATTTAGAACTAAAAAAAATCAGTTTATATGTTGGTATCCGATTATACTTACGCGAGTTAAAGTGTGGACAGTACGGCGCAGACAGACAACGAGACACACGGCCAGACACACTGCCAGACAAACCGAATTCATAAACACTTTTCAACTATAACGGAAAGTGTTAAAAAGCGCTAAGGCCATATATTTAGAACTAAAAAAAAATCAGTATATATGTTGGTATAAAGTAATTAAAATAAAAATAAGATCTATTAAAAAAAAAACCTTTTAGACAGATGTCACCTTTGTGTCACTTCAACCGCTATAACGATTAGCATATTTAAGTCTCTGTCGGAGAATTAAAAATTTGAGCAATTTTTTTTTAAATTCTGGACGCGAAAATAAATGCGAAATAAAAATTGCGAATAAGAAATAAATACAAGAAAAAGAAGAAGTAATAAAAGACAGAATAAAAAATAGAAAGTATTTAAACAGTAAAATTTATTTCTGCTCTTAAATAAAAGAAAATCTGAGATGGATTTAAATAATTGAGTGAAAGGAATAATTTAATTCACATTCAGAGATTTTTGTGAATGCATAGGAATATTTAAGAAATAGCGGTACAGAAATATATATAATATTAAAATTATCGTATTTAAATTGCCGTAAGCAAAATGAAAATTTAATTTGAAACATTTTAAGATATAATAGATTTAATACTGCATACATTAATGTGTAATGATTTAAACTTTAATGTTTAACAAGTTAATGACATTAATGAAAGAAATAAATGGTTACAGATTTCAACTATTATTAGTAAAATATACTTATTAATAAAACGTATTTCCAAAAGACTTTTAAAATCTTTTTTTACCGAATAGAAATGTCACATTAAACAACGATTTAATATTTGAGAGGATTCAACTACTTGAAATAAAATACAGCTATTAAATAAATATAACAGTAAAATAAATATTATGAAAAGCTGTTTTGAACATTTTAAATGTAATTTTTAATGGTTTTATTTTAATCATTTTTACAGAAACTTTTTTATACTTTTGCTATGTTTCTGTATCTACTACGATTACTTCTGATTTATATTTTATTTAAGAATATTTTATAGTTTTATAATTTAAAGATTATGTTGGAAAACAGATATATATATATATATTTAATTAAGTGTAAATTAAAGTCATTACAAGTTGGAAAATCTTGTATAAGAACAAAATACACATATCTTTAAAAAATATATTTTTTACATGAAAGTGTTTAATATTTTTTAAATTTTACAAAATACTTAATAAAAGGCTGTAAACAAACATAGTGGAGTGGTTACATATAAAAACAAGTGTAACTAAATCAAAATTTTCTAGTTGAGCATAATTGTAAATAGTTTTTGTAAAACAAAAATTTAACGTAACATGAGATAAATAGTATATAATAAATACTAGGGGGCTCAGTTCCCTACTCTCTAAGCGCGCCAATTCCCATGAATTGCAAAGCAATTCACACGAAGACCACTACCCGGTCCTATCTCGCTTCGCTGGCTCGCTCTTTTTTGCTTTCGCATCAACTCTAGCAGGAATAAGTACTATCATAAATCATTTTAACATATGAAATTGGCAAATTTTCTTTGTAAAAAAAAATAATAATAATAATTGAAACCTTCGTTGAAAACACAATTAAAAATGCATTAATTAGTTCAACCAATGGGCATAAATCATTTAAATACTACGAAAATATTATCTTGGAAACCCAATTAATTTAAAACTCATTGCACCTATAATTTTGTACAGCACGGCTTAAATACATTAAACAAAACACTACGTGGTAGTTATATAAATACATAGATAGTTTGTATGAATCAAGAATCATCGTTTAAAGTTTGTTCGACATGAAAAATGCAGTATTTCTCAGACGTAAATGCATTTTCTACGGTGTGTAAAAGAACAGTATAATGCTGTGTAGATGATTTGCTGTATGCTTCACATAACCGTAAAACGAGCCAATGACACACTTCTCCAAAAACATCTACGTCAGCCGATAGATGCTGCTGTGTTTAAAAAATTATCCGGCTCTGAATTTTAATTTTCTGAATGAAACAGATGACCGTACAATAAACCATTCAGAATAATCGCTCTGGAAACGAGGACAGTTGCTGCCAAATGGCCACCTAGAAATTCTGCCTCGTTTTTACGCCACGTAAGAGAAATATATATGTAGATTGAATTCTGCACTTCAAATAATTATTTGGTTCTTAATTCAATTGTAGAAATCTACACTTTTTTTAAAAATGTTTACGATGGCACGAAAACTTTCTAAATGTAATTTATTCATAAGAGAAGTCATTCTACTTGAGTAAAAGTTGAAAATTAATAAAATTTACTTTTTATTTTTATGTATTCCACAGTAACTGTGTACTAGTACTTGTTTTTACTTACTTCTAATTTAAAATTTTACATAAATCGCCACATAATATCCGTATGCAATAAACTTTTACATTAGTTTATTGCATTAGTTAACCCCTTCGCGACGAGCGTCCTTTACGGAATTTTTAATTTCTTACCACCGGTTTTTTAAAACAGAAAATTTCGGCTAATTGAATCGCATAAATGCTACCATTAAATAAGGCAAAGTTTACACTAAAAAATAACTGGTGGGAATAATCGAAGATTCTGTGCATCTTATGCGTCACGTATACATGTCGCTCGTCCCTAAGGGGTTAATCTGTTCTGCTTTTGATTTGGTTTTACTTTGCGTTGGTTAAAGAATGTTTTCCAGAAATTTATTCTTTTCTGAAGAAGTGCAGATGGTTAAAATAAGAAAAAAGAAGAACGAAAAATCATGCGTCAAGCATAGATTATGTAACACTATCCGACACTTCCAAAATACTTTTACAAATCTTTACTTTTCAATAAGGTAAAAGATGATGTACAAGTAAACAAGGTCAAGGTCAAACCGGGCCTGGGAGGCCTACCATTCAGCAGCTCAACTAGCCCTATACTGCGTGAATATGTTTTGTAAAATGTTTTTTTTCTTAGTCTTCTTTCATCTCATATGGCTTCAGATTTTTTTTTTATAAAAATGTACAACTCCGAATGTACAACACCGAATAATTAATTTAGTAAATAAATAGGGAAACTAAACTTACTTTGTTTATTACTAATATGACCTAATTGATTACCTAAATATTTGCTTAATTCTGCTTATATCCGCAATAAATTTATGTTCCCAGGAAAAATTTCTGTAATTTTTTGCGAAATAATGGTACATTTTGAAATATTACACTTACTCATTAAAAAGTAATTAAAATAAAATGTCCCGAGGAGCAACATATTTAAAAATATTTTCTACTAAAAAAACTACTCTCCATGACCTAATTAAATATAATCTGAGTATCAGTGTAATTTTCGTTTTATTTTTATAGAAAGTACGAATTCATATTCAATGTGGCAACATCAATACCTCAACATCTGTATATATTTTTTGTAAATTGCACTGTCATTAATAAAACTCATTTATGGGGAGGGTTACATCAGTTGCGAAACTACATGCAAAACAACTGATATTGATGTTCCTTTTTCTCATGGATTACTGAAGGGATTTCAATACTTTTTAACTCTCAGGCTATCAAAGCCTGAGAGATAATGTGCTCTCATATTCTGTATGTACCCACGTATGTATGTACGTAATGCAATAACTCTTGATAGAAATATCCAATTTGCTTCCAATTATTCAGGTTCATTCTGAGAAGGTGCTTCCCTGATTAGTTTTCGGGGTTCATTGGTTAAGTAAAAAGGGCTAACGGAGCTAATTGCCCCCCCCCCTTTAATTTAGATAAATGGGTCTTTCATGAAGATTTATGCGATTTGCTTCAAATTTTGTAAATAGGTTCCTTGTGATAAGGCGCTACCCTGATTTCTTTTGGGGGCTCAATGGTTACAAATAAAAGAGGGGGACGGAGGGCTAATCCTTAATGTAGATAAATGGGTTTTTCATCCAGAATTATACGATTTGTTTCAAATTTTGTATATAGGTTCATTGCGATAAGTAGCTTCTCTGATTAGTTTTGGGAGTCCATTGGTTAAGTATAAAGGGGGGAAGGGAGGCTAATCCCCAAATTAATTCATTGTCGATTTCTTTATTTTTCGAGGGGCATTATTCTTTAAATTAAGAGTATAATATACAATTAGTGTGAATAGCCTGTGAAAATGCCATCAGTTAACTGGGCACTTTTCTTTTTTATATGGTTATAGTTTCATCAGTAGTTAAACTACAAATTACTCGTACCACAAATAATTATAATAAAATTAATAAAGAACAGTTACGCAATTTCGAAAACAAAAAAATCACATGTAAAACAGCTAACATTGATCTACATTTTCCTCGGAGGACTTAAGGAATTTTAATTTTTTTTTTAAGACTTTTAAACATTTTTCAACATGGTTGATTATTATGGATTGCCCAGCAATTGATATATGTTATTGAGGTTTACTATGTAATGTTCAATGCAATGTTCTTTATTTGAGAATTATTGCTGAGAATACTTTCTGGTTATAAACAATGAATTTCTTTCTCGTCAGCTACATATGTGCATAGATTGGATTAAAGCTTTACAAAGACAGCGGAAACTATTTGATACAATGAAATCCATTGGCATGTAAAGCGAAAGCTTGCGTTTTTATGTTTACTTTAATGATATTATCGTTAATTGTTTGATTAACTTTTTTCATGTAACTTTTCGTTTACAGTAGACGTTATTTGGACTTACATAATTTTTTATGCATTTTACCTAAATAAAAAAAATATGTATATAAATAATATATTCAGTACAAAAAGGTTTTTTATTCGACAAATCTCTATTTAATTACTTTTTACTTATATTTTACAAATATTATATCAATTAGAGACCCCAAAAACTGTAAGACTTTATAACCGTTTAATTACTCATTTACGTGCTAATAGTTTCTGAATAGTTTAGCATCTTAATGGACTGCCTAGTTGCGGTGTAACTTGACATCCTGGTGATATGTAAATGACCTGCAGAGACATAAGGGAGCTATTGAAAATTGCCGTTGTAAAAACTACATAAGAATGAGTGACTTACAAGAAAAAAATAAAATAAATATATAAGAAAAATTCAAAAAAGGAAAATAATAAGTTAAAGTTAAGTTTACAAGAAGGAATTGAACAGAAAAAAGGTTAATTTGTCCGCAAGCTAGAAAAAACAAACTGCAACCGAAGTTAACCCTACCGCATAAAAATACATTTTTCGTTCCCTATATTTTAATATAATACCGGATGCGCCAAAAGTTTCTTCAAACTTTTAAAATTCATTAGAAAGAAACAAATGATGCTAAAAAGTTCCGGTTTGCAGGAATGGGATTAGAGGAAAATTAGATTTTTTTTTTAATAACAAAAAAAAATTGCTGAAAAAATGAACGATATATGGTTCTGCATGTATCACATGGAGTCTATTTATGCAAATCAGGCTGTCAATAAAACCTGTCAATGCACACAGATTCACCATTCGATGCCAGCAGTATGTTATCGTTACCAGATCAAGCGCTGTTGGTTAAACTCTTTTACAAGAACGGGGAATCGTCAACTGGCGCATTGCGAAAATTCTGCAAGGCAAAATGACCGCAGTCGAAAAAATGGCCTGTTTCATGTGCTGGAATACTGAAGCTTGACAGACGCTTCACTGAAATAGGACTTTCACTATAAGAGTAATTTGCATACATTTGCTCCCTATTATCCATACCAGCGCCATCTATCGATAATTATTTAACCTTTTTTTTTTTAATTCCAATCTTTCTCCAATCCCATGACTACAAACCCCAATTTTTCTAGCATCATTCGTTTTTTTAATGGATTTTCAAAGTTTTAACAAACTTTCGGTGCACCTGGTATATTTAATATTACATAATTAACAGGGTGTAAAGTTACACTTTTGTTATACAGCGAAACATGTGCTACATGGTTTTCTACTTGTTTGTAAAATAAAATAAAATATATATTTTTATATTTTACAAGTATCAACTTTTACCATTTAATTACTATGACTTTTTAATTCTATTTTTCAGACACAAATGTGTTTGTATTACATATAGTTTGATAAGCCACTGTATTCCGCAGCATTAGATAGTCTTATAAAAAGCGGATGTCCTACTAATTATATTTTACTACGCTTAGAAAAGTTAGAACGAGAAACCTTTTTCTGTCTAATTGCAAAGACAGACAAACGCTCATAAAATATTCTCAAGATTTCATTTTAATATAAAATGAATGAATGAATGAATTAGTTTTTATTCTAAATTAGAATCATATTAGTTCTTATTTTTTTTTCATTCTCAACTAATATTATTATTCTTTTAAATGCAACACCTAATTATCGTTTAATATTATTCAAAAGATCTATTAATTATTTAAAACTTTTATTTGTTTCTTTTACGTTAAAAGATAAAAGTATATTTTACATGCAAAAATGCTACATTAAACATTGTATTTCAAATGCAGTGACATAATTTTTAGTTATCCATTTTTTATTTTATATTCGCTCAAAACAGATTTGTTAAATAATTTAACTGATATCAAAACATAAAAATGAAAGTAAACCTAATTTTTTTAAATAATTCTTTTTTTTTTTTTTATCATGAAAAATTCACTTTTATTACTTTTCACACTTTATGTTTGAAACTAAATTTCATAAAAATGTTATAGAAAAAAAAAAAAAAAACGAATGCATAAAATAGTAGATTAACGTTATTATGAAATTTTCTTATAACAATTCAAAACACCAAAAATGTTTTATATTTTTTACATACATTTAAATATCATAATTGAAAGTATTAAAGATTGTCCCAATATAATGCGGTTTTTCCTTTCTGTGCAAACATAATTACAAATAAATAAATTATTAAAATATTTAAATATTCACTAAAAATGTGAAATAAATATTAAGATGTTTAACATATGTATGATGTTTTCAATGAAAATATGTCAATTGTCATGCATTTTGGAATTTCTTAGACAATATTGATGATTTCTATTTGTATAACGATGCACATGGATTGTTTTATTCGTAAACATTTGAGAATTTAATTTCAACGCATACTTAAGAATGTTAATTATTTAATATTAACGAAATAAGTATAGTTTAAATAAGCTAAAATTAAACTATTTTATGCTTTTGCGAAATGAAAAGTTTAAATAAGCTAAAATTAAGCTATTTTATGCTTTTGCGAAATGAAAAGTTTAAGCTCAAATATGTAATTAAATATTTGTTTCACTTGATATTTCGTAATTAAATATCCTTTTTATTGACTAAAATTTGTTTCATATTTTCAAGTATTTACTTTTAATTTCATTCTAAAATAATAAATACAAGGCGCCAATTATTGGACAATGGACAAAATAATATTTTATTGACAGATTATTTGAAGAAGTAAATTTTTTCTTGACTTTACTTTGTTAGTTACTGAAATATACTTACATATTTTTACAGTTTATATATTTTTCAGGTTAGAAAGAGAAACATGTTAAATGCATATTTCTATATATTACTTAACGTATAAAATTCTAAATATTAATTAGCTTTAACGTTATCACTAATAACGTTACAGCTAAAAACATTAACGTTAAAGAATAAATTTTTGTTTTCAATATAGAAAACATAAATGCATGCATTTAAATATATGCATGTCATTTAAAATATACATGATTTTTTTATAAACATGTACAAGTCATTGAATAATTAAATTAATAATTCAATTGGGAAACTAAACTTACTTTGTTTATTATTAATATGACCTAATTGATTACCTAATTATTTGTTTAGTTATGCTTATTTCAGCAAAAATTTCATGTTCTGAGGAATATTTCCCATACATTTATGCGAAATGATGGTACATTTCGAAATATTACACTTTCGTATTAAAAAGTAATTAAAATAAAATTTCACGAGTAGGTATACATATTTAAACAAAATTTCTACTAAAAAACTAAAATAAAATAAAAACTACTCTCCATGACGTATTTGAATATAGTCTAAAAATCAGTATAATTATCATTTTATTTTATGGAAAGTACGAATTGATCGATATTCACTGTCACGTAGCAATATCAATATGTCAAAATTTGTATATTTTTACGTACTGCACTGTCATTAATAAACCTCATTAAAAAGAGTTACAACAGTTGCGAAATCACACGTAAAACAACTCACATTGATGTGCATTTTTCTCACGAAGTACTGGAGATATTTCAACGCTGTTTTGTTTATCGTTTCTTCAGTAGTTAAACTATAAATTACCGGTAGTTAAATCCTACCGCGGAGAATAAAAATAAAAAATACAATAATTATGCAAGTTCGAAAACAAAAAAGTCACATGTAAAACAGCTGATATTGTAACCTCGGAATCTACTCTATTTTTTTAAACCATTTTAGCAGTTAACACTTTTCAACGTAGTATTTGAAAAGTGTTTTTGAATTCAGTTTGTATGTCTATCTGTCTGTCTGCCCTCTGTCGATGCCCTACATCGTGTAAATATGCTCGGATTGTCAAGCAATTAATGTATGTTTTTAAGGTTTGCTATGGCATGTTCGGTATGGAACATATAATCCTATGGGATGTTCTCCTCAATTTTTCAATTACTGCTGTAACTTTTTGAGTTTTCACGATATTTTACTGGTCTTTTTATATGAGTTGCTTTATAGTATTAACTATAAAATCATGACAAAAATTGTTTGCTGTAGTTCGCACATGCCCAGTTAAAGTTTATTTCATAAAAATACCCATACCTCATCAAATATTCAATATATTAATATTTTAATCACAGCATACTATACGATTTTTTGTCAAGTTTTTGAAAAGCGGTGTTAAATTCGGATGAAAACTCCGCGCGTTATAAAAAAATCCTTTTGAATTTTTCACAGAAACGTTAACATCTTCACGAATATACGTGCTATACTTACACAAATGCACACAAATGTTGAACAGAACCCACATAGTAATTTGCTACAGTGACAGACCATTTTTAGAATTTTTTGTTACCTGGGTGATCGAAAATATCAGTTTATTATTAAAATGGTTAATCCCCCCTCTAATTGTCCTCGCGACTAAATCTTCACTGAAAAATACGAAGTCAAACATGTTCTTTGCATTCTCAAAGTTCAAGGGCATTCCGTGCATTTCCTCATGATTTTCAGTAAGATATTCCACGAAACGTCTGAAATTGGTCACTGCCCCTTAATTTCTGGACACCAGTATATATATATATTATTAATGATTTCAGCATCCTTTTTGTGTGCAAATGCAAAACGCACAACGATGAATGATGTATAATACGAAAGGCTTTTGAACAGCCTTTTGACATAGTGCACACATATTTCGTTAAAATACGTTATGTGACTAAAATTTGTAGTTAATATAAATTTGTGTAAAATGTATCAGCAAATAATCTCAAAGATTGCAGTGGGAGATCCTCGCATGAGTCCACTAGTTGTTGATCGTTTAATTGTTCAAGTCGCGCATGTGTTTGGTAAACTCAATTGGAATGATATGAAAGTAACATTGCAAAGTGTGTAATCATTTTTCATTGAACAATTTGCAGTATATTAGATAAAATGTAACTTAATTTAAGAAGGAAATAATTTCTAATATTTTATTATAAATTCATCCAAGGTTTTTTAAAATTTATTTCCACACATACATTATTACAGATGAAATAATAATGTATGTGTGATCTCTTTATGAATATAGATGACATAATGAAAAAAGAATTCAAAATTCAATTAATCTTTTTGAAGCAAATTGAATCTGGATGAAAATGAAAATAAACAATATTTCTTTCGCTGATCGCCACGTATAAACATGGTGATAACAACAATTCTAATATTTTGATTTCTATCGTGTAATTTCCTCTCACTTGCTTAATCTATATTGGAATGCATTAAATGTAACGTTACAAAGTACAAGTTTAGCGAAAAATGTGTTATACATGGGTTTAATTATTGCACTAGTTTATGCACTAGTTTTGCATTAAATGAAATTTAGTTCAAAACTCAAAAAATAGTGTATCTCTACACGCTGTCAAATAAAAAATACGTTGTCATGGTTTGAATATTTTGTGAATATTACTGAATTTAGGGCTAGATATATGGTTTTGTGATTATAGCAGTCTGTGTACAAAAGAAAGAGGACATACTAAACATTTGTTGTAATTATGTGTAAAAACTACCTATTAAAAGTTATGTGAATGCATAAGTAGTAGTAAAATACACATTTCTATTGAACATAGATAACAGTGCTACAACGTACATGTTTGAAGAATTTTTAAGTGGAAAATTTTATTTAACAACATAAAAGAACGTCGTTTGAATTATTTAAAATCATTTCGTTTCAATCGAAACAGTAGAAAACACATTAGAGACTTTTGAAGTGGCTAATTTTCCTTAACACTCCATGTTAATTATTTCTTATTGTATATAATATAGTAGACAAGAAAATAGTAACTTAATTTTAGAAAAGAACCAACGAACAATGTTCGTATACACTCTCACCCAAATCTTTCAATTATTCATTTACACTCGTATTTCCGTATTTGAGCAATAAATTTTCATTGATGAAATAATTAACAAACCATCAAAATTTAATTAGTTCTTTTCTAGAAAATTAAACATTAAATGTTATTATTGTATCTAGATAAACTTTACATTTCATTTCACCGGAGAATTTGCTTATTCATCATAGATTCAAAAATCTGTTAAGAGTTATTTTTGTAATTTTAGAAATCAATCGATAAATTCAGAAAATATTGATTGCACTGAATCATATTATAAGAGTATTTCAGCACAAATTTATGCATGATATACATTGAAACAGATATTTTGAAAGAAAAACCACCATTTAGTTTTGAAATGTATAATTACTTTTCCAGAAATATTCATAGGTAATAAGTGTTATATAGTAAGATATTTAGCTTCATTCGGCCTATAAGAATATATAATTTAAGTGTAGAATATGTTATTTAAGTGTATTGCTTTCATTCATCATCATCAAAAAAAAAAAAAGTCAACTGTGATAAAAGCACCCGATTATGAAAAAAAAGAGCATTATTTTAGTGTTTGCCGCGTTGGAAATCAAGAGTATGGAATGTTCTCTGTTAGTCGCCACTTAACAATCTTGTTTTAAAAAATATCTGGAGAGACTCTACTTGATTTTCTGAACACGATGTACGTGTCCAAAAAGTAATATATATGTGTTTGTGTTTCTTGCACAATGGAATCGGCTGATATATAACACGACATCCCCATTTCCATACTAGAACTTTTACGTCTGCGCTACTAATACGTGCTTACAATCGCCTCAATATTTATTCCCTTATACACTGCTAATTTTCATCTTCCTCATAGAATTGCTTGAAAAATGGTTTAAAAATGGTTCGAAACGGATTACATACCTTAACCCCTTGGGGACGAGCGACACGTATATGTTACGTATAAGATGCTCAGAATCCTCGATTATTCCCACCAGTTATTTTTTTATTGTAAGCTTTGCCCTATGTAATCCTACATTTTTGCGATTCAATTAGGCGAAAATTTCTGTTTTGAAAAACCGGTGCTAAAAGATTAAAAATTCTGTAAAGTTACGCTCGTCGCGAAGGTGTTAACCATCTATCGAATTTTACGAAAATATATACAGGTCTTTCGACAGTGGTTTATTATATATTTTCCAAATGCAGTGTTCGGGAGTTTTCGTGTTCACTCATACACAAATTATAATTACAATGCTTTCCTCGCAATATGTGTTCGGAAAATAAAAAAGATTATTATGCCTACTGTACACATCAAAGATTGTTGTAATAAAGCTTGTACCTATGTTATAAGATGAATGCAAATATTTATAATGGATGTAAGGATGTAAGAGGATGCAAGTTGAAAGAAGTATGTATGCAAGCGTAAAAAAAGGACTTATAAAAAACGGATAAAATGTATACAGTATGCAGTTTCGAGCACAAAGGTAATCTAAAAATTAAAAATATACTTATTAAGTTTGAACGCTCGCTAGCGCAAAGTAATCTAAGATTTATTTTATGCTTGTCATTTCCTTTCATCGGACTTAAAGTAATTCAGTTAAGTAAGGATCTTACAAGAATATTACCCTTTATATAGCTTTAAATAAACACGATAATATGGTCAAATCCTTTCAAAATGGCTGAGCAGGATGACACGTTTCTACTTCTCATGGAGTAGTCCTATTTCAGTAATAATTACGCCTAAATATGGGACTACTTTTGCCAACACATCACCTACAAAATGCAAAGCAATTCCCTCTCAGTTTTCTTCTTCTTCATAAAAATCACCTAAAATATAATCAAGATGTGCACTCAGAATAAATAAATAATATAACGTTCTAGATCATTGCTAACTATTGAAAATTTATATTAATGCATTTCAAAATATGTATAAATATATGCATAAATAAATAACGAACAGATAACATACTATAACTAACTATATAAGATTTTTCTATTTATATATGAAATATACATAAATATTTAAAGGTTTAATATGTATTAGTACTTATCAATATAAATGTACTTAAAAAAATCTTCAAGTTTTATGTAATAAAGTCTTTATAATACAACCCTTTGGTAGGACAATGTGAACTGTTATGTTAGATTATTGCACGGGAATTCAAAATATTCCTTATATTTTTGCATATATATATTTTTAAATCAGGGAATGTAAGAATGACATAATTGTTTTTTTCACTCTTGAGGTGTATAACGCGTTATTAGTATTATTAATATTATTGTGTTATTTAAGAAAAAAATCATTCACATATCATGAAACGTATCTTACAGATTTCAAAGCCGCAAGTCTTTTTGTCATTACGCGTTCTTCATTACACAAAAAAGTAAAAAAAAGAAAAAACGAATATTCAATATTATAACTACGTAAGTATGAAATACGTTAATGTCGGAAATTACCGTATTTACTCGAATCTGAGATGGAATTATTTTTTCCAAAATCTAATTAATTCAACCGAGGGAGACTTGCAACAAAATGAGAAAACAACTCCCAATACCGTAAATATAACTGATCTAGTCGTTGTGTCTGAAGATTGACTTCCAAATTTCAGCCGCTTGATGCAGGTATAAACAGATTTTTTAAAGCAGCAATTCCCCTGCTTATTATGCATGGCTTACATCGGGAAACGCTGAACTTACAAAACCTGGATGTATTCAAAAACCTCCAGTCTCTACAGTAATACAGAGAATTTTATATAAGTGGAAATTCATTCCGAGTGATTTAGTTAAGCGGTTACTTCTTAAAGCTATCCTTAAAAAAAAGCTATCCTTATAAAGCTTAATTATTTCTTAAAACACATCCAAACTAGCTGCTTTCCAAGACATTTTTGTATTCATTTTTCTTCGTTTTTTTCTAAAAGAAGTTCTTTTAGAAAATCGTGTAAAAGTTGGCGTTTTGAGTCAAATTTCCGGACGCGACAGCGCAGGAAAAGTCTTGAGACAACAATAATTTAAAACTTAAGAACATTGAGTCACGATGTACCAAAAAAAAAAAAATTAGATTAAAAATCACTTTAATAATGGAAAGTATCATTGTTTTACTTACCCATCATACGTAGTATAGGGTAAGTCTTGTAATCGTTTTGAAAATCGAAAAAAAATTTTTGACGGATTTACACGTTTCAGACACTGGAGATTCCGAAAAACATATTTTTAGAAAAAAAAAAATTGCCATCCGTCTGTGTGTCTGTGTGTCTGTAAACGCTCTATCTCCCGAAAAAATTGAGATAGAGACTTGAAATTTGGTATGTACTTAGTATGTAATAATGAGAAGAAGCCTATTTCATTTCAATAACCTCGATTAACTGGGACTATTTTTTTCGGACTCTCGAAATATTCGTTCGGATAAAAGGTATATAAAAATTTTCGAAATTGGTTATTTTAAGAAATGAATATAAAAGACAATAAAAAAACAAATTTTGCATAAAGCATGAAGTCGATCGGATAATTATTTGCCGAGATATTTGAAATCCTATTTTTCCACACTCTTCGATTTTTCATGACCCTGTATTTCATCCAAATTTCACTTCAAAGATATATTTTAATTGGAAATTTGACGCTTAATCAGATGCAATAAACCGCTAGTTAATAGGATTATTATTTTTTGAGTTGTAAGGATGTTTCTTTCAAGCAATTCAGTAATCGAGCCTTTAAAGTTTGTGACGTCATCAAGCCTCGATTTTATTTGAATAGCAATGCATTTTCTAACTAGTTTACACATTTTTTATTTTAATATTTTACATTATGAATATCCATGACGGGTAAGTATTACGGTGGCCCCCAACGACTAGTTTACGTTTAAAAATGAGTCGTAAAATGTGTCTGCGAGATTCGTGTTGTTGGGTGCAGAAGAATATTTTTTTAGATAACAACCTTAAGTGCGGCATTTCTAATACAATGAATGAGACTGAATATGGCACTGTCTTCGAGCAATACAACAAAGAAACTACATCGGTAATCAGCGATAGAATTAAATTAACTGAAATATCTGATGGTATAAATGAAGAGATTTCTAGGACCAATGTATAATAATTTGGGTAACCGGGTAGAATTAATAAAATTAGGATTCATAATATTTCTTTAAGCTTCATTTTTTTTTTCTTTTTTTTGAATTTTCTTGCGTATTTACAAGTTTAAAGCAAGAACCCCTATTTATTATTATTTTTTTTTATCTGCTAAAAAATAAGGTGCGTCATAGATTCGAGTAAATACTGTTTTTCATTTTAATATTTCAAATTTGTATTACACTAAACTGAAAATGAAAAACTTCCGATTCAAACGTCCCAAAAAATTGAAAAACTCAGTAAATAAAATTGTTTGAGCTTTGCCTATTTTCCCGAACAGGTCTTACGTTGAATATTTTGTAATGAAAATAATTACTCCACTATACCATCAAAAAAGTTTCCAAATTTCAAACCTTTATCCTTATATCTAAAATATGTTTAAACTTGAATAAAATTAAGCAGGTTGACCAAATTTAAAAAGTGATCTAACTCCAAAGCTTTCAAATCATTATCCTATACTTTAGGTTTATTTTTTTCTATCTTTTTAAACTTTAAAAATATATTAAATTTTTTAAAAGTCAACAAATTTTTAAATTTAAATCGCGGGGACGGCATTCACCTAAATTTTAAACATCAATTTTCGCATTTGAGAAAAAAAAACTTATATTTTTATTTTAATTTCTAGGAATACAGCCGGCCAAATGTGGGCGAAGCCATCGGCAAGAATAATGTTTAAGCTTTTTATTTAAAACCAGCTATAACCCCATCAAAAATGACTAAATGTTGATCTGCGTGTCATTTTCATAAGACTGCGTACAAACAAACAGCAGGAAGATTTTATGAAATAATCTGTAATCCATTGATATAAACGAATTTCACAAAAAAAGTAGACTGCTTTGATTGAACTTCAATAGTTTAAAGATTTCACTATAGAAGGAATTTATAAAGATTAAGAACGATAAATCTTTAAAAACAATGTTTAGATCAACAAAGATGCTGAAACACCCGATGTCAATCAGCACAAATAATTTGGATGAATGTGTCTCAAAAGTGAATGTCTCACCACACAGCAGTATTTCTTTCAACAATAATTATAATTAGCAACACAAAGTGAAACACAATTTCTGAAGATTTCACAAATCATTAAAATTAAATATTCAATGCAGTTTTTTTGTCTCATTATATATTATTTTTATGAAAATGAATGAATCTAAAAAATGAATGGCTCAACAAATCGTTTTATGTTTCTTTACACGATGTCTGAAAAAAAGTGTTTAGAGAAAAAATTGTTTATTGAAATGTTTATTGAAATGTTTATTGAAATGTTGATATACATGTTTTATATGAAAATATGCTGAACAGACATGATTTGAGGAAGAAAAAAATATCATTTAGTTGTCATATGTTAGTATATGTCTTTCACTAGCTACGGTCGGTTCGTCCCGGAATGGATTTTGTACACTTTCCTACACTTGGATTTTATATAAGTAAATTTTTTGAATATTGCACTAAAAAGATGATAATTACGTTTAAATGATATTTTAGAACAATTCATATTTTTAGCATGCTTCAGTATAGGTAATTGCGTAGTTCTTTATTCTGCAATCGTGAATAAGATCTCTTAATGAAATAATACTTTTTGTTACTGAGATAAAACATGCTCCTATCCCAAAATTTTCTTTCGGCAAAAAGGTATAGGAGCATAGAGATTTTTTTTAATTTACTACGAGTACCATCTGAATTCATTCTAATTGACTTTGAATATATGCTAACGTATTACTACTATAATTCTTTTGTGCATTCTTTTAATTCATTATATATATTTCAAACTAATAGGTAAATGAAAGATAAAATAAGTATATGAATTGTAAAATATAATAAACGTTAAACTCTTTTTGAGATATATTTAATATTTAAAAAAAAAACGCAATTTATTTGAACATGTACATCATAACTCATATATTGTGCTAAATATTCAGTTACTGCGCTGGTAAAAGCATGCTTTATCTTGTTTTAAAATAAACTAGTTTAAATGTTTCTTGAAATATTTTTTACTCAATTATACAGACTTCTACGTTTTTCTTCAGTTTTAACTTTTTATCATATTCTTTAAAAGAATCAAATACTTGCAATATGTTATTTATTCTGTTTACACATTTTTTTATGCAAAATAAAACTAAATAATTTATTATATTTAAATAATAAAAATATTATAATACTTTAAGATAGAAGTAAATAGATTTTTTAAAAATATTTTTCCATCCTTTGCATTACAAAACTTTCGTAAGAGAGTATGCTATAAATTACTACAGACGCTTTTAGATTCAATTTAATCCATTTCCCTGCAGAATATAATAAATATTTGATTGCATTTAAAGAATATTTAGAGAAAAAGTACTTTAAATTCGGAATTGAAAAACAAATTCATTTTAAATAATAATACAGATATAAAAAATTTACTTCTATTTCCTGATATTATTTTACTCATGTTTAACATTTGTACAATAAAATGTTCCATCCACAGACCGATTTTATTTGCCAAATTTATTGATTAAAAATTATCATAATTGAAAGGAAATTTCGAAAAATCTTCTAATCTTACATGTATATTTAGTTATTAATTCATAAAATGGTATATTTTTTGTTATATTTTATATCTTATATTTCGCTTTCTCTCCCATTACAGTATATATATATATATATATATACAGAGAGGGAGACAGAGAAATAAAAAGGTGGACAAATATTTAAGATTTGCAGTCGCTGCTGCATCTCTTTTTTTCAAGTTATTCAAACAAAACAGAATACATAACTAAATCACATATACACATGCTGTGAGAGAAAAATTAGGAAATAATCATAGTTTAAATTGTTTATAATGTTTTTCAGACATACGTTTAGTCTCGAAATCTTTATTATTTTCGAGACAAAATTCCAGACAAAATTGTTTCTTTGTTATTTTCACTTTAAAGCACCTTTATATAAATAGAAATAGAAATTAGATTAAATATCATACTGCACTTAATTTGTTAATTAAAGTTTTATCTGTATAGATTTTTTGCACTAACTATAAAAAAAACAATCTTTAACACGTTATTTATATATTAATTAATCTAACGTACGTACATTATATATAATATATATATATATATATATATATATATGTTATTTCATTTCCCATATTCTGGGATTTAAAGAACTCCAAAATTTCAATTTCATAAGTAAACTGTAATTTAAAACTTTTACATACTCATTTTTCACGTGTATTATAAAATTCTATTAAAATTATTATTCTAGTCAATATTTATAAAGCATAATAAATTTTTAACTGCAAATTCTAGATTTATACTTTTTTAAAGTGTCAAAATCTTTGTAACAAAATGCCAAAGCATATTTATTATAAATGTCCCTCAACATATTTGGTTCCTAAAACATGTATCAAATGCGAAGGCCGCCTGTAAACATCCAAAAGACAGAAATTTATATTCATTACACATTAACTCTTTTGATGAAAAAAAAACTTTTATTATGTTTATATAATTAAAAAATATAATACAAATATAAATTTTGGAGTTATTTGTGAAATTAATAATGTAATAAAAAATGAATGAAGGTTATCAGACACTGATTTGATTAAATACTGTTCAAAATAGCTATAGACTACAGCACAATTATTTGATTTTTTAAACATATGTTTCAAAAGAAAGAAAATTTAAATTGAAAATCGTGATTAAGGACAAATTTAGGAGTAAATAGTATAAAACATTAGCAAGTAAATAAATATCCCTTTAATATTTTGTATTTGGTGTTTCCTTTATTATAGCAAGAGAAATTTAAATTGAACTTTGTATTTTATTTTCTTCATAATGTGTTCTGCAACATGCTTTATATTTATCAATTGAGTTTCATGTATGCGATAGATTCTATCCATTGACCTCACATTCTTCTATAATGGAAAAAAAATCCATAATTGTTTTATTCATATATTTGAATATCAAAGTCCTGTCATTGAGCACGTTATTAGATTTTTCTCCTTTATTTTATATTTCATTCATACTTTGCATTTTAATCAATTCTTCTTTTTCCATATGTTCTGAATGCCCATTTTTGCGATAATTACAAATTAAATTAAAACTTGGAATATAGTGCGAAATATGTTCCAAACTGCAAAGTCGCTAACTGCCTATATGAGATATTTTTAAACTTTAAATAACATTCCTTATTTTCTTGATCAATAATGACTGCATCAACAAACTGTGAACTAGAATTAAATTTTAAATTGTATGAAACTGCATGCTGCATATCAAAATTGAAACGAAATAAAGTTTTTTTTAATTAAAAAAAGAAGAAACTTAGTTATTTTTAATGTCTTACTGTAGTAGCTCATTGCAAAAAGAAGATGAAGTGAAAGATGATTATAATTAAATCTTAAAACCTACTATAACACCATATGTAAAACCTTATGTAACACGATACTTAAATATTGTTATTATGCTAGTCAATTTATACGAAAGTTAAAGTGTATAAAGTCGAAGCATAGATAATAAACAAGCAGTTAGGCAAACATATAATTTTTAGATCCTAAGGAAATAGAAAGGACCAACTCTAAACCGAACTCTTCTTAATATAGATCCGTTTATCCATTCATAAGTTATGTGTGAGAATATGTTGCAAAAATAAAACATACAAACGAATTGCACAACTCACATCGTTCAAAATAGATTAATAAATAATAGAAAAAGAGCTCTTAAAATATAATAAAACAAATAAAAGATTTTTTACACAATTGTGATGACTAAATAATTTATATCAAAGTTATAGTGTATAAATTCAAAATATAAATAAGTAACAAAGAGACAGACAAACATATAATTTTAAGATGCTAATAAAATCGAAAGGGACCACCACTGAACTGACTCTTTTCGAATATAGATCAGGACATCAGTTCATGAATTATGTGTAAGAATATATTGAAAACAAAACTCCATACAAACGAATTGTATAACTCACTTCTTTGGAAGTGAGTTCATAAATAGTAGAAAAATATCTCTTAAAATATAATACAAGAGATAAAAGATTTTTTACACAATTGTGATGACTGACTAATTTATACGAAAGTCCAAAATAAATAAGAAACAAACAGACAGACAAATCTATAATATAATTCTCCTAATAAAATTTAAAGGGACTGCGATTGAACCAAACATTTTCTAATATAAATCAAGGCATCCGTTCAGAAGTTATGAGTAAGAATGAACTGAAAAAAAAAATCATACAAACGAATTGTATAAGTCACTTCACTGGAAATCGGTTTTATACATAATAGAAAAAGATCTCTTAAAATATAATAAAATAAAAAGAAGAATTTTTACAAATTTCTACAATTGACTTTTGATGCAAATTAATACATTAAAAAAAAAGAATTTTTTCATTCTTTTTCTGCAGTATCTGCTTCTGAAAATGCATGAACTGCATTTATCAGCGAAACGTGAACAAGTGTAGAATTAAACAAAGAAAACAAAAACTAATTAAACTGCATGCATACTTCAAATTTATTTTTCATTTGTAAAATAAATGCTGAAAGCAGTGAACCAAATCTCTTATTGCCGACTAAGAACGTTAAAACCTGCATTAGAAACATATCAATTTAAGCATGCGTCTTAGCTTTAATAAAAGATAAGAAATTCAGAAGACATTTTAAAATAAAATATTTTAATGATAAGCATTGATTATGATCTGGAAAATGGATACGTTATTTTAAAGAGATCAATTTTAATAAAATAATAAATTTTCTCAAATAAAATACTTTCTGGGTTCCATTTGAAAGGATATAATATATAATAATTTGAATTTATTTATTCTTATCACATTATTACTGAAGTGTATTGATTCATTGATGCTGTTTTATATTTCCAATCCAGATGTTAATTTACATTTCTACTTGTAACTATATAGTGTTTAATTTTACGACATATGTAAGAAGTGTTTTTATCCCTCCAACTTAAAAGAAAAGTGAAGAAAATCTATAGAAGATTTACGAATTGGGACCATTGAACGTATATATAAATATATCAGATTAACAAAATACAATGCGATAATGTGCGACTGAGTAGAATAGAACATATAAAAATATTAAAAATATATATGTATATGTTGTAAGGCACTTATTTTTTGTTGTTTTCATTTACAGAGTACACAGTATGTAACAAAGTTGTTCACTGCTCTGAGTATTAAAGTACGCACTTGCGAATATTTCTCCTGTATGTGGACTTCTAATTGAAGTAACTTAACAAAACAAGCGTAACTGAATGAATCTTTCCATTTAGACTCTTACAAGACTCTTAAAGTTACTCTAAGTTTCCTGCTTCGGCAAAATTGCAGTGGTCATTTTATAGCTTACAAATAAATAATATTTAGTTTTGATGCGAGGTTGTTACTTAAAAATTGTGCAGCATTCGCTGACTGAGTGGAGTTTTAGCAACGAATTTACATAGGATTTCCATCCACCAAGTTTAGTTGCGTGCGGATCGTTTCCAAATGAGTTTCTCTCTATATATAGTAGGTGGAATTTCTTCGCTGTAGGAACAGTCATTATTAGTTATGTGTAAGAATATATTGAAAACAAAACTCCATACAAACGATTTGTATAACTCGGAAGTGAGTTCATAAATAGTAGAAAAATATCTCTTAAAATATAATACAAGAGATAAAAGATTTTTTACACAATTGTGATGACTGACTAATTTATACGAAAGTCCAAAATAAATAAGAAGCAAACAGACAGACAAACCTATAATATAATTCTCTTAATAAAATTTAAAGGGACTGCGATTGAACCGAACATTTTCTAATATAAATCAAGGCATCCCTTCAGAAGTTATGAGTAAGAATGAACTGAAAAAAAATCATACAAACGAATTGTATAAGTCACTTCACTGGAAATCGGTTTTATACATAATAGAAAAAGATCTCTTAAAATATAATAAAATAAAAAGAAGAATTTTTACAAATTTCTACAATTGAGTTTTGATGCAAATTAAACTTATGATGCACTTATTTTGATGCAAATTTACTATTTAGTGATTACAGTCATATTTGAAACAATTGAAAAAAAAACGAAAGGAGTATTTCCGTGTAGGGTTTAAAAGCTTTTGTTTATTTCAATAAAGTTATATTGAAGTCCACGGGGCATCGAGAATATATATACATATATATATATATATATATATATATATATATATATATATATATATATATATATATATATATATATATATATATATATATATATATATATAAGTGTAGCCATTCTTCCGAAAAGTAATTATCATTTATCTACCCTTGGCTGTTGTTAACGTTGTTTAGTAAATGAGTCAATTTTGAAAAAGAGTTAGTTTTATACTAACTTTAATTATTCGTTCGAAACTCAGACTCTTCGCTGATTTTTTTTGTAATAAATTGACTATTGCTAATTGTTTTAAAAGTTTGAGTTTTCAGTTAAGGAGTTCAACGACATCTCTACCGTTACAAATTTACAATATAACAACAATTATTTTCGCGTACGACTGACACGTGTTTGTATTTGGAAGACTAAGGGAAAATCTGTTATACAAATACATGTATAGTACAGATTCATTCATAAAGCATATGGCAGTATTGGAGAAAAATGGATACTTTGAGATACTGGTTACATTGACACAGTGGTTAAGATAAATATATGTAACTATCAAAATACATCCCATGGAAAAATATTCATTATCATCCCTCTATAGGTATCTATATTTAAAAAGGCATCACCATATTTCGTGATTTTATGAACAAAGTTTGAGACTTATGACTGCCATTAATATCTCTGTCATTGCCAGTTCTGTGAATTTATTATAATTTTTCTCATACATATTTTTTCACCAAAACTCTATAACGATATAAGACGTTAAATGTTGAATATATTAAAATATTCCACAAAAAATTACCTTACTAACGGTGCCAGTACGTCTTAAAATCCGGTCAGTAGACGTTCATTTAGAATTTTTATCCCGTTTCCATGATTGGTTTTAAATACGTGTATAACAGATAATGAAATAATTGTGGCTAATGAGTAATCTTGCATATTTCAAATACATCACAACATCCCTGAAACAATGGATTATTTCCTTGATCGGTGTGCTTCCAGTACAAATGACTGGACGTTTTTACGGCAGTTGGCAACAATAAGAAACTTTGACCCCTAACAAAATATGCTACGAATGTAGGGAAACGCACAGATTCATTTCGGTTAATACAATAGAAGTAAAGTGCATAAAGAAAAGTCTTTCAACCATAAAGAAGAAAAGCACAGCGATATTCGAGATTGTGTAAAATGAAAAGTTGTTGAAAATTACCGTAAAGAAATTAATAAAATGGTGCATTTGGATTACTACTGAGTTCGATCCTGTCAATTATAACATATTGATCAAAGCGTTGATCCAAACTTTACCGAATTTTTAAGCATATTTAAGGAACTTGGAGTACGTAGAGACGGACAACGAGACAGGCAGAGAGACAAAACGACCAAAAAACCTAAGTGACAAAAATATTCCGACTTTGAAAATGTTATATACAATAATATGATAAATTTGCATGAAATCAATGTAAATCAAAAATAATCTTATTTATTAACTTAAAAATATTCTAAATTCATTCAGAACATTTTTGCTAAAATAATGCAGAAGTCCTCAAGACATTGTGACAGCGTCGTGATACAACAACATTATAAAACATTTCAAGAACTACTCTATTTTAGAGTGAAGGTTCAAAGGTGATAGGGTGAAGATTCTACTTTTATACTCGTAACACTGCTTATTATAACATTTTTCCTTTAAAAAATTACTTCCATTATATGCTCTTTTATTCTTTAAAGACATATAATTAAAACGAATTTATAATTAAATCTATTAAAATATCATTTAAATAAATCGAGGCCAACGTATTCTAAAAAATCATTATGAAGTTTTCTTCAATTAACATTTGGAATTTTCTTGTATAGAAAATTAATGTTCAATGATATTATACTGTTTCAGAGCTATGTTGTATTTTTCAAACAATAAAACTATAGAAATGGTATTAAAATAAATAAATGCACGTAGAAATATTTGCATCAAATGTTTTAATGGTGGTTATAAAAATTTCTACTTATTATTAATTGGTAGAAGAACCGGGTACTCGATTAATTGAATAATGCTTATCTTAAAAAAATACACCATTATCCTCATTAGTATCCCTGGAATCAGGCAATTAATAATTTCATGAAAAGAAAGAAAACATATTTAAAATATTCTTGCTAATGAGTAAAATTGACAAGTCTTTCAAAAGTAAAACATAATGTTGTAATTAACTGCCATCGAAAATTAAGTGAGAGAATAGTATCGCAAAAAAACTTTCCCCATTACATTATTTCATATTGCATAATAAAAACTCTCGGTTTAATATTTTTAATTGCGTCTAAAGGATCATTAAACTAATTTACTGACTTAAGTTGCCGTATTCGATGTTTAGTTCCTTATTTCTTTAATTAATGCAAATAATACTGAAATGTAAATATAGATTTTATAATAAAACCAGAGTTGCGGAATAAATAAAGCACTGTATATGTATGTATCAGCAATCGTTTTAAATACACTGCTGCATGTAGATCTCCTTCCCCAGATTTTTCCATTGTTTCCTGTCTAGTGCTTTGGCCCTCCAATTAACTTCAGTCACTTATCTGATTTTGTCGTTCCACCTTTCATGAGGTGATGTTATGACCGTTATAGACCTCTGGGATACCACCGTAGAGTGTGTGTACTCCATCTATTGCCTTGTCTTATTGCAATGTGCCCCGCCCTTTTCCATTTTAACCGTTTAATAATCTCCATGATGTCAAAAACTTCTATCTGACTTCTTACCCAGATTATTCTCTTTCAGTCTCTTTCAGTTATGCCAAACACACATTTTTGCATACTTCGCTGTGTTGTTTGTAAACTTCGTAACATCAGCTTTGTTAGAGTTTATGTTTGCGCTTAATAATTTGTGCAGGCAAAACTCATTCGTTAAACATTTTTCTGTTCAAGCAAAGAGGCTTGCTAATTTTCAGAATAATACCATTCTTCCAAAAAACACTCCATCAATTTCTTATCTTGTATTGTTTTCATCCATGATGCTTTTGACTGATGTTGTTTTCTGTCCAAGATATACATAACTGCTCTTTTTAAATCTCAGTGTTGTTGTAGACATTATTATTTTTGGTGCAAATAAAATGAACTTCACCTTATAGTCTTATCCAAATTATTTTTAATCCCACAATAATTTTAGTTTCTGTTAAATATTCTAACATATCTTCCGATTGTTCAGTTTGTTAGTAAAAATTAAAATGCAACCGGAAGCAAACCGGGAACGACTTAGGTTCCCCATTTATTCTAATCCCTTTGTTTTCTAAATCCAGCTTCTTGAAACTATCTTGTAAAACTGCAGTATAAAGCTTAGGTGAAATGGTGTTTCTTCGTCTAACTTTTCTTCCTAGATTCGTTTTCTCTCTTTGAACTCTGTTCAAACGGTTGGTTGCTGTTGATTTCTTGTAAATCTTCTTTATAGTATAGTAAGGTTTGTCTATACCGGTATACTTCAGAGATTTTACTACTGCTAATACGTAGGCAGAATCAAATGCTTTTTCATAATCAATAGAAGCGTGGAAGAATAGTAAATTATGTTTTTCTATGAAATCCATTGCTGTTTTAAAATGATTGATTTTTCCAAATACACTTCGTAACCCTGTTTGTTCTCTAGGTTGATCTGATTCTAGAACTGATTCAAGCCTTCTCGTTAAAACTGTGGTGAATATTTTCACCTCATATATGTCACTGACAGTAATCTAATCGGACGGTAGTATTTAATATTTCTCTTCTTCAATTCTTGTAAAGTAGCATCGTTGCAGCACTATTCCAGTCTTCTGGTACATCTGACTTCTCTAGATATTTGGAAAACAGCATGACTAGAATTTTTTCACATTCTTCTCCTGCTTCTTTGATGAAGTCAATTGTAATTCCAGGTTCGCCAGGGAATTTTTTTTTTCATAAATCTAATGGCTTGTAAAACTTCATCTGTCATGAATGTGATTTTTTTCTGATCAGGTGAGTTTCTTTCTCTTCGATTTTCATATTTATGTAGATAATTAGAAATTTTTTCGACAATACTTACGACTCCATTATTGATTTTGGTGATTCTTCCATCTACCTTCTTCTGAGAAAAAATGTATTTTCTTCCAACACACAGTTTTCACTTAGCTGTTGTTAAACTTTTAATATTTCTAGAACTTTCTTGACAAGATCTCCGTTAAATTTTCTGATATCTTCTGTAACGCATTTTCAAAATGTTTTACATAATTCTGAATAGAACGCTTTATTTGGGATCCTTTTCGTTCGTTTTAAATTCGCTGTGTTTCTGCATCAAACTTCTTGTTTCTTCTGTTATTTTCTTTGCCTTCATTACTTGTGCTTCACCAGCTATCGACCAGCTATTTCTTGTAGAGTATTGGTTAATTTCTCATTCACTGCTATAATATCTTTCTCCTCCACAAAAATTGACTACAGTAATTCGAAACAGTTTTTAAGTTCCGAATGAAATTCTTTCATTTGTTTCTGGAGAGTGATAATATCGACTGACTTCATGTAGTGTTGAAAAGGCTCCATTCTTTCCATTTTAGTATTTAACAGCATTTTGCATTTAGCCAACCTGTGATTGTTTCCTGTATTGAAGTTATTCAGAACTCTACCATCCTAAATTAAAAGATGCTTTCTGTTTGATGTAGTTAATTTTGATTGTTACTCCACTTGTACTCCATAAACATATATGTATGTATAAAAATTATAGTGATAATTTCAAATTACTTTTCCTAAAATTGTACTAAAATTCATAGTTCCTCAATTATGTATATATTAAATTAATTGAGACAGTGGAACTTTCTCCCAGAAATTTCCAGTTTGTAGTCAGATACCCCCTAATGTCAATTTTATCAGCCTTCATGTCCGTGGATGTCGAATCGTAATTATTAAAATGCAGTTAATATATAACATTATTTGTTTTAGTTTTGAATACGTGTCAGTGTGAAGTGGATAATACTGGCACCCACTAAAGTCCTGTCTTTCTCGCAAGACCTCATTTATAGTTATAAACGGAAAATCTAAATCTCATAATGTGGTTTTACGTTGTACTATAGACTTTTTACAATGCCCTTTAGTGGAGAACTTTGAGGTTAGTGTACTTATATCGACAAAGGGTACAATATACGAGAGAAAGTCCATTAGAAAGGCGTAGAGCGTTCTTGATGTATTCGCATGAAACGATGTGTTATGTCTAAAAATAATTTTATTAGAAAGCTGAAATGCATATCTTACTTCCTAAATATGTTTCTAACTGCTTGTAGAAATGTGGCATTATAAAGGAGACGCACATTTATTAATAACACTAACACATGTAAACAAGGTACCATTTATTTGAATGAGAAAATCAAGTTAAGTATGCTTAATGCTTCGACCACGGCCGCAGTGCACGTGCACGCTGTCGATGGTGGACAAATTAATTGTCTAACGTGCATACTTAACTTCATTTTCTGGTTGAAATAAACTATACCTTGCTTATATGTAATGGTTTAATTAATAAATGGTCATCTGCCTTACAATGCAACACCTTTTCCTTCAATTTGCGGTGCAATTAAGTTGGTAATCTATACTAATAAAAGTAACATGTTTGTCTGTGTGTGTGTCTGCGTGCGATGGCTAGCGAAATCTACCACACGTAGAAGTCTGAACATTTGGGTGCGGTTAGTCAAAAGGCAGGTCCTGATGCATAGGGGGAATGGGGCACATTTCACCGCCTGGGGACTCATTCTTTTTTTGGGTTCTATGGGCTTGAATTCAACAGGGTTTTGGTCATTCTACTTTATATCGAAAACTTTAAGTTTATTATTATTATTATTATTATTATTATTATTATTATTATTATTATCACGGGCCCGGGCAACGCAAGGTGAGTCAGCTTGTAGTATATAAAAAATTACATTGTATACGTAATCTATACTTGTAAGCTTCACATGATGTTTTTAATGACATATATAGTGTATTTTAATGTATACATAGGAAATAATAAACTAAACTGAATAACTAAATGATATATATATATATATATATATATATGAACACTATAACAAGCAGATTTTGTCAAATATATATATACATATAAATAAATATATTAAGATTAATAGTAACATACAATTTTTTTTTCAGAAGTAGATTTCTAGAAGCTTTAAATATGAAAATCTAAAATTACAGCTCATTCCGACAAATACTTTGAGAGTTATTCTTAAAAAAATCTACCCGCGTTGCAATGTATTGGATTGTCCGGAAATTCCGTGCCGGTTGAGAAACCATTTCGTACCGGAAAATTCTGATAGTTAGTTATTAGACATTACATAAAGGAAGCAAATGCCTAACAATTAAATGATAGAATTTGCCAGTGCGAATTGATTTTCCCAACCGGCACGAATTTTCCGGGCAACCAAATATTTTACGATTATTATTTACGATTATTCAACAATTAAAAATTAATTTAACATTAAGAGTTCCAAACTTTAAACTTCAATAATTCCTACGCTACTTAGCCAAATGATTTCCCGTTTGTTATCTGAAGGTAACATTTACTGAGAAATTCAAAAATGATGTCAACATTAACTATTAAAATGGATTCAATTAACTGTTAGTCTATGAAATTTTAAAGTCTGTCATAATTGCTACATGTAGTCGACCCCCTAAACAAAATTTAAGTGCAAGTATTAAGCCTTTTTATCCTGACGGTACTTATAAGTACCACTTTAATAAAACACCTATATATTCGTATTATGACCGTTTTTCGTAACGGTATTCACAATGGCACAAAGAGTGTATTCCTGACAGCAGGCAGGAGGTGGCAAATTCAAGCACATATCCTCTTTCTTTGCTTTGTAGGGATTTTACATTTGACACGCTACATTCGAAATCCATTTTGCAATAGAATTGACATGCATGTTGTTCTTCATTTGAGTAATTTTAGTGGTTTGTTACCGGTTATTTAGTACTATTATTTTTTATTGTTTTCTATACTCTACAGGTAAACATTTCCTATATTTTGTTTGAAGTTTACTATTTGAAATTTGCTATTTTATTTTATATCATAGGGTAAACAATTTATTGTGGTTACAGTTGCATAATTAACCACTAAAACACTATAAAAATTATTTTCCTCTTTCCTATGTTTATTCTGCACCAAAACTTATCCAATGATGCAAAAATACAATTAAAAAGTAGCTGGAAAATTAATTCAGGATATAAAGGGTTAAATAATATGCCCTATTTTTATATGACAGAGAGGGGGTGGTGCGTTTTCCTCCCGGGATTGCACAATACATGAAAAATGTCCCCCCCCCCAGCTATGATGTTCAAAGCTCCAAAGATTTATTTAGCGTCTTTTAAGTAGTAGAAATGAGATTTAAATTTTTATTCTTACATATAGCCCCTTAAAATTCATGGTGTTACATGTTTGCTGACAACCCTAATATTAATGGATAGATGTGAACGAAAATTTATATTGGATGACTTCATAATATATGTATTTTAATGGATAACAAAACATGTTTTTCTATGTATGAGTCATCGCATTATAAATTATTAATTAATATTTCATAAACATGTTGATCCAATTTATGTATACAAGTTAGATTTGGGCGTTTATAAAAAAATATTATATTACTAAAATATTATTATTATATAAACGAAAAAAGTAATTAACATTTATTGGTTCGATTTTCAATAATTGATATTTCGCTAAGTTTTTATTCAAAATTGATGAAATTTTCATTATCTCATTTTTATCGGCATGAGGAACTGTTAATTAACTATAAAATTATGGTGTTGAGATTGGTGTTGAGAGGCGTTTGTTAAAAGTTTTGTTAAATTTTTATAAGCAGATGACAAAAGTAAGACAAAATAAATGACATAGAATTATAAAATAAATTTCGTATAAATTAAAACGGAAAGTTTTTTTCATGTATTCTACGTACGTAAATAAACGTAGATAAATGTATACAATCCTCCAATATGAACGCACAGGTATAAATCGTTAACACAGTTACAAAAAGTAAGAGAATTTTAATTTACTCTCAGTATTTTTCAATTTGGGTTATTTTAAATTTCCTTTATAAAATTATATACGTCTATTACGTCTTCTATTCATACATTACATCTTCTATTATTACATCCAACAGAAAATACAAAATTAAATGAAAAAATACACTATTTTGTGTATTTCTAAACCAGCATTTACGTAGTTTTTGGCAAGATAAATATATAACTGTCTAAAGCAGCTCATTATTTTACAGCTTTCCTGTTTAATAAGACGTTAAATTATTTATCAATAAATACATCATGTTTCTTCCGATTATTATCGGTTTTCAAAAACAGATGTCCTTAGAAAATGTTTAGAAACCGAATTATAAACATGCTGTTAAACTTTCCGACAATTTGTTTTAGAAAATATGAAATAAGGAGTGTGTGCTTTCATTCTGCAAAATAGTAATTAAAAATGTGTTAGTTTTCAGTATAGTTTGAATTAATAGCGGAATGTCGGTAATTAAAATACATTGCAGTTGAAATATTTAGGGATTTTAATTCTCGCTTGCACGAAAAATGAGTATAATAGTTGTTCACTTATTAAAATAAATATTAATAAAAATACTTTAAAATTAAGGAATACGATATGCAATTTTAGATAATGTTTGAGATTAAATGACATTTAATAAAGTAGTACTTTATTTTATCAATTCAGAATATATTTCCTTTTATAATTTGAGAAAGTAATTTATTTTATTCATTAAAAAGTTATTTTTGTATTTTTGGAAGCTTCAAATATACAAATCTAAAATTACAGCTTACTCCACCAAGTACTTTGAGAGTTACTATTAAGGAGCGATGGGGCAAAAAATTCGATTTTGTAACTTTTACATTTTTTGCATACCTTATGTGTTATATTATTGCCCTAAAGCAGTTTCTTGATTCCTTTCAATATGATTCCTTACAATCCAATTCCTTAGAAATTGTTTTTTTGCTCAATGAACGTAACGCTAGTGTAAAAATTCAATTTTGCTTTTCTCGGTACCATGTCTTTGAAACTGGACGACCATTTTTCTGGAGAACTATTCGACCGATTTCATTCACTTTTTATTTAAAAAAAAGCTTTTTTTAAATTTTTTTTTTTTTTTTTAAATGCGTTTATACTGCTGAAATGTATATTTTTCTTAATTAATTTTTTTTCAAACTGGCACAAGGATAAGGGGGGAGGGGGCTGACAATTTTTGTTCAAATGACCACCCTTTTAACAAAAATCAACTTTAAGTATAAGTTCCAAATATGGTGACTTTTTATAATTTGACAACCGATTTTCAGTTGCTTGTAATCGGAGAGAAAAAGCCGTCCGATCGGCGTACATCTGTAGGTACATCCCGTCGCACAAGGCGTATTAATTTTTTTAGACACAAAATTTTAAATATGTAAGTTAAATTTCGATATATATAATGCGAAAAGTTCGAAGATTTATAGCTCTTTTCTGTGTAACTGGGAAAAAATCGTAAAAATCACATGAATTTTAGTATAACTTCCCCTTAAAACAACAACACCCGTTGCAATGTATTTTGCAACGCTTAAAAATAAATGTAACATTAGGAGTTCAAAATTTTAAACCTGAACAATTCCTGTACTTCTTGGCCGATTGACTTCTCGTTTGGTATCTGAAAGTAAAGTTTACTGGAGAGTCCAAACCCTGTGCTAGTTATGAAATTTCTAAAGTTTGTCATATTAGATGTATTCGACCCTAAGCAAAATGCAATTTTAAGTATTAAATAGCAGACATCATTACAAATCGATTGACACTACTCAAATTTTAATACGATGATTTGTGGCCACGCTATTATAGTACGGGTTGGTGCGGGTTTTTCCCAGGATTGCACAAAACATGAAACACATCCCTCCCCCCTCCCCCCCGTCCAACGGCATTCATATCTCCATTTGTAAAATTAGTAGGAAAAAGCAGTTTGCACCTTTTTAATGTTTATGATTTTCTACACTTGCGGAACATTGAAATGTTCTCAATGTGCCTAATGTATGTTCCTTTTTATACGAACTTTTAAAATCTTGAGACATTTATACTGTAATTTATTTTAGAACTAGGAAATAGTCAACTAAACTAAATGGTAACCAAAATGAGTTTAATTACGAAAAATATGTTTAATACGAAAAAGTGGTTTAAATAAAAATGTTTTTATTTAAACCACTGTATTCTCAAAATCATTAAGGATTTCACAACTCTTTAGTTAATAATTTATAATTTTTATTCTAAGTCTTGCATTTCTTAACACATTGTCTTAGTATTTATTTTCTAACGCATTTAAACTTAAAAAATGTAAAATAAATACTTAATATCTGATTTACACTTACTCATGTATCTTTCTTCCTCATTCTCTATCTAAAGTTATTCCTCCATTTATCTAAGTTTTTATCTAATATATTCAAAAATATACAGTATATTGCACATTTTAACGAACATGCATATTGAGACAATACAATTTAATAATTAATAAGAAGTATATTTGTGATAATGAGAGAAAAGAAAACGCCTAAAAATTTTTATACATTATCTTTTTATCCAATAATTTTTTAAATGAGGATATTTACCAGTACGGGCACTCTTTATTTTTTTGTGTATACAAAGTTTTATAAGGTGTAATGATAATGTTATGCCTTTAAATATTTGTACAATAATTTAGCTTAAATAGTTGAGTAAACGTACATTTTAAAAACCCACTTTTCATCAAAATAGACATGTAAATATGTAGGTTAAAAGAATGCGTCGCATTTGTGATGTTACAAAAGATTAAAATCACTGGCATTGGTCGCTTATGTATACTTATTATGTTTAGTATTTCGATTTAACTTTTTCAATTGTTATAGCACTTTCGATTAGCTATAAATAAGACCACTTTTCAAAGAAATAGTCGTAAGTAAAATTTGATTTTTCAAGAGAATATTGGACAAATACTAATTATTATGGAACCTATAATTATTGCTAGGCTAGAATACGGAAGTTGTAACAATAATTATATGTTTGATAATTAAAACAATTTAAGTGTGCATGGCCAGGTTTTCAAATGTAACTTGTAATAGTTAAGACAAAAACTGAGCGTATACTCACGTGTTGTCCAACTGGAAATTTTTTATCAAAATATATACCACTGTTTCAGCTCTTTAACGTAATCAGCGCTTTATTTAAAGAAAGGCATTTCGTCGTTAAATAAACTGAACATCAGAAAGTGTCAGAAAAAGTGGCAGATATTTTCAAGAAGTTAATTCTCCAATCTGTGAATGTGTCGCTACTCTCTTGCAACATAGAGGTAGAGGAAATATAAAGGAGACGAGGACCTAACGGGGCATGTTTTACATTTTACACTCTAGAAAGTGTCATTTATAAAATTGCTACATTTTTTTAACAGGCAATTACTTTAAACAGATCCTATTAACGGAGAAAAAAATTAGTCATAGCTTAATTTATGAAAGAGGAATAACCTTAATTTTCTTTCCATTAGACACCCAACTGTGAAATGTGTTGGAACGCCGATAAATAACTCTTAAGTAGGCGAATTGGAGAGTTCTATAAGAACTATCATGATGTCCACGGCAAATAAAAATTAAATCTTCTTTCTAATTTTGTGAAACTTTTTAATGCAAAATTATTATTTAATGAAGGTTTATATAAAATCTGGAAAAATTGTTTGTTATCAACCTATATTTATAAAAATGGCAATGATGGCAAAGAAATGTCAAAAGTACAGGCGGAGATGTATATATTTCTTAAATACATTATAATTTTTTTTGTACAAAGAGCACAGTACTTACAAATACATATTTGTTCAGCGTTATCTATTTGAAACGTTAATGAATTTATTTTTTCGCAGTGATATCCGTTTTCATAAAAACTTGATTATTTTGAAATATTAAATTATATTCAACTAAAAACTTTCAACGGTAAAAATAATAATGTAAGCATTGATCGCTCAAAACACTCACTAGGAGTATTTATCGAGATCCTCGTTTGAATGTAAATAATACATAAAATAGATTCGAAATCTTTAAATTATGCATTTGTCGAAGCGTGTCATAAACAGGTCTTAGATCTCTATAAAGTTTTAATGGGAAATCGAAAAAATATATAAACTAATAACACTTTTGCGCATTTTTGGAGATGTATATTAAAGATTTCAACTATAGTTAGTGTATGTGAAGAATATTTTAAAAGTTTTATTAATTTTCAATGAATAAATCTTTTCATGTCTTTGCAATATAAATTAGAGTATATAAGAAGTGATTTTTTAAAAAAAAGAAATATCGAATTTGTTCTTTTTTTAAATTCCAAATCTTGAATGATTCATATGAAAATCATAACGTACAATTCTATATATTTATTGTTTATTCGTTTATATATTTATATGTAAATATGCAGATATATGTGAATAAATTAATTTTACTTTTTTATACAGGGTGTTTCACAAAGTACCCCTAACTTTAAAAATCAATAACCCGGAAACGGTGATAGATAGAAACATGAAACCAGTGGTATGTTTATTAGAAAAATCGTAAGAATTTAATACGTAAAGCTCAAAATTTAACTAAAATAGCACAGATGCACTGAGCACAGATGCGCTGAGATGGCACTGAGAGCGTTAAGAATCCTTCTAAAGATAATTCAGAAGCATAGAAAGACTAGTCATCCAAGATTTCGTCATTGAAATCTGACCGCTATTAGCGTATAGTGAAAATAATTCCGAAAGTGGTGTATACCGTGGGGGGAACGTTTGTTTATTGTGTTGGAGTACCACTTATTAAATCAGAGTCCTACTGCCACAAGGAGAAGTTTTCAAACGCGATTTCAAGTCGCAAAAAGCCCAGATAGGAAAACAGACAGGCAACGTGGCCGATGCGAATTATTTTCACTATACTAAAATAGCGGTCAGATTTCAATGCGAAATCTTCGACGGCTAGTCTTTCTATGCTTCTGAACTCTCTTTAGAAGGATTCTTAACGCTCTCAGCGCCATCTATCGGTGCTATTTTTAACTAAATTTTGAGATTTACGTATAAGATTCTTACGATTTTTTTAATAAACATACCACTGGTTTCGTGTCTCTATCTATCACCGTTTCCGGGTTATTGATTTTTAAAGTTAGGGGTCCTTTGTGAAACACCCTGTATAAACAGCGCAATCAGTATTATTTTATAATCAACTATAAATGATATAAACATTACTATATATCCTAAATTAACACACTCTATTCAGGTAATAATACAAATATGTCTCATTGAGGCAGTCCATTCAGAGTAAATTAATGAGAGGGATGTCAGCATTTGAATATGAGGAATGGAATTTAATACGCTTTAATAAATAACTCTTCCTGTTTTCTGGGCGTGTTACAAAGTTATAAAATGAAGTGATTACGTAAGCTTCATACAATTAAATATTAATATTGTATTGTAATTTGAGGTGCAGAAAATGAAAACTTCCGAAATAAACTGAAAGTATTACGTGCAAAGAAATATATATATACATCTGCATATCAAGCACGTTAAAAATTTCCATTTTAGTCCCTTTTCACTGCTTTTTAGCCAGTTTTTAGCACTTTTTTTAGGATTTGAGATTTAACGTTACATTAAAATGTGCTATATAAGGGGGTAGGGTTTTAAAGAACTTTTTTTGAGGGTGAGGGCTAGAAACAAATTGGCTAGATTTCGACTCGAAAGGGCTAAATTGGCAAGATTGGTTGTACCAATGAAATACAAATTGCTGTGACCGCATCAATTGTTACAGGAAAATGAAACGTGGCCCACATATGTTGTATAAATTGTTTTGGACTTTATGAGCTAATTCTGTGTTTTTTATAAATGAATCCCAGTTTTTATTGCAACGTCAATATGCACAATACTCGGATATGGACGAAGTCGATTTTCTGTGATTTCCATACTGAATCACTGAATTCTCCGGATGTGAAACCACCTCTTCTAATGTCCGTCATTTTGAAGAGGTTTGCACAGTATATTTCTAGCAAATTTTTGCAATCACCATTGAACAATATTTTACTTTTTTCCACGAATATTTCGGATCCGCATTGGAGGAAAGAAATACGTTGTTACAGTAAATTTGATGCAGTATGGTTTCCAACCCGCTTTCCCAGTTCTGTAAATAAATTCTTTTTCCATACTTTATGTGAGGAACAACTGACAAGTCGAAGGTGTAACATCAAGTGGCTTTCGCGACCGCTATACAAGACTCCCGAACATTTTTGACAATGAGGTTAATCAAAATAATGCGTAGAATAGTCCTATTATTATACAAAGTCAAAGTCAAACCGGTCGAGCAGGCCTACCTTTGGGCTTAAGCTTAACTATCCTCGCCCAGAATGTTTGTTTACTATGCGGCAAAGCCTTACAAGATAATTATTAGAGTTTAGACAAGGCAATAAATACAACACCATACTAATAGCTCACTTATTGAACGATAAACAATTAATAAATACGATAAAGACAAATTTAATAATCATAGAATAAACACAAATCAAATACCACCATGAGATTAGAGAAGTAGTACTGAAACACAAATTCCAAATATTCAAATTTTGATGATATAATAGCTGAGATTTTTAGGAGGAGTAAATTTTAATAATTTACTAATTATACTGAGCAATACTAAATAATAGTTTGTGATACTAAGCAATAATTATATTATGTAATACTGAAATACAAAATTCTAAAAGTACAAAATTCCGAAAATACAATTTACCAATTATACTGAGCAGTACTAAATAATACTATAATACTGTATAAGACAACGATAATACTACCATGTAATAACACTGTAAGTTGATAATAATATTGGATAGATGTAAGTAGTAAATGAACAATAATGAATGAATAATAATGCTTGAGTAAACAAACATAAAATATAAGCAAATTAAAATGTACAAGAAAAGTCAATCCAGCTGTGACCATACTTAATGCTTAAAAGACGTTTAATATTAATACGTGAACAAAGTTAAAACAAATTGGAGAAGATGCTAACTTAATATAAGAATTAAAGAAAATTACCTATGCTTTTGAAGGGCTCAGCTAGAAAGATATGTAATTACAGAATAACAAAAGGAAATATTTAAATGTAAACAAAATAGTTTTAATACAAAATATATTTAAAGGAAATTAAACTGATATAATAATAAACTATCAAATTGTATAAGTACTTTTACACCTGCTACTGATTTTAAATTTCAATTTAGTCCTACTAAATATTTCTGAATTCCTTATTCTTACAAATTTTATAGTCGGTTTAAGTTACAACCGACTTTAGTAAATTTTAGTAACTTATTGTTGAAGAATAACTCCTCACCCTGAAGATTTCATATTGATATACTTCACAATTATTGCTGGATGCTGCATGAATGGTTGAAATTGGTGTAAAGTCTTGTTCATGTGAATAGGAATTGTTCTATCTTACACAATTTGTTCATTTATGGCAACCAGAATTGCGTTGAAGTTGACATTGCTTGGAGTCATGGGAATATGCACAGTATGCACATCTTATAGGATTACTTTCAGAGCATTTATTTGCTACATGACCGTGGCGCTGGCATCGGAAGCACCTCTGTAAGTTATTATCTCTTTACAATGCAAAATTTCAAATCATAATTAATTCTGCCTAATTTAAGTAAAATATTTGCAGAAGAAATGTCTGTTTCAATTATCTGGTTGTAATATTTGCCCTTGTTGATTTTCTTAGATAAATTAAGTTCTATATTATCTTTTAAGTGCTTTTTAAGGATGGATTTAATAACTTCTTTTGTTATCGATTGTAGAATTTTAAAGATTATTAATTTCCTTTGTTGAATTTTTAGTATGAATTTTCCTTTTATCTCTGAGTTAAGTAATTTTATTTTGAGGTTATTAAAACCCCCAATGGTGTTTAATTGAAGTTGCAATTTTCCATCGTCAGTTACCTGTGCAATATTTTTGTTCTTCCAATTCCAATGATTTCAATTTTTTTATTGCTTCTTCCATTGGGAGAATTGTTTCTTTTTTTAGAAAGAAATTACAAAAAGTTTTTGGAGTAATTTTATTATCATTTTGTCTTAGATCCTTTATTTCTTGCTCAAATTATCTAATTTTTCATTCATTTTGTCAAATTTGTCCCAGATACCATTTTCTGCTGACTGTTGTGTTTACAAAGCATTAATAACTATTTTTTGATGAATTTTTCTCTTCCAATTGCTTTGTCCTATTATTATACAATTACTAAACTCGAATATTCACTTCAGCAAATCGTTTTTTTTAATCTTTGCACATATGCTGCAATTGGTTAACACAGGTGCTGTTGTGCTCCTTAATTGTTTCCTGTCATATAGTGGAAATCATCTTTAATTCTTTTTGCTTGAATAAATCTGTGGAATGCAGAGCTGCCTTGCTATTTACTTCATTGGAAATCTAACTATTCCACAGTTTTTGCGCCAACACCTTCTATCATTGACTTTTGAAATTACAATATTTTTGTTATTAAAAAATCTCATATCCCTCGGGTAAACAGCAGAATTGTTTATCCTTATTCATTACTTTTTAACTTTTTAAGGCTTCGAAGAACTTTTGAGGCACCTGGTATAATAAATATTTAACAGTAAAATAAATGTAAGTGATTTTTCTTATCTTTGAAATTAGATTATTATAAAACTAGCTCAAAAAAGTATTTAAAATACAGATAATTGATTTTTTTCTCTTTCACTGTAAAAGTTGTTTTATTTGTTATTTAAACACGGAGATGTCCATAAAAAAAAGAATCTGGGAGATTTCTGGATAGTTAAGATTTAAAGTGTCACCTGACTAGTTTTAAAGATTAACACCACTTTGACGCTCTGAAATTTTAAGATTTCTCAGGAATTTATTTGAAACAAATGCAAAGCGTTTATAAAATTCTAATTACAGTAATTAATTTACATATAATAAAGCATTAAAATGTATCTATCTAGTTGATATATTAAAAAATGGCGTCTTAATTGTAATGGGTAAGGAAGCTTTGAAAAAACGGATTCAAGCTGTGGACACAAAAATACATCGTAGACTTACCATGGAAAAAATTAGATTTTTAGTTTAAAAGTTTGTGAAATATGTAGTTGTTTTACGCAATATGTATTTCTACTTGAACGGTATCAATTGAAATTAAAGTGTAAATTTTAGACAAAATTTCGTTACTTACATTTGAATAGAAATGCGAGATATCAATTTATCGAAAGGGTCCTAAGTAAAGGACCAAAAACATATTTAAACATTAATTAGTATAACAATCAAGTAAATTGATCGAAAATTGGCGGATCCAAAGTGTCCGCCGATTTTTTAAATGATGGTCTGAAAAAAAATTGTGCTTAAAGTTTTCGTTACTAATTACTGACTGTTGTGCGCTTTACTTCTATCGCTCATAAATTGAACTTTCACTTTCGATATCGATTGAAAACTAGTAAAATACTGTAAAAAATAAATCTTAAAGTTTTTTAGAACGTAATTTAAAGGGAAAAAATGTTAAAATGCGTGCTAATTTTTTTCAAAATTTGCTAATACACCTCATATGATGTAATAGGCTACGAATATATAGCAATAAAGAGAGATCATGTAAGTGTTTTTTAAGCGTCTGTCGTAAGATACTAACGTAATGCCTATGTTTTGTAACGAACATTATTCAAGCCGCAGTAATTATTTTGCATTTGCATACATTGTTTGTTAAACAAAGATTAGATGGACTAGGCTGGAGCTATACAAAACCAAACAGAATATGAAAACAATTCAGATACAATAAATTGAATAATTTGGTCAATCTTTAAGTACATCGATTTAATTTAATTGTTTTAATAATCTGTATTAATCATATGATTACAGTAACAAGCACCATACCTGACTTACCTGAATTATGATGCTTCAAAAATAAAGTAAATATTAACTAGTCGGATGTGCCAATCCCAAAACTTTCTTCTATCTCACACAGGTTTCGCATACACTAAAGAATCAACACCCATTTATGTCAAGGTCTAACTGAATCTAAAATTTTATTAAATTCCGTGCATTAATTCTTGAGATATGACTATTGCTAAAATCGTGCAGAATCGTGCTAAAATCGTGCTAAAATCTCCCAAACATCTATTGGGAGATTTAGACCAAAACTTAATCAACAAGAACTTATGTCAACGTCTAACTGAATCTGAAGTTTGATGAAAATCCGTACATTAGTTCTTGATATATAGTGAGAGCGATAATAATGAAAAAGTAGCATAGCAGCGCCATCTGTTGGGTTATTTACACCAAAACGTAAACAGCATCTATATATGTTAAGGTTTAACAGAATCTGAAGTTTGATGAAATTACGTGCATTAGTTCTTAAGATATAGCTATCGCAAAAATCAGAAAAAAGTGGTATAGTAGCGCCACCTGTTGGGGTATCTACACCAAAACGTAATCAATGTATATTTATGTCAAGGTATAACTGACTCTGAAGTTTGATGAAATTCCGATCATTAGTTCTTGAGATATAGCTATAGCAAAAATCAGGAAAAAATTCATATAGCAGCGCCACCTGTTGAAATATCTACACCAAAACGTAATCAATATATATTTATGTCAAGGTGTAACTGAATCTGAAATTTGATGAAAGTAAGTGCAATAATTCTTGAGATAGAGCTATTGCGGGCATTGTTAAAAATGCCGCATAACAGCGCCACCTATTGGGCGATTTTCACCAAAAACGAATCAGCTCAAATTTATATCAGGGACTAACTGAATATAAAGTTTTATTAAATTTCGTGCATTAGTTTTTGAGATAGAGTGCCCACAAAATTTTTGTTAGATACAGACAGATAGACAGACTGACAGACTCACAGACAGACATTTTCTAAAAATAGTCAAATCGTGTTCAGGACCTTCTAAAACGTATAAATCCGTTGAAAACCGAAAGTCGAAAATTTTCATGCACCCAATACTTTCTTCTTGTAAAGATAGAAGAAATTAAAAATATAGATCATTTGTGTATGCGAAAACGAGCAGTGTGAGACAACTGCAATGTTAAATCATATTAAACTTTCATTGTTTACGACATGAAAAGAAATTAAAAAAAAATTCTGAAAATCTTTAATTATTCGTGCTTCTTGAATTTGTATAGGAAAAAAAATTCTTTAACTTTTATGAATATCCATACACTTATACGTATGAAAATAGATTTAATAATAATGTACATATTTCTCCGTCCTTTGAAGCAACATTTCTTTTTTTTCGGTCTGCGATAAGTTAGCGATATTTTCAAGATGAATATTTCTTCTGGACTTGTTTCCGGCAGAGCGGTAGATAACCTAGCCAAACATTTGTATTTGTGACACATACCTATTTAGATTTGCATTTACATGGTCATGTATTATTCATATTTATTTAATATTATGAATAATACGTTTCTTGGAAAATGTAATGAAATACTGTAATACATATATTTCTTCTTCTAAAGTGCATCGAATCCAATTTAATGGCTGTAATATGCAAGATGATCACACTACCGAGTAACATATCTTACCTGACTTACCTGAATTATAATGCTTCAAAAAATAGTACAATTATTAAAAATATTGCTCATTTGTGTATGCGAAAACAAGACGAATTCAGTGTGAGACTGCTTCAACTTGAAACCATAAATTTCATTATTTAGGCTATGAAAAGAAATCGAAAAAAATCTCTGCAAAACTTTTTTTATTAGTGCCTCTTGAATGTGTATCCGAAATATATATATATATTTTTTAACTTTTACGAATGCACATACGCTTAAATGTATGAAAATAGATTTAATAATAATGTAAATATTTCTCTTTTCTTTGAACTAATTTTTTTTTTTTCAGATTGCGATAAGTTAATGATATTTCCAAAATAATGGATTTGTTCTGGATTTGTTTCCGGTAGAGCGGTAGATAATCTTGCCAAAAATTTGTATTTGTGACACATACCAATTCAGATGTGCACTTACATGGTCATGCATTATTCATATTTATTTAATAGTATGGATAATCGTTTCTTGGAAATATAATGGAATACACTAATAGATATTTTATCCTTCTACATTTTAAATAGGAGTCACATAACAGATGTTCTTTTGCAAGAAAAAATGCACAATTTATGTTCCCTATATTCTTTTCAATTTCCATGTCTTTCATATTTGGTACAAAGCATGGATATTAGCTCAAATTTGACATATAGAAAAAGTCCCATTCAAAAGTCTCATTGAAGTGTTCAAAAGCAATAGACACTTCGGTGTGTTTAGACAACTATTGAACCGAATATCTAAAATCTATAAATCAAAAACAAACAACAACATATGTAGTATTCAAGTCTGCAAATATTTAGCTAAGTTCATTTTAATGAAAAATATATATCGAAGTTTGTAAAATGTGTCAGGACTAAGAGTACGCTTCTAATTTCTCAGTTTATCTTCTTTAATAAGAAAAGGGAATGAATACAAAAAAGAGAAAATTGCATAAAGCCAGATACTTTATTAGTTCTTTACAAAAATATATCGTATTTGCTCTGTAGGAAATATGATATTTGTTCAGCTGACTGCAGTTTTTCTTTTGGTAAAAAGTTTCTTGCCTTGTAAGAAGAAATATGAATAAATAAAATTCTCTAAAGTAAATATTTTTTATGTATGACTATCATAGTAACATAAGTAATTTTCTTTACAAGGTGTCCCAAAAACATTGATCTTCGCTTTTATTCCTTAAATATTGATAATAGACATATATTATAAATTACAAAGTTACGTAAAAAAAGGTACAGAATTTTATGAAATCGATTAAAATTTTCAGGGAATTAAATTTGAAAAAATACAAAACTTAAATTTTTATACGACCCTGTACAAAGCTTCTCACAACGAATAAAAGTGCCCCATACACTAATAAGGTAATATACAAAGTTTCAGCATCTTATCAATGAAAATTCGCAGAGATATGTTTAAACAAAGTTGGTGGGGGATTAATGATAAATTAAATTGTAAATCTTTACAGCTAGAGTGCAGATGACGAGACGCAAAAATGCATCATAAGCAAATAAAATATGGCTCTTATTTTTAGTTTTATTTACAAATTTACAAACCTATGCTTCCTGAAAAAAACTTAAAATTTTACATTATGGATTACAGGATAAAACTTGGAAATGGCAGAGTCTATGAACATTAAAACAGCTTAGAAATGTTTCACAGAAATGTAAACATACTGTAAACATTTTGAACAAGTTTGTAATCTTTACGTAAAATTATTATTTCTACACAGTTTAGATACTTTTGTACTAATAAATAGCCCAATTATTATTTATTTATGCAATAATTGTTTTCTTCTTCACATAAAATGTTAGACCATCATTAGTTTCAACTTTTTCTGAATGTAACAGCTCTGATAGATCCCTGAAATTGTTATATAGAGTAATACGGGTATAAATGCAAAGAAACAGCGAATTATGGTGTTGCATATATTGAGTTGAATCAGGAGATCTAACCCGAAGTCCCCTTGTTACAAAATATACTACTCGGTGCACAGATCATAGAGGAAAACATTTTTTAAAAGGAAACTCTAATAGATTTCTTTATATTTAATGCATTTTTTATTTGTTCGCTAACAATATCAAAAAGTAGTTTTATATGAGAAATACGAATTATTCAAATAAAGTATTAATATTTATTAACGGCGATACTTTCATATTTGCCTAATGCTAAAAGTTAATAGCTAATGAAGTCGCTAAAGGTTTCACTATTCACAGAAGCCTCTTTAATTCTGATTATTTCATTTTTAAGCGCATAGTTCGACATATCTGTTTAATTTGTGTTTAACTATTTTTTTATTCATTTACTTAATTATTGATGAAATTTTAATTACATTGTAGAACATTAGCCAAAAACAACTGCTGAACTACTTATATTGTTTTAAGTGCAAACTATTAATCTTCTGCAATAGGGATGCACGCTATAGAGAGAGATTTTTAAAAAGTAATGCTTAAAATTATTTTAAAACCCACAAAAAATCAATAAATTGAGATACCTCTTTCAAACAAATGGAAGTGCATTTATGGATGCAAACAAATATGGAAGTGCATTTTTATCCTTTTCGACCGTTTAAAGAATAAAATTGCTTAGAAGTTAATGAATTTGCGAAAAATTTGGAATGGATTGGAGTACATAGTTCCAACCATCGGTATACCGTCAACGTTACTCACAGAAATGGTTTTGGTTTATAATATGGAATTAAAGAGATTAAAAGGAAATGTAAATTTCGTAAATAAAGTTGAAGCGACTGTTTTACATGCTTTCAAATTATCAATTTCAATTAGTTTTCTCCTCTTAAATAATTATTAATTATTTTTATTATTCTGATTTGCTTGTTAATTATTATTATAAAAAAATAAATACCGTTTTCTGTAAGTTCTTCGATATACATATAAAGAGCATTAACAGAGATTTCTTAATTTTCTCTTTCAACTCCAACTAAGACGACATTGTGTATTGCATGCACATAGTGCATTAACATCGACCCCCCCCCCCGTCCTTTAAATGAGCAGTTTCATTCTATCACCGTATACAAAGTTAATGCGTCTTATGGCTCATTTTGTGCACAATTTAACAGTTCGTTAACTAGTATGTGGGTGAGGCATCTCATAAGATACTCTTTAATTTAAAAAAATGTGCTGTATTTTATAAATTTATTTATGATTTCACATCACTATTTAGTGTTTACAGCCAAAATGTAATTTGACAATATCTGGATGGGGGTCCCTATCTATATTGTTTTTTAAAATCCTTCTTATTGTTTTGTCGTATCGTAAATGATCGTAATATGTGTCTGGCGAATCATGTCCGCTTTCTGACTTTGTGCAATTAAAATTTGAAACAACCAACTATTTTGTGCACATGGTTATATTCCAGAATTCTTTCTCACTAGACCATTTTGCTGTGGAGTAATCCAGTGGGTCAGTTTCCCCTTTAGTTTTCCAGATAGGAAGTTGTTTGTTGAAGTGCATCTATGCCAAGTCTAATGTAGTATTTAATGGGAGAAAAGATATACATGGAACGAGAAAATTTAGTTATTAAAATTAATTGAGTACGTGTCTTGTTTTTACGAAGTTTTTATTTGCTTTCCTTTATTAAATAAAATGACTGATTAAAGTATGTTTATTTACTTCTCTTAAAGAAAACCGGAAGGTTGATAAGTCTGGTATTAGTGCTCTACTTAAGTTTTGATACACCGTATGCAATCTTAAATTTATTATTTACTTTTTGTGTTTAAAAGATCTAAGATCCTTAACTTAAATATTCAAAAAAATTAAATTTAGAAGACAATTCTCTTTAATATATTTTATTGTTTGTATATATGTTGACTGTCAATAAGATAACTTTATCGAATAAGCTGTTTAGCCGTATATTCTAACAGAATATTGTCTTTATCAGAAAATATTATACGCATACTTTACAAAGGAAACAACGCATTAAAATTTGATAACTTTGTCGTTATAGTTTGTCACAGTTATTTATTATTAAGTAAGGATATCGAGTTTATATTTATACGTACTTTCGTATAAAATTTCGTATAGAATGATTTATAACTCTGCAAAACATGTTTCTTTTATAAAAAAACAATGTATCACCAACCAAGAAAAATAGTAAGTAAAATTTATGTGATTTTCGATATGCTACACTAATAAACTGATAAGAGACTTTAAAATTTTTGTTTTTACTTCTATTTTAAAGGATGGCAAAACATATAAGGTGTACATGAATGAGAAAAGATTAACTGTATAATTTGAAAGATAATATTTTTCAAATTATTATAAATTAAAACTAGTATATGTAACTTTTGGCATTTAGTAAAAATAAAAGCGAATTTAAGAAATGATCATAAAATCTAAGTCCTCAACAGTAATTCATTGAGGTGTCCATTCTAGTAATAATATTTTCTGTTATAATATAGAATAAAAATTGTTAAGGTTACTTAAATAGTAAGGCACCGAAAAAAAAATTTCAAAATGATTTCAGTTTTAGCTGTTACACTGTGTTGTTATACTTTATTAGAATTTTATCGCATAATTTTCACATGGTCACACAAATTCATGCTTTTTGCAAGATATATAGGTTATACTGTTTAAAAATGTATTTTTGTAAGTTGAAATGTGACTCAGGTAAATTGAGAAGTATTTTCAAAACAGTCAGTTGGATATTTTGAGCGAAAGTATAAAGTAGTAAATGAAAAATATTTTTGTAAAACACAAAATTAGGCTTATAAGTTTGGTAAAATTGCGGAACAAGCGCAAGAATTTTAGCTCTAAGAAACGCAAGAAAGAAAAGGAATATGAAGTTTTAATTCGTATAACGTTCTTTATATCTGAGCGTGGCTAATGCCAGCATAAGGACTTATCTATATACAAATTTAACCTAACTTTTAAAAAGTTTCATAGCAACACCATACTTTTTTGCATATTTATAATTTTCATGCACCAAAACGTGAAGATACATATTCACGTTAATTTTGAACGTGAAGTTAGTTAGATAAAATTTACTGCAGACAAGAAATAATCAATTCTAATATGAAATATTCGTTCCTTAGACATAACGGGAACAATAATTTATGTATTTCATTACTTTTTGTTTTATGTGATGCTTTGTAAAAGCTATTACATAAAGCTCATGGTTATGTTGGATAAATGTATTTTTAAAATAATAACTTTAATTAATAAAGCGGTGAATTAAAATTCATGTATAGAAAAATAATGTTTGCGTTCCTTCAAAATTCGTACGGTCAAAATCTCCCTAAAATAAATTTTCGTTCATTTCTGATAATTATTTGTCCTATTTATTGTAAATATGCAAACACGATAACTTTAAGGGGTCATACTTTAGATTTGAATTCAAAATCTGTTTTTCTCACATTTCATATGAGGACGTGAGTTTCAAAACTCGCCTTATCCAAAATTTAAAAAATTGTATTTCCTGTATCAGTTTATTCTACTGGTAGATCTGCACCAAAAAAACATTTTGATCCGCAAAAATACTAGTTTTAGCATGCATTTCTAGCATTATTAAATCCTGGTTTACAATGAAAACCAATGGAAGCAGTTAGAGGTTTTTCGCGATTTCCCAAAATTTGATTTTCCGGATAAGACGAGTTTTGAAACTCACGTCTACATATATACTACATATAAGTCGTCGACAACCTATTTAAATATGTTTGGATGACTTATGTTTACCACTTTTAATGGCACTATCAATTAAACCTGAAAATGTGTTTCTGAACATTAAACCTATCCACAGACACATTTTAACTAATGCTTAGTGTATTTTTAAAGATATCAATGCAAATTTGTATTTTGAATAATTGCGAGATGACAAATAAAAATAAATATAGGTGGTAGCATCTCGAATTTCAACGTCCGTATTAAAGTAAATATGTATAGAATTAAAAGTTGTCACTATCTTTCAGATTTTTTTTTCTTTTTCTTTTCTCAAGTACTCTACGTATATTAAGAAGGAAAAAAAATAAACATTAGATAAACAAAGAACTTGGCAAAATTTTAAACTCCGTTTTAGACATTGAACTTTAAAGTGAATTAAGTTTTGTTATAGCTAACGATACTTAATTAGTGTACTAAGTCACTGCATAAAGAAGTATGCAACCTATTTTGACATATAAATAATCTGTAACACTACGGAATGTATCTCAAGTAAACGAAAGTATACAGGGTGTTGCACTACCAGACCGACAAACCTGCAGGCGGTGTAGGGGGCAGAGAGTGGAGTCGGAATCACATAGCAATGCAGGGTCGAAAATGCCGTAGTTGCGAGCTATGGTTCGAATAAGAAGAGAAAAAGAACAGAAACATAAACACATTAATGGGACAGAAAATACTTTATTGAAAGTTTGAACTACAGAAGGTGTTCGAAATTATGACCAGAAGTCGTCAGGTATGTTTGACAGCGGCGCCGCAAGGAGCCCCTTAAGTTCTGGAAGATTCCTGGCGTGTTACGTATCCTTTCGGCAGTTACAGATATTCAAGCGGCCTTCCGTTCAGCGCCATTTACCACAAAACTGCAAGCGCCGCTATCAAGCCTGCCTGATGATTTCTGGTCGTAATACATTCTCCAGTACAAACTTTCAATAAAATGTTTTCTGTCCCATAGCTGAACCGTAGCTCGCAACTACGGCATTTTCGACCCTGCATTACTATGTGATTCCAAGTTGTCTCTGTGCCCTCTACACCTCCTGCAAGTTTGTCTGTCTGGTAGTGAAACACCCTGTATATCCAAAACATAAAATTTGAAAAAAAAAAAACTTTTGAATTTCTATAAATTCTGTGAAAATATGAGATTATAAACGTGTAATCAATAAATATAAACGTGTCAAGAAGGAATAACACAATTATAGAGATGTTTAAAAATATTGTTTGGAAGTTTGGAATTTCTAGATTATCAAACCAATTAAAATAAAAATTTAAAAAATCATTTTTAGCACAAGACAGTGTCATCTTGATTTAACTAAATTTTGTTATTATATCAAATACAGCAAAATCTATAAATGACAACAATGTGAAAGTAGTAGAATCAATCTGCTGGTTTCACATTGAAAAGTTTCTGACCGATTCGATCGATTATCAGAGAAAAATTACGACTACTGAACTCTGATTGATAAAAGAGATCAAATTTATCATGAAATTTGTTTTTAACTAAAATATGGATATCTAGAATTTTATAAAATATTATTAAATACGTAATTATAAATAATCGAAAATTCAAAAAAATAAAAACATGTTTTCTGCCCCCCCCCCCCCTCTTCCCGTGATTGCCTTTTAAATTTCCTTTTTTCAAAACAATTTAACATATACTATAATAAATTTTTAAATAGAATTAGTAATTATTATTCTAATTATTTTGTAATTTTCCCTAACCATTTACAATAACCTGTTCATTTTTTGCCATCAAAAAATGCTTTATTTTGTATATCCTATAACTATATGATAATATTTATTTTATGCGTTATATAAATTTATATAAAGTATATTCACCAATCTTTAAAAACAGTTTGTATATACACAATGTATTTTTTAATAATTTCAAATACATAATTCATACATATTAATACAAACATAAATATTTGTCTGACTGAGATATCCTTTGCAATAAATTATTTAAATATATCGATATCATTTTCATTCAGCAGTTTGAATACTCATTCTTTCCGTTCAATTAATCATGTTGATAAATGATTCTGTAATGAGAGTAAGTAATTCAGATGAAATGAAACCTCGTACGAATCACATTTTCAATTAAAAGATCGTTTAGGACATTTGTTTAGTGTCTCTCGAAATAATTTTCGCATAATTTTCGGCAATGTCTAGACGTGTTTCAATAAAAGATTTGAAAGAACAAAACAGGAACTTTGCTATTCACACAATAATAATAGATTAAGTAATGATATAATTCATTTATGCATTTATTATATTTTACTGGAGTATGAAAACATATTACATAAAATAATTAACTCAAATTTCTTCATATACAGGGTGCGTCTGAAAAATGTATACACACTTTGAATGATTATAAATCCAGTTTTTATTCACATATAATTAATATTTAAATTAAAAAATAATCTACATAAAATGTATAACTTTTCCTCCTACAGCAGATCTTCAAAATTATTACCATTCTGGTCAGTTCGCTGCTTATAACGGTGGGGTATTTTCCCACAAACTTCAACAAACTTTTCATTTGTTGTTGGGCGCATTCTTGCTCAATTGTGTTTCTGGAACGTTCTCTATGAATATCCATTTGTTTCAAACTTATACTTTATCCGATGTATTGTAAGTCGCATATCTGCCTGAAACTCTCTGCGATATTGTCTCTGTCCTTCTGCTACAGTTTCATAATTACTACAGTATTTTTAAATAAAATTTCTTTTTTAAAAAGTTAAACTCGGTCCACTCTTTATTTTCAATTAATTACACTTAGAAAAGAAAGAAAATTAGAAAGTTATGACTCTTAAATAGTGTATGTGTACATTTCTCTGACGCAACCTGTATATTAATATCAATTTTGATATTTGTGTGACTGAGATATTCTCTGTAATAAATAATTTAAAAATGAATATTCATTCTTTCCGTTTGATTAACTATGTTGATAAATGATTCTGTAATGAGAGAAAGTATTTCAGCAAAAACGGAACCTCATTCGCATCCAATTTTCAAATGAAAGATCGTTTAGAGAAATATTCTAATGTCTCTCGAAATAATAATTCATAATTTCCGATAATACTGAAATGTCGACGAGTTTCGACAAAATTGTTAATTACATAATACACGAAATTTTATATTCAATTTGCATTCCTTTAGTGCATCAATTATATTTTCTGAATTAAATTTTAAGCAATATAATATTTTTCCTGATTTTGTGAAATATAATACATAAACGAATTGTTTAATTACATAATCTATTAATGTTTTCGCTAAAATTATATTAAAATATTAAATATTACATGAGTCTAAATTATTTTATTAAACCATATTTTATTTAGTCGCTTTGAAAAACATCATGATAGTCACTTAACACTTAAACTTTACAAAATAGTATTTATAGTTAATGTTAATATAAGCATATAATGTTAATATTAAGTATATTAATTATGAAACTGAAACAGATTTATTGATATTAAATGTCTATATCTATGCTCGTCTGCACTAATTAGTCTCTGCAATAAATTATTTAAGTATATCGATTGCATATTAGTTTCTCAATTTCAAAACTCATTCTTTCCATTCAATTAATCATAATGATAAATAAATATGTAATGAAAGTAAGAATTTCAGCTGAAATGAAACCTCGTTGGAATCATACTTTCAATTAAAAGACCAGTTATGGTTATTATAATGCCTAGGAAAATAATGAATAATTATCGGTAATATGAAACGACGAGTTTCGTTAAAAGTTTTGAATTGATAAGACACGAAATTTGATATTCAATATGCAGTTCTCTAACGTAGAAATTAAATTTTATGAAATCCTGTTTTATGTAATTAAAAAACTTTTTAAATTTAATGAAATACTATAAGGTAAAGCTAGGATAGTCTGCGCACAATTCAAAAGAATAGCAATAAAAAATCTAAATATTAATTTTTTGTTAAACTATTCATGAATAATTTTTACTTCATTTGTTTTTTATGCATTTTCATTGCTATTTTGTTGTTGTGTTGCAATTTAATAGAACAGTTGTAATAAAACCAAGAAAGTTATTTTGCGCAATCTGTCCTTACAGGGTTGGTGGGATTGCGCACATGGGTAGGAGAGATTGTTACTATTAATAACTACAATTAAATTGTTAACAATAGTAATTACACTTAAATGGCATTGCTGTAAGGTTTTTGTGAACAAATATTATTGTATTAGGAGTGAATATTTCAACCTAATGATTAAATAATCAGAAAAAAAAAATATTTTAAAAAACGATTAAAATATTTCAATTAAAGGAAAAAAAATTAAGAATCAGAAAAAGCAAGTCCAGATAAGATTACAAAACAAAATTATGTTACTTAATAACACATTTAACTTAAAATTAGTCCATTTTCATTTTTTATTTTTTTATGCAAATTTACCAATAAGCTGCGTAATCTCTCCTAGCATTGAAACTAATGGGAACACAGCGTCATCTCTCCTAAGTAGCAGATGCGCAAACTCTCCAACTTCAGTAGGAGAGATTGCGCGGCCTTTTATTTAAACATGACCTCTTCTAAAACGAACCGTTCATGTTCACATTGTTAGTCTAGATTAGTAGCTTATGAGAAATCGTTTAAGTTTAAAATATTTTGTACTATTGACACTGTATAGAAATTCTGATGAATAGCTATGAAAATTCAAGCACTTACTTTGAGCAATCAAAACAAAATAGCAATACTTTATCTTAAACGCTCAAAGCAATCAACGTGCACTTTCAAGTAGACACTCCACTATTGTTGTTGTACAACTACCTGGAATCGATGTGCGCTCACTCTACTCCTTCCTCCTGAACCTCTAAGTGCGCAATCTCTCCGACCGCGCCATCTCTCCTGGCTTTACCTTAAACATAAGTTTATAAATTGTGCACTTACTTAATTTCTTAATAAGAGAACCTCTCTTCATATATATGTTTATAAATATCGATATTTGCTTGACCAAAATAACCTCTGAGATAAATTATTCAAATATATCTATATCATGAGAGTTTATATGTTTAAAATCACGTTATTAATCATGTTGACAGATGAATCTGAATGAATCTGTAATAAGAGTAATTATTTCATCTTAAACGCAAACTCATTCGAATCATATTCTCAATTAAAAGATTGTTTAGGTCAATTGTTTAATGTCTGGGATATATTGGTAATATTAAAATGTCCACGAGTTTCCCTAAAACTAGCTGAGCGTCTGAGAGTTTTCCTACATTTTCATATAAATACTCTTAAAACTAATATTAACTTAAATTTTCTTTCTCTGTTTGTTTCTAAAATACACTTCACATCTCTTTATTTTGCATACATCTTAAAATACAATTTTGTTAAAAATATTTTTGCCTACAGCCTATTTAATTTGAATTTGAGAACCAGAAAAATACGAACAAATCGCTTAGAGGGCTAAAAGATTTGAATTAATAAGGCACGAAATTTGATATTTAGTATAAAGTTGTTTAGGGCAGAAATTAAATATATCCATATTTTACGGAATACTATAAAAATAAATTAATAAATTAAGCCATCATTTAATCTCTTAATACTTTTTTTTTAAATTTCTAAATTATTAAAAAGGGTATGTGTCTCTTTTACATCATAAAATATTTTTTGTTCAATGTCTACACATCAAAATGATTCATTTTTAGTCAAATATTATTGTGAATCTGCAATAAATACCAATATTTACGAAACAGAGATAACAAAGATACACATACGGATAGACTGTAAAGAATTGTAAAATGAGACATCGCTCTTCATATATATATTTATAAATTTCGATTTTTACCTGAGGACGATAACATCTGAGGTAAATTATTTATATAAATCCCCCCCCCCTATTATTTATATGCCCCCCCCCGGGACATCCCCTGAATTCAACACTGGTGCCGTAAGTCCCGAAAGGTTTAAATAATGCGAATCTACAATAAATATCAATCTTTCCGAAACAGAGATACATGTAGGAATAGACTGTAAATAATTGTAATGTTAAAGCGCCTGTTTTCATATATATATTTATAAATTTGGATGTTTGCCTGACCAAGACAACTCCTGAAGTAAATTATTTAAATATATCTGTATCATGCTAATTTATCTCTTTGAAAACACATTTCTTCCGTTCAATTAATCATGTTGATAAATGATTCTGTAATAAGAGTAAGTATTTCAGCTGCAACGAAACCTCATTCAAATCATAGTTTCAAGTAAGATACCGCGTGGGGCAATTGTTGAGCGCGTGTGAAAATAATAATGCATATTTGTTGGCAGTGTTAAAATGCCAACGTGTTTCGTCATGGCAGGAAATTTGATATTCAATATGCAGCTATTTAGCGCAGAATTTAAATATTCCTATTTCAGGAAATACTGTAAATATAAATTAAAGAATTGTGCAATTACTTAATATTTTAATATTTTCTTTGAAATTTTCTTGAATATTAAAAAGTGTATATGTCTCTTTTATATCACAAAAAATATTTTATTTAGTTTCTACATATCATCGTGGTTACTTTCTTAGTTAAATTATGTGAAAATACAATAATTATCCATCTTTACGAAAAAAATTTGCATATATGGATAGAATGTACAAATTTGTCAATTTAGAACACATCTCTTCATATATATATTCATAAATTTCGATATTTTCCTGACCAAAATAATCTCTGAGGTAAATTATTTAAATATACTTAAATATATTTATATATTACTAATCTATATATCATGTTAATTTAGATTTTTTTTAAATCACATTGCTTCAGTTCAATTAATATGTTGATAAATGTATCTGAAAAATTATTACATATTTCATCTGAAATGAAATCTCATTCGAATCATATTTTCAATTAAATGATCGTTTATGGCATTTGTTTAATGTGTGGGAAAATAATAATGCATAATTATCGGTAATATTAAAATGTCGACGAGTTTCGTTAAAAGTTTTGAATTAATAAGACACGAAATTCGATATTCAATATGCAGTTCTTTAGCGCAAAAATTAAACATATTCATATTTTATGAAAAAATATAAAAATAAAGTAATACATAAATTGTGCAATTACTTAATTTCATAATAATTTCTTCGAAATTTTCTAAAATATTAAAAAGGGTATATGTCTCTTTTATATCATAAATAATATTTTATTTAGCATCTACACATCATCATAGTTATTTTTTTAATTAAATAATGGCAATCCACACTAAATAATAATCTTTACGAAACATATATATACATGTAAATAGACTGTAATTAATTGTAAAATTAGAGCACCTCTCTTCATATATAAATTTATACATTTTTATATTTGTCTGACCAAGATAACCTCTGAAGTAAATTATTTAAACATATCTACTATATCATTCTAATTTAGCTCGCTGAAGTCAGATTTCTTTCATTCAATTAATCATGTTTATAAATGAATCTGTAATAAGTGTAAGTATTTAAGCTGTAACGAAGTCTCGATAAGTGAGATTTTCAATTAACCGTGACCATGTAGAGCAATTGTTTAATGTCTAGGAAAATAATAATGCATATTTGTCAGTAGTATTAAAATGTGGACGAGTTTCGAAAAATGTCTTCAATTGATCAGATACGAAATTTCATATGCGATATGCAATTCTTTAGAGAAGCAATTAATCATATTGGATCGAAATTGAATGTCCCATTTCAATAGTATGCAATGCTGAATTCGCCAATTATGTTTTTTTCTAATCCCTGTATTAAAATTTAATAGAGTTCCACTTATGAAGTTTTTAATATATTAATCAAATTTACTTTATACTAGAATTTTTTCAAAATGTATTAGAAGGAAATTTTTAATTGTAAAGGAATTTGAAGGGCAATTTTCTCTATTTTAACATAATTGGTTCAAATGCAAACTAATTTTTAGGAATAGTTTGTAAAGGAAAACGATTAAATTTCTATGTTTAATTTGGGATGAATTGATTTTATAATTTTATATTCTGTTTACGTAATAAGTACTCTAAATTTGGTCTAAAAATTTAGATCTTCTACTTCACAAGGAAAGTCTTTACTTTTACTTTTTTTCTTTTACTTTTTCTTCTTTTATTCTCGTCCTTTCTTTTTTCTTTATATATTTTTCTTTTTTTCTTTCTTTTTTTTTACTTTAAGAAGCAGCATTCAAATGTAAGATATTTTCATTTGTTATATAATTATATCTTCGCATACAATCATGTAAAAAATATTTTACATTAAGTTGAATTTAAAAGCATGTTACTGCTGGATAGAAGAATTTTGTGTCATATTTTAAATCGTATAAATCTTAATAATCAGCAGTGTTTACTTGAATCAAAATATATCAGTTTAATAAAAAAAATATTCCTTTGTAAATTTAAGCAATTGAAAATAAATAAAAAGCAATCAATATTTTTTTATATCAGAAGACATTTCTGTTTGAAGCATAATTCTATCATAGCTCTATTAAAAACGAATAATTAAAAAGTTAATCCCGAATACTTTAGAAAGCGACATTAAACATTTTACAAAGAGTAATTTTTTTTTTTTTTTTTTTTTTTTTTTTTTTTTACTTTGTAATTTAACGTTTTAGATTTTTCATCAAGGAAAGTAAAATAGGCCAAGCAAAACATGTCAGGTTATTCATGATAATTTTCCTGGAAGTTTAAGGGTATTTAAAAAAATGCTGAAATGATGAGATTTTGTCACGAAGGAATTCGAAAGTCATGAAAATTCAAAGAGTTCTTTAACTTTAATGAATTATGTACAACAGAATTTTTTAGGAAATGGGTTATTCTTCTTGTATAAGGTAATTTAAACTAGTAAAATGTGTAAATTATAAAATAATTAGCTAAATTAGCTAAAATTTTACTAGAAAAGATGTAAATAAATCTGAAATGTGTCTTCGAATAGCATTATACGCAGTGTAAATTAGAAGTTATTTTCAATTTAAATTTTTACATTTTACCGCCGTTTATTCTGAAAACTAAATAATGTTTACTTTGGTGTATTTAAAATTGAATTCTAAGAGACAATAACCCTTTGACTGCTTTCTTATTTTTTATTTTTTTATTTTTTTATTTTTTTACAAAATCCTTTCGGTTAATATGTAATCGTTCAGTATTGATTATTATTACATATTTAAAATCATCATGTATTTTAAATGTGTAGTATTTTTATCATTAGCAATTTTACTGTTTGACTGTATAATTTAAAAAAATTGCTTCAAAAATTGTATATTATATAATTTTTTTCTACAAATGGTCTTACCCGTAGTAATCGCGGGTAATCGTTAATAAGACAAAATACTTCCAATCATTTAGTTCGCCCAGCAATTTTGAAAATTAAATATATATTTCGAGATTAAATGTAAAGTTCTGCGAAATACTTTTAAGTAATATATTTAAAAAATATTTTGCATTGAAAAAATATTTTATTACATATTTGAATATTAGTTTGACTACGTTTCAGATCATTTTTTAACAGAAAAACTATCACTAATGAAAGTAATATTTGAAATCGATATATTGAGTAAAGATTCCCATTTCTGTGAAAGACATTCATGAACATGAAATTTTTTAGTGCTTTCAGGACGAAGTAATTATGAATAAGATAATCATATAAGATAAACAATTTGATCTTATTAGAAGAAATACAATATATTTTATTTTTCCTCAAGAGTTTTCATTTTAATTTTTATTTAGTTATTCAAGTGTGTATTTGGAAAAATACATACAATTTTCTCGACATTATTTAATTTTAAAAATTGAATTTACTAAACGTGACCTACAATCTATAAAATAATAAATTTAGAGTCTTTCTGATGAAAAAGATAGAAAAAAAAATATCTTCAATGAACATTAGCCGATAAAACAATTAGAAAATACGTATTCAATGGCGGAGGCGGGAGAGATTGATAACATTTATTTCTTAATTAATAACAAGAGTCAGGAAATTGACCACTTGCTAATTTTCAATATGGAATCGTCTACAGTCGATATAATTTAAAAAGTTATTTCATTCGACAAGATTATTCAAAGAAAAAGTGTTTCAAGCAGAAAATAGATTCTCGTTAATTCACGTAATGTTGTATTAAACTTCAGATTTCCAACACTGCTATCAAGGGATTTCATGGTAGCTTTTTAGTTAAATTAAAAAAAAAAAACAGCTATCTGAAATTCTTTGCTAAATATTCACTGAATATTGCATATAAAATGAGAAAACCAACAATTTTCTGGAAATAGATAAATAAATACATAAAATTTTTAGTACGGGAAAATGTAAAGGATTTGAAATATTAACAAAATCCAGTAAGTAAGTACAAAGTGTAATAATATTAATTTGAATTTCGCTGTATTTAAAAATTACAAATTATATTGCGTTAAATGAAAACAATAATTTTCAGTAATACATAAAATTCATAATGTAAAATAATTAATTATGATTAATTATTTCAAGTGAATATTAAGTGAATTATTTCAAGAAATTCAAGTTATTTTCATAATTTAAAAGATTTTAGTACATAAATCCTTTTTAAGATATTCTGAAATTCAGTAGAATTTGTTTATAGGTATTTCGTTTTCAGAATGTATGTGCGTTTAAAAAAATATTTGATAAAAAGATAAAAATATATCAAAAAGCTTGTAAAAAACATGTGATTTATTATTAACCATAAATGTAAATATTCTTTCTAAAAGACTAATAGCAACAGCTGAAATATTACAATATTCTTCAATTATTACCTAGCTTCAAATTATTACTGCATAATATTATCTAGCAAGTATTACAAGAGCAGAAGCTAGTCTACAATCCAATGTTATAATTGTAGCTGTAGTTAGTTTAATTTATAGCTTGAAGAAGCAATGCTAACTTTTAAGGAGGAGGCTCTTTTCCATTTTGTTCCATCTATGTAATTATTTCCATATTAAATTACATTTTAAACATAATATAAAGTGTTAAAAACAAATGGTTAATGTTGTCATTTTATATGGGTGTTAATAAAAAGTTTTAATAACTTCTTGTTTGCTAATAATTCAGCGGCAAATGAAATAATAGTTTGTTGTTATAGTCTTAATTTTTATGTTTATTTACAAAAATATGTTAATAATTTTTTTTCAAGTAACCGTCATTTATTTTTAAGTATCTGATATTTTTTTATATAAAATAATAAATAATTAAATTTATCAATCATAAAACTTTCCACACCCTGATTTTAAGAACTGCAATTACATCGCATTAACTCATTTAACTTTACATTTGCATTAACTAAACATCGAGGTCTAAACAGAACCCGACCCATTTATCGAATTTGAATAAATCTGGTCATCTGACAAAATGAAGATATTAAAGACAGTTTATAAGTATATTCTTTTACTCAGTAAACTGTAGACAAAACTTAGCTTGGACACATGTAAGTAAGAAGAGTTAAATTCAACGTGATGTTTCTATGTATGATTTATAGCATCATATTTTATTATGTTGATTGAGTAATTAGTTTTCTTTTTTAAAAAGTGGGTAATTTTTTATACATATTTCGAAGTAATTTGTTTTATAATAGATTAAAGTTATTTGAAAAAAAAATCTGATTTAATACATGCAATATTCTAAAACCGGTATTAGTTGGTACACAACTATGGAAGTTTTAGAAAGCATTTATGTCTTCATTTAAATAATTGAGATATTATTGAAAAGCCTTTGGGGAATTTGATAAAGAGTATATTAAATGCTTAACAGTAAAATAGTATAATAGTATTTTTTTATTCAAAATAATTTTTGTTTATTAATATACATAGAAGTTGAAGTAATTAACATTAAAACAAAATACTTGCATAACTGATTTTCACATTTGTAACAATCAAAATTTGCATTGTTATTCATATCTAAATTTTTCTTATTTATGTATGCTATAATGTATTTCGCTAAAAATTGTAAATTCACAGAAATCGATAAAATATTTTCGATCTGGTATTAGTCCTAGAAAATGCATTAAATGCTTCAATACTTAACGTAATTATTAATTGCATTACTTGCAAATTAATAGGAAGCTGCGCTATATCTTTATTTTTATTTGCTTTGGAATAACTTTTCTTCTGATTTATCCCAGTAGGAAAAATAGTCTACAATGATGTATATATAATATCAGTTTTATCTGTTGTAAAATAAATTGAATATATATATGTCGTAGGCTAATTCAGCAACCCGGCTCTTTTAAAGAACCTAGGAATATTTGCAACATTCGCATTCAGTTATACAGGAATGAAGAGACAAAATCCTTCACACAATTAAAAATTCAATGTTTGGGTGACCGTATTTTATTGGAACACGCTGGACTTCATTGGGTCTTTTTTTTTTTCGTGCTGCATGTCGACTTTGGATTAGAATCCCGCTGGATTAGAATCCAGTCAGGTAACTAAATTTTACCCGATTTTCGGCTCGGTTGTATTTTTATTTATGTATTTTTTTGTTTTCTGGATGTCGTTTTCGGATTTCAATCTTGCATCTTGTCGGATAATCAGATTTTACTCGAACTCAGCCCGGGTAACGCCACTGTTTTTTTTCATTGTTACAGATCGGGTTCCGTATAAAATCCTGCGTTGAGTTGGGTAACTTTATTTTACCGGAACCTGACGCATTCCGGGTTGAATTGACTGTAATGTTTTCTGCCGAAGATAGAAGTGATTTTTTTCTGCAGGTGTACTTTGAGTACCGGTCGAGTATACCAGATATATTTTTTTTAAACTGTAGAACACACGAGTATGTCAGAAGTTCTTGACATGATTTGAAATTCAATAAAAAATAATGTAAATGTCGTGCGATTGTGCAATTTGGACGGATATACTTCTCATGATTGAAAGTGTTTTTAGGAACATTAAAAAAATTACTTTTTAAAATGTTCTACGTATAGCACTATACCATGAAATTTGTAAAGAATACCAAAAGCTACACAAGCAGATAGAGATAATTTTTTGTACACTGTACTGCGGTATTTCAACGTATGGAATGAAATACTGTTTGGATGCCATTAGAGCGACAAAAAGCGCACACGTTAAAATATGTACAAAATATGTACACGTTAAAATATGTACACGTTAAAGTTTGTACAAAATACATTTTGCAACAGCTTGAGTATTTGATGATTTTTTGCAGCTTTCAATGTATAGCGCTATCTATGGGCAATGTTTTGAACTAAACTTTTACTTAATGAAATCATTTGAACATGAGAACCATATTTGCCCAAACCGCACTAATGTACGCCTATTACTTCATATTTTTTTGAATTTCAAAATGCGTCAAAATTGTTTGGCAAACCCTCTATGTAATAGACTGTATTAAAAAATAAAAATTGGAATTTTGCCTTACATGAAATAAGTAACATAAAATATTCAAATTACGGTAATAATTTAAAACTTTGTATAAATATACTTCTTATCCTGATTACTTTGCTTCATAAAAGTTTAACCTAAGAACTAATAATTAAAGGTTTAGATTATATTTTCTTTCAGACTTTTTTTTCACTTTTCCTTTTTTTATATTTCAATGATTAACTTCAATTTCCAATTATACAGATTTCCTATTGTCCTAAAAATTAAATTTAATAAATTATATGTTCCAGTTCAATACTGAAAAAATAATATCTTCTCCACTCCTCCCACACATTTTGGTCTTTTGACCGGTTATCGATTTATCGATTGAGAAAACCCCCGATGTCTTGTGATTCATTTTTCCTTCCTTAGATGCGTATGTGCTCCTTTCAAACCAGCACTTCATAAGTTGCTTTTTTTCTTAAATACAAATTTTTCCGTTCAGAATGACTTCAATATAAGGAAAATGTCAAAAGGTGTATTGAATTTCGCATTGAGAATTCCGAAAAGGTCTTTCAAACATATAGATTAGATAAATGTGCGTCTTTCCTTTATCATACATCATTTCCAATTGCGGCTATTTCAATAAAAATAGTTGAAAAAATTATATATAGCAGAATGTGATTTTTGATAAAACTCTTAACATTGTCTTTAACAAAAAATCGTCTCTCATTGTAAAGATTTATTAATGCCGGAGTAAAATAATTTTATTGATCCTCGTTTTAAAAAAATTCCGGTTTAATCTTTTAAAAATAAAAATATAATATAGAAAATAGTCATCTTCCGTTTGCGGCTATTTCAATTAATAGAGTTAAGAAAAAACTTATATTTATCAGCATACGATTTTTGATAACATTTTCATCCACGTTTTTAACACAAATTCGTTTCTCATTGTAATGATTTATTAATACAAAATTAAAATAATTTCATTGATCTACATTTTTCAAATTTCCCTGCTGAACCTTTTAAAAATTAAAATAAAATATAGAAAATAGTCGTATTTTCTTCCTTTCATATTATGACTTATTAAGTTTTGTGTACATAAACTTTAAAAATTTTATTAACCAATTCTAAAGTAGAAGGCGTATAAAGAATTGTTTTGTGTAACTAAACCATTTAGTGCCATATAATAACATCATATTAGAACCTGTAAATTATGTTTATCTAAATAAATAAATAATTATTTATTCTAGTATATGTGTTTATATATAGAAAATCAATTATGTATACGAATATATTTAGATACGTGTGTGTGCGTGTGCTTATTCTTGTACAAATTGCATATACAGTAAAGCTTGCTAAGGAACAGGAAAAAAATTCCGTTTTAGACAGATTTCCGTATTAGCATGACAATTGTATCGTGTTTTTTCATCAGTTCCAAGGCTTTTTCCGTTTAAGAGTGTTTTACATTACACACGGGTTCCACTATTATATGTTTTACTGGATATAATATACAGAGTGATCGATACTACCATTTGAGATTCAGAAAGTTTTAAAAATGTAACTAATTGTCATTGTAATGCGATTTTCATAATAAGACTTGTGAAAGTGTCGGGCTTTTTGTGGCAAAATAAAAAAAAATAGTTAAAATTTTTAACTATATTTTTCTTCAAAAGTTTCAACCATTTCGCAAATCTTATGATGAAAACCGGATTGCAGTTTCCCCTAAGACATGCCAGTAAGACAATTTGTTATATTTTCATGATGTTTTGAAATATGCACTCTCTTTATGGTCTCTGAAAATTATTTGTTTTAGGCACAAACAGGCCGACTCATTGGCATGTCTTATGGGAAAAACTGCAATCCGTTACGATAATTTGTTAATTTTTAAATATATTTTTTAAAAATATGAAGTGATTTATACGGTACCCTGTACGCATATACATATATAGGGTAAGAAATCAGTATAAGCAGGTAAGAATATACAAATTTAAATTTTTAAATACTTTCCAAAGTTAGTTAAAAATATTTATGAATTCGGTTTGTCTGTCTGTCTACCGTTTGTCTCTCCATGGTCTAACTCACGTAAATATACTCGGATTGTCATGCAACTGATATATGTTATTGTGGTGTACTATAGCATGTTCGGTATTGAAAATGAAGTGTGCATTTACAGTTTTTTTATAAGGACACTCAAAAGAAATCCGTTACACTACGGTCTATGGGGAAAAAATGTTTGCAATGTACTTTAATGATATTAAATTGTTCCGGGATCGCGCTTATACTCTAAATCAAAATCTGGTTTCCCGGGGCTGTCACCCCTTGTCACGGTGAAGTTTTATTAAAGTATTCTGGAAGTATTGGAAAGTGTCTCATAATCTATGCTCGGCGCATGATTTTTCGTTCTTGTTAATTACACTTTAGCTTAGAAGAAAATGATAAAATGGAAGAAAGTTTCTTCAAGATGGACCAATCGGGTTGTAGAATAGGAAACAATCTTAATTTTAATGAGATAATCTTTTAAAAGGGTAAGTATAAAACATATAGAATTTTAAAAGACACAAAGCAATAAGCATACTAAAAAAATGAAGCTGAAAAAGCTGCTATGATTCGAGAAATATTCCTAAACCGACTTAGTTCTGCCATTCAATGGAATAAAAAGTGTTTTATGCGTTTTACTATGAAAATATTTTTGTGTACAACATATCGCGATGTGGCCTTGAAAAAATATTATGGATTCAAAAAGCCATATTTTTTCCAATAATTGACACTTCTCATACTTAAACGTGCGCATAATGCTACATACACATGCAAAAAAAAAAAAAAAAAAAAAAAAAAAAAAAAAAAAAAAAAACATGAAATCTTTTTGAAATACCTTGCTTCAAAATACAGTGTGAGCACAAAATTTCACTCTGATTACAAAACTATGACACGAAAAGACTGTTGAAGATATTAATGTAAAAACTTTACCATGCCATAGCCCTGTTCCTAAAGATTGTCTATCGAAGAAAAAATGGCAGTACACGTTCATAAACCTAAGCAGTGGATTAAAAGTTAATTTTAAACGAAACGGCCTATCGTTCCTTAGAAGACCACCAACGCTACTAGTTTCTTTAAAATTTTCATTCCACTGCTTTGTAGTAGTGACATCTGAAAAATTCTGTCCATTACAATGTCTGACATGACAGTGTGGTTTCATGCATGGACCAAATGCCTTGCATGTCTTTCTACATGGAAGATTTTTCGTTAAACATCGAAATTTGATTCACTGCTTAAATGTATGATCAAGTAACACACCTTTTTTGGCGATAAAAAAATTAAGAAACAGGACTACACAATAGTAAAAATTTTACTTTAATGTCTTCAGCAGTCTTTTAGTGTTAACACTTTGTACACAGGGTGAGATTTTGTGCTATATTTGTAACAAATCGTCCGACTTCTTGTTTTTGTTTTTTCTAGATTCTCTTACCTTTTTAAAATACATGTTCAAGTAATTATAAAAAATATACTGTATTTTTCCGTGTAACGTGCGCATCCTAATTTCTAATATCTAACTTTAAAAAAAATGAGCAAAACATTTGAAATCGATTTCATTTTGTAAATCTAGAAGTCACTGCTAAAATTACTAATCATAATATATTGTTTAAGGCTATACAAATTAATATAAAAAAATTCCGTTCCATGATTTTAAGCCGTGACAACTGGTCATATACCGCCGGCCAGTCAAGTACAAAATACTCGGATATCAAGCACACTTAGATTTTTAAATTAAATTTAGAGGATGTGGTATATAATATTCGACCTATGGATATTAATGTGTCAACAGAAACTATAAACATTATTGTATATGTGTATTCTGATTATAAATTTACATAAAACCACTTATTTTTTATAAGTGGGTCATCCTTTATTTTCTTTGAACAATGAAGAATGTATTGTTTTACATTTTTAAAAGAACTCAGCTTCAGGGAGATGTAAATCAAAAAACATGTTCGTGAGTTTTATGAAAAAGGCCATTTATCTTTTACCAAAACATATATTCGCAAGAATATTTTTTGAATGTAGTTAGATGTTTATTTTTACATAATCTATGTGTCGTTTGAGAGTTATATATTTTATAACAGCAGACTGATTCAATTTTAAATGTTTCACTTCCTAAAATATGTTTTGAGTAGTTTACAAAAAAATTTTGCCGTTGTTTTTGAAGATATGAATCCATTAATTTCTTTGTAATAGAGTAATTTTTATTTTTTAAATGTATGTGTAAAAAAGAGTGTTTAATAAATGTTTAATGACACTGGTGTGTGCCAAATTAATTTCTTATAGTTTTATGGTAATTTAATCAAAATTTAGCAAAGAAATTACTATGTTATGTTTCATTTTAAGGGGATGGCTTGGATTTAAAAAAAAACGTTATTTAATGTCATATTAAAACATTAGTGGGAATAGCATTAATATGTAAGTAAATGTTTGTAAACAATTAGTTGAGATACAGCGTCAAGAGTAATAGTATTATCTCAGCGAAAAACTGTAGCAAACTTATACAGGACAAACCAAACTTACGAGACAATTTATGTGACAAAAATCAACAAAATGAATTTTTTCATCAGAGAGTTTATATATTTCTCATCCAAGACACTGAAATTATTCACGTTTCTAATTTTATACAGCACCGTAAGTGTATATAACAATACTTCAATTTATAGATTATTATTCAATGTTATTATAAATTCTTTGTCGTCAAAACAGTATGTGCTGGTACAATTTAGATGCCATATTTTGGCTTGGGAATGACCGATATATATAGTTTTTTTTTTTTTTTTTTTTTTTTTTTTTTTTTTTTTTTTTAAAGGAATGCATTTTTCCGTTACTACTTTTAATAGTAATTTATTTTAGGTATTTATACATTTTTTTTTACCGCACAGTCTAGTTAATATGAAGCGTTCGTCAGTTTTCTTCTGTTTAAATTTAGTAATAACTGTATCTTGTTCCCCAAATCCCTATATTTTCCTAATTTTCGTACGCTGTAATGTTAAATGTAAACCGAGTACAAGAAATTAAATTGCTACGCTGTCAAATCATTTCAGGCTTAAATGTTAAATACTTTTTTTTTTTTTTATTATTTAACAAAAAGCTGTAAACAAATACAACAATGTTTAACCACTTACTATTTATTAACAGAATATTACATTTAAAATATGTATTTAAAAAAGTATTAAGTTATGTGGATCGCTAGATCCAAAACAAAACAACTGAGGAAAAAAAAGTAAGTAACAACTAAGTCATTCACTGTCAAGTTTACAGTAAGTAGTAATAAGTAAGTTTGAAAAAGGGAAAAAGGGGCAAAAATAGTAAATTACGTTTGTTAGGGAAATTAATTAAATATAAAAAAGTTGCTTTATTATCAAAAATGTAATCAATTACATAAATTTCATAATTGTCAATTCCTCCGAATTTTGACAACCACTAATTTCGAAAAGAAATATCCGATTTATTTAATTGCATAGATCTGCAGTTTTGTAAACCAAATATTTCTATACGAAAAAAGGAAAGATTTCGCAACTATGACATTAATTTCAATTGGAAAATTAAACATTTAATATTTATTTTAATAATGCAAGTCATCGAAATTCTTTAATGTCACTTAACTTTAAATAAAATAAATTGAAATTCGTATTTTAATATTTTTTTTTGTATTACTGAAAAAAATTCAAGATTATTATGGCACTTTTATGTATTAAAATATTATGTAGGATTAACCTTATGTAATTAATGGAAACATAATGGATAATTATGTAGGATTAACCTTAGTTATAAAAGAACTTTATATGTTTGTCTTTTTTATTAAACTTTGTCACAATAGAGTTTATAAATATGCATTTTATAAAAATTTGGTGCTTTAATGAAGTTATTTTATAAAAATTGCGTTAAAGTAAATTGGCCATCTTTTTGTTATTTCTTATATTATAAATCTAATTTTGGTTTTTAAAAACATGTGTTTTTAGTTAATTGAGAGTCAGAAGCAGCAACAAATGAAATTCTAACGCGTCAATAAATATTTGTGTCGTTAATATATTTTTAATTTATGAAAAAGAAACAACTACATAAAAATGCCTTCATTCACATTTTCCCTTTACTTACACTGCAAATATCTCCTTAAATTCAGACACATTTTTTTTTTCTTTTAAATGTTCATGGATTTCTAATTTATCCAGGAGAATGGTGCAAAAAGGCTAAGTACCTTACCAAAAAAATCCTGTTTCAGTTCTTTATTTTGCTTTAACTGTTTCAATTCTTTATTTAAAATGCTGTTAGAAACTTATTTTTGAATATTTAATATTTCTTAATTGTTTTCTTAGTTCAGCTTATTTCGTATTTATATTAGTCATTTAAAATCATCGGACTAGGCCGTGGAACACACATGTAGCTGCGGTGGTGGGTTTCCCTGCACCTTTCCGTTGTATATACACACAAGTGCAATTAGCTTTAAAAAACGTTTCTTTTCTTGAGAAAAGCAATTTCTTAATTACTTAATGGACACGTTCTATGATCTAATCAAATTATTTCTTTTTAAAGTAATGCCAAATTTAGTGGGTTGGAAAGTATTTTAAACACCTTTTATCTATTAGAAAATAGTTTTTTGATGGCGCTGTCATGTAATAGAGATAAGATTGTATCATAGCATAACGCATATGATCGCATAATACATAACATATAATGTTGCATAACAGATATGATCACATTCAGACACTTACGTGTCTGAATTTCTAAATGTCTTAATTTCAGACACATCATCAGTATTCAGACATTTTTATTAGTTCGTTTATGCCATGATTATTGTAAGATACTTGTGTGTCTTAAATTCAGACATCTATGATATCTAAAGTTTCCTATTCAGACACTTAAGTGTCTGAATTACTTTTTTAAAAACTTAAGAGCCTACACAAGTCACGAGAATAAACTCTCAAGCTAATGTAAGTCTACGGTAAAGTTATTTTCAAATTTCTCGCTCGCAGTTTAATATTTTTAAATGGTTCTTTTTGCATAAGATAGCTGAGGTCGATCTCTAACGTTGTTAGTTTTTATTTTTCCAATTTTGGTTCCAGTTTTTTATATAAGGGTACTTTCACTTTCAGAACCCGTTTCAACCGGTACCAAAATTCATCTGTCACATCTGCGTTTGAATTCAAGCCTGATTTCCCTTCCTTAAAAGGTTTTGATTTGTTTTGATATGTCCGAACACTACTCTTGTCCTCGCCTTCCACTGCACGAGTTTTAAGGACAGCTTCATTGGTTTAAAATCATGCCTTAAGATGCATAAAATCTCACCATTTGTATCACTCTTTATATAATCTAAAAATGAAAGAAAGAATCCTGTAGGATTATAGATTATAGAGAGATATGTATTCTCTTAAATAACGTTTTAAGTTCAACAATAGGGGTGATAAAGTGCCAGCTACAGGCTTTGGTATAAAATCATTAAAAAAACGAAAATACTTTTGATACAGCCTGATAATACTTATTATCATCTTATATAAAGTTCTGTATGATTCAAATAAATACAGGGTGTTTAAAAAATTTATACAAAATTTATTCTGTAATAATAGGCAGGTTTTTCTTGATCCTTTCAGTTTTCACTAACATGAAATAATGGCTGAAACCGAACTAGACATTGATAAAAAAAAATTTTTTGTAAAGTTTTACTGGAAGTTGGAAAACGTAGCTGAGCTACATACAGAGTACGTTTAGGATAGAGTTTGAAAACAGATCCCACTTGCGCGAGTTTCAATCGGTAGAATTTAAGATACGTTTGGTAGAAATGGAACGGTTCAAACAAATTATACGTTATGTTTGGTAAAACCACAGCCATCAACAAACCCCGCAAATAAAGAGGGGCTGATTTGAGATTCGATTGCTTCAAGTTACCAGCAGTATTTCAAGTAAAACGGCCACTAGTTGCAATACAGACGTTAATTTAATAAAACATTCATTATTGTAGTTCCGCAATTCGAAATGAGCGTGTATTATTAAAATAATATGCTGTGGCCAGCACAAACCTTCTTTTATCAAACCGAATCTGCATCTAATTTATTTCAAGATCTAAAAGAACATGGAGCTTGATGAAATTTCGAACATTAGATGTTGAGTTTTAGTTATCACGAAAAAATCGTTAAAAACAAAGCATAGATCACCTGTTAAGTGGTGTACAACAAAACCCAATAAGTATCTCTTTATATAAATGTCCAATAGAATATGAAGTTTGATGAAATTCCGCGCATTAGTTCTTGAGATACAGCTATCATGGTAATCGTGAAAAATGCAGTATAGTAGCGCCACTTGTTAAGCGGTATACAACAAAACCCAATAAACACCAATTTATGTGAAGTTTTAACTGAATCTGAAATTTGATTACATTTTGTGCATTAGTTATAAAGATACAACTATCGCGTAAATCACGAAAAATGCACTATAGCATACCCACGTGCTGGGTGATTTACAGCCAAACCTAATCAGCATCAATTTATGCCAAGGTCTAAATGAACCTGAAGTTTGATTAAATTCCGTGTTTTAGGTCTTGAGCTATAGCTATCGCAGAAATCGTAAAAAATGCACTATAGCAGCCTTACCTATTGAGCGATATATACCCAAACCTAATCTGCACCAGATTCAGGTTTAACTGAACCTGAAGTTTTATTATATTCCGTGCATTATTTCTTGAGATAGAGCGCCACACAAAATTTTTATCACATACAGACAGACACACGGACAGACATTTTTTAAAAACAACTAAATAGTGCTCAGAGCATTCTAAAACGTATAAATCTAACGAAATTCGGAAGTCGCAATTTTTCACGATTCAAATACTTTCTTCTTGTACAGAGAAGTAAAAATTGGGTTATATTCATTCAAATTTTTTATATCAATTTTTGAACTCCCTGTGTATAAAAAGTTTGTAAAATTATTCTAAAAATAAAAACGCTTAATAATATTATTAATAAAGAACATTTTTATTATATTATCATGATAAACTTAAAATACAATCAATAAATTTTGAAGAAAAAACAAAAACAATTCTAAATAATTAATTGTTGTATATAACTATTAAAATGTAAAATAAAGTTCATTTATATAATCAGGAAAAATAAAATTATTTTAATTACTTTCACATTATTTTTAATTTATATTCAAATTCCTTTTAGAAATTGAAAATTCATTTAAAATTCCACGGAGAGTTTTAAAATTATTTCACACTTCTTCATATTTTTGCTACCACACAAACACATATACCCACGTAGCAAAAATATGTAAATACTTTCAAATGCAATTATTTTGACTTTATAAAAGCTCAGAATAATTTATATTTCAATGTTTTTTTTTTTTGTTTTTTTTTTTTGCTTGTTTTTGTTTTTATCAAATGTGTCTAGATTTTTAAAAACTGAAGTTGAAACTCCTAGATTTTAATCAAATTAGATTATTATGTTATAGTTAATATTTCCATACAGGAATTTGAGAAATAGTTAAGACAGATTGATTATGAATTGTATAATACATTATTTTCTATAATTCAGTTTAACATTTCTCGTATATATAATTTAATTACAACTCATCTCGTTATATATATTTAAAAAAAAAGAATTCGCTTCATCTTATATTCTTTTTATTTTATTAGTTTTCATTATTTCAATTGTTTAATTCAAATATATATTCATATATTCAAAATTTTTTTTTATTGTGTATGCGTATACGGAATTTCAGCATTAATAAGTGGGAAAACAGGGATAATATTGCGGTATTAAAACACGGTAATAAAAAATATAACACGGTATTAAAAAAATTCACAGCACGGTTGCATTTTGTGCATAGTAATAATCAGCTGGTAGTGACATAATTTTGAAAATATAAGCAATATAATCTGTTCCAAATCCATAAACTGTATTTTTTAAATTTTCATCCTTTCTCGTAAGTTTGCTGTTTACTATTCCAGAATTACGCGACTCTTTTAAGACATTTCTAAACTAGTCAGATGTGCCAATCCCAAAACTTTTCTATCTAATACAAATTTCACATACACTCTGAAAAAAAAAATACCTCCTCCAACTAGAATTAATAGTTAGACTGTTTCTAAACCCCTAAACTAGAAATATAGAAGTCCGAGCTATACGAATAGGGTAAGTAACTAAACTGAATAGACGAAATGATCCAGAATTTCTAGCCTCTTGTTTTCTAGGTGGCAAAACGATAATGAATCGTGTAAATTGCGAGAAATTATCGCTTTATTTCTGGAATGGATTTATGAACTAGCACTGCAGTTACTAAAACTAGCGTCTTGTATTCGCATCTATTTGCAGACATTTTTAAATAAGTTTGACCACGAGAATATAGAAAAACACTCTTGAATTCTATTAGGAGTCTCTAGAACTGTCTGGCAAAGAGAACTAGACTTTATAGGGATGACATGGAACTATTTTTTCTTGCCACAATTTAGATTCTAGTTGAGAAGGGCCTATTTTTTTCTTAATGTAGGGGAAAGTCGCATAACCGCGGACATTTCAATTTATAAGAAATTAAAAGTGTTGGGTATGTAAACAGTTATTGTAAATGGACGCCTTCTAGAATTGAAACAAATACAGTTTAATTGTGACGTAGGCGCCGAGTAAGTTAGTCGTGAGTGAGTGTTTTGTTGTCGTCAATAAATTTTCGTTGCTCCTGTCAAACTTTATTGCCGATTATTAAGAAATATTAATTAGATTAATTAGATGTTATTTTAGATAATCTTTATTTGACAATAAGATTGTGTTTACATAGATGCATCGGATTTTTATTATAATTGTGATGTTTGAAAGGCCAAAAAACGGTTGGGACACCATTGATTAATATGTCCGGAGCTACCCGCCGTTTCTTGTGACGGCAAACAAATAAGGCCCAACTATTTTCAGTATATTTCGTTAAATAATTCGATATTATTAGCAATGTTTATTTAAAAAAACGGTTGGGACACCATTGATTAATATGTCCGGAGCTACCCGCCGTTTCTTGTGACGCCAAAAAAATAAGGCCAAACTATTTTCAGTATATTTTATTAAATAATTCGATATTATTAGCAATGTTTAATTAAAATCATTAAAGAAGTTCGTAATTTTATTTTAAGTATAAAATAAAGACAGAAATGTCATTCATTTGTTTTTTATTTGCAATTTATCCAAGTGTCTGGGGTTATCCGATCTTCCCCTACTCCAAAAACGAATCAGCGTCAATTTATGTCAAGGTCTAACTGAATCTTAAGTTTCATTAAATTCCGTGCATTAGTTCTTAAGATATGACTGTCGCTAAAACCGTGTAAATTCTGAGAAATGCAGCATAGCAGTAATCTGCAAGGAGATTTAAACCAAAACTTAATCAACAACAACTTATGTCAACGTCTGACTGAATGGGAAGTTTGGTGAAATTCAGTGCATTAGTTCTTGAGATATAGCTATCGTGAAAATCATAAAAAATAGCATAGCAGCGCCATCTGTTGCGCTGTTTACACCAAAACATAATCCCCGTCTATTTATGTCAAGGTCCAACAGAATCTGAAGTTTGATGAAATTCTGTGCTTTAGTTATTGAGATATAGCTATCATGAGATCGTGAAAAATATAGCATAGCAGCGCCACCTGTTGGGCTATGTACAACAAAACGTAATCACCGTCTATTTATGTCAAGGTCTAACAGAATCTGAAGTTTGATAAAATTCTGTGCATTGGTTCTTGAGATATAGCTATCATGAAATCCTGAAAAATGTAGCATAGCAGCGCTACATCTTGGGCGATTTACAACAAAAACTAATCAGCACCAATTTATATCAGGGTATGACTGAATCTAAAGTTTTATTAAAATCTTTAATACTAGTTTTTGAGATAGAGCGCCTACAAAATTTGTCACATGCAGACCTCACAGACTCACAGACAGTCTAAAAACAGTCAAATCGTGTTCAGGACCCTCTAAAACATACAAAATCCGCCAAAAACCGGAAGTCGATTTTTTTCACGAATTCAATACTTTATTTTTGTAAAGGTAAAAGAAAGTAAAGAAGTGAAATTATTTTTGCTGTACATTGAGACTATCGCGACAAAAAAATGCATAAAAATTCCAATAATAAATCGAAAAATGATACTTAGCACATTATAGTTCTTTAGGATAAAAAATTCCCACCATGGCTTTCTAAAAGATTATCGCGCGTCATTCGTTCGTTGTGTATGTTTATGAATACCAGCATTCATAATCATTTTTCCATATCGCTGATTACCGATATCGTCAATTTTTTTCTCCCGCTGTTGGAGCTTCAACAGCGCAATTTTTTCGTCTTGGGAATAAACCGTCGCTCCTTCTTACAAAATGCTGCAATTGATATGCTGAAAATCCTGCTTCTAATACGTGCTACCAAAACGGGAACTAAAAAAGAACCTTTCTTCCACTCTCGTAATTGCTAGGCATACTATTGTGACTGATGAAGAAATATATTTTTTTCAAAACGCGTTGCGTTAGCTTATTTTTATTGTATATTTAAGAAGTGTCTTTCCATGGTATTTTAAGACAAATCTTTAGAAGTTCTAAAATCTAATTTTTTATAGATATTTCGTCAAATATTCTCCTCTAAATTGCTATATTAAAATAGCTTGAGACGTTAAAGGGTTAAAGTAAATTTTGGCTTTAGCGGTGAAAACTGGAATTTTTTCTTTCTGTAGGCCAAGTACCCATAGTCTAAATAATATTTAAATCACATTTTGCAGGTTTTGGCCTTCATAAAGTATTTCAATCAATATTTGAACACAAAAACTTTCATCAAAGTTTACTCTGTGTATGAAATCTGAGATTTCCTTATCTTTTATCTGGAAGAAAATGTTAGCCCCGTGATTTGATATTAATCAGCGAAATAGTTTTCTTTGTCCTTGAAAATAACAAAGGACTAGCAATGTTTATACAAAATCTGTTTTTTTCCTTCTTTTATCAGGAAATGAAAGTCTTTTATTTAAGGTATATAAATGATAGGATTCCTTTTTCTTCTTATGAACAAGACAAAATCCAACATTTTATGACATTTCACTCAGAAATATAAGAAATGTAGTCATCTCTACAATCCGTTTTACGATTTGCAAGTTATATAAAAATTATAAGCAATAGTGAGTGAAAGGTAAGAGAAACATAACTGCAGATATCTACATTTTGTTCAATTTGAAATAACAATTTAGAATATGCTTTTTATTTCTTGAAGCGTATTTCTCCTTTTACTTTTAAAATACTTTGGATAAACAGGGTGACATGATACTATATATAAATATTTTCAGTAATAAAGAAATGTTACACTCTGTTATTTTACAAATTATTGATTCACGAATATTACATAAATCTAAGCACGCCGTACAATAGACTAATCACCCTTAAACGGAAGCACAAAGATTCGATTGTACATAAATATATGTCCTGGCAGACGCGTCACTAGGTAAACCGAGCCTGGACTGCTTCTCCGTGATAAGTAGTAACATGGACTGGGTAAATTGTTCTGATATATGACATTAAGAGAGGGTTAATTGATAGATGTTTCAGAGGGGCAAAAATATGTTATAGTTTTGGTGTTTCAAACTACAACACAGTGAGCAAAGTTTCCCGATTTGATGATCTATCGTAGCGGACTGTACAACATGTCTGTATCCCCTGTGGTAATGAAGCACTGCGTTAAAATTTTGGATAAAGTAAAATCCTAACGCAGAGGGATTAACAAGATTCACGCGTAGTCGATGAAAATCAAAACAGACAGGCATTTCTGTAGCCAGTGGCTAAAGATACATCCCAACATATTTCAAGTGATCATCATGAAAAGAACTTCATTAAATAAACATTTTTAGCAGGGTACTTTAGAAGAAGCAATTACTCACAGTAGCTCATAAGCTTTTACGTCTATTATGGGCCAAACACAGTAGCTGATTGGAGGCGTGCAGTGTGCTCCGATGAATCATAAATATCCATTTTTGTGAATTAGGTTGTCATTTATACTGCGATGACAGCCAAAGTTAGCATTCAAACGTCAGTGTTGGGAGGCTGTAGTTCAAACAGAGATAGTTCTCTGATGTTTTGTGTTTATCGTAATATGACTTAGGCTACTAATTGAGATGACCATTAACAGAAACCAGGGTGTTTATTTAAACATTCTCTCTGACCAAGTGTTATCTTCCTTTCAACAGTTCCTTTATGGATGTGGTATGAGACACTCGCTATTTTCTAAAACAACTAAAGTATTGTTGACAGGGCCGTATGCAATGCACATGGGGCTAGTTTGATGAATAATCACAGACTCATAGCATCTAGACTAGCTCATAGAATACCCTGATTTTAATCCCATAGGCAATCAGGGGAACTATTTGGAATAGCGACTATAACGCCGGCATCCAGTATCCTCGAAAATTTGTGGCCTTACGTGATCAACTCTTAAGTGTATGGTGTCAACTGTATGTGTCCTACTCTTAGAATCTTTTAGATTCCATTCTTTGTTGAATTTAAGCAGTTATCAAGGCCTAAGGTGGTGTTAGTTTGCTGAGTTGGTCCAGTTAGTTGCTCCAGTTAGTTGCTCCAGTGGTTGACTAATTTTTGTCCGGTGTGCTTATTGTGTAATATACAAGGTGATTATAATTAAAGTTGCACTTTCAAAAGGCTGTAAAAAAGAACCACTGGTCAGAATGACCTGGTATTTCATCTGAGTATACATGAAATAATGGGAATTTGTTTTGCGAAAGAAACAAAAGTTCACAAATTGACCGATAGATGGCTCTGCACTCGTCAGAAGATAAAAATTAAAAGACGTGACATGCGAACCACACTTTACACCTGTGGCCACATGCAGTTTCCGTTATTCTGCGTCTGAGAAAGTAGTCATGTCTATAGAGAATGTGCATGTTTGTCAACAAACCGGTTCCTCACTAGTTAAATCCTCATGTGGTACGCAAAACGTTCCCCGCTCAATGCACTGTTTTCTATGAGAAAGCGAAATCTTTGCATTTAATTATGGACCATATCTATTCTAAAACAAATTTTGTTTTAGCTGATTATGAGCAGAACTTAGATTCTGTTGCTAATCAAGATTATTTAACAAGAAAATTTTACCAGCCAGCCAATTGAAAATTGTTATGACAAAATATATTCAACTGGAAAAATAGTTAATTACTATTACTACAATGAATTTTCATTTTCCCTCTCTATAAAATTAAGAATATGAAAGTTTAGTATAAGATAAAACAACATGTTTACATCTTGCTAAATTGAAAAGTTGCAAAATATAGCTAACTACTATCGTCTGCAATTTTTCAAAGATTGTCTAAAAATCCACTCGCTAGCGGTAACTAAAATGATGTATTTCCATACTTCTGAGTATAGATTAATGGTTTTGCATAAAAACAATTAAAAATTTATGTATATAATTTTAACATGTTGTATTATGACAAGGAAATCTATGAAACTGGAGCAAATGTTTTGTCAGAATTCGGTTTTATTGGCTGAAAGAATTTTTATACTAAATAAACACTCCTTAGGTTTTTAAAAAATATTTTTAGTATTCTAATAATATGCATAAAAACAGGACAAAACAAAAAATCGACTTATATGAAACATTTAATGAAGTACTAGAGCGATATTTTTTTAAGAAACATTTTACTCTTTTTTTTTTTTTTTTTTTTTTTGTAGAAGAGAATTGTATAATTTAATCTGTGAAAAATAAAATTTATTTTTCTGAAATTTGTTATATTTTTGTGAAAAATAACATTTTGTAACAAAAGATGAAATCCAGTTACTCAAAATAGAACCAAACATTTATTAATAACTAGCTAATCAGCGCCCGTAATAATAAATTAAAAAAAAATCAAGTTTTCGATATCGAGTCGAATGAACCAAACCCTGTTGAAATCGAGCTCTTAGAACCCAATAAAAGAATGACTCCCCAGGCGGTGGAATATGCCCCCCTGTAAATTTAACGAATTTCCTTTAACATTAACGCTATATTTAATTTACGGCTGTGGTGAGTAAACGTAAGTTGATGCCGAAAAAGAAGATTAATATTAAAAAAAAAATCCTTGACAGCTCGGCCTACAGGCACAGGTAAATTTCGAAGACGCAGACCGTGGGCAGCCTATTTATTGATAATGCAGAAGAAATGACCTTTTTGCCATGATGCGGCAGTTGGGACCGCTCACTTCGAAATCTACCTGTGTCTGCAGGAGGAGCACGCAAAGAATTTTTTTTCTGCAAGGGTTGATTCTATAAAAAAACTTGTCAATATAAAAGTTGTACATAATATTAAGAGGATTTGTAATAAATTAGCGGATTTGATATTTTCTGAATTGACAAAGTTATGATTTTTTTTCTTCTTAAACTCCTATTGTCCCCCCCACCACCACCACCTGAGGCGATTTTTAATGATATCAAAAATCTGTCATATATAAATTTTCGGCCCTTTTCCTAGAAGTAATAGTAACTTTAAACGGATTCGATACGTATTATAATTAAGAAGTTATGGGTAACGTAAAGTGCCCACGTGCCCGGATCTTGTCCGAGAAATTTTTCATTCATTCATGTAGTAGCTGGAAATCCTAAGAAGTTATTAGAAAAAAAAGCTAGCGAATCGGACGTTTTTTAAGGGAGCTATAGTAAGGGGCCCAAAAGAGGCCGCTGATAGTTTTGAGCAGAGCCCTAAGATGAACGGTCCTAACTGGAATGTAGAAATGGGAAATAACTAAATGGAGAAAACACCCCCCCAAAACGAAGATCGGATTAAAATGGTACAAGGTATTAACAATTTAGGGAACAAAAACTTCGAAGGGCCCGAATCTTCTCCAGTTTTTTTTTTTGTTCATGTAGTAGCTGGAAGTTCTAAGTTGTTAGAAAAAAAAAGCTAGTGAATCGGACGATTTTTAAGGTAACTATAGTAGGGGGTCCAAATAGGGGCAAGCTGATAGTTTTGAGCAGGGCCCTAAGATGATTTCTCCTAACTGGAATGAAGAAATGGGGGAATAACTAAATGGAGAAAAGGCCCCAAAAACGAAGATCGAATTGAAAGGGGACAAGGTATTAACAATTTAGGGAACGAAAACTTCAAAGGGTTCAGGGGGCCCGGATCTTGTCCGAGAAATTTTTCGGTCATTCATATAGTAGCTGAAAGTCCTAAGAAGTTGTTAGAAAAAAAATTAGCCAATCGGACTATTTTTAAGGGAGCTACAGTAGGGGGCCCAAAAGGAGCCGCTGATTGTTTTGAGCAGGGCCCTAAGATGAACGGTCCTAACTGGAATGAAGAAATGTTGGAAAAGTTACATGGAGAAAAGGCCCCAAAAACGAAAATCGGATTAAAAGGGGACAAGGTATTAACAATTTAGGGAACAAACATTTCAAGGGGCATGGGGGCCCGGATCTTCACCGAATTTTTTTTTTGTCGTTCATGTAGTAGCTGGAAGTTCTAAGTTGTTAGAAAAGAAAAGTTGGTGAATCGGACGATTTTTAGGGGAACTATAGTAGGGGGTCCAAAAAGGGGCCAGCCGATAGTTTTGAGCAGGGCCCTAAGATGAAGGGTCCTAATTAGAAAGTAGCAATAGGGGATTAACTAAATGGAGAAAACGCCCCAAAAACTAAGAAAATCGGATTAAAAGGGGGCAAGTTATTAACAGTTTAGGAAACAAAAATTTCAACGGGCCCCGTGCCAGGTCCTAGGGGGCCAGGGTCATAACTTAGAAATGGGGATGAAAGCTAACTGGAAAAAGGCTCCAAAAAAGATGAGGATCGAATAAAAATTGGGCAAATTATTAACAATTTAGGGCAGATATCTTAAAGGGACCCCAGGGGGCCGGGGTCTCAAAAAATTAAAAATCCGAGCCTCAGATGCATCAGGACCTACCTTGGACTATCCGCTGCAATTAAGAAAGGCAAAATTATATGAATAATTAATTAAAAAAATAAGAATAATAAGCACATAACACAGCTAACTATACAGTAGGCATGCGTATGTTTTTTTTGCCTACCCTTCGTTCTTTACGGCTTCGTGACGTCACATGCACATGCTCTAATTCATTGAAGGATCGGGCACTACTTGTGAAGCTTTTTCACAAGAACGGTGACTGTGCGGCAATTGCATTGAAGACATTCCGTACATTAAAGGGTTTAACCCTTTCCGGCACAGTGGTCCTACTCCGGGCACACCTAATTTTAATTCCAAACTTGCATTCGACACCAAGAATATTTAATAAAATTTAGTTTCTACAGTGAAAGCTTAAAATAAGGAGTTCTTATTTTCTGAAAAAGTCGTTTGTAAATTCCGGTGTCAGTCAGTAATTTCTCATTTTACGTAAAGTCTTTGTCTGTGCCGGAAAGGGTTAAAAAGAGCCTCTGGCCCGATGACTGACAAAGAGTGCCACAACAGCATGTCACGTCTTTTAATTAGCACATTATGACAAGTACAGCGCCATCCATTGTTCAACTTTTAAACTTTTTTTTTTCTGCAAAACAAATTACCTTTCTTCACGTACGCTCAGATAAAATTTTAGGTCATTTTGATAATGGGTTCTTTTTTTACAGGCTTTCGAAAGTACAATTTTAATTATAATCACCCTGTATATGTATCTCTTTATATACATGCATCAATCTATATCTATCTATCTATATCTCTCTATCTATATATTTATATGTAAAAACTTGTTTTTAATTTTAGAAAAATAAATCCTATCATTTACACGCGTTTCAGATCTTTTTTTTTTAAATTTACAAAAAAGTAAAGTGTTTTGTCAGTATTTAGTTTACATTCAACAAAATAAAGAGCTATTATACATACAAATTGATAATCCATTAAAATTTAAAAGCCGTACGTTAAGAAAAATAATGTATAAGGTACGTAGATGTACAAAAATTCTTCAATTTGGCTGTCATAGTATATTGCAGTGTTTCGTAACTATTTTCCTGCACAGCAGATTTAACACATGGTCAATCTTTCACCGCACACTAAAATTATTATGATGAAAAAATATTATGAGAAGAATATATGTAATTTCAAGTTTATTTACTAACACAAACAACATTCTCTATCAGAGTCAAAAAAAGTCCAAAACTATTTAGTATAATTAAAAAAAATAATAATGCTAAAATTCTTATAGATGCATTTTACATTAATTCTTGCATTTACTTATTTTTCGTTTAAAAGAATATTTACTTTCTGATAAACATAAATACATTACCTTCAGAGAGCTATCTGAACTTGACTTTCTTTTAAAAAGATTTTTTTAGAGAAACATTTTTCGGATATTCACTGCTATTCAATCATATCTCAATGGAAATTCCTAATGCATTTTATATTGTAACCTTTTTCCTTCAGAAGGCATTATTTTTTCTTCAAGAATTAGATTTATATGATGATTTGATATCATTTGCACTATTCCCTTGCATATTCTGATAAATAGTATACAAACAGAGAAATAAACTTCCAAATAATGCAACTGTATGTCATTAAATCTCCTTTTGAAGTAAATCACATGATATGAAATGTTAGATATTAATACTAAACATACAGAACATTTTATTTGATTTAAAAAAATATATTTAACACCAGAATGTTTATTTTGAACCACATAAACTTTCTATTAAAGTGTGTGATTTATATCTTATTTATTTTAGGAAGAAATTTCTGATTCAGTTTGAAATATTTTCTTTTGGTACTGGTCAAATGACCGATTGTTGGTTTATTTAATGTTAAAGTATCACTATTCCAATTTATAATTAAAATCTTGATTCATCTCGAGTAACAATTTTTGCGACACATCTCACAGGGAAGGCGCATCCATAAGCGCAAATTCAGAAAATTTTGAAAAAATTACAGAATATTCTTCTCATGAAGATATGACGTTTATAAAAAATTTTTCTGCGGAACCTCGAAATGACGTCCGTAAAAATTATGAAATTTTCGTGTTTTGGCGATTTATTGCTAGATTGGCGACACAATGAAATAAAAAAAATACGCATTTACGATAAATGCTCCTTTAAGAAAAACGTTTTCTACTCTTTTATTGAACCAATTTAAGTAAGTTTAACTTAAATAAATTCGCTTTTATAACTACGTTTTTGCGATATACATTTATATGAATATCTGAAGAAAATTAGCGATCGTATTCTACTGTTTAGAACAAAATTTAAATTGATTAAAATGCTTCAAACTAAACATTAATTGTCGGTCTCTGAACACTGTCAGTTTGACTTGTTATTGTCAGTTTGATATTGTTAGTGTCGGAGACAACAACGAAATCGAGAAAAATTAAATAACTTCAGCAATACTTAATTTGTATATATATTATATAAACTTATAGAAAAAATAACAAAATGTTTAATCGTTTAAGTTTAAATTCATAAAGTACTACGCATTTATACACTCATTTTATCAGGACTTTTCAAATACATTAAAATTGCTTGTATATGGCGACGAAGAAATTTTGCTCGCCAAATCGCGTCTTTTTGCACCAAATACACGAAAGTATTTTATTTTTTTACAGATTATTTACTGGAATTCCGCAGTTAAATTTGACTGATCCTTTATTACACTGTAAAAAATGACGAATGTTTCTGAAAGTGCGAAAATATAATATAATGACGAATAAATTTATAATATAATCTCATCCTTGTTAACCATGATTCTGAACAGTGTTTCTTTATCTTTAGAAACCTCAGACATCAATGGCAGTTCGAGATTTAAAGAATCATTTAGAAAAACAAAATTTTTCTAGCTGCCCGAAATTTTCGTAAACGTTTACGAGTAGCTTTTAAAGTGTATTAATCAGTTTTCTAAGCCCGAAATATAGTTTTTTCTGATGCTATCCTTTCTCAAGTAAACATTTTCATGTTCAACACATATGTTTAACAGACAAACATGCAAAATTAACAGCATTAACATTAATATTAAAATTAAGATTATTTATTTACTCTTTCATGGACTCTTTCACTTATGCAGCTGAAAACGTTTACTTGAGAATGGATGACATTCGATAAATAGGTATTCCAGGCTGAAGAAACTGATTAATACACTATAAAAACTATTCGGAAACGTTTCTGAAAAATACGGGCAGCTACAGAACTTTTGTTTTTATAAATAATTCTTTAAATTTTGGAAATGTATTGCTTTCTGGAGATTCAAAAGACAATGGAACACGCTTTTTGGAATGTCGGATAACTCAGAAGATTATATTATATTTTCATTCGTGGTTATAGTATATTTTCATAAAATAAGAAACATTGATCATTTTTTACAGTGTAGGTGCATGAGTTGCTCCATTAGCATTTTTTTTTTCAAAATATTCTGAGCATGCGCTTTAAGGAGACCTTCCTTGTCAGATCCTCTAATGGCACGCCTTTGCTCGCCGTACACCGATGGAAAACCATTGGTATATTGAATTAAAGGTATTTATTAGCATTTATAAGTGATTTACTTTACTTTTTTTTTTTACATTTCCGTTCTCTATAATGCATGAGCATCATTGTGCGTATTTCTGTTTACATAGTTAGTGTTTGCTAGAAACTATCTGTAACACACTGAAGACACCATAGTACATGTGTTGTAGATGGTATGATGGGTCACCAAGTCTTTTCAGGAAATTCTTTATTTTTTCGTGTAAGCATGCTAATATCTTTCAGAATGCTGCTTTCTTGGATATTTTAAAGCTCATTTTGGACAAGGTAAGTATATTAGAGATCATCCGATCTAAGGCTACAGGATTTCTTTCCGTAGTAATACAGAAATAAAATATTCTTGCGACATTCATAGAAGATTTAGAGAGTTCTGTCAAATGTTTACCGAGCTAGTAACCAAACTGCTGCTAGCAACCAGATGGTGGATGCTTGAATAGCAAGCAGATACGTTTAACTGATCTGATGACCGCAAACATTTTATAACTTGTTTCATCTTCTATTAATTATAAAGCTTTTCCAAGCATTTTACTGGATTTAGTATTTTCTATACGGGAGACTTCACATTTCTGTTCCACCGTCGAAATATAGATATGAAAGTAAGCATGTTAGTATCTTCAAGCCAGCTGCTTTCTTTAGTGGTGCATTGGGCTTTCTGGGCCCCTAAAACATCTTCTAGTTACACTCACTTGAATCATTTGAATATTTTCCAGTAAGAATACAAATTAAATAATCTTAAGAAAGTCATAGAAGATTTAGAGTCTTGTGTCGATAATTATCTGACTTTGTAATTCCAATCTTATTAGAAAACATATAACGGGTACTCAAAAAACAATGAGATAAGCTGAAAAGCCCCGATGGTCACCAAAGACTGATAATTTAATTTAATATTGTCTTAATTTTTTTATAAGCATTGTATAAATTGCATACAGTATTGTTGCAAGGATCACAGTAACTAATTAGTTTTTACCTGAAAAATACAGATATAAATGTATAATACATTATGCTTCAAATCAAACATCTAGTCAACGTTAATCCTTACAAATCATGTACTATGACAGAATCATGATTAACATTGTAAAAAATACTTGAGGGGTAATTCGAACGCATCATGAAACGCAAGATGTCAACTGTTTTGTGATGTGAATAATTTCTAATTTTTCAAAAAAATTATTCAAAAATTATTATTATTTTATAAAACAAAAAATGCTCATTTTAATGAAGACTCATATTTTAAAATTTATATTATGAATACATTTATTACACTTGTGTATTTTTAATAACGTTACAATTACGTTTCAAAATTTGTATGTTTTTTTAAGTATTATTATGATTATCTTTTTAAATTTTGGATTCCACGCAGAAATATTTTCAAATGGATTCCTTTCTTGACATTATCATGGCGACGTGTAAAATTTTAATATTGGGATTTAAAATTTTTCATAATAGTATAAGATAAAGCATATGAAGTCTACACTTGATCATACCGATAGATTAATGAATAAAAATATTTATTGGCGTGAATCTGGGATGAAACAAACTCTTTATGAGAGCTTCTTTTAATAATAACTTAATTGAATTACTTTTGCAACAAAATTTTACAGACGTATTGCACAGGTTTCTTCTGTTTCCTCATATGAATCCATTTATATATGTCCTTATTTTTTTTAAATATACTCAATCAAATATTTATCAAATCGAAGTAAATTACCATAATCTCAGTATGAATATATATATTTTTTAATTTCATCAACATGAATTTTGTATCAACAAAATTTTCTTTTGATAAAAAAATATTAGAGGTTTTTTTGTAGCACTTCTTCGCTTCTTTTTTTCAAAATATGCTAAAATAAATCTCTTTAAAATCCCATTAAGTAAGAACTATTGCATCAGTAAAGAAGATACCTCGGAAAGACTTCCTGAAAAGGAAGTATTCTTCGAGAAATGCTATTTCCTACTAAGAAGATGCAATGAAATGAAATTATGGTTTGTTTTCGTAAAATCCTAACGGAAAGTAAAGAAGTAAATATATTCTATTGGGGAAAGAGCAATCCACGCTGGATATCACCAACTTCATAAACTGTTTTTATGTGGAAATGTTTCTCACTATATTTTAAATATTTATTAGAAATACACAAAAGAAAATACATCAGTGCAATATTTTTTATGATGCTGCTTTAATATAAAATTGAATTAAAATTGTGTTTTTGTACCTCTGATGAAATGCATTAGATATTTAGATTTTTTTTTCAGATTGAAATATCGTTACGTGTTATGTTACAGGGTCGTATACTCAACGATTACGGACTCGACGTCGAGCATTAAATATGGTGTACAAATCTTACTTTTTTGTGGAAATAAATAACTGCTTTTTGTCTTACTAAAATGTATTCTGCCTTTTGACTTCTTAGAATGTTTTCCGTGTTTAGATCTACGATGATTTGTCGTTAATCAGGATGGATTATTATTTTTTTTTTATTTTTTTTTTTACCCGAAAGAAGTGCAAAAATTTTATTTAACCCGCAACAAGAAATGTGTGTTTCTGAACTCACTGTGTCAGCTAATCCAAACACGAATTTTTTATGAAGTAGACACTATGATTTTGAAATATTTTCTGTGCGAAAATTTGTTTAAGAACTGTTTTTTTTGTACGTTTAATGTTTTAAGTTTCCAATTTTATGTTAATATTTAAATATGAAAGATTTGTTGAATCAACAAAAAGAATTGTGGTGTCTAAGGCTGCACGTTCCCTGTTTTACTTTTTCAACTCCTCTGGCACTGGCCTAAAATGTCTGATTGCTTAATGTCAGCTTTACATTTTTTTAAAGAAATCTATTACTGCCCAGAACTTATGCAGAGATCTTTTCTTTTTCGTGTTTTACTACAAAGTATGCGATATTTCTTTTATTATTATTATTATTTCGGAAGTGGTTTTTTTATGACATGCAGATTTGAAATAACTCAGAAAAACAATTTGTACTTTGAGAATTTTAGATCTGACTAGCAGGCTAAGCTCGCTGCCCTGGTCCATTTCGCAAATGAACTTTGAATAAAACAAAATGTTGAATTCGACCTTTTTTAAAAAAAGTAATATGAATCTTCATCTGGAAAGTCCTGCCGCATTACTGAATACGATGCGAACGCCACTGCATTATTATGTTATCTTATGCCTTAGACAATAACCGGGCTATTAAGAAGAAACATTTTTAGTTGATTGATCATTTATAGTATAATTTGGTAGGGAAATATGACCGTTGTGACCAACAGAAATTAAAATTTTCACTAGTCACCACACTACTAAAAAAGTAGAAAACACGTAGAAAACATATTTTTAAAATATTAATTCAACATCGTGTATTCCACAATATTTCAACATCACAAATCTCGATTAATTGTTTAAGTTAATTCATCGCACTCAAATAGCATACTGCTCACATTAATAAGTACATTTATTATAAGAATATTTAACTGATTTATGTTATAAAGAATGTAACTTAAAATTCAATTTCAAATAATCCATAGGTATAGTATTTTTAATAACTTTCAATTAGTCATATAATTTTTAAAGCTGCTTAACTGAAAAATATAAAATGATGTACATAGACCACAATAAAAATTCACTCAAGAATAGAATGTATTATGTGAACATCGTAAAATGTATATTGTCTGACCAAAATATTTTATTGGGAATATTATTATTCGTATTTATTGCAGGTAAAAGAATATATATGCACTGAAATAGAAATTTGCACAAGAGCTGAATTTATTAATTGACTTTGACCACAGAATCAAATTTGTATTTTCAAAATATTTTTTATTTTTTGATTTCGTATGTATGTAAAATTATTTCTAATAAGTTTTGTTACATTAATTTATTTTAAAATATTTATTTGGAAAACAATGCCCCAGTTTAAGACTACTTTCACAGATCAAAAGGGAATTTTAAATGCATTTTTGCTCGATTTGGTTTAGTAATTTTATAATGGTATAGTTCACTTTCGAACTTCTTTTGATGTTTAATTTGAGATTATGATAAGCCGAAATAAATTGGCCTTTATAACAAAAATCTTCTAATAAAACAGACAAACTACAACGGTGTTGAAAAAATAATCAACAAACACAAAATGCCAATTTTGTTATTTGTGAGTATTCAAAAGGAAGGGATATAAACATTAAGTGTAGCAAATATGTACAATTCCCACACCACACCCAGTCTATGCGACGTCATTTTCTCGACCCAAATGATCACGTGTGTGAGTCACTACAATGATTCAAAATATGATACCTTCCATTCGTCTCGCTATTACTCTCATCATTTCGTGATTTTACAGAGAAGTCAGTGCAATCATGATTTCTCAGTCTGCAGACTTGAGACAAAGCAACAGTCAGATGACTTCTCAGTGATCATTAAAGAAGGTTTACTTGAGAGTAATAATAAGAAGAATGAAGTATATGAAATTTTGATTCACTGTACTGGGACACTTGCGACCATTTGTGATGTAAAATTGGCATCACATCGACTGACTTTACTGAAGGGTTAATACCTATTTTCTACACGTAATGTTTATATAACATCCTCTTCAGTACTCACAACTAACTAAATTAAAATTTTGTGTTTGTTGTCTTGGACACCAGTTAAACAGTGTAATGTTGCTCCGTAGTGGAATACAATCAATTTAAAATTTTCAAGAACGTACAATTTAAAACAATAACTTTTTACAGCAAGCAGAAAAAAAAGTAAAAGACATATTAATAAATTAGAAATCGCTTTAAGTTTCTGTGATTTTAACTATTTATAAATAAAAAAAATATGTTTATCAGCTAATAACTCGTATAGACGGTGAAGGAAAAGAAGCGGCAAGTTTAAATATATTTATTTATATTGTCTTTTTTCAGAGGAAAATTCGAAGATAGTAAAAAGTGACTGTCTTTAAAATAAATGCAATATTTTCAAAAATATTTCCTTCGAATATAATGCCTCAATTAAAGATAACAAAAAAATTTAAAATGGAAATATAAATGGTATGTTTGCTTTTGTAATTATGTAATGGGGTACTTAACTTTCTAATTTCTTTTGATATTCAATTCAGTTTCGGATAAGCCGAGAGAAATAGGCTTTTAGGACAAAATTACTTCTAACAAAACAGATAAACTATCAATTTATGTCATTAAGTTCAAACATATTGTAGTTTTTAACTTTGAAATAGTCTCAGAATTTTACAAAATACATTAAAAAAAACATAATATAACCAGAGTTTAAAAGAAATTTTGTAGAACATAATTTATTAAGTGAAATACGTAAAATGTAATTTGTCGGAATAAAACATTTTTATTAAGATTGCTATTATGTGATTTCAAATGTATGTAAAAATACTTACGTTAGACTTTATTACATGAATTTATTTTGGAAATAATCCTTTGAAAACAATACCTCAGTTTAAGAGTAAACGATCAAAAGGGCAATTTAAATGCTTTGTTTGCTTTAGTAATTTTATAATGATGTACTTCACTTTGGAATTTCTTTTGATATTCAATTGAGCTTGCAATAAGCCGAAATAAATTGGCTTTTAGAACAGAACTACTTCTAATAAAACAGATAAAATATCTGGATAATGCTTTAGGTCATCAGTGGAACACAGTTATTTTAAAAATTTCACGAATGTGCAACTTAAAAAAATAACATTTTTAATCAAGCAGAAAACGGAAATATATGGTAATAAATTAAAAAGAGTTTTATGTTTCGGTGCTTATAAATAGTCACTACTTGTAACTTAAAAATACGTAATTTATTTATATACTTTTAACTTAATATATTATCACTCTATACCTATGTTGAAGGTGTGGAATATTAACAATATTTAAGCACAATAAATGTAATATTTAAAAAATAAAAATACATACAATATACGCAGAGTTTAAAAGAAATTTTGTAGAACATAACTTATTAAGTGAGATACGTAAAACGTAATTTGTCCGAATAAATCATTTTTATTTATTAAGATTGTTATTATGTAATTTCAAATGTATGTAAAAACACTTTCGTTAGGCTGTATTACATGAATTTATTTTTAAATTAATCCTTTGAAAACAATACCTCAGTTTAAGAAAAAACGATCAAAACGATCAATTTAAATACTTTGTTTGCTTTAGTAATTTTATAATGATGTACTTAACTTTGGAATTTCTTTTGATGTTCAATTGAGCTTGCGATAAGCCGAAATAAATTGGCTTTTAGAAAAAAACTACTTCTGATAAAATAGATAAAATATCAGTATAATGCTTTAGGTCATCAGCGGAACACAGTTATTTTCAAAATTTCACGAATGTGCAACTTAAAAAAATAACATTTTAAATCAAACAGAAAAAGGAAATACATGTTAATAAATCCAAAAGAGTTTTATGTTTCAGTGATTATAAGTAGTCACTACTTGTAATTTAAAAATATGTAATTTAATTATATACTTGTAAGTTAATATATTATCACCCTATACCTATGTTGGAGGTGTGGAATATAAACAATATTTTTAAACAAAATAAATGCAATATTTAAAAAATAAAAAAATACAAATAATACAAATTATGTCACTTAACTGTGTTACATTAATTTAATTTCCAAATAATTTTTAAACAATGTTCTCAGCTTAAGAGTAGTTTAAAGATCAAAAGGAAAATTGGAATGCCCTGTTTCTTTTAGCGCTTTAGTACTTTGAATATGTTGTACTTTACTTTGGAATTTCTTTTGATGTTAATCGAGCTAGCGATAAGCCGAAATAAATTGCCTTTTAGAACAAAAGTACTTGTAATGAAACAGATAAACTATCAGTGTAAATGCTTTAGGTCATCGGTGGAACGCAGTTATTTTCAAACTATCACGAACGTTCAGATTAAAAAAAACAACATTTTAAATCAAGCAGAAAAATGAAACATATGTTAACGAATGAAAACGTGTTTTATGTTTCGGTGCTTATAAATAATCCGTACTTGTAATTTAAATATATACTTGTAATTTAATATATTTTCACACAATACCTATGTTAGAGGGTGTGGGATATAAACGATATTTTTAAACAAAATAAATGTAATATTTAAAAAATAAATAATTAAAATTATATAAGTTATGTCACTTTGCAGTATTATGCTAATTTAATTTCAAAATAGGTTTTAAACAATGTCTCAATTTAAAAGATTAAAAGAGGAACTTAAACTATATGTTTCTGTGAGTGCTTTAGTAATTTTATAATGTTATTTTTTACTTTCGAATTTCTTTTGAAGTTCAATTGAGTTTTGGATAACACAAAATAAATTGGCTTTTAGGCAACGCTATTTGTAATGGAACGAATAAACTATCAGTGTAGTGCATTAGGTCATCAGTAAAACACTGTTATTTTCGACATTTAAAAAAGTATAGTTTTATAAATTCTTTTTAAAGCGAATAGGAAAAGTTATAGAAATTTGCACGAAAGAAGACTTTATTAAGTGAATATCGTAAAATGTACTTTGTCTGATTACAATGCTTTCTTAAGAACATTATTATGCGATTTCGGACGCATGGTAAAACACATCCGCTTGAGATTTATTGCATTAATTTATTTTGAAAATAATTCTTTTGTTGCTAAAGTTTCTGTTTAAAAATCAATGTGGGTATTTAATTGATTTGTTGCCTTGTTTGCTTTAGTAATTTTATAATTTTATATGCCGCTTTCGAATTTCTTTTGATGTTCCGTTGAGTTTGCGATAAGCCGAAATAAATTGGCTTTTAGAACTAAACTACTTCCAATAAAGCGGTGAAACGATTTGTGCAGTGCTTTAGGTCATCAGTGGAATGCAGTTATTTGAAAAACGTAGGGGGGGGGGGGGAGGGGGTAGCATCATTGGCACAGCAGTAGCAATAGATAAACGCTATTTTTGATTAAACTGAAAAGTATTATTTATTTTCATTTCTAGACAAGAGGGTGTACTTATGAGTAAATTTACAAATTTTACAGCTGCAAGATTACAAGTATTAGTAGAAAAAAATATTCTATTCCTAGAGATCAAAGGTAAATGTTGAATTTTATTTTAAGATGGATTTTGACACTGATTAAATATCTTAAATTAAAATGAATATTTACCAGAATTCAATATACCCTGTGTTTACAAGCCACTAATTAGTTTAAGGTTAAAAAGCAGTTTGGTTAACGTGATAAGCCATATAATAGGTACACTACCTGGGAGAACTAGCAGAACACGGACTGAAAGGGGGATGGTTATGTTGCATTTATGTTTTCAGCGTTCCTAGAGCTCCTATACTACAGGCTGAATCATAACGCCATTTAATAACCCAACAGACCAAAACCAAGCTAAAACCGATTTACTTACCGTAGTAGTGGACGGCGAGTGACAGTGACAGGGACGGCAAACACCTGGCTCGGGCGGCTTTTTAATGCTGATCTGGGTTACAATATGGCGGTTATTTTGGGCAACAAGATGGATATGCGTCAGCTCTCCTCGTAGGAGTCATAAGTGTTCCCTAACAGCTCCGAAGGGTATGTCACAAGTTTTTCAGAGATAAAAAAAAGCAGATCTGCTAACAACTAAAAATATTAAAATCTATAAATAAACAAATATCACTATATTATTATAATAGTAAAACCAAATCTGAAATATGCATATTAATGTTTGACTCAAACAATTTTTAAATCGTAAATGTATTTCGTTAAAAAACAACATTTTGCTTTTCTATCATTCACTTTGTTTACATTTAAGATATTCTCTATTTTAAATCAGCTATGTAAAATTGTGCTTATACATTGGGGCTGTACATATATAACGTTATCAACATTTTGGTAATTTTGGACCCTCTCCCCTCCCTTACGCTATCATACGTTATCATTCCTCAAACCCCCTCCCCTTAATGATATCGTTATCAATTTCTAAAAATTATTTTTATTTTTACAAATTATGTTTTATTATTTTTTGCGTTTTTGCAGTGATATACAGATATGGTTATACATTTATTATTCGCATACTTTGCGGATTCAAATGAAGAGATGAAGTCAATGTAATATCACTGTTATACATGTGAAATATCTTAATATCAAATAACATCTAAAAGAGTTAGTTACGATTTAAAAGTATTTAATAATAGCTTATTGTCACATAATTGATGCATTTAGCAGTAATGTTGTCTTTTTACATACCCTTGACAGGGAAGGTGAAATCAGAACCTCTTATCAACAAAACAAGTGGACAACATTCTTTTTCTTTCTTTACTAAACTAGCAAACAATACAAGTATCATTTCAAACATATTTTGCTCCTGATTTCTCAAATAGCGAATTATATGCGCATAGGCAGAAGAACAGTTATGCCGAATGTTGGGGTATTCCATATTTTGGAATGAAATGATTTTATAATCATTTAATGCCTTTAATAATAACTGTATGTTTTCAAAAAAACAGATAAGATTAAAAAAAATTAAAATAAAATAAAATAAAATAAATGGTTGGATAAAAAATGATAACGATATCAAAAGACAACCCCCCTCCCCCTAGAGATATCTTACGATATCAAGTTACTGACCCACTCCCCCTTAAAGTGTTAACGTTATATAGGCGCAGCCCCTATGAACTTGTATATGTTATATGTAATTTTCATGTGCATGTATAAGGAATAGAAGCAAAATATATGTTAAAAATTCAAATTTCTGTAATTCAAGAGCCTTTTGTGAAAATACGATAGATAAAGCATGAACTTTGCTCGCGGTTTTTAATTTGCAAAATTGAATGATAGCAGTGAAATATAAAAGTAATCTATACAGAATAGAATATTTCATGTTGACTTTTGAAAACAAAAACAGTAAGAACACAAAAATATATTTCTCTATTTTATTTTCTTCACCAACACACATTTTAAAATTTTCTTCAATGTGAACAAAACTAATACAGAAATTCGCATCTCAGCCAAAAAGAGATAATTCAAATCCATATTTCATGAATAAAAGAACATGCCATGTCACTTTTCGAAATCTATTTTCCAGATATTGCTAGGTATGCGATCCTTAAGATAGCAAAGATCACCAAATGAAAATATATTCTTAAAATAAATTTTGAAACACCTGAAATATAAAACATAATAATAGTCCAGTCAAATAAGGCATATTTTGGGTCATTTTGGGACATAATTACGAAAGTTTTGAAACTTGGAAATATTTGTTTGGGAGGGTCTACTAATGAACATACTAAAAGTCCTGATGGGGAGGGGGTGAGCGCGAAGGGGGGGAGGTAAAAGAAGGTACCATTTTTCGGTTTTTTGTTGATATCTCGTAAGCTATAAGTCCTACGGAAAAATTGCTAATACAAAAAATAAAGACAATTAAATTCTCTACAAAACAGGTTTGATACATTTTTCTCTAGAGTCCATAGGTAAGGAGATAATCGCATTCAAAAATGAAGAAATTTGTCAACAGTCACACCACCGCCAGAGAGCGGGTCCACGGCCCTTACATTATTACACCTACTTAACCTAAACTTAAATGGACATTAATAAATGTTGTGGTCAGAAGAATGGAAGCCTGAACAATAACTTTATCAAATGACATTTTTTGTTAACATAAAACATACTAAAATGGAAAATGCGTAAAATACAATAATATAGGAATAAACATTATACTCAAGTTCTTGATCATTTTGATTACCCCGGGTTCAATGGGAAATTTCAAAAGATGTTGATTTATGTTCCATTTCCATTATGATATCCTTGAAATTAAGTATTCATGTTGGTGAGGTACCCGGATATAGCTGTATTGTATTTTGTTACATTTGGTTCATTCATTCGGAAAATATAAAATATTTTATTTTGCGCCATAATGCTTTGCTATGGCAATTCAAGCGATTTTCAAATTTCCATTTGGCGAAAGAATAAATTTTGGTGGAATTTCATACATGTTTTCGAATAATGTAAAACATTTTGTTTTATAAATTTACTTATTTGACATTCATTTTTTTCTTTTACTTTTATCGTTACTTAGTTACTGTTTTCCATAGTCTATAAAAATATTCATTCAAATAATCCCGATTGCGAAAGAAGAAATATGAAACCTGGCTGAGGGAAACAAAACATTAGCTAATTTTTCGTAATTTGGTCTGCAACACAGAATTGCGTCAAATATGAACGATGATATTAACATTACGGTTTTGAATTGAATCTGGATACTACTCGTATTAAAAGGCTATCACAAAAAATACTTTATAGCTCCAAATCACGTTAACAATTTTGTCAATTGGCAGTAGACACGATGATGAATGACTATTCATTATGTTTAAAAGTCTCCAAATATACCTTTTAGGTGGTGATTTTAGTAAGCTAATGCTATAGAGTAGATATGATATGTATTTAGATAAATTCTTAGATCTAAATATTATAGAACGACAATCAAAACTGTTTTCGGAAACAAAAATTGTAAAAACATTAGATTTTCTGATCTGCAGATTTACTTATAATTATAACTATTATAACTGTATTATCTTTATAATTATTAATCGCAGGTTTTTATAATTATTATATTTAATGTATCTTTATAATTATTAATTTAATTAAAATTTCTGTTTTTTAAAATTCCATAGCCCTTTATTATTATTATTATTAATAAACCATATTAAATGAGTTATGTAGTACATATATGTATATATATGTACTTATACACATCTATTACATGCACTACCTGCAAATATTTGCGTATTTATAGTGTTAATTATAATATTATACTAGCTGACCCACTCGGCGTTTCCCGGGCCCATGATAATAACCTTAAATATACCTAAAATCCAAAATCTGTTAGTTTCGCATGCCACCGACAGGGGGCACATTCTATTCTAAATAAACCTCTATCCCAACGAAACTCCGTTATTCAACCTATCGGTAGATATGTTAGTTAAGGGAGCGGGGACTCAAATAAGTTTAGGTTAAGTAAATGCAATGTAAGTGCCGTTGACTCGCTCTCTGGCGCTGGTGTCACTTTTGGCAAATTTCTTGATTTTTGAATGCGATTATCTCGTTAACTATGGACTCTAGAGAAAAATGAAGAGAACCTATCTTGTAGAGAATTTAATTCTCTTTATCTTTTGTACTAGCAACTTTTTCGTAGCACTTATAGATTACGGGATATTAACAAAAATCCGAAAAAGGGTACATTCTTTTACCTCCCCCCCCCCCTCGCGCTCATCCCTCATCCCTCAGGACTTTTAGTATGTTCATTAGTAGACCCTCCCAAACAATATTTCCAAGTTTGAAAACTTTCGTAATTATGTCCAGAAAAAAACATAATTTGACTGGACTATAAGGGAAAAATATAATGTTAATTCGTGTAACATTATATTTTTATCAAGATATATATTATAATCATGCTCCGATAAAGCATTTTGGTTTCTTTTTTCTCACTTCTATTTATAACATAAGATAGTAATTGAATTTTTTTTCGACTTCAGTTTTACGATGGATTTACACTTTTCAGGGTCAGAGTAAAGCAAGTAAAACACGTAACACACTCGCAAAATGTCTGTCTGTCCGTGCACCTGTGTGTGTGTTCTCGTTGTATCATCGAAAATTGTATGAAGTTATGATTAAAATTGAACCAAATTTCATATTAAACCACATTTCTATTGGCTATTGCGAGAGTTAGTGACTCAGAGGTTAGCGGCTTTTGTGCCTTTTTCATTATTGCATCATCAAAGAGTGTATGAAGTTATGCCTAGAATTGAACCAAATTTCATATGTATGTTTTTGGCTATGGCCAGCAGGTCCCAGTTGAATTTGGGTATTTCTTCAGAAGGGGGAGCCTGTGATAGCAATCTTTTGTGCATTTTCATTATTGTATTATCGAAAAGTGTACAAACTTATGCATAGAATTGAACGAAACATCATGTATATATATATATATATATATATATATGATTATGGATGCCAGGTCCCAGTTGAAAATGGCAATTGTTCCCAGTAAGGTGGTCGCTGTAATAGAGATTTTTTCGATTAGGGATTTTCTCGATTTTATGCAGATTAAATGAATAATTTTGGGAATATTTTTTGGCGAAATGTTACATTTAAATGTAATGTATTCGGCTGAGGTTCGTATAAAATTACGGAGAAATCGGCCTGAAGTAGTGCTGTGATAGCAAGTGTTGCTCGATTTTCGGGACGGGTGCGGTAGTTGTTTAAAAATAAATGGTATTAAAGCACTTAATTGTCCAATCCAGGTTTAATTTTCAAATATGCCAATAAGCAAAAAATTTCATGCCTTTTTTTTATATATATAATACCTATTAATATGAATTCTCCTTCCGCTTTAAAAATATTATTGACATAAAACTTGAAGCATCAACAAAAAATAAATAACAGATATGTTATCTACTCATTTTTTGCTTCTAAAATGCGTAATTAAACAAAATTACCTTTTTTTGAAATATTAACATGTGTAATAAGTTTTTTGACTGGTCCATCCGGCTACTTATAATTCAGGAAAAAATACAGAGAATAAAGAAAGACAAAATTTTTCCATTTTCAAAAATAGTAAAAAATATATATATTAAATGATACACTTAATTTATAAATTTTCAACAGATCCATTTACACCTTCTTGTTTTGTGCTTTATTTATAAAATTATACGTATTTAGACTTTTTACACAAGGTTTCGCTATGGTGCTCCATTGTAAAATTTTGTAATTTTTGAAATTCAATATTTGAAAAACGCCATAATCATTAGATTTGAAATTTATATCAAGAAAAATATAGTTTTTTACATTTCTAACGCAGTTTGTCTAACAATTTTGCGAAAAATAATTTTCGAGCTATTCATTTTTTCAGTAATTTCAAATGTTTCATTTTCCGAGATGAATCTGTGGCAACGATTAGCGAAAACCCAACCGTCAGCAACGCATAGCTTTTTATTAAAGAGGATTATTTGTGCATATTAAGATGTCGAAATATTTTTTGTTTCCAAACAGGTTTAGTTAGAAAGCATGCATTTTATTCTTACCTTGTTGAAGACAATGGGGATAAATAATTCTCAAATCTATTACTTTGTTGTATGTTTAAATAAAATGTAAGCTGAATTAACAAACAATGTTCTAAACAAGAAATTTCAAATCCTATAATGAAAGTACTGTAATGTACACATTTTGCTTCTATATCATTCGCTTTATTTGCATTTAAGAGGATTCTCTATTTTAAATCAGCTATATAAACTTGTGCTATGCATATTCAAATGCATATTTTTTATGTAATTTTTCGGTGCATGCCTGTTAAAAATCTGCAGGAGAATTATTTTATGTTAGAAACATTTTGAATGTTTAATTAAATTTATTAGTTTATGTTTATATATGTATAGTGTATTTGTAACGGTTATATCATGCGTGCATGCGAACAGCGTGAAAGAAATATGTGAAAATATACATACATATTTAATATTTTAGTACATTATGTTATTTTACATTTAAATATAAAAATCATCATATTTAAATTCTTTCAGAATAAAGCCATTTTACATATTCCATAAAAATAAGAATTTTATTTAAATATTTTTTCAATATAAATTTTGAAAAGAAGATATTTTATGCTTCGAATTACGATTCTTCATAAACTTATTGTTATTTAAATTCCTTAGAATTTTTTAATGAAGAGACGTACCCAAATTACTTTATATTTCGTATTTTTTAATTATTAAAATAACTAAATTTTAATAAGGGAGTTTTTTTATCATGTAAACATAAACTTTTTCTCTCTGAAAATTTTATATTCGAGTAAATGTGTTTTTGTAATAAATCGTTAGTATTTTTAATTAATATTTTCTTGCATAAGAAATACGCATTTATAATTAAGTTTAAAATTGGTGTTTTGTTAATTTTGTTATTCTAATGGCGTAACTTTCTAAAAAAAATTGTTTTGTACGTTACATGTGTCAATATAAGTATTTCTTTTTTTATATATCGGAGAATATTAAAACTGGTTTAACAAAATGTTTTCAATAGTTAATTATATATATATATAACTTTTAAAAATCACAGTTCCACCGCACGTCGGTTTATACATACAGGATGTACAAAAAGTATTTTTCTTATGATCAAATTTATTCATATCCCCTTTATAAACATGTGACATTACACAGATAGCCATGTGAAACTGGTGCCAAAATGTTGGAAAACTAACCAAGCTTTTTTTGCAGGTTTAGATAACGTGGCTGTAATATAGCAGTTCCAGTGTCCATGAAGCAGGAAATATTCACAAACCAGGAAAAAGCTGAGTGTGTGTTCTTTTATCAAAAGGCACTTTTGGCATCTGTAACTCACGTGAGGCCATATGCAGTGATTGCTTGGGACTTCGCACAAAATACTGTCTCACTTCATTTATCCTTTCAGCTCAGGTTGGTGGTCTGCCAGTTTTAGGTACGTGGTCAGTTTCCTGGACAAAGACAGCCACATTAATGATAACATAACGTGGCTGTAATATAGCAGTTCCAGTGTCCACGAAGCAGGAAATTCACAAACCAGGAAAAAGCTGAGTGTGTGTTCTTTTATCAAAAGGCACTTTTGGCATCTGTAACTCACGTGAGGCCATATGCAGTGATTGCTTGGGACTTCGCACAAAATACTGTCTCACTTCATTTATCCTTTCAGCTCAGGTTGGTGGTCTGCCAATTTTAGGTACTTGGTCAGTTTCCTGGACAAAGACAGCCACATTAATGATAACATAACGTGGCTGTAATATAGCAGTTCCAGTGTCCACGAAGCAGGAAATATTCACAAACCAGGAAAAAGCTGAGTGTGTGTTCTTTTATCAAAAGGCACTTTTGGCATCTGTAACTCACGTGAGGCCATATGCTGTGATTGCTTGGGACTTCGCACAAAATACTGTATCACTTCATTTATCCTTTCAGCTCAGGTTGGTGGTCTGCCAGTTTTAGGTACGTGGTCAGTTTCCTGGACAAAGACAGCCACATTAATGATAACATAACGTGGCTGTAATATAGCAGTTCCAGTGTCCACGAAGCAGGAAATTCACAAACCAGGAAAAAGCTGAGTGTGTGTTCTTTTATCAAAAGGCACTTTTGGCATCTGTAACTCACGTGAGGCCATATGCAGTGATTGCTTGGGACTTCGCACAAAATACTGTCTCACTTCATTTATCCTTTCAGCTCAGGTTAGTGGTCTGCCAGTTTTAGGTACGTGGTCAGTTTCCTGGACAAAGACAGCCACATTAATGATAACATAACGTGGCTGTAATATAGCAGTTCCAGTGTCCACGAAGCAGGAAATATTCACAAACCAGGAAAAAGCTGAGTGTGTGTTCTTTTATCAAAATGCACTTTTGGCATCTGTAACTCACGTGAGGCCATATGCAGTGATTGCTTGGGACTTCGCACAAAATACTGTCTCACTTCATTTATCCTTTCAGCTCAGGTTGGTGGTCTGCCAATTTTAGGTACTTGGTCAGTTTCCTGGACAAAGACAGCCACATTAATGATAACATAACGTGGCTGTAATATAGCAGTTCCAGTGTCCACGAAGCAGGAAATATTCACAAACCAGGAAAAAGCTGAGTGTGTGTTCTTTTATCAAAAGGCACTTTTGGCATCTGTAACTCACGTGAGGCCATATGCTGTGATTGCTTGGGACTTCGCACAAAATACTGTATCACTTCATTTATCCTTTCAGCTCAGGTTGGTGGTCTGCCAGTTTTAGGTACGTGGTCAGTTTCCTGGACAAAGACAGCCACATTAATGATAATATAACGTGGCTGTAATATAGCAGTTCCAGTGTCCACGAAGCAGGAAATTCACAAACCAGGAAAAAGCTGAGTGTGTGTTCTTTTATCAAAAGGCACTTTTGGCATCTGTAACTCACGTGAGGCCATATGCAGTGATTGCTTGGGACTTCGCACAAAATACTGTCTCACTTCATTTATCCTTTCAGCTCAGGTTGGTGGTCTGCCAATTTTAGGTACGTGGTCAGTTTCCTGGACAAAGACAGCCACATTAATGATAACATAACGTGGCTGTAATATAGCAGTTCCAGTGTCCATGAAGCAGGAAATATTCACAAACCAGGAAAAAGCTGAGTGTGTGTTCTTTTATCAAAAGGCACTTTTGGCATCTGTAACTCACGTGAGGCCATATGCAGTGATTGCTTGGGACTTCGCACAAAATACTGTCTCACTTCATTTATCCTTTCAGCTCAGGTTGGTGGTCTGCCAGTTTTAGGTACGTGGTCAGTTTCCTGGACAAAGACAGCCACATTAATGATAACATAACGTGGCTGTAATATAGCAGTTCCAGTGTCCACGAAGCAAGAAATATTCACAAACCAGGAAAAAGCTGAGTGTGTGTTCTTTTATCAAAAGGCACTTTTGGCATCTGTAACTTACGTGAGGCCATATGCAGTGATTGCTTGGGACTTCGCACAAAATACTGTCTCACTTCATTTGTCCTTTCAGCTCAGGTTGGTGGTCTGCCAATTTTAGGTACGTGGTCAGTTTCCTGGACAAAGACAGCCACATTAATGATAACATAACGTGGCTGTAATATAGCAGTTCCAGTGTCCACGAAGCAGGAAATATTCACAAACCAGGAAAAAGCTGAGTGTGTGTTCTTTCATCAAAAGGCACTTTTGGCATCTGTAACTCACGTGAGGCCATATGCAGTGATTGCTTGGGACTTCGCACAAAATACTGTCTCACTTCATTTATTCTTTCAGCTCAGGTTGGTGGTCTGCCAGTTTTAGGTACGTGGTCAGTTTCCTGGACAAAGACAGCCACATTAATGAAATCTGCAACAAAAAAACTTCGTTAGTTTCCCAACATTCTGACACCAGTTTCACATGTATATCTTATATATAGCGGGTATATATGAATAAATTGTGTAATAAAAAAAACCTTTCGAACGCCCTCTTTATATATATATATATATATATATATACATACATATATATATATATATATATATATATATACATATAAATATATATATATACATATATATATATATATACATATATATATATATATATATATATATATATATATATATATATATATATATATATATATATATATATATATATATATATATATTAATGTTGTATTACTGAAAGCATGAATGACGGACTTTAACTATTTATTGTGTAATTTTCTAGATATAGTAAATTTATAGTGAATACAGTTGGTTTTATTAGCTATTTGTTTGTATAATTTCTAATCATTGCTTTGCATTTCAGGTATAATTTATATATTTTATATAAATAATTTATAGTATTTACTGCATTTTTAGTGATTTGTTTTGAAAATAAATTTTGTTTGTGGTTGATGAGTTCAATGTTCTGTAAGGGAATGTTTTTTTTTGTTGTTAAATAAGCAATACAACTTTGCTGAAAGTGAGGGAGCATTATATATGTTCTGTAATATTATATAGTAATATTCTAGCCAGAGAGATTAACACAATAACTTATTTACACCATTTTTATAACATCACTCTGTATGCTTCAGAGTATGTACTCGTAATAGTCAAAGTTCATACTTTTATTGACAAAATAATTGGAAATTTTTTAATATCGACAGAATGTTCATATTCGAAAAACTAGAATTTCTTAGACAGTTGTGAATCCAATACAGGTTTTTGTCTGTATTTTCCGCTGACATGTAATGTATTATACCGACCTCTTCGAATAACATCAAAGAAATAATAATATTGAACTTATGAAAAAAATCTTCATACCACGTTTTTTTTAAATGAGTTAACGTAGCAGTTAAGACCATTGTCCAAGGCAAAGATATTAGACGATAATATAAAATACCGTTTAATGCTGCTTTTGTTTTAAGAAAAGTACTTATCCAAGTAAAATATATGCTGTAAATTGTGTAGCTTTGACATACTGTTGTTAATGTAATGGTAACATTTTCTAAATCTGTTTTGTTATATTCTCTACCTGATTTATTTTTATCTCTATATGTAATTTTATATTTGGAACTAATAAGTCTAAAATCTTAAATTAATTCAGGAGACTTTTTTGCGATTTGTGATGTAAATATAAATTTGTTAATACAAAAGATCTGATAAAAAAGATGAGTAATTGATGATTAAAATTTTTAATATTTAAACAAAATCTTTATTATTCAATTATTGCAATTTTACGTTCACATTTTTTCTTACACATTTTTCAGACGTGCTATATATACATTCCGAGAAATTTCAGATTATTTCTATTATAAAAGAAAACATAGATGAATTGCTTTATCTATTCAGAAATGAACCTATGTCAAATATAATGAGCATATCAAATTTTCGCCATAAGTAAAATATTAATCAAATAATTTTATTTTTACTTACTTTCAATACGAAAATTTTTTATTTTGATGAATCAAAAATTGCGTCTTAAAACCTTTAGAAATATAAAATTGGGAGAAAATTCTTTTTATAACATTGTTGCAAAATGCTTTTTCAAAAATTTATATTTGTCTTTTAAGTAAGAACCATTGGACGAATAAAAAAGGTATTCCTGAAACGACTTCTTGAAAAGGAAGCATTTCTCCTAGAAGTGGCATTCCGCAAAACTTAAATAAAGATAAATAAAATAAATGCATTCTACTGAGAAAATTCATGCTGTGTAGGACGAAGTAATTTCATAAGCAAATTTTGTAAATAGTACCATTTTCAACATTTATTAAATGATATAAAATAATGACAGAAAAAAAATTGCTATGTATATATTTTTTAAATTTTAAACGCCAGTATATTTTAATTACTAAAAGATTAATTCTTTTATTAAAATTTAAAGTATACTGTAAAAAAAGACAAATATTTCTCAATCTGCGAAAATAAAAAGTAACCATGAACAGAAATATAAAATAACCTCTTCCGAGTTACCCACGATTCCCAAAAGCGTTCTTTATCTTTAGAAACCTTAGAAATAAATATATTTTCGATATTTATAGGAGAATTTAAAACAAGTAGGTAAGTGTGATCAAAGATCGCACTAAGGGTTTCGTTTAATATTCATTTCAAAACACTTTATCCTTTCTTTAATAAATGCAAATAAATTTCATTTCCCCCTCCAAAAAAAAGTCATGTTTTTTATAAAGTAAAATTTAACCGGTCTATTTTTCTCATTTTTTCGAATATCTGAACCGGCCCGATATTATACTCTGTCATGATAATATCTGTCATGTGGACTAAATGCGATATTAAAAAAAAAATCAATTTCGAAATTAAACATGTTGTACACCTTCAAAATGTTAAAATATGTCAATATTTCCATAATCGTGTTTTTATTATGATTCAATACGTTCCCCAAACTTATATATTTACTATTCTCTATTACACATATTGATACTCTCATTGTATTATTCTCAAACATTTGAAAATTCCATTAAACTTAAAAAATGACGTCAAATTAATTTTTTTTAATTATCTAATGACGTCATATTAAGCTGATTTTTGTATTTAAACCACTCATACTCCTTGTATTATTGAGAAATGTTTGAAAATTTCCGTTTTATTACCAATATGACGTCATATTAATCTTTTTTTCAATTGGCGAAACTTTTTATTTCATTTTCATTTTTTACGTGGAAATCTTTCAATAGAAAATTAATTATTGTAGAAAGAATTTTACTGTGGATTTTTAATTTTTGGCAAGGGAAAAGGTTGTTAGAATTTGGATTTTTTATCTCTCTATATTAAAATAATACGATTTTTTCAAATTTTAATATTTTGAGCTCCATAGTAGGTATTTAGCTATAAGTACACAAATTTTCATTCCTGTTTGTTATATAGTTTCTGAGAACGGGCTCTGTGACGGACAGACAACGAAGCAGGAGTAATAGGGTTTCGTGAGATGAAAGAAACCCTAAAAACAATGTTTATGTTGCTGCCACGTTTCCGAGTAGTTTTTATAGTGTATTAATTTGTTTTCTAAAGCTGGAATAAATGTTTTTCGGATGCTATCAATTCTCAAGTAAACATTTTCATGTTCAACACACATGCTTCAAACACAACTTTAATAAATTAACAACATAAATATTCACATTAAAATTAATATTATTGTGTTACTCTTGCATATATAAATTCAATTATGCAGCTAAAAATGCTTAATTGAGAATGAATAACATCCTAAAATGCATTATTCTGGTTCGAGAAAACAAACTACTCGGGAACGTTTACGAAAATGAATGGAAGCAACAGAAACTTTGTTTTTATAAATGCTTATATAAATATCGAAAATATATTGGCTTCTTAGATTTCTGAAAAGGAAGGGGGTCGTAGATAACTCGGAAGAGATCATTGTATATTTTCGTTCGCAGTTATATTTTCATACATTAGAAAATATTTGCATTTATTTTACAGTGTAAGTTTAGATTTAACGTAGAAAAATGTATTAAAATATCTATTATTTGCAGAAAAATTACAGTGGCACACTCTATATCAGCCATACTCAACCTTATTTTCTCCCTGGAGACACACGTATGAAAAGGTAAAAAAAAAAAAGAGTAATTTAATTGTAAGATAACATAAATAGTATAACAAATCTATATAACTAAGTTAATATTATCAGTAGGATTGAAAGTTTGTAGCGGAATAAATGTAAAAATGTTTTAAACCTATTTCCAAGCAATAATCTTCTTGGTAGATTTCTATTGCAAATGCTATAAGAAATATGCTGCGATATTTCATTGTTTGGAAAAAGTGGAATACATTTCCCCCCTATTTTTTCGCGACAAACGTTCAACCCAAAAAACAGTATTAGTTATGTAATAAGTATAAACCGCAATAAGATAACAATGCAGAATTTCCAATTTTTAAAGAAGAAAAAACGAGGGATTTTCTCTAATACACCAGTCTTTTGCTCATTACAAAAACGTTTAATTATTTTTTTTAATTGTAGAAATATATAGAGCAAATTTAATTAATTTGGAATAATGTATGATTTATGTTGAAGATTAAAAATTGTATACACCACTTTCGAACAAATAGGACTAAGTGTAAAAATCACTTATCACTGAGAAAATTAGTTTAAGATGCTTTAACATAATTTTAAATTATTTATAAATAACAGGATGGATTTTGTTTTCCCGTGAAAATATATAAAACAACAGTGAAGGTCTTAAATACTTTTTTATGCATGCGGCCCGCAAGCCGTAGGTTCAGTATGGCTGCTCTATATTGTTCGTTCAAAATAGTATATAAAACGCTTTATTTTAGTATTAGAAGTATATTAATGATCGTCTCTTTAAAGTAGTTATCAGCGATGAAATTCAACTTTTGTCGCTACGGACTTTCCTGTAGACTCCATAAATTTGTAGCTGCCTTTTGGGCGGCTGCCAAACATTTGTCATATTTAGAAATCTATAACGATGGTAGCAACAACCGCTGCTTTCGCTTTCGTTTTTATTGTTCCTACAAGATCTCGAAATATCGCATAAATTCATTTCTTACATTATCGAAGAGGGGAAAATATATACTTTCGAATGAAATTTGTTTGAAAACTGTAGCTTAGTTCAGTGACGTATGAATTATTTACAAAACATTTTCAATTATTTTTTTTTTTTAAAAAGGTATCTAAACAGTGAAAATTCGGGGACAAGTTACTACATTTGGTAATTGTTTACCCACAGTAAATTGAAAAGAATAAAAGTCAGATTAGTCATAAGACCAGAAACACTCCTTAACAGTTTTTCTCCTACACCGTGCGTGCCAAAAAGTGATTGCGTTGTTCTTTAAAGGTTTTGAATACCACTAACGTTTAATTGTAAGCTTTTTGATTTAATAAAACGAATATTTTAGTTTTGAATAAGTTGTCTTTGGCTCATATTTCTAGTCTATTGTGTAAAAAAATTGAAACTGTTAAGAGTTTAAACGTGCGTTACCGAACTTTACCGCTAAACTGGAAACTGCCACCCGAAAAGACAGATATTCATTTTATGCTGAACAGGAATTTAATTCCAGTTAAGTTAAATTGATTAAAAGGTACTTTGAATGAGAATGCGCTCGGTATTTTATGTAAATTTCTATTTGATAAACACTGATTTTCTAGAAGAATAATTGGACATTTCGCTGTTTATAACAATGTTGTTGATAAACAACATTTGAGTGAAGTTGTTTAATAATTTGATATCATTCTAGGATATTTCAGATGCGATAATTGTTTTCAACAATTATCGCATCTGAACAATCGCATCTTTTCAACAATTACAGCAGTTATTTCGCAACATTTATGTATATTATTGAAGAGCTGTGGACAAAGATGTTTCATGTTTCATTAGTATTTCCGTTATTTTAAAATTTTATTGCATTTTGCGAAACGCGTAATGCGTAAAATGAACACGTTAAATATTATTGATTTTACCATTATGTATAAATTATAGTAAATGTAATTGTAAAAATGTAATAGTAAATGTAAATAAATACATGTATCGGAAAATGTGTAGATATACATACTTCTGCTAAATTTAATGTGTTTTGTCTCTATATGATTTTCCATCTTCTTAAGTGTAACTTAATTTGTGAACATATATTAAATTAGGCTTAAATTATTTCATTACATTTTTTGAAATTGTATAAAAAATAACCATTTAAGAATATTTTATGAAAAAATATATATTTCATATTTTGCATTCGTAAAATTCCCCTTTATTAGAATTCACTTCTAACTATTTATAATTTAAAAGTATATTTCCTTAAAAACAGATTTCTTTTAAAAATATATAATAACAAACTTTTGTTAAAAAATATTACTGCATTGTTTCATACATTTTATATTATTAACAGTTAGATTGTAACTCGTACAAGATTATTCCTTGCGAATTGTTTAAAGTGAATAACTTAAATTATTACCCAAATTACGTACATTTCAATTATGTCCTAAGAGATTAGTATAATGTTGTATAATTTATTCTCTCAAAATAAGCTCTACTTCTCAAAATGCAATGCAGTGCTTCGTTATTAAATCGTCGATGACTTAATTTTATATACACCTATACTTATAATGTGCAAAATAATTCGGAAATATCTATTTTTTAAGTAACATAAACATCTTATAAAAAATTCCATAAATCATATAGTTAAAAGGAAAAAGAATTTGATTTTTCTGTAAAATATAGATTCAATTTTAATTTATGACGAAAATATGGTACTTTTTATGTATCAGGAAGAATAATTTGAAAAAATGCAAAACATTTAAAATTAAAAAATGAACAATATTACATAGTAAAAATATTGAGGCAAAGCTAGGAGAGTCTGCGCACAATTCAACAAAATAATAATAAATTATCAAAATATTAATTTTTTGCTAAACTATTCATGAATAATTTTGACTTCATTTGTTTTTTATGCAATCCCATTGCTATTTTGTTGTTATTCTGTAATTTACTAGAACAGTTGTAATAAAACCAAGAAAGCTATTTTGCGCAATCTGTCCTTACAGGGTTGGTGGGATTGCGCACATGGGTAGGAGAGATTGTTATTAATAATAACTACAATTAAATTATTAACAATAATAATTACAATTATATGACATTGTTGTAATGTTTTTGTGAATAATTGTTATTGTATTAGGAGTGCATATTTCAACCTAATGATTGAAGAATCAGGAAAAGGAAAGAATTTTAAGAAGAATTAAAATATTTTAATTTACGAAAAAAATCAAAGAATCAGAAACAAAACCAGCCCAGATAAGATTACAAATTAACATTAAGTTAATTGATAACACGTTTAACTTAAAATTAGTCCACATTTTCATTTCCACAGTTTCAAAGTTTTCTTGTTTGCAGCCCGAAGTTGTCGTCGTCCAGAATCGATGCACTTATTGTTGTAAATGGTGCAGCTTTCTTGCAACCAACTGCCACAAAAAATACATTTAATCCACTCACTGGTCGATGTTGACCTCTGGTACAGTTCCAGACGTTCAGTACACTCATCCTCATTGACGAGTATTTTTTAGCAAATTAATTTATTGCCAAATTTAGTTTCGATAATTATGTGTTTTTCCAAAAAAAAAATTCAAAATTGATTCCTTTATATGTTTTACATGTAAATTGTAATTCACGCAAATTTACCAATAACTGCGTAATCTCTCCTAGCATGGAAACAAATGGGAATAATGCTCCATCACTCCTAAATAGCAGATGTGCAATCTCTCCAATTTCGGAGGGCAGATTGTGCTGCCTTTTATTTGAACATGGCCACTTCTAAAGCGAACCGGCGGTGTTCGCACCGTTAGTCTATGTTAGTAGCTTATGAGAAATCGTTTAAGTTTAATAGATTTTTTAATACTGACATTATATAGAAATTTTGACGAATAGCTATGAAAATTCAAGCACTTACTTTGAGAAAACAAATCAAAATTGCAATTCCTATCCTAGACGCTCGAAACAATCAACGTGCACATTCAAGTAGATACTCAACTAGTGCTGTTGTACAACTACCTGGAGTCGCTGCACGCAGACTCTACTCCTTCCCACCTATACTCTTTGTGCGCAGTCTCTCAGACCGCACAATCTCTCCTGTCTTTACCTTATTTATAAAAATGATTATTATCATACAATGAAAGATATTTTAGAAAGACTTTTACTTCTTATTACATATTCTTATTCTATCTCATAATACTGTAAATCTAACCTATTTTCATTTACATTTTGCTTTCTTGTAATAGATTTCGCATTTCCTGTTTTAACATTTAAAAGCAAATTAAAAATAGAATATTAATAATATAACTAGTTTGTTTGGTAAATACTTTCTAAAACATTTTTGTAAGTAATATTACCCGATAATCTAATCCTAAACTATTTTACAAAATCAAAAGTTAGTATTTAGAATAACACAAATGTAATAGATGGCAAGAAATAACATCACGTTTGCCTGAAATATTTGTATTATATGTACGTGATTAAAATACATTCGATTTAAACGTTAAAATAATGCGAACAGGTCAAATAATAAGGAACAATATCTATTTTTTATGTAACTTATAACTAAAATTATAAGCTTAAATCATATGAAGACATATATACCTAGTATACAAAGAGGTATTTGTTTGGTTGTTTTATTGAGAGCATACATCTGTCTAGTGTGCTTCTCATCCAGTTTCTGCCTATGAGTCATCGTCAATATACAAGGACGAGATAGCCACAAGGAAATTTACAACACCAGAGAATTACAACCAAGATCTCCATAAAGTGTGGAATGGAGCTCCAGGGAGTCAAACCCGCTGAGTCCTACGCTATCAAGCGATAGCGGATCGGTGTCCTAATCAATCGGCCACGGAGGCCCCAAAGAAGCATCGATATAGAAAGGAAAGGAAAAAAATGTCAATAATATGTCTGCCGTACGAACACTTGAATTACGTCAATATGTAAAACAAATAAATTGCTGCTTCTGCAGAAGCTGGAAATGCTGTACACTTATTAATTTAGTGTCGGCTTTCTCGTGGACCTGCAGTGCTTAGTTTAGTATAATATACATACCAGGTGATTATTTCCGGGAAACCTGGATTGGAAATGCCCAATATACTGCGTGGTGTGCAGAACGTAGGTAAAAATCGTTTTAAGTTGAAAACTATACCAATTTTTTTTAATTTCGTATATTTTCTTAGTTTACCCACCAACAATGCCAAAAAGCATTGATAGTATTTTTATATTAGCCAAATGGCAACGGCTAATCGCGAAAGATTTCACTATTTACAGCAACCTTTTAATTTCTGATTATTTCGACGCATATTTCAACTACATATCTCTTAAAGTCATGTTTATATATTTATTTGTCAAGTTTGATTTCATTCAGTGCTTTAGTTATGGAAAATTACGCGAAAACAAACAAATGCTGAATTATTTAAATTATTTAAAGTTCAAACTGGTTAATCTTCGGTAACCGTGTTGCACGCGAGTTGGCGTATTTTAGAGAATGCGACTTATTTACATTTAATTACATCCACCTTTTATGTCAAATAATACGCAAAGTTGGCACATGACTGCGTCCACTTGCTTAAGTTTGTCTGCATACATGCATTTTCGCTCTCTAAAAACGACATTTTAAAAACTGCGCAAAAAATACTCAAATCTGAGAATTTCGCATAGTCAAAATGGCTTAGAATCAAAATTACTCAAGTTTGAAACATGTATATACTCATTTTTGAATACATGCACACACTCAAGAATAAAACATCATGTGCCCATATTTGAGTATGTCCATGTTTCAAAAATGAGTATCAACTGATTCTAATCATTTTTGAGTATCTCCAAATTTCAAAAATGAGTATGAACTTACCTCTATGTGCTCAGTTTTAAGTATGTCCACGTTTCAATATTCTGAGTATTTCTGGTGTTTCAGATGTTAAAGCATTGTTTCGTCATATTTGAAACAAAAAGTTTCATAACCAAATGAAAACATCGATTTACTCAGATTTGCAAATGTAATTTTTTTCAGTGAGGGTATAGTCCCGTAATCTGTTCGGTAGACAGTTGGCATGTTTTAGTTAGCGTGGTTTAGCGCATTATTAAATAAGTTGTTCTCAATCTGATAAAACTGTAACCACATTGTTCCCAGATTCAACAGTTTCCCTTAGACGTCAGTCCTTCGTATGCACACGTCGTGCTTTATAAAGTAGAAAGATAGACCGGCGTGCTTCAGTAAACGTAGTTTTCTGAACAATTTAAAAAAAAATAACCAAACATCTTTTACATATATATGCATTAAAATAATAAATATAAAAATTATATGTGTCCTAAAACTCGTTTTTAACATAAGTACAAATTTACGAAGGAAATGATACTGCCATTTTACGGAAGAAAATATTTTCTTTTTGCTTATTCAGTTTCGTTAAGTCAGAAAGATGAAGAAGAATCTGAATCGCTAATTGTGGTAACTCAGCGAATTTCCCCTATTCTCCTAATTTTGCATATTTGTTTATATTATTGCAAATCTTACTTTACATTATTTTAAAAAAAAAATATTCATTTTCGAGATAAATATAAAAAATGTGTGCTTGAAAATTATTTAAGAAACCATAAAAAAATAATAAATTTAGATGTATTTTTCAGACAAATTACATTCAAAAGTACATTCAAAAGTTTTATTTAACGATGTAAACGTTGGAATTATATGCTGCTACGAGGTTTAGAAAAAAAGCGATGAAAGGTAAACTGATTTCTCAGATCGTTGGCACCATCGCGCAGTGGAGAATTTTCACGATCTAGCGGAAAAAATTTCTATTTTTGAAATTTAAAATTTGCACATCTTATAACTAATCTGGGTTATAATGTGCCCAAAATTTCCTAATTACCACGCATAACATTAGCAGAAGACGCTGGAAACTACAGAAATTGGTTTATTGCATTGCAAACAAAATATTTTCTGTGTCGCTGTGGTTCATTGTACTGACAATTTTAATTCATAGTTACATAAATAGTGGCGACATGTCTCTGTATATGTAGTTGTTTCCAAAATTTGTGCGTATAATAAGGTGTTTTATGCTTTATTAATATTCCTAAATTTACTTAAGGTTTCAACATATTTTAACACAGTATAACAACTAAATCTTGCCACAACTATTAAGGTAGACTCATAATATATTAAAATCTGCAAAAATGTTCTGCAGAAAATTGCACGTTCACACTTCATGATGTTTATTTTGAATACTTGCCCAGAGTTTTGCGGTTCAACAAAAAGGTACTGTCTATCCGTAAGTGTTCTTTTTTGTGTATCCGTGCAGCCCGAAAAGCAATTTTAAACTGCAGAAAAACCGGAAATTATGAAAACGACTCCCAAGAAACAGTTTTTGAAATGGTAAATATTCTTATGATTTTGATGAAAGGTACTGTTGATAGCCGAAAACATTTTATACGTTAGGTATTCCATTTTTTTTTTTTTTGTATTTCTGCTGCGGAACGGCAATTTAAAACAGAAAAAAAAAGAAACAAAAACAGAAAAATAGAAAAATGACCCCAAGAAAAAAAATATATTTTTTGTAATAGTTAATATTAATATTTTTTTAAAACAAAATATATTTTAACAAAGGTACTTTTGTAAATTATTGTACTGCATCCGGGGACCAAGGATTGTAATTTCAAAATACATAAAATACGAAAGATGCGAAAACGCACTTGAACCTTTATTATTATTTTGAAATAGTAACTATTCATACTATTTTTAATAAAAAATGTCATGAGTGCCAGACGGGTACTATGAGCATGTACTTTTTTTTTTTTTTTTTTTTTTTTTTTTTTTTTTTTTTTTACTTTATAGGGGATTTTATGATTGTGATTTCATAATGAAGAAAACACGAAATATTTTCTACCTCTGCGTTTGAAGAACTACGTTTTCCCCAGACTATGCGCGGAAGTGATTGTAAGGCTGTCAAATAGATGAAAATTGAAGCTTGTTCGTCAGCGTTCGATGAGGGTTTTTAATTAATATCTCGGATAATGATACAAAAACTGAAAACTATGTTTCTTTGGTGCATTCAGACCTATCTTCGTCTATCTGGAGCCAAATTTACAGCCATCTACGTGCGATAGGTTTTTCTACCTAACGCACACACACGGACAAACACACAAAGCACATTCTTTTATTAATATATGTATGACTTCTAATTTGACGATTAGTAGAAAAAAATAATCGTCAGTAGCAGCTCTGTATATATACATAACGTAAAGTATATATGTGTATAGTTATAAAGTGTATTATAATGTGTATAGTATGTATAATGAGTATAGTTTCAAGTATAGAATAACCTTTTATACTTTTTAAAAAAATTCTTTCCTTCCATTTTAATCCAAAACTAACCAAAAACTTAATAAAAGGAGGTTAGAACCATCCACAGTAATTAAATTCTGGACTGTGTGTCGATATGATGTCTGCGTAATTGGCAAAAAAGTTTTCGTTTTGAAATATAGATTTATTTTAATAGAAATCATTCAAACACGTGGTTACCAGAGAGTTTCCTTTTATTAAAGTGACGTCATAGTAATATATTTTAATTTATTGGACTTGGATACTTATATTCATATACAGTGTGATTCATAAATATCGAAACAATAGGCTATCTCCTTAAATATTGCCCCAAGGCACATACTTCCAATTGCAAAGTTTCATCAAAAAAGGTGCAAAACTTGATGAGATAAGTTGCAACTCCATGGGGGGTCTATTTGAGAAAATACAAAAATTAAATTTTTATACGGTCCCCGTAGGATAAAATTTCCAATTAGGAAATTTTTCCTTATCCATTCCTGAATTAAAAAAAAACAAATCCATCTTGATATCTGCAAAACTCAGAGAGATATGTCCCTTTTAATAATTTATGAGGTTTCAAGGGGTCAGACACAATTGAAATGCGCGCAATTCAAGAAACAATGTTACTGTAAGGTGTCCAGGAAACATTTATTTTTATTTTTATTTACTTATAGAGTTAGAATTTTGATTTTTTTGTGATGGTTAACCATATAATTTGTAAACAGAATTGCATCATAAGTCTTCTTACAAAATTTTAAAAAATATTTTTTTTTTCAAAAAATTCAGAGTAATATTTAAAATTGTTATAACTCGAAATATTATTTGTCGAATTGAATTTTTTTCTTTTAATTAAACAGAAAAATATAAGTTTAAATTTTGATTCGACATTTAAAAAAATATTAATTAAAAAAAATAATAAAAATATTTACAATAGCAATTTAAAAAAAATGCAACTTATTTTAAACAAATCATATTTTTAAAAGTGAATATTTTTTCAACTTTACCGAATTAAAATTTACGTAAAATATTTGAAAAATGTATATTCCAAGTTTGAGCTATTTATCTTTAATGGTTAAAGAATTATATCAAGATGAGATTTTGAAAAAAAACCTATGATGCAGAAAATGCATTTAAAGTTTTAAACAAAGATTGGCACCTAATAGTATCCTCTTTTTCGATCGTTTGGCTCTCGGGTACAGATATAAAATGTGTTTAACGTTTACCCTAGTCTCTCATACAAATCTGGTATGCAGCCAAAGTTACAAAATTTAAGTTTATTAGAGATATAAATTTATTTTATGCACTTTATATTTTAGGTCATAGATGGGTTTCGAAAATCTTTTTCATTATCTAGACATGTGTCTGTGCATATTTTAGAATTCTGCACAGGCCAAAATTTGTACAAAAAAATTCCATTTTTCTTAAAATACAATTAAGATTATTTTTTAAAATACTACATACATATTTATAAGAAAATTTTACAGTATATTTTAGATTGCTATGTGTTCGCATGACAATTACATAGCTGCCATACCTCCCAGTAATCCTCCGTAATATGTAGATTAATTTGAACCATTTAACCACTTTATAACCAGAAAAATTATTTGATGAATCTTTGACTTACTTAATTTAGAAGTTTAAAGTCAAATTTATTCAATTGAATTTCTTAAAAGAGTTCGTATTAAACCTGGGTCAAATAAACACACTTATAACGGAAGATTAGTGGGAGCTTGGCATCTATTTAAAAAAATCCCTGACGGCTCGGCCTACAGGCAGAGGTAGATTTCGAAGACGCCGACCGTGGAGTGCCTGTTTGTTGGGAATTGCAGAAGAAATGACCTTATTGCCCTGATACCACAGTTGGGACCGTCCACTTCGAAATCTAACTTGTTTGCAGGCGGATCCGGCAGGGATTTGTTTGTTTTTATTCATATATTTTATTTATTTTGCTATAAAGGTTGGTCCTATAAAAAACTTGTCAATATAAAAGTTTTAGATAATATTAAGAGGATTTATAGTAAATTTAAGCGGATTTGATATCTTGTGAATTGACGAAGTTATGAGTTTTTTTCTTCTAACCCCTTCCCCCCCCCCCCTTGGGGCCATTTTTAGTGATATCAAAAATCTATCATACATAAATTTACGGCTCTTTTCCTACAAGTAATAATAACTTTAAACATATTCGATACGCATAATTATTAAGAAGTTATGGATTTTTTTCTGTTTTCACAAAAAGCTCCCCCACCCCCCCCCCCTGGTTTGATTTTGCCCATTAACGAACTTGACCGATATTTTATGCCCCTTGATTTTATGTATCAGATTGGAAGATATTTGTGCAGAAGTTTGGGAGTTATCGTGTCCATAAAAAAGTGACATAGATAGATAAATAGATAGATAGATAAAGTTTTGAACTGGGGGGGGGGGATTCTGGGAGTCATAATCAGCGTAGATCTGCGAAATTGTTACTATTGTACCTAAAAAATTGTATCTAAAAAATACGCAATAGCAACTTTAATGATTATTTATACTCTTAGACTATTACATTCGAATAAAGATAAATAAAAAAAAAGAATGTCGCTTGGAATAAATGAAAAATAGGCTTAAAAACATCATATCTTTTGAAGCTGTATAACACAAAGTAGATTTTTGAAAATATTTCTGTGTAATTTATTAAAATATATTTCCAATGATTCCGTTTACAGGAGTTTGATTATCGCTATTACTTTTACAAAACATATTACCTCTCCAACACGTCTTAAGGACAATAAAGACACGGGCTGGCACGACCCAGCCAGCGGGGCGTGCCGGTTACGGGCCTCGCGCAAAGCTCGGTCTCATTCAGACCTCTAGCATATTTCTCAATCAAGTTTAACGCAAACATCTATATGCTGTTATATTATATCTAAAATTTAAGGCATTGTCTTAGATCGACTTTTAATAATGTGTAAATTTATGGTCGATCCCTAACTTGCATTTCAAATGAACTGATATCGCTTCGCTCAGAAGTATGCTTAAGTGGTGTAAGTCACGAATTTTGGATTTTAATATCTCTGTGAATTTTGCAGCTATCAAGATGGAATTTTTTTTGTTTAATTCAAGAATGGATAAGGGAACATTTTCTAATTGGAAATTTTAATCTACGGGGACCGTATAAAAATTTAATTTTTCTATTTTTTCAAATAGACCCCCCATGGAGTTGCAACTTATCTCATCAAATTTTGCACCTTTTTTGATGAAACTTTGCAATTGGAAGTATGCGCCTAGGGGCAATATTTAAGGAGAAAGCCTATTGTTTCGATATTTATGAATCACACTGTATACGCTTCCACCAGAGCAAATTAAAGTCGAAAACATACATATGCATCCGAAACCAGAAAATAGTGTCGAAATAACGAAATACTACATTGAATTTTTGTTTCACCCTTACTGAGATTAAGATCTCTTAGGCCTTAATCTCAGTACTGGTGGATTGGAAAGTCCGCAACAAATCATTATTTGGATTACAATATAGTGCTTTTTTCAGTTTTATCAATGAAAATGTAAGTTTATGACGTCATTGTTTACTGGTAGAAGTGTACTGAGGTTCCTTTAAGAGAAGCTGATGCATATCCATCTTGTAGCCCAAAATAACTGCCATTTTGTAACCCGGCTCAGCATTAGTCTACCGCCAGAGCCGGGATTTGCTTTATATAAAATGATCTGTCACTGTCACTCGCCGTTCACCACTGCGTTAACGCTAACTGGTTTTAGCCAGGTTTTTGGCCCCGGGTTATTAAATGGTGGGGATAATTCAGCCTGTAATATAGGTACTCTAAAGTGTACCGCCGTTCTGTGTTTCGGATGCCGGAACTCAGAAAGAAAAATTTCTTCTACAGATAAAAATGATGCCACATTCTCAGAAACCGTACCTTTTAATTTATAAAATTTTAAAAATCAACTAGTACTTTTGCGACAAAATATCATTTTTTACTAATGTTTTCATTCCAGATATTCATTTAACTAGTATTAAAATTAGAAAATAAAAAAATCTTTAAATTACAAATATATATATCGTGAGTGCATAAAAATGACGAAATCTTTCTGATGTTTTCAATGAAATGATAGAAACTTTGATTACACCATTTTATGAGGGAAAATTATAGTATCACATTTTAATGAGAACGTGCATTTTTAAACATTTCATAACATATGAAATAATGTCTAATTATTAAATTTTTTCCCTCAAATTTTAAGATGTAGCAACAGGAAATTTTAAAAAACGCTTTTTTTAAATGAAGTATATTAATAATATTAAATATATATTATTAATATAATTTTAATCAAAACGCATTGTTTAAATGTGCAAAAAAGAAGCATGAGTGTTTCTCTATATTATACTATATCCATATAAAAAATTTTTAAAAAATTAATTCAGTCCGCCATAGTAAGGATTTTTCATTGAAAATCGCTATTAGCTGCGCCTGAAACCACTCATTTATTTTCATAGAATTTTATTTATAAGAAGGTTTATTTTTTTAAAAACGTAAGTAGTAAGAATTATAAGAGTGATAGTCAGCCTTTGATCAAAATATATTTAAATAATTTTTCAAATCGATTAATTTAATCGAATTTAAATTAGGAAAACAAAATTTTAAAATGTCAAATTTTTATGTTGAATCTTTTAATTTCATGATGAGTTTCACAGACAAAACAGGAAATATATCAATTTTTTGTATTTTAATTTCACTCGCAAATATACTTTTATAAATGTTCTTCAACATGAACTGAAAAAGAAAACAAGAACTCACATCTCAGCGAAAAAGAGATATTTCAAATCCATATTTCATGAACGAAAGAGCATGCGATGTCATTCTTAGAAATCTATTTTTCTCATTTTGCCACCCATGCGATCCTTCAGACAGTAAATATCGACGCAATGGAAATATATTCTTGAAATAAATTCTGAAATACTTCAAATTCATAAGAGCTTATGCAAACATCAATTCAGATAATGCTACATTTTTAACATGACTTGAATTATAAAGTACCAGAAATATATTTATTGTCCTTATACTGTGTCTCAATATTCTCCTCAATGAATTGTGGCCTTATTCAGAAAATTTAAATAAATAAATAAAAATAATTTCTCAAATAGTATGGGTAACATTAATCATGAGAAACTTCAGTTTCATTCGAATCATGTTCCTTAAGATAAAATATTACAGTGATTTGTAAGAAGTCTATGACACAACTTAAAAGGGTGTAGTAACTCCTCTATACCGACCTGATTAAGATGTTGGGTGGTAGCGAGATCAGATCATTGGTAAAGAGAATTATCTCGCATAAATTAAAAAATAGAATTTATTGCATACCAATATTGATTCTAATGAAATTATATACAAGAAAGTTAATTACAGCATTTAATTATTTTTCGTGAGTCAATCGCTTATAAATTAATGACCTCTTGACTCTCAGTGCAACTCGATCAATCAAAAGTCTCAGGAAATTACTGTCAGTCGTAACTTTTAAAGAAAGTTCATTCGGAACAGGGCTCGTCCGTTCCTTCTCTTCGGAAAAATAATATACTAAATCACGATGCTTCAGAGTTAAAGAACTCTCACTATCGCACTTGTCGTGCTTTTTCACTTCGCTGGGATTTTCACCTGATACCTGCCGTATCAATTAAATAGAGGTCAGACCTCACTATTTCCAGAGAGTCACCACTCTCGTCCAGATCTATTCAAAAACTGTCCTCTCTCACTTTTTCATCCTCGCAGGAGAACTTCTTCTAGGGGCGGGGCTTTTTGTCGAGGCGGACCCCTCGAAACTCTCCAGCCTCTTAGCAGCATTGAGATCCCTCTGTTTCGTTTTCACTAAGTCCGTCATTGGACGCTCTAAGACAAAGGGCAAAGTTTCGGGCGCAAACCTAAAAATCGTGTGCAGAGATCGCTTCTCTCGCAGATGAACTCTTTCCCACGAACTCGGCAAGGATCAAAGCATAAGACCCCTCTTTGGGTAACGCCTTACCACTACATCACTGTCCGAACTTTCCTCTCACAGTACAATAGAATTCGGCGTCTGCTAGTCTTCAAGGCAAAAATAGCGAGGGAAGGTATGCAGTTAAGTGTACTCACAGGAAATGCTAGAATGACACATAGTGCAGCTGGATGTCGAGGCTCAATTCTTTACAGCACCCCCTCCTCAAACGATTCTTAAGGGTGAAACACTAAGAATCTCTAAGAGTCGGATAAAGAATTGCAAGCTCAAATTACATCAGAGTGGCAAGAAATAAAACATACATGAATAAGATAATACTACCTTCATTTTCTTTTTGCGCGCTCTGATAAGAAATCATGAACATATATTGAAATAAGACACAGTGAAATAAAAATAAAAAGAACTTAAAATAATTATATACAAAAGTTTATCAAGAAAACTCATTAAACTCGACTCAGACAATCAACATGCGGAATGTCTTTGCCTGCGCGATGAGAAATGGCATAATTATAAGGTTGCAGAGCCAAGGACCACCTTAATAACCTGGGATTATTTCCAGAATTTCTTTTTAGAAATACCAATGGATTGTGATCGGTTTCGATAGAAAAGTTTTGTCCATCAATATAATGCCTTAACTTTTTTATCGCAAAAATAATTCCAGCACACTCTCTTTCAGTGGCGCAGAAACTTTTCTCACTATCAGCAAATTTGCGACTTAAATATATTATGGGGTGCTCTTCCGATCCCTCTCTTTGAGCCAATACCACGCCAATACCTAAGTCACTAGCATCAGTTTGTACTATGAATTCTTTCTGAAAATTAGGAGCGTATAGCACCGGTTCTTCAGTAAGTTTCATTTTCAAAGTCTCAAAGGCTTTTCCCATTTCTTCGCTCCATGCAATCTTTTCTTTTTTATTTTTCCCTTTAAGCGCCCTCGTTAATGGTTCTACAATCACTGCATAATCTTTTATGTACCGGGAATAATATCCAGCCATTCCCAAACATCTACGAATTTCAGTTTTCGATCTCGGAACCGGTAATTCCTTAATTGCCTTCACTTTCGCCTCAGCTGGCCTCCGTCTGCCCTCCCCTACAATGTGCCCAAGATATTTTACGGTTTTCTGAGCGAACTTGCATTTCGCCAATTTGATTTTCAGTTTCGCGTCATTAACCCTTTTTAATACTATTTCTAGATGTCGCATATGTTCCTCCCAACTGTCTGAAAAAATCGCCATATCATCTAGATACGGTAAACAGAATTCCTCAAGTGCGTTTATTTCCCGCGTTAAGATATCTGCTAACTCCACCCGTTTTCTGTAAGGCTTTAGTAAACTCAAGTGAGAAATCTGAGATTTCTGTCGCCTCCCAGGAACATTCACAATATAATTCGTTTCCGTAATTATTGACTCATTTCTTCCCGGCCCTACCCGACTATCTGACATTTTAATTGGCTTTCTGGTAGTTAAAACTAAAACCTCATCTTTCACATTAAGCTTCCGTTTTACTGCCTTTCTGTCAAACCAAAATTTCCTCTTTTCTCGTTTTTCTGACACATTTTCAACGGCTAAAACTCGACCTCTTTTTAACCTGTTCGTGAGATTAAACACACTTCCCTTCACGAATTTATTTTCCTCCGTTTCTCTTATCCATTCTTCAAATACTAACGCTTTCAAAAGCTTTCTAACTTTTCGATGCCAACATGCAATACTATCGCTTATTGAATCTCTCATCTTAACACAGAACCGTTTTAGAAATGCGGTCGCTAAATCATTTATCAATCTTTTCCCAAGGTCCAAGTATTCTGACACATTTCCTTTAACTTTCCCTTTCCCTAAGTGTAATGACACTTTTTCTAGGCACGCGCCAAAAATATTTACCTGATAAGGCAATGGGACAAGCACCTGCTTCCCCCCACTCACGCGATTATCTCTAGCTTTTGCCACTATCAAAGAATTTCCTGCATTACAATGCGATTCTTCACTTTCCGTTTTTTTACTAATCCCTTTGAGAGATTGATCTCTGTCTAATTCAATTTGACTATCCTTCCCTCCAATTTCTGCTAAGACCGAAGATCCCTCACAAATCGACAAAGGCGATAATCCCTTATCCACACTAACCAATTCAGTAGCGCTTTCTAGATTTTCACCCTCTAGTTTTGAATTCAACGCTTCCGCTTCACTGCACTCGCGAAAAATCCCCCCTTCTTTTTCTTTTACTGAATTTAAGGTTTCCGCTCCAACATTCCCGCTAGAAATATCCTCTTCTTTTTCTTCCTCGGAAATCAAAGTTTCCGCTTCAACATTCCCGCTAGAAATTTCTTTTTCTCCCTCGGAAATCACAATTTGTTTATTTACCGGATTCGGAGCTGGGCCACCCTTTTCTCTCGTTTGAGCTCGTGTCAAAACTGCATTCATCAATTCGGGTTTTTTCTTCGCCTGTTCTAACAATTTTTGAGTGTGATTACCCAACAAATAGTAAAACATATCTGAATCTTTATTGTTAACTCCCGCTTTCGTTTCAATAACCCCCACGCCTTCAATTTCTAAAGTGACCTCTGCTATAGGTAAACAGTATAATTTACTGTCCAGCGGAGTCTTAATCCATACGTGATCTCCATTCAATTTATCTTGACTGACCAAGTCGTATGTGATGATGTCAATTTCACTCCCAGTGTCAGTTAAAGCAGTTGTCTGAATTCCATTCACTAACACTTTACTCAAATAAGGGGAGAAGGTTTTTTCAAGTGTCGGTTTACTTATTAAGTGACCGACCCGCGCAACATCTCTCTTTTTAATTTCCGGACAATCTACTTTGTAGTGACCGCTTTGAAAACACGCGTAACACTTGACTTCTCGCCTTTTTTCGTAAACCCTTTCCCTATCTTTATGATCATCGCGATCCCTCCAATTATTATTAATCTCCGGATTTCTGCTACCGTTTCGCACATTATCAAAAGTTCTGGGTCTTTCAAATTTCTTCTCTGTCGGTGGCTTAGGATTCCACATTTTTTTAGAAGGGCGTTTGATCGCTTCGTACGCATCTAAAAGCCTCACTAACTCTTCGGGATCTTTAATCTCCGCCCAGTTATCTATAAAATGTTCGCGCATTTCTGGAGACGCTCTCCGTTTGATTTGGTCCGTGACAAGCAAATTTTTCAAACCCTCAAAATCCGAAACTTGTAAGCATGACAGCCAACCTTCTAAAAAACTATTAAGCTCGAATATCAGATCCTTCCAAACTGAATTAGGATTTCGTGGATGTTGACTAAATTTTTGTCGGTATGTCTCTGCATTCAAACGATAGCGTTCTAACAGTTTTTCTTTCACATATTGAAAATCATCAATTTTGTCTTCGGGTTCTCTCAAAATTAACTCGGCCATTCCCACAGGTAATAATGATAGTAAATTCGTCACCAACTCATCCGAATTTAGATTACATTTTTTTGCCTGTCTCTCGAATAAATTCAAAAACAACGAAATATCCGAATTCTTTTCATCAAAGCGATGCATAATTGTTTTTAGGGGTAAATTACTCGTTCTCACTGAGACACTACTGGATGCTGTACTTCGGTCATCTGACTCTTGTGTTGCTTTTAATCTAGCCAACTCATGTTCCCGCTCCACTTTATTTTCCCTATCTTTTTCTATAAGTTTAATTTGTGCTAAAGCTAGCTCTTTCTCAAAACCCTCTGACGACTCTATTTTTTTTATAATTTTCGGTACAGTATCATTTTCCTCTAAAATGACCTCAAATTCGTAAGCTAACGTTTGCAAATCAGCTTTCCTAAAATATTTAAGCTCCGACATTTTTAAAGTATAAAATTAGAAATTATCTTTCCCACAAATATAAAACAATACAATAAGATTAAATCAAATCCTACCAAGTGCGTCAAAATATTACCAAAATATACGCTCATAAAAAAAGTACGCTTAGCAATAATATAGGAAATATGCAACATATAAAGATAAGCAACCCTATCCTATCGTCCACATTCACCTTGGTATTTGGTTATACAATACATATGGGATCAATTTTACACAAAGCAACAATTTCAATTTCAAAAAGCACAGTAAAAATATTTTAAATTGCAAAAGTCTTATTCAATTCCTTTTTTTTTTAAATCAAAGGTGGTCTTAATCTCTGCATCCACTCTTAAAAAATTTAGAATAATTCACAAAAAACATATAAAATCAACTCTGTTATCGTAAAATATGAAATGCGTTCGATACTTTTTTTTTTTTTTTTTTTTTTTTTCTCAATGAACTCTCATTTATAGATTCAGCTAAAATTTTGTAACACTGCACAACTCTCAGTTTGCATTAAATTAATTCAACAATAATTTAATTTTTAACTACAAAATTTGTCTATTAAATGAGTTACAGTTATATCGGAAATATCTCATAATACTTTTTTTTCTACCGGAAAAATTTCTCAAAATATTTACTCTCACAAAAATAAACATACAACTTTTTTTTTTTTTGAAGCCTACAACACCTATACAAACACTAATAACAATTAAAGCCACTCTGAGTATAAAAAGAGCTTACCTCCATTACTAAGAGTCTTTCAGGGCGTCAGAAGCACAGACTTCAGAGATTCTCAGGAGCACAGACGGGGTTCTCTGTCACACTCTTCCGGATGGGGGAACACTCCAGAATTCTTCGTAGATTTTTCTTTCTGATGGGGGAACACTCTCCAGAATTCTTGGTAGATTTCTCTTTCTGATGCTGTGTTGATCCACAGGGGCGTCTAAGGAGACTCAGGTCACAAGTCACAAGGAGACTCTTTCTTGGAGCACTTTGATGATTTAAATTTCAGAGTCCACTCTTTGTCTTTAGAGAATGTCATTAATTTTTGCTAATTAATCCATCACCGCAAGCCACCAGTTGTAGTAACTCCTCTATACCGTCCTGATTAAGATGTTGGGTGGTAGCGAGATCAGATCATTGGTAAAGAGAATTATCTCGCATAAATTAAAAAATAGAATTTATTGCATACCAATATTGATTCTAATGAAATTATATACAAGAAAGTTAATTACAGCATTTAATTATTTTTCGTGAGTCAATCGCTTATAAATTAATGACCTCTTGACTCTCAGTGCAACTCGATCAATCAAAAGTCTCAGGAAATTACTGTCAGTCGTAACTTTTAAAGAAAGTTCATTCGGAACAGGGCTCGTCCGTTCCTTCTCTTCGGAAAAATAATATACTAAATCACGATGCTTCAGAGTTAAAGAACTCTCACTATCGCACTTGTCGTGCTTTTTCACTTCGCTGGGATTTTCACCTGATACCTGCCGTATCAATTAAATAGAGGTCAGACCTCACTATTTCCAGAGAGTCACCACTCTCGTCCAGATCTATTCAAAAACTGTCCTCTCTCACTTTTTCATCCTCGCAGGAGAAATTCTTCTAGGGGCGGGGCTTTTTGTCGAGGCGGACCCCTCGAAACTCTCCAGCCTCTTAGCAGCATTGCGATCCCTCTGTTTCGTTTTCACTAAGTCCGTCATTGGACGCTCTAAGACAAAGGGCAAAGTTTCGGGCGCAAACCTAAAAATCGTGTGCAGAGATCGCTTATCTCGCAAATGAACTCTTTCCCACGAACTCATCAAGGATCAAAGCATAAGACCCCTCTTTGGGTAACGCCTTACCACTACATCACTGTCCGAACTTTCCTCTCACAGTACAATAGAATTCGGCGTCTGCTAGTCTTCAAGGCAAAAATAGCGAGGGAAGGTATGCAGTTAAGTGTACTCACAGGAAATGCTAGAATGACACATAGTGCAGCTGGATGTCGAGGCTCAATTCTTTACAAGGGAAACATTTTTAAAATGAATTATTGCTTAAAATAAAAAGTCACGTATACTAAGTAATACGATAGAAAACAAATGTTGAAAGTAATTAAGTCACCCAAATAAGCAAGAAACTCTGATAGCCATGCATAAAAGAAATTATATTTTAGTCTGGTGGAATTATGTTATCATGTTCTTATATATATTACGGTCTTTCATTACATACCAAAATAAAATCTTACGCCCACTGTTTATATCTTATGAAAGTTCAGTAAAATGTGCCGCTATTTGTTCTAGGTTATTCAGAAAAGTAGAAGAGTGGCCGATGATACTCTAAAGCTTTACATAACTTTGATCACCAGAAACAAATTTCGTAAGATATGATGGAATTTTTTAACACATCCAACATATTCATCTAATAAACTTTTTTCTCTTTCTTTCTTTTTCTTTCTTTTTTTTTCTTTTTGTTTTCTTTTTCTTTTCTTTATTTTTTTATTTATTTTTTCTTTTGACTTACTTCAAATTTCTTCCAAGTGATAAATAAGTTGCTGATGAAGCTGCAATTGAAAGTCATTTCGATAATTCTTCACCTGCCTACCAGCTGAGATTTGCTTTTACAAAATATCAAAATATTCTAAAATGTGGCTTAGATTTGAGGGCAAAACAGAGCTATACATTAACCCCCTGACCGCCGAGCAAAAGGGCAAAATTGTAATGTTGTTTTCTCTTTATTTTTTTTAAAGTGCTAAAAACACCTGATATTTAAAACCTGATATAAAATAAGTAATATAAAAAATTAAAGTCAATTCCAACTTAGGTCAAAAATAAATTATTTTTCCAGCGATCTACACGCTTCGCCACTGACGGTACTTATTCCTAAATATCTTATATAAGAGAAATTTATTTTCGAGTACGGAAGAATTTCCTTCCGTCCGAGGCGAGGTTCGATCCTGGGACCTTGCGGTTACGAGCTCAGAGCTTAACCGGCTGCGCTATCAAGACTTGTATGTGAGTGCTTTTAAATGGAACTAATGTCTGAAATAAGTCTGCTGCGTGTTGATATTTTTTTGTCCCATATAAAACTAAAATTAATTAATTAAATTTAATTTATGAATTAACATTTGTAAAAACTGTATTAACATCAAGTGTCATCCACTACAAGTTTAAAAAATGTATTTGAACTTGAGTGGATGAATAAAAAGTATTTTATTAACGATTGAAAATTTGAACAAGATATATAAATGTTTTATATAGGGAGAATGTGAACTAATAGTAGGAATTGGAAAAATAATTACGTATATGAATGTAATATTTGAGACTATTAATCATTACTTAATGTTTTAAAACTGCAATATATTACTAGAATTACATTAATTCATATAATGCTGATGTTGCAGTGAAAGCTACAGCATAGTGAACGGATATATCAGTTCACGGCTGTGGGAAGGTTAAAACTTAAATGTAACGAAGTGGGATATTTTATGTACTTATTTTGTTTTCATTTGCTCGAAACCTTACAAAGGTATGCTGAAGCATTTTTTAACCTTTTTTTATATAAAGATATTTTGAACAGTTAATAAAAATAATTGCAAAATGATGTCGTTAAATCATTGCATTTATTTTGAATATCAAAAGATTTTTATTCTTAATAAAGGAATCAGATTTACAATAAATATAACAATATTTAAGGTCAATTGAAAATATATTTTAATAAATTATACTTTTGAGACTTGTTTTTTAGAAAGTTACTTCCTTTCTCTTGTTTCCGGATTCTAGAATTTTAAAGACTAATAATTAACATTAATTAAAGAATTTTTACAGAATATTTAACATTTTTATTTACTTTTTAAAATATTAATCTTCGAGTAAGAAAAGTTTTAAGTAGCTTATTGTAATACTTATTAGACAAAAAGGATTAATAGGGATTATTTGATAAAATAAGATAAAGTATGTACTAAAAAACTTTTATTGAAACTTAAACAAACTGCAACTTTAACATGTGATTAGAAGCTGCATACATTTAATAACCGCTTATTTAACCATAAGGATAATTTACAGAAGTTTTCGTAATTTTTTCAAGAGAGACATTTTAAAGAAATTTCATTCACTTTTTGTAAATGGAAATTTTTTCTATAAAAATAGAATAAAAATTTAGAACAAGACTATCTGTAAAAAGAGAATTACGTTTACAAAGTTGAATGTCATTGGAGCAAATATTACTTGAGGCTTGTTATTTTTAAAACATATAGTTTTCAGGGTAATGTGTATAAGTTAGTAATATGAGTGTTCTTACTCTAAAAACATTGCATTACTGCAACTCAATAATGTGGTAAAATACAAATTGTTGTATGAAACGCGAATACTTGCATATTTGAAATTTAAATGTGTGCAATTTAGTTTAGGTGATATTTTTCAATCTTTAATAAACATGAGCATTTTGAAAATGCTTCATTAATTGTCATCAGTTTTTATTTACTTTTTTTTTTAACAATTTTGTTTAAACTGCAAATATTAATGTTAATGCTAAATTATTACTTTAAGATAGAAAATATATTTAAAACGAAATGAAATCTTAATTTCAGCATAAACAAGTAAATAATATTTATTTAGCAGCGAGTGGGAGTTTTTACTTGAGTTTCTGTACATATTTTTCTTTAAAAAAATTATTTTAATATATGGCAATCGAATTTTACTCAGTCAAAATATAATAACAATTTAGAAGAAGTCTACCTTTAAAGATAATAAATTTTAAAAGTTGGATGTCAATGGAATTAGCAATAATTAAGGCATGTTGCATGTTATTTTAAATGTACATCTTTTAGGGTAATGTGTTATCAAATTCTGGAAATAAAAGAGTAACTTTCATCTAAAAATATTTTTTACTGGAACTGAGCTATGTGGAAAGAGTACAGATTGTTAACTAAAATAAGAGCTCTTATAGTTTCTATATTTAAATGTCCGCAACTCACTTTGGATTTAGAACTACTAAGTGAGAAGAATATTTCAAAAATACTATATTATTGATCACCAGTACGGCTTTTATCCTTTTTAAAATTTCGTGTAAAATTAAAAATTAATGTTAATTAAACCAAAATTTAAAATACTTTCAAAACAGACAAAAATAATTATTTGACCATAAACAATTAACTTTTACTTAATCAACAGGATAATTTACAAGAGTTTTCAAAAATTCTTGATCAAATACTTGAATTTCTGGAAATAGTTTTTTTTTAATTAAAATAGTATGAATTTTCCGTAATGGAAATAGAATAAAAATTTAGAACAAGACTACCTATGTAAACAGAATTGGACCAAAAAAGTTAAACGTTACTGGAGCGATTAATACTTAGAGCTCGTTATTTTAAAAGTACCCTTTTCCGTGTAATGAGTTTTAAAATTCTGGGAATGAATTGAATGACTGAATTTATTTTTTTTTGTTCAATTCAACAACGTTGAAATAATAATATATGTCAAATAGAATACGATCTTTATTTTTCAAATATGAATAGCTGCAATTTATTTAGGAGGATCTTTAAAGAATAATTGCGAGAGTTTGGATATTTTGTATGTGCTTATTTATTACTCACCAGTCCAGCTTTTATGATTATGTACTTAGTTAAACGGCAAATATTTCTTTTAATATTAAATCTCGTGGTAAATATTTCATAACATAATAGATTAAGGGTGGGAGAACCGTTAATTACAGTTTATTAAACAGCAATGCCAAATATAGCAGTTCACGATCCCAAGATAATGTCGATATTATTTATCAGCACAATCAGATTAGAGTCTTCCGAAAACATGTAAAAATACAGAAAATTCTCCTACAAATTTAATAATTAAAGGTTAAAAAAGTCTCCATGAGGAGTCATCAAATTATGATTATAAACAAAACTTCTTCGCAGCCTTCCAGAATATTGAAATTTAACAATGTATCACATTACTTAAAATAAAAAAAATCTTTACAAACACAGTAATATGGGACTGGAATAATAAATAATAACCAACTGTAAATTAATATCCTCAACAATACAAGAAAACAGAATGAAGGATTTAATTAATAGTTACACCATATCATACGGAAAGAAAAATTATAACAATAGGAGTGTGAATAAAATCACAAAATGATTATGAGGCGATCTTCTCGAGAAGTTATTTTAAAAAAGAAAGTGAGAGAAATACTCTGTTCCATAGTTTGTATCTCAACATGAGGTTCAAAATCCGTTATGTGCCAAATAAAGGATCTGAGCAAGACTTCTGATTCCAGTATTTATGTTTATGAATGTGTTATATTATTGATGAGCATGAATTTTCGTCATGTACTCGTCGTATTATTTGTGTGAGTAATAAATGTAAAAAAGTTAAGAGATATATTAATAGGTAGTTATAAGCCAAGTGAATCTTTAAGAAGCTGTAAGATAATATCCTACAGTATTATTAATGTAACTTCAACTTTTTAAACTTTCCCATTTGCAGCCACAATATAAAATAGATAATAAAAGCTTTTATAATTCACTATACATCATTCATATTTGATGTCTAAAGTGCGAACTAAAAAGAAACGTAAGCTAGCATTACACAGTGAGCGAAAATCGAAAAATCCTGGCCAAAAGTTAAAAAATGAAACTTAAATTTTATTGTTTAATGTTATTTTATTAGAAACTTGAAACCACACACATATTCTAATCGCCACCAAAAGAATCTGTCTCACAATTACCTGCTTTTGGAAAATATGTTAAAGTTTGCGGTCATTGTCAGCAATCCCATAAAGGGTAAATTTGTTCTCAACTCATATCAGATTTATTCTCGTCAAATATTTTAAATATGATTCCTTAGGGCATCTTATTAATACAAATAGTTCTTCTACATATAAGTAAATTAAATAATATCGTATTAGAAAAAAATGTCGAAAAATTTCTTTACTTTTAGATTCAGAAATTTAACTATATTTTGTTCGATAAAAAATATGATATTTTAAAAACAAAATGTGTACAAAATAGTTGTGAAGTAAAGCAACGTTTACCTTAAGCTTTATATGATTGTTTTTCTAATTATTTTCGCTTAATTAATCCACAAAATTTTGTTGTTAATATTTGCTAATCATCAAGGTTGGATAATCTTTACTTGAATATGTATAAAGTTTATATAAAAAATATATATATATTGTTCTATTTTATTCAGATTTCAAAACGAAATAATTTTTGTCATAAAAAAATAAAATATTCGAGTGGATGTGGATATGTAAAAAAGGGAAAAATGACAATTTCTTAAAAGCAAAACTTAAGGGTGTCTAGATTTGGGTGGATGAGATGAAAAATTTATCAAAAGTGCTGTATCATAATTTTAAAGAACAGTAGAAACTAAGATGATCCAAGTACTGTAGAAACACAATATATTTCCTTAAAATTTGTAAATGGCTAAAAAGAAGCATAGAATTTACAATTTCACCTCCTAAACTAGAACAATGTACAAAAGGCCGTCCTGAGAACTCCTTTTCTGATCTCAGACAAAGAAGCAGAATATGCAGGAGCGAATTTTTTAATTCATTGGCGAAATCTGTACTCACCTATGCTGCACAGATAGCCAAAGAAAATATATTAATAATATTATCATTATAAAATATTTTACTAAACGACATGGCAAATGGTTTTAACAAAATAGAGTATGTCCCGGATAGTTGCCCTACTTAACACCCCCCTCCTCCCACTTCATTTTTCTTTTTTATAGCAATGATTTCTGTAGTGGACATGTTATCTATCTACTCCAAATTCGATGTAGAATATCAATAAAATATTACTTTACTATAAATACAATATAAAATAGTGTTTTTATGAAAAACGTGAATCAATGATTTTGGCCAGTTATCTGGGACTTCAGGGTTAGACATCACACTTGATAGGGATAGATGACCCATTCGTAAAATCATAGGAAGCAAATGTAATTGACATATATAATTCAAAATATGGATTTCAATTTTACTTAATATCTTATTTACATCAAATTTAAGATTTTATTATTATTATTATTATTATTTTAATTTGAGTTTACAGTCTCTGTATTTTAATCCTGCATTACACTCTCACATCAAAAGGATATTTGCTATTCCCAATTCTTCGAATAAATGGGTACACAAAATTTGGGACAATTAGGATAATTTTAATGAAAGCTAAACTTGTTTAATCTAAACTAGAAGGGATTAACCCCCCGTCCCTCTCTTCTTATAACCGATGCACAAACTCTAAAAACTAATTCGGGAAGCAAATTTAATATTCCCAAATTACATTCCTTAGATTCTTAATGAATGAATTCAAAATATTTTATATATTCTACAGAAGGTTCAATTTATGTAATTTAAACTAAGGGAGGGGGGGGGGCAGAAAACTTACCAACAATAAAATAAATATTATTTAAATAAATAAATAAACATAAAGAAGGATTATACCTCTAATATGGCGCTCCGGTATATTCTTTCCGAATTTCTTGCGAGAATGACACACTTTTTCAATACAAATGTGAGGGAATTGCCATTTTTGAACCACTTTCTGAAATGAAACAAATTATTTTTTTTAATCATTGCTGAAATTGATAATTTATCACGCCCCTGAATTGTTACGTAATGATCCCCCTCCCCCTCCCCCCCCCCACCGAAGGGCCATGGCTCACTAAAAAAAAAGGAAACTTTTTTTTTTCTCACAATACTGGAGATTTAAAAATAATTCTCACGAAACAAAGTTATTTTACAATTATAAATGGGGCGATTTATCCCAAATCGCAAGTGAGGCATATATCCCCGATTCAGGTGGGACATGAATCCTTTCAATCCGGGATATATATCCCAGCCAGTAGCTCTGGAAGTAGAAACAAATATGGCTGCAACCTATAACTAAAACATTATTCGATACCTGCTTCAACAACATTCACTAAACATTTCATGGAAAATTTCTTTTAAGTACATTACACTTTATCTTCTACATGTCTCTATCTTACAAGAGCATAAAATAGCAGTCAAACGTGCCTTTGATGGGTAAAATATTTATTTGAAGAAATAAATCGCTGCAATTTCGTTTACTACGGTTTTTTATAACGATTTATAGTATAAGAACGTCACTAGCTCCGACACACATCAAACAGTTAAAATACAGTGACTAGCACAACTAACCTGATGGAGCATCTAACCTGGATTTACCCAATTGTTAAAAGTAAATTTGAAGTATCACATGACTTTAATATTATTACAAAATTTAAAATATATTTCCCACGGTATAAAATTCCAGAGTGTATGTATAAAATTTTGTTCTATTGTCGAGAATAAAACATTTATGCCTATCGGAATTATGTCGGAAAAGGCACAGCACATTTTGAATATATTTTTTTTAATAACTAGAAAGATTTTTTCTGACACGTTTGAAGATATATTAATTTTAAAAGACACATCAAAATACTTCTAATCTTACTATTGTTTGTCAAATATGTGAACAGTGACGAAATAAAGTTCAATAACTATAGTTTTAGTGTTAATGTTTCTTGAAACACCAGTCGGTACTGACACTACAACTTTTGCGAGTAAGGAATTATTATTAGAAAATTAAAAAAAAAATGAATCCGCTAAAGATGAAGAAATATATATATACATATATAAAGTAAAATATCATTCAAAAGCCATTACAATAAACAAACGCATTAAAAACCATATAAATAATACTTTTTGATTATTTTTCAAGTGTCCTTCAAGCAGCAAACCGTTCCAAGTGAGCCAAAGATATTGATGTCGAAACAATTTCGTTACACCAAGATATAACATATGTTCAAAAAGTATCAAAATATTTATTTGACTTAACTCAATTAAATAGCATTTATTTATTTGAAGGCATTTTGTGAAGGCACATGTCTGAAGGCATTTTGTGAGAAATCCTTTACTATGTTTTCTTTAAAACGATATTTCTCAAAATAACTTACTTCAGTTTATGTAAATTGAATTTTACTCATAAAAAATAGAATAGAATATAGAAAAAGACAACTTGCAGCAAAACAAAATCACACATTTTTTTTAAAAAAAGTTAAATGTTACTGCATCTATTAACAGTTGGGGCTTTCAATTTTAAAAGTACTCTCTAGGATAGTGGGTTTTTTAAATGAATGACCTTTAAATATTTTTTCCTGTATCTCGACAATCTGAAAAGAATAAAAAATGTTGAATGGTATGTGTGGATTTTTATTTTTACAATGTGAATGCACATTGATAGATGATGGAGAACTAAAATATTTTGAAAACGCTTCTCATTGGTTCGGTTATTGTCATTATTAAAGATTTTTTTAAACTGAAAATGTTGGTATTAATTTTAAATAATTATTATTCAACATAGAATAACAATATCAAATGGGAATTACTATTTAACCATAAATAATTTAACGTACATTTCATTAACTGTATAGGTGTAATTTACGAGAATTTCCATAGTTCATCCTTGAACAATGACATTAATCAAAATGAACGAGTTCGATCTATATAAATCGACTTTTACTCACTAACATATACAGGGTGATCGAAAGGTAGCGAAACCCAAACTACAATCCAAAATGTACAATAAAGGGGCTGTATTTGATTGGTGGCAACACTACACTGTTGAAAGTTGTATGGAAGAAGCAATTTCGGTTGCAGTTTATGTTGTCACATGCAACAACCGTTTGTTTGGTGTTAGATGGAGTTCAAATGTTCCCAAGCATAAACCTATCTTATGATTGATTGTGATTTAGCTACAACTTCATTGAAGAGTTTTAAGAAACATATGTCTAATGTCTGTTATATCAATATTGTGACGATCTCCTACCTTCCGAATCAATAGTTAATTGGAAATGATGTGCATTAAAATAACTCTTCTCCCTCGTTAGATTCTAATGAAGCATGTCAGGTAGACTGCTGCCAATTTTTCACCGTTGCATTACATCTAGTTGCTACGATTTCCACTCTAAATCTTTTGATCTGACACTGTAGCATCGTAACTTCCCTCCTTTTGATGTTACACAAACAGTCATGTACTTATAAACTTACCACCACTTAAACACCCTTTCTTCTCAGGCCATTCAAACATCAGAAAAGTGTAAATTGATCTCGCTGAGTGTCTGAAAGAGGACTTGCATTACAAAGACTACGATCGTTAGTCTCTTAGATGTGTCTGCGTGAAGCACAGAGAATAGTAGTCCAGCTATCTAATTCTTTTTCTGGGGAAAAATATTTCTAAAAGAAGTATTAGGTCTCAAACTTAGATATGTGTGACTCTGGACATCGCTCCACTGCCGGAACTCGTTTGGAACTGTTTATTTCTCTAAACTAGAGACTGACACCCTGGAACTGTACTTTTTCTTTAACTATCCGTATATATGTGTGAAATATCCGGCCTATGCTGTAATTGAGAAGAAATCTGCTTGTCAGTAATTCATGCCACATTATTGCTTTTTCACAAGTGTTATGATCTCAGTTTTCTGAGATTTTTATGATAAATGCATCATTTCCGAAGAACTGGGGCTTCCTTATCCACCCGATTTGTCTCCCACTGATTTCTTTCTATGAGGTCACCTATAAGCATGTGTTTATGGAAACAATCAAATTTTTATCTATGACCTGAAAACAAACAGTCAATACGATAGTCAACATATAAGTGTTGAATAATTGAGAAGAGTGACCTCATATGTGATAAAACCCGTTTGGGCATGTATTCGAGGAAACCGGTCTCATTTTGAGCAACCCCTGTGAGAATGGTTATTTTTCTTTCAGTTTTGTTTCTAAGAATAGTCATTCTTTCAATTTAGCTCCAGTTTGTAGTTTAAAACATGTATTTATTTTTTAAATAAAATATTTTTTTTTCAACAACTGCGCGACTTTTCGACCACCATGTACAATAAAAATTTAAAACAAAACTACTTAGAAAAAGAGAATTGTAAAAAAAAAAATAATTAAATACCATTGGAGCGAATGATACTTGTGACTTCTTATAAAAGTTCTCCACTCCCTTCAGTTTAATGGCTTTTAAATTATGGGAATAAAATGAATGACTTTGGAATAAAAATAATTATTTTACTCCAACTCAACAAAGTGGAAAAAATAAAGAACTTTGAATAGAATGTGAGCATTTTTATTTTTCCAATTTCAATGGCAGCAATTTACTTTGGGATATGATATAGATCTAAGTGGCGGAAATACTTTGAAAATGTTTATTATAACTCATCGGTCTAGCCATTGTGATTCTTAAGGATTCGGTTAAATTTCGAATATTAATGCTATGCTATATTAATAAATAAAGATATAATAGCAATTTCAAATCGAAATTAGTGTTTGAATGCAACTAAAAGTTAAATAAGCAAAAATTACTAATATTACAATAGTATATAAAAACAGTATTTGAAATGCAAGAAAATTTAAAACTTCAGGTCGGTTTTGGTAGCATTGCGCTTACTGTTAAGAATACATAAACCTGCTAAAAGTGAATAAACCGGATTAGAGTGTTTTTGATCTTCTGGTAGTTCACACGAGTTTTTAATATTCTACTGCATAATCAGGACAAGTCTCATATTATTTACATAATTAATAAATTTAAAAAATAAAACAAGAATTAATAATATTTAAAAAGCATGCATCGAATAAAACAAGTATATTTAATTAGTTATTTTAAGCTACATAAATTTAACAATTGTTTATTAATCTTTAATATACCAAGCCTACCTTGTCGAGGTACTTTGCCAAACTGGGGACCTCAGCTCTTCTGAAGACCCCAGCTAAAACTAAACATCCCCTCTATTTACCATAAAATTCTAACTGTTTGATGGGTAAATTACCAAAATTATGTTTTTTCGGTTTCTTAAGGTCAGTAGTAAGCCAAACAGGATCTACATCTGTCTAAATTATTATTCTGTTCGGAGCAGCATTTGCATTTAATTCTTGAAAAGCACGTAATGCTTAAGCATTGGTGAAGTTGCATAAACAATTTTATCATCAAGAAACAGGTTCAGGTTCAGCTGAACGGGATAGCCTACCGATTTGCTAAATATCTACAAGCCCCGCCTAGCGGGGATATCCACTATCCAAGGACTCTAACCAAGAGGCAGGACTGGGCCAACCCCCCGAAGAAAGCTGGCCCATCTTTAAAATTTTTATACAAATATCAACAAATACAAAACAGAAACAAAATGAAAATATGAAATTAGTTACAATATAGGTCTAAATTAAAGTACAGATATTCACTAAACTCAGTAACCTTCTATAGGAGCAGTATCTACTGCAGTTTGAAATAATAGCTTGTTATTTACTACCAGTTTAACACAGTCTATTATATTATGAAGGAGGCTGGTTCGCGTTATAACGTATCGCAACCAGTTGGATAAGGGAATTGTAGTAAGCTTTCTAATATGAAAAAGTATTAAAAAAGTATATTTAGTATAAAAGTATAAGGATATAAAAGTATACTCCTTAGTTGAATATGTTGAAGTTAGAGTGCACTTCAGCAAATAATGTAATGGTGTTCCACGATATCCACATACACATAATGGAGAAGGATATTTGTCAAAAAGACGTAGGTATGAAGTAAAGAGTTCATGATTTGTCGTGAAGATGTAGATGTTTCTGTGATGTAGTAATATATTCTCTGAGACCGACGGTAAGAGTTGGTATGTGTACCGTCCACTTTTACCATTGTCCCATTCCCCCTGCCATTTTTCTTGATATTGCATTTGTAGACATCTTTTAAGATGTGAGTATGGATTTGGGAAGAACCTTTCCTGCATTAACTTAGTGGCCTCCTTAGCCAAAAAGTCAGCCATTTAATTACCCTTATTTCCAGTGTGTCTTTTAACCCATTGAAATGATATACTTTTCTTGGTTTTCTGTAGATGGGAAATTATTCCCGATATTATTAGACTTTTTGAGATGATATCCTCAAGTTCTGTGAAACGTGATAGGCTATCTTTGTATATTGTGAAGTTAGTGAAATTGGTAGCTTCTTCCCATAGGATGGGCGTCTTCTATAGCTAAAAGTTCAGCTTGATAGACAGAATTTTAACTTCTTAGTTTTATAACATGAGTATGGATGATTTACTATCTTTGAATGCACAGAATTCGTAGGCTGTACTGTGATCAATTCTTGAACCGTCAGTTAAAATCTGAATTTTATTTGGGACTTGAGATCCATGATGATGGAATAAATAGTCCTTATATGGAATTATTTGCGTAGTTAAGGTTTTTGATTGATACAGCGATGGGAGATGGTTATCAGTTGGAATGTTCAGTCTTAAAACTCTTCCCAAAGTTGCTACCTTTTCCATTTGCAGTGCCAGCGAATGATGCCAGTTAATACACTTAGCGCCGCTGTCGCTGTTTTCCGATAGGCTCGCGATATCAATAGAAGGCATTGAGCCTGAACAGACGAGATTGCACGTAAGCCATGAGATTTCTGTAATATATAGAACGATGCTCATGCGGCATAGGTTAATTTTTTTCTCTAAGATGTTCTTATACAAGATTTTTAGGATAGTCTTATTTATACCACCGTTTACAGCTGCGAATATCAAGACATATTGGGTTATTGTATTTAGTTCGTATCTTTTTTATTTATATGTGGTAAGAAGGAGAGGGTATTATCTGACATTATATCCAGATATGGTATAGCATTTTCTTTCTCAATCTTGTGATCATTTAACTTGAAAATTGGGGCACGTTTTAGGTATATCGGCTTACGGAGATTAAAAATTTTACATTTATTGTAGGAGATTTTCATATTATTTAATGTAGTCCACTCACTCACAAGATCTAAATTCAATTTACCAGTTTCCTATAATGATTTTCTTTAGAAGCCTTTGAGAATAATTATAATGCCATCTGCGTATGCAACAGCTGTTAGGTCTTTTGATCGCAATAGGCGTAATAAGCCGTTCAGAAAAATGCGCCAGAAAAATGTGCCCATGCATGATCCTGATAGGCACCACGCCGAAACCAATGAACCTTGTCAGATCTCCAGTTTGTTAGTGCACCCCTTATTGAAAGAAATCATTAAGAAATAAGTTGAAAACTTCGAATATTGTGGTCGCACCATTAGTTTAGTGCGTTGGTCCATGTGTTCCTATGACAACTTTACATTGTTGGCGCCGAGTAACCGGGATCTCATAACTTATCCCCACTCTTCCTGATTTTGCATTGAACTCGTCATTTTCATCCGAATTATCATGAGATGATGCGCTGGCAATATCACTTTCTTTAAAATTCCCTTCAATATTGTCTTCAGATTCTGACACATCTACTGGTGGAAAAATTCCTTAACAGATGTGCTCACTGTCATTCATCAGCTGACGAATTTCATCTTCTGACAGTCCTTTACAGGGCATTTTTCAAAATTTACAACCTTTAGAATGTGCAAAGAACAAGGATAACAGCATTCATAATTTGTAACATAGAATACCAAGTGAGGTCCTGTGGGACCAGGGCTGGCAAGTTTCTGCCGGGATGGTTAAAACCAGTGGTTATAACCGGTTAAAACCGGCATGGCAGAAACTAGTTTCTGCCAGTAAGTGGCAAAAACTGGCAGAAACTGAGAAATAATAATAAGAAGAACTTTAACTGTAATGATTCATAAATCACACATGTATTTGATATGTAAACAATTAAATTAAAAATTGAAACTAAAGATTATGAAAGTTATTCAAAGTAGCAAAAAGCTTCAAAATGATCATATAAATATACTTTGTTTATATAATACTAATTTTCTTTTACTTGAAACACAGAAATTTTCATAACGGTAATCTGATGCTGTACAAGTTTAACTATTAATAATAATATTATTTACAGTTGAATTTCTATCTAAAAGTAAAAAAAAAAAAAAAAAAAAAAAAAAAAAGAACTTTGCAAAAAAATTCTATGATATTTTAACAAATTACTGTTCAGAGAATTTTTAAATAAATAATATAATGCAATAACTTAAAGATTATCTACTATATGGAATATGATTATATATATATGGTTGGAACATTTTCAACTAACAGTCTTAAATATAAAATAAAAAAAGAAGTCAGATTTGTTCCTTTGAATATTGTATTTTAAATGAAATGTTTTTAAATCCACGGAATTACAAAATTAACATGTAACTACAGCACCAAGTTAAAAAATTAGAATAATAGAAAAAAAGGAATTGTGAAAAAAGGTTTTTTATGTATCGCTTATACAAAAAGTAAAACTTAATATTATAAGAATCTACATAGTTTGTAGAATTTTTTAGCATTAAAAGTAAAGGAAATAATACAAAAATTTAAATAATTATTCACACTTGGAAAAAAATCAAAATATTAGAATAACCATTTACCTGGTTCAAAATATTAGAATAATGCATTGTAAATAATATGTGTTTAAAAAAAAAGGAAAAATAGTTATCCTTTAATATTTTGTAGCATCACCTTTACATTTTATAACAGCACAAACTCGCTTTGCCAAGCAAGTGGTTCACAATGTTTTCTGCCATGCCGACTTTATGCTGGAAAGAAGCTCAACTTTGTTTTTTGGCGCAATATCTATTGTGCTAAAAATGCTTATTTTATGTAACCTTCTGAACCAATCAGGAAAATTCATAAGTATTCTAATTTTTTGAACCACCTATTTTAGTATTCTAATATTTTGAATAATGAAAATAATTTTACAAAAATAAAATATTCTCTCAAAATTAATATTTTACAGTTTTAATTTTCTTTAATAACATGCAAATGTATTAAAACATCCACCGCTGTTCTTTTTCAATTGTACTACAGTGAAATAAAGCTAAATGCAATTCCAAATACAAATGGAATTAATTATTCTAATTTTTTGATTTGGAGCTGTATAATATTTCTATGAGAAAGATTTTTTACAGTTATTATTAAATTATTATGTTAAATTACAGAAAAGTATTTTGAGTAAGTATTGATTATTTTTCTTTTCTTTTCAGTGTTTAATTTAAAATAAGTATTGGATATAGTTTTCTATTTTGAATTTTAAACTGAGACTTTAAATACTCTAATAATTGTTTATACATAAAATTACACAACCATATAATAACAAAAATTTTATCTGTTACATTACTAATTTTTTCTAATACAAATTTATTTATTTTAAATTAAAACTATCCAGAGTATTTTATTTGTTATTTATCCTGAAAAAAATGTACTTAAGGAATTTAATACTACTAAAAAAGTCTCAGATTATGTCACGAAATGTGTTTATGCCAGTTGTTGCCAGTTTCTGCCGGTTAAAACCGGTAATAACCACTTTCTGCCACTGGCACGGCAGAAACCACTTTCTGCCGGCAAAAACCCAGCCCTGTGTGGGACTCCACTATTTTTTTTCTTTTTTAACGTTAATTTTATAGAACATTTTATAAGCAAAATTACACATTATTTATGTTAGTCCGATTCTGGACACATAGAAATAAAATATTTTTATAGATACAACAGGATCACCAAAAATAAAATTCTGGGGTCCTCAGTAGACCCCTTTTGTATACTAAGGGTTCAATCATGATGGTAATTTACAGGAGTTTTCTGACATCTTGTTGTTAAAGAGACCTTTAAAAAATATTTTTTTTTAAATTTGAGTAAATCGAATTTTACAAAAAACAAAATATATTAAATATTTAGAACACGATTATCTGTAAAAAGATTAATAATCTTTTGAGACCTGAAGATAAAATAACGGTACCAATATACATTCATTACTATTGCATAAACAAATTGACACCATAAAAAAGATAGAGAAATTTCTTTTTTTTAATTTATGATTTAGGATACTGGTACTTTAGGTTCATACACAAATATGGATCTAAATTTACTAGACCCCTTAAAATATCAATTTATTATCAATAACCTAAATTAATGAACAACAAATTGAAGGGTTTTAAACAAATGAATGACTATAAATCCTGAAATTGTTTCTATTGTAAAGGGTTTAAGTTAAATAATTATGAAAACTTCTTACTTTCTTGAAAGCGTTTTGCAAACTGAGATGAAAATAATATTTATTTTATCAGGAAATAAACATTAGTGCTGCCATTTATTGGTTTTGTTCGAAAGCAAAATACATTCAGATATATAGAAATAAAGTAAAAATGTAAATAAACAAAACAAATAGCTCAGTTTTTATGAGGAAAATAATACAGGTTCACATATGTGTACCTCAGGTCTGAAGAGTTTAAATAAAAAAGTTTAATATCACTGCAGCGAGTAATACTCCGTACTAGTTATTTCATAAACACTCCTTTCTGTATAATGTGTTTTAAATTCTGTGAAAAAAATAATGACTTTGAAAGATAGATAGTTTTTTGCAAAAACGGAACAAGCTGTACGTTGAATAAAATGCGAACGTTGAATAAAATGTGAGTTCTTTTAGTTTTCAAATTTGAATAGCAATTGACTTTGGAAAAGATGGAGATCAAAGAGATGGAAATATATTGGAAAATACTTTATTTTAATCCATCGGCCCAGTTTTGAGATTGTTAAATTGTAGGTTAAACTGCAAATATTCAAATTAATGTTATAATAATAAAGGAATATAAAATATCTATTTTAAACCGAAATTTGTATTGCACCATAAATAATTTAACTAATGTAAACCATAAGTGTACTTTCCAATATATTTTTCACCTATTATTTAAATCAGGTTTCTCTAAATATCTTAATTTCAACTAGGGTAATTTACATGAGTTCTCGTACTTATTCTCGTAAAGATCTTTTTACTAATAAAATCTCTTGATTTGAGTAAATCGAATTTTACACAAGTAAATTAGAATAAAAATTTGGAACAAGAAAAGCGTAAACATGTAAAAAGAGGAGTAAAAATGTTAAATCTCAGTTGAGTGAAAAGTACTTGGGGCTTGTTATTTAAAGGCACTTCTTTCTTGGAAATAAATTTTTAAATTCCGGGATTAAAATTAAAGATTTCGAAGTGAAAATATTTTATTTTATTTTATAATAAATTTTTAGTGCACCTCAAATATGGGAAAAATGTAAATTGAGGTTCTCGTTAAATCGAAGAACACATTAGACATTATTACAATTAAAATTGCGTAAATGTTGGCTCCTTGCCTACTACTAATATTGAATAATATTTTCCGTTTAGCACATTAAATATGACCTTTTAAAAATTAAAAAAATATTAATAATTGCTTTCCTTTCTCTTTCAATTTAGATTTTTCAGTTTTCTCAAAATTATAAATGTCTTTCCAAACCTTATTAAGTTTTTTTTCTCTAACCTAACTCAACATTTGCTTCGACTAATGTACCTTTTGTGATTTTATCATGTTTACTTCAGAATCAGAATCCAAATTACACGGATTTCGATCTGTTTTGTTACAAACTTTATGAATAATCTGTAGTTCACAAATTAGTCATACTTAGCATAATCTATAAATGAAAAATCCCAGAAATGTCAAACAAAACTGATTTTTTGAAATTCTTCTAAACGAAACTGTCTATCACACATATGTCAATAGCTAAATTAAAAAAAAGAGGAAAACTTGACAATTCTTGCAACTAAGAAAGGCGTTTGAAATATTAGAAATTCATCAAGATTTTTTTGAAATATAGGAAAACTATTTTTAAAACGAGGATCATTCAACATGTAAATAAATATTGGTGCATCTGAACGATTAAAATATATCGTTATGTTGAATAAATTGCTAAATCGGGGTTGAACAGTAGTAGTACAATGAAAACCCTTACATAACGAATATGAAGGGAGTGTGAAAATTATTTTTCTATGAAACAACTTCGTTATAAGAGGTTTATCTTTAAATTATTGAATTTTGATGGGAATTTAGAGAATGTAGATTTATCCGATACTTCGATAAAACCGAATCGTATTATCCAGGTTCTACTGCATATTAAATCTTCGTTTGTTGTACAAGAACATTTACAAAAATTGCAAATCCATTTTGGTTGAATAAAGCTTAATTTTATCAGCGCAGTACTAAACGGGTCTACAACATTTTGTAGATGATTTTCTGCTACACCAAATGTTGTTCTTAATTTTCTATTGCATACTCACCGTCAAGTCTCATCTTATCTTCGGAATTAATAATTATAAAATAATAATGCAACAAACAGTTACATTTAAAAAATATATAAGAAAATGGTGTAAAACATGGTTACTGAATTTTTAAATTTTTTTCTAATTTTCATGTAAAAATATTTAATTGCATACTGACATCCGTTTTAAAGTACAAGTTTTATTTATTACATAATATATGCCTTCTTAATCAAAGATAAAAATTTTAGCAAGTGCAAATAGTTTTGTTATTAAAATTCAAAATGTCTAATAAAATAAAATCTATCAACTAATAATGCTGTACAAAATTTAAATGAAATTTCAGTCTTTACAAATGTTCTGTATTAGACGAAGTGAAAACAATAGTTTTGGTTGTAGTTTTCTTTTAAAATCATCAATATGGAGTATATCGAAATTTGCATTTTGTTAATTACCTTATGTATATCTAAGTCTTTCATATAGTGAATAAAAAATGCTTATTTTAATTATTTGTTAGTATCTGCTTAAATTTAACAAACATTTAATATTGCATAAGAGTAATTTACAGCTGCATTTTTTACTTTTTTTCCCTGGAAAGACCTTTTTGAAAATAAAATCCTTTAATTTGTGTGAATCATATTTTACTCACTGAAAAAAAAAAAGAACAACAGGAAGTCTAAAAAGAGACTTACAAAATTTAGATGTGTCTGGAGCGAATAATGCTTGGAGCATGTTATTTTAAAAGCACCTCCTTCAGGGCAATGGATTTTAAAATTCTGGGAATAAATGAAAACAATAAAATAGATCTACAGCCAATAAAAAAGTAGTGCAAATATTTGAAAATATATTTTATTAAATTATACTATTAAATTAAATTATACTATTAAATTATTCAGTATGTAAGCAATTTCTTTATCTTGTTTCAAGAATAATGAAAATTCACGATTAATAGTTAAAACATATTACAATTGAATAGTTATAATAAATCTTTTGTAGAAAAAATAACATTTTTATTATACAACTTTCAAAAGTTTTAAACTAGAATTAGTAAATTTACTTAGTAGGTTTATTGACACAAAAATGTTTAACAAAGCTAAACAAGGCAGGAATATTTGAAAAAAAAAATCTGATTTTAAAACAAACTGTAGTATAAACCTGTGATTCGAAACTACATCAACATAATAAACATGTATTTAATTATAAAGATAATTTACGAGAATTTCCAACTTTCTTTTTCCACAGCATTCTTTAAAAAAAAAGAAAAGAAAAGAAAAAAGAAGGAAAAAAAACTTGTGTAAATGGATTTTTTCTCGATCACAATAGAATAAAAATTCAGAACAAATCTACCAGCAAAAGGAGAATTACATAAAAAAATTAAATTTCAGTGGAGCGAGTAATACCTTGGACTTGTTATTTTAAAAGTACTTTTCTCAGGGTAATGAGTTTTCAAATTCTGGGAATAAAATCAATGACTCTAAAGTAAAAATAACTTTTATCTTTTTGTAATTGAAAAAAATTTACTGTGAAAAAGAGTACGAAATATTGAACAGAATATGAGCCGGTTTTTTGTTTTACAATTTGAAAGGTAGAGATTCACTTTGGGAGATAATGGAAGTGATGGAGTAATGATCTAAATGACGGAAATAATTTGAAAATGCCTTATTATAAAACTTCTGTTCTGCTTTTATCATTGTAGCAGTTTTGGTTATACTTTGGTTAATGCGACTAAAATCGACTCAGCTAACTTCATAATTTTATTTACAAAAATAAAAGAAAAAAATAATTTTGAAGGTATTATTATTTTAATAAAAATAACTACAGTAAGTTTGGTGTTAATTAATTGCATTTTTTTAATCAGAGATTCGAAAAATTATACACATTTTCAGGTATATATTTTACATATTAATTTAGGATTTGTATTTTATTGTATTTACTGTATATTATTGAAATTAGCCATATAAACAGCAGATATATCTCATCCAGTCATCTGTATTCGTCCAGGAATAATACAAGACGTGAAACATGGTCATTTACTAGAATTTATATTTAGGGCACGTTTAAATCATTGGCAAACACGTTATGGGGAAAGTTATGAGTACAACCAAGGTGTGTGTGAAGACATCTCACATCAAAGACAGTGTTATCACAGAGAATGGTCAATCCCGCTGTATCGAGAGAATAGCAAGATAAAATATGCGAACACATCGCCTACCATGACGGGAGATTGTGCACGATTTTGCATAGTAGGTACCTGCCTACACACGAGTTAGACCAAAATTTTGCCTATCATGCACCAATATACTACGCACGGGATGGATCCGTGCCCCCCCCAGCCACCCCCCCCCTGGGATCATTCCATTCAATATTCTGTTCAATTTTGCACAGCAGGTACCTGCCTACACACGAGTTAGACCAAAATTTTGCCTATCATGTTCCAGCATACTACACACGGGATGGATCCCCCCCCCCCACACCTACTCAAAGAGAGGCAGGTAATGTCTTTTTTCATAAGAACAGTGCATTTCAAGATCCCATCATTTCAGGTCTTCATTTTTTTATCCTCATCGAATGCAATTTCTAAGTGGTATCGAACGAGCCCTATTAATATTCTGGATCAGAAGCAATGACTTTCTAAAGAAAAATATGCATATGAATATATTCATATGCATATGAATAAATCGCCGATTCATATGTATATGATTAAATGCGTATATTTAAAACCAGCAATACATACAATAAGTACACTGGTGGATTAAGGATTCTGAATTACAAAAGAGCTTAGATTCTATTATGCATCGTAATGATTTGACGAATTCGCGAACCAAAATACTATTTAGAGAAATAAAATAAGGATAGTGGAGTCGCACCAAAATGTCTATGTATATTGAAATCAGCAGTACCTACGACAATTGTACACGTGAATCATGAGATCGGCATCACAAATGAGATAATCCTTATTATGCCTCACTTTAGTGCTAATTGGATCTTCAGCAGTCTTTATCATCTGATTGAGTGAGATGCACAGTTTTCTAGTATATATTCTTATGGCTTGATTTAAATGTTATATGTGTATATTTCTTTTAAAGTCGGATTATTACTAGTATTTTAAATATCAATTTATTAACTATAAAAAATAATAATGATGCATATTTATAAACATGTCTTGGAAGATTTAACGCAGTAATGTTTTGGGTGCTGTGATGTCAATAAAAAAAGGAAATGTATAATTTGTATAAGATATGAAAAAAAGGAAAAATAAATAAATAAACAAATAATAATAATAATAATTCTACATATTGTAGAATATCTAAATTTATAAGTTTTTGCTCTAAGGAAATTTGCAAAAAAAAAAAAAAAAAAAAAAAAAAAAAAAATACTGTTTCGTGATTATCTAATTAAACACGGAATAATACAAGTTTCATTTTAATAAATATTTGTGCAAAGTATATGTTTTCTCGTATTCTATTCTTCACTTTTAGGCATGCATTTACAGGTATGCGCATTTTTGATTTCAGAATAGTGTAATTTTTTAAGAATAAGTTTTCTTGAATTTATATTTTATTCCAAAATAAGTACTTATGAATCATTTTAGATTTACCAAATTATGTCAATTTTAACTATTGCAGGCGTTCCTTTTGAGTCAATCAAAAATGATATTCGAACCTAATTTGTCTTTACTTCATGCTATGTTCTACAACTCCGTAGCTAAAAACGATGAATTCATCTCTTCGTAATAATTAATTTACGTTAACCTCGAAGGTTTGGTGCTCTCACACCAATCCTTCCCCTGTTTAACGTTTGGGGTCCAACTTCGACCCAACTAATGTAAATATTGATGACAATGTTATATTATTAAAATATGTCAAAATACCAATTTTACATGCATTTTGCTGTAAAAGAAATCCGTTTAAATACCCTTTATGACCAATAGTCAACGGACAGCTTCAATTTTTGACGTTTTGCCTAATATTTAATGAATTATAAAACGAATTTTTCTGGAACGTCACAGATGTAAATAACTTGTTTGATCCAATATTTATCTACGAAGGTTTGTTCATAAGAGCAACCAGGGAACCAACAACAAATTGAAAAAATATATATATATTTGCAGCCATCCTTTAACCCGTTGCCTGTGGAATATATTTGAGAAAAACGTGACAAAAACGAAAAAAAAATCTTTTTAATTTTGTTCGTTATTATCAACAAAATGTTAGAAATAGTTTATTTAAAAAAAAACGAAATAACTACTAAAATTACAAAAATCCGACAAATGGCACGAAACTGCCGAACTTTTCGCGGGAAAGTATCGCCATCTATTGGGAAAATGGTAAATTACATACTATGCACTAGACGAACTGAGTTCGGGCTTCACGGAATTGAAACGCCTTCTTTTCTCTCGAACACTGGTCGGGCGTTCTAAAATTGGCGCATTTGCGTTGCGTTCGGACATCACAGGCAAGGGGTTAAAATAAGGTGCTAGAAATAATATGTCCTTTTGGCACATGTTTATGCCAATAATTATATATAATTATTAATTAATATTAAATATTTATGATTATTTGTGTGAACACAGCACGTATATTCATGAAGATATAAAGGTTTCTATAAAAATAAATCAAGAAATGTTTCGCGGTTTTTGTTAATAGCAAATAGTTCTCAATTAAATTTAACACATAATTCTTGAAACTGGAAAATGTACAGTAGAAAGGACATATAGCAATTAGTTTATAAATATATTAAATTAAATATGTGATGAAGAATAAGCATTTGTATGAAATAAATTTTATCGGCATAGTCGCGAACGACAAAAAAATATTTTTTTGAATAATTTAGTATTCAAATATATTTGGCAACACATATAAAAATGCCAGAAAAATACCATGGAAATTCAGAACGATAACGGCAATATAGTGAGCTGAATATCACTTGATTTCTAAATGTAGCTGGATGAAAAGATATTTTCCAAATTTTTTGTCCTATTTTATTAATTGACTTCTTACAATGCAGTATGTATTGTTTAACTTATGTCCACGCATAGTTTTTCAATAGATACTCCAATAATTTATTTTTGTTGGTATGGACTCGTTTAGAACCAAAACATCAATAAAAATGACAATAAAAAAATAAAACTGAAAAATGGCAATTTGTGCAAAATCCCTTATCATCCAGCCACTTTTAGAAAGTAACCGAAATTCAATCACTATATCTCCGGTATCTTACTGAATTTTGAATACCGTTGATAATTTACCCTTTTTTAATACACGCTAATAATAGTTGAATGCTGAGCACTAACTTTAATAGTACCATGATTTTATGATGGTTAATCGTTGTAACCATGGATTTATAATGGTTATAATGTGAAAAAATCGGACATAAATGGAAATCTTTGTAACGACTTTGGCGTCTCGAGACCTGGAGAATGAATCACATCCAGATTACTGTGTAGTGGGTATGTCCCATATTGTGATGTGGTGCAACTAACATAATAATTTGTCACGGTGACTTCACTTTGGAATCTCAGAAGTAACCGTTATCGGAGAATCATAATTTGACGAAATAAAGACGAAACCTTTTATTCACCGTTTTCACAGTGACCACTTGGGACGATTGTGATGTCACAGTAATGTCGATTCGAATGGTTGTGCTATTAGAGAAACACACAAGTTCAATTTGTTCGTCGAGAGTAAATTTTTTCGCAGGATAATAAATTAATAATGTATTTTCGAACGATAAATTTTTAACCCTTGTAAATTACTTTCATATAGTTTATAAAATATATTTACCTATTAACACATGTGTATCTTATCTTAAATTGAGTTTGTGTTCTATTCTACGCATATTTTTCAAAAATATTACTTTAGAGAGGTATAATCTAGAAGAAACTTGTGTACTAGAAGACAATCAAACATATGTTAGCTATAAAAATACAAAAACTTGGATTAAAAATGTGTTTTAAAAAAGTCACTTAAGAAAATTTTTTGTTAAATAGATTTTTTCAATAACCATGATTACTTTAATTTATGAATAACATAAAATGCTGTAGTGGCAGGCATTTAAATAAACATCATTTAAGACTATATTCAACTTCACAAAACTGATTATTTGTCATGATGTTCAGTAGACTTTGATTTATCAGGCATACCAGATTAACTTGCCTGGATGACAAGCTGTTATATTAAAATATTTATGTTTATACATTACTTATGGTATACTTACACAAATAATTGCATTTTAAATGTAGATGTTTATGAAAGGGGAGAAAAATGAAATACTTTGTCTTCTTATATAGCTTTAAAGAATCAAATTTAATTTAAAAGAACACATACATATATTTATAGTATATATAAGTCAAAACTTGTTCAAAACAAAGACATTTCATTTACGTGAAATAACTGGACTAACATGCGTTGCGAAAATTTCTTAACAAAATAGATTTTAAATCAAAAAAAATAATAATAATTTATTTTCTCTACTGAACTTACTGTTCAGTATTTAATAAGCTTAAGAATGTTAGTGAACAAAAACTCAATGTGAACTCAAGAACGTCTTATACTCAATATGTATTGAAACGTGGCTTCGTTTTAATCAGAAATCTTACCAAGTAAATTTCTTTTTATTAGTCGCAAAATAAGCTGTACAACTCAAAAAATAATTGGCGGAATGATTTGAAATTTTGGATTTTCTTATTTTAGCGTCTTGAAAGTGATTTTTGTTAATGTTTTCATAGGCTACATCTTTCTAAATAATAATTTCATAATTTATGTATTTTCTCCTGATCTTAATAATTACAGATGAAAATTATTTTTATTATAAATTTATATATGAAAAGAATTTACAAAGTACCATTCAGCAAATTATATACACTACAAACTCTCTTAATGCAATCCTTATTATTAAAATTTAATTTAATCAAAACGCTAATATATAATTTGATACTATGTGATAAAAATACTCACAGTCATTTTTATTAAAATTTAAATAAACGAAGAGATGAATTCATAATTTGTTACTAAATGATAAAATTTTTCGTTATTATTTTCCATATAATTTAATTAAAAATTGCATGTAAACAAATTGATTTATAATTGTAAAGTTATAAAAACGTTTCATATATACACATTTCCTCATTAAAATGTGTTGGTATAAATTAAGTGAATAAATATTCAACGAGTTCTCCCGGAAGAAGTAAAGTCTTTCAATGCATGTAATAAATATAATAATAATTACAAAATTTATTATCATTTAATTATTTTATTTATAACTTGCCCGTCTTATGAATTTCTTGTCAGCAATTGCTTGAGTGTTTCAGTTAAAAAAAAAAAAGAATTCCAGTAAATTCTCAATACTAATATGACAGATCATGCGAATTCAACGACTGTTTTGTTTTCTAGTTTATAACATAAATCGCAAATAATCGCAATTGTTCAAATTCCAAGACCATATTGTAAAGTAAGCTTAAAACATTATCAAACCCGTATAGTAAAACATAGAACAACTCTCTATAATAAATGATGCTGTCTACTTCCCTCATTTTTTTGTTATTTTCATTCCCTTATAAACCAACCCATGAACGGACAGTGGGTTCGAAGGAATTTCTTTAATATATAAATGAAACATGCGAACAGGGTTCAGAAAAACATAACCCAGCGTGTGTCAATGGTTGAATTTTATAATTTTATAACATATTTAAATTGTTAAGAAATATTTAAAGACGAATTGCACCATTATAAAACATCCTTTGAAAACCCACATCTTCAGTGCATGTACATAGAAATAAATATTGAGTATTGAATCGACGAATATTTAATGTTCTGTTCAACAGAATTTACACTGAACTGAGATAAATCCGTTTTAAGAATACGGAATTTTTTGAAAAGATGGCAAAACAAATTTACAAAGCAAATATATATTTTTCTTTCCAATGTGAATATGCACATAGGAAAATTCTATTTTGAGTTCTTGTTACAAATATGGTTAAATTGTGATGGAATAAACCACACTGTTATGTATTAAAATTTCTCTAACATATCCTTTTGCAATCTTTAAAGTTAATAAAGGCATTTTTAAAGGCTCTTAACTCCTTAAGTACCATATTCAATTTAGTGATAGTATGCTGAATACCAGCTATGTTAAATTTCGTAAAAAATACAAAAAAATTCAAAAATACAAAATTCATACCGGAAATTTTAGAAGAATAATTTTAATTTATGCAATCACGAAAAGTCTGTCATTATATAAAATACAAAGTACTACTATAAATTTCTGGTATGAATTCAAAACTTTGAAATTTAAAAAAGGCCAAACTGGCAACCTGGGCATACGCACATACGTCCTGGTATTACAGATAGAGGTTTTCATGACGTATGCAGGTACGTCGTGGTGCTTAAGGGGTTAAGTTGATGTTAATAAGTTAAGTTAATGATAAGAGTGAAGTTATTACTACTATCAAAATAGACTCAGTGCTTTAAAAATAACTATTTTAAGCTGTTAAAATAGCTCTTAGAAGATAACTGGGAAAAACATTTTTTTTTAACTTTTAATTTCATAATAAAAAATAGAATATGAAAATTTAAATATGTTTTTCAGATTTCTGCTAACATTTTATTTTTTTACATTTTTTTGCTACAAATTGTTGTATCTTGACAATAATAATCGAAAATTAACTGATAAATTGATTTTTTATCATATTAATTTTTATAAAAAGAATTTCATAACTACATCTATATGTGAAAAAGTAGAATCATATAAATAATCACATGTTTAAATAAAATTAAAGAATATTTAAAATCTAGACATTAAAATTCCTACTATTGATATAGTTTTCAAATAGAAAAAATTCTAAATGATATCATCAACTTTTGATGCAGCATTTTAATAATTAAAAAATAATAATTAAAAAACCCCCATATAAACTGATATAAATACATTTTATTTTATTTTTACATGCAATGAACTGTTGATAGGTGCTTGAACAAATAGTTGCTGGTGATATTATAAAAGAACTCTGCTATTGCATTGTGATGAATCAACTGTTAACAAAAATATCCCAAAATCTATATTTTAGCCAACTACCGAAATTTTTCTGCGCATATTTTCCTTAAATTACTTTTGAATATTAATAATTACATAATATAATTAATATTAATTAACATTATAGAATGTGTAGTAAAAATTAATAAATAATATAACCCTTAATAATAATTAATTAGTGTGTAATGCTTAATAATTAATTACAGAATAAGTGTACTGGTGCCGCCAAATCCTCCTTTTGAAATACGAAGAAATAAATCTTAAAAGACAATCAATAATAACCTGAAAAAAAAATTATTTTAACACATTTGCAAAATATTACATCAACTGACAGTATTTCACTATTTAAATCTTTTGAGCCTATAAAAGTCAATTTTGAATTATATCAAAATTTAATGAAATCATTTTTGAGAGCCTGATCAATTTGTCATTTTAAATAATTTGAAATTATTCATTTTTTATCCACATGATGAATTTCATTTCCTAAATCGGGATTAAAAAATACTTGTCTCAAAAACAAATAAAAAAATCAGTTTTTAAAATAAATAACTCTCATTTGAAATACTACCGGATACTAGTATAAGGTATACGTTGTCTTATTTTCAGTTTTAAATATATTACTTTTTTTTTTGTCTTTAGCTATCATAAAAAATATATTATGGATCTCCGTAGATCACACCAAAAATAAATAAATAAATAAAAATAAAATAAAATAAAATAAAATAAAATAAAATAAAATAAAATAAAATAAAATAAAATAAAATAAACATCTCAAAAGAATTCATAATTTCGAAAAATCACACATATGTTTTGACATATGTTTCTGAAGTTAATATTTCTTGTTAATTAAAACAAGAGTATGTATTTAAAAATTGCATAATTCTCAATTTTATTAAAAAGTAAAGTAAAAACAGATTTAAAGAAAATACAATGACGTAGACTTAAAATTGGTCTTATCAGAAAAGTTGCCTTCGTTTACTTAATTTATGTATAATTCATTTTAAAAAAAATCTGAACAATTTTTATCCTCTTCGATAGGTTTTATCGAGTAAAGTATATTAAAATTTGTTTTACATGCAAATCTAAAATATTTGTATATAATTTATATTTTTCTCTAAAATATATTATTTAAACAAGATATACTAAAAATACTAATTGGAGAAGAAGATAGCAATGGTTAATATTATATTCAATTAAAAATTTGTGAAAAAAAATGATAATATACTTTAAGTATGTAAAAACAATTACAAAACGTCTGTTCTTCAGTAATTAATTGTTCAGTTCGCATTTTCATTAAAGATTATGGTCAAACATTCTGGCAATAAATCACTAAAAAGATAATCATGTTTTATGTAGTGGCAAACTATTCTTGAAATATTTTCTGTTATATAGTCTATATGTATATTAAATACTGTACATTGTATCTTTTCTAATTTTTATTATTTTAATAGAAAACAAATATTTATAAACTATGTGAGCACGATTTTGTAAAAAAAAATATTAAAATTGGATCGACTTTTTTTATTGTAAGTTAAAACATTTATTTTTATATTTATTTTTATCTGCATACGTAAACAGGACTATTGCTATCTACATTAATTGTGAGATAAAGTGAAAATTCGCTATAAATGATAATAACTTTAAATAAGTAAATAAAATTTCAATGCTTTATTATTTTTATCCCACTTATCTCTTTTTGGTTCATAAAAAAAAAAAAATCGCACGAGTAGAAGTTTTCCAACTGAGTGAAAAAGTCTCCAGACCTGAAGTCGAACCACGACCTCTGGCTTAATATGGAAAAGCTCTACCAACCTCGTTATCCTGGAAAACTCTGGCCGAAACCATTCACTCAGGCAATTTTAGGCAATAACAACGGGTATGTTATTTTACGCAACTCAACGATTTAAAACTTGGGTAATGACCCTGCATTAAACTTCGGAAAAGTAATACAACTTTTTATTCGAATTATATAAAAATAGTAGAATAAACGTTAAGAATCAAACTACTACAAAATATTGTCCAAAGAAATGCCATGTAGGCAGTTGCATAACGGTATCGCCATACACATGATTCGATTGAAAATGATTGCAATTAGACGAATGGCGTGATTATTTTGATTAATGCTGAATGCCAGTATATTGGTTCCAGATAAACTTAGTAAATTTAGTCATTTAGTAAAACATTAACAATTATATATTAATAAGGTAGGACATTTGATTCGTTACCACGATTTTCTAGATTTTAAAATTAAAAAAAAAAACAGTGTGCAATTTACTTGAAAAAATAACAGTATGTAGAAACACATTTCGAAGAAATTGGTCTTTTTCATGGTGTCTTCTACATGTAATCTCATAATTATAAAAGCAATGTGTTAAGTATCGAACAACAAAAAAATCTACTTTCTCTAATGAATATCATTAAACATTTTAGCTTGAATTTCAGTACAATATTTTTTGTTATGTTGGCAATACTTTTAGTAGCAAACCAATATTCGTTATTTTGTTTGGTTATAAAATGATTCTAATTAATCCAATATTACGCCAATCTTGCATTACGCAGAGGTACGGGCTATGAAATACAATTATTGGCTAGATACGTCAGAAAATATCTGCAGTACAATTCCTCTGTTACAGAAATACCGGCTTTACATTTGAAATATCTGCTATGAAACCTTGTTATGGTAGCTATTTCACGCCAATATTAGTCCCGACATAGCCATTATTTGACTTTACAAGATATAGCCATTACGTACAGTATTGGCCAATATTATTTTACAACACGGGATGTCATAAAAATTATAATTTTATGGTACATGCAGTAAAGAAATGTATTTGTTAAATGTTACCTTTTCAAAAGAGCATTGTTATTATTATTTTTATTTTTATTCCTTTTTGATGTGTTTAGTAAACTAATCTAAATATAAAAAAAAATGCAGTTATTTGGTTTCTTCAGAAGAAGGCACGCCTACACAAATATGTCTTGATATCAAGGAAATATATCGATATAAATATATAACTTTTATTGGATAAACTTCCACACAAAACACTTTCATACATCAACATATAACAAACATCATTTAGAGGTAGGAATTCAAGATAAAAGAGAAAATTGATTGCTTCTATCGTTTTATCTAATAATACGAAAAAAGATTGACAAAAGATTCCATACAAAAGGTTTTTGTATTTATTCTATTATAAAAGTACATTCATATGTCGGCAAACATTAATAGTAATTTTTACGTTCTTTTTTTTCGTTTGTTTTTAATTTATACCTATTTAAGTAGTTTTTTACATAATTTAAGAAGGTTTCTGCAATTATCATTTAAAAAATGTATAAGTACCAAAGAATTACACGTATGTAAATAATTAATTAACAAATGAAGGCTATTCAAAAGGGATAACTTTGAAATCACTCTAACAATTTCTTATATGAATGTAAGCAACAAAATTTTTTCTTTCGATAAAAGATTTTTTTGTACCATTTCACGTAAACAAAACATGTTTCGATTAACAAAATAATTTATTTTTGATACCTGAAGTTTTGCTCATGTTCGAAAAACGAAAAGTGTAATTTTCTTTACACAGTTCTAAGACATTCTAATACCTAAAATCAGTGATTTGGTATATTATATCTTCGCCGGGTCATTGATTAGAAAAATAATATAAATACTAATTCGTTGTTTTACTCACATGAATGACACCACAGAATAAAAAAAAAAAAATCTTTCTGTAATTTGTATTTTTGGGTGACATATGAGGACCAAACCTTTAAGAGGCATTAAAGTACCAGTTATCAGTGATCTATATTCATAGAATAAGAAATTCAAAATTATATATAAAATGATTCAAAATATTTTACTATAAAGCATCTAAGTTGAAAAACTATCAAAATGAATCAAAAATTTCTATTTGTTCTTCTATTTGAACACGCGCTCTTGGCAGAATTTTACATAGTAAAATGAAAACAACATTTATTTAAAAAAGAAATTAGCATCACTGCTGCCATTTATTGGTGTCGTTTAGATCAGTAACATCCCTCTATAACGAAGTGAAGTCAAACTTTAAAAAAAAATCATATTGATTGTACTGAAGTTTTTATGAGAAAAAAATATAGGTTTCCATATGTGGATCTCAGTAGTGAAGTGGGGTACTATGATTTGTCTTAAGAGATTTAAAATAAAAAATGTGACAAATACATTACTTTTTTTTATTTTTTTACCTGTAGTATTTCTAATATGAAAAATATTACGCTTAACTCAAACAGTAGCACTTTAAAGAGCAAGTGTATTACTCCCGATGATTAATTTCTTCTACTTCTTCTTCTTTTATTCCTTAAGGATTGAAAAAATAGCACTGTCATTGTTCAAAAATGTACAATAACACTGCATCTAAACTAGGGACGATACAGTGTCATTTATTGGTGCCGTTTAGACCAATAACATACCTCTATAACGAACTGAAGTCAAAATTAAAAAATAATAATAATATTGATTATACTGGAGTTTTTATGAGAAAATAATATAGGTTTCCATATGTGCATCTCAGTACTGAATTGGGGATACTATGGTTTGCTTGAAGATATTTAAAATAAAAAATGGTTAAAATACTTTATGTTTTTTAAATTTTTTAGCTTTAGTATTTCTAATATTAAAAAGATTACGCTTAAGTGAAACAGTAACAATTTCAGGAGCATGTTTATTACTCCCAAGAATTATTTTTTTCTTTTTCTTCTTTTATTTATTTTTTTGTTTTTATTATTATTTTTTAAGAATTAAAAAAATAGCATTGTCGTTATTTAAAAATGTACAATAACATTGTAACTAAACTAGGGAAAATATGTAAAATAAAAAACAACAATATATAAAAAAATGAAATGAATTAAGGTATCTTATGTGACACTGCGTTCAAAACTAAAATTCAAAGAAAGTGATGGATTATTATTTACCCCACGTATATATTATATACAAAAAATTTTATATTCCTTTCGGGATTTTACTAAAGAATAATCTAATACGTTTTAGTCTTTTCTATGTAACTAAAATTATTGTAAGAAATACTACTAAAGAAATACACTACTTTTTTGTCATATTAGTTTAAGAAAGCATTGCTTATACGAAATAATTATTATTTTACAAATTTCCGTTATCTGTACTAGACGAAAGTAAAAACGAATATTCGTAACATGTTTTAAAATTACATACGTTTATGTGACCAAAAGAGTATACCTAAAGAGCATATTCACTACTTCAGGAATGCTACTTCATTTTTTTTTAAATTTAAGCACGTAGAAAACATATATTTTCTAAAAAAAAACTGCAAGACTGTAATCGTAGCAGAGAAGGTATCTAAACTATACATAACTATTATTAACAATAAAATTAATCAGGTACCTTATTTGGCATTGATTTCGAATACAAAATTCAAACTAAGTGCTGCTTAACTGAGCAAAAGAAACATACCAAATTAGAGCAAAAAGTATTTATATTCCTTTCAAGGATTCCTGCCGTGTAAATTACATTATTTTAAGAAAGAAATATTTTACCATTTGTGTCATGATATTTTGAGAGAAGGAAATTTTGTGAATGAAGTATTATTGATATGTTACCATAATAATGTTTCCATAAGAAATTTAAAACCTGGAATGTTTAAAATAATTTAACTCTTTTTTAAGTAATAATGTAAAATGTATCTTTAAATCAAACAGGCCTTTATTTGTCGTCGCTTTTATTTTGTTTTAATACTGAAACAAATGTAATTTCTCTATTAATACGGGCATGAAGACTTCTTAAGTACATAATATAACAAAAAAAAAATACACGAATCTCTGTAATATAATTAATAAAGGTATCTTATGTGACATTTCTTTCAAATACAATGTTCGAAATAAGTGATGCATTAATATTACTATGCACAGCACACAAATCTCTATTAGAACAAAAAGTGTTTACATTCCTTTCAGAAATTCTCTGAAGAACATTCTATTACCCTTTACTCTCCCCTATGTGAATTAAATTATTGTAAGAAAGAAATAGTTTCTCATCTGCGTTATAGTATCTTAAAAGAAATCAATTTCTTATATCACTTGTTACTTCGTGAAATTCAATTGTTTGCGTCTGATAAAACTAATAATATATATTCGTTAGTATGCACTTAACCTTCACAAATTTAAGAATAATCTACTTCAAACACAAGCTTAAATCACAGAATTTTTTTTATTTGATGTGTTACACATAAAATTAACGCTAAATGTTGATTTCAGTAAAAATGATGCTGTGATTAAATTAATGCTTAATGCTTTTTTCTCCTTGAAATAGATTTTTATTAATGCAGATCACATTTAGGTTCAGCAGTTTAAACGACCTACACATATGCGTAAGAAGCCAAACATAAACTATTCTGTCTATTTGTTTTATTTCAGTTTTTTTTAATAAAACAGACTAATTGGCTAAATCATATATTCTAATACGAGCAAATCTTGTGGGTGGTTATAATATATATATATATATATATATATATATATATATATATATATATATATATGCAAAAATTATCTTAAAAACGGCTCTAACGATTTTGACGAAATTTCGTATCCTACCGTTTTGGGGCACCAGAAAACCATTGGGCTAGGTCACATGCTCGAGAAAATTCGATTAGTGGGTCATTTTGGGTCATTTTGGGTCTAGCTAATTGTATCTAAAAAACGGTTCAAACGATTTTGACGAAATTTTGTATACGACCATTTTCGGGCATGAGAAGTCAACTGGGCTGGGTCACATGTTCGAGAACTTTCGATTAGTGGGTCATTTTTGGGTCAACGCGGGTCAAAGTAATTTTATCTAAAAAACGGTTCTAACGATTTTGATTAAATTTTGTGTCCTACGAGTTTCGAGCACGATAAAAGCATTCTGCTAGGTCGCATGTCCGAGAAAATTCGATTAGTGGGTCATTTCTGGGTCATTGTGGGTCAAGATCTAAAAAGCGGCTCAATTTACACTAAATTTTGCATCCAATGGTTTTCGGGCACGAGAAAACTGTTGGGCTAGGTCACATGTTCGAGAAAATTCAATTAGTGGGTCATTTTGGGTCATGGTCAAGCTAATTGTATCTAAAAAACGGTTCAAACGATTTTGACGAAATTTTGTATCCGACCATTTTCGTGCATGAGAAGTCAATTGGGGTGGGTCACATGTTCGAGAACTTTCGATTAGTGAGTCATTTTTGGGTCAACGTGGGTTAAATTAGTTTTATCTAAAGAACGGCTCTAACGATTTTGATTAAATTTTGTGTCCTACGAGTTTCGAGCACGATAAAAGCATTGGGCTAGGTCGCATGTCCGAGAAAATTCGATTAGTGGGTCATTTCTGGGTCATTGTGGGTCAAGATCTAAAAAGCGGCTCAATTTACACTAAATTTTGCATCCAATGGTTTTCGGGCACGAGAAAACTGTTGGGCTAGGTCACATGTTCGAGAAAATTCAATTAGTGGGTCATTTTGGGTCATGGTCAAGCTAATTGTATCTAAAAAACGGTTCAAACGATTTTGACGAAATTTTGTATCCGACCATTTTCGTGCATGAGAAGTCAATTGGAGTGGGTCACATGTTCGAGAACTTTCGATTAGTGAGTCATTTTTGGGTCAACGTGGGTTAAATTAGTTTTATCTAAAGAACGGCTCTAACGATTTTGATTAAATTTTGTGTCCTACGAGTTTCGAGCACGATAAAAGCATTGGGCTAGGTCGCATGTCCGAGAAAATTCGATTAGTGGGTCATTTCTGGGTCATTGTGGGTCAAGATCTAAAAAGCGGCTCAATTTACACTAAATTTTGCATCCAATGGTTTCCGGGCACGAGAAGACTGTTGGGCTAGGTCACATGTTCGAGAAAATTCAATTAGTGGGTCATTTTGGGTCATGGTCAAGCTAATTGTATCTAAAAAACGGTCCAAACGATTTTGACGAAATTTTGTATCCGACTATTTTCGGGCACGAGAAGACTATTGGGCTGGGTCACATGTTCGAGAACTTTCGATTAGGGAGTCCTTTTGGGGTCAAAGCGGGTCAAATTATTCTTATCTAAAAAACGGCTCTAACGATTTTGATTAAATTTTGTATTTTACGAGTTTCCAGCACGCGAAAATCATTAGATTAGGTCACATGTTCGAGAAATTCGATTAGTGGGTCAATATCTAAAACGCGCCTCAATTTACACTAAATTTTGCATCCTATGGTTTTCCGGCACGAGAAGACTGTTGGGCTAAGTCACATGTTCGAGAAAATTCAATTAGTGGGTCATTTTGGTCATGGGTCATGGTATTTGAACTCAAATTTAATTTTGACCGAGCATAGCTCGGTTCTCCCTGCTCGTAATTGTATATTTATTAAAAAAAAGAGCTACTGATTTAGCGCAACTTATTTATTTATATACTAGCTGACCCTCCTGGTGTTGCTCAGCCCCGTAATAATAACCTTAAATAAACCTCGAATTTGTATGATTTTAAATCTTTAACCCGATTTTGTGTGAATATATTGTTTCAAATGAAAACTCACGAAAATAATATTGATATTTAGTGGTAAAAACCCTCCCATATAGCACACGTGCTTCCCAAGGACATCCCCAGGAAGATTGACATTCATCCTCCAGGCATCCCTGAGGATGCAAAAATTTGTCACCAGGAGGTCCTCAGGAACCGAAAATGTCCGCCTCATAGCATCCCGGGGAGCTCCCCAGGACCTCCTTCAGGTTCCTCCTCAGGTTGTTCTAGGGAAGATTTCAGGAAGTAATACCGGAGGAATTTGGGAGATTTCAGAATCACCTAATGTGCATAAAAAACATCCGAAGTTATTATTAGTCGACGTAATGTAAAAAGTATTTTTTTTTTTTTTTTATAAAAACGGACATTATATTTTTAAAATTTACCTAACCAATATAACAGACATTACTTTTAATCAAGCACACGGAATCACATGAAAGTTATAGTACAGATTTTAGGGAATATAAACTTTCTTACCGCCGATTGGATTTGAACCTGGGTACTTACGCATACGAGACACACGCTCTAGTGATTACGCTACACGGCCGTTGTACCTGAATCGTTTATAAGGTATTCATGTATTTCTTTCTCATCTTATGAAAGTGAGTAAATAGAAAACATGCATATTTTTACTCTTCGTATAGCAGGAATTCTGTAACTTTTATTGCAAATAAAGATGCATATCCTTTGATATATATTCAATACAATTTTAAATTTATAACTAGAAAAAAAACGTATCAATTAAGGCTGTTCTCAAACCCAAAGGAGCTGCTTTCTGACACATTTTTTTAACTCTTTTTTGTTCGGAAATGCATTAAATTGGCAGGTGGTCTTATTTAGAAACTATGTAATGCTAGAAAAACGTTTTCCTTTTTTTTTTTTTTTTTTTTTTTTTTTTTGTAAACGCAGATCTTTCAGAAAATACTGTGAAAGTCATCGTTTTGAACCGAATTCCCCATGCGGCATCACAATAAAAGGGAAAAGGGAAGGGGTGTTTTATCATTTGCAACAACATTGCGTTTTATCGTTTTAGTTAGGAGCCACATATATCAGGGTCAGGGGTCTATGATAAGGGGGCCAATTAAATAAAAATATTTAAAATTAAATTAATTAAATTATAAATTATAAATAATCACAATTAAACACAGTAAGAGAAAAATTGACGTTTTTATAAACCAAAAGTTGAAAAACAAATTCAAAATGCACTTATTTTAAAATTAGAAATATTATAATTTTAAATTTAGAATTAGAATAAGCAAAACTCAATTTGATTTCTAATATTGATATTACCATATTACAAGTTGTTAAACGATATATCTATAAAAGTTTTTCTGAGTTTATGCATGCTAGGCTGTTCTCAAATCCAAATTGGCTACTTTATGACATATTTTTAAGTTCATTTTCGTCGGAAACGCATGAACTTGGCAGGTGTTCTTATTTATAAACTTTGTAATCAAAAGATGTTTTCCATTTTTTTTTTGGTAAAGACAGAAGATTTTTCAGAAAATATTGTCAAAGTTGGTGTTTTGAGCTGAATTTCCGACGCCGTAGCACGAGAAAGAAGAAAAACGTGTCGTCATGTAACACGAATCGCTTATAACCCAATAAGTAATGTATTTATCAAAAAATGGAAAATTAATTACGATCTCAAATCATTTCAATAGTCAGGCCAGCCAATTTTATGTCTTTGCGTTTAAAAATAAGTCAAAAGATATGTCAGAAAGTTTCGCGTTGTTGAGCAGATCATTTGAGAAACACCCTAAGATACATAAATACATTGTTTAATTTTCAATTACCTACATGAAACTGCTGTTTAAAATGACAATAATATTTCTTTAGCTCTTAATTTTTAAAATATGGGCATTTCTATTCTATATCTGTAACTAGTTAAATATGAAAAAAAGTACTGTTAATAAAATTTGTGTCTGTAACAAAAATATTTTTTTTTCTTATTGTAATAAATAAAACTAATTTACAATTAAATCTCCATTTAGCGATCTTTTGAAATCCTGTGGAAACATTCAATACATAGAAATTTCATTATGCACTATTTTTCATTGAAATATAATTTCATTTTAGCTAACAGGAGATTTAAAATGCCTAAATGTACGGATACTTTGACATAAAATATGAGTTCTTTGTTATGATTGTCAACGAAGTATTGTGTAAAAAATCTAAACAAGGAAATCCGTTAAAAGCAATACTCTTGTCTTTTATAGAATCATTGGTCGACTGCTTTAAAGATTATTTTTCTATTGTACCGACAATTGTTTATTTTAGTTATCTCAAAGCTAAATTTGAAATAGCTTACTCCTTATTCTGGGAAGAAGAACGTTTCTCTCCTTTCAACCATGGAACTAAGTTCCATGCTTTCAACTACTTTTCTTTGCAAGTATTGCATGCATTCCAGTAAGCATGCATATCCATTCTTCATCCATCAAAAGGAATTGGAGGCGGCTCAATACTATTCATGTTCTTATTGTAGTTAAAATTCTACCCTTACTTGACTAAACATATGTGCATTATGGGACTTTTGCAGCTGATTATATAATCGCTCTTGACATCTGGATACAAGTATTTCCTTGCTTAAACAGGAGTGAAGAATTCGCACGAAAAATAATATTTTATAAATATCCTAAACTAAAAAGTTTGCCAAATAGAAAATAGGTTTCTTAAATGAAAGTTTTAACAACTAAAGCGAAACACAACTCAGTTTTAAATTCTGGAGAAATATTTGTTATTTAGAAAGATAAATATTTATTTATATTTTCTGAATCTGTGTGTTGTTTATATTTCTTAAGTTCACTAAATTGAGATTTCACCTTCATTATTAAGAATAAAAAAATATACCATGTATCGTAATTTGAAAGAGGTAATAGAAAATAACTAATTTGTATTTAAAAAATAAAATAAAACTAAATATGGTAAAACCTCCTGAACAGACACTTCATAAAAATTCACACGTAATTAAAAATTGACATCATTTAGCGAACATATGCTCATTACCAACACATATATAAACTATATTAAATGAGACAAGTGGTATTGACCAGGTACGTGATAATAATCTGCACGAATTTATATCTTTAACCCGATTTTGTAAAAATGTATATTTTTAAATAAAAATCTTTCAAGCAAAACTCTTATTCAGGGGGGGGGGGGGGTTGTATGTTTGTATTTTTTAAAACCAAATGTGCCATTTCAATACAGCATGTAATCTCTTTAAGTTGGTGTTATAATTTAGACTTAAAAGTAAATTATTGATTTGATAATGACGATAAATATAAAATTATTTAGTTGAAAATGTAATAATAAAATACATAAATATATATATGTAATTTTTAGAAAGATCAGAAAAAAATAATTAATAGAAGAATAATAATAAAAGTAAATATGCTCGATATGACATAAATATGATTCAATTTTGAAACTTACATGAAAATTAACTTTTACAAACGAAATAAGATTTTTTTTATATAGATTGTTTAATTTAAAAATGCTTATTTCTAATCAATTAACTAGCAAATTCTGAATATATACAAATATGTAAGTATATATTAAACTGTTGACAAAATCCTTATTTGTAACAAATTTTTGATTCCTTTTGATTTCTTACAGTTACGGAAAAAAAACTCATTAATTAGGAATAATAAAAGAAATATATATGATAATTTAAAATGGTCAGCGAAAAAAGAATAAATAAATCGAATTTATATTTTAAAATTAAATATTGATCCAAAAATTATTTATATATATAATTCAAATATGAAATGATTAATTATTTAATACAAATAATAATAATAATTTAATATATAAGACTATATTTAAAGGATCAGAAGAAATAATTTTTACTAGGTATTTCTAATCTTTAATTTATAAAATATGGTTATATACAAATATATAAATATATATTAAACTTTTGATAAATTTCGCGTTTCGATAAAAAATAATTCTGATTTCTTATCATTGAAAATAAAAATAACTTATTAGGAGAAAGTAAATCAATTTTATATTTAAAATTAAATTATTTCTATAGAAACTAATAACGTATATAAGTGGAATCAATGTAAAATTATTAGTCAGATGAAAAAGTAATAGTAAAAATATATAAATATATAAGTAATTGTTGAAAGTTCAGTAAAAATAATTAATGAATGTAATAATAAAATGAATTAATATATAAGTTAATTTTTAATAGATCAGAAATAAAATAAATAATAAATTTTCAATTTATATTTAAAGATTAATTTATTTTAATTATTAATATATGATGTGGAATATTAAATTTAATTTTCTATATTCAATTTATTTAACTACTTTTTGATTGCATTTTATAAATTAAAAATATATCTTAATAAAGATAGTTAAATATTATAACAATAATTAAAAGTTAAATAATAACCAGATGTGCTTAGGAAATAAAATAATTCAAATAATAATATAAACTTTATTAATTAAAAAATCGAACCACATCAAATCAAATATTTTTTTTTAAATAAAACGTTATAATAAGTTATTTTAGTATCAAAATCACCCATGAGATGGCACCAGAACTGTCTCTTCCTAGGTACTTCCCCAGGAATATCATCCCAGGGAGATTGCTCCCTGGGAAGAATCTGGGAGGTCAGTCCTGGGGAAGTGATTAAAGTATCTTCCCCAGGAACGCCTGATAGCGTCATTGCAGTTTCAGGAGGAATTGGGGATGAATTGGAGCTCCTGGGGAGGTTTTCGGGAGCTTTGGTGCTATATGGGCTCATAAGAATGTCTTTTCAAATCCTTATTTATTTTCATTGTGCTTTTTATCGATTTTATAAGTAAATATGTATGGCACCATTCATTTTTTGCAAATAATAAGAAAAAACACTGTCAGAGTTTTAAAAAAATTTATACACCGCTGTAAAGTATTTTTCTATTTCTGCTCTGAAATTTTCAAATGGATATCTTAATTAGTTTTCTTAATTTTCTAATTAGTAAAATTTCCCAATTTATTTTCACAATTATCCCAAATGAAGTTAGGGATCGGCCGATCTGCAACTACAAATCTACGATCACTATTTGATTAGTTTTTAATGAATATCCCGTCCTTATTTCATTCTTTCTCAGATTTTGTACGAAAAGGATTCTAGCGCCAATTAGTATTTCGCTAATAATAAAAAAATTCCTGTTCGATTTTTACAAAACGTTATGCACTGATGTAAAATATGATCGTACTTACACTGTGAAATTTTCAAATCGATATCTTAATTAGTTTTCTCAATTTTCTATGATTAGTGAAAATTCTTAATTTCTTTCTTTTCAACGGTGACATTAATTTCAGATGTGTGCGCGCTTTTTTCCATTTTGTGAAAAATAATAGCTTTTTTGATGAGTTATTAATTAATATCTCTGCTAATTATACAAAATTAAAAAAGCTAAGCCTCAGGTGCATCAGGGCCTGCCTTGGAATATCTTCATACAAAATTTCAGATTTCTATGTGCACTAGGTTTTTCTAGACATCGCCGAAAGACCAGACACACACATACATAGAGTAAAAACTGTCTTTTCTTAGTATAGATAGTAATTTGTGTAAACCGTCTGTCCGGTTTCTTCCAATGGTATGCGGCAGCTTGGATGTATCCAAAGATGGACTTTTTCAGTGGCCCTGTTAGATGATGCAATGTTCAGGACCTGCATTCTTTTCATGGGGGAAAAGGTTTTTTTTTTTTATGTGGACTGAGTCGTAGTACCCCTGTTAGATAGGCATTCTAATAAGAGATTTCCATTGAAGTAAAACGTTTGATTTAGGTCAGAGACAGAAGTAGTATAAAGTAAACAGAGAGTGGTGTGTGCCAGAAAGTGAAATTATTTCTGACAAAGAAGCCAAGGAGAGCTTTTCTATTAATTTTTCTACTTAGGAGTTTTATTCCGAATTCACGACGGCATGTTTTCTTTGAATGAACGTATCTCAGTGACCTGTTAGTATTGAAAACTGGGCGCTAATTATTTTTGTGTTCATGGATTGCCATATGGATTATGTTAATGTGAAAACAACTTGACAAGTTATTTATCCAGTTATAGACAAAGTACTTTAACATACAACTTTTTATTATTTTATTGTTCCCTTTTAAAATTTCTGTGTACTATAGTCTTTAGTCGGGATAACATAAATTTAATTATTACTTTCTTATTTGAATATTTAATTGTTGAGTATGAATAATATATTGCAGTATTTAAACTAATATGAGAGATTTCTTAATAAACTTGAAACTGTAGAGATGGAAGGTTACCAACAGATAATACTGACGACTCTTTACCCTTTATAGGGTTATTGATAGCGTATCTAATGGTAATGTTTTGGTATCTTTTTGTGCATAAATATGTGTTTTTGTAAATAAACATTCGTTATGTTAATTTAACTAGTTTTTAATTTTTTTTGCTTGTTTATCATCATGAGTCGGTGATTATTTTTTAGGATAGATTGGGTTGCGTTTGGGGTATTATAACTAGGTATAATTTATTTTTGGACAGTTTCTTTCTATCGCCTTTAAACTGGACTGCTTCAAAAAACAACGAAGTGTACACAACTTAATGTTGGTTTTAAGGTTATACTCTCAGTCTCGCCAGGGATTATTTCGAACACGACATTTTTTTTTCTTATGCAAATCCTTGTATACAGTGGTTCACATTTGTTTTTGACACTTGTGTTTTTGAAACTTACTTATAAAAAGCATCATCTAAATAGTAAAGAATCCACTTAAAATTTTCTTCATGTAAACTTTCTTTTCTCTATAATAAAACCTACATATTGTAATAAAATTAATTTCAAACTCTTTTAAAAAAATAATTTAAGGAGAAAGAGTTAAGAGAAATCTCACATAAGTAGTTGGACACTTTAAAGCTTTACTAAATTTTTTTACAGACGATATTTTTTTTAAATTTGTGTTTATTGTAAATAGAAATATGTCAAATATTATTGTCTGCACTTTGAAATTACTACTACTTCATGTAAATTTGTTTACATTACTATATTTGAAGTGAACATGGCCAGGCACTACAAAGTTACAACAAATTCTATTAATAATTTAATCATAGAACATTTTAAAATGGTAAAAGCATCAGAACTACCGCAAAACTTGTTTTAAAATAGGATATTCAACTATTTTTCCTATTATAAAACGGTGGAAACTACCTGGAACTGTTGAAAAAACATTAAAATCAGGAGGTTCTCGCAAACCAACTCCCAAATTACAGCAGAATTAGAAAACAGATATGCAATAAAAGTAAACCCTGAAACTGTTAGACGAGTTATAAGATCATACGGATACAACAGTAGAATTGCCAGTAGAAAAGTTTTCGTAAATGAACGAGTAAGAAAGTTACTTTTGGATTTTGCTAAGTTCATGGATAGACGTAGACAAAGATGTATCGTTTTGGGAAAACGTCATATTTGTGTATGAATCACTATTTAACATATTTCGGTCTGATGGGCGAATAACTGTGTGGAGAAAGCCCAACGAAAAGCTCAATCCGAAAAATTTATTGTCAACTGTCAAACATGTGGATGTTGAGGCATAATGGGTTGGGAATGTTTTGCTGCTTCTGGTATGGGAAATTTAGTTTTCATTGAAAATAATATGGACCAATATAAGTATATAAATATCCTGAAGGAAAACTGAAAAATATCTGCCCAAAAACTTATAATTCATAACGCATTTATAACGCATTCAAGTTGTATCAAGATAATGATCCCAAACATACAGCCCTAAATGTTCGCTTATGGCTGCTGTACAACTGCCCCAAACTTATCAAGGCTCGACCATATTCTGCAGATTAAAACCCAACTGAAAATGTGTGGCATAAACTGGAGAAAAGAACAAGAAAATGTGATATATTTTTTAAAGAATAACTTAAAGCAGCATTAACGGAAGAATGGAACAAAATTGAACATTCTTACACAAAAAAACTATTTGCATCCATACCAAAACGTATTAAACGTGTAATTTCAGGGATATTCAACAAAGTATTAAAACGTTTGATTATTTGCATATTTTTGTTTACATTTGTTGAATGTTCAAAGTTACTTATGTGAGATTGTCTGTAGCACTTTCTTGGTAAATAAATTTTTTGAAAAAAAAGTTTTGCATTTTTTTTTTCATTACAATACGTAGGTTTTATTATAGACAAAAGAAAGTTTATATGAAAAATTTTTTAAGTAGATCCTGTAATATTAAAGATAATTTTTTATAAGTAAGTTTCAAAAACACAAGTGTCCAAAATCAAATGTGTGTCACTGTATATATACCGGGTGATTACAATTAAAGTTACGATTTCAAAAATCTATAATTTTAAAACTACTGGTCAGAATGACTTGATATTTTAGCAGAACAATCATTAAGGAATGGAATTTTGTTTGGCAAACGAAAAAGAATGGTTCAAAATGTGCCGATAGATGGCGCTGTCAGGGTAATGTCAGGGGGAAAAACCAAAAATGTATTCGTTAAACACAGGAATGTTGTTAGCCAAAAGGAAAAAATAGAGTTCAGGGATTTGCTAAAAATTTAATAGCGAAAACACAAGAATACGTGTTTACAGCGACAACAGCAAAAATGACAACAAATGAAAAAAAGAGCTTTTTGGAACAAACACCTTACTGTTGTTGCATAAGTTGTTCGATATGCCCTTCGCTTTGTTCCGCTACTAATTGGAAGCGCAAAACGGCATGCTCCACAACAGATCGGTGGGAATCTGTACCAATGCAATGGGTATGGTGTGTGATGCTTGCCTTCAAGTTGGCTAGATTCTGAATCCGCCCGCTGTAACAACATACTTCAGGTACCTCCAAAGCCAGAAATCACACGGGTTTAAGTCGGGGGAACGTGGCGGCCACGTTGTTGGAAAAAGGCGGCTTATGATCCTATCATCTCTGAAATTAGCACTCAGAAACTGGTTTCCTTCATCTACCCCATTTAACGTCAATTGAACCGGTCTCTTCAGATTTAGCAATCATTTTTCGCAGACCATTTGTGGTTATTGGACCGCTTTTTATGGATTTTAATGTCCGAAACTCCCTAATAGCTGTAAGTGCACAGTTATCGTTCTTATAAAAAAGCTTCAAGAGCAGAGCGCAATAATTCATAGTCAAAGTCATTCAGGCAAAGAGCTGGTGCTCTGCATTTTTATGGCAACTATGTCTGAGGTGCGCATGTCACGTATTAGTAATTTGCATATCTCCAGACAATTTGAACCCTGACAGCGCCATCTTCCGGCACATTTTGGAACTTTTTTTTTCCTACGCCAAACAAAATTCCATTGCCTCACGATTGTTCTGCTAAAATATCAAGTCATTCTGACCAGTAGTTTTAAAATTATCGATTTTTGAAAACGTAACTTTAATTATAATCACCCGGTATATATATATATATCCAACAAGAAGAATATATCGAGAAGGACTAGGAATATTCCTCATTAAGCTAATTTTCAATTTATTTTTATTGTTTATGTCCTCCTTTTTATTTAGATTGTTGAGTGATTATAAGACAGGTAAAAACTAATTTTAATACATCTATTACTTCCCAACCGCTAGTATAGCTAAATGTATGGAGAGATCTGGAACTAATTAAACACTTCCTTGTGCAAAGGCATAGTTAATTAATAATTTACCAGTAACTTATATTATGAATTAAAATTGGTGAATATTAAGTGATGGTTCCTGACGCAATTATGGTTAATAAACCTACGTCTCCAGCCGATGCGATGCAAGGAAAATTTTTTACTTTTGTGAAATTCTAATATAAAACTATGACTTGGATTTTTAAAATCCGGGTTGGAGCATATAAGTGTAAATTCCTGATTGTAGTTAACTAAAAAAAGTCCTTTATTTTTTAAAACAAAATATAAGATTAATATGGATTGATTGATAATTGAATAATTTGATTTATGAAGTCTGAATTATAAATGTAATAATTTATCTATTAATGTTAAGATAATCAATGATAATGCATTAATGCAAACGATTAAGAAGTTGTTTATGATGTTGCATGAAACATAGCTTTTTTATATTTTGATTGTTTCTTTTCTTTTTATTATGTATATATGTAAAGACAGTATGTTAATTTTTAAATAATTTATATTCATTGATCCATTAGCATTAAGTGTAATTTCTTTTAAGTATGAAGATTGATGCGATTCGGGCTATAATTTTTTACCCTTTTATCTAATTTAACTTTTTTATGTTAACTTTGATTTCGTCGAGGAGCCTTGGACGATCGTTTTAGCTTTGAAGGGTCTCGATCTACAAACCATTTACACAATGCTATTATTATTATTTAATTCATTCAAATAATATAGTGATTAATTAGAGGTATTAATTATACATTATAACATCTTGTCCTCAGAGATATGGTACTACATCCGTTTCTGGATAAATCTTATGTTTCCTCTCTTCCTCTACCTAAACCAAGAATTAGTGGGATCAGTCCTGCCATGAAAATCAAACTTAAATGCAGATTTACTAAGCGAGTCTGTAACATTCCAGTATTCTTATTAGTGGATTAAAGTACATTTTAATACACTGGAGCGAAACATGTAAAGGGACAAGTATTAAAACTTATGTGACATGAATGGTTTTGCAGCTAAAAACGTGGCAATTGCGCAAGATCTTTATTTTATCATGCCTAGCATTTATTCAAAATGTAGAGTTTCCTATTTTTGAAAAAAAATTAATTTATATAAGAATATAGGAAATGTGATATAAAATGGGTTACGAAAAACTTGATGTTACTCTTTACAACTTTTTAGAAATATATGATGTGTGGATACCACTGAACGAAATATAAGCTTTAAAATCTTACTGTCCTCCTCCCATTATCATAAGTAAATTCCATATCTCACAATCCGTCAAATGTCTTCTCGACGACACGTTCCACCTTCTACACGTGAAAACATTAAATTTTCATATTTCTGTGCAGTGAATTTTACAATTAGAATATAGGATATCGTTGACCTTGAATAACTAACCTACTGGACTTCAAATTGGACAACTGGACTTCACATAATAGAATTAATATAAAGTACCTATTTATAGTTGTTCCTTTAAATTTTCCCGCAAGTCTGTCGCAAAATTTGCAAGGTTATGTGGTCCTGTTATTGATTTGTTTAAAGGAGTTAACGCTGATTGGCTCTGTCAATGTATGATCAGTGTATATTTGTTAAATTATCGAGTGCAGTCCGCTTTAGTGATTATAAGATAGCAAAAGTCTCCTTTCATGATAGAATTTGTGTAGAAAATTTTTAATTTTACTATGTTTAAACGTTTCTATAAAATAGATTTAATTTTCTCAGAGGTTAAAGCATGTATTCAATCGCTATCTGTGTCAAGAATAAAAGATCTGGTATACGGTTTTGAAAACGCTCCCCCAGAAATAAACAAGTATGATGAATAGTATATAAATTAATGACTTTCCGTATTGAATTAAAATAAATATATTTTACATATGCACCACATGATGTAGAAATGAGATACATAAGTGAGTAACACAATACCATAAAAAAAGGTGTTATTTTTTTTAAATGAGTAAAACATACGTTAAAAAACTTATTTTATGGATAAAACTTTTAAAAATGACAGCATCGCCTATGGCATACTAAATTAATAATTTTCTGTTCATAAAGCCAACCTTTTAATACATGTGATAACTAGGTATTGAAAGTGTTAAATAACATACATAACTACTTTGCATGAAATCAATCCTTGACTGAATTACGATGTTTGAGTTACTTTTATTAACAAGCTACGTAGTAATAACTTATAAATTTTAAAATTGCTCTTTTTGAAGCATAATACATTAAATGATAAGATAATACATTGGTTATTTTATGTATATAAAATTTTAACGTAACAAGTGTTAGTAAATATTTATTATTGAATTTACTTAATTGTTATTAAGTATCATATTTTGCCGTGTAAAATATACAGTATGATTCTTAAATATCGAAACAATAGGCATTATTTTATTTTCAAACACATAATCAAGCAGTGTACATGTCTAAAATTCTTAAAAATACATTTAAAACTAAACAAAACTAGTCAATCTATTAAAATTTATCTTTAACAGATTGATAAAACATTAATCTGTTATCGTTTGCAATTTTTAACAGATTGACTAGTTTTGTTTATTTTTACAAATATTTTTAAAGACTTTTAGACATGCATACTGCTTGTTTATGTGTTTGAAAATAAAATAATGTCTGTGAAAATGGGTAGAGCAAATAATTACATTTTACAGCAGATTTATGAATCTGCTCTAAAATATTCTGTATAAATGCATTATATTGCATGAACATAAATTTGAAAGATAAATATAAATATTAAATTGTTTTAATATGATTCATGCAAATACTGTTTTAAATTATGAATTTTAATTATTATCTATATACTACTTACATAAAAACATAAATGTGCAAAAACGTAATGAGTAATAAAATATTTTATTCTCGAAAAGCAACAAAATCACATTTTATTTTTCATACATCAATAATTTTTATTTTACTTCCTTTATATATTATATTTCTTCAACTATTAGTGATGAAAATAAGTTTTGCTTTTTTTGATGCATCCATAGTGACACAACTCTACAGATATTTCGAAAAAAAAAATGACATAAGTCAATATAAGAATAGTTAACGCCTGAAACTTTTTTCCCCAGCGGTCTGATTCCGGAATACTTAAATGTCAAATGACGCTATAAGATATCTAGGTGGTTTCATTTCCATTGTTTTTGAAGGAAAAATAATTGCTTTTAATGAATTATATTACACTGAGAAATGATAATAGCGTTTGAAATATGAGATTTTTTTAATGTTTGCATTCATCTTAAGTGTTTCTGAAATACTTTTGTAATGCTATCTAACAAGGGCATCTTGAATAGATCTTGTTTCATTCTTAATGAATTCTTATGTTAAGATGATTATGTCTGTAGTGCAATGAAAATATAAAATTAAAATACCGCGTGCTCCATAAATTGATTAATATTTAAAATAATAATAATAATAATAAATTAAATGATTTGGTATATTCAAATGTTGTTTGTGCAAAACTTGTTCAAAACATCAAAAAGTTATTTTAGTTTTATAAAGATTTTTAGTTGAAATATTTGCGTACAGAAGGCAGTATGCAAAATAGAATCAGAAATTGTATGGTAAACAACACTTATTTGTATTCAGGTAAATCTTAATAATCAATGAAATCGTCCATCACCACAATGAATTACAATTTACAGTGAATGACAGTATTTTTAAATGAAGCATACAGCATATCCTAATGTATGAAACTGATTTTCTGAGTAAAAGCATTTTTCAACGATTTAATTAAGTCAACTTGAATTTCATGTGGTTCTAGACGTTTTCAGAATTTGTTGTTGTGAAATGCCGAAATATTTAAATAAATATTCTAAGCTGCAGTATTACCTGTTTTCAATTTGCTCAACATCTTTTAGCGTAAAATACAGGGTGTTTCTAAATGAATATCCGTGTTTTAATGCTTGGTAGTATTTATTACATACAACTTAAAACTATAATTAATACATAAAATGAAAAAACTCAAACAGTTTTACCTACAAGTTTATAAGTGTTCAATGTGAACACCTTTCTTCACAGCACACATGAAGTCGATAGCTCAGTCCTTCCCAAACGATAATTAGTGTTTGTGTGGTAATTGTTGCAACAGCTGCCCCAATCTTGTTTCTTAGGTTGGGTAGGTCAGTTGATAGTGGAGGCACATACACTCGATGCTTTATAAACCCCAACAGGTAGAAATCACATGGCGTCAAATCGGGTGAGCGTAGAGTGGTATTTGGGAAGAACTGAGCTATCGACTTGATGTGACAAAAGGTGTTCACATTGAATGAAACTTACAGTAACATTTTACTTATAGTTTGTCTACTACAACGTAAAAAATGTACAACTTTCTTATTGCTAAAACGTTTGTTAACACCGATTATGCAGACGAAAAGTTTTTAGTGCCTGTCGGTTTTGTTTTCTGCATGTCTCGCGATAACTACCGCAAAAAATAACCGATTAGCTTGTAATTAGCAAGGTATGTTGCTGAGGTAGGTCGATTTGTTCAATAAAAATTAGAACATTTCCCTTTACGTCATAATGTATTTCTCTGGGAATTCAGACGATTTTTATATTTTACCATTCATTGAAAAGGAAGTGTCGTATTGGGATAGTTGATTTAAATGTTAAATTAAGTATTTTTAAATTTCCAAATGGGAATCTTAAATTACTCAGATGAGTTTGAAATTTTGTCAATACATATGCCAGGCAGCCCAAATTATCTATGTATTTTCTGATAAAATTTTGTGCATCCGTTTGAAAAATATAAAAGATTTTAACATTTAATTTTTTTATTTTGTTAATCAAAAGTAATATTCTCTCCCTCTTTTATTTCACCAGTTGCCTAGCAACTCTATTTCATAACGTTTCAGAGGAAGAAAAATACTTAAAACAATTCATTTATTATGACTTTCATGATTACGAAATATTTGGGGAAAAAAAGTTTAATAAAATATAAATATCTTATCTTCCGTAATCGGATCAATGAACTAGTTTAGCGTCAAACGTGGGCGAATTCTAATAACAATATAGTTTTAAAAGGATGTAGATATTTTTAAAGAACTGTCACAAGAATCATTATATTGTGCAAATCACAATTTCTAAAATACGCCATTTCGCAGTGGACATGATTACGGAAGATTATGAACTAGGTTTAAGTGTCTATACATCTTGAAACTAAATTGCAAATGGACATTTTGGAGCATTAGTGACCAAGTGAATAAGTAAAGTAGTTTTTGCAAAATCAGTACTAGAAAACTGAAAAAACATAGCAATACTAAATGTACGAAATATATCCGTGATGGAAATGCATCTTTATTGTCGCTATTGGTTTTCACCGATTTAGGTAAAAATATACATATAATCTAACATTATTAAATTACGGATTTCAGGATGTTAGATATTATGTGAAACGAGATATCTTGCATTGAAGTTTAGGTCTACTAGTTTAAAAAATAACGTAACGTGAATCATCGAGATTGTTTAAAATTTTTGCGAGAGCTCTGTTGTTGTTGTCGTGTCAGAGAAAGTGTCAAATTATCTATGAGAGAAGGGGTGCCAGAGCTTCAAAAGAGGTTGGACTTCTAGAGCTGGTCTCCTAATTTTGAACCAATTCCAGATGAGAGACCTGCATCTGGATTGGCACCTCCAGAGGTATCGTTCTCAAACTTGAAGGACATTGGAGCCACGAACAGATTTTACGTGCACCAGCTCTCATTAATGTACACGGTTCAACAGTAGCCAAGAGAGGTTATCATCCTCCCAAGACCATGGTCGATGCTGCTTAACTTTCGTTGATCTTGACGGAAACCGAACTCAATCGTCTGCGCCACTGCGGGTCTGCGAGAGCTTTAAAATACAAAACTATCTGTCGAGGGAAATATTAATTTAATATTTTAATGTTTTATTATCTGATTAGCCATATTGTAATTGCATAACATTTTTATGTAACCATTAAATATAGTCAGGATTTAATATAATCTGTCAAAAACTAATATTTATAATTTTATGGACTAAAGCAACGAGCCTTGGAGTAAATGCAAAAGTTTTTTAACTATCATTTATTTAACCATAAATGTCATTTGTAAGGGCTTTCTATACATTCTGAAATAAAAAATACTTTCTCAAATGATTTTTTAAACATTTGAAAAAAAAACATTCCTAAATATTTCTTTAACAAGAACACCTGTTAAAAAAACACTCTTTTCTAAAAAAAAGTTAAACGTTACTGAAGCGAATAATACCCTGAACATGTTATTTTTAAAGAACTTCTTTCAAAGGGATGAATTTTAAAATTCTACAAAAAACAAAATGAATGACTTAAAAGCAAAAATATTTTGTTCTGAAGTTTCAAAAATGTGTAAGAACTATGAATGGAATGTGAACATTTTGACTTTTTTTATTTGAATATTCACAATTCTCTGGATAAAACTTATTGAGTTGCAAGAAGACAGGATCATTTTAAAATGTCTTTTAAGTCAGCCATCTGTATTTTACGGTATTAAAAGTTAGGTTAGAATGTAAATATTGATGTTAGTGATATTGTTCAATAGAGCTGAGGTATTTTAATATGAAACAAAATGAATACTTGTCGATAAAATAATATTAATGTCGCTAATACGTATATATAAATAATCAATATGTTTATGAGATATAAAAATATATTCAATAATGCAAAAACAATGTTGTTTTACATTTTTTATTTTTATGTTATGGAATATTTTTAGTATACAGGGTGCAATATGTTATCTATAGCTGACCTTTAATTTCTCAACCGTTAGTCGGAGACATATAGTTCCAATTACAAAAGATTTCAAATGAAGTAAATATTCATGTTGTGGTATTGTAAAAAAATCATATTTATAAAAATTACGAAATCTAACTTTTTATACGGTCTCCCAATCTCTATAGTTATACTTAGTAAAAGTTTACACATATCATAACAGATATAACACAAAACGTTTGACTTCTGTATTACAAAAATTGACACAGTTATTAAATTTCAAAGTTTGAAATTTTTGCACATGATTTTGTCTTTCACTGAGGGATCAGTTAAAAAATGGATTAAAGTAATTTGAGATCGAAATCACAGTGCAGTATCCTATAAAAGGCAAAACCACCTTTAGCCAGTACAACCAAATCGGGGTATCACCAAAGAGGGTTATTTCATCTAAAAATTTGAGCTAACTTTTAGATGTCGAACAACATTCAAAGTAAAAGTAGGTAGAATCGACTCCCGGGAAATAAAACATACACACTAAGAACTAGATAAATGACAGTGGAATGGAAACGACTAGCCGAGCTATAACGAGCATAAAAATTGGGATCATGCAAATTTCAATAGTGCCGCAGCGCCACACGCTCGGGATAAAACGCGAGCCATCTAGCAGTCCCCATGCTGGTCAGCGCTGAGATTGTAAAGGTAGGCTACACATACAACGCAATATTTCAAAATTATACTTATTTATGGTGAATGTGTGAACTAATGCCAGAGCGGCTGCGAGGGTTTATTCAGAACGTTTCCCTAGGGATCGACATCCAACCCATGAAACTATAACTGATTCATTGCTCTATCTTAGAGAGACTGGCTCTGTTGCACCATGATCCAGAACAAGTAGACGGGTAAGGTGTAATGTTCGAGTGACACCGGAGGAGGTGCTGTCATTTGGCCGTTTAAATCCATAACTGAGCACGGCGGAAATAAGCGAGGCATGTGGATACACGCGTTAGCATGTCTGGCATTTGTTACATGCACATTAGGATGGGTCGAAAAAACTGAAATTTATATAATCGAAACATAATAGTGCGGGAAAATTGCCATGGGTAATAAGGAATAAATTAACAAAATATTACACCAAATGGTTAATATCTTTTACCGCCGCAAAGGGGCCAAAGTTTCGAAAAATCGCAAAAAAATGGGTTAAAAAAATTAAATTATCCAACCATAGCAATACAATTTCTAATAGAATAGATGTTAGTAATGTTCCAATAAAATTTCATTATGGTGAAATCATTTCTATTACCACCACAGGGACGGACAAAATTAAAAAAAAAAAACGGCAAAAATTTCATCTTTAAGTTTTTAAAAATTTTTACCATTGTTATTATATGTCTAGAGTTAAATAAATTTATATTATAGCTAGTAATAACTTATAAATGTCTAGTAATTTTTATCATGGGTGTAGCCAACAAAGGTCGAGAGGGGCCACCTACGCCCTGCATTGTAAAGGGCATTGTGAACGTGCACAATGTGCATTACTGCTCTCTGGAAAACCTCCTCATTGCCCGCACAGTATGACACCAGGTACGCTGGTCAACGAACGCCTGGTGCGGTATATGGGGAACCCAGATTGTTGGACCCATCTTCTACGATGGCATCTTAACTGGCGATCGTTACCTGCACGTACTACAAAACAAGGTACGTGGCTGATATGAAGAGCTGCTTCTCCGACATGCATGCCGGGTGTGGTTTCAACGGGATGGGGCCCCTGAGCATAAAGCATCAAAAGTCTGTGCGTGCATAACTGTCCACCGAATTCGGTGGCCAGATCAATGGATATGGCGGGCCGATACAGTGGCTACCGCGTTTTGGGGAGATTTTTGAATACCTTAATAGATTTTTCAAAAATATTGAACATCTATTTTTCCGTTTTTCAATCTGAAGTACATTTCTCGAGTTATTCGATCGTTTGCAGACTGCATTTTGCTCGATTACCTCGACACCCTGTATATAAATATATATATTTATATATACAGTGTATCCCAAAAAGATTGAAATGAGCTTTCAATTTTTACCTACTGAAGATATGTTAATATTCTAAATTTCAACACTGTTTAGAATAAGATATGACATATTATCATGTTGATAAAATCGTCTACTATTTTTTAAAAAGTAACGCTTTTTGAATTTTTCTACGGGTCTAATAAATTATAATTATAAAAATTGTCTTCGTGCTCTGACAAGTGCAACTGTAAATGGCCCATTCTTCTACAACGAAAACTCTCCGAATTATGATACATTGCTTTTTATAAAATTTTGAAGCTTTCTCGCTCTAAAAACACATTTTTCTGAGTTTAGTGCCAGAAAGGTTCGAAATTTCATAAATTTATTAGACAATAATATTTTAATTATGAACTAAAAATGTAACTTTAAGTATTGTTAGATAAAACTTCAACTATAAATTTAAAATATTGGGTTGTTCGGAAAGTTCCTTCCGTTTCGGAAAACGAATTCATACTGGGAAATCCTGCCCGTCAATTATTAGACATTAGATATCGGAATTAATGTGTAACAATTCAATGATATGATAAAATTTTCCGGTCTGACTCAACTTTCTCAAACGGAAAGAACTTTCCGAACAACACAACAGAAGCTATTAAAAATATATTAGAAAATTGGCATGAATCACAAAATTTTATTGAATTATGGGTCTTATTATTTAATTAATGAAAGGCAAAACAAATTAATTTACCTTAATTTTATTCCTTAGGATAAAGTGTTTACAACATTTAAATTACATACAGTGTCCAACCGTAAATTTAACATTGTCAAAAGAAATATTACTATAAACTTTTTCACTATTGTTTTTCACTTCACTAAAAAATTTCTTTTAAAAGAAATGGAACAACAAATAGACAAATTAATTACTTTAAACAGCAAAGAACTAAAGTACTAATAGGCATACAACAGAATTGCACATTTTTTCATTTTTTTAAACAACTTACTTAAATTTGGATGGGACATAGGTTATCGCAAGAAAATGTTACTTGTTTAAGAGAAAATTTTATCGGACAAACTTTACATGAGCAAACAAAACAATTTTAACACTCAATAGAATGGAATTTAGGAGAGTAGGAGGGTTACAGATCATACCTAAGCTCCATTATACAGTAATGAGCTATTGATGACCTACCACAAAAGAGAATTCGATCTCGGAGATTTAGGTAACCATTTTTCGGCACAAAACCCATCCGAGATGTACCTCTGATAGGCACTATAGACATAATTCATCTTTTTATAGTTGCTGGTTTTTCACTTACGACAAACAAGTATGCTTGTTTCAGATATATTCTACTTCCCCTAGAGCTAGGATAGTTGCTGCGCGCACAACACTGCAAGGACAAGACTTTTCGGTTGATTACTTCCCTCTAGCACACATTGACCATTTTGTTGATTGCAGATGTCTTTTTGCTTCAAAGATGTTAGTAGAGACCATTTCCATAACACTATATTGCTCTTCTCTATGTTACGTGCCCCAATTAAAAGATCGACTGGTACTGTTTCAACACGAGAATGCAGCGATCAACAGCATTCAAGCCTTTACCGCAGTGGTTACAAAGCTAACAAAACACGTCGGCAGGCTATCTTGAGAAAACCCAATTTTCGTTTCGAAGGTCTGGTCAGGGTAATGACGAGAGGGTATAGAAAAAAGAAAGGGTAATTTATCTACTATTATAACTATATACACTAAAACGCATTCCACTTAAAGATATAAAGATATAAGATTCCACTTAACTTTAAAAACTCAAAACAAATAAGGCTTAATCACTGAGTGAGCTTTCATCACAAAATTAAGTCAAATAATTGAGACATGGTAATGACAGCCAACAAAAATAACTTTCAAGATATAACTGAAAATCTCTAAGCTTTACTTGTCTATGCTTGTTTCTGGAAAAAAAATAATAATTCAAGATAGGTGGAATTCTGGCGTAATATGACTGTTGCCAGATGTTGGAATCGTTATTTTTATTTTATGACAGGGGATTGACAACAAAACAATGGTCATTTTTTATTATATTTTTAGAAAAGTAGAAAACATGAAAAGTCTTTACTTTTTCAATTTTTAGTATTATATGATAGTTTTTAATAGTTTAAACAACAAATTTCGGACAAATATATCTGCATGGTCAACTCTTAAGAACCATTTTTGTGCTAAAGTGAGGCAAGGACACACACAAAAATGATATTTATCACATAAGTTTTTTTTCTATTTAAGCGGCTTATATTTATAAGTAATATATTTTATCATATTATACAAACAAAAAAACATGTTATTGACGTATTCTAACATTCTGTTTTATGTTTATACAAGTTTATTCAATACTTTTGAAGCAGGGACAGGAATTTCGTTGACCTAATTATATCTCCCATTGTGTTCTATTTAAAAGTTGTAATTTCTTAACACAAGGAGCCTTCTAAAAATTGTTTGACAAATGAATGTAAAATAAATTTAAATTTATTAAATAAAAAGAAGATAACTTTTAATTTTTAAAAATAAAAAAATGAAGACAATTTTCACAACAATGTGCAATGTCACTGAAGCGAGTAATATTGTAAACTAGATAGTTAAAACGTTTCTTTCAGAATTACTCTGGAAATTTTAAATTATGAAATTAAATGAATGAATTTTAATTGAAAATAATTTTCCATTCCAAATAAAAATTTCAAAAGAATATAGAAAATTCAAAAGACTGTGAAAACCTTCTCATTAAATCTGAATGGCCACATTTCATGGATAATGTTTTTTAACTAAGAAGCGACAAACACTTCAAAATTAAATTGTATCATAATTTAATTTAATTCAAGGCACAACAAAAAATATTGAGGTGTATTATGATTTTGAAAGAGATAAATTAAATATTTCATAATGCGAAGGATGCATAGCATTATAATTTTTCTATGACCATTTGGTAAAAGAGGATAAAATTCGTATTTGTAGTAGCATAGTAAATTTCTCTTTTTTATTTCTTTGTTTGTAACAATATAATCTTATGTTTAATATAGTTTATTATATTTAATATTTTCAGAATTTATTGGATCCAATCAAAGTATGTATATATATATATTGAAAAATTAAGTGCTTTTAAGTTTATGAAAGGAAGTTGAATCAAATTTAATTCATTATGTTAAAATCGTACATAACTGTTTTATTTTATTAACATTTTTGTTACAATATGTCAATCATCATTGTATTAAAGATAATATATTCTCTTAAAACTGTATCTGTAGAACTACCAAGAGAATATATATATATTTATATATATATATATATATATATTTATATATATATATATATATATATATCAGATTTAAAGCGCGTTTATAAATTGCGCGAACATTTACTTAAACATCATGGTGATTTAAAAGTTATTCTGCGTAATTTGAAAAACACAATGCTTCCTCAAACTGATGTTTTCATTAATTTACACAAAGAAGAAGGTGGTTAGATAACAATTGACTTTATCCCCCCCACCCTTAGATAGGTTAATGTTTTTTCCTTTTTTTGAAAGATTTTTTTAATTGTTTTAATATGTTTGGCTGTATCAAGTGTATTTTCGTTTTTTCAGTGCTTTTCTGTCAAAGCATGTAGTATGTAGCTCTTTCTCAACACTATTGTTGAAATGTAATTTAGGAGGACATAGTTTAAAATAATGCTTTAAGATGCATAAAATCTCAACATTTGCATCACTCTTTATGTGACCTAAAAATGAAAGACAGAAGCCTGTATGATTATAGAATATAGAGGGACATATGTCCTCTTAAATAAAATTTTATGTTCAACAATTGGAGTGAGGAAATGCCAACTACATGATTTGTTATAAAAGCATTCAAAAAACGAAATAATTTTCTTTCATAGAGCCTAATAATATAGGATATGTTTTTACCACCTAGCAGTTTGATTTTTGTTTGAAGCGTGTTTAAATGTATTATAAAAGATTCGAAACATAGGTTAAATTAGCAAATTATATTGTATTTCAATTACATCAATTTGATTTTTTTATATGAAGCACTCCTAAAACCAGTGTAGTTTCTTCTTATATGTTAATATGTGTATGATAACGTAAAACATGTGAGAAAATACGATGAGATTATAAGAACCTCTTGTCGAAAAGTAATCAAATTGATATAATTGAAATGTATTAGCACTTACAAATTAAATTAATTTTTCTGATGTTGTATCACACATTTACTAAATTTTCGAGCATACACCAACTAGAGAGACAGTTAAATTTGAATCCTAAATTATATTTAAACACTCAAAACATATTAGAAAAAATAAATTTTTTTAAATCTTTCGAAAGAATAGGCAGAGGATGGATCAATACTTATTTACCCTCTTCATTTTTCTTAGTTAAAATGAAATAACAAATTTAGAACAAAATTGTGTACCAAAAGGAAATTACATAAAATAATTTTCAATGTAATGTCACTGAAGCGAGTATTACTTCAAACAAGTTATTTTTACAGTGCTCCTTTCAAAGAAATGGATTTTTTAATTTATAAAAGAAAAATGAAAGCCTGGAACATAAAAAATGCATAAGGAAATAAGAAAGATTAAATGTTGCTGAATGGAGCGTGAACGGAATTTGTCTTTCTTGAATAAAAATGATTGCTATTCACTGAAAAATTAAAATACAATTCCGACCATAATCTGATGCAACGTATCTTTTAACTAATTTAACTTACATGATATTAGTTTTATGTTCAACATAAAATGAAACTCCTTTCGTTTACAGATTTAGCGTCAAAATTAGGTATTTTATGGTTAATCTGCTGTTTATTACTATTATTTTATGAACTGAACAATCAATTTCCCATTGCTGTAATTTTGACACTAGTTACTTTACATTATCGCCACAAATAAATGTTTCATTGTTGTAATTTTGGCACTAGTTACTTTACATTACTGTCGTAAATAAATGCTCATTGTTGAGATAGCATTTTAAAAATTCATGAATAAAATTATTTAAAATGTCATAAAATGTCATAAAATGTCCAAAAATTTATCAACGCTCAAACAAATTTCATACGAAAGTGCATTTTTTTTTTTACTTTTCCGATGATGTTAATATTGAAATTATGCAAAATTTAGAAGTAATACATGAGCGATAAAAATAAACTGGTTTTTGTTAGTCGTTCAAACGTGGGAAACACAGTTCTGACGACGCGACGACAGAAAAGTTCATAGTGAAAAAAATACGATACTGTCACTAATTAAATTTTATTTAGAACATTTTTAAATGTCCTATTATAGCTTTAACTCTCTAAACAGTATCAAGAAGATGATATTGAACAGCGAATATTGAAGTTAACACTACATCATTCAAAATGACTGATAGAACATTACTTAATGAAACTAAATTTTTATTACATTCTTCTATCTTTACAAGAAGAAAGTATTGGATTCATGAAAATTTTCGACTTCCAGTTTTCGACGGATTTATACGTTTTAGAAGGTCCTGAACACGATTTGACTATTTTTAGAAAATGTCTGTCTGTGACTCTGTGACTCTGTCTGTATGTGACAAAAATTTTGTGGGCGCTCTATCTCAAGAACTAATGCTCGGAATTTAATAAAACTTTAGACTCCGTTAGTCCCTGATATAAATTGGTGCTGATTAGTTTTTGGTAAAAATCGCCCGGCAGATGGCGCTGCTAAGCAGCATTTTTTGCGATTTCCGCAATAGCTCTATCTCAAGAACTAATGCTCGGAATTTAATAAAACTTTAGATTCAGTTAGACCCTGATATAAGTTGGTGCTGATTAGTTTTTAGTAAAATTCGCCCTGCAGGTGGCGCTGCTATGCAGCCTTTTTCGCGAATTTACAATAGCTCTATCTCAAGAACTAATGCTCGGAATTTAATAAAACTTTATATTCAGTTAGTCTCTGATATAAATTGGTGCTGATTAGTTTTTGGTAAAAATCACCCAGCAGGTGCCGCTGCTATGCAGCATTTTGTAGGATTTACACGATTTTAGCGATAGTCCTATCTCAAAAAATATTGCATGGAATTTATTAAAACTTGAGTTTCAGTTAGACCTTGATATAAATTGGTGCTGATTCTTTTTAGTGTATGCGGAACCTGTGTGAGATAGAAGAAAGTTTTGGGATTGACACATCCGACTAGTTTATATATGCACAATTCTATTTTCACTGATGTATTTCAAAGACAATTTAGCCAAAAAGGCGAAAATACGTTAGTTATTCAAAGTAAAATATGGTTCTTAACTGTCACATAATTTACATTTTATTACCATTAGACATAGGATATGAAAAGGATGTTATTTGTTTAATAAACAAAAATTCCCTTTTCATAAAAGCACATTTTACTTTATTTATATCTATAATAGAAGAAAGTATTATAATCGAAATTTTTTTCGACGAATTTACGCATTTTAGGGGACAAAGATTCTGATAAACATGTTTCTACATAGTGTCTGTTTATACGTGTGCCCGTGTAAATGTTCTCTTTGTATCATCGAAAAGTGTATGAAGTTATCATAGAATTGAACCAAATTTCAATTATAGGTTTTTGTCTAAGGCCAGCAGGTCCAAGTTTAATTTAAGGATAATCCGTCGAAAGGGGGCGGTATGATAGCCATTTTTGTCCCAATATCATTATTGTGTCATCGAAAAGTGTAGGAAGTTATGCATAGAATTGAACAAAATTTTTTGTAAATGTTTTTGACTATGGCCTGCAGGTTCCAGTTCTAGTTCCATTTGGTGATATTCCGTCGAAAGGGGGCGCTGTAATAGCCATTAAAAATTTAAAATTCAATACGATGTACAAAAAAATTAGAAATTCTAAATGTTCGGCCTTGACCCAAGAATTTCGGGGCAATTTTTGTTTTGCCCCTATCCTAAAAAATGGCTGAGATACAGCAATTTGAAATTTTAGGGTGGCAGACATTTTAAAACTAGAGAACAGGAGTCCTACACAAAAGGGTTTAATTTATGAGTTTAGTAAACATGCTTTCTAGCAATTTTTTTTCATTGTTGTAACAATCGTACCAACTCTTATATGTATAATACTATATCCAAATTCACATTGTATAAATTCATATTCACCCGTGTCAACTTCTCGCCACTCTTGGTGACACTTGGCAAAATATCGCCAAATTTGGTGATAAAAATAGGTTGCCATAAATGAAGGCAACTTGGCTTCAACAGGGTTCCTACAGGTCAGGGAATTTACCTGACTTTAGGTCAGATATATGCCATTATATTCATAGAGAAAAACTAGCCATACGCAATCGCTCAATTAAAAAGTTGAGTTTTTTATAAGGAAATACTCGTGTATTGCCTGAAATTGTAGGAACCCTGTATAACTAGCTAATTTGGCGAAATTCTGTTAGAAATTCAGTATTGACGAGAACTAGGAATGAATCTACTGTAATCGGGTTCTACGGATTATAGAGTAGTGTTTTTATTAAAATTAGCTAAAATTTTAAAACAAACGAAAGAGTGGCTATTTTTTTCTCCGGTACAGGCCAGAAGGACTTTTCGTAATCGTGTCGTTCATCAGCTGCTCATACAACGAAGGGTCCTTCTCATCCAGGCAACCCAATGATTCGCAAGCAGCTGATGTACAACAGAATGACAAAAAATATTGATTTAATTGGCGACATGACGCAAATTTTGAAGTATTAATATGCATGAGATAGAAGAAAGTTTTGTGATTGGCACATCCGATAGATTTTATATGTTTTACAAAATTTGATATAATCAAATCTCAGTTCACTTTATAAAAATCCATTATGAAAGTTTATTTTTTCTTCTAAAATCTAAGCACTCTTTATTTAGGAGAAGAATTCATATCTAAAATCATTAAAACATGAAACGTTTGAAATTTTTAAAATATTACTATACGAACATTTTTATATATAAATATCAATATTTTTTTAGGTCATTGTAATGACATTTTTATTACAAGGAATTAATACATATCTAATACAATAAAAACATAAATACATTTAAAATATCCTGTATTGAATTTCAAACAAAACACCGGTTTATATTATGTTCGGAAGTTCATTCAATTTAACATCTATTTAATTATTTAATGTGTTGATTTAAAAGGAATTTTGCGAAATCTGAAAAAAAATAACTTTCTTAAACTGATTTTTTTTTTAATTTACATAAAGAATATTTTACTCAATTCAATTGAAATATCCAATCTCCAAGAAGAAGATATTACATGTTAAAAGCAAATTGCATATAAGAAATTTCAATGTCACCGATGCGAGTAATTCTAAGAACTAATTTTTTTAAAGAGTTCCTTGAAGATTATTGAGTTTCTTAATTTAAAAAACGAAATGAATGATTTAGAAGTAAGAATATTTTAATACTGAGATTCAAAACGTATGTAGGGAATGAATATTGCTGAATGGAATGGAATATGGACATTTTACATGTGTTTTGTTAGTTTCCTTTACTGTAAAAAACACAATTGTTTCCCGATCTAGGAAAATGATATATATTATTTGTGTTATCGACGTCCCCTTTTTTTATGCATTTACAAAACTCGCAACAATGAATGGGGTATCATTCCAAAGATATTCGAATCGACTTCTGACACAGTACAATTACATTTCATTAGAACATGTTTTTTTTTTTTTTTTTTTTTTTTCAGTTAGTTAAAACTAAATCTGCATTGCCTTCCTACATGAAATGAAAGGTTTTTCTCTAATCAGTATTCCCTCAAAAATAAAATACCGTATTATATCGTGCTCAACAATTTTTATAAATAAATAAATAGTACAAAAAAGATAAAGTGTGACTTCTCCGCACATGTTTATTTTACATTTATGATTCAACCGAAAAATTCAAATTCAAATGTTTAGAAGAAAAAGACACCATCGGTCTATCGAATCAGTGGAATTTCACCTGTAGCCTAACATGTATGCTTTGTTATATTAAACTGTATTTTTTATTTATTCATTTTTTTATGTCCCGTGTTTTTCCCGAAGCGGATGACGTCATCCACTGTTGCAGGTAAAATACGATTGTTATTTTTTTTTTTTCTCACGCGTGTCTTTTACCATCTTTGATGAACTTGCACTGTAACTGTGATGGGATAAATGAGATTATATTCTGGCTTGACTAATGTAGTTTGTAGATACTTTTATCCTTAATTTTTTTTAAAGTTTAAGCCTGCATCTAAAAATATTAGATATTGCTAAAAAATATTGGACTGCAGTGCGAAATCCTCGCACGGGTCCAATGGTATAATATAACAGCAAACAAAAACATACAAAAAATTCTTCCCTGTTTCTCACGATTCGGAAAAGCTTTCATTATTTCCAGAAAGCCCCAGAAATGAATATATTTTCGAGATTTAAAAAAGCTTTTATAAATACAAAGTTTCTTTTGCTGCCATTGATTTTTGGAAACGTTTCCGAGTAGATTTTATAATGCATTGATCAGTTTTCTCAATTTTTTCGGATAAAAAATTAGATAAAAATTTACTCGTTTAACAAACGTCTTTTTCGAACAAACATGATAAATTAACATTATTAACATTAACATTAAAATTAATATTATTTTGTTTTTCTTGCGTGCATAAATTTAATTGCGCAGCTGGATGTGTTTAGTTGAGAATTGATAGAATCCTAAAAACCGGTATTCCGTGTTGAGAAAAACTGCTAAATACACTAAAAAAACTACTCGGAAACATTTACGAAAATCAGAAGTAAAAAAAGCTTTTTTTAAATAAACGTTTTTATAAATCTCGAAAATACATTGGTTTTTGAGGCTTCTAAAGATAAAGCATGCTTTTTGGGACCATGGCTAAATCGGTTTGGTTGGGTATTAGTTACGGCCGCTTATCTGCGCTAGGGATATTGGCCGGCGGGGATAGTGCTGCTCCGTGGGGGCCTTTCTAAGGGATCCTAAACTGTATTTGCATAAGGTTAACAGAAAACCACGGAAAACTTTGAACGCTTAGGTCACCGAGCGCGACTGAGGTTTTAACCCGGCACCTCCTCTCTACCATCTTTGAGAGCAGATTCTCACAAATGAGTAAATTGGTGTAAGATATTTCCGTTCGCGGTTATAATATAGTTTCGTAGATTAAGAAATATTTGTTATTTGTACAGTGGGGCCGCAATAAGCTAAATTAAAGTTATTAAGAACTTTTTTTTTAAATGTCTTGGTGTAGTTTCAGTCTGCAGTGAAAGCATTTTAAAGTTAGTGATCGACTATGAACATTGACGCAAGTGATATCATTCCAACAATCTGGTAAAATAACTATTAATGAAAGAAAAGTGTTCGTTAGCTATGTGCAATTGTATTTTTATTTCAACATGTCAGATGCTAGTAAGGCAGAAAAAACAGAGTATATGCAATTATTCAATGCAGTACATATGTGTTAATGCCGCATGTTTTATGTTTTATTACAATTACAAAAGCGAAAGAATATTGAGTATTCTTTTACTAGTCTTATTTTTTTTGCAATTGATTAAATACTTTTAATAATTTAACCTTATATCCAAACACAATATATTTATCGTGTTTTTTCAGCTATAATGTATCAGATTTCATGTAACATATATATTAAATGGACACACTAAGCGATGAAAGTAATCCATCTCTGAAGGTAAATAAAGTATTTCTGAATCTGAAATTAATTAAAATTATGTTATTTGAGACAAAGGTATTATTTTGTATTGCAAATGTGTAAGTAGTGATATACATACCAGAAATAATATATTTCGAGAATACTTTTCGAGAAGAAAATTTCTCTCACATAAAGTCTTCGTTTTTTTTTAAATATATATATTTCATAAAATATGAAATATAACGACTTGATAAAATAAGGATAAAGAGATGATGGACATCAAAGTGTTTTAATAAAATAAATTTTTACATCTCGAACAACAACGCGTTTTCTACAACTGGCTTTTTTATTCCCATTATACCTATATTTTAAATTTTTTGATTTTTCTACGGAGATTTCACAGCAAAGATATGCGAGAAATGACACTTAAAAAATAAGAGATAATTTTTTTGGAATAAAATTAAAAATTTATAGCATAAATGATTTTTAAGGCTGAAAAAAATCATTGTACATATAGACCTCGCACAATCCTCAGAAATTAAAACTACTTGAAGCATGCATATTTTTCATCTACATTACCTTAGAGGTATTACATTTTTCCTTAGACACATCTTCCTTAAATATGTTTTCGCATTTTCACTAGGTAAAAAAGAAAATCTATATAAGGTTAAAACAATCAGAAACTGCCCTTAAACCTTTTCCGATTGAAATATAAAAAATGCACTTGAGGCCATGAAATTATGGCTCATTCAAAATTTAATCCTTTTTTATTTCATCTTATGGAAGAAGCATAAGCTTTTACACTAATACACATTTCCAGTTATTTTATAGAACGTCCTCTCTTTTAGATAAACATTCCTGTTTTTATATTAGGAAAAACTCAAAAAGATATTTCCGTCCAAAGAATATTTGATAATGCCCCAGGCGTTTATTTGAATAAAACAAGCTTACGCATTTTTTCTTTTCATTTTTTTTTCTTTCTTAAATTAAAAGAAAAAAGAAAAGAAAAAAAAACGTTGCTGCGTTTTTACACCGTGTTACTTAATTCAAGTTCTAGAAAATACATATATTATTTCTTATTTGCAAGCATTAATAAATGGAAACTGACTAGAGAATTATTTACAAATAAATAACTAAATAAACATTTTAACTTTGCACTCTGAAATAGAATATAAAATCAGAGTAAGAAGAAAAAATTGACTAAAAACAGAAAAAAAAAATCGCTGCGCGAAATCAAATTACAAAATATTGTTCTTCGATTTTCAATTGATATTTCGAAAGCTTTCATATTTTCTTTTTATCGAAATTAATTTTCTTTTTCATTAAGAAAGGAATACTTATACACAAGGAGTTTTAATGCAGTTTTCTCATGCATATGAGTCTTCAAAGAAGTATATAGGATGAAAAGTATTCTTCATTTTTCAAACGAAGAAATTTCGGTGGGGCTTTGGTCTATGTCACGTTTAATGAAATTTTAAATTTTCATGTTAAAAAATAAAGCAAATATAAAGGAAATTTGGCTTAACTTCATACACTTTTAGATGGTACAATTGGGCATACACACGGACAGACAGACATTTTGTAAAAACATGTTTTTTCGGAATCTCTGACCCCTAAAACGTGTAAAACCGTCGAAATTCGGAAAGCGAAATAAATTTCGATTACAATACTTTCTTCTGTTATAGATAAAAGAAAGTAAAAACAACAAACAAAACAATTAAATTATAAAATGAAAGCAGTTGAAAGCAGTTCTACTCTAATGTACATGAAATATCGATAAATTAATTTTTTTATCGTTTGTGATAAATCCAATATTTTCATGTCTTAAGAACAAGGTTGTTGTTAATAGTATATAAGGTTAGAAAATACCCCGTAATACACAATAATTAACTTTGTAAACAATATTGAAAAAGTATTTATACCATTGGTTGTTATACCCTAAAATTTAAATTTAAATGGGGTAGCAAAATAAATAAATAAATAAATAAATACATTATAAATATTTAAATAAATTATGATACGGTACGACTTATACATAGTATATGATATTTACTTTTGTTAAAAATGAAATTGGTTATTTTTTCTGCTAACGCATGCTGAATTGCCGGCGAATTTTATTGTATAAACATAAAATTGAGAAATTTCATTCTTTCTTCGTTTAAAAAATTCAAAATTCCAGGTAATTTTTTAACAGTGGTTTAAACAGTTATTTAATTTTAAATGAAGCCAAACACTTAAAAATGAATAAGAAGGTTAAAATAAAACGAATTTCTCTTAAAAAATCTTCCGCAAAAAAAATTGGTAATTTTTTTTTCATGATTCAATAAGTATCGGATACAGAATTGAAAATATTAAATCCCCCCCCCCCCCAATAAAAGATCATATAGTAAATAGAGAAGAATCCCTTTTATGAAACAGAACACTTTTCAAAAGATGGAAAGACAAATTTACCAAGCATTAAACTATATTTCTTCTATTGTGAATAGTCACGTATTGAAATTCTATTTAGCCATTTCTGTGTGTTGCATTGTTATATCTTTTATTATTGAAATGGGATTAAATATTGAAAATCTTACGTAACTAAATCCTACATATGGAAAACTTTGAATTTATTAAAAGATATTTCTAAGGGTACCTGTCGATGAAGTAAGAAGAGTTCCCTTTAAGTAAGAAGAGAAGCCTTTTAAATAAAATAGTGTTATGATATTTATGGTTTAGAATTTCCTTTTATTAAGGTTTAATAGTATCATACTTAAATTTATAAAAATAAAAATAAATAAATATTTTGTTTAATTAAAAATACTATAATACAATTTTTAAAACTATCATTTTCTTTTCAAAAAATTTAAAAAAAATCAGAAAAGAGCAAAAATTTTATAAAATTGTTCACTAAACTTGCTGCTAGGCAAATAATTATAGAGTATTAACTCAGTAAAAAACAGAAAGAACAGCAATTTTAGCATATTAATCCTCTCGCTCACCTGGGAACTGCAGATGGTGCCCTTAACTTCAAAGATAAAATGCAGTTCTTTAAATATTTTTGACTACATTTTATTTTAAATTAAATTTCTTTAATATCCAGAGCCCATTCGTGGCATAAATAATTTTTTTATAGAATCTTGAATAGCATTATGATTTTGCCAATTCAAAGAAAAAAAATCATTAAAGATCCATGAAAAAAATCGTGAGCTATAAAGTTAAAAATGTTTTACGTAATCGTGAAATAATCGCAGTCAGAAATGAAAGCGCAGCGCCCCAGTGAACCGGTTGTCACCATTAAATTTTAATAGTATCCTTTGTCTTATTTAATGACAGAATGTGTGTTATTTAACATGTCGAAGAACACTATTAAAATTCAACGGTGACAATCGGTCCATTATGCTGCATCGCTTTCATCCCTGCGTAATACATGACTCTTATATTGTACCTCTTAAAAGTCCTTATATTTTTCCATATTTATATTTATCTTTTGTTTTGTTTTAGAAGATAATGAATTCGATTCCTAGTATGATAAATAATATTCCATTTAGAGTATTGTAAACAAATCACTAAATTGCTGCTTCGTCTATTATTATTTCATTCAAGTTTTTCTGTGATACACAATTAAATACAACAATTAAATATTCATTATTATTCTCACAATAAATGTAGAGCTACAAATGAAACACTTTGTGAAAAATCTAATGTGTAAACATACGTAAGATATTAAAATAGTTTAGTTAAAACATTTTATTATATCTAAAAAAATAATGTCTAAATGGATCCATGTCCTATAAAAGTATTTTTTTCAATTTCGTTTCATTGTGAATCATTTAGAAATACGGGCATTTCCTTTATTGTATTAGAAACGGTTATTTATTAATAAATAAGTTAGATTATTTTTCTGTTGTTTTGAGCTGCGTTCAGAATCGCTGTGAGTCTTTCTCCAAGTATTACAGCGCGGAATAACTCAGCTAACAACTCTTCTATTACCATCATCTTTTATTTAAAGGCAATATTTTTCCAGTGATGCGTCGCTGATATGAATTGAACGTCAAGGATAATTTGACGTTCAATTCATATCTGAGTAACTGTAAAACACATAACCATTTTTTAATTTTTAATAATCCAATGCATTCAGCGGGAAAACTGAAGAAATTTATTAAAAATAAGTATGTTTTTGTAAATATTCTTGTAGTTTTTGTACGGAAATTCTTACAAAAAGATTTTAAAGCAAAATATTTTAATGTGATATCTATTAAAATAATTACACAATACGTTGGAAATTGTAGGTCAAACGTGAAAAATGAGGTGCGTTCGTACTATAACTAGTTTTATAAATATTCAGATCTTGGTGCAATAGCTGTTGCACACTTAGGCAAAAATGCATGAAAACAAAATTTATTTTATGTGCAGATTTTAATATTATAGCTATTAATGTTATATTATGAAATTAAGTTTCAGTACACTTTTACACACAATTAATTACAAAAATGTTACATTTAAATTATACTATGCGCAAATATCCAATACAAGACAATGTAAAAAAAATCATCTTTATTATTTCAGTGTAATGAATTATATCGTCTGTTATTATGCTATGATTAATTTCTGTAATAAAATAAATACATTTTAAGTTGGCAACATTTTATCTTTTGTTGACATTTACTGAAATTCCCAATGGAAAGAAAATTTCAGAACTTGAAATCCATATTTAGCCTCCGTTTAATATCTTATTTCTCCGGAAACATCTATCCAAAAAACTGTCAGGGGGTTATCTGATTGCTACAATTAAACTATTTTAGTATACAAATTCGGTTTTTAAAGTCAGTAATACGGAAATAATATGACTCCATCTTAAATAGGACGTAATCACTATGGCAACCTAGAATAATTACCTATCATGGGATATCATTGGATTAATTACGTTTGATAGGATTTAATAGAATGAAAAAAAACTTTTATTATTATATTTTTTAGTTTTGAGTCGACTTTCATAAAATTTGAAATGACTCGACAGCATTCTGCAAATATTATTATTAAATTTCAAACCATTCGGTTGGATAGTTTTTGCGCTGTTATATGCGGGCTTCCGGACAGACGACGACTATAGTTGCTACGTATTTATATAACATCGAACTCACCTAATAATAGTGCTCCTAAAAGTGTCCTATGTTAAATAAAATTTATTTGAATTTGATTTAAGGTCTTTAGACCCGTGTTGAGATACTTGGGATATCTATAGCATTAATTGCCAGTGTGTTCTTTTCTAATTTGAGCAAACCAAATGTCGATTTAAAGAATACAAACAATGTAGTAAGAAATGAGAAACTTTACTTGGAGATGAACCACAGCTTTGGTTTTGATTCAACTAAAATTCTCTCGAAACCCACTTCTATACATTAACAAAGCTTTTTTGAAGCATTCCATATCAATAAAAATCTTTAAACAATTGTTGATTGTTACTATTCCATCATTGTATGATGGTTCGGAATAGCACGTAGAAGCCTCCTTTTATAATTTTACTAACACTTGTTTTTCATAATACCAATTACTTTCCTTGTAAAAATTTTTATATTAGCTATTTCCTGTAATTTACCTGTATTTCTAATGGTGAATATACTATCCTTCGAATCCGCTTCTATTTCATATATATCGGCGAAATTTCATCCATCTTTCTACTGATGATGGTGGGTCTGAATGCTTCTGAAATTAGTCTGTAATTAGTTAACAAGTTCTGGTGTTCAAATTGTTGCTTTATCTGTTTATATTAATTAATTCCATCATTGAAAAATTTGCTTCAGTTCCTGGTACTCAATTTCAGACTTTTTTTAATTTTGTTTTAAAAAGGCCTTAATTTTCATAAGATTTGATAGCCAGTAAAAAATTAAAGTCGCCAGTAATAAATATTTACTCACTTCCCAATCCATCTTCATTGATTTTCAAAAAGGACAAGACTTTTTTACGAATTATTTAAGAAAATAATAACACGCATAGTTTAGAATTATCAGTTACATAATTTAGAATAGTACATATTTTAGAAAGATAATATAAACTTATTTATCTAATGAAACTTACCAAAATTATATAACTCTGAAAAAAAATGCTGTAAAGGGGGAATTAACCGACATGTTTAGGAAGTTCTGATTGCCGCAGCTTTAAATGTCCGGATAGTTCAGTGCTACAAAATCGGTATGTGATTAGGGGGGCATCGGTTAAAAAAAAGTGAATCAGCTAAACAGGTTTTTGCTTATTTTCCTGTTGAAGTCAGTCAAATGATTCCGATTTTATTATTTTAAAATTTGCATATGGTGAACCTTTTGCTGCCAAATTAAAAACATATGTTCAAAATATTTTTTGTTTGAATATAATTTCTAAGTTTATTTATTAATATTTTGTAACTTTTCAACATTTATTATGATACATCTTATGAGAATTGCAATTTAATTTTGTGACTAAGATGTGTAACATATTCTCTCTTTATACAAATTGTAGGCAAGTAATTGCCATAAACATATTGATTGTAAATAAATAAATAAATAAAATAAAAAATAAAACAAAAAGCGTATTTGTATACTTAATAAAAATAGTGAAAATATTTAATAATATAAATCTTTACCTGCTTATAAAATAAATCCCAATATGAAAAATATCAAAACTAATTACTTTTGCAGAATAACTCAAAACATATTATGTAATGTGCGCTTCTAAAATAAACGATTCTCCCGCGCTGGTATTACGTAATCGAAATATGCACCTGGGGAAACCTTTATTCTGACCCAACAGTCTACAATAACAATTTAAGAGAAAAAAAACTTATCCGTCAGAAGTGCAGTGAATGATTTTTTATTTCCATTTACTGCAGATGACCATACAGACATATATAATTATAAATTATTCTTAAGTAAATAATGTAGTCATGCAATTAAAAATTCAATTTCATATATATCTCCCACAAAAATTCTTTGAAAACTGGACACCAAATCCTCTCATGAAAAACATTGGAAAACAACCCAGTGCCAGACATTTGGTTTCAAACAAGGGCGGCTGCGACTTATTGTGCAATGTGTGCGGTGCACACTGGTGCCAAGATAATGAAGGCAACAAACATTTAAAGCGGGGAATTTTTTTTAAATACTTGTTATTCTTTAATTTTATAAAAATTATTTATTCTTGAAATTTTAATTAATTTTTATACATTTGTTTCAAACGAATTACTTATAATCAATTATATGTTCTATTCTTTAAAACGAATGTGATAGATTAATAAATTTCAATTTTGAACACAAAAAACTAATTTTAACCCTCTGAGCGTTTTGAAAAAGGGTAAAATTGTAATGTTGTTTTCACTGCATTTTTTTTAAATGCTAAAAAAATATGATTCTTTCAGCATTATAAATAAACTTAATTACAAATATGAATGTAACCCTTGAGAGTATTAATCATTCTTCAATGTTTTGAAAATTCATTAAATCTATAGAGTTATATTATCTTAAACATTGCATATATTGCAGTGAAACCTGGAGCTTAGTGAACGGAATATTACGTTCTACACGCTTAGAGGGTTAAGCTTAAAAAATGTTTGAACATTTTTTAGCATTGCATCAAATTCTAGATGCCACGGAGACTGGATTGACACTATTTATTACTATTTTGTTGACCCCCCCCCCTCTCACATTTTAATCACGTGACTCGCTAGCTTGGGTAGAGCGAAAAGGATGACGTTTTCTGTGCATGATAGGGAAAATGCCTTTTTATTCGGATCTTCTATAAAATGTACGAGAGAAGTGGGAGATCACTGCTTGCCGCGCACGCGTAAATAAAAAAAGTACCATTTGTGTTAATTTCTTAGGACAAATTTTGTTAAAAAAATCGAATTAAATAACTTGGTCGCCAATGGAGACTTGGTGACCGCATTTGTCAAGCCCTGGTTTGAAAAGTCAATTTTCAATTATTTATTAAAATAATTTTGTATGTATAAAACTCTCTTATGTCCATGATTAATATGTGTATAAACCAAAGGTAGAAAAAACAGGAAAATCAGAGTAACAATTAATACGTGAGATAGATGAGGTATATAAGGGATACTTTTCAAACCAACTTAAAAGCTACGCATTTTTTCTTGTGCCAAATATCGTGAAAAGTAATTTGTGTTTTCATGTGTAATTAATGTCATTCTCATGAGTTGCGCTAGATTATTAATTTTTAATGAACTAGCATATAAAAATAATACATAGTTTGAGCTATTTAATAAATTTTACATTTTAATAATTTTAATTTTACTACACATGAATAATAATATGATTTAAAGATGGTGTGATATCCCGTTAACATAATTTATGTTTCACATTGGGCACTTCAATGTGTAGCTTGATTCGGGGCTGAAAGAGCGGCGCTACAGTGCAGTGATTGTCACCACTAAATTTTAATAGTATTCTTCGGCTTATTAATTGACAGAATTTCTGAGACTTAATAAGTCGAAGTAAACTATCAAAATTCAGTGGTTGCACTATGGCTACTGTGGTGCAGCGCTGTCATTCCTGCTTGATTGTATTACTTATTTCGTAAATTACATTACTCGAAAATTATAATTCGATATTAGTTGCATGTTAAACAGCTTTATTCAGATAGTTTTCAAGTAGAAAGTTTTCCTATGTAACAATATTTTATTATTATTTACCTTTTTGTTTAGTATTTAGATGTAAATCTCAAAATATGAAGAACACATCGGAAGACTTCTCTTAAAAGGAAGAATTAGATGAATATCCATGGAACATAAGATAAATTCACAGTTACGTAACTGCCTTTTGATGTACTACATCTTCATGTGAGACGCTAATTGGAAGTACCTTTTATTATGTCAACGTATAACAAACATGATCTAGCAATAGATATTCTGTGTACAAAAGAAAATTGATAGTATATTTTGTTTCTTTAATGATTGTCAGCAAAGAAATATCATACTCAAAATTTCGTTTTATATTGTTAGTGTGCTTTAAATTGCATCTAAAATTAAGCAATGTCTAAATACTCTATTGTGAAATATGTCAATGCTTTTGTTACAATTAGCAATATAAGAATTATTATTATTAATATTTTTAACGCCATTTGATTTAAGAAAGATAACAGGTACATTTAACTCCCATTACTTAAAAAAGTTGTGCTTATCTATTTGAATTCTGTATTAATTAACGGGAAGCAAATTGTTACTACACGCATATAAACACAAAAAGTTGTATTAAAAAATATTGTGAAAATCTTTGTTTTAAAAGAAGTCGTTCTGTTTTACATCACTCAAAATAAACATTCAATGTGCAGTATGATCTATCGTAGGCCATTTAGAAATTGACAGCTCATACAAACTCTTTTGTCTACAAGTCTTATAATCAGTCAAACATCAGTCGTATTCCCGACGTCAGGTAAACTGCTTAGACTAGTAGGCTAAAGCAAAATTACAGGCGAGATTGACAAGATCATATCATTTAATTGCCTTATTTTGAATCTTAGACATAGAAGCTTCTGAGAATTAGAATTGGAATAATGTTAAAGTATACTATTTAAAAGTTCAGATATGAGTACCGATAGAGTGATGAGGTTTATAAATACCATATAATAAAATGAACTGCACTTTTATCACAATAGTCAAATAAGAACAATAAAAAATATTCCGGATGCAAAGACAAATCCAATTTCGGCATATGGTTTACTTAGAAGAAGGTTGTCATTATACAAATTTTTCCGTTTAGATGTTTGTTTCTTTTTTCCCTTACAAAACTTCAAATCACAAATATTTTTTCTAAAACATCTAACAATTTCAATTTCAATATTTATCAGTGAAGAGTAGTCGTAGCAGTCTTGCAGTGTAGAAAACGTAATGTTATAGGCATACTTCAAAAAGTTCTGTTGTAAATAGAGTTGCAAAACACCGGTCTATTCCCAGGTTTATTTCCAATAGACCCGGTTTATTCCCAAGTTTATTGCCGAAAGACCTGGTTTATTCCCAAAAATCCCGGTTTATTCCCAGGTTTAAACCGGGTTTTTTCTAGCCTTTGCAACTCTAGTTGTAAAATTCCAATTTTTTGTATTACGGCAGTTTTCTTCCAGTCAAGTGAACAATAATATTTAAAATATATCAGGATTTTAAAAAATAGAAAACAGTGTACAAAAAGAAAAAGATAAAGAAAGAAAGGCGCGACTCAGTGTTCTTCCAGTCAAGTGAATAGTATGTTTTAAAATACATCACGTTTAAAAAAAGAAGAAAACAGTGTACAAAAAGAAAAAGATAAAGAAAGAAAGGCGCGATACAAGGAAAAAAAGAACAATGAATTGAATTAATGTGAATTATCAGTATATGAATGTATAATGTTAATTAAAGTGAATGATCAATCAATCAACCAATCAATGACTGATTGGTCATCTGCTTCCAGGAATACATAAAACTAAGAAAAATTGTTTAAAAAATCCTTAAAGACATTTTCCAGCTATTAGATAGAAAAAAAAAGAGCGAGAGAGAAAGGTGGTTGGCATTTGTTATATGTGATTTTCAAAAAGCATGAAATCGAATGCGAGTGTTTTCCATTTTTCCGACGATCACAATATAAAGAAAACGATATTGCGATTCGCGTATACATAGAAATACAACTAGCGACTTCAGCTTAGTCTCTCGCTATGCATAATTGCCAACATTTTTTTTCAAGTCGAATAAATATATTTTGAACTAGACAATTTATGTAATAAAATGTGTCTTACTTCTATTTGGCACTTATTTGTATTAAATTAAGAGAAATTTCTGGTACAAAAAAACTTTGTTTGACTAGAAAAAAGCGTCAGAATGGCAACTGAATAAGAATATACAAAAAGATTAATTTCAAATGGCATTATCTGTTGATTCAGTCATCTCTATAAATAGGATCTTTTAAAATCCAATTGCCTAAAAAACAAAAAATAAATAAAACAAAATAAAATTAGAGACATCATTAGCACATAGGAGAAAGATCAGTGTTTAAAGATTAGTCCATGTTAGGTCATAATGCTTCATTATTCGATTCACACTCTTCAGCATTTTTTTAACCTTTATATTAAAAATTAGCATTAAAATTTAACACTGAGAACAACACTCCAAGTACTGCAAACGGAAAATTTAAATCCATGTCAAGATGTGCAGCTGCGCCGCTGCTATTTTTCTCATGGCTCATTTTCAGTCGGCTCTAGTTCTAATTGGTCTAAGCAATTTATTTCGTTTCAGGTATTCGGCGATAAATTTTTCACTTTATTTTGTCGAGAAATTAATATGTAAAGAACTGTGGAAATTTAGTATTAACTTTACTAAATTTTGTTGAAAAGGCATAATAAAATAAAATATTAACAATGAATAAAATATGAATAAAATATGAAAATTCATGAAAACCATTATAAATATTGTTAATTGTTTTCTCATTTAATATACTGTCCTACATTTTATGAAGACATCGATAAATGTAGGAAGCCTAACCCTTCGATTATAAGTAGAATTAAGATTCACTGAGTCCCCAGACAAAACTCTTTTGCAATGCCGAACTTAAAATAGAGGAAGAATTGTTTTGAATCCACACATTCACATCCATTGAAAACAAACATTCGGACATAGATCTGTTTGCATACCATTTGGGAATAAACTATGCAATATGTTACTACCATCATGCGCCTTTGATGCAAATTAAGTTCATTGAAAGAAACGAACCGTTTTCCCAGCGGAGTCATGGTATCTTTCCTTACGAAAATCACGTGTGCTAATTATAATATTGTAAAATTGAAATTTTAAACATAGGTATACTTAGTAATCAGTATTCCTTTGAAATACTCTGAAGTCACGTATATTTAAGTGGGAAATATTTTAGAGCCATAATTAAAATTTCTGTTACTTTGGTTTAAACTGTGCCTCTGAAATTTTAAACTATATAATGTTTTGTTATTTAGGAGTCTAAATTATATCGTTAAAAGCTGTATGTTTCTGCTTAAATTCGGAATAGATTGATAAAATTAAGAAATTGTTAAAGAATGCTTAAATAATGCGGAAATATTGTTGAACAATGGTGTAATAATTATTAAGTAAATTAGTCAGCATGTGTGTTTACACATGCTGAATATTAATTTTCATACCAGAAACATGTTATATATTTTAACGTTTTGCGATGTGTGTACCCCATATAATGAACTCGTTCCAAGTTGCAAGTTCCAAGTTTCAAGTTGTACGGTACTGCTGCAACTGTAACGAACAAAAATTTTACAAATACAGATAATAAAATTATAATTGCAGTCATTTAATAATGTTGGGAATGTTTATTGCAAGTTTACTGCAAATATTGTTGCAAGTTTTTAACCCTTTAAGCGTTAGGCCCGTGTTTTTCCGTTTCATGTAGTCATGTTAAAATGGCTATAGACAAAAATATTTTTAACATAATACTTTTTTGAACCGTATATAGAATGAGGAGATATAAAAGATATTATAGCATCAAACAGCGATTAAAAAATATATATATGCTGGGATTTACAAACATATTTATAGAAATATTGGAAAATCTTCAAACGGTGAAAGGGTTTTAAATTCCAATTTCTTTAGTACACAATTTTTTGTTCAACAAAATTTATACAGTACTGCTGTAACTGTAACAAATGGAAAATTTACAAATGCAAATAATAACATCATACTTGCAGTCATTTAATAATGTTGGGAATGTGTATTTATACAGACCAGTTTGGGTTTTAATCATATGGAAGGAATGGCTCCAGAGAAATGCTTTAATTGAAAGCAACAGAGTTCGGATAACGCTCATAATTCAATCGCAATCTGACGCAATCGTTTTTGCTATAAACAAGTAACATAAGAAGACAGAATTATCAATATAACATATTTTTGTTTTAATTTTGGACTGTAAAACACACAAAAGTTAAGTACAAAATATTCTATAAAGGCAATGATTAATCGTTTACAAAATGGATCAATCGATCATCGCGTCTACAGGTCTTGAGAAAATTTCAGAATATTAATGTGATTGATACACAATAGCCATTCATATGTTTGCAAATCTAACATAGGATTCAATTGAGATAATACGCTGTGAAAATATTTTATTGTACGTTAAAGGTAATATTTTATTGTATGCGTTTTATCAAAATCTTTTGGACTTTGTCTCTTATTATGTGCAATCAATATTTACATTGATGAATACCGTATATACTCGCGTATAAGCCGACCCCGAAATTCGAGTTGAAAACAGGTTTAATTCCAGTAATTAAGAATGGTTTTCTACGCCTTCGATAATTTAGAATTAAATAAGATTAAATAAGGCATAGAAAACCATTCTGAATTACTGGTATTAAACCTGTTCATCTCGAATTTGAGGGTCGGCTTATATGCGAGTATATACGGTAGCTATTAACAACTACTTAAAATGAGGAAAACTGCGGGAAAGAGGTAAGTTTGTATGAGTGATGATGCCTATCTAATGTGTTGGAGCTTGAAATGTGGAATTTAAACTAGCAAATATAGTAAAAAACAACATAAAACATTTATTTCTTTTAACACATTGCTAAAATAGAGAATAGTGTACGAACCGAGGCTAACGAAAAAGAAAGGCTACCGTGGTGCTTTACGCACATCTTTTTTTACAGACCGCGGGAGTCACGTGATGCTCGAATGCACCAATGCAGGTGTACGAAAAGAGCATCACGTCACTCTAGTGATCTCTAAAAAAAAGATAAGTGGAATGCACACGCGGTAGCCTGTCTTTTTCGTTAGTCTCGGTACGAACTAAATGACGTATAAAAACATCTAATCATCTGAAAGTAAACTCTACCCAGTTGTATACTTTTATTGGGTTGCCCGGAAAATTCGTGCCGATTGGAAAAATCAATTTGCACCGGAAAATTCTACCAATTAATGTTTAGACATTAATTCCGATATCAAACCTGTAATAATTAACGGACAGAATTTTCCGGTACGAATTGATTTTCCCAACAGGCACGAATTTTCCGGGCAACCCAATACAAATATTAGTCAGTTAATAGAAAAATCAAAAAATAATTTAAAAATGTAATAAAATAAAAATTAAACTATTACTATTGATAAAATTCAAACTACTTTTATTAAGTAATTTTTTAACAAGCATTTTTCAAACAAAATATCTACTAGAACTAATTCTATAGAATACGTTATAAAATAATTATTTTTGTTTAATTTAAACACGCTTATTATAGATTTTTTGTTTTATTATTTTTAAAATTCTTACATCTTGCTTAAATGCAACAATTCAATTCTATACAGTTTGACAGAATATTGTTAAGGAAAAATTAGATGTTCTATAAAAAATTAAAGTGAATTAAAGGAGTTTACACATACACACACACACACACAAATATATATATATATATATATATATATATATATATATATATATATATATATATATATATATATATATATAACGATAAAGCTTTTCATTTTTTATCAGATATTTTTAAACCAAAATAAGGAAAATAATTTTTATTCACATTTCTTTTTAAATTTTGTTTTTCTATTTGTCGCAGAAAAAATTAAACTTAAATATTTGAAGCATGCGTTGAGGAACTTTATAAGATTTTTATTGTGTATTATTCTTTTAATGTTAATGTTTTTCTAAATCAAGAGTTTGATATTTTCTGTTTTTTTTTTTTTTTTTTTTTTTTTTTTGTCATTTTTAAAAAGATTTCAAGTAAAGCAACTTAATTATTTAAACTGTAGCGGAAATTATTTTTACTTCTTACACATTATTAAATTCCATCCTTTTTTTATATATTATTATAAGAATATTCTACCGGATTTACTTTATTTGGAAATATTTTTGGATTTCCAAAATAGAAGAAGTAACAAGAATTTGATGAAACAAAAGTTACTTTCTTGAGCAAGTGATATAATTTTGATTAAGAATTTTTATTGATTATTAAAGATTCCATTGAACATTTTTTAGAATAATTATTGAAATTTGATTTTAATGCCTAACCGTTCACATAATTAAAAAATGTAAGCAATGTAGGCATATGTCTGGCTATGGTCATAAACCTGACAGTATATACAGTACACATTAAAAGTCACTCAAGTACTCATTCAATGAAAAAATGTTATTTTCAGTGAAGCGTTTTTGCGCAGCTACTGGTTACTCATTAATATCGGGATTTGTTTTCACTAAATTATATTTTAGTTTACAGTAAATTATACATGCCTCTCAATCTTATATTCTTATTAACGTGTTTATAACTTATGCTTAACATTAATTGAAATCATGTTTTATTATTTTAAATATTAAATTTATAATTATTACTTATTAATTTATAATTATTACTAATTAATTTATAATTATTTGTTAAATATTAGCATATCAGAAAATAAGAAATATATATTTTATTCGATAAATAAAAAAAGGACTTAAATTATTGTGCTAGTGGAAATAATCTTTTAAGTATTTTGTACTTAAGTGAAACAAAGATATTGCCCAATGTACTACCGATATTAGCCAATGTTTTAAATGTTCCTGAATGTCGTGCATCGAATTTGCGATTTCTGCCAAAATTAACCGAAATAAATTTAAATTATTGTTTAAAAGAAAGCAATTAAAAAACTTGCTTGTATTTCTTTAACATTATACTACAAAAAAAGTATTTTGAGAATGAAAATAAGTTTGTTGTTTTTTAAAGAATATATTTTTAATGCTTTATTTTTAAAATCTAGTTTACATTGGTCAATGTCTTGAAAATGATATTACTCGTACAAAGTTTCTAATTTTAAAAGGGATACATATAAAATTCATATATAAAAGAGATTTCTATCGAAATTCGTAAAACAATATTATTTTTCAGACATCTAAAGGCATCTGTCGACATTCAGCGTATCTGATAAAGTTTGTAATGTAGGCTGAAGTCGAGAAGCATTGATGTAGTCAATTCATTCTTCGTCTCACGTAGAATCTGCATACAAAAAGAATTACTGTTTACCACGTTGTCCAAAAAATAAAAGACAAGGAATGAAGCAAGAGTATATTATAGTAAACAACGTTCTTTTATTCAAAATAGGGACCATTGTCATCTAAACACCTCTGCAAACGAGTTACGAGTGCTTCAGTTCCAGATCGAAAGAAACTTGGAATTTTAGATGCAATAGATTTCGAAAATGCATTTTATTCCTCTTCTCAATTTCTGAATATTCAGATAGTTTTCAGATGTATGTACGTATAGAAATCAGTAGATGCTGCAGATCTTGCAGTTTTCGTTTGGCCATTTGAGTAACATGAGGTTTCGCATTAATATTACCACATTTGGCCTTTCTTGTTCACTAAAATTGGCTGCTTGTTACACAATTTTTGCAATGTATTTCTTCCAAATATGGGATTTAAGTAATCCTGAACTGCATTGCCTTCAAAATTTGGCATTACATGGTACTGTGCATAGTTTACCAAATTGTTCACTCCAACCGTATTTTACGATAACACTGGTTTAGGATGTTGTTTTGATGGTTCATTACAGTCTAGTCACTGTCAACATGGATTTAGATTATCCTAAGACCCTATTTCTTCTTGAAGACAAAAATGCGACTGAGAAAGGGCTTTTTTGTTGTTTCAGAAAAGAATACTACTGTAAATTTCAAATCGATGTTGTTTCTACTGTTCAGTTAATCCGTGTAGTTTCGATGCGTTCATTTTCTTTAACCTATCCAAGCTACAAAAATCTTCGTAAATGGTTGATATTGAAACATCCAACTGTGCTCCAGTTTTTTTAAGTGCGAGACGAGGATATTTTTCTACAGTTTCATTCAGCACGTCGTTATCTAGAGCAGAGATCCGTCGATTTACTCAGTGTTGTGATATTGCCCCTCATCCCATACCTGGATTGCATTGCGGTAAGATTTGTCCTCATATCGCTCCAAATTGGGTTTTTGCAGCGAAATTATATGCAGTTTGTTTCGTAGAGAAATCACACGCAGTTTGTTTTCATCATCATGATTTTCGTAGCTTAACTAACAATGTTATGTATTAAACACATTGAGTGAACTGACTACACCTTTGGTTATTACTGTAATCGGATTGGACTAATCGCGTTGGAAGGAAATGAAATGCGGTATTTTTATAACGCTGCTATTAATTTCCAAACAAACTAATAAACATTTTTTGTGGGAATTCATGTAAAATTCTATAAAAAGTGTTACAAAAAACTGCTTCAGAACATTTTATATCGGAATTTATTGAGATTTCTATAGAGTCATTTCTTTATAAACATTTTTTATTAAAATCTATAAATATTGCTGAAAAGAAATTTTATAAGAAAATCTGCAAATATTTGTATAGAATTATTTGTGTTTAAAAAACAGTAATACAAACCCTATAAGAATGTTAAAATGCAATGAAAACTAAAGAAGTGTTTAGTATATAATATTGATTTTGCATGAAAATAATATATATGGATGGATTTTATATAATTTTTAAATTAATGTTTGTTAATCTTTTCAAAATGCTTTCTAATTTCCGACTTTTATACTACTCTTATATTTTATTATTGAAAGAATATAAGTTTCGTTTCAATAATAGGTCATTTTAACACTATTTGCCTAAGTAATAATTATATAATAATAATATCTTTTATAACTAATTTATGTAGATGTCAGAAGTGCATCCGTTTTTGGGAAAATAAATATGCATCCATGTATGACTTAAAGTAATTAAAAAGTATATACTTAATTTCTTGCAATGTGAAATTAAAAAAGTAGTGTAGTTTAAATCTTTTTTTTCTCAGTTTTGAACATGTGGGTTACATAATTTTTAAGATAGCAAGCTTTAAAATTTTCTAAAAGCTTTAGATTTCTTACAATCATTAACATTTTTTGTAAAATTTCTAACAAGCTTTAAAAGTACGCATAATTTATGTGCATATTAACTTATAATTTGGGCTACTATTTTTGGAAAATCATTTATCTATTTATGAACTAGAATTAGTAAAAAAAAAATATATTTTTTATTTATTAAAAAGACTAGTATTATTTAAATATTTTGCAGTTTTATGCAAGTAGGTCACACGATTTATAAGATAGCAAGCTTTAAAAATTCGCTAACTTTTGACATTTCGAAGGACAAGATATTTTTTAATAAAAATTTATCTTTGAAAAAATCGATAAAGAAGGTCGATTGTGATTGAAGGGAGAAAATTTGAAAACTGAAAATTTGAAAACTGAAAATTAACTCTTAGTCAGAAATAGGAAAGGAAGGTGTTCAAAAGAGTCACAATACTCTACTCTGCTTAACTAAAAAGAGTCTTTTATTGTAGCGGCGTTGAATCCAAACGAAATGTGCAAATATGTTTGTCTATAGATAGCGTCATATTTTATCTAGTTTGCAATTGTAGGGAACTACTTCGTTTTATGTTTAGTCACTCAGTTGTGGTAAATTGTTTTGTGAGGATTGATGCATGATGGATTCCGCAAAAAGCTGTTATCCAATTTTTTTAGTTCTGCAACACATTGCTGAAGCCTAAGCATGACATAAAAAAAAGTGTAGAGGAAAGATAATGAAAAAATAGTACTGCTCCAATATATTACAAGGCCACACGTCGCAAAAAAGTCCCTCGTTTTAGTGGAAGAATTTCCATGGCAAATCTGCAAAGATCCTACGTACAGCCCCGATATATCCCCATGTGACTCCATACTTTTGGCCTCTTAAAATATCCTGGAATGTCAAAGATTTATCTATGACAAGGCAGTGCAGATTACAGTGGAAAACATTTTACCGTAAGAAACCCAAGAATTTCTATACTGAAGTCATCCACTTCCTTCTTTCTTGGTGGGATCAGTGTATCAGTATCAATGCCATTTATGTGTAGGTGTCATGTTATACATTAACTGTAATTCAAACATTCATTATATATAACTGCAGTCTCCTTTTCATTTGGTCACACTTTGTATATATATATATATATACATTATGAAATATAAGAATTTTTTTCATGAGGATCATAAAATGCATATCACAGTAAACAGCATAAATCAGCTCCGTAAATGTAAAAACATATGAAACTTTAAATAGATTTGAAGGTGACCTTGTTCATCATCAATCAACTATCATCGATGTAGCCTCAGTCAAAACAGTTGACAGTCGCATCTCTTCCTATTTACAACTAGACCACTTATTAAAAAATCGGATAATTCATATTTTTTATCTTCAAATTGTTAGTAACTCAACCTTCTGGATATTTCTAATGTAACGTTTATAAAACACAACAAAAAACAGGACTGGAGAGAAACCGCTGAACTTTTAAATTCAATTCCTTTCCGGAAAAATGATATTTGGATCCGACAGCACAAACTGAACTCCATTACTAATGTTATATGTCCGCTAGAATACAGGTGGTGTATATGTTAGCTGTTACCATTTTTAAACAGCTTACAAATAATGGAGAATTAATTAGAACTGCTATTCAATTTACAAATACATTTATTTAAAGTTCGCAATTTTTCGATCTCTTTGTATATTCACTTTACATAAAGCAAGTAATTTCAAAGTTTTCTCAAAATTTCCTGAAAAACAAATATTCTCAGTATTATAATTTGTGCATAATTTTTTGTAAAAGCATACATCTCTTTATGACTGTGTAAATAAATATATTTTATTTATTAAAAAGACTAGGGTTATTTAAATAATTTTACAGTCTTATGCAAGTAGGTCACACGCTATAGACGATAGAGAGCTTTAAAATGTCGCTATTTATTTACATTTCGGAGGAAATGACTTTCATTCATACAAATGTTTATTTGAAAACATCGATAAAAAAATCGATTGTGATTGAAAGGAGAAAATTTTAAAATTGAAAATTAACTTTTAATAGCAACGGAAGGTGTTCAAAAGAGACATTATACTTCATTGATTCTTACAAATTATTATATTTCAAATTATATTCTTGAGAATAAACTTAATTTAAAATTTAGTTAATTACAAATAAAACATATTAATTTAATCGCAAATAAAACATATTAATTTAATTGCAAATAAAATATATTAATTTAATTGCAAATAAAACATATTAATTTAATTGCAAATAAAACATATATTTTTAAATATATACTAGATGTTTTTAGCTGAAATAAATCCAAAAAGAAAAGAAGCACGTGAGTTTCATTTCCAATATCTTATAATGGAATAAATATCAATGATTTCATGACTGGATCTGAAGATTTTTTTTTTCATACTGGAAAAAAAAAACTGCTCTGCAAAGAGAAGGAAAGATAAATGACTCCAAGATTGGTATAATAAATCTTGCAATAAAAAAGAAAGGAAATACATTTGTCCACATTTCTTGTTTTATCTGAATAGCCGCTTTACAAAAGGAAATGAGGTTGTATTTCTTTTTCTTCATGTAGTTTCAATGAATCAGCAACCTTACCTATTTTCCGGCTGTTTAAAGTATTTATTGCAATAAAAATGTCTTATTTTCTTTTATTTATTTCTATATGATTGTTGTACATTGAGGTTGTTGACTTATAATATAGTCTTAAAGATGAAAATAAAATATACAGAGTTTTATTGTGTAAATGTATGCTAAAACGGCCATTTCAAATATCAATAAAATGTTCATTTTAAAAATGTAGCAGAATTAAAGTATTCTGTTACTTCATGTTGTAATAAATTATTCCTATTATATGTATAACTATAAGAAAATTCATTGGTCACGGTGTGTATAATATTGACTGGAGCCACGAAAATCAGAAAGGAAAATAAAATAAAGTAAACTATATATCACGGTATAATCTGTGTTCTATTATTTCTAGCAGTTTAAATACGAAAAATTGATTTTTCTGAGAATTTTCTGGAAATTTACGGATTTTTCATGAAAGAATTTAAAATGATAAAGTAATATAATTTTTTCTTTTTAAGATAAATTTTCATATGATGAGAGTTTAATTTAAGTCGCGTTAAAAATATTGTAACTTTGTTCTGAACGAAACACCATCTGACGAAAAAAAGGGAGTAGTTCCATAGGATGGAAACAGAGATATAAATTGATGAAAACTCATTTATAACTGTTTCAGCCCCTGGCTCCTTTGGGTAATTGAAAACTCTTGTCGAAAAGAAATATTAAGCTCGATAGCGTTTGTTTTACTTTACTTCAAAAAGCGGCAATTATATAAGTGCGAGAGCTCTACGAAAAGAAATAACAAATTATGACATGTAGAAACAAAATGTATGATTTATATGGTTTACAAAATAAATAAATACATAAATAAGTAAAATACAAATAAAATGAAATAAAATAACAGACAAAAATCTGTAAAACTAACTGCGCTGACGTTAGAATTCAGTCTTAATATTTATTCCTTAAGATCAAATATAATGACTGTTTTCGACATGAAACGGAAACAAGTTCTTCCGGCTCAGTCCGAAAGTAAGTTGATTTCTTTCTTTTTTTCACTTCTTTATTTTTAAGGAACATACATCACATTTAATACAAATTAAAAATATATATATTTCTCATTCTAAGTTCGATAATTTGGCGAGAAAGGTATTTTGAAAGATAATTTTAAAATTTGACTTACTAACGCAATTGAATAAGTATGATGTAATTATATCAAAAGCGTTAAAACTTTGTTCACACTAATTTATTTTTCTGGCCCAAGGCCATTGCACTTTTCACCCAGCTCCTGTCGCGCTTGCCGGCGGCTGATTTTTCTATTTTTTTAACTTCAATAAAGTTACCAAGAGGGACATCTATGCTCTATAGACTTGGCCTCCTTGTCTGAGTAGTCCCTCTTAAGCAGTGAAACTTTGTTTAAATCACATCAGTTTAAAAATCGCTTATAGACTATAATGCATTTTAAATGAGAAAACGAGGCTAGAACCAAAGCCAGTCAATTAATACCAACAAAATTCTTTGAGTATGGCTCTCTTAGCAAAAATCCTTTACTTACTCCTTTTTTGAGTTCGAATAAATTGAACATGTATAAATAATGAACTGGAGATATATACCCATTGACAGTAATATAATTCGGATCTTCAAAACGTCGTTATTTTCAAACAAAATACCGAATAGTTTTGACTTACGCTGTCATTCAATGTATTTTACCTTATAAAAGAAAAAAAAAAAGAAATATACTTCCGACTAAACTGTAATGATTTGTGCAATGTGACATCTTTAAAATGCACCGCACATGAATTTCTCCATTGTGAAAATGTAATGGAATGCTTTGTGTGCCGCAGTAAACGAACTATACTTGCTTAACGGACTCATTCAAGATGTTTGTAAAATCCATACGCTCCCATACAGTATGAATTTGTTCAGCACTCTTCGAACGTTATCATGATGACAAGTTTTGCATTTTATACATATACATACATATAACCGTAGTGATCGTTATACGTCGATTTTTAAAACCACAGTGTGTTAATCAAATGAGTAATAAACCAGTCATTGGGGGCCTCCGTAATACTTACCTATCATGAATATGCATAGTATAAAATATGAAAATAAAACATGTGTAAACTATTTATAAAATGCATTGCAATTCGAATAAAATCGTGGCTTGATGATGTCATAGACTTTAAATGTTCTATTACTGAATTGCGTAAAAGAAACATCCTTATAACTCCAATATTTATAATCATATTAACTAACGGTTTACTGCGTCGGATTAAGCGTCTCATTTCCAATTAAAATATATCTTTCAATTTAAATTTGAATGAAATACATGGTCATGAAAAATCGAAGAGTGTGGAAAATATGATTAAAAATATCTCGGCAACCGATTACCCGATCAACTTCATTCTTTATGCAAAATTTGTTTTTTTTATTGTATTTTATAGTCACTCCTTAAAATAAACAATTTTGAAAAATTTTATACACCTTTTATCAGAAATAATATTTCGAGAATCTGAAAAAAATAATTCCGGATAATCGAGGTTACTGAAATTCAATAAGCTTCTTTCCATTATTAGATACTATGTACATACCAAATTACAAGCCTCTATCATAATTTGTTGGGCAGATAGACCGTTTACAGACACACAGACAGACAAACAGCAAAAATTGTTTTCTAAAACTTTGTTTTTCGGAATCTCCAGTGTCTGAAACGTGTAAATCCGTCAAAAATTGTTTTTCGATTTTCAAAACGATTACAAGACTTATTCTATACTACGTATGATGGGTAAGTAAAACAACAAAAAGTCTTAAAACGAAATACAAATTCGCCGCAAAACTATGATTTATTATTGTTATTTGTATCTTTATTGCTATTATTATTATTAGGTCCCAAAACTAAGATGGAATTAGAAAATAACCTTCATATATCTGCTTTTATCTGCATTATATAACATAAGCTACAATAATTCTTCTGAGTAATTAAAAGCATGAAAAATTAATGTTGCTTACTCCATTTTTTATTATGACTGATGTAGATACCGATTTTTTGTAGAAATTCTGTGACGATTTTTTAATTTCTTCTTAACTATTTTTATCTTGCATATACAAAGTTATGTCCAGTGTTAGGCATTTATAAAACATCTTTTAAATTAAAATTTCAGTATCTAGAATATAAGAAATATCTAGAATAACACATATTTGATAGAAATTCTAGCAAGTAAATTGTTTGTCTATTTTAAGTAAAAACGAATTTTGGAATTCACTCTAGGGTAAAGTAATTTCTGATATACATTTCGTTAATTTTAAATATACTTAATCCGATATAATGTGTAATATTTTAATTTGGGGCGAAATTAAAAAATATATATATACATCATATAGATATGCTTTTCAACAAAAGAATCCTTTAAAAACTAGCAAATTAAATCCTACACGCCTTCCCAAAAATGCCGAATTAATTTTATATGTTACTAGTAAAGTTACAAAATATTTATGATCCCTAAATATTTATTTATAAATCATTTCGATAAATAATTAATCGTTAAATGACAATGAAAGTTTATTATCACTATTATTTGGATGTTATAGTTTTGAAAAATAAGTTCAGTAGCAATAAAGCATTAACTGAAAAAATCAAATTTTTATGGGGGAAAAGTACGGATATTATTAAAAGTGCTTTTTACAATCTGAAATAATAAGTCTGAATAGTCTGTAATTTAAGTACCATATAAATATTTCTAAGACATTTAAAACACATTAAAAACATTTTTATAAAACTTATTTAATTAAAACAAAAAACAAAGATAAAGTCGTAAGGATTTAAAAGAAACAGATAATTCTATTTGAGTTTAAAAGAATGAATAAAATAGCTAAATATTTCTTTTTTCTTTAAAAAAAATATTTTTAAATACATATTTTCTTTAATTTTGTAATCATTTTAACAAAGTTTATTTCTAAATTTTGGTTTCTAAATATTCCTTATTATTTTCGATAACACTTTTTTTATTTTAATTTTTTAATTACATATAAATCTGCTAAGATAAATAACTCTTCAGAAAAGACGCAAATTAAAAATATTTGTTTTTGTGTTGAAATGATTTGTAAAGTTTAATGTGTTCATGTTGCTTAAAATATTAAAATATTTATTTTTCAAAGAAACTTTCTCATTTAAAAACTATATTTTAAAAGAGATACGTTTTATATAAAATAAACAGTCACAATTCTAATTGTGAATGCAAACTCAGTAAAAATTATTAAAGAATGATCTCCATTGAAAATAAAAATTCAGATTAGTACAAAAATATCATTGACATGAGTGGAATACGAATATGAATACGGAATAGTAGAATACAGAATGAGTAAAGAGTGATTTCCATTGAAAAATAAAAATGCTACGAAAGTATCTTATTAATACGAAAGTATCGTTGACGTAAGTAGAATACGGGTATTGAAAACATTGAACAATTTATGAAAAAGAGCTCCAACTGTGACTCAGAAAATGTTCAAAGGAAAACATTCGTTGTCTGTGTGCCTCTTTCTTGTCACAACTTTTCCTAAAAAAATATGAGAATACCAGACTCAAAATGTTCTTACAAATGTATGGCTCATTTTCAGATTAAGATTCTTAATATTTCGTGAAGAAAGAAAATATATTTCAGAACTGGTATTGACCCTTGAAATCAGCATATCTTAAAATTTTAAAAGACTTATGACTATTTTTAATATTCTTTAAATGTTAAAATATTAACAGAAAAACAATAATAAGATACTCAATTAATTATATTGGAAAGTTCCTTCCGTTTGGGAAAACCAATTCTTACCCAGAAATTCTGCCCATCAATTATTAGATATCAAATATCCGAATTAATGCCTAATAATTAAATGATACCGGTGCGAACCACCTTCCCCAAATTGGAAATAACTTTCCGAACAACCCAATATATTCTCAGTTGTAATCGTCCCTTCTAATTTTCAAAATATACCGCTAACTAGAGACATTTTCCTAACAAAGAAATTCTATTTATAATCAAACAGTACAATAAATTTAACTTATGGGCAATTCAATGTTAAATATGTTAAAAGTAATTTTATGAATAATGCGTAAGTGTGGATGGATTTGTAATGTGCTAACATAGATAATTTAAAAAATAAAGTACATTTAATGAATTTCCAAAAGTTTTAAAAAAAAACTATACAATGGAAAGAAATTTCTTAACTACACCACGAAGTTAACACAGCACACTTCGAAAGAGTTTATAATTCTTCGTCAGTCACAATAAAACGTTGCACATGTACAACAGCAGACTAGGTGTTGTTGATCGACAGGTGTCTATATTTTTCTCTCGTTTAGTTGTAGGCCAACAATTATGCATACCACCACACGGTTTGTGCTTTGTAGTCCCGTGTTGCGCCGCGTGCCCGTATGGACGTATTCCGTTAGCTTCTTTTAATAATGGTGTTAAAAGGAATGTACATAGTGTCCGAGACGAAACGATTTTAAACACTTATTTATGTTATACTGAAGATAATAAACAACCAATACAATTTTGTTAGGTGGCACATGGTAGCTTAGATATGGAAATTTACATTATGTAACAGCAATGAATTTTATTTCAGGTGCTGAAAATCGGAAAAATAAAAATTGAAAAATTACAACGAAATCTGAAAATTCACAAAGCGTATGCTGGTATGCAGAATTGAGGTTCATTGGCAAGATGGAACACCTCCACACTGGCATTTGGGAGTCCGGAACACAGTGACTGCCGAATTTCCAGAAATATGAATTGGGAAATGTGGTCCAATTCTCTAGCCATCCTCCTTAGACATCTTAGTGCCACTCGTAGGGCACATCTAGAAATGGTGTGATGCATAAAGCAAGACTTTATAACTATGTGTATCCATTGTTGTTTCAATCTTCTTAACCCCTTCAGGGGCAAAGTACTCTTGGAGCTAAAATATTGAAATGATTGATTGACACCAAGATTCACAAGCGAATTTATTTTAAAATAAGTAAAAGCTTTCCTTCATGTACCTTATAAATTCAAAATTTGATAATAAAATTCTGGTGTCATTGTGGCATTTTGGGATTAAAATAAAGTGGCATATATTATATACCGGCGCCCTTCAAGGGGTTAATGCAACTATTAGATTGTGTATTACAAACTGTTCAAATTAGGACGTTTTGTCGCAGATTCCCTGTATATAAATGATGTCAATTCATCAACTGCCGCGCTGAAGTGACGTGTCAAATGTAACATAATTACGTTGGTAAGGATGATACAAAATTGTTCAATTGAAAGAAGAACTATACGTTAAAAAAAAGCATTCATAATTCTAACAACAAAAACAATTACAGTATTTCAAATAAAGAGGATTTTTATTTAAGAATAAAAATTCCGCCTAGTAAAAAATTATCGCGGACATAAATACAATGCTGGTATAAAACAATGAATGTCTTATGAAATGGAATGTGGTGTGGAAAATTTGTTCATCATTTGTTACTTCAGTTCCTCTTTTACGCCACAAAGCTTTTTCTGAGAAACTATGTGGTAACTAGGGACTCCAAATGGTTGCTCAAAAATGCCTGACGCATTTTCAGATATTTCGTCTGACAGAAAGAACATATATCTGAGAACTAGTGTTGAATCTTGAAACAGGGAGATTTTAAAATGTAAAAAAAGCAGTAAAAATATATTTGAGTTTATTTAAGTGTTTCAATATAAAAACACCAATTACTTATACTTATAATTATGTATTTTTAGTTGTAACTGTAAATTGGAAAATTAAAATACAGTAAATTTCCAAATAAGAGAACACCGATCATCCGAACTGCCAAGCACGCGTATAGATATCAGGAAAAAAAATCAATTTAAGGAAAAATCTTTTTGAAAAGCGAATTTTTTGTACTTTTTTTATAAAACATAATTTTCTAGTTTAAACCAAAGATAAAAATTATAGATTGATGCAAAATAGTTAAAAAAGAAATACGGAACACTAATTTTTTAACGATAATGTTAATTGTGATTAACCCCAGAAAGATATAATAATCAGGAATAGCAAATAGATACTACCCTAAGAGCCCAAGCAGTCGATGTAACGTATACGTGACGTTACAAATGGTCACAAATATCACCGCCATTACTGCTAATGGAAACAGGATATCTTTCTTTCATCTTGTTATTACTCTTAAATAACCGTCATTTGGCTTCTCCACTGAGAAGTCCTTAACTACTGCTTTGTGGCAAGTCACCAGGTAACTACATAGTGTCACCTGGTGTGCCACATAGCACGGTGGACTACAGTTGGTACACAATGGGGCCCAATGTAACAATTGTGGGCCACAGTGTTATCTTGTGTATTTCATTTGATCGTGAGTTGGAGACTCCAATGTAAAATCATCATGAAAGTTGTTTTGTGACAGAAAAATCAAGTCATCTGATGACTGATCACAAAGCAGCGTTTATGGTGTCCTTACAAAAGTTACTGTAAATGTAGGTCACTTGAGAGTCACATTGTGATTTCATTATGATATTATTTGGCGTCTCCTGAAAATGTAACGTTCATGATGACTTCGAAATCGAGTCTCCAAACGACGGTCTTATGAGATTCACAAGGTGATTCATGACAAAGCAAAAGTCACAATGACTTCTCAGCGGAGTCACCATGTAAAAAAACACTTAATAGAAATAATGAGATGATTAAAAAATTTCCCATTTTGGTTCACCGGACTGACTGTGACACTTGTGATCAATTTGTTACATGAATGTGGCATCACATAGGCTGGCTGTGATGCAGAGATTAAAAGCATAACTCAGAAACTATTTAATAGAATGAGTATTCATAGTCGATTCCCATATTTGAAGCTATTAGAAATTGATTTCTGTTAAAAAAATCATATTTTATGAATTATATATTCTCCTGAAAATGTAACGTTCATGATGACTTCGAAATCGAGTCTCCAAACGACGGTCTTATGAGATTCACAAGGTGATTCATGACAAAGCAAAAGTCACAGTGACTTCTCAGCGGAGTCACCATGTAAAAAACACTTAATAGAAATAATCAGATGATTAAAAAATTTCCCATTTTATTTCACCGGACTGACTGTGACACTTGTGATCAATTTGTTACATGGATGTGGAATCACATAGGCTGGCTGTGATGCAGAGATTAAAAGCATAACTCAGAAACTATTTAATAGAATAAGTATTCATAGTCGATTCCCATATTTGAAGCTATTAGAAATTGATTTCTGTTAAAAAAATCATATGTTATAATTCATATATTTCTTTCGAAAATGTATTTTAAACATATACATTTTTAAAAATGATTTTTCAAAAATACTATGAGTTTTTTAACAGAAATTGAATTCTAGAAACAACAAATAAGGGAATCCAAAATTCCGCTAAGTAGTTGTTCAGTTATGCTTAAAAAAAGAAACCTCGTTGCAATCTGTTTTGCAATGCTAACAAATATTTAGCATTTTTTTTAAACATAAATGGAAAGAAGACATAATTTCCATTCGAATGTATATATATATTTGTTTTGGCGGACTGTACTTTTTTTTCTTTACCGGATATTTATATCACTTTCTTTTGAGTATTCACAATTAACTTTATTATTCAAAAAATAGCATTTTGTATTTATTACTTAACTTTTGGGCATGAGTATCTTTAACGGGAATTTTCTACATTTCGACGGCTTCATTAAAAGACGTTATTTACGGTCTACGACAAAAAAAAATTAGCATTATCGAACATGTTCAATTTACATATCTAAATATATACATATACAAGTGTTGATTTTTTAAAAGTAATTTTATTTCTATAGAAAAATGATAGTGTAGTAAATTATATATTACTTAAAGGATATAAGTTGAATAAAATAAGTTTATATTTGTACTCATCAAAAGCATTTTTAGAAAAGCTTTTATTTCAAAAAATAATCCTTTTTCAAACCCAATTTTCTGAATTTATGACTATTCGGATTTACACCCAGAATGCAGATAGTTGGAATTCCACTGTATACTGTTATCTAGATACAATGTCATAAATTTTGATTCATTTTTTAAGAATTTTATCGTTCTGAAAAATATAATGCTTTTCTGGGAAATTATGACAAACTTTATATGAAATTGCGTCAGATGATTAAGCAAAATTTTGAAAATTTACTCCCCATAGTTTATTAGGAAAAGTTGCGACAAGAAAGAGTCCTTGAAGTAAACAAACTATTTAACACTAGAACTGCTATGAGCCATCATTTTGACGATTATCAAATGAATATATTCCGATTCGAACCAGAAATTTCTTCTTTAAATAAATTAAATATAAAACTCACAGAAACACGTTAAATGAATAAGTTAAGTAGTTTTAAATAAAATTTCTGTTGTGAAATAGTTTTAAAAAACTTGAGTAAAAATTCCGGCAGCTCTAATGGTAAATATTTCGACACTATTTAAAATTTTAAAATAAACTATTTAAAATTTTCACATGTGAAGCTCTATTTCATAAAATGACACGTGTTTTATATCAGTTTTCTACTGATATCCATAACATTTTTTTACTAGGTGAAATTTTTATTCTTCAAGGAAAATCAATCTCTTTTCCGTTACTGTGTTTGAACTTATAGCTAGACTTGTGACTATATATTTTACACTGTTAAATATTATGTGCTGTTTTGAATCAACTTTTGGTGCTGTAGTAGCTGTAACCATAAAATTGTGAAAGCTTGTTCCAACAATTGGAGATCATGTTGAACCATAGTTCCAAATTCTGGAGGAAGATTTCACAATTTTATGGCTACAGCTATTGCAGCACCAGAAATTACTCCAAGCCAGCACAAAATTTTAACAGTGATATGAAATATTTTTTACTTAAAGTAGGGTTTTTAACTTCATTTCAGCAGTAAAATGTTTATCTCATTTCGCAATGTAGATACATAAAAACTGGCATGTCACTAAGAGGAGAGACGATATAATTTTAATTTACTTTTCCATATGTATAATTATATATTTTAGAATATAGAGGAATTACTTAGTTTTATGTATTATTTTTAAGATTTATTAAAACATAAATAAGATAAAATTACTGATACATTACATTTATTATACTAATTGTCTATGAATAAACTCATAGAGAAATTCCTCACATAGTTTTGTGAGTGTCTAGATAATAGCGCCACCTGTGTGGATTCAAAAAGCTATTCCGATCATTGGCGATGGTTCACGGTTTTGGCGATTTTTTTAACCACCGTAAATATTTTACAGAAAATATAATTGTAAATTATTCGGTAATTCACAATTTCAAGGCCAGAATCAAACTTCTCGGATGTGTCAGTTCCAAAATTTTCTTCTATCGCACACAAGTTTCGCATACACTAAAAAGAATCAGCACCAATTTATATCAACGTCTAACTGAAATTCAAGTTTTATTAAATTCCGTGCATTATTTCTTGAGATATGACTATCGCTAAAATCGTGTAAATCCTGCAAAATGCTGCATAGCAGCGCCACCTGCTGGGTGATTTTTACCAAAAACTAATCAGCACCAATTTATATCAGAGACTAACTGAATATAAAGTTTTATTAAATTCCGAGCATTAGTTCTTGAGATAGAGATATTGCGGAAATCGCGAAAAATGCTGCATAGCAGCGGAACCTGCTAGGCGATTTTTACCAAAACCTAATCAGCACCAATTTATATTAGAGACTAACTGAATATAAAGTTTTATTAAATTCCGAGCATTAATTCTTGAGATAGAGCTATTGCGGAAATCGCGAAAAATGCTGCATAGCAGCGGAACCTGCTAGGCGATTTTTACCAAAACCTAATCAGCACCAATTTATATTAGAGACTAACTGAATATAAAGTTTTATTAAATTCCGAGCATTAATTCTTGAGATAGAGCTATTGCGGAAATCGCGAAAAATGCTGCATAGCAGCGGAACCTGCTAGGCGATTTTTACCAAAACCTAATCAGCACCAATTTATATTAGAGAATAACTGAATATAAAGTTTTATTAAATTCCGAGCATTAGTTCTTGAGATAGAGCTATTGCGGAAATCGCGAAAAATGCTGCATAGCAGCGCCACCTGCTAGGCGATTTTTACCAAAAACTAATCAGCACCAATTTATATTAGAGACTAACTGAATATAAAGTTTTATTAAATTCCGAGCATTAGTTCTTAAGATAGAGCTATTGCGGAAACCGCAAAAAATGCTGTAATAAAAAGTCTTCACATGAGGAGAAAAATCATAAACGCTAGTACTCGAACCTGTTTTACCGTAGGTGGACACTGGTGCATTTGCGTCTGTAAAAAAATCTAATATGAATATGAGTATTATTACATCCAATGGAAGTGGGCTCTCTTGAGACATTTACTTTACCAATAAACTTTCAAAATCGTCAAAAACAGCTATAACTATGTAACAACATTTTTTAACATTACACTATACGTTTGCAACTGAGCATATGCAATTAACTAACATAGGAACATTTGAAAGAACTCAAATATAGTCCTGAGTATGGTTATAAAATTTTAAAATATTTTTTTTTCAAGATTTTATTTTCGTTTTGAAATAAGCGTTCCTTCATCACGAAATAAGAATACGTTTTATCTAAAATGCGTGAGACATTCTGGGCAAAATCGTGAGCCCCTAGTTACTGTAGTTTATTAGAAAATTTGTGACAAGAAATAGGCATTGAAGTAAAAAATGAATGGCATTTAAATTTTTCCGCTTAACAGTTGAAGCAAGCTCAATTGCATGAAACGGTTTATATTTTATATGTCCATGATATCTTTTTACTAGGCTAAATTGTTATTCTCGTAAATAAAATCTGAAAATAACTTTTTTTTCCAGATACTGCGTTTGAATTTATTGTTAGAATTGAAAAGATTTCTTTTATACAAAACTTGTTTTTTAAAGGAATTTTTTAAAGATAATTTTTTTTTAGTAGTAAAAGTTTTAACGTCTTTAGGAATGTAATTACATCAAAATTGACAAGTCACTTCACCACGATGTCAGGTACACAAAAGGCTTTCTGCCATTAAAAAAGAAATAGAGACTCTCATACTGCTCTCATAGCAGTAGATTGTGTTATTGAGCCTGATGAAGAAATATGAAATCTTTCGTAATAAACGAAACAATATAAAATCCTTATGTTAGATTAATTAATAATATCACTGCAAAACAAATTGCACGGAGGGTTCTTTTTTTTAAGCATAACTCAAAGACTAGGCGGAATGAGCTTTGATTTTTGATTCCCTTATTTGTAGCTTCTAGAAGTCAATTTTAGTAAAATCCTAGGTTCATAGGTTTCTAGGGGTTCCTATGTTCTAGGTAAAATTCATATTGTTTTCGGAAGTAATAGTGCATAAATTTCGAGATAAACTTTTTCGAAATATACAGGGTATTTTGTTTTAACTGACGCTATTCAGAACCATATGTATATCGTTCTAAGAACTGGAAGGGCGGTAAACTTGGTAAGGAAAGTAATGACGCCATGTGAAAAAAGATTCCGAGAAAAATAGTTCAAAACATCGCTGATAAGGGGAATGTGGCGCTGTACAATGGAAAAAGTGCTTCAAAAACAAGCAAAATTAATAACATACATGAAAAGTCGCGCTTTATTCAACACATTCATTTCCCGGCGACCAATTCGACCACATTCAATGTGACCGCAGTTCTCCTGGACTACACACTCTCTTCAGCCAAACGTAACATATCACAAGGATATATTTCTCACTGTCTGTGTTATGATGTCTTTTAAGGTAATCAGGTTTGTTATCCCACTAAGAAAGACCTTCGACGTCAAATAATCCCAGAGTCAAAGTCACATGGAGTTAGTTGCAGGGACTGGGGCTGTCAGGCATCTAGAAAACTACGACGGATGACCCTTTGACCAGTGAAGTGATGGCGCAACAGCTGCTGTACCTATACACCAATCACCATCCTGCATAATGATTGTCTGATCCACGCATTGTATTTGCTAAAGTTGTGGAACGACAAAACTAGCAACATGTCGTGATACCACTGTGCTCTAACGGTACACGTTACTTGTCTTGTCGCAGTAGTGTTCTAAAAAAGAATGATCCAAGGATGAATTGGGCTGTGAAGCCACACCAAACAGTGAATTTTGGTGAGCACAACGAACTGCGTGGGAATTCTAGAACAGCATGGGGTTATTAACAGTCTCAAATTCAAGAATTATGAATGTTAACAGACCCATTCAGATGGAAATTGTCTTTTTTGCAAAAGTTTATAGCCCTAATTATTCGCGCCGTTGTCGCATAAGTAAATATGAATTTTCATTTTCATTTGTTACCCATGTTTTATGCTAATTCTCGGCTGCGTAGACTACAACAGTGCCACATTCCCCTATCAGCGGTGTTTTGAACTAATTATTTTTTATCTGAATATTTTTTCCTATGGCGTCATTCGTCCTCTTACAAATTTTCCTGCCATTTCAGTTATCATATGCTCTGAATATCGTCAATTAAAAAAACACTTTGTATTGTGTTGACTTCTATTTATGGTGTCATTAAGATGTTTATTTCCACTGTATTGTTTTTACACCAGTGTTTGCAAGGTTTTGAAAATACATTAAATCTACTTCTACCTTTTACTTAGTATTACGTATTATTCATAAACTTACTTTTAACTCTATAACATTAGATAATTTATGAATTAAAGTGATTATACTGAATGAAAATTAGAGTTATTTTAATCGAATTTGTGATTCTATTTAAATATTCGAATGTTCATAGTAAAAGTACCCAATTCCTTATAATTTCAATTGTATATTCTCATTTCTCACCTTATATTATAAAATTCAAAATATATCTCTGATCAATCAGGATAATGCCGCATAAGTAATTTTATATTATGGATTTTATATAGTTTTATGAATAACAAGCAAAGTTATACAGGGATGGTCACCAACCCAGAAATTTAAAAATAAAGGGATGGTTGTGGTTATGTAGGGCACACAGAAGTATCTAATACGCAATATCTTTTATTTCACAAAATTACTTTAAGAGAATAAATATTACTCCCGAAAGTTTTTCGACTTATAAAGGAAAGTCGAAACATATTCGAGGTAATGTTTACTCTCATAAAGTAATTTTGCGCAACAAAAAATAATTGCTTATTACGTAGTGAGATGTGACAGAGAAAAAGTTTTATCATTAAAGTTTCTTCTTTAATTAGTTTTTTTTTTCAAATGGTAACACAATATCAATTGTCAAGAGACATTTAAATATATTTTTGATTTAAAAAAATTGACTATACTTAAAATAATAATAATCATCATCTTTAATAAAAAGCTATCCGTTGCTGACGACTGGGTTTTGCGCTAATCGTTGCCACAGATGAATCTCGGAAAATGAAACATTTGAAGTTACTGAAAAAATTAATAGCTCGAAAAGTATTTGTCAGAAAGTTGTTAGACAAACTGCGTTAGAAAGGTAAAAAATTATACTTTTCTTGATATAAATTCCAAATCTAATGATTATGCCGTTTTTCAAATATTGAATTTAAAAAATTACCAAATTTCATAATGGAGTACCATAGCGAAACATTCACGCGTAAAAAGATAATAACAGCAATGTGTCCTGACGTTGTATACTGGCACGAGTCACAAATTATAGTAGCCTTATTATTCTGTTAAAATATAAAAGTGAATTTTGATGTCACGATTGCATGATTTTTATTTAATTCTCGACGAATATTAGATGCGCCATTTCTTTTTAGTTGTGAAAAATATATGTTAATTCACGTTATTAAAAAATGTAGCTATAAAACATGTAAGTAAACGGAAAACGGTAAGTAATAATCGGTAAACATAATGGTAAACCGTACTCTCCCCTTCTTAAATAATAAATAAGCTTATTTTACTGATATTGCTATAGTAACTTTTTTCCGTCAAATTTTGACGGGTTCCATCTAGTAATAATAATAATAATTTTGTTGTTAGTGAAATTGTTAATTTTCATTACTATAACAAACTAATATATTTATTCCATATAAATTGTGCAATCACTATCAGCAATAAGAATAATTTCAAACTTCCACTATCGAAGGGTACAAATTTTAATATCTGCAGTACAAACGATAAAAAAAAGAAAAAAGAAAGAAAAAGAAGAAGAAGAAAAACCTTTGAAGCAATTATGCCTCCCATTAAATATTAAGCATTTTTGAGACTCATATTCTGTCAATTGTCAATACTGTCGAAATTAATAGAAAAAAATTTCCCAAAAATATACCAAACTACAGGGCTCCCAAATGGTCTGCTTTTTGAAAAATCGGTATTTTCATAAAAAAAATATTTTAAGAGTTTTCTTGCAAATTCTTCAGAAAATACTTCAGAGGTACGTTTTTTCGGAAATGTGTTAGAAAACTTCCATGAAATTTTCTGTTAAAAATATTGGTATTCAGTTGGCGGACCATTTGGAACCCTGAAACTATAGTTTATTCAAATTGAAAGGACACTGAAAATAAAAAAAACACGTACAAATTGGAAATCTTTGAAATACTTTGACGACACGTAACAAAAATGAAGAAGAAAATATTCGCTACTTTGTTAAATAGTAAAAAATGTACTTTTCAGCATAGCCCTTGACAAGAAATTTCATTGGCGATAAAAGTAATTTCACAATATATATTCTGTCAACTTACTGACTGTTTCATATATACAAGAACTTCAATATTTATGCAATTTATTTAATATAAAAAAGTTATTTATTCATTTTTATAGACAAACAAAAGTAAATTGCATATAAAAACAACAATAAGATATTTTAAATACAATATATATATAGAGAGAGAGAAAGAGGGAGAGAGAGAGAGAGAGACTTTTTTCATAATATGCGTGTATTTTTAGCAGAACCAGAATTCCATACAATATTTAAACATTAATTAACAAGTGAAAAAAAGCAACAAAACATCAAAATTGAACAAATCAAACCAGAACAAAATACTGAAACTAAAATGGCTGTGGCCTCATCGGCAGTGGGTATAATATGAAAACAGTGTTTGCAGTATGTTTTCAAATTTGATTTGATTTTTGCATTGCAACACTCTGGCTGAAACCCACTGCCACTTTTTATACTTTTTTACACTGCATATTTTTCGTTCCATGCATGTCTGTTACTATATGTATATTTTACCAGTGTTGTAAAAATTACCGTGTGTCGCGCATGGGTAAGAGGTTACTGTATATATTGTATTTCAAAATTTTATTGTGTGTAATTAAAATTGTTTGAATTTTATATTGTAATTATATATTGTAATCATTTTTTAAAATATATTATTCCTCTAAATGTTATTGTATACGTATTAATGCATTTAAAATGTACAATTGTAAATAATTGTCATTATAATGTTAATCTCAAAATGCTATATAAATAACTATAACTAAAGTTTATGTAAAATATCAATTATTGTAATAATTTTAACGTTCGCCCAGCCTTGTGGCAAAATTGGGTAACGTTTATACTTTGTAAAATTGTAGTTTAACTTGTAATTATTGTAGCTAGCGCCGGATAGTAATATCTTTCCCTGCGTAGGCTTAGGGGTTCGTCCTGGCTATTAGCCAAAAGCTGGTCCCTAGGGTGGGCGTTGTCTGTCTGTCTGTGTTGTAAAAATACTTTCATATTCTGAAAAAAGTCTATATATATATTTTGTGTGGTTATAGGCGGCTGTAGCGCTTATCGCATAAAAGCTATTGTTTTGTAATTTTAATTTGGCTTATATATATGTTGCGGTCAATATGATTAATCCGGTCATTATTAATAATAACCGGTTATTAATAATAATAACCGGATTAATCATATTGACCGTAACATATACATATATTAACAAACATAAAGTTTCATTTCAGCTTATTTTCATAGCCGTTTAAATCATTTGGCGACAAATCTCCTTTTCTGAAGCTGGAATTTCGTCAAGCTTAATAAAAAAAAAGCCAAGGTCCCTTTAGTGAAAAAGTACCCCCGAAAATAAGTAATCTGTTACTTCGATCGCCATCGGCTCTTGTTTATACCGTTTAAATTGCATAAAGAAAGGAAACAATTAACAACAAATGTTATTCTGATCATTTAAAAAATAATTTGTTAATTTCTGATAGATTATTAATCTTCTTGCTGCAAGTTGCTCTGTGTCGGAATTTTGCATTAAACGGTAAATTTGTATTATCCTGGACAGAAGGGGGCAGTACAATAGAAGGGACAATGAAAACTGCGTACACTAGACATGCCTAAAACGGACATGTTCTGCAGAATATTGCTCTTTGAATTTAGCAGGTTTTACTTAACGTAACACTGTGATGACTACTTTTTATATGCAAGAAAGATAAAGAAACAGTACAACAAAATCGCATTTTTACTAAAAACACAATAACGATTTCCAGTTATTTATAAACAAAATGTATATCTGATATATATATATACTTTTGTTCGAAAAATATTTTAAATGTTATTAACAACTGATATTTCCTGAGCATTCGATAAACTAAAAAAAAAGAAGCCACTTTCATCATAAACATTTTTTTCATCAATTGTCATTTATGAGTTAAAAATAAAAGGAAATTATTTTTTTTTTTAATTAATTATTTTTTTTTTTTTTTAGTATACAATTTTTTTTTAGTGAAGTTTCTGAGGATAAATCTATCCCTTAACTGCATATTGGGGGAAAAACAATTGTATAGTAATCCATGAGCCGTACACATCCCCAAGTTTCGTAATCGTATATATTATTTCTGTTGTCAACATCCCTTTTTCTAAGAAAATACAAATCGCAGAGCTATGAATGAGATGCCATCTGAAAGGATTTTGAACAGGCTGCTGGCATAGTACACTTCGATTTCTTTAAAACATGTTTTTTGATTAAAAATTGCTGTTAATTAAAAATTAAATCGACATTGTTTTCATAAATAAAATGAAAGGTTTTCTCAAATCAGTGTTGCCACAAAAATAAAATACTGCGTTATTAGCTGACGTCATCCTATAATGCAATTAAAATACGATTGTTAATTTATTTCTTGCGCGTACTTTTTTGTAAAATTATCGAGCTTTTAATTGGGTTTTTATTTAATTTTTACTCATGCGTCATCTATTGTTTATTTGTTTTCTTTGTTTAACCATGGATGTGTATATGCGTAGTCTATCGGAGCAGCAGTAGATTACGTAATTTAAGGATTATCTTCCTTTTAGATATACAGTTCATTAGGATTCACTCAATTTGCAAGTATTTATTTTTTAATATTTCACTAAACTCTTAATAAGCCAGCGAAGTCTGATGTAACTTAAATGGCTGCTGGACCACAAAGTTTGAGCATCCCATGTTTATGTTCCCATAGGCTTGCAAAAAAGTGGTGTACTAAATACTGATTTATGTATTTAATACATTTCTGGAACAGTTTTGCAAAATCTGAGGAAATGTTTTGATATGAATTCCCTAAACGTCTGATTCAGTGTTTCAATTTTTTTATAATTCGTTTTTTTTTCAGTATAGGGGTCTTGACAACCTAGAAAAATGACCTTGGCAAGAGATGAAAATTTGGCAAAAAATTTTCTGGCAATCTATTCCCATTTTTTATACACAAGCAATCATCATATGTATTATTTATGTTGTCAATATCCCTTTTTCTATGCACATACAAAACATACAACGATGAATAAGGTATCATTCGAAAACATTTTGAACAAGTTTCTGAGATAGTACACCCACATTTCATTAAAACGCGTTATTTGATTAAACAACACGTTGTTTGATGCTCGTTGATTGTTCAGTTAATAAAAAATTAGTGCTAAAACGTAACAGGAAATAATTTCAAAGATTGTAATGCGAAAGTTTCGCACGGGTCCGTCTGGTTATTTTAAATTTCAAAGTTGGGAATCTTCTCTTGGAAGTAATTTTGCTATAAGGTAGAATAAATTATTATACGTACATAAAAGCCAAGTTACTGCATGTGGTCTGAAGCGCTTAATAACGAGTCAATTTGTATGTGAATACATCGCTCAATATCTCAACAAATTTTACAACTGAAAGAAAGTTAAAAAGTAATTTAAAAAATATATATTTCGTATGCAAGAAATAGTAACATGTCTAACTATACATTCAAACACACTCTCTGAGAAAAGGCTTATTTTCATTAAAGAATAAAAATGCAGTCTAGTAAAAAAATATCATGGACATGAGAAGAATATATAAAACACTAAACGTTTTATGAAATGGTGCTTCAACTGGGACGTGGAAAATTTTAAACGACAATCATTTGTTACTTCAATGCGTCTTTCTTTTCAAAACTTTTCTTAATAAATTACGGTAGCTAGGGACTCAAAATGTTTCTCGAAATGTCTGTCATTCTTTTGTAAAATAAATAAAAAAATAATAAAAAAACGAAGATTGAATATTGAAACATGAAAATGATGATATTTAACAAGTTGTATGACTATATTCTGATGTTTGATAGTGATCCAGTAATTATTGTAAAAACATTAAACAGTGTGTAATAAAAATTGCGTAAAAAAATTAAGTGATAATTAATTTATAATCTATCAGTATAACAAAGTTTAGCCATCTTGTAACAATGAAGAATATTTTTGTGAATAATAGGTAAAGCTAAATACTTTTACACTATTTAAAAAAATACTAGATTATTTAAATAGCAGTAAATTAAAACAAATTTTCAGTGCAAATTCAATATTTATCTTATTTTGCATTAATAGTTTAATAAAAGATTTTCAGGTTATACTTACACAATTCTGTAACTAATACTTTCACTACTTATTGGCACATTTCAAATATAAATCCAAATTTAATTGCAGATTTCAAATCGGAAGCCTTTTACACCGATTTAGAACGCATTTCTGCTTCATCATGTTAGAGATTTTCTCACATGGCTTATATTTACTTCTTACTTTGAATTAATATTATCGAGTATATCCGTCTAACAGCAAATTTTAGCATTACAATAACAGAAAATAATTGAATTACAGATTTCAGTTTGCATATTAAAAATATTATTCCAAAAATATAAAAAGGTCAATATATTGAAACTGAATATAATAAGGGAATTCTTGTACATATATTTTGTTACGTTCATTAAAGTAAATTTGCAGTGTATATTATTGATATTTGCTCTTATGATTTGTACTTATAGTTACTACTTTTAAGTTGTGTAAATGTATGATATTTTAATGAATTTACATTGTCGAATTTTAATCTTTATTTATACTGGATTCGATTCTTAGTTTCGTAGATTGATAAATAGACAACAGCCAATTTTATTGTAAATGCAAGTCGGTAGTGTCTTCCATGACAACATTTACACCAGGATTTTAGTGTAAAAAAGGTTATATAACTGATGAGCAATTATATTAAAACCTTCCTTTTACACATAACAAGCACGGTAAAATTAAACAAACTTCTAATAAGTTTCTTGTGGCCCTATGTAGTATTAGAACATGTAAAATAAACTGGTCTCCAAAGGTTACGTTACAACCAGTCTTTTGTATGTAATTTGAAAACAAATAGAGATAAAAACATGAAATTTAGAAAATTTGTACTTTAAACAGTTATTTATCGAAGTTTACTTAATTTTAACATCAAGCATTATTTACAAATAAACAATGCATTTTTTGCAAAAGTCCACTGTTTGATAAAAAAGTAAATGGCAGTTTTTTGTGAAAATTTTAAATAAACAGATTTTAATAAGGCGTGTGTCCTGCCCTATTTATAATGAATTTGTGGCATCGACATTCTATACTCTCAATTAAGTTGTCGGACACTGGGAAGGTAAAACACTCCCATACATGGAGCAACGCTTTCTCCAGCTCATTTCACGACTTTGGAGGAGAACTTATGGCAGCCACCTGTCTGCTGAGACGGTCCCAAAGTTGCGAAGATTGTGCTGGCTATTCCATTTGCTCCAAACCTTGATACTGTAGATATTCATCAACGACTCTTACTCAATTCCATCGGGAATTATCAACCATTCAGATTAATTCATTACCAATAACACCACCATATGGTGTGACAAACGGAGCAAGGTTCTCGTATCGATATTTCACAGCAGTCAGAATTCTTCCATGGCACACATGGAAGGTACTGTGGCCAAAAGAGAGATCCCAGCCCAAACCACGATTCCTCCTCTTCTATAACTGTCTTTCAACAATGTTACATAGGTAGAATCTAATTCCTTGTTCTCTCCATATCATCCTTCGAAATAAATCACTCTCCAAACCAAACCGGACTCATCTGTGATCAGTACGGAATCCCATTGCTGTGTGTTCCAGGTAACATGTTCTCTTGGTCAACATAAACGGACACTACGGTGTTATAGATTAAGTGGGACACACACAACGGGTCATCTTGTGTAGAGTCCTTAATTGTGAAGACGTCTATGCATCGTAATCACAGGTATTGTCATCCCTGTTGCTTTACGATGGTCTGAAATGGGATGAGCCACAGTAGTGATGCTCCTCTTTCTTGCCAAAAAAGCTAGAATGCGATCTTGTACAGGAGTTGTAACCAATGAGCGGTCTAAAACAAGCCTTCTTGATACTGAATTTTTTAATTCAAATTGATCTCAGAGCCTTTGGAACACACTACGAGACACATTAAGACGTCTAACAGTAACAGTTTGTGATAACCCCATTTTCATCCATCCGATTGCTCGCCATCTTAACGAATCAAGTAAACGACATCTCCTAGACATGGACAACACTATTTTAGTACTAACAATTCAAGATCATCAACCATAAAAAATTTTCACGCAAATCCCCCAAAGTGTAATATTTGCAGTTCCTCCTGAAAAACATATAAGTATCCAATACATTAAAATAATTGAGATGGGTATAATTTTTTTCATAAGATTTTAAAAAGTTACTTATGATCGTTCATATAAACCATACTTTTTACCTTTATTTTCATTCTTTTAATAGTGAGCGTCAAAAAACTGGTTGTGCCTTAACTTTTGGAAGCCAGTGTATATCCCCGAACGCAAGTGTAAGGTCAGTAGGCAAAAATCGGAGCGGAAATTTTTTTTTTTACATACTTAACTCATTCACTGCCAAACTATACTTTAATCTTTTATCTTAAAGCCGTTTGCCATCCCAAATTCTAAACGGTAATCTTAGCTTTAATTTATCGCACATTTTCTGCCATTAAATATAGTATTTACTTTTGTTCTGAAACTAGCTCACACACCTGGCTTTGTCCTTGCCGGTGATAATGTATTTAATCAAACCTCAAGTTTGTATGTTTTTATACATTTCAACCGATTTTGCATGAAATTATTTTTTTAAAAGAAAAATTCGCGAAAAATATTGACATTTAGTGGTAAAAGCGCTCGTCACAAGACATTTTCTTGTTTTTTCATATTGGGTCGTTTAATAGTTTAAAAAAAAGCTCTTGTTGCATGAACTGTTTGAACTCTTTATCGGTTATAAATAAAATGGTTTTACAGTGTAAAAATTTCGTGAAAAAAATATTATTATCTAGTTGCAAAAGAAATATATTTTCCTTTCACTTTTTTTTGTTTGTTTGTTTTCGCGTCGACTCCTTTAACATAACGATAAAAAAATAGTTTTCATCTCCCGAACTCTCTCAAGAAGACATGAGTCGAAACAGAGCGAACCATGCCGAAACACCCCACTTTTTCGCGTTACTTTCTTCGAAAATTCTCAGATTTTATTTTATTTAAAATACTTCTGCACTTCCGAATATTTTCGAAAATTTTGTATGTGGTTTAATCTTGTCTGCCGAGATGCTCGAAAAAGATTGTGTCGAAATATGGACGTTTAGTTACTTTTAGTATAGAAAAAGTTCGTCTCGGCGAGGCGCGAAGTGACCTGCGTTCGTTGGTGTTTTTTAAATGGTTAAAATTCGTATTTGAAAAAAGAAATTTTACCATACATTAGAAAAAAGTTCTAGATTTTAGAGCTTATTTTTGGTTTGTCGATACCTTTAAAATTTCGCCATGGAGGAGCATTAACATAAGAGAGGAAAACGTCCTACAGAAAACAATCCTTTTTGAAATTTTCTTTCAAAAGGTTAACAACGGTATTTTTTCAAATTCATTGCAACATTTGATACATAAGAGTACGATCTTTCTGAATAAGTTGTACAATTTTAACTGGAACGGATGGTTTTGCCGAGTTAAACCGATTTAAAACTAAGAAATATTTCAATAAAACGTGTGTTCGCTTATTCTTTGTCCTTATGATGCGTAAATCGGATTCTGGGCATGCGTGAATGCTTTTGCCGTCTCGCAAAGAAAGAGATGAGTTTTTGATGAGTTTTGGATTAATATCTTGTTTGATTATCAAAATGTTAAAACTTCGAGACTCGGGTACATCAGAACATGCCTTGGAATACCTAAATCCAAATTTTCAGACCTGTGCGAGCTGTAAATTTCACTAGCCATCGCCCAAAAAAAATAGACAGACACACAGACAAAAACTTTCTTTTATTAGTATAGACAGGGGTAGCTTGGTAGTTAATTTTTCATGCGCATTTATTTTGACCGTTGCTTCAACTCAACACCAGGAGGTGATGTATTCGCTCATGGTATTTTTAAACTTTTAGAATTTTTTTAAAATGTTGAAAAGTATATCGAAAATGTCAAGAACAATATGCCAGATAAAATGTGTACAAAATATCAAAAATCATATTTCCCGGAAATAAGGCAGGGTCTTATATTACTCAAAAGACACACTTTCTCTTACTTTGGGGGGTGGGATGTCTTTGTTATTAATATGCACAACAATTTAAATTTGTACAGTTATGATAATCTATAATTATCGTACTCATTTAAAACAATCCATATTTACTGAATGTTTTTAACTCATAAAATTTATATATTTTCTGATAATTACCTACCTCACAATGACTTAATTGTATTCTATCAGCTGCAAAATTACCGGCCAGAGGATTTAGTCTCAGTAATAATAGAGCAAAAGGCCATTGATAAATTAAATCATTTTGTCGTAGGTTTTATATTACGAATATTCAAACAAATCATGTTAGGACTTTTTGACGGAGTGTGGCGATAGATACAGTAATCTCTCACCTATACGTTGCCTCTTTTATGCGTTTCCCTCATTTATATGTCGATTTTAGGTAGTCCCGGATAAAGATATAGCAATGCAACGTTACTTTTTTTTCGCTTATGCGTCGGAGAAATTTCAAGTTTCCTTTGTCATTTTTTTTCCATTCAACGTATGTTCTTTCCAATAAATTTCACATCGGCTTGTAAATGACAAGTCAATTGGTTATCATTTTACATTTGTTTTTTGGACAGTATTATATGCTGCATTCTTGGGTCTCACACCTTCACACCTTCTATTTGTAAGAGAACTGTTACAAAAAAATAGGCTTCATTCAGAAGAAATTAAAAAAGTATGTATCTTGTGCCAAAGATCAACCAGTATTAGATGAAGAATGGAATGCCGTTTCTTGGGGAATGATTAATTTTAACGATTTTGTAGATATTGATGAAAATTTAATAACAGCAGAAAAGAGTAATATGCACGGAATAGTCGCAGAAATTAAAGATGATGCTAATGAAAATGAATAAGATAACGAAGAAAATGTAAAAACACTATCCACAGACTTTAGCAAAGGCAATAAATGCTCTGGAAACGCTCCGTCACTACATCCAGCAAACTCAAATTCTGTTTCAACATATTCATATTTTAATGAACTCGAAAAAGCTATTTTTAGCGACAGACATGAAGCTTATAAATAAACTTCAATTTAAGACTATTTAATATAATAGACTATGTAATTCAAATTTTGAGATGTATGTATTTTAGATTTGAATTAGTAAATCTTTAACCATCTAAATAATTCATATTTTTCATTATTCCGCATGTTATTTAACCATTTAATGATGAATTTTGTCTTAACATTTATTTTAAATGTAATTTTTACTCTGATTTCATTTATGCATCGTTTAATCTCGTTACTCTCGTTTATGCATCGTTTTTGGTTAGTCCCTTGCACCGACGTATAAGTGAGAGATTACTGTATTACTCTGGGGAAAGCAGATTTTGTTTTTTTTTATCTGAATTGAAGTCTAAATTAAAAACGTTTCAATATCGCTAAATATAAAAAAATACATTATGAGAATAATAAAACGTTTCTGTAATATAACATCATTTAAAAACCTTTCCGCGTACTTGCTACCTTTTTTCACAAATGCATATTCCAGCTACAGTTGTGTAGAACGATAACTAAATAAAACACAAATACACACATAGAACCTTATTTAAACATGTGTCTAACATTTGGTGACACTTTAATGAGCATTTAATGCAAGACAAATACTTGTTTTCCATTTTATAGCTTTCAAAATTATTTAAAAGACAGATGAAATAAACAAATATATTTGGTGGTCTTTTTGAAAAAATATCGACACAGTTTCATCGATTCTTTGAAATTTTCATTTTTTTTTATATAAAGAAAGTAGTTTGTTAGATGTTCAATAGGTAATTAATAAAAAACAATTTTCTCCTGTAATACTTCCCAAAGTATTGAAACGAAATCAATCATTGTCAGAAAAACATCGTGTAATTGAATTGTAACGAAATTTTTTCTTTATTGTGTTTTTAGTTCGGTTGATAAATGTAACTGAAAGACTATTCAATTACTTTTATTAAATATAAAGTTAAACATACAATAAATCATTATTATTATGTGAAAACATTAAACAAATTTGTTATATTATCAATTTGAAACAGTTCTCTGGTATGTTTTATTTTATAATAAATATTTATAACACCTAAACACTTAACCTATATGGTGTTATTATCCAAAATGTATATAAATAGCATCAAATGTTGATTTACACATGATGCTTCAAATATGAAAAGTTACTTAAAAATTTGCACAGATAAAAGTTTAAAATATTTTTTTTTAATTTGATAGATTTATTAATGATTTATTATTACAAAATTTATTTAATTATTATTTCTTCTTTTAAAAACTGTATGAAATAAAGTTAGCAAAATAAAAAGAAAACGAGATACATTTTAACTTATATAAATGCTAGTAAAATGAAATTAAAATAAGTCGTAAAGCTATATGTAAAAATATATAATATTTAACATAATTCGTAAAGACATATAATATATAAAATATTATCCAATAACTACAAGAACTATTCGAAAACACTTTCTGATATTTCTAGTCTTTTTGATTACCAGTGTGTTTCGGTACTGCATTTAATTTTACCAAATCGCATCTTATTATTAAATTGAAAACTATGTATCTATGTATACATTAATATTTATATAATTTAAAACATATATCGCATATAAATATATATATAGCATATACATAAGAAAAGTGTATGGTTAATATTTTGAAATTTCTAAAATAACTTTAGTGAATGCAATTTTGTTTCGACATGAACAAACATAGTTGTTGCATCATATATTTGTAAAATTTACAGACTCTTTTCATTGAATTTTGGGCAGAACATTAAAAACATATTTAATATGCGATGATATTCAAGGTTTGGTGTACAAAATGATTAATGCGTGTACCAATGTCAAACAACTAGAATTAAATAAATTCTGCCTACTTGATTCACATGCAAATACATGCTATTGGTATCTGACTTTTGTCCAAGACGTCGTGTGCTAGAAGTACATTTTGTAAGTACAGTTCAGGAGTTTCAATATTTTTGGTATTGCACTTATTTTATACATTTTTCAGAAAGTTGTATGACTGTCACTAAAAATTATGCTCTACTTCGTATTCTACTCGGTACATATGTAACAGTCGATAATCTTATACTTCGAATGCCACGATTGAATGCGAGATCCACAACAAGCTCATCTATTTAATTATATCTCTCATTTACCTAAACCACATAGGAAGTTATTAAATAATGAAAAACAGCGAATTAAAATCGAGTCACGAAAAAGAAAATTGTTTTGTATGGCCTTTTTTTTCTTAAAAAACCAATATTCGTATATGGCATAGGGGAAATGGGAGATGAATGGGACATTTTCACAAAAATATTTATTTTAAATATTTTATATAAGTTATTATCAATATTAACATATTATCAATGTGTTTGACTACATCTTATGCACAATATTTGCTTAAGATTATTATTATACAGATATATAAATTAAATTTAAAAAAACGTTCTTCTATGTCCCAATTATCCCCACAGCAGGGATGAATGAGACACAAGCATTTTCCTCCCCGTGTTCAATGTTAAGGACTAAAAGCTGAACAAAAATGCCGCCTTGGCAAAAGCTGAGAGATTATAAATTGTAATATGATCTCCAGGATAATTTGTTAGTCAATGATCTTGGACTCATCTCAGTTTTGCCTTAAAAGGTCCATAAACTGTGGATTGAAGACGATGGCTACAAAGAGGATGAAATGTTAAAAGAATAATTACCATAAAGTATTAATTTATCAACCTATATAATATTATTTAGTTAATAAAAAAAAATTCAGTATCCTCTAGGGACGAATGAAACAGTCCCATTCATTCCTATTTGAAATGTCCCAATCATCTCCATGATGCATATATTCAATTGTCAGCTATTTTGTCTCAGAAATTATTTTGTCACAATGGTTAATATGCATTCATTTTAATTACCAATATTGAGCCTTTAAATAAAAAACTACAACATATCTTAATTGTTTATATTGCATAAGATATTTAAGTAACTTCAAATGTAAAAAAAAAAAAAATAATAATTTTAAGCAGAGTTTTCAGGAAATGCAAATTTGAAGAAAGCTGAAAACAGCCATGTGCTCTTGCTTTTGGTTCTGAAGCACACTATGGTAGTGAAATATATAAGGATAGGAAGCACCTAAAAAATGTTTATTGCCTGAAATATTGAGAGCGTCCCATCCATCCCTTGTCCCCTTCATCCCCCATCTCCCCTACATTATTTATTTCTAAGAAGTAAAAAAATAACATTTTGAATAAGGCAATTTTAAATATGATTTTTATTCTTCAGTAAAGGTTGACAGAAACGAATGGCATGTGAATGTACATTTTTTTTTTGTTTTGTTTTGTTTTGTCGAGTGATCTGTGCACAATTTCAAATGCATATAACCCATAAATCAAGTTTAGCTGGAATTTTTTTTTTATTGGTTTCTCTTTAATTTCAAAATTTTATTATATTCAAATTAATATGCATGTTTATTTCTATATGCTACAGAGGTAGAAATCGACAGCATTCATTGCACTTTAGAAAATTAATTAGAGTACAAAGGATAGAAAATACAATTGCTTATATTTCCATGTAATAAAAGTAAATTTCAATACAATACCTTTTTAAAACAATGGATGATCTGAAAAATTAATAACACATTGAATTCTCAAGTATTTTTAAACAATAATTTTCTTAGTTTGACCATACGAATTGATGTATACATTATTAAAAAATAGTACGATGTTTTTAAATTTGATACGAAAAAAATAATTTGGAGTATAAAGTGTGTATACAAAGAAACCCCTTAATAATTAAATTAAATGTTAATTTCTCTTTTAAAATAAATAACAATAATTAATGAAAATTATTGAAAGTTTTAAGTGTGTAGTATATAATTAAACTGCTTATATATATTACAACATCTCTTTCTGATTAATCTTTAAAAAAAAATTGGATTTAGCGAATTTAAATTTTTACTCTCGTAATCTGAGTTTAAAGTCTTCACAATCTACTTCTACTTTTTTCTATTAATTAAGTAAAGGAAAATTGAAAACTATTGATTTTGGATTTGGTTGAAAACATAAAAAAAGCAAAAAGTAATCTTTATACTTGTGGAAATGTAATCTCTCTGTATTAAAATTGTCTTATGCAAATTTTAATGGAAATTGAATGGAATTAAAAGGTTTTCTGCTCCGTAGAAAGAAATTCTTGAACTTTTATATTGAACAAATGAAAGATTAAAGAAAGATAGGGAATTTGAACAAATAGAGATTTACGTACTTAAGTGGTTTTTGATAAATTAAAATCTTCCAAGTTGTGTGATATTGATTATTAAATAATTATTTTTACAGATAACATTACTGTGAAATCCTCTAATTTTATAATTAAAGTTTGAAACATATTTAATTCATTGAAATATTATAATCCAAAGAAATACATTTTACAAAGCTAACTTTTATATTGAAATCTAGTTTAATGAAATAAAGTAAAAAAAATCTCTACATAATTATATTAATAAGTATTTCGGTTTATTATATTAATAAGTATTTCGGTTTATTATATTAATAAGTATTTCGGTTTAGAATTAAAAAACAATTCTATTGAAAATTTGAATTTAAGGATCAACGAATTGGCTTATTTACTGAAGAAATCTTTTTTGGTTTTAAAAACTGTTGAATGAAATATACAGCATTTGTAATAAAACAATTAATTATCTCTGAAGCTAATTTATGTAATTAAAAATTACCATAAATAACTTATACTGCATACAATTCTGGTGTCCGTGGTATAAGTACTACATTTAATGACTATTTATCGTAACTGATTCGAGTAAAATGAGATTAATTTTGAAAAATTATTTAAATCAGCTTTTAGATATAAATTTTTGTCTGTTTGGAGGATTAATTTTATTTTACTTCTCTAAAAAAAAGTATTTAAAACGCAATTTTGCAATAATGAATATGCTTTAATAAAGAATAATTAATGTCTTACCATTTACTTAATTAGTCAAATAATGAATAAACATTTGACATAAATAACGGCATTTACTATGTTCTTTTAACTTTGTAAATCATGTATATCTAAAACCTTTTTTTAGGTTTGTTCGTAATTATATAAATACGTAGCACCTATTGTCGTCGTCTGGTCCGTCCGTCCGTCTGTCCGTCCGTCCGCATATAACAACGCAAGAACTACGCAACCGAATTGTTTGAAATTTAAGGTATATTATCTTTGCAGAATTTTGTCGAGACATTTCAATTTTTTTAAAAATCGAATCAAAACTTTAGAAAATATTAATAAAAACATTTATTAAGAATTGTGATTTTTTTTAAATAGGTGCTTTCTTTTTATAGGAGCTTTCGAAGTTTAATCGTCAAGCGACCGAGATACTTATTTTATGACAGAAATTAATCTGCAGAAGATATAATTCATTTCACAGAATTAAAAATCACCAAGATCTGAATATTTATATAACTAGCTATAGTACGAACGCACCTTTGTTCGTTCGTTCGTTTCTGAGCTTATTAAAAAAAAATATTAATTGGGTTTTGATACCGACGTAGTATTTTTGAAATTTGTATTGGTTTCAAAACTATAGACTTGTAAAGTCAAGATCCCGCTGTATCCCGCAAACACGTTTGTACATTTGTCTTTTATAGGCATTTGAGAAGTAAGAAAAAGTGAGATTACATGCGCCCACGTGCAACTTTGGCAGTTAGTGATATTTGATTGAATATAAGTCCATGTAAAACAAACATGCTTCTGCACCAAACTGTTTAAAAAAAAAAAAAACCTTTTTGTTTAAGAAGAACTACAATTTGAAATTTTGGAATTAAAAATGTATAAAACTAACACTTTGTATAAATTTTCAAAATTTGCCGTGATTGGGAATTGCTAACCGATTATATAAACATCGAAAACCGCTGTGTCAATGTCAATATATAACCCCACTTCGTGAGTATGCGTTAGTTTTAACAGTTTCAACCACGGCCATAAATAGGTGCATTTCGCCAGCCCCCCCCCCCCCAACACCGCAGTTTTTTCGAAAAAATTACTAATCGTTTATACCTCGTTTGTACCTGTTTGTACTTATATTTGTACTAAAGTAATAAAAGGTTTTTGGTGTGTGTGTGTGGGGGGGGGGGTTGAGAAATGGCAGCCATACATTAAAAACATTTTATTACTCTAGTACAAATGAGGTACAAACGTGGTTTTTAAATAGTAAATTTTGCCTTATTTAATCGCATAACTTTGTGAATGAGTGATGAGAAATATTTATTCGAAAATAGCGGTATCCATAACACATGTCCCACTCTGTGAGTGCGCCAATGCATCCACGTCTCTTTAAATAGATTATATTGTAAATTATAAATCACACTGTATGTCTGTCCGTTGTAAAACATCGTACAAGTACTTTTACCACGAGGGTTCGGTACCTTGAAGGCCGAACGATTCCCCAATCAAAGGGAAATGATTGGCAGCCCGATAACCGGATATTAAAAGATATTACAACGACAAGCTGGGATCTTACGTAATCATGTTGCTATTTCTTTCCTTTTGACAGCATTTGATGCGGCTTGTGATGACGTTAGCATTATGGTCACGACAGCTGACTGTTTTTATCTTGATTGATTTAGTAAGATCAATTACATATTCGAAGATCAGCTTGTATAAGAGGATTATGAAAATAATATCGCTGACTCCCGGATTAATAAGTACAACAGCCAACAATGCTTCGATTTCTAGTGACAGTAATATTTTGAGAGAGATTTTCGTCAGATAGGCCATGCCGTAAAATAAACAAATGGGACATTTTTATGTGGCATAAGCAACGATGCAAAATAAAATTTTGAATATTAACTGCAAGAATATATGCTTTCGATACTTTTAATTCGTTAAATACTAAGTTTAAAAATGTTTAATACCTGATAAATAAGTTTATCAAAGTATTACCCTCATACTGTCCATTTAGGTGCAAACGTTTAGATTGCAACCTTGGAATGTACAATGTACAATATCCCCTTCTTATATCGTGACCATCGACAGACAAGAAAAAATATGTCTTCATGCGCGATATACCTAGAGACTATTCACTTCCGGAGGCGTTAGTAAAGCAAGTGCGTATTCAGAAAACCCGGATATAGGCCTAGGGCCTGAAGCTCCTGGGGGACTCGGATACATCCCCAAGTGTCACTCGCCGGTTTTCTTTAGTATAAGGCTCTCTGCTGTTGCAGTGACCAGTTCGTCTATCACTTGGAAGCAGGAGGAGTGATAGACAATTGGCGGTTCTTCTGTTTGTCCAGTAGCCTGCGTCATGGCGGTGTCACACCGGACCATCCCCGGCTTCGGTCCTGTCTTTTGAGTGGCGCATTTGGGTTCCTCAGAATCTGTACTAGTGGGACAAGTTTTATACCGAGAGACTATCGTTTGGTAGAATTGACGAAAAAAAAAAAAAATATATATTAGAATGTTGGATGCAACGAGGCGCGATATAGCGAGATGTTATTGTAATACATTACGATGTATTTTTATAGTTACAAATTACTTTAAAACATCAATTATTTACAAATTTTTCATTATATTACCCATAACTGTCATATTTTCAATTCTAATATTACATTTTTTCGTCAGTATTCCGAAAACTATGCATTCACTTTAAAACGTATCGATGCATTATTTTTCTCTGTTAGCTAACAAATCTTATTTACTTTGCTAAAAAAATCATTTTTGCAATTCAACTTTAATTGAAATAGACAATATACAAGAGAAGACTGTTAAAAGTTCAAATGGATTCTAAGATTTTATCTCACAACTATTAATTACTGATGAAAAATAATAAAAGTTTTCTCTATATTTAACTAACACATATACAAAAATCGAATTAACTCTGTACGATTCCACTTTTTAGAATTTTAAAGAAACAGCGTTTCATCTTAGTGTAACCTTGACTTTTACAAACTTTTTTTCGATTAATTAAGCAAAAGTGAACTTAAAAGTATTGATTTTGGATTTGGCTAAAAACATACAAAGAGCAAGAGATTTTTATTGTAGTGGAAATATCATATATCTGGACAAATATTGTATTATGCGAATGTTAATAGATAATTCATGGATTTAAAAGTTTTCTTCTTGAAAGGGAATAAGTAATTTTTAAATAAATTAAAAAAAGGATTTAAGTACTCCAAGTGGCGCATTTAATCTAGTGGGTACTGGCACAAGAGAGGGTTTTTAAAAAACAATTTGGCAACCATATTCAATACAAACCAATTTATTGCTAGCAACGGTCATGTTTGGTTTGCAATAGAGGCACTCCCATATATAAAACTTCACATGTCCTTGTACAATAAATATACACGATACGATAACTGTTTCAAAAACATAAATTACTACTGTGCATCGTAGCAACATATTTATATGTCATGATGTTTTGCCATTTTTAACAATAAGATTAAAAGAAGACAAGAAAACAGACTGGTAGAACCAAGCAAAATTTTTGGGTGCCAACGAAATGAATATTGGACCACCAACAAATATAAAGTTATAAAAAACGTAGTGTTCGTTCAAACGTTACGCATGTGCATACATAAAAACATATACAAGCGAATAAAACAATTTTCTTTTTTACAAGTCGGTAGAAAAAAAAATTTGAACGATTTGTGTTCAACAAATGAATAATTAAATATAAATTAAAAATTTGAATAATTATTCTTTCGCATTCAGTGCGAAAAACATTTTGGCCACAAGTTTTATTAATTCTATTCGAAGAAATAAAATGGTTTTCACGAATTTATTTGTTTATGATTTTTAAATATTTCTGTTGAAGGGAATATGTTGCTAAATTTGACATTTGAGTCAAAATATCTTTTATAATTAGTAAATCAATGATATAACAACTGTTTTTATCAAGATGGATGTTTCTTATTTAAAAGTCTGTAGATTTAGGGTTGTTTTCTAATATATAACATATATAAAATGGCACACAGTGAACTTTAAATTATAATTTAGTATTCCTACCCTTAATGTTGTAATTTTACGCAATTATTCATGATGTAATAACTGAAAGACAGTGAGAAAGGGATATTTACTTTGGGTGGGGTGGGGGAGGTGTTGAACGATATTGAAAACAAGGCAAAAAACAAAAGTAACAAAAGAGTCAACAGAGTTTCATTTTATGAATCTGTACTAATTCTACTACGTATTAATAAGAACTATTTAAAAAGCAGTTAAAGAAATTAATTAAAAGTATACATGAAATTCATGTTTGGCCTTTAATATACTATATTCTAAAAAAGTTATAATCAAGTACTTACATTATTCTAGGGAAGGGTTGGCTATGTGCAGCTATGAAAGACGTGTAGCTATGAAAGAAGCAAATTTAACAGTGCTTTAAAAATACGCTGTATCAGAGATACCCAAAGTGTACCAGGCGTGCTCAAGGTGGCATTTACGACAAATTGTATAGCACGAAAAATTTAAATTTGATCACCATTATCTACAAAATCCATTTTCCTTTTTGTTAAAATAGATAAAATTTTCTTTAACATGTACAGACTATCACAAATAAAATAATTATTTTATACGAATTAACATATTAGAAACATAAGGAAATTTTCTTTTCTGTAATGCTATACAGCTTTTTCGACATTTAACTATTTTACCTTCCTATATGAATTTAACATTTTTAAATTTTCAAATGGTTTTGATAAGACTGTTAGAGCTAAAACTGTTATGTGAACCCGAATTTTTTTGTATATCACAAAATAAGAATTATATATGAAGTATGTTCCATCAAACAAACTGCAAAAATCTTATTATTAAATTATCTGTACATTTTTTTATGCAATTTGGTTAACTGTAAGAAAGATGTTACATTAATTCTAAGTTAAAAATTGCTAAAATAAAATTCGTAATTTTGTTTTTGTTTTTACAGTTATGATTTTTCCATTAAATTTTTAACGTATTCCAATGCACAAAAAAATCTTTTTACTTTTTTTGAATTTTTAAAAAAAATGAAAGCTGCGTATTCTACCAACCAGCGTTTCGTTTAAGCAGCATATGCTGCAAAAAGTTTTTATGCAAATTCTTGGCATGTTAGGATGTTTATAGATATTTTCTTGTAAATTTTTGACACAAGCGCGTAAAAAGGTCTGTCACCCCTGTTCTAAAACATAAATAAGAGGAAACGCTTTTAATTATAGAGTCTATCTTTAGTAACTTAAGCTGCACTAGCCACATATGCAAAATTAATGAGAACTTGAATTTAAGATTTTTTTTAAATAATTATATAAACCCATTAATATAAAACTGAGGATATATGTATTGCAATTATGGAAAATTTATTTGCATTTTTAACAAGTTAAGTTCAATTTTAATACGTAAACGACTTTATATGCCATAAAGTAACGTATATACTTTTTAAAAAGTTATTAAAACCCGCCACACAAGTTTAAATAACACTTTTTGTTATTTCTTACATCAATTTGTCTTAAAGTTTCAACCTATATTTTAATTTTTTGTATGCACTGTACGTGGGGGATTCAATGATTACTTTTATACTGAGATATTAAAAAATATTGTTAGTGATTAATAAGTTTAAATCGTTTTTTAATTAAGGTAATTATTGAGTTCTGTTTAAGAAAAACACCATACAAATTACCTATTTTGAAATTAATTTAATCTATTATACGCCATTCTAAAAAAATCATACTGTGTAAAAATATGTATTATTAGAGGTATATGTGTTTATTTTACTAATGTTTGATAAGAATTTATTCATAAATAAATTAGCGAAAAAGAATAAAAAGCAAAACTACAAATGTTGTTTAAAAAAAAAACATTTAATAATGAAAATTTACTTTTATTTTCTTACAAAACAATAAGTGGTATTTTTAAATTATATTTTCCAAAGGAAGGTTTTAGATATAGGTCTTGTTTAACAAATTTCGTTATTAATGAAACATGACTTTCTCCTAATTTCCGCAGAATTAACATTTCAAATTAAAATATATGCAATTAAATATATTTATTAAATATTTAAAGCAATTTAAACAAAACTTTTTCTATTAAACATTTAAATTAAAGCGTAAAAGCATTTTTGAAATAGTTACGCTGATTTGTTATAGTTATTATTAGTAGAAAGCTGACAAACTCAGCTGTTTTTTTTTTCACTAAAATGTAACAGTTCAGAATGAATTATCTAACTGTAACATGTGGTAAGTAAAAGTATTCTATATCTATAACGATTGTATTGTTTATAAAAGAAAAAAGGTATATAAATGTAGTGTTTGAATCAAAATATATTTTTTTATAATGTCAAGGAAGTGAACTATGTAATTACAATAAATAATAATTTTCGGAAAATATGTCAATATGCAATAATTTATTGTTTGAATACAGCTTATTAAAGTATTATGAATTATTAAATTGTTCGGATAACATATGCGAGCTATTTAAAGCAGTATAGAATACATTTCTGTAATATGCGTGCAAAATTATTACATTTAATATAAAAAAGATATAATTTGATTTTTTCGTTTGCTAAAGAGTATAATTTTTGAAAACACTTCTTAAATGTAATCGACTGTATACAAAACATTTGTTTTCCTTACAACAGTTCGTCACAAACAGTTATAATAATTAAAACATTTAGCTAAATAGTACAAATTAAATTGTTTCAGAAATCCTTTAAGTATGCAGAACTTTATTGTTTGCATGAAACAATGCAGATTGCGTATGTTTAAGCTTTGTATAATATTATACTTTCTGAGAAAAATCGGAAAAAAATCCTGTGTGTCTAATAAAGTAGTTCTAGATAACATATGTTATTTGATTTTTAGAAATGAAATGTTTCATTTGAAGCATTAATTAATTCTACGGTATTTCTACCGTTAATATTAAAACTCTCTGTCGCGTTTTAATTATCGGATAATTAGAGTCGGAAAATGATGGTTTGATTAGTCGATAAATGTAATATTGAAGCTAGAACATAATTAGTTATGTCACAAAGTAAAACAAGTTACATATTACTTAATTTGGGAAGCGTACAGTTACGAAAAGTTTTAAGTTGCTCTCATAAGCATTACATTTATCTGTTTTACTTATCTATAGTACACAAAGCATGCTATCGTAAATTATAACTAATAAATACTTAACTTTTGTTCTAAATGATTAAAATATATATATTGTTTTCATTTATAAAAAGCATCTTGCAATTAAATCTAATATATATAATTATAAATTACCTGTATATTGCAGGGAACCCAAAAGTAATATTTTCGACTTCTAATATTTCGGAACAATAATCTCCCTGCGATATTTCTATTACATTGAAATAGAAATCTACCACGAAAATATTTGTTTTGAAATAATGGTAGAAAAAAAGCGTGACCGCAGGGCGCCTTGGTATTATATTTTATTTTAATTTTTAAATGTTTATTAGAAATACCATACTTTTTTCTCATATATATTATCTCAGCTGTTAGAGTCACTTTTTCTATGTGCATACAAAACGCACAACTATGAAGGAAACAATGAGAAATCATTCGAAGTGTTTTTGAAAAAGCAATGGACGGACATATTACACTAATATTTCGTTAAAACCCGTTTGCATAATTAACAAGAACGAAAAATAGTGATTAGGCATAGATTAAGAAAGACTTTCCAACTGTAACATAATATTACTTTTTCAAATTTCACTTTTTCACACAATGAAATGAGACATCTAATAAACAATAAATCTAAATAAACAATAAGAAAAAAACACATAACGATGTAAAAATCCATTTTGAACAATTTCCGTCCATATCCACTAATTGATGCAAAGTGTTTTTTGCAGCTCTTTGCATAAGCTGTATATAATTTATACACACTGCGTAGAACACTAAAAATTCAATAAATTTAAAAATGCATACCACAGCAGAAAATCCACTTCCTGCAATTATCTATGGTAGTCAGTCCTGTAACCGAATTGTACTGTGAGACTCTATAAAGGAGCAATAAATACTACGCACTCCATAATATATAGAAAACATTTTCCAGTGCACAGCAGTGATTATTTTTATATTCATTTTGTTCGAATTACTATACCATCATTAAAATGCACCGCAAATGAGTTTCCCATAGAATATAATGCAATGGAAGTTTTTGTGAATCCTTGTACACGAACTATAAATGCTATCTATACTCCTGAGAAAACATGTTGTAATTCACCTCACTGATGCATATCAATCACATTATGATTAAAATATCGTTACATCAATAAAATGCACCGCAAACGATTTTCCCATTAAGTATAATGTAACGGAATTATTCTATGGCATTTGTAAACGAGCTATAAGTGCTACACACTTAATTTTCAATACCAAAAACTCTATAGTATAAACTTTCATAATATATAAAAATTATATGTCAATCCGAATACATTTACGAGAATTAGATCACAGTCACACAGACAGATGGCCAGACAAACTGAACTTATTATCACTTTTCAACTATATCGGAAAGTGTTAAAAATTGCAGTTGATTAAAGATTAATGAAAAAAATATCAGAAAATAATATCAAAGATACAATACATGATATACAGTACACAAACATACATAACATGTCCATCCAAAAGCCTCACATGGGCTCTTTGGTAGATTTAGATTTAGCTCCCTAACAACTCTGCAAATATAAATTTGATAATGAATGAGTCCTTTGTGAAATAAAAAAAAATCATGCGTATTATGATTAATAAATAAACAATACTTACAATATTTTCTTTTCAATTCTATCGTTACTTGCGAATAATGATACATTGTTTTATAAAAATTGATTGTATATTATTTGTAGAAACATATATTCTACAATATATTTATTAAGAGAAATAAAATCATAAATATCTAGCCTTTCCTAGTATTTTTAGTAATTTTTTTCCATCAAACGTGATATTTTTGTTATTGAAGTAACATTTTAAATTCTGTTAACCCGTTGACCACCAGCGGTAGCTACATTTACCACTTATGGAAGCAAACGTATTAAAGCAAACTATTTTTTATTATTTTTCCTGCCACTATTACCAACCATTTATCTTTATTGTAATTTTTTACAAGAAACATATCAGTTAGTCTGTTGTGTGGAAATAGATGTAGACGAAATTGCAAAAATACAGTTGCCAGGTGCAATCTTGTACCAACTGGTTTAAAATATCATTATTATACCTGTTATATTGTTATAATAACAGTTAAAACAATCTCTTAACTTCATATTAAAAATGTGTAATACAAAATATATTGATAGTGTTGAATTAAATACAGTAGGATTATAAGCTTTCTTATATATATTTTTTTACTGTTCCCACAACTGTTAATCAAGAGAATAAATGATATTTTAAAATATATTTATAACTTTGATTTCAATAAACTTATCGATTATTTGTTAATCAACGAAGTAACAGCTGTTATTGTCTAACTTCATACATGAGCACAATAATGCTCTTTACATTCAAAGATAAGATGATGTTCAATTAAAAGTCTCTTTTGTAAAACATGTTTAGAATATTAATTTAATTATCTGAAGTATTTCCATATAGCTACTTGAATACGCTGTAAAAAAAAGGAGAAATATTTCTTATCTAGCAAGAAGGTTCACGAAAATATAGTATAATCTTTTCCGAGCTACCCGCGATTCCTAAAAGTGTTATTTAACTTTCTCAATAAACCTCAGAAACCAATATATTTCCGAGATTTAAAGAATCATCTCTGAAACAAACTTTTGTAAAACGTAATGAAGTAGTTTTTAAAATGCATTAATCACATTTTTCAACCGGGTGTCAACGCAATATATTGATTTTTCGGATGCTTCTCATTTTCAAATTTCGTATGGAATTTGCCCCTCAATCTGCACAACAAAATTTAGACATCTAAGAAAATGGAGAGTAAAGTTCAAATTACGCTGTTAATTTAGCATGTTTGTTGAACATGTTTGTTGAGCATGGAAATGTTTACTTGAAAACTGATAGCAATCGAAAATTTTTATTCCGATTATCCGATTCCATCTTTGTTCCGATATTTTGTGTTAATACCGGGTTGAGGAAAGTTATTAATGCACTCTAAATACGCAACATTTCCCAAAATAACAGAAAACAAAAGATATTTTTGTTTCAGCAATGTTTATTTAAATCTTCGAAATCTGTTGTTTTCGGAGATTTTTGTAGATAAAGGAACACTTCTGGTAACTTGAATGGATTATATCATTGGGTAACTCGAAGGAGATTATCCAAAGGTTATGTTTTTGTGAACCTTCATGCTAGATTAAGAAAAAAAAATGTTTAGTGTAAATATGGATTAAATATATATACACTGTAACAAAAATTGGTCAAAAATTACGGCACATATACGAGTAACTTTGTGACCAGTATATATACCGTAATTTAACTAGACGGTATATGTACCGTAAAATATTTAAAGTATATGTACCGGCTGCACCCCACTCCCTCTCTTCAGGCCTGCACTGACGCACAGAACTCATATCATAAATAAGAAAATCTGTCACCATGTTTAATTTCATGGCATCAAGTGATATTGAAAGGTAGATATGTAGATTGTCCAGAGCGGTAGAAATAGTCTTTCGAGGAAAAGTAACACAAAAAAAGTTTGCACGTTTATGTATTTATTTCTTTCTTTATTTGTAAATATAACAGTAAGGAAAAAACACGTAACAGACATAGATTTTTAAACACTTTCGAATAGTAAAAAATAAATAAATAAATAAATAAAAATAAAAAACATTATTAAGAAATTTTACTCTTTCATGCAAATATATGAACTATCTAAATAAGCAATTTAAAAAGCACATGGCTCAGAAAAAATCCATTTTAAGCAATTACTGTCCTTATGAAATAATGTGTGTAAATTCTGTCGTGCAGCCCTGTATAATGTCTATTGAAAATTATTAGTATCCCCAAAGCTAGTAAAAAAATCTCCCTATTCGTTTTTATGCCCAGCATTCATCTCATTTTTGAGAAAATCTATAATAACAAAGTATACACAAAACGTAATACAGTAAAAATTAGATAATTTAAAAAATGAAATTGTGGGAAACGCAATTCTAGCAATTATCGATCATAGTCAGTTCTCTAACCGAATTTTTTGTGCGTCTCTGTAAATAAATTATAAATACTACGTATTCTATAACCTATAGACAAAATGTTGTAGTGCATATCACTAATCTTTAAAAATTTCATTATGTTTGAAGTATAATAACATCAATAAAATACGCTGAAATCGTGTTTTCCCCGTAGATCATAACGTAATGGAATTCTTCTGTGCGTCCCTGTAAATGAACTATAAATGCTACTTATTCTACACTCCTGAGAATGTATCTTATAGTCCACCTTAGTGATGCCTATAAATCTCATTATGTTTGAAATATCGTAACATGAATAAAATGCCTAGATCATAATGCAATAGAAATTTTCTGTGTGTTTCTGTAAACGATGCATAGATTTTACAGACTTAATTTTCAATATCGAATATTTCATACTAAATCTGAATAACATATAAATACATATAAATATTACATGGGAATCCGAGTATATTTATGAAAGATAGAGTACGGACAGACAAATAGACAAACCAAATTCATAAACAATTTTCAACTATGTTGGAAAGTGTGACAAATAAAAAAGCGAATCACATACATTCTGTGACATTGTCTTGATAAAACAGTATATTTCTTATTTTTTATGATTCACACACTGTTCTCTGAATTCTTTACACTCTAGTGAGAAATGTTATCACATCTACAGGTAAAATAACTGGATATTGTCCTAAAATATGAAAATAATTTCTTTTTGTAAGAAGGTATTGGTGTAAACAAACCGAAACTACATATTATTTTTCTTCGAAGGTGTTCAAAAGACATTAACAAATAAAAAAGTGAAATAATAGAGGAAGGGATTGGTATAGAGTCTGCTTTTCATTTCGAAACACATTAAAGATCTGTAAACAGAAGCCGAAAAAGTTCTTGTGAGCGTTAATTTGAAAATTGGTTTTTGATGTTAAGTTCTTTTCTCGAAATCCCAAAACAAGAATAGGATATTTCCGCCAATGAAATAATTCACGACTCTTGTTCTTCTCAGCTTCGAATGTGACTCGATGCGTTTTTTATTCTCACATACCACGAATTTATAAACTTATTCTTTGGAGAAAGTTCAAAAGACAACATGCAAAATGATAACCAATGAGTATATGAATAATTAGACAAAAATCAAGGCATTTAAAAAAAGTTGAATATTGCAATTTTGCATGGAACTGAATTGCTTTATAGGCGATAATGAGAAAAGTAGTTAGATAATTATTCTTTCTCAACGCAGAGAAATCTGAAACTTTTCTAATAATGGCTAAACTAAGATGAACAACTCTGACATTAATTTCAAAACTTGGCCCAACCTTACACGAAAATGTGTTTATTATTTTTAGTATTTCGGTAAGTGAAACTTTCCTAAGAGGACTAGTCAGGTACAATAGGACCAAAAAAATTGAGAATATATTTATCCAATATATTTTATCGTGCAATATTATTCCTACTAGCTGGCTTCGCCCGCTAGCGGGCCCCTAATTTACATCGGTGCCTCGAATTGTAGAAAATCTCCAATCTTGTAAAACCTCGAATAAGAAAAACCTCGAACCGGACGAACCTCCGACCCGGGTCCCCGCTGCCTTCGGCACCGGATAATCCCTTAATTTGCACATTGAATAGTACAAACCTCTAACCGAACGAACCTCCGACCCTGGTCCCCGATGCCTTTGGCACCGGATAATCCCTTATATTGCACATCAAATAGTATAAACCTCAAAATGAACGAACCTCCGGCTCGGGTCCCCGCTGTCTGCGGCACCGTATAGCAGTCATGCTGCGCACGCGCTGCAGTATACGTTAGTTCCACCTTTCGCCAGTAGGTGGCGCAATCCGTTTATACGATCATAACTGAAATCTTTAAGGCTTTCGATGTCGAGTTGAATGAAACGGACTAAAATCGGTAAGCTCTATCGATGTTGAGTCGAATGAGACATACCCCGTCGTGATCCGGGCCATAGAAACAGAGATAAGAAAACGCCCCCTGGTGGTGAAAAATGAACTAAAACCAATAAGCTCTAGTATCCTCTATCGATGTCGAGTCCATTGAGCCAAACCGCATCGTGATGTGACCCATACGACAGGAGATATTTTGAAAAGAAATAGATAATTCCTTAGCTTCTTTTTTTTTCTGTTACAAAAATCGGGATTTTATATAAATAAAAAATTATGGTCCGAAATTGAAATTTTTTTTAATCCCTGGAATGTCACCCCACTCTGAGCAAGGATGCACATATTTCAGAATCGAAAATCCGATAATTAGAAAATTTTATACAGCGTATTAAAAAAGCAAATGCATCATTTTATCTCTTTCAGAAATAAAATATTTAGAGAGGAATTGTCTGGATTGAGATATCAGGTGTTCCCAAATAAAATCTTTTTAAGATGTCTAATTAAATAAAAATATAATTGTAAATTCTGTCCTAATTATCGGAGAAATTCGAAAATTACATATTTAGAATCCTTGTGAAATTTTACGGATGGATGTATAATTTTCAAATCGATAAATGTAATATTTAAAAAAAAATGATAGACCTGGAATACTTCCACTATAAAAAAAGATGTTTTGTTTCTTTATTACTTCAGCAGACGGTTTGTCTCTGATAGACGACTGCTGGAGTATTGTAATTAAAAGTGATCTTTTTTTCGACTTAGAATTAAAAATTTGTTAATTGATAACTTCTCTTCTAATTGGTCGAATTTCATGAATTTTAGCATCATGAAATCGCAAAATTTTGTTACGTCCGTCTGCAAATTTTAGTGCCGATGTGACAATTTTTGCGATTTTTTGAATAAAGGCTGGAAAACTTCTAGTACGCCCTGTTTATCAGAGTCTGAATCAAAAATATCGGGGTGCAGGTGGAAGACGAAAGCTGATTGGCTCGGTTGCTAGCCTCGACGGAGGGTCTCGTTCCAGTCAAAACTGAAATCGTTTCTTTGTTTTGGAAAAATTGCTGCTTTTTCGCTAATTTTCGAGAATTTGTTAATTAATAACTCCCTTAATTATTGGCCGATTTTTTCGAAACTGCAATAACTGAAGGCCCGGATTTTTCTGAATTTTTTGACACCAAAAGCGCCTCGCTACTCGCTACGCTCGCAGAGTTTATCCGGGTACAGATACACAGACAGACAGACAGAAAGACACACAGACGTATACGAACATTAATAATAAGGACTAGCTGGCTTCGCCCGCTAGCGGGCCCCTAATTTACATCGGTGCCTCCAATCTTTTCTATTCTCCGGCTCGCATCCCCGTCGAACCGAACGAACCTCCGACCCGGGTCACCGCTGCCTTAGGCACCGTATACCTGTCGTGCGACGCACGTACCGGATAATCCCTTAATTTGCACATTGAGTAGTATAAACCTCTAACCGAACAAACCTCGGACCCTGGTCCTTGCTGCCTTCGGCACCGTATACCGGTCGTGCTACACACGCACCGGATAATCCCTTAAATTGCACATCGAATAGTATAAACCTTTAACTGAACGAACCTCCGGCTCGGAACCCCGTCGTTATCCAGGCCATAGAAACATAGATAAGAAAACGCCCCCTGGTGGTGAAAAGCGAACTAAAACCGATAAGGTCTAGTATCCTCTATCGATGTCGAGTCGATTGAGCCAAACCGCGTCGTGATGTGACCCATAGAACCCGAGTTGGCTGAAAAATGCTTTAATTACACCTTCCACCACCAGGGGGCGCAATCAGTTCTATACGAACCTCGGGCACTGAAACCGTTAAAGCTATCGATGTCGAGTCGAATAAGCCATACCCCGTCGTGATCCGGCCCATAGAAACAGAGTTCGGAAAGCGCCCCTAGTGGTGAAATGCGGAACTAAAGTCGATAATCTCTACTAAGCTCTATCGGTGTCGAGTCGAATGAGCTATACCCCGTCGTGATGGGACCCATACGAAGGGAGATATTTTCAAAAGAAATAGCAAATTCCTTAGCCTTTTTTTTTCCCCCTATGCAAAAATGACAATTATTTAAAAAATATTAAAACTTTTAAAAATAAATGTTCCTGTGTTGACTCTCTAGTTTATTTGACTGCGATCGAACATGAAGTTGACTCTTTACATATCGTATAATCTCTGATCCATCGAAGAGAAATATTGTATAGTAAGTTAGTCAGGTATTGTATAGCAAGTATTTGCAGTGCAATTGGCTGTTTCAGAATTCAAATATCCTAGTAGAATAGAATTTTATCTATGAAAATATAATTATTTCTCAAAATAAATCATATATTCGGAAACCCCATTCAATTCTATACGCAAAATGAACAACGATTTTTGATTTAAGATCGTTAATAAATAAGATAATTACGGCGAAAGCAAAGTCACTTATTACACTTTGATTAAACTGTGCTTGCGCCGAAAAACGCTCATTTCTAGAAACGGGTTTCACAAAAGAGTTTTTTTTTTTAATTGATAATAATCGAATTTTTTAAAGTCGAAGGCATCTTTCTATAGATGAATGTATGCACTTTTAGCTTCTTCTCTCGGAAGTTGTACTTCGATAAAAAAGTCCTGCGGCGGGGGGGGGGGGGGGTACATTGGCAAATTAGAGGAAATCGTGAAAGTGAGGTACGGGAACGACCGGTTTCTAAAGGGTTAATGTACATATTTTTTTAAACTAAAATATATGTTTCGAAGAATAAGAACGTGGCTATGATCTGGTGTATTTTATTTGTCTCTATTCACATTTTCCGAGTCGATGCGGATTTTTAAACATGGGCCGAAAAACGAAAATTCACGCGAGTGAGTTTCGGAAACCATTTTTTTAGAAGGGTTAAAAAACGAATTTTTCAAAACTGATACCTGATTTTAAAAGGAAAAAGTACGTAGATTAGGCTCGGTATTTTTATTTTTTCGTATCTTGTTTAGAAGCCCAGAATTGAATTTTTAAAGATTGCAGAAATCGCTGAAAAACCGAAAGAGACTTACGGAAAAAAACGTTTTCGAAAGGGTTAACTGAAATATTTTTTAAAACTAAAGGTTTTACAGTGATCTCGAAAGGAGGGAAATGTACTTGGGTGTGTTTGTTTGTTTTTTTGTTCTTTCAGAGAGCCGATGCGCGATTTTAAAAATCGCAGAGAATCGGAATTTGCAAAAGTGAGTCTGCGCGCGAATTTTTTTCGAAGGGTTAATATTTGTATTTTTCAAAAACGATCGCAGATTTCGAAAGAATAAAGAATGTAGATCTCGTCTGGTATTTTTAGTTTTCATTGACTCGTTTGGAACAACCGCAGCGAATTTTTCAAAATAGTCGAAATTGCCGAAATCGCGAAACGGTGTACGGAAAATATACGTTTTCGAAGGGTTAACTGACGTATTTTTTTTAATGGAAGGTAAAATTGGAGAGGATAAAGACCGATGATTAATTTGGTGAAATCCGTTTATCCGAATCTTTCTTAGTCCGGCGGATGCGAGGCTCGGACGAAGAGAGAAAATCAAAAACACGAATTCAATGCTTTTTGATTATTTTTTTTGAAATGGTTAATATCAAAATTTTTTTGAACCGACAGTATCGTTAGAGACGTAAAAGTCCGTTCTTTGAGAATATGTTAACGGTTTTTTCGTATTTCAGTCGGTTCGCCGTCGGCGAGTTTAGACAATCGTAAAACGAAACCGGCAGAAGCGATCTTTCTTTCTTCTTTTTGCGGAAGATGAGGATTGAGCTCTTCTGGGCATGCGCGGAGGACTTTCCACATAGGTTTCTTTTGAAGCAATTAAAACAGCTTTGTTCGTTAGTAACTCCCTTAATTAAGGGCCGATTTTTTCGAAACTGCAATTCCTGAAGGCCCGGATTTTTCTGAATTTTTTGACACAAAAAGCGCTTTACTACTCGCTATGCTCGCAGATTTTATCCGGGTACAGATACACACACACACACACACACAGACACACTGACGGATACGAACATTAATAATAAGGACTAGCTGGCTTCGCCCGCCAGCGGGCCCCTAATTGTAAAATCTCGAAAAGCTATCGATGTCGAGTCGAATGAGCCATACCCCGTCGTGATCCGGCCCATAGAAACAGAGTTCGGAAAGCGCCCCTAGTGGTGAAATGCGGAACTAAAATGGATAATCTCTAGTAAGCTCTATCGGTGTCGAGTCGAATGAGCTATACCCCGTCGTGATCCGTCCCATAGAAAAAGAGACAGGAAAGCGCACCCTGGTGGTGAAGCTCGGAAATAAATTCGGTAAGCTCTATCTATGTCGAGTCGAATGAGCCAAACCAGGTCGCGATGGGACCCATACGAAGGGAGATATTTTGAAAAGAAATAGCAAATTCCTTAGCTTTTCCTTTTTTTTTCTATAGAAAAATGACCATTATTAAAAAAATTCTAAAACTTTTAAAAATAAATATTCCTGCCTTGAATGATAAACCGGGAGTTCAACAAACTATATAGAATCCGATATATAAAAAATAGAAAAAAAAATTAATTTGATATCTTTTGGAGCTTCCGAAAAAAGTACACACAGCAAGTATATTTGCAGTGCAATCGGCTGCTTCAAAACACAAATATCCTAGTAGAATAGAATTTTAACCATGAAAATATAATTATTTCTCAAAATAAATCATATTTTCGGAAAGCCCATTCAATTCTGTACGCAAAATGAACAACGATTTTTGATTTAAGATCGTTAATAAATAAGATAATTACGGCGAAAGCAAAGTCACTTATTACACTTTGATTAAACTGTGCTTGCGCCGAAAAACGCTAATTTCTAGAAACGGGTTTCACAAAAGAATTTTTTTTTAATTGATAATAATCGAATTTTTTAAAGTCGAAGGCATCTTTCTATAGCTGAATGTATGTATTTTAGCCTCTTATCTCGGAATTTGTGTAATTCGATAAAAAAGTCCTGCGGCGGGGGGGGGGTATACATTGGCAAATTAGAGGAAATCGTGAAAGTGAGGTACGGGAACGACCGGTTTCTAAAGGGTTAATGTACATATTTTTTAAAACTGAAATAAATGTTTCAAAGAATAAGAACGTGGCTATGATCTGGTGTATTTTATTTGTCTCTATTAACATTTTCCGAGTCGATGCGGATTTTTAAACATGGGCCGAAAAACGGAAATTCACGCGAGTGAGTTTCGGAAACCATTTTTTTAGAAGAGTTAAAAAACGAATATTTCAAAACTGATACCTGATTTTGAAAGGAAAAAGAACGTAGATTAGGCTCGGTATTTTTATTTTTTCGTATCTTGTTTAGAAGCCCAGAATTGAATTTTTAAAGATTGCAGAAATCGCTGAAAAACCGAAAGAGACTTACGGAAAAAAACGTTTTCGAAAGGGTTAACTGAAATATTTTTTAAAACTAAAGGTTTTACAGTGATCTCGAAAGGAGGAAAATGTACTTGGGTGTGTTTGTTTGATTTTTTGTTCTTTCAGAGAGCCGATGCGCGATTTTAAATATCGCAGATAATCGGAATTTGCAAAAGTGAGTCTGCGCGCGAAATTTTTTCGAACGGTTAATATTTGTATTTTTCAAAAACGATCGCAGATTTCGAAAGGATAAAGAATGTAGATCACGTCTGGTATTTTTAGTTTTCCCTGACTCGTTTGGAACCGCCGCAGCGAATTTTTCAAAATAGTCGAAATTGCCGAAATCGCGAAACGGTGTACGGAAAATATACGTTTTCGAAGGGTTAACTGACGTATTTTTTTTAATGAAAGGTGTTATTGGAGAGGACAGAGACCGATCTTTTATTTGGTGATATCCGTTTATCCGAATCTTTCTTAGTCCGGCGGATGCGAGGTTCGGACGAAGGGAGAAAATCAAAAACACGAATTCGACGCTTTTTGATTATTTTTTTTGAAAGTGTTAATATCGAAATTTTTTCGAACCGACCGGATCGTTAGAGACGTAAAAGTACGTTCTTTGAGAATATGTTGACGGTTTTTTCGTATTTCTGTCGGTTCGCCGTCGGCGAGTTTAGACAGTCGTAAAACGAAACCGGCAGAAGCGATCTTTCCTTCTTCTTTTTGCGGAAGATGAGGATTGAGCTCTTCTGGGCATGCGCGGAGAACTTTCCACATAGGTTTCTTTTGAAGCAATTAAAACAGCTTTGTTCGTTAATAACTACCTTAATTAAGGGCCGATTTTTTCGAAACTGCAATTCCTGAAGGCCCGGATTTTTCTGAATTTTTTGACACAAAAAGCGCTTCGCTACTCGCTACGCTCGCAGAGTTTATCCGGGTACAGATACACAGACAGACAGACACACAGACGTATAGGAACATTAATAATAAGGACTAGCTGGCTTCGCCCGCCAGCGGGCCCCTAATTTACATCGGTGCCTCAAAACTTTTGTATTCACCGGCTCGCATCCCCCTCGAGGCGAACGAACCTCTGACCCGGGTCCCCGCTGCCTTCGGCACAGGATAATCCCTTAATTTGCACATTGAATAGTAGAAATCTCTAACCGAACGGACCTCCGACCCTGGATCCCGCTGCCTTCGGCATCGTATACCGGTCGTGCTACGCACGCACCGGATAATCCCTTAAATTGCACATCGAATAGTATAAATCTCAAACTGAACGAACCTCCGGCTCGGGTCCCCGCTGCCTGCGGCACCGTATAGCAGTCGTGCTGCGCACGCGCTGCAGTATACGTTAGTTCCACCTTCCACCACCAGGTGACGCAAGCTGTTTATACGATCATAACTGAAATCGTCAAGGCTTTCGATGTCGAGTCAAATGAGCCGTACCCCGTCGTAATCCGGGCCATAGAAACAGAGATAATAAAACGCCCCCTGGTGGTGAAAAACGAACTAAAACCGATAAGCTCTAGTATCCTCTATTGATATCGAGTCGAATAAGCCAAACCGCGTTCCGATTTGACTCGTAGAACTCGAGATATTGTGAAATCAAAATATAAAATCTGATATTATTATTCGAAAAGAGTGGTATAAACTCAGAAACTTTTGAAAATGTTATAGAGGGTCCTTATTACTTTAATTATGATGTTTGGAATCAGTTTGGTGGAAATCCGTAACATAGTTTCTTAGCTATAGAAACGGACCATACTTCAGAGAAAAAAAACCTGAACGGGGGGGGGGAGGGGTCGATGACACTGCTTTTCCTCAAACGACTGATTTAGACTACCTGAGTTCTAGTTCAAAGACAGGGACCTGTAGAAAAACTTAAAACTGAAAAAAAAAATTCGATAACGGGCGAAGCCCGCTTTTCTCTGTCTTAATATCTATTTGCCACTCTAAAAGAAAAAGATGACACTACTTTTCCTCAAACAACTGAATTAGACTATTAGACTACCGGAGTACTTGTTAAAGACGACTTGAAAAACTTAAAACTGAAAAAAAAAAAACTCTGAATTTACTATTCGAAAATACTGGTAATTTCTATACATAAACACAATCAAACGCTAGGGACGAATAAAAAAAAATGTTAAATTAAAATCATAATATCTCGCCCACACTCAGCTTGAACATCTTACCAGAGAATCTTCTGTTCCCAATCGTCTGCTTCTAATTTATTATTTTTGTCTGGGCATAGTTGAAATATCAATAATTAAATAATGTCTCAGCTCGTAATAATTAATATCTAAGCTCGTAATGAAGATATCAGAATAATTTTTAGATTATCTGAAAGCTGATATATTTTTACGTCGAAATGCGCGAGCACGGAAGATCTGCGCCCCTCGGATTCTGAGATGGGGCGGCCCCCTGAATACCCGTAGTCTATAAAAATCACGTGATGTTTACTGGATTTCCTGCTAGCCTCGCCAAAAGGCCCCGAAAAAGACGGAAGCCGATTGGTCGTCGCTCTATTCGCTAGCCTCGCCTCGTGGTCTGAATCTAGTCAGGAATGAATTTATTTCTTTGTCACAGAAAAAATGTTTAGTTTTGAGTAATTAAAACAGTTTTGTTCGTTAATAACTCCCTTAATTATGGGCCGATTTTTTCGAAACTGCAATTCCTGGAGGACCGGATTTTTCTGAATTTTTTGACACAAAAAGCGCTTCGCTACTCGCTACGTTCGCAGAGTTTATCCGGGTACAGATACACAGACAGACAGACAGACACACAGACGTATACGGACATTAATAATAAGGATTTTACCCGATATATTTTAATACCCAAATTGTCGCAGAAAAACGGAAATAGCCATTCGACTGGAATAATGTATTTTTTTTTTCAATTTATGTTTAAAAAATAGCCATAAGTGGTCGTCTTCATACTGAATACTAAATTATTTTCAATACCTACTTTTGACATCATATTTGCCTTTTTCGGTAAATTCTATCTATCTCTATCTATTTATATATGTGTCTATATATCTATCTCTCTCTTTATATATATATATATACTGTATTGAGATTTTCACGCTTTTACTCGCTACCAAAGAAGGATCAAAGCTAATACGAGCAAAGCATCTGTTCATTTCAATATTATTTTCGGCTAAAAGTAGGGTAGGATTAAGAAATAATCCCTTTCTTATCGAACACTGTTCTCTCTCATCAATAATATTTATGCAGTGCAACTGGCTATGAAAATGTCATAATTTATCACTTTTACCAGACAGAATTTCAAACTTCAAGAATATCTATCTCTATCGATTTATATATGTGTCTATATGTCTGTCTCTCTCTTTATATATATATATATATATATATATATATATATATATATATATATATACTGTATTGAGATTTTAACGCTTTTACTCGCTACCAAAAAAAGATCAAAGCTAATACGAGCAAAGCATCTGTTCATTTCAGTATTATTTTCGGCTAAAAGTAGGGTAGGATTAAGAAATAAATCCCTTTCTTATCGAACACTGTTCTCTCTCATCAATAATATTTATGCAGTGCAACTGGCTATGAAAATGTCATAATTTATCACTTTTACCAGACATAATTTCAAACTTCAAGAATATCTATCTCTATCTATTTATATATGTGTCTATATGTCTGTCTCTCTCTTTATATATATATATATATATATATACTGTATTGAGATTTTAACGCTTTTACTCGCTACCAAAAAAAGATCAAAGCTAATACGAGCAAAGCATCTGTTCATTTCAGTATTATTTTCGGCTAAAAGTAGGGTAGGATTAAGAAATAAATCCCTTTCTTATCGAACACTGTTCTCTCTCATCAATAATATTTATGCAGTGCAACTGGCTATGAAAATGTTATAATTTATCATTTTTACCAGACAGAATTTCAAACTTCAAGAATATCTATCTCTATCTATTTATATATGTGTCTATATGTCTGTCTCTCTCTTTATATATATATATATATAGTATATATATACTGTATTGAGATTTTCACGCTTTTACTCTCTACCAAAAAAGGATCAAAGCTAATACGAGCAAAGCATCTGTTCATTTCAGTATTATTTTCGGCTAAAAGTAGGGTAGGATTAAGAAATAAATCCCTTTCTTATCGAACACTGTTCTCTCTCATCAATAATATTTATGCAGTGCAACTGGCTATGAAAATGTCATAATTTATCACTTTTACCAGACATAATTTCAAACTTCAAGAATACACCTTACACAAGAAAATGCAAAGGAATTTCTTGAGGAGGAGGTCTTGAAAGGGTGAAAGAAAGAAGGCAGAGATAAGGCCTCTTTGTTAGATTTATCATCGAGTCACGGAAAGGACAGAACGTAGAAGAAAACATTTATTTATTTATTTATTTAAATCCGGACTCAGGACCATTTTAACTGGCCTTCTCTTCTGTCTAATTGCAATTTTAAAATAAAAAGGATATGTAAAATGAATAAATAGCTCAAAAATTGCAAAGTATTTATTCCAATGTTGGCCTAGTTTTTCTGAGAAACTTTATGATAAAAATAAATTAGTTTTAGCCTTGAGATAATAAGAGCAAAATTAATAATGGGAACCAGTTTAATTATGTGTTATATATATATACATATATATTCTGCTTTACAGAAAATACTTTCTAAAAATGTATCATATTTTACCATTATCTAAAACGACAAAGTTATACAATTGCGTAACTGAACAAATTATTTTTTAAAAAATCTACTGAAACCTTTAATGAACGCGAATAAAGCATTATTTTATCGTACTACAAATAAATAATTTCATAAATATTAATCCTTAGCAACTGATGGGAATTAAAAATATTTAAAGCTAAAAGTTAAATATGTAGAAATATCATTATCATTACGTAAATATTTTTATGAAAGATATTTATCATAAATTTTATTTTTAAATTCAGAATAAGTAACTCTTTTAAATAGTTATCAATAGCATTTTTTTCTATCACTTATTATTATCTTTCTATGTTCTGAGTCAGAGTGAACCTATCCATTTTGAATGAATAAAGGAAAAAGTAAAATACTTAAAACGCTGATAAGATAACGTATTTGCTAAAAATAGAAAAGTCAAAATCCAAGTCTTAATTTATACTTACTGATCTTTTGTCATCGTATTACGATTAAATGAGATTCTTACATTTCATTTCGTGTTACAATAAATTGATATAAATTGAATCTTTAAAAATAGTATTTTAAAGTAAATGCATTTTATAAGATAAGTAACAAAAATATTTTCTATTATCTCTTTAAAGATATTTTAAAGGTATTTTTTAATTGATGTAACTATTTTGTTTCCTTTCACATTTCTGAAAAAAAAATTACTTTGTCTAGAACAAGTTTTAGTTGTCATTTTATTCGTTAATGCGTTACATTTTCGTAAGAGCTATCAAATGCAGTAAATCTCAATAATTAAATTAAACAAAAAAGAAAAATTATGCGCCAATCATAGATTTTGAAATAATTTCCAACATTTCAGGATAACAAAACTGTGCTGTTTAATAAGGTAAATAAGATACCCATGTAAACATTTTAGAAAGCACTTAATACCTTTGAAAAACAGATTTCAGCAATTATCGGCTATAGACGAAAAATTACTCCAATTCTTTTCTGCAACCAGTAGGTCTAATATGATCTATATATTTGTATATGTTCTATACAGTATGCTAAAATTTAGTTTAGAAAGGAAATTCATAATTTAGTTGAAAATTCCCTTCAGCAATTTCTAACAATAGACGAAAACGTACTTGAATTCCTTTGTACAGATCTATATATTAACTACGGAATTTAATGAGCTAAAATTAAATTCCCGCAAAAATATGCTTAAAAGTACTAAAATCACACTTCCAGAATGTATCATCCATAAGCGGCAATTCGTCCAGATCTTTTCGTGGCCCTGTATATGCTTTTATTTGTATTTGACAAACAACTTTTAATATACTAAATATACTACAAATTTAAATACATAGCTCAAATAAAAACCATCTTTAAGCACAAACCGCTGAATTAAACTCATACTCAGTAATGCTTACGAATTCTTTTGTATAGCCCTGTATACGACCATAGCAATTGTCCACCCCACATTGTATGGAAAAATTTAGAAACATTTAAGAACGCATAACATTACTGAAAACGCACATCTAGCAATTTTCGCGTACTTCGGATACAGTAGTGTATCTGAAATATTTTGTGTGTCCCAGTTAATGAACGATAAATAATATGCACATCATACTCTAGAGCAAGTATCTTGTACGTGTAAACTAAACTACTTACACTAAAATTTCAGTAATGCACGCCAATTTCATTATATTTGATATAGTATAATTAAATTAAAATACGATGCAAACATTTATTTTCCTTCCTTAGAGCATTACTTAACGAATTATTTTGTGTGACCCCGTAGTTGAATGATAAAAGCTTTACAATCCATATTAAACAGTTCCTTCAGTCTGAAAACATCGGTACGTATTCAAGACCGGCAATTGAAACTCAAAGTTTAAGTCCACGCCCTAGATGCAGATCATATCCCAGATTTTGTGAAATCTACTATAGTTAACTAAATTGCAATATATGCAAGTTCGCATTTTTCTTGAGACCTGGTTCACAAAGTTAGTCTGTTCACCCTTGAATGAAATAGGCCTTCTGATCACACAGTTCTGCTTAAACTGTAACTTCGATTTTGAGTGTTTTGACATGATTACTTCTCTAATTCGTTTTAATTTCATCTTACATGGCTATAACGTTTTTATTGCAGTAAGGAGGGACTAATATACGCCTACCATATTATTATTATTTTTTTATTGCAGTAAGGGGAGAATAATATACGCCTACGGTATTATTTATTTTTTTATTGTATTTTAATATGTATTAAATTGTCTGTCCTATAGGGTTTAATTCTTTATATAATTTTTGATCAGACATAGTGTTCACCTTTCTTAAATTTAGGACGGTGTAAAATATATGCTGACTTAGCTTGAAAACAAACACCAGTAAACTTAAATATTTTTACGTATGTTTCGACATGATGTTGTTTCAAGTCAATAACGGAAATATCCACATAATGCGAATACAAATCATATCCATTGAACCACTTCTTAAAACACATATACTGATGAATTCATGAGTTGGCACAGATTAAACGAGGGACAAACGGGATTTGTCACAACGAACCAATGTGATAAACAGCTTCCGTTTCCCATGATATATGATATATACTGGATTTTAAAATATGTGATATACCGGATATCAATTTGGAGAGAATCCTTGCAATCAGCTCTTTTTACAATAGTTGAGCCATTTGAAACTAATCCTAGAAACAACGTAAAAATGTCTTCGTAAGCTTATTGCATAATTTAATTTTTTTACTATACCAATTATGAGGATTAACCCGGCAGTACTCGCACGTTGGTCATTTCCCCGCCAAAATTAGCTGTCTTCCATTATCTCATTTCCCCTTAAAGATATAATAATGAAATGCAGTGTAGCTGACCTTGACCGTTGGTTCTTTTGTGCACTAAAGTTGCAAGGCATTCCAGCGTTTTCTCAGAAATTTATTGCATTCTAAAGTTGAAATCGGTCTAAAAGACCGTGGCGCGAGCACTGCGGATCAAGTAATTTTTTTCTCCTCCCAGTTCTTCATTCCCGTTTCCGCGAATTTTTCGGCAGGAAAGTTTCTGGGAAGGGTTGGATTCCAGTTTTCTCTTTCATTCTTCTTTTCATCTTTCTTTGAATAAACTGTTATTTATTATTATTTACTTCATATATACGATTATTATTTACTTCATACATAAGAAGCTTCTAACAAGAGATGTGACTCAAGAGGCCTGCCTCTAACCTGAAATAAGTAATAAATGGATCTTCATAAATTTTCATTTAAAAAAGGGCGTTTAAGCATAAAATCCCTAATACTGCCACCCCCCGCCCCCGCACCACAAACACACACAGGCAGCAGCACACACACACACAAAAAAAAACTGCTGCCTTTATATTAATAATTTCTGAGTAAGGAGTTTTATCTTCTTTTTTATTATTTTTATACAGATATATTGTAAGAAAAAATAATAAAATAGGATATTGATATCAGTTAGTCGATGCAGATGTTTTTTTATTGGGGCCCATTTTGTAAAAAATAAAAATTAATTTTGTGAAATTTATTATATTTTTGTGACAAATAACATTTTGTAACAAAATATGAAATCCAGTTGCTGAAATTTTAACCAACAATTTATTAATAAGTTATTTAAGTCCTTCTGCTATAGTTATCCTTTCTGGTGATCTTGTTTAGTTTGCAAATTACATATTTGCAAACGTAACAAAATAAAATAAATTAATGAAGAGTATGTTTTTATAGAATAGAATTTTATGAAGGTGCTTGTGTTAATAAAAGAAATTTTGTGAAGGTCAGGGGCTCTTTTATTAAGAGGATTTCTGAAAAGGGACCTATTTTATTAAGATGAATTTTGCGAAGGAGCCTGTTTTCTTAATTTTATGAAGGGTTTTGTGATAATAACAGAGTTTTTGTGAAGGGGTAATGCTTTATTAAGAGGAATTTTGTGAAGGAGTTTGTCATATTACATGGAATTTTATGAAGGGGCATTGTTTTATTATGAGGAATTTTGTGAAGGGTCCTGCTTTAGTAAAAGGAATTTTGCAAAGGGACCTTTTTTGACAGGAATTTTGCGAAGGGTCTTGTTTTATTAATTTTATGAAGGATCCTGTGTTAATTAAACAGATTTTGTAAAGAAGCCTGTTTTATTAAGAGGAATTTTGTGAAGTATTTTGTGAAGGAATCTGTCTTATTAGATGGAACTTTATAAAAGACCTGCTTTATTAAGATGAATTTTGTGAAGGGGATGGGTTTATTAAGAGACTTTTATAAGAGGAATTTTGTGAAGGGTCATTTTTAATTTTATGAACAGTCATGTATTAATTGAATAAATTTTGTAAAGAGGCCTGTTTTATTAAGAATTTTGTGAAGGATCCTGTTTTATTAAGAGGAATTTTGTGAAGGACTTTCTTTTATTACATGGATTTTTGTGAATAAAAATTAAATAGGTCCCAAATTTTGCCTGGATCTACCCCTGGTTATAAATAACATGTCCTGAAATACACAATTGAATGATTATTTAAATTGCGTAAATGAATAATGTAATCTGTCTCTTTTCAAGTTCAATTGGCTCCTAGTTCCAGTATACTGTCAAAAACCAGCTTTCTGCGGTTCTGACTTTAAAAATAATTTATCCCTAACATGATTTGAAATTAATAATTGAAAATTTATTCTAATTAGTAATTCATTGTGTCTTTATAACATCAATCAAATTATTTAATAATTTTTATTCTTTTAATATATCACGGGTCGATACAGGAAAAATTTGGGGCCTATTTAGGGCCCCTTCACAAAAATCCATTTAATAAAACAGGCTCCTTCACAAAATTCTTTTTTATAGAATCCGGCCCTTCACAAAATTCCTCTTGATAACATAGGCCCCTTCACAAAATTCATCTTTATAAAATAGGTGCCTCAGACAGTTCTTCTTGATAAAATATAACCCGTCACAAAATTCCTCTTCATAAAATAAGAACCTTCACAAAATTCCACTCCATAAAAACATACTCTCCATTAATTATTTTTATTTTGTTAGGTTTTAAAATGTGTCATTAACAATAAAACAAGTTCACCAGAAACGAGAACTTTAGCAGAAGGAACGAAATTATTAAATGCTTGGTTTGAATTTGAGTAGATGGATTTTTTCTTTCATAAAAAAATGTTTTTTTTTTTTTTTCACAAAATATATTATTCATTTCGCAAAAATATGATACTTTTTCACAAAATAAGTTTTACTTTTCACAAAATGGGTCCTAAGGAAAAAACCTGCGTCGACTCATGTATATTTTGTATATATATATATATATATTAAAATATTTATTTAAATTTGAACTGAATATATTCTTAAATAAATTTCTTAAATTATAGTTCTTAAATATATTCTTAAACATATCTGAATATATTCTTAAATAATAGTTTCTGTAAAATGTATCTTTTCAAATTCAATCAGTATTTCCCCCCTATGATCTCCGTTTTCGATCATATGGTAACGCCGGCAGATTTCCCCTCTGTTTTCGGGCTACTGGTAACGGCGGGAAATGGACCGAGCGCGACTACTAGTGTTTAAAAAAAAGGCGCGACTACTCTCGGGTTAATATTTAAAAAAGTAATGTTTCTGGCCATTTTAATATATAGTTAACTCTCTAAGATTTAAAAAATATATAATTTAAAGATAGACCGGAAATGCTTTTGTATCGATTGGAATCTATTTCTTTTATGACTAACGGTGGTCCAAATAGCATAGTATGGTGTTTTTTCCGCAACTGTTCATTAATTCGGGAACACATAGAAAAAAAAAACCCAATTTGGGTCGAAAGATTCTTAGGTAGGTGCCCAAATTGGGTCATGCCTGTTTTGGTCACCACTGTGTATCCATTTTGGGCACTGTTAAATACCTAAATACCCATTTTAAAAAAAATTGAAAATGGGTATTTAACAGTGCCCAAAATGGATACACCGTGGTAACCAAAACAGGCATGACCCAATTTGGGCACATACCTCAGAATCTTTCGACCCAAATTGGGTTTTATTGTTTTTTGTGCACTCAGAAAGGGTATGACATAACCTGGTTGCTTACTGTTTTTACATTTGGGCAGCTACTTTGAAATAGTAATCTTTGGCTCCTTTTAACGATGAATGTGAAACAATTGTCTGAAATTAAATAAGTGGAAGATTATTAATTGTGAATATTCTTGACAAAATAAAAACTGTACAAAACCTGGCTAAAAGCAAGTGTTGCGAGGTTAAAATAGGATATAAACAATATTTTAACAACTATTTATGTTATTAATGTTTTCCTTTCATATTTTTCAGCGCCGTCAAGATGCCGGAACTCTTTTTTATTAGTTAAACAAATGAAGGCTAATGTAGTGAAATCTAAATTTTCCATTTAAACAGCTAAAACGTTTTTGCGTAGTTATGTTTTTAAGGTGTTTTAAAATATATTTACCACTCCTAGTTTGATTTTAATTTTAATGTTTATTGATTTCTTCATAAATGTATGCTTCTACAGGGCAGTTTTCCCATTTGAATAGTCTGGGGTCACAATTCTTTATTACATAATATGATATAATTCTTTAAAAATAATGTTTCTATATAAAAAGCATAATTTGTATTTCCCTAAAATGCTACTGATTACATTGAATGCTAATTTATGTTTCATAAGTGAATTTATTTCCTTCTGCTTTTTGAACTCATACTTGGTGGCTCGTGGCTGTCTTTTTTTGGGGCCTTAAATGCATACCTGAAACAATTATTTTCATCCCATTACTTTTTACAAGAAATATTTTACTTGTTTAATAACAGAACTTTCCGACAGTAAATAAAATAAAGTATTCCTTTTAAATAATAGTGGTAAGAAAGGAATAAATTTAGCAGCCATGCATTAAGTGCCCTAAATAAAACCAGTCACGAGTCGCCACTGCTTATTTATATATCTTATTACACTGGTATTTTTTAACATGGATCATTTTTCTATGCTTAGCCACCATTGACATCTATAGTGATATCAAATTGTAAAACATCAACTCTTTTAGCTTAAGGTTAAGAACTTAACTATTAACGCTAATATTCATCCATAAATATAAATATAAAAAGAGTAACTTCTGAGAATGTCTTTAACAAGATATATCTACAAATAACTGATAAGGTGAAGTAAAATGCTTTATGTTTTTAGCTTCGGAAAACATTTTATCTGTTTATCTAAATTTGTCTCATGCCAAGGGAATATGGGAATGCTTCTTGTCTTTTGACGTGTTTGCTCTTTGACACAAAAATGATAGAATATCTGAGAGTTTTATCGTAAGTAACAAAATATATAAGAAATGTGAGCAATAAATCATAAAGCTCTTAAGATATTTGATCATAACTCATATTTCTAACTTATACATCTGAACACTTCTAAGTAAGTTAGTCCGGAAAATGTACATTCTTTTTTTAAATATTTTACCGAATAAATGTATTTCGTAAACAAATAAATAAAATAAATATCTTGCATCTTCTTTAATAAATCCACAATCACTTACTTACAATCTAATATTAACTTTGGTTGATTTTGATTATTCCTAATTTTTATTGCAAGATTTTCTTCTTTCGTTAACCTTTAACACTAGAACGGTGTTAGGGGTCATTTTGACACCTGTGCACTTTCGTCCGTTGATTACTTTTGTTTGACTGGAAGAAATCGTTTAAATTTTTTTGACTTTTCCTAAATAGATAACATATATTTCTAAAAAAAAATCAGCATTCTGTATTTGTTAGTTTTTGAAATATTAGCATGTATTCCTAGAACGGCGGACGGGGGTCATTTTGACCCCTTTAGTAAAATACTCTTTGTACTCGAAGCATTGTGAACCGATGAGAAAAATTCAGTGATAAGCATTTTTCGATTGCATTCATACTGTCTCCCATAGGGATAAAAACCGGCGTTGTCACACTACATTGTTATCTATAAGTATATTGTTTTTCCTTTGTCTGCTTTTTGCCATGCTTTTGAACAAAATATTTCCAAAAAATAAAAAAAAACAGAAAGAAAAAAGCAAGTGCAAGGTTTATCATACTTACATTTCTATTCAGAAATAGAGAGATTTATTTTCCCATTTGTTTCTTTTGTTAGTTCAGATTACTGACTACATGTGGTTTTAGGGGATTTTAGAAGTAGAGTACGAATTCCATTGTTGAACATATAGTCGAACAAAGAGTGTCGATTTTTGGCATTAATCCCTTTCTTGACACCTTTCTGTTTTCCTTCTCGCAATAAAAGAAAGATAGACGATGCTAGTGTAGCCTTCTAAGCGTGTGGAACGTAATATTCCGTTCACTAAGCTCCAGGTTTCACTGCAATATATGCAATGTTTAACCCTCTGAGCGTTTTGAAAAAGGGTAAAATTGTAATGTTGTTTCTCTGTATTTTGTTTTAAATGCAAAAAAAATATGATTCTTTCATCATTACAAATAAAACTTAATTACAAATAAGAATGTAACCCTTGAGAGTATTAATCATTCTTCAATGTTTTGAAAATTCATAAAATCTGTAGAATTATATTATCTTAAACATTGCATATATTGCAGTGAAACCTGGAGCTTAGTGAACGGAATATTACGTTCTACACGCTTAGAGGGTTAAGATAATATAATTATATAGATTTAATGAATTTTCAAAACATTGAAGAATTATTAATACCCTAAAGGGTTACATTCATATTTGTAATTATGTTTTATTTATAATGCTGAAAGAATCATATTTTTTTAGCATTTAAAACAAAAGGCAGAGAAAACAACATTACAATTTTACCCTTTTTCAAAACGCTCAGAGGGGTAGTGAACAAGTCTCGATGGGAGAGCGAAAATTTCAATGACAGTTTGGCTGGAAATTCTGCCGTAAAATTCATTATCGCCTTACCTTTACGCTGTGAATCATTTGCTAAAACATAGATTCTATCGTTTGCTGATATTCTGACATTTTCCCGTCTTTTTTTCAAATTTTATGAAATATGCCTTATAAGCGAAAAAGAGGTCTTACTAATGAAGAAATTAAAAAATTGTTGCAGGAGATCTCTGAAAATGAGTCTGACGGAGGTGAAAATGATATTTTTTTCTGTAGAAACAGAAGATGAATTCCAGACACAAACCACTACTGAATCCGAGGACAGTGATGTAAACGAAGGGCAACTCGACAGTGATAAACGAAAGAAAACGGATTAGGATATTTTCAAAACTGTCTTTACAGCTCCTGATAACCCTATATGGAATGAAAAAAATTCTAAAAATTCAGCAAATTTTGGCCATTTTACTGCTTATAATGTTCTAAAAGAAACGGCAGGACCAACATCTTTTGCAAAGACTCGTGTTTCTGATGACAAAGTGTCTAGTGCAATGAAATAATGCAAGTGTCTAATGAAAAATATGCGCAGTATTCTTTTTTCGTCAAAGGTAGTGGAACATGATAATATGACACTTATCATCTATCAAACCAAAAGAAACAAAAGTGTTTTTCTACTGAGCTCATTACATTCTACTGTAAAAACTGAAGACAGTCTCAAGAAGTTGCCCGATTCAATAGATTCTTACAACGAAACAAAGTATGGTGTGGATATTCGTGATCAGATGTGCCGAAAATACTCCGTTAAATCGTCATCTAGATGATGGCCTGTCCATATTTTTTTCAACATTTTGGATCATGCAGCTTTGAACGCCTGGATAATTTATAAAAGTGTAACAGGCAAGCCCATCAGTAGAACAGATTTTCTGTTAAAATTAGTAATAGAGTTAAGAATGGTTCTTATGGCTTCAAAACTCCCAAAGATCCTTCCTGAGTCTTCTGAAAAAACACACGAAAATAAATTAGATATAAAGAGAAAAAAGTGTCAAGTAAAAAGATGCAATGGAAACAAATCTCAAGAATTTTGTGCATCGTGTTCCAAAGTTTTGTACGGAAAATGTACTGGAAAAATTGTAAAAAATTATTTTTGTATCAACTGCATTAATTCCTAATACGTGTGTGTAATTTGGAGTATTTTAAGCATTAAATAAAATTCAAATGAAATGCTTTACATATTAACCATACAGCTACACTTATAATGAAATAACGGAAACTAAAAAACACGCATCTCATTTATGGATTTAGAGATTGAATCATTCAGCGAGTAAGTAAATGAAAAAAAAAAATTATTATTTTATAAATTGTGTTTTATTTTAGTTAACATTAGTTTTAACTTGTGAAAACATTTATGTTAAACCAATTTTTATATAAAATTAATGAGTTTTTTCAGTAGTTGTAGTATGAACCAATTTATCGCCCTGTAGGCGTTACATATACAGTACTTTCAAAATTCTTTAAATTATCAAGTAATATTAAATATAAATTATGAAATACACGGCAATTCCATATTTTTTGAATGTACGGCATTTAAAACTATTTTAGTGTTGTTATTTCAGTAGTTTCATCGAGTGGTCAAAATGACCCCTACCCGCCGTTCCTGTAGGTAAGATTTTTCCGCCGTTCTAGTGTTAAAAACATGGACGGCGCACTGTATATGCCATCGGTTTTTAAAGCCTAAATAAAAAAGTTTAATGATATCCTTTTTTAATGGATTGTCCAGTAGTAGTATAAATGTAATAAACATTGCTAAAAAATGATTTAATTACAATTAATATAACATGGATGGTTTGTAGTAACATGAAGACACGGGTTGCGGACTCCATGCACCAACGCCTTTTAAAGCCTAAATTGATTCATCCTAATATCAACTTTTGATGCTAAAGAAGAATAGTGTCTAATGTCTAGTAATTGTATAAAACTAATAGACAGTACATTTATAAGGAAAAAGTTTAAATAAGAAAGAAAATAGAATATATTACACAAATGCACGAGCTGCGCATTCCGTACAACAGTTGTAACTTATTACTAAAGATAATAAAGCAGAGAAGATAAAATTGCGAGCTTTAACTTTACACAGTGTTCGAACAGTAAGCGGTCTTTGAGATGAATGAAACACAAATGTTAATCACGTAATTATTTTAGAATTCACGACTGTTTTTTCCCTAAGTGGCGTACTCAGTACGCCGTCCGTGTCTTTTAAGATTACTTAACATTTATTTAAGTAGATTAAAGAGCGTAGGTTTTTTGTCAGATTTCCCCCCAAAATCCAATGTGCGGTATATATTTACTACGTGATAAAAGGCAACAGTTCGTAAAGAAAAGAATTAATTTCACAATCGTTTCACAATACTTTGCAATATTAGTATTCTTTATCGAACTTTTCCTGTACTTCATATACTAAACAATAAAAAAGGTAGAGATTTTTAGTTTTTCTGTGTTCGTATATCACGAAAGATTCTACAATAAGGTTTCAATTGCAAACGTATTTAATAGAAGTTAAGAGGTTTACTGATTTCTTAATACACAACGATATTGTGTGGGTTTCTTTAACATATAAGTACAATCTCTCAACAAGTTCTTTCCATTAAGATCTTAACAGACTCAGTTGTTGTCAGGCATATAATTTTGAAAACAATTACACACTTAACAATAATAAAAATAATTTTTAAAATACCGGAGGAAGACATGACAATAAATTTCGACCCCTTGCAGTAGACACGAATACTAAGAAATCCAGTATACCTTTTAATAATATCCTTCTTTAATGGATTGTCCAGTAGTAGTATAAAATTAATAAACATTGTTAAAAAATTATTTAATTAGAATTAATGTAACCCGGAGATTTTGTAGTAACATGAAGTGGTTAAAAAAGTGAAACCGTGATACCTGTTTCGGTATTGATCGCCGAATTTAGGAAGTTATGGGGGCTCTTTATATTGAACGACGTGTATTTTAATGCGAAATTCATTTAAAGAAAATGGTTTAAATGCAGTGAAATGTTTTGGATTGAGATCCTAGAGTTTGGGTGTTTCATTATATAGCATTTATATACTGTTCATGATTTGAGATTTTAGGTACAAGAACATTGTCGCATGCATGATTCGTAACATCTACGCACAATGATCTTATTAGTATTTCATTAATTGTGGCAGCATTTATTAAATGTAGAGTTATTAGTCAAAATAGTCCATTTGCCTGACATTTGCGAAGGTACGATATTACATCTATTAGGCATAGTTAAATTTTCCCTTCTAAAGAAACTTCGAGAGTTTAATTTATAAAATTTACTTTATGGTTTCTAGTGTTTAATAATATTTAAAAGGAGGAAAAATAATGGAAAAGTGTCTTTCTTAATACATGAATTACTTTCATGTATTTATAAAATAAATACTGGATTTTTGTTGAAAAACGAATGCATTTTGATAACTCATAATCACGAATTCCTTATAAAATGTGTTTGGATATAACTTTATTAAATAAAAAATTTATTAATATCACCTTAGCAATGATAAAAATTTACAACATAGTATCAAATAAAATAAAATTAATACATTTATTTTATAATCGACCTAAAACAAATGATGGAATAGGAGATATATTAAGAATAAATGAACAATAGAAATAAAAAATTGTTTTCTAAATAAATGATATATGCACTACTATATTAACCACAGAAATAAATAAACAGTTTCCTTTATAAAACGTCTATGGATGAACAGCATACAAGCTCTGCTCCACCTGATAAGGAAAGTTGTTATTTTATGAAATTCGGAAGCAGGCTTCTGTATAACTTTGTCGTAATTTACTTGAAAAAGTTTGTTTGAAATTATTTTTATGTGTTTCATAATAAATATGTTTTAAACTCCGGTATGTTTTTTCTAATATATATATTTTTCTTTCTTGGAAGTTATGGTTTGAATAAATTCTATTAAAAATGGTAATGGTTGAACTTTTATAATTAATGTTCAATTGAAAGCATTTTAAGACAAGCAGAAATTTGTTATTTCTAATAAACAGTCCATGAATGGAATGATCAGTAGGTTTCTACAAAAATGATGTTTTTATACTCGGTAAATGATTTTTGGAAGTTATTTTATTACATTTAGTTATAAAAAGAATATACAGTGTGTTTTTAAAATGGATGCTGGAAGAATTAATACTAATTTTTTTTTCACATAAATACTAGTGATGCCCAAATATTTGGGATATATTCGTTATTCGCTGTAATCACTGGTAATACAGAACTATTGTCTTATCAGAACTATTCGGTCTGCCGAATATTTCGTTTGGATGAATATCAAAATATTCGGTCGAATCGAATACATAAAAAACTTTTCAAAAAGCGTTAAGAAAATTCTTATATAACTGGAATTTTTAATTACCAATAACAAGGATACTAATTCAGAATATTGTCAAACGAAATCATATTGAAATAAAAAGATCGCTTCAACATTATATATTTTGTTGTGTAAAAAGTGACACTTTAGAAAATAATTATTAATGGAGAAATTAATAACAATTAATGATGCTTAAAAAGGGGCATTTTTTACTTATAGCAATAATTCAGCTGAGTCAAATGATAAATAAATGTAATAGAATATTGTTGGTTAACAATATATTTGTAACTTTTTCACATACAAGATCATAACTAATAGAACAAGTTTTCAGGGATGATAACATCTGTCACGAAAAAAAAATGGTATAGGAAACCAGGATTGCAATCTACTTATTCAGCTAAAAAATATAGAATATCTCACTCCAACACAGTACTAGATGCCCCATTATTTGGACTGTTAAAAATTTGCAGCAAACTGTCCAGTCATTTGACCGTTTTTATAGAAAATGGTTGCATAACCATAATTTAACTCTATTCTGACCATATTATTGCCCATATTATGGTCAGAATGGAGTTAAATTGCGGCTATGTAACCGTTTTCTATAAAAACGGTCAAATGACTGGACTGTTTGCTGCAAATTTTTAACTGTGTGGAGTCCGTCAATTGGCCGTACATACTGTGTCATTGATAAAAATTTTGTACATTTCTCATTATATCATTACATTTGTACAATACAAAGTTAATTAGGTAAAAATCTCGCTAAATTATCTTCATTATTTCTAAAGTTGTGACCCAAAATTGATGTTCTGCTTTAGAGAGGCATCCTGAAATTTTGATGGAATAAGTAGATTATTATCTTGGTTTCTTCTACATATACTATTTACCTGAGAGCATATTATCACCCGTGAAAGTCCGTTCCTTTATTTTAGAATCACCCTGGATATTTCCAATGCCTAAATGTAATTGTTCAATCCAGACACTGCTTGCTGGTGCTTAAAAATTTCTTTCTAAATAAACAGGAGTAGGAATGTTATCCTTGTTCATTTCGAACCACGTGAATAGATTTTGTTCTTCCTTTTTTAGTTTTTTTATTTAGCCCTTTTCTGACATATAAAAACTACATGTAAAAATTTTCCTTGTTCCTTTCAGGCACTCATAATTAGAGAAAAGGGGAAAGGGGGAATGGGAAATAGAGTTCAAATAAAGGATGATTGATTTAGAACAAACAAAAATTCGCTTCGATTTTAAAATATTTGCTTTAGAAATAACAAAATTTTATTCATTTATTTTGATTGACCTATGAAGCGAAGGAGTTTAAATTTTATTAAATAAAAAGATTTTAAGACTATCATATCCTTAAATAACAACCCGAAGCATAAATTTGTTTTTTAGTGTAAAATTTATTTGTGAAAAGGTACCGTCAACTGAAATGGAAGTATTTGTCTTAAATCTGTGGTAAATAACTTATAAATTTATCTTTTTAATATCTTTAAACTCTGAAATATAGGAATATTCGGCCGGCCAAATATTCGGTTTTGGTAAACCTGTGTGCTGTAATCTGTGTTCCGTATTCGGTATTCGGCCCAAATCGCTATTCGGCACATCCCTAATAAATGCAATTTACTTAAATAGTTTATGGATTAAAACAGCTTCGAAAATACACAGTGCAACTTACATTGTTCGACATTCGGTTATTATATATTCTTATAGAAATATGCGATAAAAATTTTAGAAAGTAGGTGTGGGAGAAAATTGTTCTGTAGATTAAGAATGGAATATTAATTCTTAAAACACTAGAGAACATTTTATTTTTTAATGCAATTCTAGGATATATCATAATTATAATAGAGATAAATTATAGAATTCGGGTACAATTTATATTTTCAAACGCAATATATAAAATTAATAAACAAAGTTTCATGTAGATAATGATAGGAAATTTCTTAATTCTAAAAACACTACGAGAATATTTTATTTTCTAATACATCCTAGAAAATTATGTAACTATTGAAGAGCTAAATATTAGCATTCAGAGAAAATTTATGTTTTCATACTCAGTATATAAAACAAATAAACAAATTATCATGTAGATAAGGCAAGAGAATTTCTGGAAACACTAGGGAAATATTTTACTTTCTAATATACTGTATTTACTCGTGTGTAATGCTAACTTTTTCCCAAAATTTTATTGCTAAAAAGCGGGATGCGCAGTATACAAATTATATTTCTATACATTATATGAAAACCCAACATGTTAGCGCTAAGTCACTGAATCACTATTTCGCTGGATGGAGCTTGTTTTTTAAATATTCTTCTTTCTTCCTCCATAATCCCACGTAAGACTCAAACGACATCGAATTTTCGAGCGCAGTAACTGTGGTTGTAGTTGCTTTAGCATAATGTAAACCTTGCCGTTTTAAAGCGCGATAGAACTCATCCTCTTTCTTATCGTAATCACCCACTTTCTGAAATTAGAATAAGGGTAAACATGCAGTACATAAACTCTTTTTTCGGATTTCACAATCTCTAATAATTATTAGTAATATATTTCCGATGTTGATAAATATTTTAACACAAAGTTTCTATTGTAAGAAATGTATACAGTGGGCTTTCATTAATGCGTCTTCGTTTAAGTTTCTCCGGTTAATGAGAACTTTTTCATTTTCCCCATCAGGATCTATTTGCAATTAATGTTAAGGATATCGTTTAAAACTTACTACTCAGCAGATAATGTGAGCAATTTTTCCCATATTTATCGGAAAGAATCGAAACTAAGTTCATAAATTGTTTCTTCAAAATTAAAATTTGGTGTAACTTTGGTTATTGAGAGGCTAAGAAATTGCCAATGCCAGAGATTAAGATTTGAAAAATAACTTTTCACCCCCATAAACGTAATCATTTCAGAAATTTCTAACATCAGTTCACCCATAGTTCCAATTAAAATGTGATGTAACAGACCGAAATTTCGAGTGTGTCTGAAAAATAGAAAATGGTGAGATAACAGAAATCATTTGTTCAGGTATTGCAAAAAATGTGATAGATTACTATAATTAAAGTAAAGTTTTGTAAGTGCATGAATTATTTTGCATAATTTGTTTATCCCGAGTGCTAACACCAGAGAAAAGGCTTAAAGGATCATTCATTCAGAAAACTGAAATAAAAGATTCTGCAGTAATACCACTCGACTTTCTGAACACTTTTAAGAGTACTTAGCATTCAGACGCCAGTTAATTCAAAAGTAGGTGAGAATATATCATCTTCTATATTCGGATCCACAGCCAAAGTTGGCTTCAAAAAGGAGCAATCCTGTTAAAAATGATTTCAAGTGTATAAGAATTAAAACAATGTTTGCAATATTTAAATTAATTGTATTGCAAACCATGGTCGCTAGTACACGCCAATCGATTGCGGACTCGGTAATGGAAGAATATCCAGTTTCAAGCTAAACTGTAGTAGTAACCAAAAAAAAAAACTTATTGTGACGAATTTCTTGTTACCAAATTTTTGAAGTAGTGCTAATTTGGCATTGTTTTTGAAGATTTATTGGCAATACAACGCAAATTATCGCCAAGTTTGTCGAACATTTTGACGTGTGCTCCTGTATATCTACATGCAAGTATTTCTGTACAATTCTTATATATACCTGTAATATAATATACACTATATCGCACACTATAATATGCCTGCAAACCGACAACTCAGTCAAAAATATCGTTCGGACGTTATATTGTCGGCTCAAATACATACATACATCACGATTACAAAGCTTTCCTAACACTATATGCGTCAGGAAAGTCATAAATGCGGTAACTGAATAAACATACCCACGCTAATGGGAGTTTCAAGATTTTTTTAATGCGCATATTTTGCCTTTTTCTTCAATAAAAAGGAATACTTAACTTTCTAAACGCTTTTATGAGACCAGTAAAACTCGCGTACTTATTTTTACTTTGGTTGTTTAATTTTAAAAAATGCTTACCTAAATAAATTAAATTACTTTCTTGAGAAATGTCATTATGGTATAAACATAGCCTGAGTGTTAAGAATAAAGAAATTATGTAATTGAGTGAAAAAATACTTACTATCGAAAATTAATTTAGATGTCAACCCCGCTGTCTGATTTGTACGCATTACAGTTGTGTACGAAATACAGCTCTTGTGACAGTGGCCTACAACATATTCTCCAAATGAAAGCTCAATCGAAAGAAAAGTTTGGACGCGATCGTGTTCCCTCACACATACATACATACCACCATCATGAAAAAGAACCAAAAGTAGGTTCTGGGGACATGAAAACGTGGGGGAATTCTTATATACATGCAGAAATACACATATACATAGAATATGTTTAAATATAGCGGAAACTGTTTCAGGGAAGGAAACTTTAAGGCGTAAAAATATACCAAAATATCCATAATCGAGTTTTTTTAATGACTACAATATATTCTTTACACTGCATGTTTCCGGAAATTAAAATGGGGAAGGAAAGATTTTTCGCGTATTTTTTATACTAATTTTGAAATCCAACTTAGCTGCATTGTGAAGTTATTATGAAGTTATTTTGAAGTTATTTTTATTTGTAAATGCATAAATTATCCTGAAAGAAAAGGTATTTTAAAATTATTACTTTAAACTTAATATACTTTGTTTGAAATTCTCATCATGATTGCGTGCATTTTAAAAGTCAGACCCGTGTCATAGAAAATGGCTGTTTTAAGGGTAACTGCCCTATTTTGGAGGTAAGCCTTGTTTTCGGTGTAGGTGTTTTATATTAAAAGTACCCTGAAAACTGATGCGAGGTCCTAGTTTTAGGGTTGATCTTATTTTCGGAGAAGCATGGCATAAAATTACAATAGATAATCATTTAGTATTCAGATAAAACTTACATTTTAAAACTAGTTATGATACCAATAAATATCATCTTAAATTATCATAGATTGATTTTTTTATTAAATGTTGAAAAAATTAATTTACAAATAGTGAAGATTTTATACTGTAATTAACTTCACACATAGAGTGAGTGCATTGTTTTACGGAAGAATTTAACCGTATGTTTTTACAAAAAGTAGCATGTTTTCGATAATAAACATCAGTTTGGGAAAAGAAAATATCTTACAATGAGTGAAGTCAAACATAAAGAAAATATTAAATAATGTACTTAAAACGCAAATCTTACACAAGTTTGTTTAAAATATTTAGTAATTTTGTTAAAATTAACGTATCTCATTTTTTCACAAAACATGTTTATTTATTATTTTCAAGAACATGAAAAAACTGTCTAAGATCTTAAAAAAGAAAATATGCCGTTAGATTATAATTAACAATTTAGGCTTTATTTCTATGTTGTAAATAATGCAACAGCTGGATATCTGAATGCATGAACAAGCTGTCGTTTATATATTGTAAACAGTTGACTAACAAATAAATTTATTCGTGAAACTTTGCTTTATTATTTTTCTTTTTTCTTAAACGCCCAAAATTTCAGACGAAAATTTGTTTATAATGGTAAATACAATGATAGTGAAAAACGATATATTTCGAAGTTAACAGTTAAAATGAAAAAAAAATATTTCAATGTTAAACTTTATGTGAGTGTGTTATACAATGATATACTAAACATGAATAAAAAATATGCTTTTGTTTCATTTTATAACTTTACAGAACGACAGATACGTGAAAAGTTGAAATGCATAATACATTAGGCATGAGACTGATTAAATTTTTGTAACAGTTTTTGCGTTTTCGCGTGGGCTGTGCTCAAAGTAAAAATTTGATTTATTCACAAATTTAAAAAAAGGATGAAAAACCATCTTATTTGAGAAACAAGATTACAGTCTAAATTTATTAAAATGATTTAATTCTCTTTTTCTTACCTCAAATCAAGCCCCACCTGCCGGACGAAGTGCCTAATTTGCGAGATATATAAGCAGAAATATTTTATCTGATTCTACAGCCTTTGCACTGTCAGTGCTAGTACACGGCCAGCCGCGGATATCCCTTGTTTATCTACGCTTTCTGTTCGTAGTCCTTTTCAATAATTATCGGTTAAACAGAACTCATGCCTTTCTGCCATATAGTTCTATAATGATATTATAAAACAATGAGAATTGAGATTTTTACCAATTTCTACCAATGCACAGTGGGGCGTTTTGACAATCTAGGTGGACAAAATTATTGCGTTGGATTTTAATTAGATTTTGCTAGTTTTTCGAATGTATCACTAATAAAATGCTCAAACAGTGATAAATATTTGGTTTATTTAATTATTTATATTATTATTATTATTATTATTATTATTATTATTATTATTATTATTATTATTATTATTATTTATATTATTATCATTATTATTTATATTATTATCATTATTATTTATATTATTATTATTATTTTATTAATTATTTATATTATTATTATTATTATTATTATTATTTATATTATTATCATTATTATTTATATTATTATTATTATTTTATTAATTATTTATATGATAATACTGTACTGTCATGGAAACTACACATGTATTCAAAGTTTCAGCTTAATCGGATAATTAAAAGTGGTGTAAAATTGACTAGCAAGATTTGAACTAAACTTACATACCTACACTCTAAGTTAATACAGCTTAATGATTAAATAATAATTAAAATAATAATAATAAAGTTTCACTGGTCTACCAGGGTGGCTTTTATTTACGATTTTTTCGTTTAATATTGCTTGAATAACGCAATCCTGTAGGTGAAAGGTTTCCTGAAACCCGGCCGACTTGCATTGATAAAAACGTTGTCTATTTCTTTCCGATTTACACAATTTTTGTTAAATTTGAAAACAAAATGTCCGGACACGGGATTTCAGGTTCTTAAAAATTTCTTCACTTAGTTAAGGATTCCCCAGTTTTTCCAACAAAAATTAAAGGACAGCTTCGAATTTGATTTCCTTTTGGTTGGCAACTCATACGTCAACAACAGATTTTGGAGAAATTTGTGTATTCATCCTGAAAATTAAAGTTTTAAAATAAAAACATATTTAAAAAAAAAGCTTTTATGTTTTGTGTGGCTCTGTAAAAAATATAAATGCAACCCAAATTATTTCAGTTGAAAAAATGCTGTCGTGTGATGTATCTGAATTATGTGTGTAGCCCTTAAAAGAAAGATAACTGCTGCGCACTTTATTTTCACTTTATAAGATGGTATTGTGCATCTCGATAATCTACATTAATTTTGTTGAAATTGATTTAAAATTTGTGTTTATAAATAACAATTTTTCCGCAATTTTTGTGTGGCCCTGTAAAAAATGTATAATTGCTACGTTCCTCAAATTATAATCTAATTAAATTATCATCTAAAATACACATGTAAACCTAGTTTCATCTCAATCAGATATTTATCAGTGGATTAAAATTGATTTGCAAGATTTCAACTAAACTTTTGTGTAGCCCTGTAGATACAGTATAAATTTTACTTTCCTCAAATTATAATAATATTGTATTGTCATTGAAACTACACATGTATTGAAAGTTTTCGATTAATCGAATAATTGGAAGTGGCTTAAAATTAACTTGCAAGATTTAAACTAAACTTTTGTGTAACACTGTAGAAACAGTATAACTTCTACGCTCATCAAATCATAATAATATTGCATTATCATTAAAACTACACATGAATTCAAAGTTACAGATCTATCGGATAATTAAAAGTTGTTTAAAATTGACTTGCAAGATTTTAACTAAATGTAATACGTACACTGAAAGTTAATATAAAGCTGATTTATTAATAATAACTTTACGATTCGCAATCTTTCGCAGGAGTTTTTTAAAATTTCCAATACTTTAGGAATGAAAATTTTATTTTTAAAAAATCTTATTGCTTAATAATGCTTAATACTATATTAAAAGTCAAGATAAAGTTTGTAAACAACAACATGGATCATCCAAAAACACAAGTTCCGAAAAAGGCACTTAAACTGGTTTAATGGCGCTTATTTTCAAACAATAATAGGTTAAATGTTACCTTGAGAAATATGTAATATATTTTCAGTAAACTGGTGCTTTCACATTATCCAGAATAGTTAAGACGTACTTTCGAACTTAGGGAAATAAATGCAACCGTTGAAACACCCTCAAACCAATTGTGCAAATGTCTTCTTTACGGTCGTAGTTAATCCACACCACGAATTTTTTCAACAAAAATCATACGGATCTCGACAAAAGAGACATTCAGCTACCAGAATATGCGGTCTTGTTAAATTCCGAGCATATCAAAAAAATGAATTTTGTCCACCTAGATCATCAAAACGTCCCACTGTGCAATGGTCAGGTTTAAACAAGAAATCTGCTGTTATAAACAGACTTTCAGGGACATGAAAATCACGAAGCCTTATCTTGAGAGATTATTAATTATTTTAGGATTAATATTTAATTCCATGCAAGCAGAGATTTTTAAATAAGGAAATTGATCTTGAATCAATTTTTAAATATTATTAGCAATTTAGAGTACTTTCGATATCAGACTCGAACGAGCTTCGTCTCTGAAAAAAGAGCCCGAACTAACCTGTGTAATGCACGGCCAATTTTATAAATATATCATTATATAAAGCACTTTATAAAAAATAACTTCGAATTACTGGGTTATCTTTGTTTATACATTGTGGTTATCTTTGTTTATTTGGTTGCTTTACTTCTTCCTAACACCGCTGCCTTATGTTTTTTAACCAACTTCTTGGTATTTTGATTTTAGGTATGTTGATAAAATTAACTGTACCTAGAAGAAAATTTCCCTAAGAAATATGTATAATAAGTAGTTATTCTGATATCGACAATACTATTAACTTTTGTAGTATCACGACAGCCGATGATGAAGAAATCCTTCTTGAAAATTTAAATATAAAGTTTATTAAATAATAACTGTTATATACAAAATTATTTACATTTGGAGAGAACTATATACACTTTTACTATTGTTTATGTACAACAATCCTTCATATTACTTCTTAAAACAATATCAATATTTACTCGGATGCACTACCGGCATCCTACCCATGACAGACACCACCACTGATTCCCTCCTCCTCTCTTTACTTCAATTCACCTCAGGTTGGAGAGTTGGTCTCTTAACTTCAATTTACTTAAGTCAAAAAAGTTTGGAAGTAGGTTGGTTGCATGAAAACTTTTATGATCAATCTTCATTTATAAATTTGCTGAATCAAATTGTAATTTTATTAGTGTTGTTACATTTTTTATCTATAATTACACATAATTTTTTTTAAAGAAAAACTAAACTATTTTACTGCTAATTTTCAAATTTAAAAGATATTAACTAAAATTACATTAAAAAAATCATTATTACATTACTATATAATAATAAATATCGTGATATAACAAATAGTAATTAGTAGAAATAATGACAGAATTATAGTACTTTTATTATGATTATATTCAACAAGTAGCATTTCTACAGAATAATTATGATAGGTGATAACAATTAAGTATTAAAATAAAAGATGTAATTTTGATAATATTAAAGATGCTCAACAATCATAAATTCATGTCGTAATTAATTTATTGATATTTCGTTATAATCAATCATTGACCTTGACTTTATGACACTGATATGTCTTAAATTGAAAAATCTAAAATCTATAAATAATGTTCTTAATTCTAATAACTAACAGAACACAAATACTCCAGTGGATGCTATGAATATATCATAAGAAAACGTGGATACCGTGATGCAAACGGAAAGCCTATTTTTGACTGCTGCAAAAAATACATAATTGGGGAAATTTCATATTTTTCTTTTAGGAATTCAAATAAATGCCAATATATCAAAATGTTGAAAAATATGAATATGAATTTGTAATGTATACAAAACGAAGGAACTAGTTCAATATGCGTCCATAGTTTTATATTCATAAAAATTGCGTTACATCTATATTTGGCATAATGTGCTTTGTGCAATAACGTTTTGTAGAATATGGGAAAATGTAGTTTTCATAATTTATCTCCAGAACTTATTTACGTATACAAGGTATGCAAACTTATTCCCTACAGATCTTGTTTACTCGTCTGAGCAGTGACTCTCATGTATGCAAACTGAAGTAAAAGTATGCGAACTGTACTCGGCTTCAAAAGTAATTGATTTATATAGAGAAATTCGAACCACTATGCATGGTTACTTTTTAGTAAACTTAAAATTCCAGAGATAAATTTTCAAATAATAATATCAAAACGACTTTGATATTATAAAGTGCTTTAAACTTGAAAACGGATATAAAAACATACCCTACAATCTTGATAGTTCGTTGAAATAAAAAGTTTGTTTTTGATAGAATCAATAATATTATGCTTTTATATAAAGTACAAATACATGTAGGAGAGACCGAGGAATCTTGACCATAGGATAACGTTGGCCTATCCGCAATATTTTCCAATCTATCCGATGGATAGCGTTAATAGCTAAGTTACATGTGTCTTATCACCTCTTCTTTCACCCACAACAGCGTCAACAGTGAAAAAGCAATCAAACGAAAGTTACTTCACAGTTTCAATTTTTCACTCAGGTAAGGTTGTTTTTTTTTTACTTATAAATAATCTTTTCTGATTTGTTTTTAAATTAAAGTTTCACTTTGGTGAATATCCATCTAAAATACCGTTGTTCAGAGCTTATTTTATACCTACTGATTTTTAAAAGTATTAACAGAATATTCTGATACAACGATCAAAACCCAAAATGGCGATATGGATCAAGTTGGCCCATTTAATACCGCACAGCCTAAGAGTTTATTTTCTACATTCTTAAGCTTATAAAAGTCAATAAAAATCCTTAATCAGGTGTGTTACTGGGTAGGTCGGTAGTAACTAATACCGACCTACACAGTAACACACTTAATTAAGGAATTAACAGGCAGATAAGACAAATGCCTAGTCCCGTAAATCGGAGGAGCCTGGCTTTATAAACAGAAAATATTAATAATAAAAGTGATAATGAAATTCAATAAAAATCTAATTTTTATCTAAGCTAAAATTTATAACTTATCTGAATTCACAAAATAATTTTTCTTTTATTACGTAAATAGCTGACAAAAAAAACGGTGTAATGTAAAACAGATACGAGGACTAGTTGTTTCTTGAAAGCTAGGAAGTTCCCGAAAGTTTATTTAAATAAACTTTATTATAAATTTTTTGTATTAGTTTATTGTATTCTCTATTATTAATAAAAACTTTAAGTGACATTATTTAATATTTCTGTAAAAGCAACTTGTATGGGTCCCGATTTAAATTTTGTTTGTGGCCTGCCAGAGCTACTGCCTCATATCTAGATGTCAAGATGATGCGTAATTATGTTAAAAAATCCGACAGAGGAAAATATCCAGAAGAGACAATGAAGTTGTTGTTCTCCAAGTGAAATTGAGCAAGAGATCAATCAGGGAAGAAGTAGATCCCTCCAGTGAAGAAGCACAAGAGGATTCGCTATGTCTCCGCTGTTTTAAATCATTCAAAAATAGTAAATCAGGAAAAGAGTGGATTCAATGCACTAGGTGAAACTGTTGGGCACACGAATCATATGTCACTGTGGATATGATATTTTATGTTTGTATTCATTATGATGATGAGAAAAATTTCGATGAAGGCAGTAGTTAAGTTGAACAAAACGTATTTTGTTATGCTTTGTATCTTTTATATACTACATTAAAAATACATTTGGTTACTAGGCCAACCTACCCTGTTCGGTGGGGCAGGTTGGCCCAGTGACTGAATGTACTTCTGAGCTTCAAAGAGAAACTATTAAGTAATATTTTTCAAACTTTTCCCTACGTGGTGATACTTTGAAGTGCGCTGATTGTCCAAACTAAAAAAAAATAAAAACATTAATAAAATAAAATAAAGAAAAAGTATTGAATAAAAAATGGACCAACAAGCCTCGGTCTCCCCAATGCAAAACAGAAAAAAAAGGAAACTCTACACATCTGTTAGTAAGCTTTATAGTATTAAAAAATAAGAAAATTAGAATTAAGAGCAGTTTAATGAAAAAAGTTTGTATAATATTTTCAGGTTTATTTTGATATTTTTTTGCAATTCTAGTTTTTATTCGAAAACTAAGTAACAGTGCTGGATAAAGTATAACTGATAATTGTGAGAAATATGTACTAGCTGCTAAAATAATAATGATCAATATCATTTATATAAACAAAAATAGTCTAGAACAGTGGTTCCAACTACGCTTTAATAAACGTCTTACTGGGGTGACATTGAAAATCCTTGCCGACATACGAGTGGCGACATGCGAGTAATAAAATGTGATTGTGTCTAATTTAAGTTTACAAGTATATAATATTCAATAAGGTGGATACATAAGTATGAATATAATGCAGATTGTATTTTTTTTATAAACAAATGTTTAAAATTACTGCATTAATACAGTTAAGCATCCTTGCTATTTCTGGAATAATTTTCACTATCATTCCATAGAAACAATACAAATTTCAAAACCGAAAGTTACTATTTGGAAAATAATCGTAATTTAATTTGGGTTATTTTAAAGGATTTTTAAATAATCTTAATTACATTAATAAATATAGAAAGATCAAAAATATTAATTTCCGTTTCAAAGAAAACAGTTTTAGAATTTCAGGAATTGGGGAAGAATTCTTACAACATTATTTAAAATCTATTGTAGAAAACAATTACTGTCAAAATCCATTGCAAGGTTTCTTTTTAGATTTTGTTCAAGTTCCTTCTTTTGGAAACATTTCGATAAACATTTCTCTTTTGTTATTCTTATTGTTTACGCTATTGTTTGCCTTGTTCAATTGTTCCATACCCCTTCAGTACAATTTAAATTTTTTTTTTGATAAAGGTGAGATTAAATCTTTTAGACGAATATATCTTGGCAACAAACTTAAAAATATCTAGAAGTAAGATTTTATACTTTTTCACGAATATTTATTGAATAATATATTTTTTTTCTCGGAAAAAATCAAAAACATTCGAATAAATGTATTCGTTATAAAATGTAATTTTTTCTTCGTAATTTTAAAAAGAAATTTGGTAAAATTATACCCTAAACAAAATCGTTAAAAATGTCAAATGTACATGCAGCAAGTTGCCAAAATACTCCTGCGGAGATATTTTTCTGTTGTATGAAAAAGTTTCCATCTTTTGAATGGATAATTTTAGGAAAATTTTGAGCTAAGTTCACGAATATTTTGTGTTTTGCGAGAAAAGAGATATACGTAAGAAAACCGTTTATAATATGAAAATGTCACAAACGGCACAGTTTCAGCAATACTTATGTGATTTGAACAAGATTCATCTTTAAATGGGGTGATTTCAGATTATTGTTTACGTTAGATTAATGAAACTTCGGTATGTTGAATTGAATTGGCAAATCAAGGCGGAATTTTTTTTTTTTTTTATAAAGAAAAATGCAACAAAAAACCGTATTTTTTTAAAGTGTACGCTGTTAAAAGAACAAAAACATAACGATACTCTTTCTTTTTAAACTGCAACCGTTCATAAAAGTGTGCATAACACGCAAAAATACAAGTAAGCATATTTACTTAATAATAGCGTTGCCAAGGTATATAAATACAATTTCATATTACTCCATTTTACGTGTTATGGATCATACTTTATAGAATCCAATAGAAATCATGCTCATATTCATAACATTTATGCCAGTAGGATTTGTCAGAAAGTACAGGGTATTGTAAGAAAATTTTGAAATCCATATGAACCCGAACACACAGAAAAAAGAATCGGGAGAACAACGTACAGCAATATGATGCAAATGGTTTCTTAAAAAATTATGTCCACTCATTATTCTAAAATTTTCTATAAAAATATATCTTGTAAGATCTAGTGAAACAGTATGGAACAGGTTACGTATGGGGATGTCTATATGAGCCACGTTGATCAATGTTAAAGGCACAGAGTAGTCATAATTAAATTATAAGTAATTAGTTCCCAATTATAAACAACATACCGGTGCAAACACAAGACTAATTCGTATACATATTACTTAGACCACGGGAAATCGATTTATAAAGAAAAAATTACTTTACGATTTCAGGGCAAAAGTGACACTGACAGCAGGCTGATTTTTGGCAGTGAAATAGGCATAAGAACTGCAATTTTACTCCATTAGACATTAGTGCATTAAGTAAAACATTTTTTTAAGCCTATTTTACTGTGGAAATTAACATGTAGCGCTAATTTTGCCTCTGGTGTCGCAATTGTTAACTATTTTTTCTTTGTGTATCGACTGTATCGGTGTTGCTTTTGCACAAGTACATTCTTTATCATTGAGCTCTAAACAACTGAATAACAAACCCCCCTGTGTAAGACAAATATTTTTTGTAAAGAAAATCAAGGATTTAAGCTTTTTTACTGTGGTAGCTAGATTTGTCATGACGCATGAAAAAATATTATAGACATTTAAGAGTAATCATATAGTAAATTTTGCAAAAGTCAGTCAAATAGTGGTAAAATTCAGAAAGATATCGGCGATATAGTAAACTGAATTTCAGTTGCTTTCTAAAAAAAGTTGATAAGTGATTTTTAACTTTTTACTATCCTATTGTCATTTTTATTGATGTTTAACTTCAGTTTGGGATAATCATTAGAACAAGCTCATTGCAACAAAAATAGAATTATGAAATTGGAGTATCTGTCTAACAGATATACGCGGACATATCATCGCTACCATGTCAAACTATCGAATATGGAAAAATTAATTTTACATTACTTTTAAAAATGGGCCGATTGTCAACACTAAATTTTATTAGAATTCTTCATTTTTAAAAGTAATGAAAAGTTCATTTTTTCACATTCGATAGTTTGAGATGGTAGCGACGATATGTTAAATAGATAGTTAGAAGTCAATTAATAGAAAATGGCAATTTATGGAAAATCTGTCTGCCAGCTGTGTTTAGACAGCAAAGATTTTTAGAGAAACGTTTATATCTCTACGTATAAATGTGCTATTTTTCACAAATTAACAATAGTGTTGAATGGTACCAACATAATGATACGTTCAGCTAAGAAATATAGAGTCAAACATGTTTTTCACATCTCTGGCGTTCCAGATACATTTGTCAAAATATTTCTGTAGATATTGGACTAAATAAGCGTCTAAAATTGAAAATCTCTGCTAACTGATGGCGGTATACTATGTAGATTTTATGCATAATGCTAACAATATTTGATGAAATAACATATATTTACTATGAATTATTCTTATGAAGTTCCTCCGAAGATTCCATAAGATATTCATAGCTTATCATTTTTAATTTTTGATTTTATTAACTTTAATTCTTGCAGTATACTTTCCATTGATTTTTATAATATCTCATATTTTGTTTTTCACATATGATTTCATTATATATATTTATATGGAGTTAAAATGAAATCACGTGTGTAAAAATCTGAGAAATTGAGAAAGAAACAGTATAAAATTCAAATGAAATTATACTACAAAATTAAATCCAATAAGATGAAAATCAAATATTAAATATATATATATTCATATACATATATATATATATAGGCTCCATATGGAATTTTACGGAACTCTGTCTATATTTTCTTTTCTTCATGTGCGATGATTTATCATAACGCATCCGCAAAAACAAAGTTTAACCCTCTCATGCATTAAAACCTCATATGAGGTTATCAGATAAAAAAATTTAAAAAAAATCTTATTTCTAATTATTTGGATTGTCCATTGCATAGTAGCCTCATACGAGATCAAAATCAACTTGTAAAAATAATCAAGAGAGGGCAGCACATGCCTTTCATGTTGCTTGTATAGTTTTTATCTTCCATTGTTGTCAAAAGTCAAGCATGCTAAAACAACAGATTTAGAAAGTACTTCCCACCACACAGATGAGCTCAACAAGTAAGTAAAAATATTTTTCATATTTCTTACATCATTTTGATTACAAAAAGACAAAAGAAGAGATTTATTTTTTTTTTTTTTTTGGTGAATGGAGGCTGTTTTATTTTGAAACCTCAAATGTGGCTTCCATGCAGTTATAGCATTTTCAGCTGTCTCTGCATGGAAACCTCATTTGAGGCTGTTAATTATATCATGCGAATTTTAGAAACATAAATCTATAAAAAGGGCAATACTAATGAATTTTATAGTTTGATATAGTTTTTTATATATATTTGTATGTGTTTGTGTATGTTATAATTAACAAGACAATTTACATGTGTGATATTAAATATATATATACATATATATACATATATACATATATATATATACATATATAAATATATATATATATATGTATATTGGAAAGTAAATATATGAAAATAATAAAAAATAAATAAATAAAAAGTAATTTTCTTGGTTTGGAAACAATTTGAAATAAATTACAATAGGATTATGAGAATGGACTTCACCTTTTTTTTTTTATTGTATGAAAGTACGGATGGGTGTAATAGTTTCTATTAACGTTTTTTATAAATTGCTAATATATTATTTAAACTTATTTCTTGTCTTTTGTTGGCTTTATAATGGACAGCAAATGCGGCAGATCTAGAAAAAGATATTTGTCTCAAAAAGAAATAAAAGAATTTATGACACTTCCTTCTGATTCCAAAGATAATATGTTTGATGATGATGATGATGATGACTACTTTGGTCTGGATTACATACTAGCTGAGAAAAATAAACATGATAATGAAGCAATGAGTGATGAAGAGGGAAAGAATATTAGCCCTTCTACGTCAACTATTAGCAAGAATGATATTGATAATCAAAGCCATTGGGCTTTAAAATATGGGTTCATGCTGGAGTTTCTGGCATGTTTATTATTTAGAAATATTCCAGGAAGCAAATTGGTGGAAGAATGCTACCCTAAAAAGAATATGGCGCAGCTGGTGATGTAGTTTTGCATTTGTGCCATGATATAGCGAAGGAAGAGAGGCTAATGACTTATTAGAGTTCAAAATTAGCGTAGCAACAAGCCTATTATATACGTAAACCTCATCATTTATGTTGAAGAAAAAGGGTCGACCATCCGCAAGTGGTTCTTTTACTTTCAAATGTCCAGGAGAGAAAAGAAAATTGCCTTTAGTTACAAAAGAACTAAGATATGACAATGGCAAACATTATCCAAAAAATTCTGATGTTAAATTTGCTCTGACGTGCAAGAATGAAATCTGTTCAAGTAAAACAAGATATATTTGAGGCCGCAGTTAAGTACATTTATGTACAGAATGTTTCAAACATTTTTATCAAAATTGAATTTTGTGCCAGAAGAAAAATAAGTATATTGTAATAAATGCAACCTTACAACACTATTGTAACAAATGTAACATTACTGCATACAAGCCTCATATGAGGTTACTCATAAAACTACCTTAAGAATAAATAAATTAAATAAAATCAAGTTTCTTGTGATTATTCTCATCTATTTCAAGATAATTTGCCAGCGAAATTTTTTTTTGACAGTTTCAAAATAATTCATGCATGAGAGTGTTAACTTAAACCCAAAATATATTTTAAAAGTAATTTAGTGCGTACGTTTTCGATAATTGGAATATAATTTTTCGGAGTTATTATTGCCGAGAAAATTCTCAATTTTTTTATGTACCCTTATATAAAACTGATTTTAATTTTAAATCATTTTTCTATTTTTAATGATCTGCTCATTATTAATATATCTTATAATTGATTACAGATGCATAAAAATTATATTTAGCAGCTTGTCATTTACCTTGATGAAACAATTGATAAGTTTATAAAAGTTAATGAAAAACAGAGTCCCATTCTTTGAAAGTAACTTTCCACCACATGTTAAGCTAACAATTGACAATATGCATAGTAAAATGTGAATTTTTTTTTTGTAATGTGGTAATTATATTGTTTACCTATTAGCACCTTTCATATAATTTAACTATTATTAATCTCTTTCTTTAACCCCTTCGCGAAGAGCGTCCTTTACAGAATTTTTAATCTGATACCACCGGTTTTTCAAAGCAGAAATTTTCGCCTAATTGAATCGCAGAAATGCTAGGATTACATAAGGCAAAGCTTACACTAAAAAATAACTGATGGGAATAATCGAGGATTCTGAGCATCTTATGCGTCACGTATACGTGTCGCTCGTCCCCAAGGGGTTAATAGTGATTGTAAAAGAAGTTAGGTAAACGAAACATTTGTCTGAAATTACATTTTCATTGCTATCTCAATCGAAAATTTACAAAAATAATAATACATTATTTTATATTTATCTCTTTTAACTCGAAATTAGTTAAGTAAACATTTGGTTTTATTTTAAATTTAAAAAGTTAAAAAAACAAATAAAGGCTAAAATTATAATTTGCAAATTTTATTTATATACTTTAGTGGCAAAGATCTACAGATTTTCTAAAACTTCTAAAACCTTCATGTTGAATACATTATACAAAACATATTATTTCCATACAACTATGTATCTTTTATACTTTCGTCTATCTATACAAGAAAAAAGTATTGAATTCCTGTACGTTTTCGACGTATTTATACGTTTTAGAAAGTCCTGAACACGATTTGACTATTTTTAGAAAATGTCTGTCTGTCTGAATATCACAAAAAATTGTGGGCGCTCTAACTCACAAACTACTTTGTAGAATAGGATGAAATACCATATAAAGTTCTATACTTATGTGAACTGATGCTGAAATTTTTTTTAAGCATAATCGCCTAAAAGGTGTGCCACAGATTGAAGATTTGTTTGATTTGTGATACTTATATCTCCAGTTTCTGTGAGCAGAATTCAACGAAACATCAAATTTAGGATCCTCATGATAGGAATAGACTAACATTAAATTTTGGTTGCGGTCATCTAAGTGGAGTGCATGCATAAAATCGAAGTTTTGTTTCAAATATGGGATGCTTATATCATCACTTTAAATGAACATTTGTTATATTTTTAAATCTTAGGTTCGTAGATACTTACGTACAAATACTAGCACTACAAACAGTAAGTATAAGAACCATTCTTTTACAAATAAAAATAAACGTGACTAAAGAGGAATGTTGCATAAAACTGAGTTAAGATAAACTTCAAGTATCTATTAGGCGATGCATAATTTGATAAATGTTAATTTTTATTTGGGAATAGCATACACACATAAATCACTAGATTTTCGCCACAACGACAACAATCGCTCATTCAATAGTTTGTTTCATTATTGGGACGATTTTTTCGTAAAGGAGGCAACGTTTTTTAAAATCAATAAACAGTTGTGTTCCTTAATCTTTTAAAATACAGGCTGCTTACTGCGTGCGCCAATCAAGGAAAAAAAGGTGTGAATTCTAAAATAATTATGTAATTGATACCTACAGGTCATTTAACCTCTTCCTAAAGACTCTTGAGTGTTCAATCAATGTTTAAAAATCTAGTTTGCAACTTTTTCTGCTATCTTTATCTTTATGTGTAAGTCATTATTGGCGAACGGAATACCCGGCCTACATATTTGTATAATTTATTCCATTTTCTTTCTGAATTAAATTGTTATTATTTTTTCCTAAAGATGATCTTATTTTTTACTATTACTAGGCATTGCGTTACAAAAGAATATCATCAAATGTTGATATTTGGTATGAGTCCTGTGTCTTTATCTTATTACAATCAGCCCGTGTTATATTAATTGTAATACAATTTTTCGTATTTTATCAATTTGATGTTATTTACTTTTATAATACCAATGGACATTGCATTAAACAATTGTATCATTATCAATTGTATCATTAAAAACATTTCGTTTTTATTTAGGCATTAAAATACTTTGACATAAGCCGCCCGTGTTTTTATGTTACTACAAGCCACCTGTGTTTTTAGAGGTTAATAATAAAAAAATATATGAGTACACTATTCTGATAAACAAACAAAACAATTTAGAAAACTCGAAAAGAAGTAAAGCATTATTAATTATTCATGCATTTTGCATCGTTTTCTATTTAATAATAAGAACATTTATGAGTATGCAGAGTTATTTCAAATAAACAAAAAAATTTAAGAACATTCAAAAAAGCGGCATTTGTTTTATTTTTATATATTGATAGGTGAAGCTAACGTTTTCGACACTAACACATTTTATGGCATGAAAGACAATATTTCATCGCTCTTTGAAAATGCAAAATAACGTCAAAATATCAGTTTTAAGATAATGTCAACATAAATTTGTTTTGACGGCTCGATGTTTTCGGAAATAATTGTAAACCGTTACGGTCGATCTATTTAGTTAATGTTATTTTGCATTACATTTAAGAATATATCATTCCAGGTGAAGTAAATGTTAGAATGTATCTATTTATTTATCGCTCACTTATGTCAGGTTTATTAAAATATCAAAGTTTATGTTTTTAACTCAATCATGTTTGTCGATGTGAATTTATATTAGTTTACCTACATTACCTGTTATGTACACAATAAGTGTCATTAAACATTTTTAACACTTTACAACCTAGTTGAAAAGTGTTTATGACTTCGGTTTGTCTGGTCGTCTGGTCGTCTGGCAGTAAATATACTCGGAATGCACTGAAATTTTTGTACGTCATTGATGTTTACTATAGCATGTTCACTATTGAAAATGAACTGTGTAGCATTTATAGTTTATTTACAAGGACGGTCAAAAATGTTCTGTTACATTACAGTCAATGGGAAAAATCGTTTCAAGTGCATTTTGATGATATTACATCATTTGAAACATGATGAAATTGATACACAATTATGAAGCGCACTAAAACATGCTTTTTGTAAAATATGGGGTGCAGATCATTTATTATTCATTTACAGGGTCACACAAAAGAATTCTGTTACACAATGTTTTACGGGGAAAAATCGTTTGCAGTGTAATGTAATGATGTTTCACTATTTCAAACAAAATGAAATTTATATGTATTACTGAGGTGCACGATAAATTTCTCACTGGTGTGCATTGCTTTTATCGTTTATTTACAGGGACACACAAAAGAGTTCTGTTACAGTTTTAGTGCGATAATTACGCTCTATGTATGATAAGTGCATTTTCAACATTGGTTTGCGTTTTTATTTTTTAACAAAATTATTCCATACTACCTGGTGTGTATAAATTATGTTGATCATATACAGGGCTACACAAAGAATTCGTAATACTACTGCCTATGAGAGTGAATTGCTTAAGAGTATTTTAAATTGTGTTACGCATGTTCTTGTTGAACTATATTTAGTAGACTAACAGAAGTTCGTGAAATATAAATAAATACATATACAGGGATACGGAAAAAACAAGATAAATTGTCGTTTATGGCTTGTAATTGCTGGAAGTGAGTTTTAAGTTGCCTTATGCGTTTTTTACCTGAATTAAATTTTAGCTTAATACGTTGTGTGTACAAAAGTCTTTAGATAGTATACAGGACTGTACAAAAGATTTCGAGTGCATTTCTGTCGATTGGCGAAAATTGCTAAATGTGAATTTTCTAACTGAACTAAGTTTTATTATGCTATGTAGTATATATCCAAATCTATAGATCATACATAGGCCTGCACAATATAATTCGACTACTTTTTTGACTATGGAAGGTAATTGCTAAAATTGAATTGTGAAATGTGTCCTGAACTGTTTACAACACATTTCCCTTCACCTTATTTAACGCTGACGTTTCGTTAGAGAGTATGTAACCTTAAATGTAATTCTGACTTTTTCATTTTTAAACTGTAGAGTTGTTTATTTCGTTCACTTTCACGTAAAAACATTCTGTAATTTATGATAAAAACAATCCGTTAATAAAAAGAATTAATCATTTAACATGGGATAGATCATTATGAAATTGAGATAATTGTTAATGAGTCATTGTTTCAATTGATGTTGTGTTGTGAATTCGTATTAGGGGAGATTTTTCATTATTGATTGTAGTTTTCGGTTAAGCAAAACCGCGTCGCTTTTTATATTGTATGTACTCATTTCGAATCATGAAAAAGGAATATCAGCTAAAATGTGCCGGATTTCACAGGTTGAGTACTGTCGGCTGGATGGAATAAAGTGTTCAAAAGCCGTACTGTTGCCTAAATCCGTCCCCCTTGTTAACTTTTTTTTAATATTGCTGATTTCTCTTGGTACGCTTTTGAAATCCTTCTATACATTCCCGTATGAGCATTGGCAGGGCGATGGATATTGAATGTTGCCTTTCAATGCAGTACTTTTCATAAAATTTGAGGAGCGGCTCATGTTTATATACAAATTCAGAACTTTACTTTGATGCTTTAGTGTACGTTTTTTAGCATTCCAAGACCACTATTTGTAGATTGGAATATATTTATCATGTTTACACTTTCCATGACCTGTGGAGTTCATTGTCGGGGAAGTTGTGATCGACATGTTTTTAATACTTCTAGTCTAAAATTTGTACTCTTTAAATCCCACATTCAACCAAAAGTGAAAAGTCCAAATAATATTAGAGCAATTCCTACAATTCAATCATCTACCTCTGCTAGAACTGTCACTTCATTTTGTTTTTGGACAGAATCTGCCTACATAGAGAACTACTGAAAACATCACAATGAGAAAACAGCAATTTGAAGACAACCACAAGAAACACCTAAATTTCGTTGTAAATTGCAATGTTCTTTTACAAAAGTTCTAGACTTCCACAAAATGGGATTAAATGGGTTGCTTTCAATATTTCAGGTTTTGGTGCACAGACACAAATTCAGAAGTAGCCGGGGCAAGAAGACCCTAAATTAATGCCTCCAAAATCCCCTCAATTGAAATATTTTTAATTTCTAGACTATAATTAGACTGAATGGAAAAATTTCTTCCTATCCTGGATATTCAAAAATGCTACGGCAAGAAATGCAGGATTTAAACCATACATCCTACAGAAATGGTCTCAATTCAACATTAGGATGATGATTGCTTTTATGTATAAATGTAATATGGAAATTTCAAAATTCAAAGAACAAATTGCTACCGTCATGCAAACTTTGTTTAATATCCAATATGAAACTTAGCATACTGTAAGAAACATAAGTAAATGTATAAATCTAGGGCCCAACTCATCTGAATTTTCTGGATCAATAAAGTTACAGACACATGGTGTCTAAACTTTTTTTTTAGTCATTGCCTAAAATTCAGTTGTCATCTTCAGTGAAAAGTAACTCTAGTCATAATTTTGGAAAATTAATCGCACGTATGTACAAATGTAAAATTTTAAATATATATATTGTGAAATATATATGAAATTTCATTATATTTCTAACTAGATCCTGACAGTAGACCATAAAGTAGTCGCAAAGTTATTTGGCTTTCATTAAGGAGTCAAAATGAATCATAAATGAAAGTTGTTAACGTTAGAATCTTAAGCATTAATACAAAAACACAGAAAAGTAAATAGTTTTTGTTTTGACATTAAATTTGCTTTAGTTTAACGATCAAGTTTATCGTTAATATCTTTTGTCACATGTATTAAATAGTTATACCACATAAATTAATTTATTGCAAAATTCATGTATAATAATAAATCACTAAACTTTTTGAGGAACGTTGTGTCGCTGCTTTTTTATCGTTTTTATTGAATCCGAGAAAAATAATTGGAAGCCACATCGAATACGAGACCCAATATTGCACATGTAAATTGAGTAACCATATAATTTGTATTGTTTAACAGGGCATATATTTTTGCATGAAAATAATGTTTCAGCAAATAAGCAATTTTAAACCTTCTCTCATAAATTATTTGTCAGTCTGTAGTTAAGACATTCTATCATACTGAGAATAGTAGCCAAAGGATGAAGGTAGTTAAAGCAGGTTTTTGGGCCAAAGAATTTTACCTGTATATGTGAGGGGTGAAATATAAAGAGATTAAAAAAATAATTCAAAATATTTTATTCAAAATTATAAATATAATGTGAAATACCAAGAAATATGCAGGTAACAAAATGAAGTGTTTACCCATTTATTAAATTTTATCTGTACACTGTTAAATCTTTTGTGTTAGTTTGAACCAACTTTTTTTTGCTGCAGTAGCTGCAACTATAGTACGATGAAACTTCCTTCCAACATTTGGAGATCCTGTTGAAACATAGCTCCAAATGTTGGAACAAGATTTCGCCTTTTTATGGTTGCTGCTACCGCAGCACCAAAATGTTGGTTTAAACCAGTACAATATTTTTAACTATGTATGTTCAGAAAAAATTCAAAATAACATAAAATCTATATTTATCAGAATATAATTTTGACAGCTCTCTGACTACTTAGATCTGGTAGCATCTATAATAATATCACAGTAATAAGTATTATAACATTTCAATTTGTTTATGTGTATTTGGTACTCTAAGCATCATAAAACGGAGGTTGTGTATGAACACAGCTTCCGTTATATATTCTGCCATGCATTCATAATAGCAAGTAGAAATGAGTGGAGAATAACGATTGTTATACTTTATCCATGCATTCTATATTTTTTGAAGCTGTATGTCACGATTGTAATCGAAGAATGTCACAGATTTGTTGAAACTCTATGTCAATTATAAATTAATTTATTAATCAAATACGGAACAGCATAATGATTTGTCACAAGTCCAGTATTTACTAATTTTACTCCATTTTTTAAATTATTTATGTGGTCACAGTAGTTCTTCTTCTGAACTTTGGACTGCAAACCAAAGCACATATTTTATTGAGGCTTGTGAAGTTGAATCCAAGTTCGATGCTTCGCGAACAATAGAAAATTTACGATGTGCAGGTTTCATCGTGAGAACAAAGTAGATGTGTTATAGCTTTCGTCCCAATCAGACGGATCGAGCGATCGTCTCTTTCTAATTCTATGCCGGTCGGTGGAACCACGCATTTAAGTAATATTTAAGCCCGACAGTCGGATCAATTCAAAATGCATATAAGTTTAAATTAATATTGTAAATATTTTATATGTTAATCAAGATATTAAAAGTATAGCGTTAAATCACTTTGAAAACGTCTGGACTATTACTCATTCCCCAACACGCCAGCCTAAATCCCAAAAAAATTGGGGCTCGGCCGGGATTGTTTTGAACGTCAGAGAACAGACATAGACAGACTTTTTAGACAGACTGCTGAGAAAGAATTCTTTGTGGGTTTATTTGCTCGGAAAAGTCAGAAATTTATACGTTTGGTTGCTTGGAAAAGAGAAAGAAAAACGTTTTCCGAAATGACTGATAAAAAAAGAATTTGACCTACTGACAGAGAAAGCCGGATCATTGATATGTTTTTCTCCAGCTGTGTTTTTGCATCAGAAAGTTAGAAAAGGAAAAATGTTGATCTGACGTCATCTGAATATGCTTCGCAAGTGTTTGTGACAACTTTCTACAGAAAAGGATAAGGAAAAAAGTCATCGATTTGAGTACAGCGTTTTGCCATCGAGGTTGCTCATTAGTGAAAGAAAGTGATTATTTGTGTTGAGTTATTTTAAATTTTTTTCAATATTTTAGGAAACACTGTATGTTTCGATATTTACTATTGTTTATTGTTTGTTTGTATGTATATTTTTTGTCTGTATTTGATAATTTTAGATTTTAGCCGACTGGTTCCATATCTAGAAAAATTAGTAGATGATGACTGTGAGGACACACCACAGTCAGGACGGCCGAGTTGTGGTAGCAGTAGTTCTTCATCTGAATTTCGGACTGCAAACTAAAGCACATATTTTATTGAGACTTGTGAAGTTGAATCCAAGTGCGATGCTTCGCGGACAATAGAAAATTGATGATGCGCAATTTTCATCGTGAGAACAAAATAGATGTGTTATAGCTTTCGTCCCGATCAGACGGATCGAGCGATCGTCTCTTTCTAATTCTATGCCGGTCTGTGGAACCACGCATTTAACTAATATTTAAGCCCGACAGACAGTCGGATCAATTCAAAATGTATATAAGTTTAAATTAATATTGTAAATATTTTATATGTTAATCAAGATATTAAAAGTATAGCGTTAAATCACTTTGAAAAACGTCTGGACTATTACTCATTCCCCTGCACGCCAGCCTAAATCCCCAAAAAATTGGGGCTCGGCCGGGATTGTTTTGAACGTCAGAGAACAGACATAGACAGACTTTTTAGACAGACTGCTGAGAAAGAATTCTTTGTGGGTTTATTTGCTCGGAAAAGTCAGAAATTTATACGTTTGGTTGCTTGGAAAAGAGAAAGAAAAACGTTTTCCGAAATGACTGATAAAAAAAGAATTTGACCTACTGACAGAGAAAGCCGGATCATTGATATGTTTTTCTCCAGCTGTGTTTTTGCATCAGAAAGTTAGAAAAGGAAAAATGTTGATCTGACGTCATCTGAATATGCTTCGTAAGTGTTTGTGACAACTTTCTACAGAAAAGGATAAGGAAAAAAGTCATCGATTTGAGTACAGCGTTTTGCCATCGAGGTTGCTCATTAGTGAAAGAAAGTGATTATTTGTGTTGAGTTATTTTAATTTTTTTTTAATATTTTAGGAAACACTGTATGTTTCGATATTTACTATTGTTTATTGTTTGTTTGTATATATATTTTTTGTCTGTATTTGATAATTTTAGATTTTAGCCGACTGGTTCCATATCTAGTAAAATTAGTAGATGATGACTGTGAGGACACACCACAGTCAGGACGGCCGAGTTGTGGTAGCAGTAGTTCTTCATCTGAACTTCGGACTGCAAACTAAAGCACATATTTTATTGAGATTTGTGAACTTGAATCCAAGTGCGATGCTTCGCGGACAATAGAAAATTGATGATGCGCAATTTTCATCGTGAGAACAAAATAGATGTGTTATAGCTTTCGTTCCGATCAGACGGATCGAGCGATCGTCTCTTTTTAATTCTATGCCGGTCGGTGGAACCGCGCATTTAACTAATATTTAAGCCCGACAGACGGTCGGATAAATTCAAAATGTATATAAGTTTAAATTAACGCTTCTTACGCTTCTTAAAAAACGCTTCATACTAACTTGATTATTACTTGATTATCTGAAAATAAGAGGCCATCGAAGACTCGGGCCGCCATGAAATTTTTACCACAGCAGCCTGCTAGTTACGTCGCTGACTTGCATGATATTAAAAGACTTAACGAACCGAAATTTCTCTTATTATTATTATATACACCAATGAGTCTACTGTTAGTGGCACTACTTTCAAGGCCTGCAATATATTTAAAGGACTAATATAATGAATTAATTTCCATTTCATTTAAATTTCTTTTGGTTATTGCGTAATTGATAAGTATGTATTTAAATTACAAAACATGTAAACTAAATTTACCACTCTACAAATTATGTTTATGTCTAAAATATCATGCCTAGAACATTTTTTAATTAAAAAATAAGCTGAGTTTTAGCTTATCCACTTCACTTAACAATAACCTCGTAAAACCATTAACTAAAATTTATTGGACTTAAAACAATAAAATTAATTGCTATCTGCTTTCATGCTTTGGCCTTAAAAAATCTCAATCAGAAGTCTTGTTTTATTCAGAATAAATAATTTGGCCATTAAAAGTCCTTCTTAAGTTTATTTCAGTTCCTTCCTTACATTAATCTGCTTCTTTCGATAGAAAAGCGTTTCTTTCCAACAAAGGTCAAAATTTTCGGTCACCTTATCTTACGTTCGGGAAGTCATTAGTGGTGAAATCAGGATAGCCGTTGCTTAGCAACCACCCACACTATTTTCGGGGGGGGGGGGCAGACTAGTAGATTCGGAAAATGGTATCCAATTGCAGAAAAGTTTGGAACATCCCTACTCTTAAATCAAGAAATAATAGTAAGTGATGTTTATAGTATGCTGTTGTCTTTAAAACATTATTTTTCGAAAAGACTATTGTTTACCTGGTATTAGGTTTAACCGTGGAAAATATAGATGTAATGAAATGCGTTATTTTGAAATGTTGTTTTGCACAAAATATTCTTGAAACTCGATAAGCTTCTGAGATGTGATAGTTGAGAATTATGTTGTTTTTATGCTAAAAGTTAAAATGTGTTATAATAAAGTAAAATATTTGTATAATTTTTAGTATTAATTATTATTTTGAGAACTATGACATTAATTCATTATTTTGAAGATTCAAAACACAAGCTTGAATTCTGAAACAATTCTAAATTGAAAAACAAAAATATAGTAATAATACTATTTAAATAAATTTTTTTCAATTTAATCTTTTTGCAATAATTTTCAATAAATATGTATTTTACAAAGGGAATAAATGATAATTTACAAAACAAATTGTGTTTTAAGTATTCTTGTATTTTTATCAAAATATAAAATGTTTTTCCATAACCGTTATGCTTTACAAGTATATAACAATTGTTAAATGTTTTGCATAAACAAAAAAGAAAAGCAACAGAGAATACATTGAACCCATTTTCTTCGATTTTGTTTATTGGTATACATGTACCCTTGTCCCTAATCCCGAGTTTCTAAACTGTTTTGTCTGAAATTTCTTGATGAAAGTTTTATAATACGTCTGACTTCTATTATATTTAGCTGAACCAAACAATATTGCATCATGTAATTTTTCAGTAATACAGAAAAAAGCGCAAAAGCTTAGAGATAAGATATCAAATTGAGATTTTGATGGTTTTCTTTAACATTTTAAGATCTCCTCGTATAGAAAATCAAAAATAGTCATATTTGTATTTTGCGACTAAAATTATTTTCAAGGTCAGAATATTGAGAAAGTATATTTCGTATAATTGTATAATAAAATATTCATAATATTTATTACACATATATTACTCTACCTTTAGTGTAGTTGAACGTTATAATTTTCTGCGATTTCATTCTTTGAGAAAGTGTGTACCCAATAGTATACTAAACCTGCCTTTTGTACAATAATTTTAACAGTGTTTTACGGCTTGGATCAAGATTTTTGACAACAAGAAAACAGTATTTGATAACTATATACTTGCTTTGTTAAATATATAATCCAGTTGTGCGCCGGTGGACTTCGCCTGTTGTTAATGACAACCACACTACAAAAAAAATGGAATAAAATAAACAAATTGTTTCCAGTTTTTTACATTTTTAATGTCCTTATTGGCTTTAACATATGTCTGCCTCTATGGTACAGAAATTTTGTGGCCTTCCTAATTCAAGAACAAATGTATTCAATTACATGAAGTTTCATATTTAGTTAGTCATTCAAATAATATTGTGGTGATAAGATTTTGGCGCATATCGCTTAACAGGCGACACTACTATTTCTTTTATATTATTTGAGTGATGGTCATATATCGGTACCTATGGGATAGGCATACCAAGTTTAATATTTAAGATTCTTATAATAAAATATAACACCTTGTAACAATATATTTCTTTTAAATGCTAGAATGTGTAAACTAACAACATAATATACAGTAAAATAACTTTTATTATATTGTTGACATGATTCAGCTCACATTGTATCCATGAATTAAACACATGGAGTATGTAATAATTTTGTGATGATATTGAACAGATGGAAGAGTTTAATAATGATATGAAATTAATAATAAAAAGAGGACTTAATATAATCATTCATGATAAATATTTCGCATTCAATAGTAATTGTAATAATCAAAATCATGGAGCCCCAATGAGATCGCCTGTTTCAGGTTTATCAGCTGAATATACTTTTCGTCCACTGGAAACAAAAGTTTTTGGTACATTTCGCTTAACTTCTCACACTTGGGTCAGATATGTTGATGATATTTTAATAATTTCGCCGTATAGTCTTGATGAACTTAAAATATTTATAAATCATCTAAACTCAATTGATAATAACATTAACTTCACTATTGAAATTTAACATAATAACATTCTTCTATTCCTTGATGTAATGTTAACTAGAACAAATAAATCAATCGACACATCGGTTTTCCGAAAAAGTTTTGGCTAACCAATCTATCATACCAAATAACGCATATTCTCCATTTACGTATAAAATTTTAGCCTACAAATTTTTTCAAGAGACGGACCATTATACTATTTACTGAAAATAAATTGGATGATGAATTAGATAATATTCGTAAAATTGCTTGTAATAAGGGTTTTAAGATACACCATATCAATTAATCATAGATATCACCAATAATAAGAAATCAAAAAACAAAGTTGATTCGCAAAAATACAAACTTTATACTCTTCAGTAATATCCAAGCTTTTTTGAAAAATTAAAATACAGTCTTAAACGTTACAATATCTGCTTAATAGCCAAACCCCCACAGAAATTAAAGATTATCACTGCATTAGAATTGGCCCAATTAATTTTGAGAATTATTCAGGAGTATATAAAACACCTTTTATTAAAGAAGACGGATCTAAGAATTACTATTATTGGCATGAAAAGAAGAAAATTTAGTTACAGAAAAAAGGAGCACGTAGCTGATATTAAGTATAATAGAAAAACCTCAGCCCTGGCAACATTATATCAAGAAGAAACCATCCAAATAAATTTCAATGAAAGTAAAATAAGTTTTTCCTCCAGTCTATACTATACATCCATAATAAGAGAAGCCATACAGATAATAACACACAAAAAATGTAATATGTAACGATGCAGCATCGTTTAACTTATTGAAAACTTGGGTTGAGTTACTCCATTGTTACAAATGTGGAAATAAACAACCAAGTAAAAATAAAAGATAACGTGTGTAATTTTTAAAAAGTACATGAAAATTATATGATAGCATTTCAAATAATAACTTCAAAGACCGTGCAATTATACAATATTCTCATTTGTTTTTGATAATGACTCGGAGATGGCCGAAATATGTCAAAAAATCTAATAAAAGTTATTTTACTGTATATTATGTTGTTAGTTCACACTTTTTAACATTTAAAAGAAATATGTAAGATTCTTATTACAAAAATATTTGCTTGTTATATTTTGACTTTGATTATTCAGCAGGAACCAGGAATTTGCTAAGCTTTCTACGATTAACATAATAGCTATATCTGTAGCTTCTTTTGGGAAAAATGCGGAACATTTCATATTGAAAGTTATTAATTAAAATACATCCAATGTTTATCCAGTTTTAGATTTTAACACCCAACAGTTGGAAGCCATTGTGCTGTGTTTTTATTCAATTAGCTGATCGCAATAACTACATGGTAAATTGAACGAATTGCGATGTACTTCGTAAGCACAGTTATTGGTGCATAACTACGCTATTTCTCATACACATAGCATACTAATGTTTAGATTGAGGATATTTATATAAGTCTGCTGCCAACAATTTACGGTTGATCGGAAAAACATCCATTTTTTATAACGTGTACCTTCACCACATTGGAGTATATAATGAGTAGTGAAATTCAAGGTTGTCCGTAATAACATTCTGGTGCATATGTTTGCTAAAGAACACATATAATGATAAAATTGAACAACATACAATTTTAAAACTAGATTCAAAACTTTTTAAAAAATTATAACAAAACAGTCTTATCATGTAAAGATATAAATCGGAGTCTAACACAATCACAAAATTTTATCGACTTTATATCTTTCTTCAACAAGTTATCAGCGTTTCTGAAATAAGCAATATACATTAAAATCTCTTTAATTTTGAGGCTTGTTTAAAAATATTCTGATAATTCAATAAATTCCATACCAAAAATTGAATATTTAAAACTTTCCCAACTTTTAATTAAATTTCGAATAATTTAATGTCCATTTAAAATCTGTAATAGAAAATATAATTATTTTTAAAACTCTATTTTATTACATTTATTAACGCTGAGAGACATTTTAAAAGACTGTAAAATTCAATTGTCATTTTTTATGCTAAGAGATTAAAAAAAAAAAAAATCTTGGATATCTTAAAAGAATTAAAATGTTAGTCTAAAAAATCCATCATGACTTTTAGGAACTACCTATTGTATAAGTTTTGACATACAAATACCAATTTTCTTTTTAACAAGAACGTTACAGTCTAATACGTGATCAAAATGGCTTCAGAGTATAAGAACGTGACAAGAAATGAAATTAAATTGTCCCTCCCATTACAGTATAATTTTTAAAGCGTGGCGTATTATAAAAGGATATAGTATAGATAATTTGTGAAAAAGTTTGATAATAAATACAGCAATTTTTTCGTAATTCATACGTAAAATGCATGGTTTCATTTTTTTCTAAATATTTTCTCAATTTGGTTTTCTTGCGATTGAATCAGCTGATCTTTATTATGATATAATCTAGAATAGATAATATCATAGAATTATAAATAACCATCTTAACATTAAACGTAATCCAAACCATGTCAGTCCACCGCTGACGTCATCTAGAAGGTGGCAATGACCTGATCTATAACTTTCGCTTTTACTGCAATTTTTTTTAATGGACGTTTATTAACTTCTAAACATCGCACGATTTGAAATTTTACACTGTCGAATAACAAACAAAATGTACTTTTAAATGCAATTTGTGTGAAAACTTATCTCAATTTATTTATTTTCTATGGATTAAAAAGTATTTTTCGAGCATGAATAATTTTAAATTTGCGTACAACCCAACTATGGAAGCTTAACCCGTTACACTTATAACAATGTAAATAAATAAGCATTATTTTTGTGTAAGATTCTGTAGCTAAATTGCCCAAAAAATTAAAATTTCACAAATAAATAAACAAAACGCAAATTTAACAGATATGTATTCGTACTGCGTGCTTAAACACTGAAATAATCAGAAGTAATACTTTTGGTTAAAGCGATTCGGTTATCTAAGAAAATATACAAAATGTAAAAAATCTATAATAGTTTTAAATTACAAAGGATTTTCATCCATTTTCTGTACACCGGGTAGTATTTCAGGCGTTTTTAATTCGCGTAGCACGAATTAGTTTGCCTAGTTTATGTAATTGATGAATAACATTCTCTAATGTAATATTTTGTCACATGGCTAAAACACATCAACAAAATCACTCACTATTCAACACACTTTCTGATCATTAGAACATAATAAAATTATGACCATAATGTAAAATTTTAGAATGTGTTGTTATTTTAAAAATTGTGTATACATTTTACTATATTTACATTATACAGAGTGACACATCAGAAAGATTGTAAAATGTAATACTTTTTTCTATGGTTTAAATGATTCACAGATATAATATAAGTGAAAATTTTTAACAGGTACTCGTTGTATATATTTTGAGTTAAAAAATTGAATTTTTAATTAGCAGACCCGCCTGACCCGACTGTACCTTACCATTTTCCAAGATTACTGTAAATATATGCTGCATCACTAATCGCTTTTTAAAAAGAACTCTGTCATTTTCCACGTGCCGAATATAAAGAAGCTCCTGATCGCGAGGTCAAGTGCTTAGTTTTTAGTGATAAAAAGGGTTACATAGGAAACTAACTTTTTGATCTCTTTCTTTGTCACGTTTCAGCGAACAAATCCGAGTTCTTACTTACTTTAATAATTAATTTTTTAAATTCTATAATTTTTTAATCACTTCCCGACATTTTACTCCATACAGGGGTATAAAATATAAAATTAATGAATAAGGTATCAAACAAAACTGGTTAATAAAAAAAAGCAAATTTATCATTTTCGTCAAAATGGGGACTTTTAAAAAAAATTGAAAATCAAATCTCAATCATTTGACTTCTTGAGTCGACATTTGCAAATCTACAACTTCTTCACTCGATTTAGTTTCGTCATCATCTGTATTTTTTCTTCAGTTGTTGTATTGCCTTCATTATTTTCTGGTTGGCCTCCGATATCATCACTAAATTCAGGTGTAGTGATTCCCTCATCCCTTGCAATGGACAGAATATTGTCACTATCCTCTTCATCTTCTAATCCAAGTTTATTTGCATTATGACATGAAACTCCGCAACAAATTACGTAAAGATAAGAACACTTGAATTTCGATTTTTTGGCATCCACACGCTTTGCCACATCCTTTGGAACAAGCATAAAAAATAGATTAAATAATATTTTTTGGTACGGGCGCTAAGGTAGCTGGAATTGAGGACAAATTAGGTGCATTTTTCCAGCGCCAGTTCTCAGGAAGACGTTTATTGCCCAACCAGTATTGTTTTCGATGATAACACATAAACTGTGCAATATAGCTGTTTCCATGGTAAACGGTAACGATAAAAGCCTTTTTTTATCAACAGCAACTTTTTTTTGAAACATATATAATGGTGCTTGTTCAGAGAAATTTCTGCTTTACCACCATACAAAACAAGTAAAATAGTTTTCCCTCCCTCGAATATTTCAATTCGGAATGCTTTGCCACTTTTAAAAGTGCTTGCAGCTTGTATGTTACGTTTTCCTTCCTTTTTGAAAATTTTTAATAAAGACATTTTTCCTTTCCCAAGGATTGCTGATATAGAGACACAGCCTCAAAAAGCGTGAACGATATATGATCTTTCAGAACTACAACATTATTGAGATTGTGCGATGAATACAAGGTAGTTGTTATTCTTCTTCTTCTATGTTTATTAAAAAAATCTCTGTTTCTGGAGGTGCTAACGCAGTAAACAATACGAGCACGTCGGTATCGTCGTCTACAGTAGCAGCCAGCGCACCAGACTTTGTTACTTCCATGGCTGTGTTAACTATAATGGTGTCAGCATTTCCCTCTGTCTGTTTCGCTTCGAAACCATTCTCCATAAATTTCTCCTTGAGATGAGGCGTGTCTTCTTTTGATGATTAGATAAAAACTTTTGACTAATTGACACATTTATGTCTTCGTTAAGATCGACATCAAGATCTACAATTTTCGAATACCGATGAGTTCATTCGACCTCTTTTATTTTATAAACTTAGTCAGAGTAAGCATCGAAAACGATTACCTGTTTACCACAGTAGTTTCTTAGGACATAGAAAATTTAACTTTCTACGACACTCCTGTGTGAGGAAAGTGCAGCTGACGTCACTGTGAGGAAGCGAGAAATACCTGACAGTCGTTAAGACTGCCATTGTTTACAAGAGTTCCAGCGATCTGATTGGTCTACTATTAAAAGATCTGTTATATGATTGGTTTGCGTTGCCATTATGATTCCTGCAATGATCGCTAAGGACAAAATGTAGATTGGTTGACGCAATTATTAGTAAACATGTCCTTTCCTTATTTACTGTTTTTCTACTTACTTAGTAATAAACCTTATAAAGAATTTCTGGTGGCACTTTGTTTCAGCTGCAACCAAGTCAATGACATTAGATGAACTTTTTTACTGACTTTTTTGCGCTTACTGCCTTTTTTGCCCCGTTTGTGTTCACTGCAGCCACAATTAAAATAATTTTCACCTCGAAGCTTTCAACTATTACCACTTTTTCGAAATACTTTACACATTTCTTTTTTTCCTTCCGTATAAAGGCTTTATTCAATGTATCAGACCATTGTAAACATTTTCCCTGTCTTTCTTAATTTTTCATTTAACAGTGTAATTTGCGTGGACGTTGGTGGTTTTATGCAACAGATTTCTCGAACGATTTAACAGAATTCTTTCTTGAATAATTTTTCCTACCCGTTGGATGGACTATAATTCCACTATTGTTTTCTGTCATTTCTTCAAATGTTGTCCACTTATTGTCACTTCTTTTCAAATTTGAAGTCACACGTACTTCAGTTCCTTTTTTCGAAGCATTCGCAACGCAATTCTCACAACATACAGCACAAAATACTTCGTCAATCTCCTTTTAACGCTCTTAATCAACAATAAAGAAAGAGTCATTTTACACTGTCCAAACTATTTAAAACTTTATATAATACGCGTGGAAAATAACACAATTTACTTTCTAAAAACTTGTTCAGTAAGTTAGGGTGTTTTAAATTCGGCGAAATGCTCATCGATTGAAATAAAACACGGCAAAGATACCAGCACGTGGTATATTTCAACATAAGCATGCGATGCCACGAAAATGACTATTTCACCAGCGTGCGAAATCAGTCTACAGAGAAATGGACATAAGAGGAGGTGTAGTGTTCGAAAGTAGAAAAGTATTTGTTTTTCTTCTTGGGTGCGTCCAATACGATCGTTTCCTTATTTTTTCTAGTTATGTTCACTGCTTCTGATTTTTGACAGGAAATGGTTGGTGTGACAAAAAAATATTGTAAGAGATCGACTACTCTCGTCACGTGAGTAGGCGATGTTTGAATGAGATCGTAATTTTTTGTCCAATAACCGGCTATGTGCGTAAAAGATTTAGAAATGCTCTCTTTCTCTAACTTTCGAGGGATGTCTGAATCTCGGAAATTGTGAGTCGCCGTTTTCTTTCAGTTATGCAAATTTTCTGGAGCTGGTCGATCGATACTGTGAAGTATATAAGCAGCGAATTTTCATTTCAGAACGGAGCTCAGGGGAGCTAGAGCAGACTTAGCTTGGGAGATTTATTATTGAGATTTAGATTGAGACTTAGATAGATTTAGATTTAGCCTTGAGACCTCGCATCGAGTCTCGAGTTTAATAATTGGCCTTAGCATTTTTATAGTGAAGTTCTATGCTGTTGTAAAGCTGATTTGAGCCTGCATGAGTGCTTATTTAATTTGAAATATAAAATTATTGGATCGTGAATTTGCTTCTGAATAGTTTAAGTTTAATTATCATATAGTTTTAATTTCTATACAGCTACGAGTCGTTAGCAAAAGCCTTTCGTTTTATTAATTTTTAGGAAAATCAAGTGGATCTCGCTCAACTTCCCTACCGTTTTGTTTTAATAAACCGTTTTTGGTTTTAAAAATAGACTTGTTATTTGTCTCTGCTCTACCGCACGGCCTGACATCAAAGATGGCCGTCACAATGTTACAGACACTTTTTGTAGGAAATTAAATTTTCTACATCTTTTTAATTGAACTTGTTTTTCTAGATATCATCGTTAATGAGATATTCACGAAAAATTCAAGATCAAGACCCCTGGCCGCGAAATCTCACCTCGGATTAATGAGGACTTTTAGTATGTTAAACTATGTACCCCAACTAGCACCTGTGCGAAAATCCAGCTTTTTCTAATTTTTCCTGCTATTTGCAAAAAAAAAAAAAAAAAAAAAAGGGATAAAATATCTGTAGTATATCTCTAATGCATGAATTATTTTAAGTGAATGAAAAACATATTTTGCACTTAACATAGATTTAAAAGGATATTTTAAGGTATCTGACTACGTTTAAAAGTAGTTTTCGACCAAAATTGTCAAAATGATTTTATTACATTTTATTAAAGCCCAACTTTTTACCTTTCCAAAACTGTATTTATTTTTATTGTACGATAAATAGAACCGGAGTTGCAGCAGTTTTTAAACTACTCAACAGCTATCACTCAAACCCGAAGTACTGTTTAAAGCACCGGAAGTACCATTTAAAGGTACTAACTGGGAAGAGGAAAGCAAAAATATGGCCTTCTAGAAACAAACAAAGGCTCAGTACTTGAAAAAAAAAGAGTACGACTCATAAAAACAGTGAAGTTTAGATGCATATTACTGAAGAATTTCTTGTAGTAAGACGTAAAACTAAACTTTAAATGCATTTTGTCGAAATGTAATGTTTGGAGAAAATTCCATACGCAAAACATGATTTCTCAAAAAGTTATTAGAATATCTCTATGAAATTTAAAGTACATGTTGTTTACACTATGGTGACGGCAATGAACTAAAGATTTAACTGTAGAATAAATATTTTTTGTTTTATGGATGTTTTCGTGGAATGACATCAATGATTTTTATGAAAATCAGCATGTAAAAAGGTGCGATATACTATAAATTTTGAAGCATTTAAAATATCTTTTAGATTTTAGTTCATTGCCCTCACCAATGTCGTAAGTATGACGTGTAAAAAGAAAATTAAGATACATGCAGTAGAATTTTCTGTAGAGTGTTTTGCGAAATTCAATGGTCAAATTTCACTAAATTTGACCAAAAAATCCCCCATTTACCAAAATTTCATCAATGAATGAAATATTTTTTGCTTTTTTTCACAGTTTCTAGTCGTATTCTTAATAAAAATATGATAAAAAAATAATGAAATAGCTTTATTGGAAAAAATTGCTCCGTACGTAGTCAGGCACCTTAAGAATCAATAAATGTTGAATTTTTAAAAAGTCTTGCATTTATTTGTAAATTAGAAACCGTCCCAGATGTAACATTTACAAGCCTTTTAAAAAATAGCTATTATTTATTATAGTAATTATAGTGATATTATTATAGTGATATTATATATTATTAATTATAGTGATATTATATAATGATATTATTATAGTAATTATTTTAAATATTTTTTTATGAAAAGTTAAATTTCAGATAACTAATCACAAAGTAAAAAGTTAAGAAAAACGTTTTCGGTCATGTTTTTGTTTAGATCCATAAGCAGAAATTTAAAAAAAAATTTCTCTTGCGTAGAATAGAAAAAAATTGTTAACGTTTCCAACTGATTATTCGAAAAAGGAGTGGCTCTGCTATCTATTGTTCCATTTCAGAAGAATTATTAAACTTTATATGAAGTTTAAATGTGATGAAGGGGAAAAGTACATGTGCACAGTTCTTTAGAAATCGGTTTTTAATACAATTTCGTATAAAGTTGCTATGCATGACAAGGTTATCATGAGCTCGTGATTTAAGTATAACAGAAGGCTGAGTTTCAACAACTACCATTGTTATATATTTTCATATAAAAAAACAATTTTATTTTCAATAATGTAATTTGCACTCTAGTACCTGATGAAAATGTTTCACAGTCTTAGAATGTGAAAAAATAAAATCAGCTGCCTCTAGAATTACACCAACATTTTTAATCCATAACATACTATAGAACGGTATACTAATAAATGGTAAATTTGATATGAGAACTTTATCATATTTTTTATGTAAAATTTGTAGTTTTAATTTTACGAATTGTAGTTGTATTTTCGATTCGATTTTTCAAAGATTAGTTTTTAATGTGACACTTTTATGTGGATAGATTTCTTCTGGGCATAATAATGTTTCTTTATTAATTTGTTATCATGAATAGACATCGCAGCATTATAAGTGGGGTTCGACAATTCGTCTCAACTCTAAACGTGATATGCAAATAGAACTGAATTTGTTTTTCATTACTAGGGATTGAAGACTGTTAAAAAGCAAGTTATGTAGAAGATAAATAATATTCTTAATAAAATGTCTTTCAACTCAATGGAGACATGCAATAAAATTAGTTACTATGTAAAACTTAATTTTTACATTGTTACAACGTAACAAGATTAAGAAGATATAAGAAACAAAGTAACAATATTTCTAAATGCATTTAGGTAAATGTGTTATTGGTAATAAGCACACACACAGTTGGGAAATATATTTGTCATTTGTTATATCAAGATATTTCCGAATAAAAATCTCTTATAATATCTTAAATAGTTTAAGACTTATATAAATAATCCGTCATGACTTTCAACATCTACCCATTGTATGAGATTTGACATGAAAATAACAATTTCTTTTCAACAAGAATGTTATACAATAATACGTGATGAAAATGTTCTGCAATTTAAGAACGTGAGCAGAAATAAAATTAAACCATTACAACAGGATTTTTAAATCGTGACATGTTATAAAAGGATAGATAGGTAAGTGTAGGAATCAGGAAAAAAACATGAATCTGTCGTCCAGTATGTATTTTTCGAAAAATAATGTTTGTTTATTTTTTTGCGTTTGTTATTAACGCACAGGCGTAAATAAAATATACCTATATTTTTTAATCGCCAAATGTTCACTGAGAAATTCGGAAAGAGCCGCTCAACTAATTATTAAATCTTCTTTCCGTTTGTAAAAAAAACAACGTATAAGGTCGACTCTATATTGAAATTGTAATAAACTTTAAATTTTTCAATACGAACACACAATTTTGACATCATATATGAATTTTTCGGTAAATTTTACCTTCGGATATCAAACGGAAAGTCATTCTGTGGACTAGTTTAGGAATTGAAATTGTTCTCAAATCCAAACTGGTTACTTTCTGACACATTTCCGAATTATTTTTTGTTCGCATAACTCGTGGCACGTGCTCTTGTTAACTATGTAATCGAACAGTTTTTCTTTTTTCATTTTTCCAAGAAAGAATATATTTCAGAAAATGCTCTAAGTGTTGTAGTTTCAAACGGAATTTCCTGTCGGGACAGCGCGGGATAGGATTAAAACTGCTGTCATGCCGCAACAATTGTTTTTGTCGGAAATGAAGAAAGACTGTTTGGTTACAATTCACTTCAATAATCAGGTCTTCAAGTATCATTCCTGAACATTTAATAAAGATACTATAATTTTTTTTAAAAATTTCACGTTGTTGAGCGGGGAAATATATTTTTAAGGGAACCATCGTAAATGAGTTGTAAAGTTTAGAAATCTCAGCGTTAAATCCCCTTTTAACAGTTGCAAAACAAACTGCAACTCCAGTAGTTTTTTTAAGTAACATAACTCAAAAACTAATAATTTGAGTGAGCTGTAATTTTGGATTCACATAATTGAACCTTATTAAAATTTATTTCTGTTAAAATATCTATATGTCACAACATAGTTTTTTCGAATATTAATCTCTATATATGTATTATTTGAAATTAATATTCAAAACACCTATGAATTTATTAAGGATTTATTTAATAATTTTCAGGTAAGTGTCTTTAATCTCTACAAGAAATTATGCCTACATTTTTATATAATCGCAAGAGAATCCAACCCGGGCTTCCCAGGTTATAGCTCATACAGTCCGGAGCTCGGAGTACAGAACATACACTGGTAAAAATTTGCAGCAAATGGTCCAGTTATTCGACAGTTTTTATAGACAAAAAGGTTGCATAACTGTTATTTTAATTTATTCTGACCATAATATTGTCAATAAAATGGTCAGATACGTTTCATAATATGGTCAAGTAACTGTCATCTTTAAAAATGGGCAATGATTGGACAGTTTGCTGCAAATGATTAATAGTGTAAGTGAAAACAATATTTTAATGTATTCTAATGTATTTTTTTTTTTAGGTGACTCACCAACAACACCAAAAAGCCTTTTAAGATAAAAAATACCAATTATGAATTTAAATGATTTTTTAAAAATAAAGAAAAGCTATATTATTTTACTAACCGCATTCTAGACTCTAATAGCCGAAAATATCGTCAAACATTTTGCTAATTGCAGCAGCCTTTTTTATTCTGATAGTTTCAATGTTCAAGCACGTACTTCGATTGCATGACGTGTAAATTTATGTTTTATTTATTTAATATTTATTGACGAAATGTTAATTTCATTATGGAATATCATCCGGAAACAAACGCAGAACTATTTATATTACTTTATGGCTAACCTTCCATACTCGAGTTGAACGCTATAGAAATTGATTTTTAAAAATCATGCTTGGAAATTATTTTGAAAAACATAAAAAACAATAAATTTTAATACAGTTTTCAAACAAATGGCTTTTAAAAGTACATTTTTCCCCTATTCGACGGTGTAAAAATTTAAATTTTGTGATTTTTGGAAGTAATTAAATATTCGAAAATTGAAAATGGACTCCTTACATCGTTGCCACCGGTGATATGACATCAGCGCTATTCACGAACATCTTTAGACTTTATAATATAGATTAGAACAGACATCTAGTAAAGCCCTCAGACAATTTCAGGCTCTCAAAGCTGAAATGTTTTAGCCTATTTAAAACGTCTTCAAGAAAGAACAATATATATATATATATATATATATATATATATATATATATATATATATATATATGGTAAATGCAGAAAAACAAATCGAATAAAAAACAATTAGAAATTCAAATAGAAAAATCAAACAGAAATAAACATCTAGACAGTTCTGAAATAGACAAAAAGTCTAACAAAGGTATAGAGAATCATAAACAAAAAACTTTGGCGAAAGGATATTCTTTCTCTGACATTTAACATGTCAGTAATGGCTTCCTTTTACGTTCCTGCTTTTCATCGAATCAATAACTGTTGGTCATTCAATTTTACTGCTCTTTTAAGATTTAAAATTTTTCGAATTCATCGAAGATGTAAATGTACATGTTTCCCTTGGTTGATAAGGTTAATTAATTCCACATTACTACTGCACTAATCGAAACATGAAATGAAAAAAAAATCATAGGAAAACATTCCTTAGATCCAGAGCCAAGTTTCTCAAAAAAGCATGTACATAAATAGACAATGTAACAGACAAGTACTACGATACTGCTTTCATGTATTAGTGTTTGTAAATACATATTAAAGATTGATTAAAAATTTTAAGAAAAGTTTATCTAATGTTGGCGAACTTCCATCAACATAAACGTGTAAGCTAATTTAATAAGTGTAATATAAAAAAAAATAGAAAAGTGAATTTTAATTTTAATTCTGCATTACCACAATTCTTTTCGTTATTTATGTTAACGTATTTACCATTAGGTTACTTTTTAAAATTCAATTTTAAATTGATTTAAAATTTATTGTAATACAATTTGATTATTTCAAACTTATATACATTTTTAATTTATTTAAGCGAAAACTTGTCAATTGTCAATTACACAGTAAATGTATACAAACACAGTAAATGTATACACAGTAAGTACACAGTAATTACACAGTAATTACAACACAGTAATTACAACACAGTAATTACACAGTAAATGTATAATTTCTTCTTTTTGGAAAACGCAAAATTTAATTTTCTAATCCTCGATGCACTTGCATACTTCCATACAAATGCTGTCTGAGAAATTCTAATTTTTGAAAAGCTTCATAGAAACCTTTTAATATTATTTAGTTTTATGGCATTTTATGGAAAATCATTTTGAAAAATTCGTCGCTACCTTGCAGGAAAATAACAGATGATCCATTTTGTGACTGGCGCACCAAAAGAAATTTTGTTCACACTAAACTAGGGAGCACCTAAAGAAATTGTTACAGCATTAACTGAAACTTCCCTCAACGAGGGATATCTGTATTTATCTTTTTGAAAAGTTACATTGGTAAATAACTATGAGTTGCGCAATTATCATTATAACTTGACGCAGAAGTATGCCCAACGTCAAAGGTTTTACAACATTAGAAAATATAAAATATATTATCTTAAAATAATAACGACCTACAGTTGATATTTTAGTTTAACTGTAGGAATATATTAAACGAAAAAATAATGCTGAAAAATATTTAAATATATTGTTTCATAAAATGTCCATCTTTGCAATATATTTCCAGATGGATATCGGTACAAGATATGCAGTATATTCTATATAATTTAAGGGAAACTAATAAAATTCAAGAGTAAAGATATATTATGCCAATTTTGGATATCATTTCAGAAAATTATCTCCCCAATAAAATTTGACTTTTAGAAATTACTATATAACTTTACTTTAATAATGTTTGTTAATTTTTAAATTATAATTGGAAAATATAATGCATGCTATTCGATTACTTAATTCATTCTATTGTAGAGAAGCTGAATAAACATGCAGAAAATATTTATTTAATTTACATATTTACTTAAATATTAATGGTAAGTGTACAATTATATATATTGCTACAGCTCCTGCATTAACGCATTTTATTTCATAATTGTGTAAATTTATTTTTTTTTTAATCCCTTTGACAGAATGGAAATTATTTATTTATAATTTATATATTTGTACCAGTCATAAATGTCAGTCATAGATTATTTCAAACTTATATACATTTTTAATTTATTTAAGCGAAAACTTGTCAATTGTCAATTACACAGTAAATGTATACAAACACAGTAAATGTATACACAGTAAGTACACAGTAATTACACAGTAATTACAACACAGTAATTACAACACAGTAATTACACAGTAAATGTATAATTTCTTCTTTTTGGAAAACGCAAAATTTAATTTTCTAATCCTCGATGCACTTGCATACTTCCATACAAATGCTGTCTGAGAAATTCTAATTTTTGAAAAGCTTCATAGAAACCTTTTAATATTATTTAGTTTTATGGCATTTTATGGAAAATCATTTTGAAAAATTCGTCGCTACCTTGCAGGAAAATAACAGATGATCCATTTTGTGACTGGCGCACTAAAAGAAATTTTGTTCACACTAAACTAGGGAGCACCTAAAGAAATTGTTACAGCATTAACTGAAACTTCCCTCAACGAGGGATATCTGTATTTATCTTTTTGAAAAGTTACATTGGTAAATAACTATGAGTTGCGCAATTATCATTATAACTTGACGCAGAAGTATGCCCAACGTCAAAGGTTTTACAACATTAGAAAATATAAAATATATTATCTTAAAATAATAACGACCTACAGTTGATATTTTAGTTTAACTGTAGGAATATATTAAACGAAAAAATAATGCTGAAAAATATTTAAATATATTGTTTCATAAAATGTCCATCTTTGCAATATATTTCCAGATGGATATCGGTACAAGATATGCAGTATATTCTATATAATTTAAGGGAAACTAATAAAATTCAAGAGTAAAGATATATTATGCCAATTTTGGATATCATTTCAGAAAATTATCTCCCCAATAAAATTTGACTTTTAGAAATTACTATATAACTTTACTTTAATAATGTTTGTTAATTTTTAAATTATAATTGGAAAATATAATGCATGCTATTCGATTACTTAATTCATTCTATTGTAGAGAAGCTGAATAAACATGCAGAAAATATTTATTTAATTTACATATTTACTTAAATATTAATGGTAAGTGTACAATTATATATATTGCTACAGCTCCTGCATTAACGCATTTTATTTCATAATTGTGTAAATTTATTTATTTTTTAATCCCTTTGACAGAATGAAAATTATTTATTTATAATTTATATATTTGTACCAGTCATAAATGATAGGTGCATAAACACATTTGATGCTGCAAAACGTTTATTACTAACTTTTAATTAATAACAAATGGAGTTCATCTTTTTAAATTTCTTATTTATAGTAATATCGTAAAAAGTGGTATTTGGAGAGACATTTGTTGAAAATAAATATTTAAGAGTTTTATTCACTTAAAATTCACTACTAGGATAAATAAATGAATTGACTCGACTATTTTACTGTATTAAAAAATGGAAGAAACCATAACAATAACAATAACAAGAAATAAAAATAATGCGTCAAGCATAGATTAGTAAACATTTTCTAATAATTCCAGAATACTGTAACTTCATGTTTTTAAAAGGTGAAAGACGATATCTAAGTAAACAACTTTAAAAACGAATAACACATTTGAAAACCAGATTTCAGCATTTATCGCCCATAGCTGGAAAATACTCGAATTCTTTTGTGTAACCAGCAGGCCTAATATGATCTATAAGAACTATAGATCCGCATGTACGCGACATAGTGTGCTAAAATTTAGCTTAGGTACAAAACGTAACACGGAAATGCAATCGAATAACTTTGTACAGTACTGTGTAATACCTACAGAATTTCATACAGGCTTCATATTAAAATAAAATATAATTCAAGATGAAACGCATTACACAACTGAAAACGTACTTTCAGAAATTGTCATCGAAAGACGGCGGGTGCAATGTATCTCGTTCTTTGCGTAGCATTGCATATGAATTTATTTATATTCTACAAACACCTTTACTAAGTAATTGCTTAAAATATACTAAATATACTTCAAATGGAAAATTTATAACGTAATTAAAAAACACCCTGATATAATTCACGCTCACACAACAATGTTTACTAATTACTTTATGTAGTGATCTATAGATTTTATAGACACCAGGTAGTATGCAAACATTTAATTGTGCATAGAAAGACGGCGGACGCACTGTAAACACATTTTCAGCATTTATCTCTCAGAGATAGTACTATAGCCAAAATATTTTGTGTGTCCTGATAAATTGACGATAGCGTACGTCAAATTCTACAGTAAAAATTTTGTCGTGCATCTCAATATTGTATGTAAATTTCGTTATGTTTGAAATAGTGTACATCGTTAAAATAATCTGCAAGTATTTTTTTCCGGTAGACTATTATGTAAACATTTTTTTATGAGACTCTGTAAATTACTGATAAATGCTCTGTATTCCATATTCTAAAGAAAGCATATTTTAGTGCACATCAGACATTCATAACAACTTCATTATGTTCAAAATGGTGAAACATCGTTAAAATATGTTCAAACAATTTTTCCATTATGTTACCGAATTATTTTGTGTGATCCTGTAAATGAATGATAACTTTTTGCACTTCATATTCTGCAGAAAGCATGTTTTTGGGCATCTCAGAAATGCATATGAATTTTTTTTTGTGTTTGAAATAGTGTGATTATTAGTTTGATTATTGGTTTGAAATAGCAGATTAACATTATTAAAATACATTGCAAATGATTTTACTCATAGATCAGAATGTAACTGGATTCTGCTTAGTGTCTCTGATGGCGAATTTTAAATGCTACATATACACTTTCAATAGCGAGCCATGCCGTTGTAAACATCAGAAACTTATATCAATTACATGACATTCCGTATAAGCACGGTATGAAGGGAGTCAGACGACAGATAACAGACAGACAAACCGATGTCATAAATACTTTTAAGCTATGTCGGAAAAAGTTACAAATGTAGATAAATGCTCCAGAAATGTGCTTTTAGTACCACACGAGCAGCTTGGTTTTTAACAAAGTGCAATTACCTTTTTAATTTGCACTAATTTATACGATAATAATGTTAAGTTGATTAAATGTAATGAGAGATAAACACTAAAACATAATAATATTCACCTGTTTTTGACATAATTGTAAATGATGCCACTCTTAACGGGAAATGTCTTAACTGATGGCTCTGGTACGATTATAGGGGGTAAACGATATCTTGATTTTACGATTTTGTGTATTTCTTAAATAATATTAAAACCACAACACATGTGAAATAAGCAATGCGTTGTTTAACAGAGCAAAGATGAAATAATGTCATGCAATATTAATACTGGCTACGAAACATCACACTCCACCTCAAAATAGGTTGCCAAGATCAAGTGTGAAATTATCGTTTGGGCACATGGGTAATGTAAAATATTAATTCAAATAATTTGAAAACGCTTACATGCATGAGGCATCGTTTAATAGAACATAGAAAGTACTATAAAAGGAAACAGTAATAGATGCAAGGTGAAATGATTTGAAATATTAACAGGGATAAAATTTTTAATATGGACACATTTGGCATACAACTGTCAAAATATGTATCCGAAGTAAGGAGGTAAATCCGTATCGTAAATGATCCCAGGGAAAAGAACAAAAAGGAGGATATCAAATGTGGTTCTTATGAAGAATTTAAAAAAAAAGTTAAAACATCAGCAAAGCTAATGTGGAGGATGAGGTAGTGTAGACAATTAAAAATAGAAGTAGCATTACATATCATGCTACTCCTCTCATTGTCCTATCGTGAACATTCAAATAAGTTAACAAGGTGAGAAATACGCAAAATAAAAAACATGCCCATTCATTATTCTTGTTTCTTGATTAAAAATTCCACAAAGACGCTGCCCTAACAACAAAGTCTCTCTAAGACATTTCCAATTACAATTCCTTTGATTTTAACTTGTGTGTGTGTGTGTTTCATTCAGTTAAGTATGATGCCGATTGATCTTTTTTTGTGCATTTATAAAAAAAATGCTAGTATGTAGCAGTAAGCGTATCATTTTAAAAATGAAATCTGAAACAGTTATATGTGTACAATAAGTATTATGTAATTTTGTAATCTATATCCGTTTGAAATACAATATGAAGTAATTTATTTTTCAAAAACATCGTTTATTATTATTCTATTTTCGTTTTTATTCGTCTAAAGGTTGCATTATATTACTGTACTAAAAACTTCTCAATAGACAGTCTTTGAATAACTGTATTCGACGTCTTAGATGCTGTTTTACATCGTATGGGATAAGTAATGTGGTGTACTTATAAAACAATTTTAACACCTAATTTACAGTTATAATGTAATTTTATAACCTACTAGGGGGAATACCCCCTGCGAGCTACGCTCGCCAACCCCCACTCAGACTTAGAGGCCTCTAAAAACATGACAGCGTGTTTTATTTTTAAAATATTGGTAAATCTGTAATTGGGTTGCCATGCTTTTAACGTTTTAATGGGGCATTTTTTTATTACCATGGTCTCATACACAGCTGTTGCGGCAACTGACGACTGTTTTCGGGATTGATAAGTAAAATCAATTACAACTTGAAAACCAGCTTGTATAAAATGGTTAGGTTTAAATTGTGGCTACCTCTCGGACTTTTATAACAACGATCTGTATTCTATTCTTCCTTTGCGTTTAAAGATGAGAAAAATTCCATCTGCTTGTGAGTAACATTAAGAACCACGGTACTGAAAAGTACTATGTTATACACATTTTCATTAACAGGTTTTAATTTTCTCTCTATTTTAGTGCACCATCATGCATATTTTCATGTTATTTTAAATACGTAAATTATTTATTTTAATTAATATGTATATACGAATTTTCTAATAATTATGTATCATACAAAATTAATTAAATATTTTGTGCATGCATGCCTGCATTTATTCGGCATCAATTGATGAGATATTTAAACAAATTTGCTATCCGCGATAATTTTACACCATGTTATGTCACTTGAATATTGTCCATAAGAAAATCGGGTACTTTTCCAGTATAGGATCCTTTGCTTTTAGGTTTGGCGTAATTCGAGCTTCAAAAAGGGATATATTCGTTAATATGTATAGATTTGTTGCCAAAAGTTATGAAAACAAACCCAATGAACTTTTGGTGCTTTTCTATTATAGGGGTCTTTGACGCTTTTGTAAAAAGCTTGGCGGAAAAAACAAAGCAGGATAGAAAACCAAGCAGGATATTTTATTCTCCTTCCGTTCAGTTGGGCAATTATTATTTTATATATTCGTTTCAAATATCCGAATTAGTGATTTTATAAATTCTTTTAATTAAATTTTACAAAAAAATAACAAAATGATATCAATAAATATTAATTACTATTAATTCCTTTCCACCCTTTCTTTTGCGTTTACATAAATGACGTCATTTGGACGAATTTATCCAAAATATTTTCAGTTTATAAATTAAATTAAATGCTGACAGACGATTGAATCCTGACGATAGAAATGTGATTTTTTTTTCAAATTTTCCTGAAAAACATAATTTAATCACAATCTTGTCTTCATTATCGATTGAAATAAAAGATCAATTCAATTTCAATTTGAAAATGACGAATAAAAAGAAATCAATCATCCCTATCGGGATCCTTTTAAATTTTTTTTCCCTTTTTTGTCACAAAAAAACTGAGTAATTAGTTGCCATCATTACAGAAATATGATTAAAATTAGAAAAAAATTAATATCTCGAAAACTAATTCCAATTTCAAAATTCTATTACCAGTTTTGACGTCCGCGGATTTTTATTGACAGTTGGTATTAATTTCACCATCAAACGTTTAATATTTAATTAAAAATAGCCCTGAAACATAATCAGTCGTTTAATCAGTCGTTTCATAAAATCGTTTCATAAATTCGTTTCATAAAATCGTTTCACAAATTCGTTTCATTAGGATTTTATATATATAGGGTAGATATTCGTTTGACATTGAATATGAAGTAATTCATTTTTCAAGAACATCGTTTATTATTACTCTGCTTTCGTTTTAATTCATCTAAAGGTTGCATTATATTATTGTTCAAAAAACTTCTCAATAGACTGTCTTTGAATAACTGTTCTCGAAGCCTTAGATGCTGTTTTACTTCGTATGGGATAAGCAATGTGGTGTAGTTATAACCACAATATTAACACTTGAATAAGTTTAATCAAAGCATTTTTAACGGCACCAATAAATATTTTATTCTTAATCATTTATCAGTTTTTCTAAAAGTATCTTCATCATTCTGTTACTATATGTTCTTTTAAAAAAACTATATTAAAACATTTCGATGATTTAAAATAGTAATTAGATTTTGAAAGTCAATATTTATCCAAAAATTACATTCTTCCGTGAACCAAAAATTTTTACTTATTATGAAATTAATTTTCAAAAACTCAATTATTCTAATTATTCAGATAAACACATATTACAAAGATTGATGAAAGTAAATATCATCTGAGGCAATGCTGTGTATTTATTTATAATTAATAAAGGATTTGCCAAATCGTTAGAAAATGCCTCTTACTTACATTCATTCAGCGCAATAACAAACTCTGAGCAAATGAATATTTGAGGTGTACGTAAATTCCATTATTAATAATCAGAACTGAAGGAAATTCTCTGGTTCTTGTTTGCACTCAATTTCAGCACATTGGCTTTGGTATGCGCTTAATAAAATGCAATATTTGTCAAAGAAAAGTTACTAATAAATATTATTGCTTCATGACAGATCTTGTCACGCGAATTCAAATTACATGGAATCATGATAATAAGAATTGATTGTTATTCTTGGATTAATATTTATTTTGTTTTTGGAATGAGCTTCTTGTCAATTTAATTTGACATTTCAGCTATGATTTCATTTTTTTTTTAAATACGCTGTCGATTAATTTAGCTTTTTATCATATGTATTCTGAAAAATAAACGATATAAATTCTTTTACAGGCCAAATTCGGATCCAAGAATATTTTTTATTCCTTTTTTTGCATAATTTTCTACCTGAAGCTTTATTTTAAAGAAATTAGTCATATATATTATGCATATGTATGTATGTATTATGTATATGTATTATGTATATGTATTATGTATATGTATTATGCATATGTATTATGTATAGTCATATGTATACATGAAATGATATTTCGTACCAACCTTCTCGTCGCGTCATATCAGTTCTTCAGGTTTCTCATTGCGCGGCGTATTTCGAATTTTCTTTGGCATGTGTAGTCGTGGGAGGTAAATAAAAACATAGTTTTTTCCTGAGGACTAACATTTATTCATTTTAATCAAGATGATTTTTTTAAAAATTAAACCCAGGATAAGCTAAGAGTCTCAGATCTTTAAGGACCAAACTTCCGAGAGGCGAGCAGTGTCTGGGGAGGCAGACATTTTCAGGAACACAGAGCGGCCGCAATTTGTGTAAAATGCAAAAACGTGAGCTCTGGTTTAAATATGGAATACCTCCGCTACAGTGCAACACAGAGCACTAGGATGGTTAAAACCATCTAATTCATTACTTAGCTCTAGCATGATTCCCGGGCTTCATGGTGACACCAAGTTCTGCACACCTGGCTGCATCCTAAAACCGCAAACAAATGCAAAAAACACTTAATAAGCATTTTTACTTTTAAAGAACAGATAATTTTGAAGCATGTACGTTATAATTGTGAGGCTAGAAAATCAAGATTACAAGGGCAATTCCGATTTAAGTACGGATTTCGAAAGCTAGAGAAAATGTTTTGGGGATTTTAAATTCTAAATTTCGAACTTTAAATTTAAATTTTTATTTTAAAAAAGGTTTAATTTTATCCCTTCATATATTTATACAGTCGAATGCGTTTAATGCGATCATGTCTAAAACGAGGACACGGTTAAAACGTTAAGAATGTTAAGCTATATTAGATTTTCACGCTTTTTACGAGGTACAAAAGTAGTATCATGGCTAGTACAAGCAAAACATCTGTTCATTTCTATGGGATTTTCGCCAAAATGTACGGTAGAATTGGATAAAATAAAACCCTTTTCATGATATATATATAATTTTCATGATGTTCCCGATTGCGAACATTGGCCACTTCTGAATATTTTTTTTTAAACTGGGGTCTAAACTAGAATATAGTGATGAGTAGATTAAATAAAAAGCAAATTAGTAAGATTTAATGACTAATTTTTTTTTTAATTTAATAATTGATATGAATAAAGTTGAAAATTTATAAATTTAAATTAAAACATTTGTCTTGCATTCTTTCCAAAGGTCTTTTATTATGATTTTTTGTAGATTTCCTCTTTTATAAATGAAATGTGGTATCTATTTCGAAACAACAAAACTTCTTATATATATTCTAATTTTATCAAGTCAATATTGGAAAAATTTAATTTTTAAATGAATTTTCAATTCGAAGGTCCTATTTAGGAACCTGTAAGATATTTATCATTTAAAGAAAATTTCAACCTAATACAGCATCACATTATCTAGTACCATTGTTTAAAATACGATTTTGTCGTTTTCGTTTCTTATATAAAATAAGTCCGAAAATCTTCGCAAAACTATTCTTACTTATCCCAAACTTTCCGTTTTAATCAAAATGTAGCAGATATTGCATACATAACAATGTAATTTCTTAATAAATATGTTTTCGACAAAAGTACTAAGGTGATGCGGTTTAATTTGCATTAGGAGATTCAATATGGAAAGATTGTTGAATCATAAATAAGTTTATTTTATTATTTTTTTAAGCAGAAGCAAGGAGTATATTTTATACTTTTTACTATAGCTTATCATTCATTTAAAAATTTATTTAGGCTTATTTTTAAAATTTATTTCCATTACGATTTTATAAAGGAAAAAGTCGCTTAGTGAATAGGTATTGAAATATTTATGAGAACAAAATACCCTCAATCATATAAAAAATAGAATATATTGCTCTAGAGTTTGTTGCATTGTGGATATTGATTATGAAAGATTTTTCGTAAACAACTGTTAGATTCATTTATTGAAAAATGGGTTGTAATATATATTTTACGCATTAAAAGTTGTATAAAAATATGTGTCTGTGATAAAACGGATGTGAGTATATAAGATGGGTGTATATGTGTAATACGGATGTAAATTGTAAAACGGATGTGCATATGAAGCATATAAAAATACATGCTGGTATGGACGTAATATATTACGTATTGAGTAATCATGATGAAATTAAAAAAAAAACATTTAAAAGTACTTAATTAACCTTAACTAGTCATGTGCGAATATAACGGGTTTTTTTGTCTTTTGAAAAGTCGTTTATTTTTAATGACTTGCTATCATAATATTTTTGTATCTTAAAATATATCAGCTTTTCGAGTCGATATTTACACGAAAGGATACATTCTTACAAAATGAAATCAACAAGCTCCCATAATGAAGTTTTTGTTTTTATATAAAATCATTATTATTACTCAGATACACAAATATTAAAATGCTAAATATAAATAAAATACAACTGAAGTAATTTTTCGTATTTGTTCATAAATAATAAATGACTGAAAGGAATACCGAATTAAATAAAAGTTCCTTGTATCTTCGTTCATATGATTCAGTAACAAGCTTTGAGTAAATGAATAGTTGAGGCGTACGTTAATTCCATTAATAGTAAACAGAACGGAAGAATATTCTCTGATTTTAGTTTGTTCACAGTGCCAAAGTAGATTTTACTTTGGTATGTGTTTAATAATATTAAAAATCTGTCAAACAAATAGAAAGAGTGAATTATTATTTCTTTGTAACAGTTATTATGCGAATTTAAATTACACACAAATCATTATGATAAGAATGAGTTGTCATTCTCTTACGAAGATTTATTTTATTTGTAGAATAATACATCTTATCGTTTATTAATAAAAGATTTCTCTATAGTAATTACATTTATCCTCCGTATTTGGAATAATTAATTGGTTATTATTATTTGAAATTTTCAACGTCAAGAAATGTCATTTCTAAAGCATTGATTATAGATAAATTTTTTGTCCATTGTTTTTTTTTTTTTTTTTGGTGTAGTATATAAAATCAATAAAACTTTATTAAATTTATTATTAATTACCACCCACTTTTAGCCTTACTCCATATAAAACCGAAATTATATCAGTATAAAAGAAATACCCCATACATAATCTTTGAAGAACATTATTGGCAACCTTAAATGCTTTTTTACTTGAAATCTAAAATTTCAACGCAAAGATGATTTTTAGAATCACGAATGTGTTTTATTTGTATTACTTTTAGCAACATCGACGTTACTTTTCCTTTCATTTTTGTAATTTCTTTATTAAAGCTGAAATCTTTCTACAATTTTTTTAATGATATTACATCAAAACAAGTAAGCTTCTTTGTAATTATTTGTACATTTTGAAAGGAGATATTTACACGGAAAAGTACATTCTTATGAAAACGAAGTAAGAACCTCGCCTAACGATATTTCCATTTATAAATATAATTATTATCATGATTTAGATAAACACACATTACAAGTCCTGAGGAAAGTAACTAATGTCCAAAGCAATCCTGTATATTTATTCATAATTAATAGTAAGTATTTTATAAATCATATGAAGATGCCTCGTATTTTTGTTCATATCTAGATAATGAGCATATGAATATTTGAGACATACAAAAATCCCATTAATGATACGAAAGAAAGGAAAATGCCGGTTTTGTATTATCCACAATTTCAGTCCATTAATTTTGATATGCGCTTAATAACATGTGATATTTGTGACAAATAAATATTATTGCTGCTTCATGCCAACTCTTGTTACATAAATTTATATTACATTCAAACGTGATCTCATCATAAACATCACATATAAAAAATATAGCCGAGTCTCGTGACTCCTTTACCGTAAAAAGTTCTGAGATCGTGTAAATCCAAATTTAGCTATTTTATTAACTGTGAAATTTTTATTCACAATCCACTCCTAGTCTCTACATCTTTAATTAATGATTATTTTGTGACTTGGCAATTACACAGCACGAAAATGTGTCGTACATAATTAGCCATAATCAAATAATCCCTTCATATCCCATAACATAGTAAGGTGTAATAACTTCCCTGTGCTGCGTAATTGGCAAGTCACAAAATAATCATTAACTAAACACGTAGAGACTAGGAATGATTTGTGAAGGAAAATTTCAGAGTTAATAAAATAGCTAAACTTGGCTTTACACGGTCTCAGAGATATTGACGGTAAAAGAGAGTCACAAGATCTGGCTGCATATTTACATGGGTGATTTTGGAGAGTCACCCCTTCAAAAAATACACAGTGCCACACGAAAATGGTATAGGGGAACAAATTGAGGAAATAGCCCCCCACCCCCCTTTTGCCCCAGAGGGTCCCTTCGATGTAAGTTAGGCTAACAATATAGGATACCCTGCAAAAAATACAGAGTACCCATAAAACATACAGGGTACACTATAAACACGATTCATCATACTAAATTTAAGTGTCCCCCCTCTCCCTATTTTTATTTTAGCAGAGTGTTCTTTGATAGAAATGAGACTAAAAATATAAGACCCCTTCAAAAAATACACAGTGCCACACGAAAATGGTATAGGGGAACAAATTGAGGAAATAGCCCCCACTCCCTTTGTCCCAGAGGGTCCTTCGATATAAATGAGGCTAAAAATATAGGGCCACTTCAAAACATGGTCGACTAGGAAGCCTTCTTTGATAATGATTGACAGGCAATCTGGGATAAATTTATAAACACTTATGAGTGATAATTTGACAACTAATCGGTAGTTGTTCTCCAATATCACTGGGAAGTCTCCAAAATGTTTTTATTACACAGGTCATCAGTTATCCTGACCGGCTTTTTTGTTACATTCCTGTCGAAAATTGGCACATTATAGACGATCGCTATTGCTGTCGACTTGAACGTTCTTTCCACCAGACAATCGGAACATCTCAGTCCGAAACCACTAAAATTACCTGATAATCATATCGAGGTAGCCGCAGTCGAGATCGTTGAAATGTAGTCATGACACCCGGACAGGGCATCACTTCAAGTCGCTCACCATGAAGACAAATCTCGAAGTATATCACATCGGAAATCATAGTGTATTTGCAGTCGTAAAAATTGAGCAGAGGCAGTGAAATCCAGAAGAAATTTCCCAAAAACATTAAAAAGAAGACTTAATAACTTAATAGATGAGCAGTGGCTTTATTGTGATCACAGAGATGAAAGCAACTCCACCAACTTTCGCTTCATTAAAAACTGAACACATTTGAAGATATTGAAGAATTAGCAAAACTTGAAGAACATACTACCGATGCATTAGTGTAGACTCCCCAGTGACGGCAATTGGATGACAACCACTAATTCGTGTAAATTCTGTCTCCGAAGCCAGTGTAACCGTATAAATACTTCAAAATTTGGCCCAAAGGTACAAAATGCGCGAACAAGCTGGTCCACTTGCATCCATGTTCGGAGGGCGCTAGGGGGATAAAGAAGGCGGAGCTTTCTCGCTAATGGATGAAAAAATGAGGCCACGAAGACGTGTCTCTGACGTATGATTAAAACTCTTTAACAGAAGCGGCAAATTAAAAAGGTAAAAAGGCCTTTGGGCGCGAAAACCGCTTGGAATCATGGGATGCCGAATGAATTAAATAGAAATAAAAATGGTATTATAAAAGTTCCAAAGAATAAAAATTAAATGTCTCAAAAGAAGAAATTAGGCAGGTGCGTTTAGAGGCAGTGTTGCAATTTAAGAGAATAAGGTTTTAATAAATACGTGTAGCTTTTAACAGATTAAGATTTTTAGAATGATAAATAACAGAATATTTTGATTAAGTTATGGAATAAAATACAAAATAGATTTAAGAGATATTTTAAAAAGAGAGGGAAAAAAGAATTGAAGAATTTGGAATAATTTAACTAAAGAAATAGGGCGAAAAATTTTTATTATTACATATATATATATATATATATAAATTATTTACGTAACTTCTTTTCCTGAAATTGTGACAGTAATTGAAATGAATTATAGCCAAAAGTAATGCAGAAATCATTCTGTCAGCAGCGGAATTCGAACCCACTTTCTTGGCAGATAGTCAGAGCTTAAACTAAAGCCCTCGACCATTCAGATACGCTGATCGCGTTCATTAGTTTTGAGGTACATTGCTGTACCTTAAAACTAAAGAGGTTTCAGATTTAATCTCGTGTGCATGCGCAAAAACATCGAATTTGCGCTAAAATTTTTAGCTTCTCGCTTGCATTTTGCCGATCCCACCGAAGCTAGCATAGGAAAGAAAATACGGGCTTCTGATTGGTTAAATAATTTAATGAGCAATTGTTGTTTATAAATAAATCGTTCTGAATGTGGATGCACGTATTAGGGGCATACATGTGCATATCATGTTAAAATAATAATAATAATAAGAAATGACAATTGTATTATTATTTTTTTTATGTAATACAGAACAATTGAGTTTATAAATATCGCGTAATTGATGCCATAAAAAGGAAATGTGATTATTGTGTTTATATGAGTATACAAATCGTGCTTAAATGTTAAATACTAATAGCTATAAACATCGGTATAGTATATATATATAAATATATATCCTGATATAATGAAAGGATTCTCTCGTTTTTTATGGAGACTGGGGGGTGCGGGGGTGCGGAAAATGTTGAAATAATTTGAAATATTTCTAAATTTATGAATGAAGTTTGCTGGTAAGTTTCTCGACCTTCTGAAATAAATAATTTTGTACTATAGGAATACATTATCTGGAAGAATAATATACAAAAGACTAATATATAAATAAACGAGAACTACAACATGAATGAAATAAGTAGATAACATTTTTTTCCCTTCACTATTTAATCATGAAAGAAAGATATTGCATAGTTCTTTTTAACTTACCTTAGCAGAAACATTATCATTAAATTCTTTAATTCTAAATGCCAGAAAATCTTTCTTTTTATCTATTAATAAATGTGTAAAATCAGAAGGAAATTTATCAAAATCCATCTTCCAAAAGGTTTTAAAACAGAAACTGATGATTAAATAAACGTAAACTCAAAAATGAACCAAAACAAAATTCTCTTTAAATTATTCAACCAATCAGAGCCCGAATTTTCTTCCCTATGTTAGCTACGGTGGGATCGGCAAAAAAACTTGTCGCTTTAATATATATGGTGGAAAGTGTTCACCACCTTTTTGTGTTATACACTTGGAAATTTATATGTATACATTGAGGGTTTTTTTTTTATAATTTTATAATTAGTATAAGTAAATGTTTATTTTTGCATTTATATATATAAGTATAATTAATAATTACTGTGGGTTTTTTTATATACATTTTTGACTTTTATTGACAGGTGTAACCGGCCTTTAGTAGGATCTGTCTGTAAATCACCAGCAATATAGGATTACTTTCAATTGTATATAACAGTAGAAAAATGACTTCTTTGTCTAAATGTAGATATATAAAAAATTGTAAATGTTGAAAAAAATTATTATGCATGTGTGTGAAACAGTGAATAGATTCCCAAAAAATACGTGTAAACATTTTTCTTCTCTTGCCAAAGCCAATTTCTTAATGTCTTCGGTGCCTTATATAAAAAGTAAGAACCCTTAATTGTGACACGGATTAGTAAATTGATAAAATAGTTTATTTTTGTGAAATATATGCAATACGAAAGAAGAAACAGTAAAAACCTGTAAAGACAGAAACTTCATTTAATGAAATCCTGTCGTAAACGGAAAATTTTTATAGTCCCACGAGAAAAGAAAATGCCATAAAATTCCTACAAAAGAATTTCTGCTAAAACGAGATCTCACCTAGAAAGTTTTTTTTTAGTGGGTCCCTTGCGATTTTGTACTACTGGAACAAACTCAAATATTTGAGTTTAAAAATCAATATGTAAGCTATTTTGCATTAAGAATTTAATGAAGGCATGAAATATTTTTCAAAATATGAAAAATAATTTTAAGTTATTGAGTTTGACTAACATTTAACGCATATAATTGAATTTATTGCAAAATATCAACGAAATGCTCGTTTAAAATTTCTAATATTTTAATTTATTTTGCGTACCTTATTGTTGACTTGATACTAATATTTATTTTTTCCATCTTTCGTTTCCAACATTGTATTTAAAAGATATCCTCACGTTTTGTTATCCAAAAATTTATTTATTGTATTAACAGACAAATTTCTATTTGAAGAGTAGCTCCATTTAAAAGTTATTTGAAGTATTTTGAAATAAATGAAAGAAAATTTGAAATTAAATTAACGTCTCTGCTTCAGATGTAATTGCTCTTTTCACATAGTTTGAATTTTAAAATCGAATTATGATGACGAGGGAATACGTAGGAAAATTGATAAAGCAAAATTTATCTCCTGTATAGAAGGCGTTCGATTCATTCAGTTGAAAATGTATTATATTAACTAAAATATTATTTCTTATTATGGAATGAAAATAATTATTATAGTATTATTAAAATTATTGCACGTAACTATTTTTCCCCATCATATCTACATTTCATTAAGTAAACAATGCACAATAATGTAAAATTATAATCAATAAAAATATTTTTTTAATCGTAATTTTTTTTTTTTTTAGTTTCAATGGAAATAGAAATTTTTGCTGTATTAATAAATATTTGTTTGCTACAATTTTGTAAACTAACATCTGTAGTGCTATTAAAAAAATCTAAGAAGACATCATTGGAAAGATTACCAAAACTGCGACTTATAGCCTGAGTTTGGCGAGGGACGTCTTCTGGTATTTGTAAATTATAAATTTAACTCTGAGTAAAATAACATTTACCTGAAAGATAGAATTAAGTTCTTAAGGGGGCAACAATACTTGTGAAATGTTATGGCAAACATATAATATTAAAATAACTGTTTCTCGAGAATTCGTACCGAAACGAAGCTTTTTTTTATAGTTTTGGCAATATCTGGACTATAAATTATTCTCCCAGCAAAAAATATAAATAAAAAGTGCATGCCCATAGAAAGTAATGCTTTCGAATTCTTTTATGTAGCCCTGTGTATGATCTATAGAATTTATTCACATCATGCAGTACGAAAAAAGTTTAGTTAAGCTTTAAAACGAAAACTAAAGTTAAAAACGCATTTCCAGCATTTATCTCTCGTAGAAAGCACTGTACCCGTATACTTTTCTGTGTCCCTGTAAATAAAAAGTAAATTCTATGCGCTCTATATTTTACTGTAAGAATTACAGCAATAATTCACCTCCATGAAGTATATAAATTTCAACAAGTTTTAAATAGTGTAACATCATTAAAATAAGCTGTGCAGAATTCCCAACCTCTCATATACCATTATGTAACTGATTTTGTGTGATTCTGTAAATGAATGATAAATGCTTTGCACTCCATAATCTACAGAAATCATTTTAAATACAGCTTTTAAATGTCTGTGAAGTGAATTTATGTTTAAATATATGTGGAACAGCACTAAACTACACTGCAAACGATTTTCCACGTATACCATAATGTAACAGAAATCCTTTGACTGTCTTTGAAAATGAACTATAAATATTACATACTTTGTTTTCATTAGGGAGCACGCCAAATTTCAATAATATATATCAATAACGTAAAAATCGAAGTTTATTTACGAGGGTTAGAATGCGAAAAGACAGATGGATAGAGAGATAGACGGACGGACAGACAGACAAACGAACCGAATTGATAAACACTTTTAAACTATTTTCGAAAGTGTCAACAGTAGATGTGTATAACAATAAATTATAGTATGCTGTTCAAAAAATCGGTAAAGTGTTGTCTGGTAAATTTGTAATGTAGTCAATAATTTTTGCTGGATTCTAAAACGTTTATATATCACGTTTCATGTCAGTCGGTCAAAAATTTTAGATTTCTATAAGAAACATGCATAAAACATTGACTTATATGTTTATAAATTATGTTTATTTAATAATGATTTGGATTTACAATAATATATGTTATCTCCAAATGTCCTTTAATTAAAGAAATTAACGCTAATTGTTCCTAACTCATTGTGTTCAACACGTTGAATTCTTTCGTTTAATTATTTTAGTTCATATTAATTTTACCACGCTTTACTTTTAATTATTTAATTAAACATTGTCATTTACATTATAATATCTATGGTTTTAAAGTAATTATTATACATAATTGAACTGATGGCATGCCTTGTAATTGCGCTTTTTATATATAAGAGAATCAATTACATTTTATTTATTTCTGTTAAATTTTCCTGTCAATTTGTTCAATTATGTGACAGAATTAATAAAACTTTATTTGGGCTTCAATTGCCATGACTGCATTCTTGTGTTATCGATTCCACTACAATATCGGTACGCTTTGAAAAAAAAAATTAAATATCTTTAATTTTCTTTTAATGCTCCGCCTTTTTTTATAATTATTTTTTATCGTTAATAATTTTACTACAATTACTGTAATTAAGAATGAACTTGTTTACAATATGTATATGTATAAAAATATATGAATTGTAATTAGCGTTTTATAGCTGTCGGAAAAAAAGTTCAGTAGCTTTGTCACAGAAATTTCATTTTATAATCACATTTAATAAATAGTTAAATGACATTTTACTTACCCATCATACGTAGTATAGGGTAAGTCTTGTAATCATTTTGAAAATCGAAAATTTGTTTTGTCGGATTTACACGTTTCAGACACTGGAGATTCCGAAAAACATATTTTTAGAAAAAAAAATTTTGCCGTCCGTCTGTGTGTCTGTAAACGCTCTATCTCCCGAACAAATTGAGATAGAGACTTGCAATTTGGTATGCACTTAGTATATAATAATGGGAAGAAGCCTATTTTATTTCAATAACCTCGATTAACTGGAACTATTTTTTTCGGACTCCCGAAATATTCGTTCTGATAAAAGATATACAAAAATTTTCGAAATTGTTTATTTTAAGAAATGAATATAAAATACAATAAAAAAACATAAATTTTGCATAAAGCATGAAGTCGATCGGATAATGAGTTGCCGAGATATTTGGAATCCTATTTACTACACTCTTCGATTTTTCATGATCCTGTATTTCATCCAAATTTCACTTCAAAGATATATTTTAATTGAAAATTTTTACGCTTAATCAGATGCAATAAACCGCTAATTAATAGGATTATTATTTTTGGAGTTATAAGGAAAAACCTCTTTCAAGCAATTCAGTAATCGAGCCTTTAAAGTTTATGACGTCATCAAGCCACGATTTTATTTGAATTGCAATGCATTTTATTAGTAGTTTACACATTTTTATTTTAATATTTTACATTATGCTTATCCATGATGGGTAAGTATTACGGTGGCCCCCAACGACTAGTTTCTGTCAAATTAACTATCAACACTATCCTTCAAATATAAATAAACATTGTAAATTCAGAGGAACAATACTGTTTTCTTTTAGAATCTCAAATGGATTTCCAAACAGATAATTTCTTTGAAACAATATAGTGGACTCCCGTTAATGCGTCCCCTCTTAAGACGTATCTCTGGTTAATAAGGACAATTTCGGTTTATCCATCGTTTTCTATTTGCAATTTATTTAAGGACAACAATTCATCGAATAATGGGAATTTTTTTTTTCAAAAACTGACTGAGCAGAATCGAAACTGCTTTTATATATTTTTTTTATAAATTTTATGTAACTTTGGTTATTGAAAAATCACGGAATTCTCAATGAGAATAATAAAGAGAAAGAAAAATATTTTTCCCTCTACAAACGTGTGGTTTACAAATTACTAATGGTTGTTCGCTTATATTACTAATCAAAATGTGATATAACTGACCAAAGTTTGCAACTGGAAAATGATGCGATGAAAATATCATTTGTTCAAGACAAGTGAACGATTACTTTAATTAAAGTTAAATTATGTAAGCGCAGCAATTCTTTGAATATTTTGTTTGTTCTCTGTAATTTATTATTTTGTATTAACAAATTGTCATTAATTTGTTTTTTTTAGCTAAACCTTTTTTAATTAAAGAAAATGTTGTTTATGTTCGCATTAAGTTAGTAACCTATTTGATTTCTGTCAAAAACTGAATTCAATTTTTTCAACGAAAGGGATTATTTTACATCACTCAAATGTTTATATTGTTTAAAGCGGGCGTTAAAAGTTAGCGCGGAAAAAAAATTCCCTCCCTTGGTTAACCTCACATTTTTTTAAATTTTAAATTACCTTCATTACTCTTTACTTTAATACATTATCTTCTTACATAAACTTCTGCTAATTTATATGTATAGATATACAAATCCCACCTTTATTCATCTTACATTCTAGCCTCCATCTTATAACATTCCATATTTAGTCACAACAGCTTTCAATACATATAAATATAACAAATATAAAGACCCTTCTTTCGATAACTATAAAGAAAAATGGCTAATGAAGAATCTACCATAATTCTGATTGGACCAGAAGTTATTCACTTAGGTTCGTATAAAAAGTAAATTCTTTTAAGTTTAATTTGAGATGAAACACATGCAGAAAGGAACCAGTAAAATGCTCTCCTTTACAATACAGAAAGTGGTGTAAATTTTTTTATTATTATTTTCGGGATGCTTATATAACAAATGACACAAAATTTTCCAGCGATTGGAAGCAATAAGCAGTTCTGTTTCTAGAACATACAATTAATGAGATGTTAATAATTTTAGTTAAGATATATTGTTGCTTAAAGCTAAATTAATATTAATTTTCGTTTTGTTTTAATTTACCATATAAAAGTATATATAGCTCTTTTTTTAACCCCTATTTCAGTTAATACGAATTTTTAATTCAATTTCTTAATGCCTTCGAAACGTTAATGATATATAAATATATTCTTCATTTCTAATAAATATATTTCTTCTTATAAGATAATACGGACTTTATGTTATACTGATCAAAAGAAATGATATCTTCTCTGAAATAAAGATACTGAGAAAAACACCAGATGTCTTTTTAAAAATTAAAATCCCTTTAAAACAGAGAGTGTTTTTTTTTCTAATAGAATCCTTTTTAACTTAAATATTTATCAATTAAAACGCTAAAAGTGTTTGGTAAACCGCACGCTTTGAATTCAAATAAATATTCTTTGTATTTGCTATTTTTTTTTTGTTGAATTTTTAACTGAAAAAAAATCGTTACATTGCATTTAATTTAATTTCATAACTTTCCTTTGTATCATATTTACTCCTCAATTTATTTTTTAATTTTTTAATTCATATTCCTTTTAAAAACATGAATATTTTATTTTACTTCAGTGAAAAAAAAAGAAAAAAAGAAAAGAAAAAAAAAGTTAAATTAAGACACATTTTTTCGTTAATAAAGTTTCCCGTTTATATTTATTCATTTTCCTTCATTTCACGTGTAATTTTGTAATCTAAGCGCATCTAATAGCATCTGTGTTGTCAGTAATTTTTCCGATTCTTAACGAAATTTCTAATTTTTCTATTTTTTCCCCAAATCACTAAACACCCTTCAATGAAACTTAGAACAAAATTGAAATTCTCCCGTTTAAGATAAATTAAACATAAATTATCCAATTTAATCATGAAAATTCCGTAAAATCCCGCTGGACTTCAGTCAAATCTGCTATCGGAATTTTTTCGTCTGTTCTTGAAAAGTTTTATACATTGTACTAGTGAATAGACATCATGACTGTTCCCTTAAAAAACTTTCGCTATTAGGAATAAGCTATGTTTTCTCAAACTTACTAGAGAGGAATTTTTACGGCTTTAACAGGCAACGTTATTAATAAATTATTTAATTATTCATGTATATCAATTCTATCAAAGCTTGAAGTCAGAGTAATACTGTAAATAAACATTCAATATTTTTACACATATATTTTGACATCATTTATCAGTAAAAAACAAGTTTTCTGATACGTATTTTAGAGAGTTCGTAATGTTAGGTTCGCACATATGTGGATCTAAAAATACTAGAGCCCCTAAAATATCACTTTAATTGGTTACCAGTGGACCCGTGCAAAGACTGAGTTTTACTATGGCTTGTTCAGTATTGAAAATGAAGTGTGTAGCATTTATAGTTTATTTACAGGGTCAGTCAAAAGTATTCTGTTACATTATAGTCAATTGGAAAAAACATTTTCAAGTGCATTTTGTTGATGTTATGTCATTTAAAACATGATGAAACATTGATGATATATAATTATGGCGGGCACTAAAACATGCTTTTTGTAAAATATGGGGCGCAAAGCCTTTATTATTCATTTAAAGGGTCACACAAAATAATTCTGTTACACAATGTTCCCTGGAAAAAAATAGTTTTCAGCGTAATTGAATGATACCAGTGGACCCGTGTGAGAATTTCGAATTTCAGTCTGATATTTTTTAGATGCAAGTTTAAACTTATAAAAAAATAAGGACTAAAACTATCTACAAACAACATTAGGCAAGCCAGAATATGATCTCATTTATTCCATCAAAATTACAGTAAAACCTGATTGACGATAGCGAAAGCGAAAAAAAGAATAAATAAATAAATACTACTAAAAATGTATATCAATCGTATTTTAACAGGATTAGAGGATGACATAATCTGTTTCGGAAGAAAACATGCACTGTTAAAAAAAATTACGGGCAAAGGCCGGCAGCAGAGTTTCCAGTCATATCCCGTAAGAAAAAACAATACCATGCCCATCATTTTGTACAGCCCGTAATTTTACGGGGCAAAGTAATACAGCATTATCATGCGTAGGATATAATGCACTTTAAAACACAATAACACTTTACTTACTGTTCCGTAGCACGTAGCACGTTAGATAATAATCACAGAATCGTTTTTTTGGCGGGTTAAATATATGTTACGGTCGCGGTTACGTGACAATATTTTTCGAAACAGGACTAAAATGAAGGGCTACACCCTAGCGGAGGACACTGTATGGGATCGTACCGTATTTTTGCTAACAGATGGGCTAGAACTGTAAGAATATGTGGATTGCCCTTAATTTTATAAGTATCTAAGGGATAAGGCCGCTTATTTAGTGGATCTGACCGTTTTTCATTAAATAAGGCTGTTGCCTGTGAAAATTGAAAGGAAAACGGCCACAAATTTACAGTTTTTTCTGAGAGTGTGGGACAAAGAAAAGTAAATTCAGCTTTTGAATTTAAATTTTGCTTTTTAATCATAAATATAAAATAAACCCGTGCAGCAACAACGTCCAACCTTATCCTTATTTTACCATATTTTTTTATAATCATTGAAGAGCACGATATAATGCGGTACTTCATTTTTGTGGCAACATTGATTTGAGAAAAACCTATCATTTAATTTATGAAAACAATGCCGATTTAATTTGTAATTAACTGCAATTTTTGATCAAAAAACATTTTTAACGAAATGTATGCGTACTATGTCTGAAGCTGGTTCAAATTCCTGGTTAATCACAGAATTTCTGTCATTAAATAAGCTGAATATTAGTTTTCGCAATAGTGGTGTAAGAATACTTTTTGAAAATACTCGTAAAAGTGAAACTAGTTAGCCGTATATCTCCGGCCTTTCAGTAGATAAAAGTTTTGACAACTTTTAAAACTAGTTTATATCATTATAACATTCAGATTATTTGATTATTTTTCTTTAATGAAAAATTCTTAACACTTCATAAAATCACATATCTTTAAACCACACGTATTTAAAATACATTTATTTTCAAATAAAAGTATAAGATAACAGAGTATTCAAGTAATGCCTGATAAAATGAATCTAAATCCTCTTCAAATGGAGATATTCAGAGAAAAAAAAATCTGGATGTCTTTTGAAAAATTTAGGAAATTCCTCTTTGAATCGTACTTTTTTGAACGTGTATTTCTTCAATAAATCGATAGCTATGGGTGAATTCCTTTTAACTTAGATGTTTATCAGTTAAATGTTGAAAATCTTTGGTGAACCAGACATTTTAAATTCAGTTAAGTATTCTTTCGCTATTCATTTTTTTTTTCCGATGGTTCCAAATAGCAGACGAAAACATTTTTTTTTTTTTTTTTTTTACTGAATTAAATTTAAACTCTTATTTCTTTTTTTGTAGCTGCATTTTTAACAAAAGTTTTCTAAGGATTATCAAAGGATGAAGTTTAGTTTATCTTTCTAAAACTTAAAAATTACAATGTTTATCCTCTTGTTACATTTTATCTACTTCTTACTAAACTTCATTTATTATCAGAGAGTCTACGTGAGAGCAATATTTAAAATTATGTTCATTTAACTGTCCTAGTCTACATTCTTATTTTTATTAAAAATTGGCAAATTTATTTATAAACATTAGTTTATTTTGTTGATATATTTTTTCTTAATGATGTTTAAATGATAATTTGTATTCGAAACATATTCCATAGAAATAGAAAAAAATAGTTAAAACATTCATAAATTCAAAATTTTATAATTCATTTAAATTTTAAGTGTCTCCCTGAAAAATTATATAAGTGATGACTCCGATGGAAATGGAAATGGTAAATTGAAAATGGATTTGCAACCCACGCTTATACGAGAGAAATTCAAAAAATAAGTTTCTTTAGGGTATTGTGAGCAGTGTTTGTAGAAAGGGCTAGGTCAACGAGGTATTAGCGCTGATCATCAGAATATTAAATTTATCAGATTAATATTAACTCTTGTCTTCAAAATAGAGAGTGAAAAGGAATGGCTTACCTTTTCTATGGTCAATCGATTCTCGGATGTATCCAGTAAAATATCTGTCGATGTAATCCAATAAAACATCACATTGTATATCCAGTAGTTTCTTGATTATCCATTTTTATGCACCACGACTGAAATAAACTTGTAAACAATGATATTAGATGTAGTTAACTAATAAATAAAATAATTGCCTTTTCAATTTGATTTTTAAAATTATATATTCTAGATTAAATTACAGTTACTTAAAGAGTTAATATTTTTGAATTATATTAGATGTTTTTAACAGGATACATTATTCCTGTATCTTCACAGAATGAGATTTAGAAGTACACTGATTCATTTTCATTGAGTCTGGAAAGTTTGAAATAATTATGTTGCACAAGTTCCTTGAAATAAATTGACGTCACTATTACATATTTCACAAGTTACTGGTGGTTTTTCTGAAGAGTCATTATTGCACGATTGTTAGTTCATAAGTTACATTTAATGATGGATAACGGTCTTATATATTGTCTTTGAATTCGTTAATAAGTTTATAATAACATAATCACAAATCACAAAATAATTTCACAGTATTAGAAGAGTGATGAAAATAACGAGTTCATAAATATCTATTGCTTGGTATCTTGAAACTTAAGAGGATAAAATTAGGTATCTGGTTTTTTTAATAGATGAAGAAAATTATCGTTGGGTTTTTTCTGTGCTTTATCACTTTCATTTTTTTTTATTTTGAGTGGGAAAATATTAAGTTGATTAAAATGAATGGTGTTCAGCAGTGTTTTCATTAAAGACAAGTAATAGACCGCGGACATATAAAGATGTAGGCTTACTTTATTTTATTTTCCCCAATCACCAAAAACACTGACTTACCAAAGTTAAAAAAATATACGTAGAAAAAAACACTGTAGAAAAAAATTTGCATGTGGCAGAACTGTTTCGAGGTAGACTGAAGTTTGTTACCGGCCTTCTCTAACTGCTGAAAGAGGGAAAAGCCGTTTGACCCAAGTGGGGGCTGTAGAGTCAATGTGCAAAGCGCTACAAACCAATGGCACCTGCACCGAACACTTCTAAGAGCCTTTTATGGACTTGAGCATACTTCTTCAAGTCATACCTCGCAAAAGTTTTCAAATTATAAATGCAAACAAACTGCGCTTCATACCTGCCAGGCACAAATTTGGCCTCTCAATCGACCTAGTACTGTACAAGACCGGTGTCTCGCGGCAAACATCATACTTAGATTCCTGTCCTTAGATTCCTGTGACCATACTTAGATTCCTGTCCTTTTACATCTTTAAATATTAAACTTTGCTTTCAAAAAAAGTATTTGATAATATTGCACTGAAAGGAAACTTTATATAGTAAAAGGCACTTTTAAGTAAAATTTTAAGCACATTTTAATGTATTTAAATAAGTATTTTATTTTATTAATAAAAATAAATCTAATCGTTATTAATAACAAAATTAACTTTTATTCAAATATTCCACCCATAGGATTTTAAAATTAAAAAAAAGTAGAAAAAAAATCTGAAATAGACTATTTAAGTAAGTATTTTATTTTAAAAATAAAAATAAATCTTTAATTATTATTAACATCAAAATTTACGTTTATTAAAAAATATTCCATTTACATTCGAAAATTATAAAGCAACCGATAAAATATTTTTAAATTAAAAAGTTGAAAATAAAACTGAAATAGAATATTTCACCAATAAAACATTTATAAGTAAAAATATTTTTAAAAAACATGAAATAATATATTTTCACCGATAAAGCAATTTTAAATAAAGATCTAGCAGAAAAGTTTTGTAATAAAAAGAGGGCGTGGGACTCGAACTATTGCTATCTAGTCTCAAAAGCATCGCTTTAACCATTCAACCTCCAAGCACATTGCCGCTCGGCAACAAAGCATTAAAATAAATAGGCAAATCTGTGATCAGAAGGCAGGAATATAAGTCTGTCAGCCGGGAGACAGTAGTCTGTGACAAAGGCATCAGCATGATCTCAATTGTCACGCAATGATTTAAGTATGTCCTTGCATTAGATCAATGTCTTGTTTATCACATTGCTTTAGGATTTCTCGGAGGGGAAAAAAGGGAATGCTTTGTTCCAGACTCCCCCTCGTTGGGCGTTCTAAACAGTAACAATTACTAATGGCAGTACGATTAATTTTATTACCACATTGTATATTAAAAATAACTTTAAAAAAAAACTTCCTTGTTGGTAGTTTCTGGAAAGAGGAAAGAAGGGAAGCGTTTTCTATTTTCTGGCACATCCCATTTTAAAGATAATGAAAGAAAAAATATATTATAGTTCGAAATCTTTTTGACAGCTTTTGCGTACAACATATGTGAAATTTCAACAAAATGTGACAATGTTACACATGAAAATGTTGCAAACTGTAATACGCAAGCACTGCAATCAACCATTGAACATGATATATATGATTTCAGACAACGGTGGCCATCATATTGAACATGTTTCATCTTTATTAGACGGATAAATTGTGTCATTGTTGTTATTGCTGGTGTTTCGAACTAACACTTTTTTTCCTCTAAAACAATTTTTATCATCTCTTTACAACATATTCCAGAAGTTTCATGACTTTTTGATTTTTCGTTTTTTCTCTATCCCACTCGGAAATTTTTATTTAATTTGAGACGCCTTGTAAAGAAAATTATTATCGAAATTCCTTTATCCAAGTTTTCTTAATGAAGTGTAAGAAATTGAAAGAATATTGGAAAAAGTATGATCCATATGAAGGTTTCCAAAGTTTTAAAACATCTTACGTATTAAAAAGAGCGGAACAAAATTTTAACCTTATTTTCACAGCTGTTTTATTGTATTTAAGCTCGATTTTGTTTTTTCGCACTATTACCTTTCAAACACGTTTTTTTTGTTACATTAATCGATTTTTTTAAACTTTTATTGATATTTAGGAGTTTGTTATCTGCAGATTTTCATGCGTATGTGTAGATACATATAGGTAATGCGGGGTAATTTGGTGCTTAATTTTTTTTTAACTAACAAAAAATATATATAGATATTTAAAAAGATTGAACTGTACAAGGAAAAACATACCTTTTTCAGGAACAAATTCATGAAAGAAAAAAGAAATTTTAGTCGCTATTTAGTAAGTTTGAGCTATTTAAAAAAAAAGAAACAAGAAACACCAAATTATCCCTTCACATTTTTTACGACTGCTACAGCACTAATCGTATATTTTGAGGTGCATGTCATTTTGTACCTTTAACATTGTGCTATTCAGAACATTATTAAATTTTTAAATCCAACAACATAGGATGGCAATGTGAATTTATCTTTGAGAGCATATGTTTCTTAAAGAGACAGTTTGAGATAGCAATTACATGAAGAATTTTATAGGCTATGTTGAAATTTTTAATGTTTTATATTTTTTTAAATATGCCCTTTCAAACTAAATTAACCATAAAAATCCTCGATTAATCATAATTAATCATAATTTTATCATAAGAACATGGTTAGTTCAAATAAAAGTTTTAAGACACACCTTCCTGGTACATCAGTGAAAGTATAAATTATAATTAGAAGGTTTTAATACAACTCAATAATATAAAGGGAAACATTTCAGAATAGATATTATGGTATTTTAGATATTTAAAATACCTTCTGAATAATAATAAAACATTTTTCGAAAAATTTCTTAAGAAATAGTTATCAATATTGTTGTACTACACAAAGGCGACAAAATGAGCCCAACTCAATGATATAGGCTACAGGGAAACATTTTAGAATGAAAATAATGATATTTTAGACATTACACAGTCTATGAATAATTGGCTTATATAAAAAAAAACTTTTTCCAACAGTTTGACAAGAAAAGGCTATACCATAGCGTAAACATTTTTAAACACAAGTTAAATCCCAGGTCTTATACATTGCAATAGTCTAATTCCTATCTGAATCAATTTGGAATAAAGAAGTTAGCTGTATACTTCTGATAAATGATTAAGAAACAAACTGTTAGTGACAATAAACAAACAGGATCTTCATATTTAAATCTAATTGCATTTTCTGTCAACTCATTTAAAATTGGGTTCTACATGCATGCGTCAACATTCCGCCAATCAGCTGAGGGAATGTTCTATCCAGAAACAGATTTGGATTGAAGAATCATTTATCGCTATTTACATGGCTTATTGCACGCCGTTCTGGTGATAAAAATTACGTATTTCGATGTTATTTTATTTATCTATATATATAAAAGCCGTTCTTGGTATGTATGTTCCTTATACAAATCTACAGTTTTTGTCCGATTGGAACGAAACTCGATGTACATATACTTTAGAATACGAGTAAAATTACTGTCAACTTTAAAAATTTCTCAGACCATTCTTTACCACTTTTTTCAAGCATCTCCCATAGTTTATCATTACAGAAATCTATTTTTTTCCCTCAATTTCTAATTCAATTTCTTTCCCGTTGCCATTCAAAGGAACTGCGTATTTACAATATTTTTATAAACCAATTTCAGATTAACTCGCTATAATTTGAAATCTGAAAGTGACGTCAATTTTGTCTGTTGTGATTTTTTTCGCATATTACAAAGATTACTATAAGTGCTTTAAACGACATAGTATATATATTTAAATGTGTTTGGAGAAAAATAAATAACTTACCTCCTAATTTTACAAAGGCAAATTGTTTCCACTGGTTTGTTAACATTAAAGTAAATCTTCTAAGAAATAAAAACATATTTTTTGCGCATTCAAACTTCATGATTCAATTTATTCAACATAATCAAAAATCGTCTGTCAATTATTGACATTTAGCAATCATTATAGCGTAACTTTTTTCAGCTTAAGCCTGAACCAAGGAGGCATATTTAAATTCCTTGGATGTAGGTGGACAGTAGATGTCCTAAATTGAATTTAAAGAAAACAATACGGTATTTTCCAATATTTTTTCTTCAAAAATGGGTGTTAAAACAAATGGTATTAAAAGTAAAATGGTTTATCGGGAAAAAAAATTTTGGTACTTCTCTATTATCCCGTCGACCACTTTTCATAACAAAAAACTATCGCCAAACTGTAAGATTAAACGCCAAAAATGCAGTTCCATTTACTTGATGTCAGACGCATTATACGTATTTGTTATGTCATCAAGTGGTTTTTAATTCGACATTTGCGTGTATTTTTCATTATGTTTTACTGATTTATTAATTATTTCATTAATTAAAATAACAATTGTGTCCTTAAATTCTTATATTTATTTATTTATTTATTTTGATATTCCAATGGCAACGTTCTACCGTTTATTTGGCGTTACAGTTTGGCGATAATTTTTCGTTTTGAAAAGTGGTCGACGGGATAATAGAGAAGTACCAAAATTTTAAATGCATTTTTTTAAATATAAAACATTTATTTTAATATATATATATATATATATATATATATATATATATATATATATATATGTATACGTTCAACAATGTGGCGAAATTTTCATTTCACCATCTTCGAAATTATTATCCAATTCTTAAGAGAACACTATATTTTTGAAAAATAATGTTTTGCATCAAAAATCACATAATTTCAAAACGCAATTTTAGCAAATTCTGTTTAAATTACATTGTAAATATAATTTCGGAGTTAAATTTAGTATTTAAGAATATTGTTTAAAATTTTTTTATGAGTACAGTAGTATTGGATTTCTTTAATCGCTTTCATGTTTTAAATACAAATGAGCATGTGACGTCACGCACTCAAGTAAAGTCGTTTTTCCCAATTAACTGTAGGCGAAAAGTAACAATTCTTGGGGAGTTAGTAATTCATAATTTATTATTTCCTACACATAATATAATGTATTTTAACTATTTGAAAATTACGAGAAACTTGGCGAAACTTCAAGCAATTTAGCTCAACGTTTTCTCTACGTTAAGTTGACAAACGTGCACATTATCTATAAATATAAATGAATATTTGTACATGATTCATGAAGTGAAAGAATTTGTTTTAAGTAGACACGTATCGGTTTAGAGGAAAATCTACCCCGGTGAAAGTGTCGTCATATTTTAAATCATGTACCGGTTTTCATTCACAAAATATTAATATTGTATAGAAATTACACAAAGTAGCGTAATTTCCACAGAATGTATTGGTCGCAAAAGTATAAGTTTAACATCCTTTTACCGTACAATTTTTCAGAATATTAAATTACTTTAAAATCCATAAGACATCAGTAAATTGAGATACGTTTTTCAAACGAATAACATTGAGAGTACATTTATTTTATTCGACCGCATAAAAATTGAATGTGCTACGTTTAGAAATAAATGTCTTTACTTTATAAAGATCAAACAAGTTAATCTTTCGTAATTGGATTGGACACAGATTTAAAAATATACATGCTTTAAAATTACTTTAAAATCCATAAAAAATCAGTAAATTGAGATAAACTTTTCAAGCTACATTTGAAAGTGCATTTTTTCGAACTGATAATTTAAAAAATTAAATTATGCGATATTTAGTAGTTACAAATATGCAGTTCAAGCAAAATTTAATGGTTAGGTCGGTGCTACCGTCCATAAGATGGCGACATTATTCACGGATATGTTTTTGTTTTATAATATAGATAGATGCCATATGAAAGCGAATTTCGCAAAATGTTACGACATTTGGTAGTTTTTTTTTCAATGTCAGGAAAATCGTATATTTTTATATTGTATGCGCAAAGAAAACGCGCATTCTCATTTATACAGTTGAGAAAATTTACTATGGTTGAGTATATGGTAACACTTTTTTTTCTAATTGTCTTTTTTATCGATTTATGCTTGAGTATGCACAAATCATTTTGTCGTCATTGTTATTGTCGTATTATTGTATTTTAATTTATGTTAACCCGGGCAGAGCCGGGTGGTTCTGCTAGTTACCTATATATTTAAAAGCAAAGACATTTTTTTTAAAACCCACGTCAGAAAAATGTTCCGGGATGTTTCAGCCAATGAGGTGAGGGCTTTTTCCTGTCTAGAAGCTTATAGGGATTACGATTAGATACGTGCGTTCTACGGCGTTGTTGAAAGTTTATGGATTTCTATTATTAAGGTATTTTTTCATTTTACCGTATTTATTTTCTTTTTATGTCGTATGTATTTGGCTACTTCGAATTTTTTTAAACTAACCCCCCTTTTTTTTTGAGAGAGAGAGAGATTCAGTAATTTGGTGGCACGAAAATCCGCAAATCGTTTCCGATGTAAACAATGAAACTATTAAGATGCAAGTGTAAAGTTTAAGTATTTTAAACTTTTCATGTCATTCTGTACACATTGCAATATGTAATTCTGTTTGATTTGATTAAATTCAGGTTTTCTCAGCAACGATCACAGTATTTTTAACAAATAATTTTTGTATTAATCAAGCTTTTTTGGTTAATAAGCATAGCTAAACATGAAAGAAAATTTTGTTATTTTAAGATTTTGATGTGAATTATTAGCGTACATTTATAAGGCGAGTTTCACTGAATAATTCAAGAAAAAAAATATCTCATCATTATACATATTTAGTTATGCATTATTAATTATTTACTTAGCCTTTACTTTTAATATTTTAAATATTTCAAACTTACAGCTTAACTCGACAATAACTTTTAGGTTAAATTCAGGTTTTCTCAGTGACGATCACAGTATTTTTACCAAATAATTAAAACTACTACATGCATGCATCTATCTATATATATATATATATATATATATACCCTTAAATCTGCATAGTTTAAAAATGGAGTTTATGCAGATTTTAGAATTTTGCGGGTTTCTGGTCACTGTTTGTTTACATATTTTAAACAATAATTTGAATTTAATAATGCACTGAAAATTATAATGAATGCTTACAATTAAACACAAATAAATTGTCATACAAAAGTTCTCTACACAAATTGTCAACAATACAAAAGTTTTCATGAAAAACACATTATTTCACGATATTTTTCCACAACCAATCAATAAATTTCATGATATTTTATTGTGATTTTAAACTATGAACTTTAGTACTTTTCTGTTATACGGACATTATGTCAAAATGTATGTAAATGTATATATGTATGTAAATGTATGTATGTATGTAAATGTATGTATGTAAATGTATGTATGTAAATATATGTATGTATGTATTAAATGTATGCTTGGCGACAATGGTGTCCGTATAACAGAAAAGTGCCTGATTTTTTTTTTTTTATATATATATATAAAATATAAACACAATTGGCGATACAGCAAGTTTCTGGATTTCTCCCTGTAGGTGAAAGTCGAAGATGAATTTCATTCGTTCAATGACATTTTTAAAAGTTTCAATTTTCGATTGAGTGCACATGAACATAGAAACCGATACCTATTTCTATGTTCATGATTGAGTTATTTGGATATCTTTTCGTATAGCACAGAAAATCATTGCTCCCGCTTTCGTAATAGAGATACATTCTGGTGTATTTTTTTTCCTTCTTTTTATATCATAAGTACTTTTCTATTTTAAATTTTTTTAACCTAATAGTAATTGTCGAGTTTCTAAGCTGAAATTTCATTTTTCGAATGCAGTATTTCAAATGTTTTAATAGTTACATTCAGCTGTAAGTTTGAAATATTTAAAATATTAAAAGTAAAGGTTAAGTAAATAATTAATAATGCATAACTAAATATATATAATGATCAGAATTACATATTAAAATGTGTACAGAATGACATGAAAATTAAAAAAAAACTGAAATTTTGCATTTGCATCTTAATTGTAAATTTCATTGTTTACATCGAAAACGATTTGCGTATTTTAAGAATTTGCGGAATGTCGTGCCACCAAATTACTAAATATTTCTATCTCTCTATTAAAAAAAAGGGTTAGTTTAAAAAAATTCAAAGTAGCAAAATATATACAACATAAAAAGAAAATAAATACGGTAAAATGAAAAAATACTTTAATAATATAAATCCATAAACTTTCAACAACGACATAGAACGAACGTATCTCATCTTAGAGAATCATCGTTTCGTTTCTGATGTTTGTGATAAGGAACGCTCCTTTGGCCCCCTCCGCTCATTGGCTGAATTGTAAAGGGCTAAATGTGTCGGCCCTGAGTTCTAGCATGAATCTGGGTGTTCTGGTTATGACTTCAGCATTTCTGAGTAAAAAAAAAAAATGAAATTCACAGCAAAATTTCTGAAAGGTTTCAGCACAGGGAGAGAGGGTAAATGCCCTCTCGGCAATAATTATTTTGTTGGGTTAACTGTGTTTTCGGTTTGAGTCGATTTCAGATTGAGTGTAGATTCCTGCAAGTTGGATTTGGGTTAACCCGATTTTTCAAATGTTAGTTCAGTATATCATTTTAGATTAAAACTACACCTATAATAATATGTTTGTGTGTATTGAGGTTTGTATAGATGTTTGTCTGTGTGCTGTTTTTAATAAAGACAGTTTCATTTTTCACACGAACCTTTCAAAAAATTCACATTCTTTGCACAACCCTTTAACAAAATTCGCATTTTTTTCGTGATCCTTTAACGAAATTCACATTTTTCTATCTTTTTGTCGGGATTCACATTTTTTCAGCTATTCTATGACGTAATTCGTGTTTTTTTCAGCGATCATTTGACGAAATTTGCGTTTTTTCTGCGATCTTTTGACGAAATTTGTGTTATTTTCTGCGATTCTCTTTAGAAATTTGCGTTTTTTTGCGATCCTTTGACGAAATTTGCTTTTTCGCAATCCTTTGATGATATTCGCATTTTCTCTGCTGCCTTTTGATGAGATTCATGATTTTTCAGCTATCCTTCGACGAAATTCGCGTTTTTTCAGCGATCTTTGAAGAAATTCGCATTTTTCTTGGGATACTTTGACGAAATTTGTGTTTTCCAGAGATTCTTTTATAAAATACATTTTATTCCGCATTTTTTAGACGAAATTTGGCAAAAAAGCGCGATCTTTTGGTGAAATTTCCTGTTTTGCGATTTTTTTGACAAAATTTGCTTATCTTTCGCGAGCCTTTTGCGTACTTCACGTTTTTCTGTGGCCTTTTAACAAAGATCACGTTTTCCCATGATCCTTTGATGAAATTCGTGTTTTGTCCGTGATCATTTGACGAAATCTGTGATTTTTTTCCCGCGAAAATTGATTATATGTTTTTAGTCTGCAGGTGTCCTAAAAAGTTTGTGACGTCCGTCTCTGCATTGCACACATTCTGCCACAGAGTATCGAACAAATGAAATTCATCCTAAAGAATTATTGTTTCTGGAAAGTAACAACCGTCAACTCATTGACTGAATTGTAAAGGACGAAATGTGTAGGCACTGAGTATCATCTATACTATTAATGTCGGTAAACGTCTGTCTGTGTGTGTGTCTGGCGTCTCTAAGCACAAAACTTTGCGTGCAGACGGCGGACCTAAGCGCTTATGGTATAAAATTTCGGATGGGGAGTTTTTAAAATTCGCAACATTTTGCGGGAGAGGAGGGACGCGAACAAAATTTAAAAATGAGTCCACGTCAAAAATTATGACGGCAGGGGGAGCATGTTTTGCCAACACGGAGCGGGGACTTTTCTAAATTTTGCTGACATCACTCATATGATATATCGTTCGAAAGGCCTGTGACTGCTTTTTCATGTTATGCATCTCTGTGGTCCACCCCCCCTCCCAAGTGAAGCATTTTTCTAAATTTTGCGCACACCCCTCGTGATATATCGTTGGAAAGGTCTTTAACTGCTTTATGCATCTCTGGGGTACATCCCACCACCCCCCCCCAAGAGGGGGACTTTTGTAAATTTTGCACACACCTCTCATGTAATATATTGTTGGAAAGGTCTTTGACTGCTTATTCATGTTATGCATCTCCGGGGTTCATCCCGCCCTTCCCCCCCCACCAAGGGCGCCCTATTCTAAATTTTGTTGTGATATATCGTTGGAAAGGTCTCTGACTTCTTAATCATATGCATCTTCGATGTCCATCCCCCCTCTTTGCTCCCCCCAAGAATCATATTATGCATCTCCGGTGTCCATCCCTCCACTTTGCCCCCCAAGGGGTATTTTTCTAAATTTTGCAGAAACCCCTCATGTTATATATCGTGGTAAAGGTCTGTGACCGTGTAATCATATTATGCATCTTCAGTGTCCATCCCCCCCCACTTTGCCCCCCCCAAAGGGTCTACTTTTCTAAATTTTGCACACACCCCTCATGTGATATATTGTTGGAAAGGTCTTTGACCGCTTATTCATGTTATGCATCTACGGGGTCCATCCCGCCACTCTCCTCTCCTAAGGGGGCACTTTTCTAAATTTTGTTGATAGCCCTCATGTCATATATTGTTGGAAAGGTTTGTGACCGCTTAATCATATTATGCATCTCTGATGTCCATCCCTTCACTTTGCCCTCCAAGGTGGGGTACTTTTCTAAATTTTGCACACATCTCTCCTGTGGTATATCAATAAAAAGGTCTGTGACAGCTTAATCATATTATGCATCTCCCGTGTCCATTCCCCCCTCCCACTTTGAAATTCGTCAAGCGACAGCAGAAAAAAAGCTCATATTCCATTCAATCGTCACAATAGGCGAGTGTGACTATTAAGTTTGGCAATAAAGTCAATTGCCAAATTTTCAGTATTACTCGCCGAGTGCCGAATGCTAATTTTTTACTATATATCACAAACTGTATTTAGATGCACCTGTGTATGATTTATCGCTGTTGTGCCATGGTTTTCCATTTACTGGCAAAACAGCGCTAAATGTGTCAGATGAAAGAAATTCTTTGAATGCATGTGCCAATGAAAATTAGCCAATTGCAGGTCCCCAATCTAGCTTTAATTTAAGGTGGGTTTTTTATTTATTTGAATTCTGCAAAAATTTCAAACATTTTAAAGCAGCTATGAATTTTATTTTTATGGTACTATCAAGTTGTTTGCCGTCAAATTTTGACGGGTTCCATCTAGTAAAACTAAAGGAAAAATAAATGAATATATAAGTATAATACAGAGGCACCAAAGTACCCCACTCTATGTTTTACGCGGGGTAATTTGGGGCTTGCACAAATATTATTTTTTTACTGCGTCATTTTCAAAGATGCAAAAGGAAGAAAGGCAATACAGATTAGAGTGTGTTAGTAACATGTCAGTACAGTTTTTTATTCATACGTACATCATCTCACTTTTCCTGTCGCTTCATGTACGTAGAAAGATATCGAAACTTCGGAAGATGCTCATTTTGCACAGTTTTTGACAGATTCCAGAATATATTTTTTTCTTCTTGAAAATGTACTACTTTCACAAATAGGATATATTTAATTCACAGTACACATTTCTAGGTTCTTGTAAAAAAATTTTAAAGATTCACATCATACAATAAAATCATAAAAATAATAACTGAAAATGAAGCACCAAATTATCCCAGCAACAAATTACCCCGGCTTACCCTATATGTTTACTTTTGGAAAGTAATCACAGGTATAAAATTTACCCTATATGTTTACTTTTGGAAAGTAATCACAGGTATAAAATTTATTTTAGGCTATTTCGAGATCGAATCTGACAACGGAGGCTCGTAATTAATTTATTCAGTTTCTTAAAAAATGTAACAAAATTTGAAAAACGCAAAATACCTCGGTTTAACTAGATTTTTCTTTCTTTCTTTTTCTTTTTATTTCATGTTCTCTATTACACAAATCGGATTCATAAGTATGCATTTTTAACATATCTTATAAAAATAAAATAAATTATACCTATACGATAATTTATATTTGCGATTTGTGTTCATGATAATTAATGTCTTTTGAAAGTTAGGTGAATGTATATTTCACATAAAATCCCAAATTTTCAAATATATGCTTCTGTGATCTATAAAGACCTTTAGAAAACAAAATGTCTTTTAAAAAATACTAAATATTTTATATGCTTATAATAATACTATAATCACTGTAACATGTAAATTCATGAGTTTAATGAACCCACTGAAGTAGTTGCCTAAGGTGTTTTACTTAAGGTAAAGCTAGGAGAGTCTGCGCCCAATTCAAAAGAATAACAATAAAAAATCTAAATATTAATTTTTTGCTAAACTATCCATGAATAATTTTGACTTCATTTGTTTTTATGCATTTCCATTGCTATTTTGTTGTTATGTTGTAATTTAATAGAACAGTTGTAATAAAACCAAGAAAGTTGTTTTGCGCAATCTGTCCTTACAGGGTTGGTGTGATTGCGCACATGGGTAGGAGAATTGTTAATAATAATAGCTACAATTAAATTATTAACAATAATAATTACACTTAAATGACATTGTTGTGAACAAATATTATTGTATTAGGAGTGAATATTTCAACCTAATGATTAAAGAATCAAAAATGAAATAATTTTAAAAACGATTAAAAAATTTTAATTAAAAGGAAAAAAAATAAATAATCAGAAAAAGCAAGTCCAGATAAGATTACAAAATAACATTAAGTTACTTGATAACACGTTTAACTTAAAACTAGTCCATTTTCATTTTTCATTTTTTAAGCAAATTTACAAATAGGCTGCGTAATCTCTCCTAGCATGGAAACTAATGGAAACTAATGGATTATTGTAATCATTTTTAAAAATATATTATACCTCTAAAGGTTATTGTAAACATATTAATGTATTCAAAATGTACGACAGTAAATAATTGTCATTATATAATCTCAAAATGCTATATAAATAACTAAAATTAAAGTTTATGTAAAATATCAATTATTGTAATAATTTTAACTTTCGCCCAGCCTTGTGGCAAAATTGGGTAACGTTTATACTTTGTAAAATTGTAGTTTAACTTGTAGTTATTGTAGCTAGCGCCGGATAGCAATATTTTTCCCTACCTGGGCTTAGCGGTTCGTCCTGGCCATTAGCCAAAAGCTGGTCCCTAGGTGGGCGCTGTCTGTCTGTCTGTCTGTCTGTCTTTAGCACAAGAGTTCTTTTGATGACAGAAAGTGCAGGATTAATCAATAAAACTTAAATGTATCTTTAAAGGAGGAGGTATAGGGCAACACGTTATATTAATAATAATAAAAAACCTATTTTGCAGATAATTCTTTCACTCGGCTTTTGTTTTGTATGACAAAATTCACGGTATACTTTTATTAAAAATAAATGCTCCAATCAGCTGATTGTTGATAAAATAAAATTTTAAGTTTCTCGAAAAGGTTTAACAAAAGTAACATCAAAAAATTATTTATTTAAAGTACATAGTTAAAAATAAAATTAAAAAAATTGTACACTTCGAGCTGATTTAATCCAAAGAATGTTCTTTTTAATCTCATATAGGAATGTTTTTATTCGAAAAAAAAAGAATTGGTGTTTTATTTTTAATGTGTAGACGAACCCTTACGGAGAAAAATAATTTTCGTGCATATTTCGAGAGAATTCATATTATTTTTTTCTTAATTAGAAGAAATTAAAAAGGTTATATTTATATGAAAGGGACTGACGTAACACTATTTTATGCTTCAATAGAACTTACATTTTTCACGAAACCACTAGAAAACATAAATTTTAATTGCACAATATGTTAATTTTTCTCATGTATTTCAAATATTTCCAAATTCATCTAATGAAATTAATCTTAAATTCAATAATTTTACTCATTTATTTAAATTAATATATATATTTACATATTTAAATAAATTTTCAAATATATTTTACAGATTAATACATTTCGATTCATTTTGCCTATTCTTCTCTTTTTACGCATTCAAAATATTGACTCGAGAAATTTTGTTTCATTATGTTGTTTCACGACATTAAAAAAAATAAAACTAACTGAAATTAATTAGCTTCATTAAATAAGTTAAATATATTAAAAGCCAGACAATGTGAAACCAAAACTGTGAAAGTTTGATTTCTGAAATTTTGTTTTTCTGAACGAGAAAGTAAAATTATATATCTGAAAAATTTGTTTTATAATTTGCTTTAAAAAGTATGTTATATTTATCTTAGACGTTTTTATTTATAAATATTTTATGTTTTAAATGACGTCTATCATAGCTTAAATGCATTGGAAAAGAATAATTTTTTTTAAACATTTCTTTCTGAATTTAAAAATAATATTGGCGTGTGGCATTCTGTCAAATGTCACTACAATGTTGGTACGTAATTACCAGTTCGAAATTACCCTTTACTTAAGACTAGTTTTTATGTAAAAAATACAAAATCTAAAGCTTTGTGCAGAAATGTTTTTTTTTAATTCGTTGCATGCATTTTTAAATACATTGTAGTTTGATATAAATTTTAATTTAATATAACTAAAGCTTTCTATATCTAGAGTTCGCGCCATTTCACACTGTAGCTAATAGGGAGCGACTTGCTGTTTGACGACACATATAGCGTGCTCGATTCCGTTTTCCAGTTGATCTGCAGTAGAAAAGATCTATTCTTAATTGAAAAACATCAATACAAATTTTCCTGTGAAACGAAGTTTAACAATTACAAAATATTCTATGTACATAAGACATACATTACATCTAAAATTTAAACGATTATATTTTTTATTTTTTCCGAAATTTGATTATGAAATTTGCTCTATTTTTCATTAAATTTCGCTTACACCTCAATATAGAAAGTTCATTTACATTAAAATCAAATGCAAAATAGGACTTTTTTATAAATAAAACCTTAAAGAATTAAAAGCAGCAATTTTAATGTTATCATGAATTTAGTTAATAATTTTTAATATGATATATGCATAATATTTGATTGGTATTCAATTAAAAAGATTATGAAAAGACTATTCTAATATTATTATAATTTCGATAAGTCTTTCATAAAAACCTGTAAAATGTGTTAAAAAATGACTTAGGTTTCACCCTCACATCACAGATTATAGACAACACTTTTAAGACAAATAAAATAGAAACTTCAGTAAGTAACTAGCTGAATATTAAATATTTTTTAACTAAAAATATTTATGAGATATAATTATACGATTTGATGAAAATAAAATTCGGAGTTCAGAGTAACATACTTTATAAACACATTTTGTAAAGGTTATTTAAAATAAATAATATTTTAAAGTTTCATAATAATAAAAACTATAAATGTACATACATAACTGATATAAATTAGAGTAATTTTTTGCGTGAAAGAGAGTTTAATGCTTAAATAATGTTTTTTTTACATCCAAATAGTATTTAATATTACATCTCTTTTAAGCTTTTCAAAACTTGATATTAAAATTAGCTTTTGTTTCCTACATATTCCATTTAGGCGGTTGGTCCAGATCAATGCAAATATTGCGTTATTTTAAAGCTTCTCCAAGTGTGAAACTTCTTCAATGACTCACTAATGAAAGCTGAGAAATATCGGCTACGTATTTATGAAAAGTGGCCGGAAATCTCTTTCCGAGAAGCAATTAAAACTTCGTTTGTGAGTAAACTGCCATGGATGTAAAAGGAAATGGCAATAAGTGTTTACTTCACTCCACCGTCCCTTTCAAAAATTGACTAAATATAACAATGAATAAAAACGACCTATTATATATATCAAAAAAATACACGGTTATTTCATTTGAAGAGGTAAATATGTTCTATAAATTGCTTTATTCTTGAGAAAAAAAATACTTTTTCTAATGAAAAATATTCTATTTTGAAGAAAAATGCCCTCCTCTGACAAAAAATAATAATAAAATAAAATAAAATAAAATAAAATAAATAATAATAATAATAATAATAATATTTTGAACAAAAATTCTATTTTAAATGAAAAATAAGCTCTGTTCTGTTGGAGAGCTTGTACTTAGCACGCTTACCCGTAAGGCATGGTGACGTCACGGCGACGTCACTGTGAAGTCACACTGTGACTTTGTGACCGTCGTCGTGACGTCACGTGACGTCGATGTGAAGTCACTGTGACGTAAATGCGAGGTCGTTATGGCCGTTTTCGAGGCTTTCTGTGACCTCACAATGTGACTACTTTGTGAAGTCACCGTGCGACTTCAATGTGAAAAATGTGACGAATCTGCATCGGACCAGATTTTACCCGAATCCTATACGGATTGTTCGGATCAAAATTTTTTTATGGTTCAAGTTTGTGACGTTTGTGACGACACTGCACCGGGTCGGGTGACCAGATTTTACCCGAATCCAATCCAGAAACTTCGGATCGATCTTTTTGGATTTGTTTGGCTACAGAATAGATTTAGATTAGTTGTCGTGTGACCTGATTTTCGTGAACCCGATCTGACCCGAGTCGGGTATAATGTTTTTACTGTAAGTCTTGTTTGGAATAGAATCTTGCATAAGACCGAGTAACCAGATTTTATCAGAAATTCTGTTACGATACAATTTCTGATGTCGGCTCGGATCTAGAGTCATACACGAATCCGGTTATATACTTCTTGAACATGATTGAATGTCAACTTGAACATGAATGATAGTTGACTGAAACTATATTTTGATTCAACCCGTATTCTTATCCTAACCCAACAACAACAACAACAAAAAATCTGTAAGCCCTCAACCCGACCGAACCTGATAAATGATTTAGCATAGATTCGGATAACAAGATTTCACCAAATACGGATGAGATCGACGATAAGGATTGGATCGGCAATCATTTTTATTGATGCAACTCGTATTCAAATTAAAACTTTGCATCTGATTGAGAAACCGGTTAACACGAAACTTTCTGACACATTTATGAACAAACTTTTAAACGCATGGCACTTGCATGCCTGATTATTAAAGCTATTTGGAATGAATAGCGTTTTCCATTTTTAGATAAATGTAATACTTAAGATCAATGTCGGTCACGTTTTACACGTTTCTGACGCTGCGCGTCGGAAATTTGTTTCAAAACACTGACTTTGATAGTGTTTTCTGAAACATCATCTGCCGTTACCAAAAAATGGATAACGCCATTCGATTATATATAGGGTAGATGTGCCAGTAATAGACACCCTTAAGGAATTTCTTTAACAATTACTTTTTAATTAATAGTTATAATTGTTATATTCAACATTTTTTAATATTATATTACTCTACCAACAATATTTAACCATGCTCATAGTCACATTTCCCAATGTGAATCTAAATTTAATTGTAAATAACAGAAATAAATCAAAACACCCTAAACTCCAGTAATGGACACCTCACAAAAAGTAATAGATAAATGATATTATGATTGCATTTAAAACTAGTGCTCGCGATTATACGTTTATATACGTTTAAACGTATACGTAGTCAAGCCTTTTTTCCATATGATTTCTATTAAAAATCGTTACCGGTTACAATAAGTTTTATACGTATTATACGTATAATCGCGAGCACTATTTAAAACTAGAATTTAAAGATAGCATATTAATGAAATAAATAAAGCTGAATTTTTATTGGTTATTTTTTTATAAACCAAAAACATTGAAGGTGTCCCATTACTGGAAGGCTGTCCATTACTGGCACATCTACCCTTTTCTGAATAAGAACACCTGCCAATTTCATGTATTTCCGAATAAAAATGAATTCAGAAATATGCCAGAAATTAGCTATTTTGGATTTGAGAACAACTTTAAAGAAAATATAAGCATACATTTTCAAATAAACATTCTGAAAAATTTATATTAGGAATCAATTTAAATAATAGATATACCTATTGTGCGATATCATTAAATAATAAACATTGTATCAAGCAGTAAAACTGTTTTCGTTGTAAATGAAATATAGAACTTAAGATCATAAATGCCAAAAAAAAAATATTTTTTTTTTCTTTACAAATTATTTTATTTATAGTTTTTGATAGAATACTAAATGCAGAACTTAAATATCAATTTTTACAGTAAAAACATTCGATAACACAGCTGGAAAAATCACCTTAACTAAGCAGTTATTTTATTGTTTCATCAATATTTATTATTTTTGTGCATCTAACATTGACATATCTCGACAAATAAATTATCCAATGCATTAAAATGTCACATTTTTTTTTCAAATATACCGGAAAATTATTTCTGGAAACCTACACTAGCAACGAAATTATTAAATTGCAAATCAAATACTAATAGTTTTAAAAATTGCAATGTTTTTAATTATAATGAATAACTATGAAAATTGAACTAAGAAACGCAAAACATTAAATAAATGCCTCCTTTTACATAACACTTTACATTTAGAATACATATTGTTAGTAAATTCTTTAAGCTTTTTTCCAAATAGTCTATTTAAAAAAATTTAAAACATTAAAGATAAAATTTAATACAAGTGATTTTTTAAAAGAAAATTTAAACATCTTAATTTTTAAATAATGCAATATTAAATGTACTAGTACTAAACATGCACTATTAACAAAACTGCGAAGACATTAAAAGTTACCTGCTGATCTATAGGTAAAGGTGTTATTGTTGAATGCTCCTTATCTGCTTCCCTTTCATTGAAAAATTAGACTGTACATCCACTACAATAATTTTCAAATTATTCCAGCAGAGAGGTGTGTTCATAGATCTGAGAAATCAAATATCACTCAGGCCTTATGAATGCACCCGGCTAGACACAGGGAGATGTTAAAATGGATCGTTTACTTTAAAATGGAGATTGTTCACTTTAAAACGTTAATTTACTTACACAGTATAAATCTACAAACTTCAAAGAACCCAACACACGTTAATCCTAGCTTCGAATGAGAAAAAGTCGTCTGCCTTCAATATGCGCGCGCAGTATTGTTTAAACACAACAAAATAACAGCTAGCAGATGTTTCCAACTTTACCGCAAATGATATAGGAAGAAAATAATTTAAATAAAGACATTTCAAAACCTTTATAATTTGTATGGCTGAAAAATGAACTTCTAATGATGCTATAATATTCTTTTTTTATATGAGAGATTTTTTGTTTTCTTAGAAATAAGCTGTGAAAATTTACATTTTTATATATTTTTTAATCCATTGCATTTGCTTTAGACGTCAAAAGTAAAGATAAATTTTAAATAATAATTGATTTAATAGGCTTTATAAAGTAATTTCGATATAAATTTAAATTGCAATCAAATTTCCTAAGTACAATTTTTTTATTTTTTACACTCTATCGAAAAGAGCAATATATTTAATAGAGGTGACATCTTACTAAGCACTGGCCAGTTTTGGATAAATTGCTATAGGAATGACATGTTTTTAATTCATTTTTGCTCGGAAATACACGAAATTGGCTCGTGTTTTGTTCAGAAACTATGTTATTGATAAACCTTTTCCATTTTTTGTTAAAAGCAGAAGATCTTTCAGAAAAGAATGTCAAAGTCGGCGTTTTGATTTGAATATCCGACGTGGCAGTGAAAGACACTAGAAAAACTGGTCGTCACGTGACACGAATTGCTTATAACTTGATAAATAACTAAATTTCTATTTAAGGATTTTTACCTGTGTATTATATAGTATATTTTGTTAAATTTCATGAAAATGGTAATGAAAATTGTAAAAAATTATCTGCCTCATATATGTAGACAGATATTTATTTATTATTTTATTTTGGAAATACTCAATATATTTAAATAGTGTGTGACAATATTTTTATTAATGATTTAGGTACATGACACAATTCAAATCTATATTTTATGAGTTTTTTTTTCCAAATTCACTCTCCGATCACACCGTGAAGTCACAGAGTATTGGCATTTTGATCATAGTTTTTACGTGACTTATGTGACTTGCAGTGACGTCATTGCAACGTCACAGAAATTTCTAAAGCTGTCAAAAAGTAATTTTCTTTATGTTATAAGATGTTCTAAAGTTTATTTTAAGTTTTCTTTAGATCTCCAAGACGTTCACATTTTGGTCACAGTGTGACGTTACAAAGTGGTGGCATTTTGGTCACAGATGTGACGTGACGTACGTGACTCACATTGACGTCACAATGACGTCACTGTGACTGTGCATGCTATGCGGGTAGTGACGTCATACTAATCGAAACCTTGTTACCGAAAGTAGAAGGAAATGGCACCTCCCCAACTGAACATTTTAAAACACATTAAAGTTCTTAATGTCTTTCAATATGCACAAAGAAAACACAGCTGCCACAAAAATACAATGAGGAAATTCCATGTAGCCTACTTTATACGTTTATCCTCATCCATAGTAAAGTTACAAGGCACTCTTTTTTTTCTTTTTCAGGTATATAGTAGCAAGTAAAATTATGGGAATGCTTCACAATCACTAAAGTCAATTAATATTTGCCCTTCCTCAATATTTCAAAACTCATTTAAACTCGTAATTTCAATAAATTGCAAATTCATAACTTTATTGAAAAGAATTTTTCAAATATTTTTTTTTTCGACGGGTGCGGAGGAGAGGTGAAAGGACGGCTTATGGTTTATGAACTTTGAAAAAAAAATTAAAATATCTAATAAATAAACAGTTAACAAAATCAGTATATAATTTCATTTATTTTTATTTTCCATTGATAAATTATCCAGATTCTATTTAAAGCCTTCCGAAAATAATTTTAACCAAATTATGTTTTTATTTTATTTTTATTTTTATTAATTAATTTTACGCAGATTTAATTTTCACCTGTAACCAATAGTTAAAATGTCCCCCACTCCTTTACCAATTATTCTCCGATATATTTCATATTACTGATGCACGTTATTTTATTATTTTATTTTTTATTTTTATTTTTTGCCATATAAATGGGCACCCGTTTTTAAAACAAAAGTTATAGACATCAAATGCAATATTAGAGCAAGAATTTAGAAATCTTGACCGACATGCTTAAATTAATTGATATAATTTTATTAATAACTAGCCGGTCTTCGCCCGTCAAGCCGGTCGCTTCTGAGTGGGACGCAAATGCATTCTGCAGCGTACTGTCTTGACTTCCCTTGGGGCCCAGAAATTGCATTTTACATCCAAACAAAGAAATTTAAATAAAATAGGTCCTGTGCGTATTTATCTAAGATGAACGGACGACTTTCAGATGAAATAAATAAAAATGGGATTGCCTAAGATAAATGGAGATCACTGTAAATAGGTACTGTCACGCCCATAAATTATCAATGAGGTGATCAAAATAACGGGGACCTGTGTATTTCTCAGCCATACATCGTTAATCCAGCGATCACTATAACATGGTTCAATTGATTTGCGTGCATAAATCATTAAAATTGAATAATTTTAACAGGACCCATTCGGTTGCACGCTTGTAATCTGACTATACGGTAGTCACCATAAGGCATCCTTGTGCATACCCTACCCCATAAATATCACAATCAATATTTAAATCACAATTTTTTAATTTCAAATAATGTATTTTGAAAAAAGGGGGAAGTGTAATATTTTGTTTAAAATTTTAAATCCGATCGCTAAAAGACGAAAATCGAAAAAAAAAATTATAAAATGGTAAATTAAAAAATATATCCCTTGGAAAAAATGTCACGCAAAATATATAATGAAAAATCAGCAATAGTTCTTTTTTTCGTCTAATCTTCCACAATCGGGTTCAGAGCCGATGTTTCACACAAACTCGCTAGCTCTAAAATCGCTGAAATACATGATTAACTACTTTTTTTTGTAGATTTGTAAAGCGGAGTTTCACATTCTTACTTCCATCTGCTGCTGAGATATGGCACAATTACCTAAAACTTTCGACGCACAGTGTGACTCCTTGATGGATTATTATCTAAAATTTCTGAAATACATATTTAACTATTTTAGTACATTTGTTATCCTAAATTTCACGCTCCTACCTATTACTGACATATGGCAAAATGACATAATAAATTCGACCACCATGTAATCCTCCTTAGTGGCTGAATTTCTAAAATCGTTGAAATACATATTTAACTATTTTTTAAGGAGATTTGTTATCCTGAATTTCACGCTTTTTTCTAAAACTGCTGATGAAATATGGTGAAAAAGTGAAATCATGGAAAATTTTCGACCCTTCATTTAACCCCCTCTGTAGTTGAATTTCTAAAATCGCCTGAAATGCATGTTTAACTATTCTTTAGTTGATTTGTTATCCCGAATTTCCCGTTCCTAACTATAATTTCTACTGAGATATGGCAAAATGGCGTAAACAATTCGACCCCGTTTAACCCCCATAATGTCTGAATTTCTAAAATCGCAAAAATACGTGTTTAACTATTTTTTTAGTAGATTTGTTATCCTGAGTTTCATGATTTTACCTAAAATTTCTACTGAGTTATGGCAAAATGACCTAAAATATTTGACCTCCTATTTAACCACCCTTAGTTGCTGAATTTCTAAAATTGCTGAAATACATGTTTATCTATATTTTTTGTAGATTTGTTATCCCGAATTCCAAGCTCCTAACTAAAAATGCTCCTGAGATATGACGAACAGGCAAAATGAACTAAAACTTTCGACCCCTCCCCCCAATTAAACCCCTTAATGGACGAATTTCTAAAATTGCTGAAATATGTGTTTACTTATTTTTTTAGTATATTTGTTATCCTGAATTTCACGTTCCTACCTAAAACTGCTGCTGCGATATGGCGAACACGCGTAATGACTAAAAACTTTCGACCCCCATTTAACCTCCTTAGTGGTTGAATTTTTAAAATCGCTTAAATATGTGTTTATCTAACTTTTAGTACATTTGTTATCCTGAATTTCGCGCTTTTAACTAAAATTTTTGTTGGGATATGTTGAAAAGGCAAAATGACCTAAAACTTTAGACACCCCCTCCATTTAACCCCCATCATGGTTGAATTTCTAAAATCGCTGAAATACTTGTTTAATTATTTTCTTAGTAGATTTGTTATCTTGAAATTCACGCTGTTACCTAAAACTGCTGATGAGATATGGTGAAAATGTGAAATCACCGAAAATTTTCTACCCCCGATTTAACCCATTTAGTCGTTGAATTTCTGAAATCGTCTGAAATACATGTTTAACTATTCTTTAGTAGAATTGTTTACCCGAATTTTAGGCTCCTACTTAAACCTCCAGCTGAGATATTCCGAAAAGACGAAATTACCTAAAACTTTCAACCCCCCCCCATTTTACCCCTTTAGGGTGTGAATTTTCTAAAATCCTTTTGTTAGTGGGTGCCTACATTGTGTATAGAACATGTTTTCCAAATTTCATTGTTCTAGGACAAACGGTTGAGGATCGGCGTTGATTATGATAAAATCAAGCTACTCTTTTATAAGTATAGATTGATGTATCTAAACTAATGCACATATTTATGTAATTTTAGAAGCTGAGAATATATTAAAGTAATCATTGGTTTTGTATCGCTTAGAGAAAGCATGAAAACTTTTTTTGTCCAAAAAAGAATCATATTTTATATCAAAACATGGTATATGTACGTAGGAAATGCTTTTTTAATGTTGGTCATAAATTTTAGAGATTTTAAATAAAAAGAGAAACTTATTTAATATAAAAAGAGAACTTCCACTTGAGATGTTTTTTCTTATTCGGGATACGTATCTTGATTATAAATATTTTTCATTCCAAGAACGAGTTCAAATACCCTTTCTCTTGCAGTACAAACATCGTGGATACCCTGTCATAAAGAACTATTTTGGAAAGGTGTTTGAAAAGGTGTTTTGGAAAGACTAGGTGTTTTGAAAAGAAATATCATTTAATTCTAGTTTTTAGAAATGTTCATAGCTTAATTCATTGAATAAAGAAGTAAATAAGAAGTAAACAAAAAATTACAAAACTATCTTTTAAAATTTTGTATCTTTTAAATGTTATATTCTTAGCATTAAAAAACATTTATGTGAAGAAATTTACTTTTAGATAAAAATCAGAATTTAAATAGTTTTTTTATTTCATTTTATTTTAAATTGAGCTGGGCAGTACACCTGAGGTTTTATAGACAGTTAAATAATAATTAATATTCAATTTATAATAGAAAATCTTGTTGAAAATCTTTATTATGATAAATTTACAATGCAACATTTTAAAAATTACTTACAATTCACGTTATGAATACAAATTTTGGGGTGGAAACGATATAGAGAAGAACACATCATTAAACAATTTTGGAAATTAATATTGAAAATTAACTTTATGTACATATCACCATAGTTTGTACCGTACATCTTCAATAAAATATTCAGAACATTAGTAAATTCTATAAATAAAAAAAAATTAAAAATATGTCATAAAGAATTTAGTTTTATTATATATAGTATGCACGCAACATGGGGAATTTAATATTAAAAATTTTTAAACAGTGTCTGCGTATAAATAACTAGATTCGAAATGAGAAATAAATAGAAAAAGTGTATACAAAAATAAGGTATATATAAATGTAAAAATAGGAATTTAATTTTAATCTAATTAAGAATGTGTGTGCATTCTAGCATCCTAGCAATATCATCCCATCTATATTTAATTGGAAACCAGTGATCTCATCTGAAACTCACCAAGTGTCTATATACTGCTGTCCTTTAGAAGCGTTTTTAACATGTGCTGTCTGATGAAAAAAACTTCGATCGATCAAAATCAAATCGAAACTATCACATTTCGGAAAATATTGTGAGGATATTAATCATTGCATAAGATTATAATCGACAACTTACGGTGTTCTCCCCCAAATTCCACCCTACCAATCACTATTGGGCACATAACGATGAGACATTTCCGATGAGTTTTGGATGAAAATCCACCTTATTGTGTGAGTACACGATTATTGGCTATTGACGACCTATTGATCGTCGATGAAAGGTCTTTTTTTGACATATCAACCTTTAGTACTATGATTATTTCCTATATTTAAGATGTTCAATTTCGAATATAAGTAAAAGTATCACATATAACTCGTGAGAGAACGCATGCTATCACTATTGATGAATATAACATCACGTTATATAAAGAACGATAATGCATTAATTGTTTCATTCATTTTCATAATTATGCTTAAGTTGCTGTATAATCATTATATAAATTTATCAAACAAAAGAAACAGAAATTCGTACATTGTAAACAGAAACACAAAAGATTTGAAAACAAAGCATATGTAATCAGTCTATTTGAGTCATCTGAGGATAAATTTACTTAATAACAATTTTGTTTTCAAGATGACTATGTAATGCAGTTCTATATTCCTTTATTATATTTTATGTAATAATTTTCCTCTCTTTCCGAATCGTATGAGTAATGTAAGTTATACATTAGATCAATTGCAAATATATATATGTCGTACTCTTGGGTAGTGTAAAACTTTATGTTACTTAGAAATACTGTGGAAGGTTCTTAGTAGGAATAGTTTTATTAATAAGCAAGAACGAAAAATCATGCGTCAAGCATAGATTATGAAACACTTTCCAACACATCCAGAAAACTGAATGAAAATTCACCGTTAAAAAGTGTAACAAAAAATATGTAAGTAAACAGTTTACAGATAAAATGTACCAGATTGAAAAATACAGTTTTTCAAATTGCCTACCATTGTAAAAATGTAGTCGAATTATTCTGTGCAGCACTGTATATGATTTGTAGATTTCGATATATAATACAGAGCATGATAAAATTAGTTCAGTTAGAAAACTCGCATTTAGCAATTTTCGCCAATCGATGGAAAAGCACTCGAAATCTTTTGTACGGCACTGTATATTATCTAAACACTTTTGTGCACGCCACATATTAAGCTAAAATTTAATTCAGGTAAAAACGCATAAGACAACTTAAAACTCACTTCCAGCAATTACTAACCGTAAACGACAATGTATTTTGTTCTTTGCGTAGACCTGTATAGGAATTTATTTATATTCTACAAACGTATATTAGTCTACTAAATATAGTTCAGTAAGAAAATGCGTAACACAATTAAAAAATACCTTTAAACAATTAATTCTCATAGTCTGTAATACTTACAAATTCCCTTGTGTATCCCTGTATATGATCAACTGAATTTATGCACACCATGTAACACATGGGCTCATAAGTTCCCGGTCTAATAAAGAAAACACAACTTTTTAACAAAGCTTTATAACTTTATGACTTTATAACTTTATAACTTTAATGAATAACATAATTTTAATAATAAATAATAATAATTTAATAATAATAATAATAATTTAAAAACAATAATTTTATAACAATAATTTAATAATAATAATTTTATAATAATAATTTAATAAATGATTAATAATAATAATTTAATAATAAATAACATAATTTTATAACGAAAAAGCTCCAAACAGTGCTCAGAACTCGTTGTTGTTTTTGGTCAAAAGTCAATACGCGCGGCAGCCACTTTGACAACAGCTTTTTCATAGACAAATGTTCATTCAAAATAAAACCTACACGTTCCTTGGATATCTTCAGAGTCTGAGCTATCTCCTGCAACTTCACTTTACGGTTCCCCAAAACGATTTTGTGGACTTTTTTTATGTTTTCCGGGGTAACCACCTCTTTTGCGTGGTGCATCAGTGGTGTCCGTACGACCACGTTTAAATTCAGCAAACCAGTCAATAATGGTTGATTTACCTGGTGCAGTGTCCGGATAACGCTTATCAAGCCAAGCTTTTGTTTGAACGGTATTTTTCCCCCATCAAATAACAATTCTTGAAATTCTTGTTATCCATTTTTTTGTTTGTCAACAAAGTCGTTCAACTAAAACCACTCTAACGTTTTATCCACACGGCGAATCGTCATGGCATTTTTTCTACTACCTTTTAAAGGTTAGTATTTACTAAGAAAAGATCGGTTCGGCGATTGCAACGCCATCTGTGTGCCAGACTGTGAACTTATCAGCCCATGTGTTAATATGAAAAAACATTTAACATAAAAACTCAAACCAAACTTGAAAACGAACTTATCACACATAGACTGTAATTATAAAATATGTACTATAACCGATATCTTTTGCGTGTCTGTGTAAATGAGCGATAACACAATGCACACCATACTTTTAAGTGAGCAATTTATAGTAATGCATATAAATTTCATTATATTTCAAATAGTGAAATATCATTAAATTACACTGCAAATGATTTTTACCCGTAGAACAATGTGCAACAGCATTCTTTTGTGTGACCCTGTAAATGAATAAAAAAGTCTTTGCATCCCATATTCTACAAAATGCATGTTTCAATGCGCTTCATAATTACATATCAATTTCATCATGTTTCAAACTGCGTAGCATCAGTAAAATGCACTTGAAACGATTACTTCCCATTGAATGTAATGTAACGAAATACTTTTGACATTGTCCCTCTAATAAAAGTATAAGTGCTACACACTTCATTTGCAATAGGGAACATGCTGTGGTAAACGACAATAAAATGTAAAAATTTCAGGGCAATCCGAGTGTATTTACGCGAGTTAGAGCACGTCCAGACTGCCAGACGGCAGACGGCAGACAAACCGAAGTCATAAACACTTTTCAACTAGGTTGGAATGTGCTAAAAAGGAGTATACTTCACAGTATGAGTAGTTATCAGTTGTTAAATACAGGAAAGCAAATGGTGTTTCAAAATTTGTTTTGACTAAAAATAACTATACGTTTACAATATAACACATAGTTAATATTAAAACATTACTAAATAATTAAACTCCTGTTTGATTTAATGTAAAATTTGTTTATTTCAAAACTTTAATGGGGTATTTAGAGCGTATTCTAGCAACCACAATCAATTCATTAAATTTCGAATTTCAGTACATTTTTCAACTACAATTCGATTGGCTCTTATTGCTACTATTATGAATGACATATATTAAATCTAAAATGATTGTATTGCTTATTTCTTTCATTTTTATTTGTAACTCATCAATTCATTTTTCACTCAATGACTATTATACAAATATCCAAACAAAGAAACAAGAATTCGTATATTTTAGAAAGCAACACAAAATTTCATAAATCACAGATAACACAGGTCTACGATGAAAACATTTTTTTTGATAGTTTTATCAGTTCTGAATGTAATTTATGGTACTGGATTCCAATCGATAAAAATGATGTATACCGTACCATTTTTGCACTAACTTGATTTTTTTTAATTATATGTAAGCGATTGTACATTCTGCTTATTTACACCATGCTAAATTTAAAGTAAATGGAAATCATAACAATTGTGTTATTCCACAAATTTAAATGTGTGCAACTTGCCACGTTTCATTAGAATTTTATTTTACTTATCTTGGAGTGAAACTTTGTAATCAGGATACATCATTGGCTCCACGCAAAGTATGTTTTTTTAAATGCAGAATTTAATAATGTTGTCCGAAACAAAGAAAAGGGGGATTCAGATTTGGTATCCCAATGATCTTAAAAAGGCTCTAAATACGCTTTAGCACTTACACTAAGGATTGTCATTTCTGCTTATGTGATCTCTAAAACAACAACTTTATATCTCTAAACACTCTATATCAACAAACTTTATATCTCTAAAATAACAAAATATGTAGACGCCAAAATTTTCCATCAGTTTTATCACTGATTCCACATGTTCCACAAATTGCTGATCCTCTTTTACAAACCATACTTGAAGACTCAGATGATTCAATAATCTGATACAAATAATGCTACTGATGATAATTTTCAGTGTAACACGGCAATTATGACCCTCAATTATTCAATCCTGAGCGTTCAGATATAATTTGTGATTTGGATTGTATAAAGGATTTGCTGAACATTTTGACTTTAGACTAAAAAAAAATTGTTAGGTTTAATAACATACACTACTTTGTATATAAACACAGAGGGAGAATATATTTCTTATTTTCTACTAGATAGGGACTACGTTTACTGCAAGGATATTAATACGGATTATTCCATATACTGTACAAATAGTTTATTTGCTAATAACTGGTATGTTCCTATTTTCCTTTCAGGTTTAACTCAACTTGAAATACTTGCTGTAATCAGGTTAAGGCAAATTTACCTAAAATGTTATTAGAACTTTGAAAACTTAGCTGAAGGGCAGAGTAAGGCTTGGAGAGAAAAATCAATCCCAATATGCGACTTACAATTGCTAAAATTAGAGACGTGTTTGAAGTAGATTAAAATGTTTCATATGCTTACAAGCAACGTTCAGAGAATGTCAGTTGTCTTTAAAAAACCCAGCAAATGAAGAGAGACTGGTAGGCCTGTTTGGAAAGAGGTTGGCGAGGTAGAACTTTCAAAACTGAATGTTCATCGCCCCTACAGTCGAAATTTTACATTCCAAAATTAATCCACGCTATTATTTAAGATGATCCGGACTGTTATAATTTGTAACAGTATAATATTTTTAAATGTTTATACAATTTTTCAACACGCTAAAGATTGAAGCTCAAGTTGGCATGAGATATAAAACCCAGAAATAGAGACTTTTTATGGACAGTCAAAAAAAGAGGTCTTAAAGCTATTCTTCTGCATAATGGCAGCAAACATGTCTTTGTATCTTTTATAAAAGAGTCACTAAAATATTAGTATGATTGAGCATAATCGTAAAGATATAGAATCCCTGCATAACAGAAAAACCAAAATATGCAGATTTACTTATAAAAGCAAAAGACAGTACAAGACTTTTGACTAAGAAACATAAATTCATTTGAATCTATTTTAATGCATTCTGTATCTATACTTATAACTATGTATAATTTCTAAAAAATCGGTCCATTTTCTTTATTTGCAATTATTAGGTTCAACAGGCTACGTATATCAGTGTAATACAGGTTGATGCAGACTTTAATAAAACTGTACGTGATAGAAACAAATTGAGATCATTGGTGGTATTACCTTCCCAAAAATGTGTACAACCGATTTAAAGTATCTTAAGTTAAATAACGCAGTTTTCACAAACGCAGATTTTGTTGACTTGTGCAATTAGTATCGTTGAGTCATCTATTCAGAAATTACTTTAATAGCAATTTTACTTTTAGGATAAATGTGTAACGTATTTTTATTGCTTCTAGAAGAATAATTTTCAAAGTAATAAATTTTATCCCACTCCGAATCATATAAATAATGTGAGTTATACATCAGGTGAATTGCAAAAATAAATATGTGATAATCTTATGTAATATAAAATAAAGTTATTGTTACTTACGTATACTTTTTAATAGGAATACATATAATAATTAAAAAGAATACTTCAGATTGTATAAGTCGTTAAATGCACGAAAGCGATGTTTTACACATTTCAGCTTAGTTGAAAATATCTTTATTTGAAATTTTAAAGAATTAAATCATTTTTACCTAATTAAATGCCTGTCAAATACAATTCATAAATTATTTTTTTTCGGGCAATGAATAAAGTAGATGGTATATATTCTAGAAGTACAAATAAAAAATTTAATATCAAATTTTCATAAATTTAATACTAAGTGTAACTCGAATTAAAAATAGTACTTTTGCAAACAACATATAATAAATCACAACTCACTGTATTTATTATTTTATTAATTTCCTTTCATTAATTTCAGTATTTCAATAACCATTTGACAAACCTGTCAAAGAAAGAAAACAAGTACTCATACACTATCACCAGGAACAGAAAATATTTTATGATAAAGCATATATAAGCAGAATCCTTGAGTCATTTGTTATGATATTTTTCAAATAACAATAGCTTTCAAGTTAACTATATGTAATACAGTTCTGTATAGCTTTCAGAAGAATGATTCTCTAGATAATAAATTTCCTCTCATTCATAATCATACGAACAATGTGAGTTATACATCGTCAAGTGCATATATATACTTATGATCACGTTCTTATGGAATGAAAGAATTATAAATTTTTCGTGGTTTAATGCATACAAAAATATATATTTAATATTGACGTTTTTTTCAGAATAAAAAGATGTATTTTATATTATGCCAGTTGTTCAATACAAATGTAGAGTTTTCTTATATTTTGATTTGTTGAAAAATAATTATCCGTTTAATTAAGCGGCAGTTTCTTACCTAATTCAATTCCTATTAAATAAAATTTAAAACTCCTTCATTTCAAATATTGGATGAAGAATTTCTATATGAACTGCATTCAAACTACTAATTTCTTAATATAAGTGAATTTAACAAATATAACTCAAGTGGAAAATACTGTTTTTACTGATAGTTATATACATCATATGATAAATAATACTGCATTGATTGTTGGTTTTAAATTTGTATTAACTATTTGAGCGTTGTATTAAACATTGTACAAATCTGTAAAATAAAAAACACTTTAAAGTACAATATATTTGATGATAAAGTATACTAAGTAATATTCTTGAGTCATGTGTTACAATATTTTTCTAATAACAATTTGGTTTTCAAGATCTAGCTTCGAGAACTACGTGTGATACAGTTCTGCAAATGTCTCTTTCAAATGAATGATTATGCAGGTAATAAAGTTCCTCTCATTCCGAATCATATGAATAATAGGATGGCATATATTGGCAATTTCTAATAAATTTATGTAGTACTCTTGAGTAATGAAAAAATAATAAATCTACTGTTGTTTAACACATAGATCAATATATAAATTATACTATTGTTTTTACTTTTAAAAAGATGTATTTTATATTATGTTAGTTTATAATTACAAAACAAGTGTCTCTATTTTTTTAATCGAAAAATCGTTATAGGTTATTTTGTCAATGTTAAAAGTTTTCTACAGAGTTAAATTACTATGAAATGAAACTCCAAATTTGTTCATTTCAGACACAGAATGATAAAGTTTGCTATGTCTTCTGGCAATTACATTCAAAGTAACAAATTACAAATAGAAATGAATTAAACAATTATAACTCAAGTGGAAAAGACTGTTATTGCTACTTATAAAAACAGGATATAATAAATAATAATTCACTCATTGTTTCTTTCAATTTTTTTCATTGTGTCATTATCCTAATAACCAGTATACAAATCTGTAAAATAAAAGAAAAAGAATTCCCACATTGTACAAAGTAGTAAAACTTGATGATAAGTAGTATTCTTGATACAACCATTACGATGTTTCTTTAATAGAAATTTAGCTTCCAGGATAACTATTTCAAATATAGTTCTGTATACCTTCTGGAATAATGTTTTTTCTAGGTAATAAATTTCCTCTAATTTCTAATTATATGAATAATGTGAGGAATAGCTTTAATTAATTCCACATACATTTAGCAAACAGCCATGGGTAGTGAGAGCTACAAAATGCTTTTTGATGCTTGGCACGTACAACGGTATAATTTTAATAGTAATATTTTTAATAAAAAATATCCATGCCTCACAGTTATTTTTTTGAGATTTTTATTTCTTTCTGAGTATTGCTCTCTATCTTTAGGATCAGCATATCCAATATCTCTGTGATTCCTTTCCGGATATTGCTCTCTATATTTAGAAACTACATAACTATTGCTTCTAGAATGATAAGAATTTGAATAAGCATCTCGTTCACTATAAGCTCCTTTAAATCCATGATGAGAATTATTCTTATGTGATGGTTGTGAATATCTTTGTTCATTATAACTAGACTTGCACGATCGTCGGCCACCATAATTATAATTATTTCGACCATGATAGTAGCCTCTATTCATGTATCTAGGGGGAAATTTTGGATTATATCTTGCTTTTAAATTAGGTGAAGCATTTTCTGTTATGTCTTGAGGTATCAAAGAATTTTCAGTCTCAAAGTTTTCAGGAACCTCAGATTTATTTTGGTAAGAATTCTCGGAACTCTGTTTCCCATATCCATATTTATTGTTATTTCCATGGTTAAATGACTGTTTAAAATATCTCTGACCATATCTATTATTGCTTCTGTTATCAAATTGCCTATTAAAATTTCTGTTCTTTCCCTTATGATCAAAATTCCTATTGTGATATTTCACATAGTCTTTTCTACTATGTGCAGGACTACTACTTTCATAATTTTCTTCTGGAGATGCATTCCATTCAACGGATAATCCTGTATCTTTTGTCCTATTCGGCTTATACGGTTTTATTAATCTCCTTATTTTCTTTCTGTTCACTAAATTCGTAATCTGTGTCAAATTCACACCGTCATTTACGCAGTCGATTTTAACCATATCTTCATAACCTCGATTATCGTTGTTTATACTTGCTTCAATAATTTTTGTAGGTACTTCGTTAATTTTAATGTATCCTACTCGAACTTTGTTGCCGCTTGCTATTCTAACACCATTTTCCGTTACTTTTAACAGTATGCCTTCTACTGCTTATCTACCTATTATTAAATCGCAGTCCGTCTCTTGTACCACGTAAAATTTATCCTGGATTTCTGTATCGCCTACGTAGACTTTATGCCAGAAAAAACCTGTTGGCTTAATTTTTCCTCCACCTATGCCTGATATGTATATATTGTCGCATTTATTGCAATATGATATCTTGAACTGGCGATTGAAATATCGCTTACTGTATCGATTATTACGTTTGCTTTTACTCCGCTAATATCTCAGATTCTTCCTTTTTTACCATTTAACATGCCCATATTAACTATTTTTCTTTGTGTGTTTTGGGTCTCATTTCGGTATTTTGTTTCTCGCCAATTTTGATTACGTTGCGGGTAAAAATTTGAATATTCTTGTTCTGTATTATTCGCCATGGCACATTTCGCACTCACGTGACCAGGGTTGCCACACGCAAAACAGATTATATGCGACTCTTTGCTTCCATAATTCATACTGTGTCTATTGTCAATTTGGCGTCTTTTAAAATTGGCGTAATCAACCACTCTCGATCTTCCGTCATCAAAATCGCTACTTGTATCCTTAACTGACTGTTTATTGTAAACCCTTCGTGCTGTTTCGTAATTATTTAATTTATTAACTAATTCATCAATTTTCTTTATTACCAATAATTCTTCTATGAAATGTGTCTTTGTTTCCGTAGGTAAATTATGCCTGATTTGATTAACAACAATTAATTCCGCCAAATCTTCAAAGTTATTTACGTGAAGGCCTTCAATCCATTGTTGAAAATACACCTTTATCTCATAAGCGAAATCTCGCCAATTGGCTGATGGCTCCTTTTTAGATGCGAAAAATTTCAGCCTAAACTCCTCTGGTGATAGCTTGTAGCGTTTTAGTAGAATATTCTTTATATAATCATAATCGTGAATTTCAGGTTCGTTTTCCCTTGTTATTATATTGATCACATCTAGCGGCATGAGATTAATTAAATAATTTACTCATTCTTTTTTATCAATGCCCGTTTGCGCCATTTGCCTTTCGTACATAGCTAAGTATAAACTGATATCATTCGAGCTATCATATTTAGTTAATAATCTAAGCAATTCAAATTGTTTACCTGGATTTGTCTTTGGGTCTTCATTAATATGTTCTCTTGAATTTTCTTGAATCTAAAATTTCTTAATTTCAAAATTTTGCTCCGATTCTATTTTCCATTTTCTCTCTTCCATTTCCATTTTCAATTTCTTTTCTTTTGCTTGTAATTTCTTCTCTTCCAGTTCTGCTTGTAATTTCTTCTCTTCCAGTTCTGCTTGTAATTTCTTCTGTTTCTCTTCTCTTTCTTCTTCTGTTTTTTCATTTCTAGCTGCTAACACTACTTCTAATCGATCTCTTATGAATTCTTCTTCGAAACTCTCCCAACTCTTGATCAGCTTTATTAGGACGGGTATTGTCGGTTTTTCTGGTGCATCAATTCCGCATTCTTCGCAGAGGTTTATTAGATCAATTCTCTTAGCTTTATTGAGAGTTCCCATGCTTATTTTTCAAAAATTGTACTTGAAGTGATACGATTACAGTTTCACCTTGCTAATTCATACCCCAACTTTTGATACTGGCGTTTTACAACTACTACTACTTTTTACTACTAGTGGCTTTTACTTTTAATAATCCCGGCATCCTCTTATATCTCGCTTCATAATAAAAATTAGAACACTGGCTCTTAGCCAAATCTCGCAATTCAAACTATTTACAACTCGCGCATCAAAGTCATATTTACAACTCACGCATCAAAGTCATGGATAATAATAGAGTGTCAGTTCAGTATGAGTTCATTGGATGATCATTTACATGAAGTGTTTCAACTGAAATCCTACATATATATACATATATAATTATATTTGAGTTATCCCTTTTATTCTAAACAGAATATAATAAATACACTTAAATACCATTGAACTACAGACAGATAGTTTATACAATATATATACAATATGCCCACTAAAGTCCCTTGCCACCTTCTTAACTTCGAAACGGCTGCTGCTATATTCATGAAATTGGTGTCTAGGTATAGTAAAGTAGACATGCGCTGCTGAATGAAACCGCCTACGGCGCCACCTGATGGAGAACTGTGAAGTTAGCATTCCTATCTCGAAAACAGACAGAGATAGGGGGAAAAGTGATTTACAAAGTTGTAGAGCATCATCGGTTTAGTACAAAAAGACACTTTGTGGACATTAATGCGAAGATTAAAACGATTAAAACGCGCGTTTTATTTTTCGTGATTTCCTACACTGTGACATCACATGGGTCATAGTATATATTATAACTCCTTTTTCGATGACCAATATTTCCTATAAAAATTCTTTCATTATACTAAATGATACGCATCGATCACTGAAATACATCAAATATAGCTGTTCACATATCATGTACTGCTTTATAGCCGTTAAAAAAGCCTCAAAGAAGGAAGCTTATTTGACATTTCTAGATGAAAGGTATTTTCTACTCATTTAGGTGTAAGTGTTTTCTTTGTTTTTTTCCCTTATATATATATAGCTGCGAGAAAAACTATCAGAATGCATAGTTTCTATTTTATTGTAATGAATTTGAAAAACCCTATTAGAGTATAAAAAACCACGTAATATAAAGTGCATTATTTTTTCAAAAATTAGGTTCGAATATGTGGATTATAAAATACGTTCGTTATCCATATCACTATCTACTCAAATTAAAAATAAATACCTTTACATTTTAAAGAGAAAACGGCATCAATAAATACATATTTATTCCCAATTATTTCCAATTTCTTCCTCTTTTCAGAACAACGGAATAATTCTATTCCCACTATTTAAATTTATTATAAAACAGTCATTAAAAATAAAAATAAATTAATAACTTGAAATTTAAATATTTTAAATATTTTAACTTTAGAAATTTTAAGTGCTTTTAAAAACGCCTGGGATTTTTACGAACGATCAATTTAACATTTTTTTAATGAGGTATGACGTTTCCATAGTACATATATTAACTGTTTTGTATTTTATCTGATCCCCATTTCTTATAAAAATCCGATCATACACACAGGAATTCTCTGCACATGTAATACGCTTCAATCACTGACAGTTATCAGATATATGTGTCCACATATCATGTACTCTACTACTCTCTTATTAAATCCTATCATACGTAATTAATTCAATGATATCACATGATAGGTAATGATTCTAGTTTGCCATGGTGATTGCGTCATAAGATGGAATCATATTATTTCCATATTACTGAAATTAAAAACAGAATTTGTATACTAAAATGGTTTAATTATTATAGCAATCATATAATCTACCGACAGTTCTTTGGATAGATGTTTCCGGAGAAATTGATATTAAATGGAAAAAGAGTTTAAATATAAATTTCAAGTTCTGAAATTTTCAAAGCTAGGTTTAAGTTTCCCATTGGAATTTTCAGTAAATGTTAACAAAAGATAAAATATTGCCAACTTCAAATGTACTTATTTTATTACGGAAATTAATCATATCATGATAACAGACGACATAATTCATTTCACTGAAATAATAACGATGTCTTGTATCGGATATTTGCGGATAATATAATTTTAATGTAACAGAATTGTAATTAATTGTTTGTAAAAGTGTATGTGAAGTGTTTGTAAAAGCTGACGTGGGACGAAATGGAATACTCCATTTTCATCTCGATGGCAGCTTACTGGTTTTTAAGCGTTTGGACAAGTTACTTCCAAATTATAAATGCACTTATATCAATTAATTTCTTTTGTATTGTATAATATGTGGCGTTAAGAAATAGTGTGGACCAACCTCGCCAGGTGTGATTTCGAGAAAAACATTTTCTAAAATGTGTAAAAATTGTTGTCAAACAATTTTAGGTCAAATCTGCCAGTGCCAGAGGCGACCAAGCTGTTTCCGCAAGTATATGGTGATTAAGTTGGGAGTACCAGATTGAACATAGCCACTTGATCCACTCTTGCACTGCCAACTTGATATCAAAGTTACGTTGGACCATCCTTTAAACTGGCTATATATCTCTCGAATAGTTTCGAAATTAATGAAATTCATTATACAGCCAAATATGGAATGACATACAATGCTTTGACACTTCAAACGCATTTATCACAAAATTGTAGGGTAGTCTGTCTGCTTTGGCTCTTAACGCCTCATATGTAAAATGAAGAATTAGAAATTACATTTACATTTATCGCAATGTATTTTTTTTTATTTTTTTGTTTTTTGCTTTTTATTTTTTGTTTAAGTATTACTTTCATGTACATATGTTTAAGTATTATTTTTATGAACAGTCATGGAAAAAAAAACTGAACCCTCCTTTTTCCCCCCCACACACACTCTGCAACAAATTATCGTAGGAGAATGTTACTGGTACCAAACTATTGTAAATAAAGTCTAATTTTAAATGATGTATAAAAAAATTTGCTTTGACGACATTTACATAAAAAACAGCACAAACATTGTTTCTTTCAATATCAACACCCAATTTTGACACAATATTTTAAATCTTTCATTCAAACTATGCCTGAATACCAAATTTCAAATCATTTGGATGATATGTTTTTGAATTATAAATATTCAAAATTTAGAGCTTCTAATGTTAAATTACATTGTCATAGAAAATAAGTTGAAACTGGTGTGAAACAATAAGAACTAAAAGATCTTCTTAAAACACCATCAAAAACTTTAAAATGCGCTAGGTCTTTCGAAAGATCTGAGTCTTTCTTCGTCAGGTTGTTCGCCTGTCTTGCTGCTGCTTTCAAAGTAGAAGCACGTCTTTTTGCGCATGACGAAGAAAGACTCAGAACTTTCGCCTAGCCCATTTTAAAGTTTTTGATGGTGTTTTAAGAAGATCTTTTAGTTCTACATTGTCATATTTTTATTAATATGTTCTGAAATTATAATCCTAATGTGCTAATTTTTTGTTTGGTTATAATACTAAAAACCCAAACATAAATAAGTTGAATTTGCAATTTTTATAATTTTATAATATAAATTTTGCATTATGAAATTAATAATCGAAAAATTATGAATTGCAACCTACAATTTTTTTGATGGATATATATTTATTATGTCTTGTTTTATGCACATGTAATATTTAATTTTTTTCTTGTAAGTAATTTTCAAATTCCGCTTAAAAGACGACAAAATTATGGTTAAAGGGGCAGTCTATGATGTTCAAAAAACATAATTATAAAAAAAATGTTTTACACATTTTATTTTTGATTAGAGTAAGGTATTGTTTTTACTTTTTCTGTGTCTGCTTTTAATTTTTTTTTTATTAACATTACAGTCCTATCTTATTTCAAAAATCTTACTCATTATTTTTGTTGTACGATCAATTTAACATTTTTTTAATGAGGTATGACGTTTCCATAGTACATATATTAACTGTTTTGTATTTTATCTGATCCCCATTTCTTATAAAAATCCGATCATACACACAGGAATTCTCTGCACATGTAATACGCTTCAATCTCTGACAGTTATCAGATATAAGTGTCCACATATCATGTACTCTTCTACAGCCGTTTAAAAAAGAGTTGCCCCAAAGGAGGAAAAATGTTTGACATTTCCACATGAAAGTTATTTTCTGTCCTCTTAGGCGTAAGTTATTTTTTTAAAAAAAAGCTGTCAGCAAAGACCGCAAAAATATATAGTTTGCAATTTATTTTAAGAGACGTGAAAGATAATTTTAGAATTATAAATAATATCTACATTGGAATATACCATTTTTGAGAAACCACATTTCAAACCTCTTAGTAATAAAATAGAAAATAGTTTTCTGTGTTTTTTTTTTTTTTTTTTTTTTTTTTTTTTTTTTTTTTTTTTTTTTTTTTTTACAAAAAAAAAATATTAATTTAAAATATTAATATATTTAAAATATCAATTTACGAAAAAACCGTACTGATTTATTTGAATATATACTTTACTTTTATTTAACTTATCTACTATAGTATACCTCCCATTTTACGAAATTTGTCCGCGTTAGTTTACTCCGCTACAAGAAATGCAAAAACAAGGAACATATTATCACACACGCATTCAAGGCATCCACCAAATATATTTTGTTAAGTTAGAAATAACCAAATTGTATTCTTTAATCCATTCTTCTCAGCATTTTTATGCGAACGGATTGAGATGGCTTTTCTCTGCTTAGAAATGTTTCTTTGCATCGGGCTAAGAGGACCGTATTCTGACTTGTGTTAAGCTATATGGCACTTATAAAGAGTAATAAAGGAATCACAATGGCAGATCGTGACTGGTTTGTAGGTGGGTTCGTAATTATATAAATACGCAGCACCTATAGTCGTCATCTGGTCTTTCCGTCCGTCCGTCTGTCCGAATATAACAGCGCAAATCTACCTAACCGAATGATTTGAAATTTAATATATATAATCGTTGCAGAATTGTGTCGAATCATTTCAGAATTCATGAAAATCGAATCAGAACTTAAAAAGATATTAACAAAAGTTTTCTTCATCTTATTAAATCCTATCATACGTAATTAATTCAATGATATCACATGATAGGTAATGATTCTAGTTTGCCATGGTGATTGCGTCATAAGATGGAATCATATTATTTCCATATTACTGAAATTAAAAACAGAATTTGTATACTAAAATGGTTTAATTATTATAGCAATCATATAATCTACCGACAGTTCTTTGGATAGATGTTTCCGGAGAAATTGATATTAAATGGAAAAAGAGTTTAAATATAAATTTCAAGTTCTGAAATTTTCAAAGCTAGGTTTAAGTTTCCCATTGGAATTTTCAGTAAATGTTAACAAAAGATAAAATATTGCCAACTTCAAATGTACTTATTTTATTACGGAAATTAATCATATCATGATAACAGACGACATAATTCATTTCACTGAAATAATAACGATGTCTTGTATCGGATATTTGCGGATAATATAATTTTAATGTAACAGAATTGTAATTAATTGTTTGTAAAAGTGTATTGAAACTTAATTTTATAAAATAAAACTAATATCTATAATATGAAAATCTGCACATAAAATAAATTTTGGATTCATGCATTTTTTCATAAGAGTGCAACAGCTATTGTAATAAGGTCTGAATATTTATAAAACTAGTTATAGTACTAACGCACCTCATTTGTCACGTTTGACGTACAATTTCCAACTTGTTTATAACCACAGAATATTTCCCACAGCCAGTTCTTTTGTAAGCAATTTACAGAAAATATTTTCAAGTAATAGTCGTCTGCTTATTTTATTCTAGAATATTCAACGATAAAATAATATGAAGGTTATTTTTAGAAAATAGTAGTATTAAAATGCTTACAAAAGTAAGTCTCATGAAAACTTGTCTGAAAATAATATGTAGCGTCCCAAAATAGACAGTCACGAACTGCCACTGGATATCATAAATAAAATTAAAGTATTTAAGTGGAAACTGATTTTATATCAATTTATACACTTATTAGACTTTATGTTTAAAACTTCTTGGGCACTGAACGTGATACCGCACTCACTCAGATGTGCTGACGTGGGACGAAATGGAATACTCCATTTTCATCTCGATGGCAGCTTACTGGTTTTTAAGCGTTTGGACAAGTTACTTCCAAATTATAAATGCACTTATATCAATTAATTTCTTTTGTATTGTATAATATGTGGCGTTAAGAAATAGTGTGAACCAACCTCGCCAGGTGTGATTTCGAGAAAAAACATTTTCTAAAATGTGTAAAAATTGTTGTCAAACAATTTTAGGCCAAATCTGCCAGTGCCAGAGGAGACCAAGCTGTTTCCGCAAGAATATGGTGTTTAAGTTGGGAGTACCAGAGTGAACATAGCCACTTGATCCACTCTTGCACTGCCAACTTGATATCAAAGTTACGTTGGACCATCCTTTAAACTGGCTATATATCTCTCGAATAGTTTCGAAATTAATGAAATTCATTATACAGCCAAATATGGAATGACATACAATGCTTTGACACTTCAAGCGCATTTATCACAAAATTGTAGGGTAGTCTGTCTGCGTTGGCTCTTAACGCCTCATATGTAAAATGAAGAATTAGAAATTACATTTACATTTATCGCAATGTATTTTTTTTTTTTGTTTTTTGCTTTTTATTTTTTGTTTAAGTATTACTTTCATGTACATATGTTTAAGTATTATTTTTATGAATAGTCATGGAAAAAAAAACTGAACCCTCCTTTCTCCCCCCCACACACACTCTGCAACAAATTATCGTAGGAGAATGTTACTGGTACCAAACTATTGTAAATAAAGTCTAATTTTAAATGATGTATAAAAAAATTTGCTTTGAGGACATTTACATAAAAAACAGTACAAACATTGTTTCTTTCAATATCAACACCCAATTTTGACACAATATTTTAAATCTTTCATTCAAACTATGCCTGAATACCAAATTTCAAATCATTTGGATGATATGTTTTTGAATTATAAATATTCAAAATTTAGAGCTTCTAATGTTAAATTACATTGTCATAGAAAATAAGTTGAAACTGGTGTGAAACAATAAGAACTAAAAGATCTTCTTAAAACACCATCAAAAACTTTAAAATGCGCTAGGTCTTTCGAAAGATCTGAGTCTTTCTTCGTCAGGTTGTTCGCCTGTCTTGCTGCTGCTTTCAAAGTAGAAGCACGTCTTTTTGCGCATGACGAAGAAAGACTCAGATCTTTCGCCTAGCCCATTTTAAAGTTTTTGATGGTGTTTTAAGAAGATCTTTTAGTTCTACATTGTCATATTTTTATTAATATCTTCTGAAATTATAATCCTAATGTGCTAATTTTTTGTTTGGTTATAATACTAAAAAACCAAACATAAATAAGTTGAATTTACAATTTTTATAATTTTATAATATAAATTTTGCATTATGAAATTAATAATCGAAAAATTATGAATTGCAACCTACAATTTTTTTGATGGATATATATTTATTATGTCTTGTTTTATGCACATGTAATATTTAATTTTTTTCTTCTAAGTAATTTTCAAATTCGGCTTAAAAAACGACAAAATTATGGTTAAAGGGGCAGTCTATGATGTTCAAAAAACATAATTCTAAAAAAAATGTTTTACACATTTTATTTTTGATTAGAGTAAGGTATTGTTTTTACTTTTTCTGTGTCTGCTTTTAATTTTTTTTTATTAACATTACAGTCCTATCTTATTTTAAAAATCTTACTCATTATTTTTGTTACCTTTAATTTAATTTTTAACTTCTTCTCCAGTCTAATAAACCTATTTATTTTTTATGCGGTATATATGTTTGAAGTAAAGTTTCTTATAAATGCATATGTATTGTGCATTTGCTGAAAAGGTTTTAAAAATATGCCATTAGCAATAAATATTTATTCTCAGACTGAAAAGCAATCTGTCTGGGTTTTTTCTACATTGTTTCCTTATACCGCTTCATGCTATTTTTTATTCTAAATTTTGTATTCACCAATATTCTTCACATTTAAATTTAGAAAAGACCGAGTAAAATAAATTCAAAATCTGAAAAAAAGCATTGTAAATCACCTATAAAATTCCAATAACATTCACATACTCGAAAACCATTTTAATCACAGATAATTTTATATATTTTTAATTAGTTAATTCAACTCTTGTAAACATTTAAAATGAATATTGAAAAGGATTTTATCGTATTTACCATTAGTCGAAATCTATCAAGTGAGTAAAATAGTCATATTGGCATGAAATAAAACATTAATGGAAGTGACTTAGTCAGTCTGTACCACTTCAACGATCGGGTACCGAACTTCAATTTGGATAGAGCCCCTAAAATATGCTCATTTAAAAACAATTGTTTTATGTTAATCTAATCGTAGGAATTTAATGAAATTTGCTATCTAGGCATAGTTTAAACTGAAGATTTAAAATATCTTGTCAAAATTGGGTCTTGCCATTGAAAAAAAAAACAAAGTTTGGTTTGTTTTGATGTGTAGATGCCCCCCTAAAAAAATTATATACATCATTTAAAAGTAAGCTTTATTTCCAATTTTAGTACCAGTAACTTTCTTCTCTGGTAATTTGTTGCAGCGTTATTGAAACTATTCAGTTTTATTTCCCAGGACTGTAACTTTACGTTCAGAAAGTTGTGCATTTGTTTATATACAAATTTTATCTAAACGAGTAGATTTATGCTGACTTCTCACTAAGATGTTTTTTAACAATGAAAGCCCTTTTAGAAAACTACTTTCTATATATTTAAAAAAATAAAAAAATAAATAAAACAGTTTATATTCCGTAGTACATATTTTAACTTACTTTTTTTTTCTTTGACCTGATCTTTCTTTTCAATAAAAATCTATTGATGCACATAGGAATTCGTTATAGCATGCAATACACATCAGTCACTGATGGTTAACAGATATAGCTGTCCGGATATCATGTAATGCCCCATAGCCGTTAAGAAAAGTTGTATCAAAAGAGAAGACTTATTTGGTATTTCCAGTTGAAAGTTATTTTCTGTCCCCTTAGGCGTGAGTTATTTTTAAAATACGACAGCTGTCAGAGAGGATCGTAAAAAAATATATATTGCAATATATTTTAATAGATGTGAACAATCACTTTAGATTTAAAAATAACATCGACGTTAGACTTTCAAGTATACAATTTTTGAGAAATTACATTCCAATACATAGGTCTTTGAATGGAAAAATAATTTTCCAAACATTTCATTTTCAAAATTGAAATTATTAATATTTATTTAATCTTAAAAAATCAGTTTATCAAAGTCTTAAATTTCAAAACCAGCCTTACGCATTATTTTGATTATATATTTTGCAATGCAAACACATTGATAAAAATTTAATTGTTACTATAATAGGTGCAAATATTAAAAACACAGTTTTCTTAACATTAAAACTGTTTATGATGTAAAGTCAAATGTCAAAATACCTAAGCACTTTTCGGCTCAGAGGATAAAAACTAGTCGTAAAACAGAGTTCCTGCACACAGCCCGTTTTCCCCCTGTTTAGTGCACTTCTTAAGAACTGTATTTTTAAACTAGTTTTAATCCTCTGATGATGGCTAATGTTTAGCCGAAAGCGCTTAGGTATTTTGACAACACATTTTACATCATAAACAGTTTTAATGGGTTTTTTTTAAACTGTGTTTTTGGGTCTAAATTGTGTTTTTGCACCTATTATAGTAACAATTAAATTTTTATCAATGGTGAATTTGACGTTTTTACTATATGGAATTTTCTATATATTTTTAAATATATACTTTGCTTTCATTTCACATCTCTACTATATATCTCCATTTTTGCAAATGTGTCCATCTTAATTTACTCCTCTGTAATAAAACAAGTCACAAATTGGAACACCCATATTCAATACATCCGCCAGGAGATGGTGATTTTTAAATGGACGAATTTTATCATTCTATCCCCTTGGACAAAATATTTCCAATTCATACATGCACGTGAATCAAGCATTTTCATTCATTTCACTATTTGCGTAGATGTGTTTTAAGAGTGAATAGATTTTTGGAAACTCTTCATATATTAGTATTTCTAAAAGTAGTAATTAATGCAGGGAATCCCAATCTTTATTATTCCTTGAAATAAGACATGACATTTTGTATTCTAGAGTACATATACTTCCTTTGTTTGTTTGCTTTTTTGCTGACCTTAATATCTAAAATAAATCAAATCTTGCACATAGGAATTCGTTATGTCATGGAATACACATCATTCACTGAGAGTTATCAGATGTAGATATCCACATATCATGTAGTGCTCCATAGTGGTTTAAAAAAATATAGTTTTTTCCAAGGAAGAAACTTAGGCGTAAGTTATTTTAAAACAGATATCTCTGAGCAAACACCATGAAAATATACAGTTTGAGATTTATTTTAATAGATGTAACAAATAAATTTATAATATAAATAACAATTGCGTTGGAATAAAATTTAACATTTTTCCAACAATAGAATTCAATTTATGGGTATTAAAATAATTCGTTATTCATAACACCATACATTCAATTAAAAAATTTCTTCTTTTTGAATTTTAATGAGAAAATGGCTTCAGTAAATATGTAATAGTCCCCAGTAATTTACATTTTCTTTTCTTTTTTTCTTTTCATTTTGAAATTTCGGGACCTGTTATAAGATCCCAAAATTCAGACGAATAATTAATTTTGTGTTGTTACCTTTATCTTAAAACAATTAGTTAATAGTTATATATAGTACATACTTTGCATCTCTTTTTTTTTACTTTTTCTACTGATCTTTATCTCCAAAATAACTCGATTCATGCTACATTTATGCACTCCATTCAGGAATTCGTTGTACTATGCAATATATATCAATCACTGACAGCTATCAGATGTAATTATCTACATATCATGTACGACTCCATAGCCATTATAAAAAGCAGTTGCTTTAAAGGAGAATACTTGTTTGACGTTTATAGATAAAAGTTATTTTCTGTCCCCTTAGGCATAAGTTATTTTAAAACAGATCGGCTGCCAGCAAAGATTGTAAAAATATATAGATTACAATTTATTTTAAACCTTCAATGAATGATATAGCTGACCAGCTGCATATTAATTTTGAAGGCATATATTGCATTGAGCTTTTTCCTATTTATTTATTTCATAAATCTTGTATGCGTTGTTATTTTACATCCCAGTGCAAGAAATCGTTACATATGGCAGTATTATATTGTTATAATCAAATTTTAGAGTAGGTAACTGCATGAATGATCTTCTATATATTTTTTCTCAGAAAACTGAAGAATGCAAATAAATATATATAGAAATATATTTTATGAATAAAAATGGTTTGTTGCAATGATTTAAATTATAAAATTTGTATATGCTTTTGTATATGAATGAAGAAAATGATGAAACATGTTTGTATCTGCAATCCATTTGTAATTAAGTTTTCAGCATTAATTTTTTAAATATTTAAAAAAAAAAAGAATAAAAATTTTAGAATATAAATAACGTCTTCATTATTATATAAAAGTACGGTCAACTTCTGTGTTACTTTTTTATATAAAATTAAAACTACTACGTTAGTGTTTAAAACTACAGAATTTTTAAAAAAGGATATTTCAAACATAAATAATAGGACAGAATATTTTTTTCAAATATGCTATTTATAAAAAATAATAATGATAATAAATAAAATAAATATATTTTCTTCTAAAATATAAAAAAAATTATTTAGTTCTTCATTAATTAATTATTTATTTACTACATTAAATTTCTTATTTGTTGTTTATACTCTCTTATTAGAGATATCGAAATTGTATATTTTTAATAAAACAATCTAATTATTTAACATTCCATGAGTAAAAAGTAAATGAAGAATAAATTTATTTAAATTTATGCCACATAAAATAAACTTTAGGCGGTGTAAAAAAAAATAATTTGTAATTTTCTTCTTAATTTTATACCCTCTTTTTCGCAAAAGAATAATCGAACATTATTTTCAAAAATACGTTTTGTCATCTCTTTACATTTTTTAGTTTAAAATCAAAGTGAAAATTAGTCATCAATGAATTACATTGAGGCTAACAATAAACTAACTCTGCTTTAAATAATCGTACAGAAAAGATATAAATACAAATTGACTGGGAATAATATCTACTCTTTATTGATGTGCATAAGATACGTTTCGGAGTTGTCTACACATTAGAAATTACCTCCACTTGAATTTTGTAAATGGTAACATCCACTTTTGACACCTTATTCGAGTTCTTTGAATCACATATTTGAATCACATAAGGATGGATTCGATTTCTTTGAACTCTTTCATCCTGGAAGAGTGCGTTGTTTACGGACATAAAAAAAGTAAAAAAAGAAAGAAAAAAGATATAGATTATAAAAGAAAATGAAGTTAGAGGTTTATCTATAAATTTAGAAAATAAAATTTTACGGAGAAAAGAATCGAGAACAAACACAGTTGGCGAACAGAAAAAAGGCTTCCTTGTTACACCAATTTTTCGCCCTGTCCAGGAGTAGATGCATTTATAAAAAAGTCCTTCCGGCCTGTACTGGGAGGAAAAGGTAGCTTTCCTATATCTTCGTTCTAAAATTTTAGCTAATGTTACACGAAAACAGCAAGTTAAAATGCAAAGAAACGTTTACAAAAGATTCGTTAATACTGAATTTGAATAAGAAATTCGCCAAATTATTGAGCAATAGCCAAATTGGCTTCATTTATGAAGACTTATTTTGTTCGCCAAATGTCGCCAATTTTGGCGAGAATTTGGCGCTAACGGATATTAATATATAATTTTATGCGTATGATTGGGGAAATTATTACAACAATGAAAGAAAATAATTTGCGAGTAATCGCGTTAATGTGCTGTTTTGTTTCAAAATGTCAGCCACCCTAGAATTTCAAACTGCTCTATCTGAGCCATTTTTTAAGATAGAGGTAAACCAAAAAATGCTCTGGAATCCTCGTATCAAGGCCTAACACTTAATTAGAAAATAAATTTGAATTTTTTACTTTTTTGTATATTTATTTTAGTTTTAAATTTTTAAGTGGCCGCCATCTTGAAACAAAATGGCGGACCAAGCTGGCCAACGAACTCGGTCGAGACATTGGTGAGCTTAATACACACAATTAGTTTCATCAAAATTGATTTATAAATACAAGCGTTATCGTATGACATAGGTCATATATATATATATATATAAATCAGCATTTGAACGGAGGCTGATTTTGGGGTCTGGGGGTCATGATCGGTGAAAATATATCGAAATTTTCTGGAACTGCTTTCCTCCGAACGGCTGCAATAGGTAGCTTTATACTTTTTTGTATTGAAAGCTACCTAAAACTTAGCAAGCCATAAGAGAGAAGAAGTCTAACTGTAGAGTAAACTATTTAAGACTATTTAATAATTTTCATAATTAAAAATATATTTTTGAATCAAAAGATGTCTGGTTACGCTTTGGGTCTTTAATTCTATCTGATTATAAAAATAAAAACTTCTATCCGATGACTCTATGAATATTTAAGAAAAAAATGCGTAAAAGATGTACTTTTCCATACTGATTTGATCCAAGGAACTCAAATAAAATGTCGAAAGTAGGTGTTACAATTATAAAAGTAATTTATGCGTAAAATTATATAGTAGATATCATTACTTGTATTTTGGTATCTTTCTCATGCGATTATTTTGGTAAAAATTATTAAAGGATGATCACTGTTTTTTTCATGACTGTATACAGCATAGTTTTTTCTTTAGTAAATTTCTTTAATAAATTTTATAAATTTCATTTTTTTTTACATGATAGAATAGAATTATTCTAATCGATAATAAGGCTGAGTTTGAAATGCCCTCTACATTTTTTTCCAATTTAAAGAAGCAAGACAAACGTTTTATTTAGACCATGCTTTGTGTTAAAGATAACATGAAAGATATTTTCTTCGTGCTCAGTTTTTTTTTTTATTTTTGACATTTGTGTCTTTATTCAAAATTTTCTATATATGGTATAATACAGTCATTATCAGACATTTAAAACCACTCGATGTTTATGACATTTAAATTACTTGTTTAAACGCCTAGATACTGTAATCAAGCTTACCTTGTTTTACACATAAATACTACAAATATTTTTCCTTATCGAAAATATTCTTTCACAGCATTTCGTGGTTTCCGAGTTCTATCATTTCCTAAATATAATGTTATTTTGCATTCTCATATTGCACGTTGCATCCCTTTAATGTGGTACGTCTTTTATATAATTTGTAAAGCATTCCTAAAGTGAGATTATAAAAAAAATTATGAAAATTGCACAGTTGAGGAATTTATTTATTCGAAATATATACCACTAATTCAGAATGGTAATATTCGCTTTATTTAGTAACAGATATTATGTGATTAAATAAAGCGGAAGTAGTAGCTGTTTTGAATAAATAAACTACCCAATTGGTCAACACTTGTTTTCATTGAAATGATAAATGAATGGTATTTTAAAACATATTTAACCTGTTTACGACTCCAGTGCTTTTCTTTTAATGTACCACTATTATATAATTGTAATTATTCTCACATTTAATCACCGAAATGTTGTAACTAAAAAAGACAAACATTTCTGTACTGTAATATTGTTCATAAATATGATTGATTTTGTGCAACCTTATACGGCACGAATACGCTTGTTTCGAAGGGGTTAACAATTTAAGGCTGTCATAAATTATAATAATCCGATGGTAAAAGAATTAAAAGTAATATTTTAACACAGGGATACCTCGGTTGGGGAACACAATTCGTTCGAAGATATATGTTCAAGAACTGCATTTTTCGAGAATTGGATAAAAATTTCGCATAGGAATTATTGAAAACGATTAATTGGTCCTCTTTTTCCAAATTACTTCCTGTATTTGTATTAACCTATTTCAAACAATACACTGTCAGTACAGTAAAAAATTATAAAAAAAAACATTACAGTACAGTACAGTACATGAGACAATGGTAATTTTAGAAGTCTTAATAAAAAAATTTAGCAAAAACAAGGGACATATCTTTATTGAAAAAAAATTTGTGAAGAAAGAGGGGTATGTTCTTATTTTTTTAGATCATACGACTGTCTTACTGTGCTGAGATCAATGTTTATGAATCCCCAAATTCAGGAAATTCTCACCTGGATCACTGTATCGCATCTATATATCTATATATATATATATATTTCTTACCCGTGAATATAAAAAAAAGAAAAATCAATGGATTCAGTAAGCTCTCTGTGCAAAAACTACAGTGAACTCCCGTTAAGACGGCCCCGTTTAAGATGGATTTCTCGTTATTACGTACAAAAACAAAATTCCCGGTTAAGGTCTATAGGAAGTGCATGTAACAGACATCGTTTAATACGTACAGTTTAAGATTTCATTCGTTAAGATGGACAAATATTCATCAGGACAACGAAATCCCAAAATTTTTTCTATTCTATTTTATTATGAAAGGAGTAGAAACCTCGCCTCTGACGTCACGGAGCAGCCGACGAAGAAATTTCTCCTCCAAAAGTGCAAGCTATTCGGGTGCAAGATGTCCATGATATGCTGGTGACAATTAGGAAATTTTATCAATCAACTGAAAATGTTTCTGAGACACATTTGAACATTTGGCTAAACTTGAGAATGATATCGAAAGAAGGTCACTTACCAAGAAAGAGCAAATGAAGATTACTTCTTATTCTGGATTGCTTTTAAGTACTCTCGACCGTTTTCTTTCATGTACTAACACTTTGCACCTTCAGGTAACAATGTAAGCATGCTTCAATGTAAACTCTAGTTTCAAATATATATATGTATTTTTTTTAAGTTGTTCTTGTACGTTTTTAGTAAAGTAGCATAAAGTGGTCTGAGAAATCAAATTTTTAGTCATATTACAATATATATATACATAATAAGTATGTTTTACTGTAATGTAAAACGTCAAATTTGTGAACTCCTGTTATAATGGACTCTCGTTAATACGGACAAAAACCGCGGGCCCTTGACTATCCGTCTTAACGAGAGTTCACTGTACTATAAAATGCATAAATCACTTTACGTCACGTATGAATGATTTGCAATCATTAAAAAAAGGGATAAATAAAAATAAAAATAAATCCATCTCCCCCTCAACAATTTAGTCGCTTTTCCCACATTTTTTCATTGGACAGATTTCGTGACAGAAACCTCAGTGGTTGAGAACGAATTTTCTGTTCAGTGACCGAATCACTTTTCACTCAAATTTCTTATTGTATCGAATTTTCCGACAGCCGATATTCTACTATATATGACTACATGTATGACTGTGTATCTGCATCATGTGAAGTGGCACAATACGCTAAAGTTTTGTGGAGCGGCAAAATTTCGAACGAGGCAATATATAGCTCGTACTAAAAAGATACATTTTTTTATCATTGTAAAATCTTTCTGCAGTTATTGAAATTTTTTTTTGGAAATCAAAAGGTATTTAGCTCAATGCATACAAGCAAACTCCATCATAAGTTTGGAATTAACTGCTGAGTATAATTATTTTCAGGCTAATCATATTGTACTTTTTAACTAGTTACTAGAGCATTTTTAACTTACTAGTTACCCTGGTAAAATAGTTACTAGTCACCATCAACTTATGAATATTTAATATGTATCATGGAAAATTCAGTGAGCGAAAAAACAGATAATGAAGTTAAATATTCTAAATATTTTCAGCCGCATTACATTATACATTTTAATTACCATTTAATTGTATTTGTTAGATGTTGTTGAATTTTTGTTTATTATTTCATAAAAAAAGTACAAACCATATTAGAGAAAACTTCTCTAAAGCAGTTTTGGATACATTTTCTTTACGAACATGATATGGACAATTATTAAGATAAATCATATTACAATACAGACAGAATGTCTAAAATATATTCAGTCCTGCAAGCAAAATTCAAGGACACAAATGTGTTCAATTTGTTTATTCATTGTTCAGCTCATTCGCCTAATCCAGTTGGCTCATTAGCAGTGCAATGCTCTATAACGTGAATACATTTTTTCAGTTATTACAAAATTTAGACAACTATTTTGTAGATTCTAGTTGGAGATAGAAAATGTTTTAATCCCCGCTCCTTCCGCCACTTCCTTCTTTTTTATTCTGCATGTATTAATTTGATATCATTATCAACAACTTGATTGCTAATCAGGGAAAAACTTATTTAGAAAGTTAATTATCTTTTTTTTAATCTTATCTTTTTATGAAAATGACAATTATATTATTTAAGTTATGAATAGCTTAGCCCAATTGTGTACTTTTTTAATGTGTTGTATCTGTAGTCATCAGGATGTTTAAAAAAAAAAATAAATAAATAAAGCAAGTACATAAAATATTCTTTTTTGTATATTGTATATTGTCTAAATGAGTTTCATTTTAAATTAAGTAAGTTAAAACTTGATAATTATATTTATGCATATAATATCATAGTGCACAAAAAGACTTTTAAATGCTTTTATGCATGTTAAATCAGTCCATTGTTTTGGATTCAAAAATATGGCTTGTTTACGATAAGGGACTTTGCATTTTTAGTGTGTATTAATTTTGTAATTTACCTTTTACTATTTATAGTCCGCTGTATCCATTTCTGCTCTGGGTACAGTAGGACACAAGTTCAAAATATTTTTTTTAATAATCTATTAAGACTCATGATTTAAGAAAATAACCAAATGGAGAAAAGTAACTAAAGTACAGTAATCCCATTGCATTCGCGAGGATTACGTCCCAGGAAAACCTCGTGAATGTCAAATCCGCGAATATTGAGTGTGTCGTTCTGCACTAAAATGGGAGTTACGTCCTATGAAATTTTAATTAGTGTGGCACAGCATTAAAAAGCAAAGAACTAAAACACAATCTTTAAATACAGCTAAATGCTTCAGAAATGCTTTCATTTATATACGTCAATATATAGTTATATTACGTTCGTCATAGAGCTCGAAGCCGCAAGGATCTATGGATAGCTTCAGAGCCCCGAGCCCAACCCTTCCAGCAATTCGGTGTCTTTAATTTAATAAATTTGTCCAGTTTCAATTTTCAGATTTTTTTTTCCCCTTTCTGCCTGAATTCCGCAAGAGTCTCGGTATAAAAGAGACGTAGCAAAGAAAAATCACGCGAAACGCCGCGCTCCGCGAATTCTGCCGCGGTCGTCCCACCCACCCATCCCCGACCGAGACGAATATAAAGCTCGAAGCCTCAAGGTTCTATCGATAGCTTTAGAGCCCCGAACCCAGCCCTTCCTTCAATTCAGTGTCTTTAATTTAATAAATTTCCTTTTTAAATTTGTCCGGTTTCAATTTTCAGATTTTTTTTCCCTTTCTGCCTGGCTTCCGCAAGAGTCTCGGTAAAAAAGGGATGTGGCAAAGGAAAATCACGCGAAACGCCGCGCTCCGCGAATTCTGGGCAAATAGACATCTAAGAGCAGTTTTAGCTCTATCTCTGGGAGAACCGGAACATGTTAAAATTAATAAATTAAAGATGCTGTTACCTTACCCCGTCTAGTATCATCATTGCAATGAATATTCTGTTGTTGTTATTATTTTACTTTTTTGCAATACTCTCTCCTTTCTCAGCTGACAATTGAAAATTGATTTGTAAATACAGGCTGAAAAAACATAGGGGAAATAATATTTAACTACTATAAATTTTGAAAAAGAAAGAAATAATAAAACAATTGCGAATACTTAAATAAGATTCTCGCGATTGTTAAGTTTTTCTGCATTTTGATGCTCGTGAATAATCAAAATTCTCGAATGTTAAAGGATTACTCTATATTCAATATATATATATATATATATATATATATATTAATTTTGATGTATATGTACATTTCAGAAGTAAAAATAAAAACTTCAAAATTGGTCTATTTGGGCCCATTTTCCACTATTAAATATTACTATAGCACATCCACATATGTCCATTCTGGAATTGCAGATCGCTGTACATTAGGGTGGAGTGAAAAAACTTTTTCTCGAAATTCACATTCCCTGAATCATTATATGGTGTGAAACTGGCTGAAACAAATTGTCTCCAAATTTTAGATCAAAATGTTGCAACCTTGAGGTTCCACACCTCAAGTGAATATTTGTGTTGCCCATTTTTCAAGTTTTTAATAACTTTTTATCAAAAATAAAATAATTAATTAATTGAATAATTAATTAATTTGTAAATTAATATGAATTAATTAATTTGTAAATTAATATTAATTAATTACATTTTTATGAATAAAATGCTTTATTAAAATGTTATTATCAGATGTCAGTGCTAGATAGGGCATTTTGTACATAAATATCAAATTTTTACTCCAAAATCTAATAGATGGCTTCACATATTCTAATATGATGACTATTTTATCATGACCTAAGGAGACACATGACTTTTATTGTGTGGAATGATTCGTTTCTGAGACTGTTGTCTTTGTTTCAGCCACTAATTTGTTTATTTTTCTTGGACATGACAATACGGAAGTTAATTTAAACAGACTTCAACAAAAAGTAAAACTTTTAGTAGTGTTTTTGGAACTCTAATACAACTAAAAAAGACAGTGTTACTCACGTATGCTGATTTAATGAAGCATCTCCTATGGATAAAAAATGATATATTGGGGATGCAGGGGAACACGAAAGATCCTTCAATAAAAAATATCAGCGAAATTGTTTCTTGTGACATTGAAAGAATTTGGAAGATAAGACATCAAGAAGTTATTCGTCTTATTAGAAATTACTATGAACAGTTACTTCAATGGAAGAAAGGCCAAAACTATAAATCAAGAACAGAAGCCAAGTTCTTTATATACGACTATAGCTGCAGAAGAGCAAAAAGGTTTTATTGTCAGAACCTGGTTCTGTTTCTATAGGACATGTAAAACCGGATTCAAGCTCTAGTACGGATATTATTGTCCCTATATGTGTCAACTGCCGAACCAACAGAACACTTTCAGCTCCTAGTAAAATATGTCATGAAACTTTACGTGCCATCCTGGTTTGAAATAAAGAAAATCCCAAGAACTACTCATGAAACACGTCACCTGCACAGAATGATAAGTTTATTCTTGCCAGAAGATTTTATGTCAATCGTTTACGAAGTTATTCAGAGGAACACTTATTTTGCTCACTCTGAAAACATTATGTTGGCAATGCTGTTAGATGAACGGTAACACATTCGAAAACTGAGCCTCAGACGAATACTGAAAAGAAGAAAAAATGACTGGAAAGGGAAGATACGGCAATTTGATCTTCCAAATTTAAATTTCGAAGCAGAGGAATATTTTGAGAGGATTCACTGTGACAGTCCTTTGGAACTACCAGACACCATGAACCTCAGTGACAAAGACATACCAAGTATTATCAGAAACAGTTCACAATTTGACACAGAGAAGCTTCCTCATGCTCAAGCAGTAGAGAGGCATGTGTGATTGGTAACACAAACAACATTGGTCACATGTGGAGCCCTGGATGGATACTTTCACAGTGGAATCAAGTCACGAAAGAAACTTCCAAATTTGGACACCAAAGTTGAATTTTTTGTCTCTCATGTAGGATCAAAAATTGAAGACTGATTAAAGTAAAACGTTTTCCTGTTTCTTTTTAATAATTAGAACTGTTTTTAAGTCAGAAAATAAAGCTGTTGTAAACATTAAAATTAAATAAAAGAAATTCATATTTTTAATTTTTCAGTTAACATTCCTTTCATTGACCCCCTGTGTGGAACCTGAAGATGATGAGTGATTGCGCTGGGATATTTTTTGCAGTGTCTTTTTTGCCAAACAGCACCATTTGTTAAGTCAGGAAATATTAAAATTTGAAGAAAAAATTTTTTTGGCCCTTTTCACTCCACCCTACTGTACATGCTAATACGGTTTTTCGAACTTTATTTCTATTTCAGCTAATGTTACCTTTAAAACGATGTCTTCAAAACTTCCCAAAATATAAAATTATACATATAATGATTTAATATCAATTTGTTAATTTCATAAAATGTAGTAAATTAAACAAGACAGATATATTTGGGGGCATTAATATAATAATACACTGTTAATCATGTTTATTCTCATTTTGTGTAGATTAAGATTTACAGATATTTGACGTTAATTTTAGTTTTCATATGGTATCAATGCCGATATTGTAGGGATTCGTTTTACTTTTTTTTTCGTGTTTGCATTGCATTAAAAATATATATATTAATGCAGACCTTAATGACTAATGTATCATTAAAAAAAAACCATTCACATTCTTGTATTTGATGGAGAATTTGTCAGTTGTGTCAGAATGGGAACTTATTTTATTCACAATATGCCAATTTTTTCTGACTAGAAAGCTTTTCTTTCTTTAATCACGGAATCCTTAAATAAAGCGAATAATACTATTCTGAAATAGTGGTAGATATTTTGAGTAAAAATTCCCCACCTTGGCAACGATTTTATAGATATTTAATGGCTCTTTTTTTATACAATGTTATTAGTCTGAATATAATGTTATCCGATTTGGATGTGTATTTTTACTTGTATACAATGAATTACGAAAACAAAAAACATTTAACATTTATTTTGAATTTTAACCTAAGTTTATAGATATTGGCGTTTTCTTTATATGATCACATTATCGTGAATGTAATATTTTAGGTTTTTGGGTGCAAGTGTATAGAATACATTACAAAAATTTTAGTAAATACAAACACAAAATTCTAAAATGTGTTAATTAAGCCATTCACATTTTTGTATTTGGTTAAGAATTTGTCTATATTCGATGTATCTTTTATTTCTTATTCAATATAATTAACGTGAAAAGATTGTTAGGAGAAGTTGGAAGTTGTTTGCATATTATTTATCTGTGCAAAATTTGTTAGAAAATGTTGATATTAATTTATGCGTAAATTATTAATATTTTCTTTTTTTAAAAAGAAAGAATCACAGAGAATCATACCTCCAGGTAATCGAGTGATGTCATAGCTCTGATGCAAACTTAATAAATTCTAATATGTTCATTTTTTTCTACTTCTGAATAAAAAATTTCCTTCAAAAAGCCAGTTGCTTTTTGATACATAGCTATATTTATTTGGAATACATATATTCTTATCCATTACAACTCACATTGCATACATTGTCAAGATAAATCTTTGCATTTTCAAATGAAAAAAATATATTGAGATATATATTTATATATTGCTCCGTGTTATTTCTTTTTTTTTAAATCTCTGAAAGATACGATATATAAAAAAATAATGAAAAAAAATACCTAGGACAAAACAAGAATAGGATATATCGATTTGTTTGTTAAATTGCAAATTTTTAAACATTGTTATCAACCTTTTTACGCTTAAACAAACAAACAAAAAAATAATAATCATTCATCATCTTTTAACTTTTGGGAAAACGATAGACATAATCATTTATTGAAAAGTCTCATATTTTATCTTTTGATGCACATTTTTTTTTTTTTTTTTGGAATTTCTTTTGGGAATTCCCCTCCTTTTTTATTTCTGTTTCTATTTTCTTAGTTTTCATAAAATAGGATTAGAGTCTGAAATAAAAATATTTTGCTTTTTATGCAGCATTACATGAAGGAAAAAAAGATTTCTGATAGGTGCATAGAATGAAATATATATATATATATATATATATATATATAGGTAAAAATAACCTCAATTTTATAAAAGGTCTTAAATTATTATTATTATTATATCTTAAATTTTATATTAACTTATATTTACTAACATTTAATTTTAATAGTCACTCCTTCATTTTTTTAAGAAACTCTCTCTTTTTTTTGAATGATACAAACATCATTATTTTAACAGTATATTTCATTTAAATTAAGTAAGTGTTATATATGTTTCAAATTAGATGACAGCACTAAATTCACGAGTTTAAAATACTCAATTTGCATCTAAAGTTTTGGTATTTAATTACTTTGTAGTTTCTTCTAATATTAATTTATAATTTTTCAGAAATGGAAATAAATGTAACTATATTATTTTATATAATTTTCTTTTATTTAATATTTTTATTAATTTTTGCTTTTTACAAATTAATAAATTGTAAAGCTATCTTCTTTTAACTTACTCATAGATGGCGCTGCTATAAAAAATGCGTGGATATATCGTAGTCAACATTCGATTATCATTCAATATCGTTTCATTTCCTCATCTTTTTTTTTTTTTTTTCTTGTGTGTTCGAAATATTTTAATATCAAAATTTCTTTCATTAATATCATTATTATTAAGATTGGGTATTGTTTTAAAATATGTTAAAAATTATTTATAGGTGTATATGAATTATTTTTTATTTCTATGAACTATTTTTGTAAAAATAGTTTTATTTTATTTTATTAACTGTCAGTGTAACGGTTATATACAACGTGTGTATCTAAAGGATAACGTGGTTTTTGATAGCTAACATGTTCATGATACGGTATGTTTTACTACAATTTATCTTTTTCTCTTACAATTCCTCATTAAATACATTTTTGTATTTAATAAATAAATGCCATGCTCCCTATTCATTAATTTTTCCAAATATCATGTTCAGTTACTCAATATTTGTACATTTTTATTTTTAAAAATAAAATTAGTTTTTTTAAAACATAGTTTTTTTAAAAATTTGAATTGGTAATTGATAGTTCTATTTAAGTTAGTAAATTTGGCTCATGGCTATCAACTCAAACAGAAATCAATTACATTTTACTTATATTAGTGGAATATTGCTCTTCAAAAAGGTATTCCACTATATAAGTTTACAATGCTTCTTAATAATTTTCACTTTCTGAATATCGGATTTTTTTCTCTGCATATCTTTATGTATTTTTTCCACTTATTTTAATTTTGAGAATCTTAAATTTTGTGATATATTTATGTATTGTATTGTAATTATCGGTTTATCTACTGTTGATTATTTATGTGGTTTAATGGTTATTATTTACAAAGTTTTATAATATATATATATATATTATAATCAATTAAAACTTTAAAACACAGTTTTCAATATTTTTAAACATTAAAAGAAAATCTTAATTAACTATAATTATGATATAATCAAATGTAAGTCTAAGTAAATACATTTAAAATTTGTCTGCTCAATACGAGACAAAGAAAGTGTAAGAAATTTCTGACGTGGCGGAGAGGAGAAAAAAAACCACGTGGTTCTCTATACATAATCGTGTGTTACGTGGTTCGAATCCTCTAACTTCCTGTGAAATTCCCTGACTGTTCTTTCCCGTTCTTTGTACTGTAATTTCTGACCTGTAGTATTCATACAATTCAGAGTTGAGGAAATTTGTAATTGTAATTACCTGCAAAGTAATTACAATTTAATTGTACGTAATTAATTATAGTTGCAATTACATGCCGTAAAAAAATCCTGCAGTACTGTAGCCAGAACCGCTCCCAATCCCATTATTTGACAAATTGGTTTTACTTGAATGTGTGTCACTATAATCAATTATATACAATTAAATTATAATTACATTGTAAGTAATTGCAGTTACAAATTTGCCCAACTCTGATCAAGTTTGGCGACGATTTATAATCGAATCCTCAAGTTAAACGAGTCGGAATATATGTGTATCCATAAAATAAGTAAGTAATGCTAATGAGTACAATTCATCATGAAAACTCGCATCAATTTTACCATGTCATTGTATAATTCATCATTCAAAAATATATTTTAAGTAAATATAAATATTATAAATATTAGATATAACTTACAGGCTAAATACGAGACGAAATAATGGTACGTGTTTCTGATGACTGCAATTCATCGCCGAATCTTACGGTATTTTGAATACCATCTGAATGCATCGCCCTTTTTCAAAATCGTACTTCATGTCACTTTAGGCTTCTATAAATATTTTAAATACAAGATTAACTTTTCAATTAGTGTGCAAAATAAGAAACAAGAGGAATGGTGCGTGTTTTTAATGAATGCATTCTACAATCGAATGTTGAAAATCATGTAAATATATAACTTACTCTTCAGAGAGGTATTTCAAGCCAGTGTTGATGTTTGCAATAATTTAAATACGATATATTAAAGTTTCTATTCTAAATAAGTGGTATGTGCTGTTGTGAGTGCATTCCATCGTCATATCTTCCGTTGTTGCAGCCGCCCTACCAGTGGCTGAGAGGTTCTGCTCTCAAAGCTCGTAGGCAGGAGGTGCTGGGTTCAAATCCCTATCGCGCTCGGCAACCTAACCGTTCGGAGTTTTCCGTGGTTTGCTTCGAACCTTGCCGTAAATACGGGTTAGGATACCTTAAAAAGACCCCCACGGAGGCCACTCCCCCTACGGTCTATATCACCCGTGTTGATAATGGTACATATAGGCCGTAGGGGGAGTGGCCTCCGTCCCCCGTGCTGATAATTGGCCGTCAAAAATCAACCCAACCCAACCCGTTGTTGTTGCCATGCGAATACCGCATTCCTATTCATATAAGGCAACTGATGGCATTTGAGACTTGAGTAATAATTTTAAAAATTGCTACATGGTAGTTTACGGGAATTTTTCAATATAGTTAAGACAATTATTAGATTATTTCACGATGTACGATACATTTTAAATTTCTGTAAACATTCAAAAGTGGAATTTTAATTAATTAATTTAATTATTTATTTATTTTTGTATAATAATGTCTCTCTATTATTTAATGTAGAAATAAGTTGTCCATCTTTATAATTCTTTACTCTTCCAATAATGAATTTATATCAACGTGTTAATGAAAAGTATTATTTTAAGACAGACGAATTCATATTCCACCTTTCACTGTATCAATGTCAGAGACATTTTCCCAAAATGTAAGCTATTGTTCTGGTGTAATCAAAAATTGATGCTTTATTATAGTCCTTTTTTTTAATTAAACTTAAAATCTGAAATTAAAACACTAAAATAATATTCATTTGAAATTATGATTGAAATAGAGGCCCTTTTGTTTATATTTTAAGATAAAACAAATCTGATGAGAAATACATTAACAAAAAACTTAAAAAACCAGTTTAAAAACTCATTTAACTTAAATTATACCCTCCAGCTAAAAACATGCACAAGATCTTTATTTGGTTATGAATGACATATTTTCAAATTGCAGAATATATTCTGCAAAAAATAAATTTAAATATTAATATAGGCAGTATGATATAAACTGCGCTACGGAAGAGATGATTACAGTACTTAATGTTTTCACAGTACAAATAAATTCACGACAATTGCATGATCAAATCGAAAAAAGGTATGTGTGTTTAAGATCTTTGTTGAATTATTTATACATCAGTATTAGTTAAAAAAATATGCAAGATCGTATAAAACTTTGAATTTTGTAAAAATGTGCAAAATCGCAGTTTACGACTTTTGTGTGTGTTTACGATCTTTGTTGAATTTTTTATATATCAGGATTAGTTTAAAAATATGCAAGATCGTATAAAACTTTGAGTTCTGTAAAGACGTGCAAAATCCCAGTTTACGGCTCCGTCTGATTAAAAAGATTTCAAAGATTTCTTCTTTTTTCGTATGTATTTTAATGACAATTATAGATAGGTTTTTAGGAAAAAATAAAAAATTGGTGCAATAACTACACACACACACACAAAAAAAATTGCAATATTGAGGAATGATTATACTTGTCGCTTTAATTTTTTCAATCAGAGTATTGCTTTTTGTATTTAAAGAGAATTGCCTCTTTTTTGTGAATATATATATATATATATATATAAGTACTTAATTTTAGGTGTTATTTTCTGGATAAATAAGAATATGATAATTTAAATGTAAGTTTGTATTAAACATTTCTTAAACTCTTACTAAATTGTTAACATGGAATTTATATGCAATTTAAAAATTACATTTTTTTTACAGCTATTTACAGTCAATGGCAAAAATAAATCTACAAACTGCACTCTTTTTTATAGGATTTTTTCTTTAATTCCATAAATCTTTAGAGATCTCCTTATAGAGCAAAAGTTATAAATATGTATACGTATATATAAATGATAATTTTTTATAAAATAGAATTTTAGAAACATGACATCTTAGTGAAATAGTAGACTTAAATTTGTATTTTACTTTAAACTCAGTAAAACCTTCGAAATTATTTTACACACAAAATGTTAAATAAAGTGAAACTCTTATCTTTTTTGCTGATTTTGTTTTTAAGATTCCCATGCGCAATTAGGTTTTAAACACATTAAGAAAATAAAATTTATAAAAGAGAACATCTAGTAGAATTCGAAATGTTAGGCTACGATCATTCCAATATTTTTTTATAAATTTCCCGAGATTTAATGCACTTTTGAAACAAGAAAAAAAAAATCAATATAAAAAAGAGAAAAAATATTTTTATTCTTTAATAATAAAATAAAATAAACATTCAATTAAGTAGTCTTGAAATTAAATATAATGTTTTTTTCTGAATTCTCCATTTAATAATAAATGTTTGGTAAAAACACTTTTCATTTTTGATTACAGATGGCAGCACTACTTTTTGCAAATGGAATTCCTGTATTTCAGGGATTCTTAAACTTACCGTTTTCCCTCTTGTCTTCCCAAACCCCCAAATTAACTTCTAAGATACTGATATTATTTATAATATTTACTACATAATATATAAACTAACAAAAGTGTATAAAATAATTACTGCATTTTTAAAAAGCATTCTTAGTTTTTCCTTTGATTTTACTCTCAAGATTTATCTCAAGTTCCAGATAAATTAAAAGAAAAAAATACATCGACCGCTAGAGCTTCGCGGATCTTCTGAAAATGCATTTCAGCGATAACTTCAGGGGAGGGGGGGGGGAGGGCGAATCCAAGAGCGAGGTCATTGTGATCACGATTCCCCGACCCGCTCTCCGAATGAAAAAAGTTTCTATGCAACAGAACATTTTTTTAAAATGTAAATACACATTAAGGGTGTTTAAAGAGAAAAAAAAATTCCCTCTCAACAATGCAAAAACAATTGACCCACACGGACATTTAAAACAAAAATGCGTGAAATTTTTACGATTTTTTTTTAGGCGTAAAAAATCGAACAACACTTTTCATTTTGTTATATATGAGATACATTTTCAATTACAATTAATTACTTGCTGATAATAATCTTTTTGTGATTGTCTAGTCCCAAAAAGCGCCTTAAAATGCTAACTTTGACAACATTTTCTCAAATATCATTTTAAGGAAATGAGAAAATTTGTTCAATGTCTTAGTATCTATGAATAAACTTTATACGTTTACAAATATCTCCGCAAATGTTATGCATTTACGAATGAAAATAACGGGACATACTACAGCCAGTTTGTAGTTGTGTACAGACTTAAGAAATAAAAACTGCTTACGTACAAATGTGATCCACATTTCATTCAAAAAGTGGGACATAACCACCCGTTAAATTGAGGTCGGAATCTACAGTTTTGATGTTAAGACCATTAATAAATAAAAAAGTTTTAAACTTTTTTATTTATTAATGGTCTTAAAATGCAATTTACCCCTAGGAAGTTCGTAATGCCCCCTACTCCGACCTGCAATTGCAGAAATCGGGATCCGCAGACCACAGTTTAAGAACCGCTGCTTAGGTCATTTCTTTTAATGTAGCTTTGTCTCTCTTCTTTTTTTTAAAAACAAGAACGAAAAATTATGCGTCAAACAAAGATTATGTAACACTTTCTAACGCTTCCAAATAATTTTACAAATCATTACCGTTTAATAAGCTGAAAGATAACATCCAAGTATACAATTTGGAAAACGCATAACATATTTAAAAACGTAATTTCAGGAATTTCCAACATATATTTCCAACATATACAATATTCGGAAAAGTATCCGAATACTTTTATTCAGCCCTGTATATGAGCTATAGATTTGTATATATACTACATAGGATGCTAAATTTTAGTTTAGTTGGGAAACGCGTAGCACAGTTTAAAATTCTCCTTCTGGAGTTTCTGTCAATAAACGGAAAAGTGTTCGCGAACTTTTGTGCTGCCCTGTATATGATCTACAGAATTTATACACACCACGTAATAGACAATGTGAGTTAAATTTAAAATCGCGTTCAGCAACTTAAAACGCACTTCCTTGAATTATTGTTAACAGACAGTAGAGAATTCTTTTATGTGTCCCTGTAAATGAACGATGACTGCTATACACAAAATATTCTGTAGTAAGCCACTTGTAATGCACCTTAGTGATATATATATATTTCAATGCGTTTAAAATAGTGAAACATTATTTAATTAAACCGCAAACGATTTTTCGCCATAGACGTAATGTTACGGAATTCTTTTGACTGTCCCTGTAAAGTAACTATAAGTGCTTTGCACAGCCTATTCCATATTAAGCTTCTTGTAATGCACCTTAGTGATATATATATAAATTACAATGTGTTTGAAATTGTGTAACATCATTAAAATAAACCGCAAATGATTTTTCCCCATATAGCGTAGTGTAACGGAATTTTTTGAGTGTCCCTGTAAAAAAACTGCAAGTGCTACACACTTCAGGTGAACTAGGGAACATGCTATAGATAACGATAATAACATGTAAAAATTGCAGGGCAATTTGAGCATATTTACGGGAGTTAGAACCCGGACAGACGGCAGACGGCAGACGGCAGACAGCAGACGGCAGACGGCAGACGACAGACGGCTAGACGGCAGACGGCATACGGCAGCAAACCGAAGTCATTAACACTTTTCAACTAGGTTGGAAAGCGTTAAAAAAAGATACAAACCATTTTTTGGAACCTACGTTTAAATAAATTTAATGACTCACCAAATAAGTACATGTCTCATAGTCTAAGAGCCAGCAACGTTTTCGTCACCTGATTTTAGCAAGGCTCATTTTTCTGTATATTCTCCCTCTCTATTGTGTAGTACGAATGAAGCCGGTCTGGCTGGTGGAAGTGGTTGCGTTTACCTGTGGGGGGAGGGGCAATGCAGGTTAAAAAGTGACAAAATTACGTCATTTTAGCATGAATTTTGATTATAAAACTTGTTTCTTCTCACTATTTGTGATATCAAGTCATTATTGCCAGACCGTTTTAACGTTGCTAACCCTCATTTATAGGCAAAATAAGGTGTCAAAATCACGTCATTTTAGCAAAGCTGAAATTTTAGTATGTTACTCTTTGGCTATCAGATTACCCATAATTAATTTGCCAGACCGAAATTCCGTTGCTAAATTACTGCCAGACGCCAATTTAAATCTGGCAGAAGCGCCTATTAGAAGGGTTGGCAGCTTTTGTAGTACTTTGGCTACTTTCAATACACATCCAAGCCATGATTGTTGCCAAAGCAATGATCCTTGCTTTATATAAAAGTATATATATATATGATTTGTCGAAATAAATGCTTAAATAAAAATATTTCTTGCACTAATTTAACGTGTCTTCACTGAAAAATGTTTTTTCCTTGATTGTCGCTACAAAAAACACACGTTTTTCCATTACTAGCCTACGCATTAAATTTCCTTTCGAAAACACAGAGAACATGCTATGAACGTATTATTTCAAACCACAAATGACCTATTGAACTTGAAAAGTAGCAGTTGACATTGCCTATTTCTTGCTAGCCACTATAAGTTTATTCAGCAAATTAAGATAAAATAGTATATATTGTATTATTTAAAATTAAAAGCGAATATTAATAAACCTTAATTATAATATTACTTAAAAATTAAGGGAGAAATTAAATAAACATAACGGTTGACAATTTACGCCATGAAGTTTTGGTTTTGTTCTTTATTCGCTTCTTTGGCGATTTCATAAATCTCTATACTTATAAAAGAACATGTCCTGATGACTCAGAATCAATACCGAGCTTCAACCGCTGCTCCTAGGATTATGAAATTTGGAAGACATGTTCCCTTACACAATATATGCACTCACTAAGAAAGGATTTTTGAAAATTCACCCCTAAGAAAGTTAAATAGGGGGTCGAAATTTTTAGGTCATTTTGTCTTTTCGCCATATCTCAGCAGAAGTTTTAGGTAGAAGCAAGAAATTCAGGATAACAAATCTACTAAAAAAATAGTTAAACATGTATTTCAGAAATTTTTATAATTCAATCACTAAGGGGCTTAAACGGGGGGGGGGGGGGAGAACGTTTTAGGTCCTTTGGTCTATTCACCATATCTCAACAGCAGTTTTAGGTAGGAACGTGAAATTCAGGATAAAAAATTTACTAAAAAACAGTTAAACACGTATTTCAGCGATTTTAGAAATTCAGCCACTGAAAGGAGTTAAATGAGAGTCGAATGTTTTAAGTAATTTTACCATAACTTAGTGGAAGTTATAGGTAGGAGCGTGAAATTAAGGATAACAAATGTACTAAAAATATTTAAATAGATATTTTAGCGATTTAAAATATTCATCCACCAAGGGGGTTAAACGGGGTCGAACGTTTTAGATCATTTCGGCATTCTCAACTGCAGTTTTAAGTACGAGCGTGAAATTCTAGCATTACAAATCTACTAAAAAATAGTTAAACACGTAATTCAGCTATTTAAGCTGAAGCGAGTTAGTCGCCAACATCGGCTATGAACCCGATCATGGAAGATTAGACGAATAAGACAACTATAGCTGATATTTTATTAGATTTTTTGCGTGAATTTTTCCAAGGAAAAGTTTTTTTTTAATTTTCATATTTTATAAATTGTTTTTACGCTTTTTTTCGTAAAATTAAAATTTAATTAAAAATAAGATTAAAATTTTTATACAGAATAGAATACATTTCCTCCTCTGTTCAAAATACATTTTTGGATTTAAAGATTTGCGATTTAAGTACTAGTCGCCATATTTATGTGCTCGGGTATGCACAAGTCTGCGTTACAGTGATTGTCGTATAATCAGTTGACAGGCATTTGGTAACTTTTGAAATTCAATATTTGACAAATGGCATAATCAGTGGATTTGAGATTAATATCAAGAAAAATACAATTTTTTACCTTTCTAACGCAGTTTGTCTAACAATTTTCTGACAAATACTTTTCGAGAAATTAATTTTTTCAGTAACTTCAAATGTTTCATTTTCCGAGATTAATCTGTGGCAACGATTAGCGAAAATCCCAGTCGTCAGCAACGCATACCTTTTTATTAAAGAGGATAGTGAGCAGTAACAAGTTTTAGAATCAAAATTCATGCTAAAATGACGTAATTTTGTCACTTTTTTATCTGCATTGCCCCTCCCCCCACAGGTAAACGCAACCACTTCCACCAGCCAGACTGGTCGCATTCGTACTACACAATAAAGACGGAGAATATATAGAAAAATGAGCCTTGCTAAAATCACGTGTTTTCTGACGTTGCTAGCTCTTAGACTATCATATAGGTCTCTCCAAATTTGATGTCAATAGCATTCCTACAATGCCCAACACTTAAAAAAAACACGAATTACAAATAAATAAATAAATAAATAAATCAAGCATTGAATATTTTGGAAGAACTGTTGATGTTTCGGAACATGATGCAAATAAAATCCTGTAAAGTATGTTAGATTCATAGATGGTGCCATCCTGGACGAATTATTTTTCTTTCTGTTACTCATTTTCTTTTACGTTGAATCTGTCTTGTGCCGTCTTATAATAAACATGTTAAAATGTGCTGCTGTGTATTCGATGACAACTTTCAGTAATTCACGTGAATCATGGTGTCAGAAGTGGGATTTGCGTTAAAAAATGGTGAATGTCTGGGGGTTAAGGAATGTGAAAAAAAATGCTAGTGTTTGTTTTATGTTGAATTAATTCGTCGTTGTTTTTTGTTGGATAATTTATCGGATAATCAGTAATTGCGTTATTTGCACCCGTCATCGCGCAGAGCTTTCGAAGCAAATAATGGCCGATTTACCTTATACAAGGGTTAATTATAGATAACATTTTTCGAGGACTGGGAATGATTATGCAGGCCCTTTCCAGGTTTGTGCCGTGGTGACCCATCAGTAGGCCTGCAGGCTAGACGGCAACAACTCTGTTTTCCAGGCAGAGATATTTACTGTCATGTCCGCTCTAGATAGGGTCATTCAATATCTCAACACCCATGTGCACATTTATAGTGACAGTCTGTCTGGCCTACAGGCTATACATACTCCAATAACAAACAACCCTTTAATACTACAGATAAAACTTAAACTGACACATCTACTACACAAGGTTAGTCTTGATCATGTCTCCGCGCACAAAGGCATACATGGCAAAGAGAGCGCGGATCTACTAGCCAATCAGCACTACAGTTGATCATACATCCCAATACCTCACTCCTTTATTAATAGGGCTATTGAAGGCTGGGCCTTATCCGAATGGCAGGAGTATTGGGATACATCAGTTAATGGCAGGCATACATATGACATTATCCCCAAAGTCTCTCATAACTTACTTACACTCACACCATACACAACGAGTTAGTCACAGGCCATGGCCCCCTTAACACCTATCTCACTAATTCAAATGTGCCAGTTCCCACCGCTGTGAGTGTGGTGAGCTGGGGACTGCTACTCATGCATTTCATCACTGCACTCTCACGCAGCGCTGGTACATCGTTCGCCCATCCACTCCCCTAAGAGTTGGTTTCCCAACATCCTTTCACGCCCAATACTTCTATCAAAAATTTAAAATATTCACATCTTTTCCCATGACCTATGCAACTTAACACACTGGTAGCCTGAAGTACACCCTGTTCTACGAATAATAATCACCAAGGCTCAAGTAGTACAAGTGCCAAAGTGCGTCATTAGATGCCATTGTGAACTAAATCCACCACCAACTTCACTGCCCAATGTTATGTTGCGTAGGAAATCTGTTTTCCGGCAGTGAGTAATATATTTTATCTTTCTTAGTTTTATGCCATTCAAAGCCACCCTGCCCCGTGTCACGTGCGGGTTCTCCCCAGGCAGGGCAGGTGTTTGAACATTGTATTTTTTTAAAGTACCTTAATAAAGGAATCCGGAAAGACATTATGCTCTAAGGACTTTATTTTTCGTCTGAGCCGTGCCTCTTAGGCTATCAAGCCAAAAGGAGGAAGAGGTATACGTGCTATAAAAGTATATGTTTGCTTTTTTGTGTGCTTCATAACCAAAGCTATCCGTCTGGAACCAGTTTATGATTTAAGTGCAAACTCATTCATTTCTACGTTAAAACTCCCTGTCGCGCGTAGAGAAAAGCCCCAACAGTTATATAGTGACTGTGGATCTAATTATATTGGAGCGCGACATATATTAAGAGTATGGATATCTAAAAGTGTTGGACGTTATCTTGCAGAGGAGAATATTCGGTGGAAGACTAACGCACCTTCTGCACCTCATTTTGGCGGTCTCTGGGAGGCTGACGAGGCAGTGACACTCTGGAAGGCAGTGAAAACGATGAAATATCACATTGGAAGAGTGATCGGTTTACAAATTTTTAGTAACGAGGAATTCACCACATATATAACTGTAATAGAAGCAGTAATGAATTCCCGGCCTTTAATCCCATCTACAGATGATACTGATGATTTCTCGGCCTTCACACCCAGGCATTTCCTCGTAGGAACTGAGTTAAAAAGTGTACCAGAACCAAATGCTGTAGAGGAAAAAATTACGCTTCGAGAACGATGGAAATGTTTTGATATTTCGGCATATGACATACATAAAATCCTGTAAATCTACGGTTTTATTAAACTGAGAGCTGGCAAAACGGAGTGGCGCGTCTTTGAAAATAAGTAAACGTAAACGTTTTAGGCTAAAGAGAAAAAAATTACTTTTAAAAAAGTTTTTAAACCCAGAAAACACATTAAAAATTTACAAGTGCAAAATTCACGTAACGCCTCCACCTACAACACATTTTGCTAACCTATAAATAATAATAATGATTAAAACAAAACACAAGTAAATTCACATTTCATAAAAAATAAGAGAAAAAGAATGAAAGATTAGAGAAAAGATTTTTGCATATAATGCGTGTCTGTATAAAGAGAATATTTATTCAGAAAAAATTCTACTACTTACTGATTGAGTTATAAAAGTTTTCAGAACATAATGAAACGAAAAGTGCATTGAAAAGTTTTATTGCGTTCCTATGGCAACGTTTTCTGCTAGACAACTTCATACGCCTTAATATAAATCAAAAGAAACAGTTCAGGTATTCATTATGCAACACGATCATAAATAACATAGCGTAGTAAGTTTTAAAAAAAGAAAAATCTATTTTTATATTTAAAGTCACCTTCGATGAAGAAAAGTTTCGTTTAGTATAAATTATTGCGGTTACTTTTGCTATTGCAATATTATGCATTTCAATATGCGATGCATAAATAGAAGCATTATGCATACAGCGATACTTTATGTAAATGGGTGGACGATGCAGAAAAAGCGATGGTAATATGATAAACTATTTTTTGTCATCCAATAACATACAAAACTAAAATCAAATTAATCTTTTCTGGCAAGGCTGCATTTAACAGCATGTCTTTCATAATATCTAAAAAGATTGTTTAATTGACTTTATTTCGATAAACACAATAAAGAGTTTTATTTAAAAAGTTTAAAACACATTCAATAGAAACATTCGTTTGCTATGGAACCATTCAATGTTTGTAATAAAAAAAATATATCGCTTAACTACTGAATAAAATTGTACTACGATTACGTAATTTTACAGCCTGAGACATATAGTCGACGATTTAGCATTTAAAAATGTGGATTCAACAACGAGATATGAAAATTAAATATTTTACCATGCAATTTTTTTCACGATGATAAAAACACAAATACCTTACTATCTACTTCATCACCTAACTGTATAAGAAAGAAGAAGATTTATATGCTTATTTTAACACATAAAAGCTTATAAAAACCTATTAACATAGAGATCAGCATGTTTTGAACGCACAAACGGCAACATTTTTACGACAAAAAATGATTAAAAAATATAGTAATATCGTAAAACATTTATTTTTTACCCAATAACATTCAAAGTTACAATCAAATTAATCTTTTCTAGGCAAGGCTGCAATTAATAGCAAGTTACACATTTTTTTACAATTTTTGATCTTGAAAATGTCAACGTTTGTGCGTTTGAAACAGGTCAAGCTCTATATTAAAAGGTTTCTATAAGCTTTTATGTGTTACGTTTTATCACGTAAAGCATATACATCTTTAGTTTAATCTACTTCATTATCAAACATGTCTGACCGACTGGCTAGTATCACATATTTAGGGAGGTTCTTAGGATTTAATTCCTGTCATAATCGATAGGATGCACTTATTTACTATTAAGTAACTGAAGGTTTCAATATTAGAAATGAGACGGATGTAGCCCGAGCCGGAGGGGTAGATTTTTATACCAGTCTTCCGGCTCAGGCTCAAACTCAAATTTTAATTTTTTGACTAAAGGAAAGAAAATTGCTAGTTGGGAAACAAGAATGTAGTCTAAGTTTATTAAAGTGTTTTACGATCCTTTAAAAATTAGTTTGAAAGGGAACTGGTTTGTTATTGATGGGATATATGGATAAATATTTTATCTGATTCTGAAGACTTTGTGCAGTCAGTATTAGAAACCAAGGAATATCCCTTGTCTATACTCAATTTTTATTTGAAGTTCTTTTCCAGAATTAACGAAAAACAGCATGTCTGTCTGCCATAGTTGTACAATGATAAGTAAAGAAGCCATGGTATATTCCTTGTCTATCCCCGCTTTCTATTTGAAGCCCATTTCCAGAATTACTGGAAAACAACATGTCTGAATGCCATAGTTGTAAAATTATATTTTAGAAGAATAAGAATTGCGACTTTTGCAGATTTCTGCGACTTTTACAGATAAATCACAAATTTGCTATTTTAAACAGATTTTGAGGGATATGACAATCACGGAATGTTGTCATGTCGGAGGGTTCAGGATTAATACTTATTTCTGTGTAAGGACAGATTTTTAAATGAGAAAAATAATCTTGAAACAATTTAACATGCTATTAACAATTTTGTACTTTCGATATCGGACTCGGGCGGGCTCTGATTTTCATGATACAAAATACTTCGGGCTCGGATTTCAAACTAACAGGCTCGGACCCAATTTCATCGCTACTCTATATCAGCAGTAGGAGATTATATTTATATTAACACCCTTTCTTCTTCTGTCTAAAAGAAATTGAAAAATTCCCAACAAATAGAAGACTTTTTTCTAAAATGAAGGAAAGAACTAACAGCGCAATTATTGTCAACATCACTCTGTAAAACCGTTTAACTAAAAAAATAATGTCATCGTTATAGGGAGCGGTTTGGTTTTCTAATAGAAACGACAGTCCTACGTATTCGGGAGGGCGCGACAGTGTGATCCTCCGGTGCGATACCTCGCTCCCATCTAACGGCTACTCAGGAGGAGAACTCTCTATAGCAATGATTTTACGTTCATTGATGTGGTATACAAACGGAATCAACAACAGCTTCCCAAGTACTGATCACGTTCAATGTTGTTTTACTTTGGTTATCGAATAGGAACTGGGATTAGGTAGTATTCAAATGAACTTATTAGGTAGTATTCAACTTTGAATGTTGCGTCATATATTTTTAGCTACAATTTCATTATTGTCAACTATGCCTGGTTCCCTTTGTAATGTTAACAATATTCTATATTATTCACTATACAAGAATTTGGGTTATGAAGCTTTATTTTATTCAAACTGGCTGAATGCATTTCATCATATCGTCACTACCATGTCAAACTATCGAATGTGAAAAAATGCATTTTTCATTATTTTTAAAAATTGGCCGATTGTCACCTCTAAATTTTAATTGTATTCATCAGCATTGTTGTCAATTTGTCCTTCTTTTTTATACATAAATTCCGAATTTATACCAGAAATTTCAAACAGAATTTTTTGTTTTTTTTTTAAGGACAGGCATTTCGTGATGGATTAAAGTAAAAATTGTCTCCTAAAATATCCGGTATCATTTCGGCATCTCTAAATAAATAAAAAGGTCAAACTGGCAACCCTGTTTTTAACAGAAATTTTATTAGTATTCTTACTGGGCAAAGAATTCTTGTAAAATTTAGTGGTGACAATTGGCCCATTTTTAAAAGTAATGAAAATTGTATTTTTTCATATTCGATAGTTTGACATGGTAGCGACGATATATGAAAACTAGCAAGTAAAAAGAAAAAAAAAATCATGCATCACGAATAACTTATGAAACATTTTGTAGCAATAAAAGAATGTTGTTTGGAAACATTATCTTTTCATACGGGAAAAACACTAAAATGAAAAATTTTGAAAAACGTATATCACAACTGAAAAGTTATATAAAAATTTCATCTACAGACGTTAAAATTTAGAAATCTTTTATGGAGCACTTTATATGATCTGTAGATCAATTTTCCATAGTACATAATGTACTAAAACCTAGATCAAGGAAAAAGAGCCTCACAAAACTGAAAAGGTTTTTCAAGAAAGTGCCATCTACAGGCGAAAATGTATCCATATCTATTTCAGCAGCCGTATATTTGATTTTGTTTATATTATATTCGCACTACATTGTACTGTAAAATTTGCTTTCGCTGATAAACGCGCAAGACATTTGAAAACGCACTTACGGTAATTTACATCCATAGGTCCTAATTAATCTGAATTCTTTCAGGCAGCCCTGTATATGATCAATAACATTATATACATGACTTAATATACTAGAACTTAGTTAAGTTAAAAAACGCGTAATATATATTGAAAACTCACTCTTTCCGATTACCGCATTTGAACGATAATGTATATAAATGCTATTGTGCGATTCTGTAAATTTTGACTTCATTTCACTAAATATACCATTGTCATTGTATACACATCATGAAAAGATGCTATCTGGCATCCCAATAACGTATATCAACTGCGTTATGTTAGAAGCAGTATAGCAACGTGACAGGGCATTTCAAACAATTACTACCTACAAATACTCATTCAGTCGGATTCTTTTGTGTGTCCGAATGAGCAATAAATGGTACAAGACCATTTTATATAGGAAGCATATTGTGGTGCATATGGTCAGGGCATAAGAATCTCCTAATGTTCAAGTAGCTCAACATCATTAAAATGACTTCAAAAAGTTACTGCACGCTAGCCAAATTTTTGAGTGTAAGTGAACTGTTAATGTTACCCAGTCTATTTTCAATACGGAACAAAATATCAAAAATCCCAATGTGATATAATATCAATATAGTTTTAAATATATATATATATGAATATGATATCTCATGCAATATGTAGCATGAGAATAAAATAAAGAGCATTAAAAAGTACAATACAAACAAATCAAATACGAAGTGAGAACATACTCTACTGCCAAACCTATCTCCTTGAATCCCCACAAATCGTTTAGAACCGTATTCTCGGTCATTCAAATAATCACGTCTTCTTCTCCTGATCATTAATATACGAATCTCAATCCTTAAGCTAAATTCTTAAGTTTTCTTTTTATACCTGGCGTACAACGGTCATTTGTAAATTTTTATCAATTTTCTAGATTCAAAATTGCGACTTATGCGCTGGGATATGCAGTATTAATTTCTTGACAATCTACATATATTTACGAAATTTATAGACCTTTCACATGGACGAACCAAAGTCATAAAAAAATTTTCAACTATGTTGAACAGTGTTAATAGAAGAGATCTGTGACACTACAGTATTATTCTGATTAAAAATAAAATGTTAGACGGAATAAATTCCTCATTTAGAGAGTCATTACATCAGAGCAATTCGAAATTTTTGCAAGTATTTAAATACCATTGCGCTTTTAATATAAACATTTTTGATTGAGACAGTCAAATTTATATCTCTACTTAAACACGCGTCATTCATCAAGCTAGCTGTTATAAAATATTTGATATTTATATATGCATTAACAAAGAATCTTTCTTAAAATATGTTTATTCATGCCTAATTTCATATGGTTTTCTAATACACAAATTTTATTGCAGAATATTTTAGTAGGAGAAGATCATCAAAGCTACAGGATGGCCATAAATGAAGTATAGATGTTTAGAGCTCAATTATAAAGAATATACTGGTGAAAACGCAACATCATTTCGCATACATACTATTTAAACCACGAGGAATTGATTTATAAAGAAAAACGTTTAGTTCACAATCTCGACACCAAGGATAAAAAAAACGCTGTAGACTGATTTTAATCGGCAAAATAGAAAAAAATAATAAAAAGAATTAATTAATGGATTTGCATTTAATGAATAAAAACTTTAATTTTCAAAGTCAGCCTGAAGCACCACTATTGCCACATTCGTGAAAAATGTGAGCTATTTTTACTTACCCATCATACGTAGTATAGGGTAAGTCTTGTAATCGTTTTGAAAATCGAAAAAAATTTTTGACGGATTTACACGTTTCAGACACTGGAGATTCCGAAAAACATATTTTTAAAAAAAATTGCCGTCTGTCTATGTGTCTGTGTGTCTGTGTGTCTGTAAACGCTCTATCTCCCGAACAAATTGAGAGAGAGATTTGAAATTTGGTATGTACTTAGTATGTAATAATAGGAAGAAGCCTATTTAATTTCAGTAACCTCGATTATCCGGAACTATTTTTTTTTGGACTCTCGAAATATTCGTTCTGATAAAAGGTGTATAAAAATTTTTGAAATTGTTTTTTAAGGAGTGAATATAAAAGACAATAAAAAAAACATAAATTTTGTATAAAACATGAAGTCGATCGGATAATTAGTTGCCGAGATATTTGTATTACTATTTGCCACACTCTTCGATTTTTCATGACCCTGTATTTCAACCAAATTTCAATTCAAAGATGTATTTTAATTGGAAATGAGATGCTTAATGAGATGCAATAAACCGCTAGTTAATAGGATTATTGTTTTTGGAGCTATAAGGATGTTTCTTTCAAGCAATTCAGTAATCGAGCCTTTAAAGTTTATGACGTCATCAAGCCACGATTTTATTCGAATTGCAATGCATTTTATAAGTAGTTTACACATTTTTATTTTAATATTTTATATTATGCATATCCATGATGGGTAAGTATTACGGTGGCCCCCAACGACTAGTTTCTTTAAAAATCGATTCCCCATAATCGATATGTATACGAAATGGTGTCTACTTGCGTCAATAAATTCTTTATAATTGAGCTTTAAACACCTGTATTTTAATTATGGCCACCCTAGATATGCATATTCAATGAACTTCTCCTGTACACTAACTTACTATATCTATGGTACGATAGAAACAAACCTCTCTGACATAACTAATACCTTGCTATTTTTATTAGTAAAAAAAAAAAATATTAAATCGCCAAATATTAAAATTATAACAAAAAGTTTTAACAAAATCCTAACATTATTTCATTAGTTTAGAAATATTTAGTTTTCATTTTCAAGACAGATGATTAAGTTACATTTTACCTGAAAATACAATTATAATGATAACATCAATACAATCATAATACAATGATAAGATCAATTGAAAAAGATTCATTCTAAATGAATCATAGTAAATTCTATACTTTTATTTGCTATGATAATTAGTAAAATAATGCAAAATTGCAAAATGAAAACTAAAATAAAAAAAAATAGTCTCTTGCTAATGATCACACAATTCACAGTAAAAATAAAGCACAAAATTTAAAGTTATTTCTATGATGAAAGCACGTTCCTTATAAAGTTAATTTGAGTGTCATTTTCTTTTCACCAGAAAATCGATAAATCAATAATTTGAATTGAGAACATTTCTAAGATTATCTAAGCGATTCTTCAATACCGTGGAAATTGCTATGTTACTTTCTCTTCAAACTGTTTTATATGCATTATCTCATTTGCTGACAAACGCATACAAATACATGTTTATATATATATATATATATATATACAGCGTGTCCACGTATAACCTGACCGACCTTTATTTTCGCAACCGTTGGTCCTAGATGCATACTTCCAATTACAAAAATGCTTTAAATAAGGTAAAGAATTATTTTTAAAGCGATTTGGGTCAAGAAAAGCATTTATTGCAAAATTACGAAATTTAAATTTTTATACAGTCTCCCGGTCCTATAAGTGATATTTAGTAAAAATTTTCTGTGACACTAACATGTAAGACAAAAAAAGTCCCATTCATCTAACATTAAAATTGACCGAGTAATAGCTGTTTAAAGTTGGAGTATATTTTTTGCTGCGAAATAGGGGTCATTCACAAATGTAGTAGAAATATAAATAATCGTCAGATATATCAAAAAAATAGTTGAGAGAAAAATGAACATTGCAATCTATTATAAATGTGAAATCTATAATAATTCTGACATATTAATGCAAAATATACAATTTGTACTAAACATATAAGAGGATAAAAATAACAGAATTTTTGTTAAATAGGATGAAAAACAACAGTCTCAATTTTTTACAAAATGATACAGAGTTTAAATTGCTGTTAGATTACACTGGCTTTCAAATTTTGGGTTGAGCCATGTTTTTTAGCTTTTAGAAATTGATTCTTATGTATTTTTTAGTGCTGAATCAGAAAATGATCTTCAGTTTAAACCATCACGTCAGGATTTTTCTCATATCGCAAATTTCAAAGTTAAAATTGATCCCCCCTCCCCTCCCAACCTCATCGGACTCCTGAGCTGTTTATCTGTAAGAAGCCCATATAAGCCAAAAAACTGAATAAATTATTGAATTAAATAAAATTAAACTGAATAAAAAGTCTTACATCTATTTTATAGTATCAGATTTTTCGCTAATTTTTAACATTGAAATTTACGATTTGCGAAAAATCCTGACATGATGGCTAAAAGTGAAGCTAATTTTTTTTATTCAGCATTAAAAAAATACATAAAACGTAATTATAAAAGTTAAAAAACACAACCATCGCAGGTTTACGTTATCTAATGTAAAACTCTTTCTTAAACTTGTTGACGGTAATCTATCCGAATTATTTTGTGTTATCCTCTAATATAAGTATGTATAAGACGGTAAGTGTCGAAAATCATAATAATATTACATTGTCATCGGATTTAAGTCAGTATGTAAAATTTAACTTCGATCGGATATTTGAAAGTGAGTTCAAATATCCGATAAGTTCGAGTAGAAATTTTAAACTGGAAAGACGATCGTTGCAAGCTAAATAAAATCTTTTGAAAATAACGTAAGTTTTGTTAAAAGAAATCATAGCCTCAAATCCTTACAAAATAAAACATATGTTAAAATACAATTGTTTTAACTAATCTGAAACTTAACTAATAAACGTTAACTCAATCGTAATAGTTGTACGATTTCTTTCAAAGCACAGATACCTTGAAATAAGTTTAAGTACTTTACATACGACCCCTGAAATCATCTGTTTTGATATGCAAAAAAGTGGTATAAGTCATGCATTTCAAAGTTTCATAATTCGGTCAATTTTAATGTCAGATGAATGGGACTGTTTTTGTCTTACTTGTTAGTGTCACAGTAAATTTTTACTAAATATCACTTATAGGACCGAGGGACCGTATAAAAATTTAAATTTCGTAATTTTTCAATAAATGCTTTTCTTGACCCAAATCGCTTTAAAAATAATTCTTTACCTTATTTAAAGCATTTTTGTAATTGGAAGTATGCATCTAGGACCAACGGTTGCGAAAATAAAGGTCGGTCAGGTTATACGTGGACACGCTGTATATATATACTCGCATATTTACAATAGAGCCCCGATTACCTGAGATCCGCTTAATCGAGTCTCCGCTTTAACCAAAAAATCAAAAAACAATTAATGGCAATTTTTTACCATTCTAACCAGAAAACCAGAGTTCTAAATTTTTAGGACTCATTTCCATCTTCAAGTAAGACTTAATTGACAATGGCAGCTTCTTAATCGTATGATAGATTCGCGGATTTCAACTTCAGTAATATTGTAATCTATTGTTTGTGAATACGAAATGCAGAGGAGTGTCATAACTAATCAAATGGATTTGTATGGAGTGATTGATAAGAATTCTATTGTTATGCAGCGTATGCTCGTTTGAAAGAGGGGACAAAAACAAGGAAGATATATCTTATATTTCATACACTTGAAGAAGTGACGGGTGTTCGTTTTCTTCCCATAAATGGGGAGTGGTTACTTCTTTATATTTCAGATAGTCGCAATATGTCGGTCATTCGTATCTCCTTTCCGTTCGTTTTCGTGTACAATTAGAAAGTATTTTTTTAATCATGAAATTCAATTAAAATGACAATAAAAGATAAAAAACGGAAGATAATCGTTGTTTTGATATAAATAAAAATAGACGCATTGAAGCAGTTGGATAAAGTGTAATCTATTAAAAGTGTTGTGTTAGAACTAGGTTTTGGAGAAGTAACTATTGGAGACTGGAAAATAAACGGAATTCAGATTAAAATGTTTTGTGTGGACAAAGTAAAGTGTTGTAAATTACGAAGACAATAAAGTATTGTGAATTTGAAAAAAACAACTTCTGAGGCTTTATTTAAGTGATTTGCACAATTGCGAAAAAATGGAAAGCCAATTTTAGGTCTGATATTGCAAAGCTCTAGATTTTTACATTTTATATTAATAATCGCTTCACTGTACGTGCTGAAATGCTGGATTACTGAAATAAACAATACGGAATTATTGAACTCAATATTAATGATGAAAAGCTATCTGCAGATTCTCAAGTCATTATTAAATTCGGAGACTAAATTGCCGAGTGGATGAACGTAGATGAACATAAAGAAATTACAGAGGACATGATTGCACACATGGTAGAATACCACGAGCAAGATAGAGATGGTGATGAAAACGTTGTCCATCAAAAAAAGTTATGCATTCTGAAGACAAAATAATGCATTGAATCTCAGTTTGAATGAAAAAACTATTGAATACATTGAGCAGAAAGAAGAGGCTACACCAGAAATTCTGATTACACTAATACCAAGCGGTAACATTGCAGCAAAGAAACGTTTATCATCCAACAAACAAAAAACTATCAAGGACTTTTTCAAGTGAAAAATTTCTTTCACGAAATGCTCCTGGAACAGTAACGCGTATTCGCATTTGAGGACGTCCTATTAGTCTTGGCAACCAATGAGAATAAGCTAGCAAATATAAAATGTAAATAGGTAATCTGCGGTAATTGCATTGAAAAAAAAACTGTTTTTTTATGGAAGTAATCTGTATTTATTACGGACTTACGGGCACAACCTGTTAAAAAGCAGAAAATTTGCAGTATACACAGATTATTTCCGCAATAGAACCATTTGTTTTACTGGCGTTCTGGCTGACAGTTTTCTGTTTAAAATCAACAGATTTTTTACAGTGTGTGTAATACCGTTTCATGAAATCTCGAATTGTTACATCTTCATATTAAGTTTTGTATGGCGGTGCATGATATTGTGTGCTATTATCTGCTATTCTAGCTTTATTTTGCAATAATAAATTTTTCTAAAACCTTTAAAAGATACTCAGTAGAAACATAAACATGAATAAATACAATATCTATGAGAGGGAGTTGGACATCATAAATATAGACCATGGTGTGTCTAATCCATACTATCAGCATTTAGTGTCGCTTTTTTAAGACGGAGATGCACACTAAGATTAATACTTACTGCACAAAAATCGGAGCCCATGTTTTGTATAAAAAGTTGTAATGTCGAAATAAAAAGATTGTCGCAAAAGGGTTAAGGAAAAATGCATAAAAACAATACGAAAAAATTTTTTGCTCTTAAAAAAAAAATTCAAAAAATTAGAGTATCTATCTATCTATATATATATATATATATATATGTGTGTGTGTGTATATATATATTTTTTTTTTTTGGGGGGGGTGAATTATTAAAGATATATTAAATGAATTGTTATTCTAATATTTGTTTACATTGGCTGATAGTCTCTGTATTTTTTAGCTTAATATAAATCACTGCCTTCAAAGGTCATCTTGAATAAATTTTTGTTATGGAGTTATCAAGACAGTAATAATTTTTTTCATTAATATTTTTCCTGAAATATACATTTTTGAGAATTATAATGTATTACAAAAACACAGCGATTAAAATTGGAATGAAAAAAATAATCAGATGAATATATTTATATTTCGAAATTAAACTTTTAAGACATAAAACAATATAATAATAAAATATTTGAAGACAAAAATTGTCATTTAAGCAAATATAAAATTGGTGTAAAAAAAATATCTCGACTATGCAGTAGCCTAATATTAATCGGATTCATGAAATTGTTTATGGGAATTCTAAGAATATTTAATGTCAATATAGTTCAAATAACCTTTGCAACTAATTATATAATACGAAAGCATGTAAAATGAATCCACGATAATCACTGTTTTAATTTTCATGAATGTATGAACATATATTTTTTTTTGTTTAAATTAAAAACTTGAATGTGGCTTAAATTTCATGAAAAATAAATTAAACATTTAGATATGCGTGCAATTATGAACTTTTTGTATAAATATTTAGGCATTTATAAATTGTTTGCTATACGTTCTAGGAGATAATGCTGCAAAAGGGATGCTGATTTTATTTTATTATTATTATTATTTATGTGGAAAACTAGAGGCGTATCTTTAAATATGCACGAAATTTTAATGCTTCAGAATTAGTACATATGTAATTATTCTAAGTACGTGAATATACTATGACTTCGTAATTGTGAATGTTTCAAGATCACGTATGGACTTTCCAGGTACTTACATTTTCACACTACATTAGAAAATAAAACTTCTTGAGAAAGAATTTAATTCCATTTTATTTTATTTATTAACGTAGCAGTTTTATAAAAAAGAAACAAGGAAAAATTATAAATATTGCTTTACTATATGTTTGTTTTCTGTCTTTTTTTTTGGGGGGGGGAAGGGGGTGTTAATGGGTTAAACATTTAGTCTTTCCGAGAGATTTTGTATGTATAATTTACCAGTTATTTTGTTCACATGGTAAAGCATATAGGACGTATTTAAACACATATATTTAAAATATCACATACAAAATAGAAGAGTACTGCAAATACATGCCACGAATTAAAATCTTAAATTATGATATAAAAAAAAACTAAATGTTGATTATCAAATTTTGGAAGTCTCTTTAAGGACACGCAAAAGCATCATTTCAGTTTACTAAGATATTTGCCAATGATATTATATAGCTGGAAAGATCTTACCGCCTAAAAACTATATTTCTTAAATCAGCTTATGAAAAAGAAACTTGTTATATAAGAGGAAGAGCCTACATTGGATACTTCTTACAGTATCCAAAGTAGGATCTTCCTCTCCAAATGAATAATAATAATAAAAGTATTTAATGAATTCCCTTTTAAAATGAAAGAGACAATGTATAAGTTGAATGGATTTTCACTAAATGTATTGATTTTTATCCAAAGTAATTTATCTTTTATTATAAATTATTTCTTCCGGCAATAATCTAACTAGAAAGTTGAATAATTTAAGCTATAAATTATATAGCTGGAAAGATCTTACCGCCTAAAAACTATATTTCTTAAATCAGCTTATGAAAAAGAAACTTGTTATATAAGAGGAAGAGCCTACATCGGATACTTCTTACAGTATCCAAAGTAGGATCTTCCTCTCCAAATGAATAATAATAATAAAAGTATTTAATGAATTCCCTTTTAAAATGAAAGAGACAATGTATAAGTTGAATGGATATTCACTAAATGTATTGATTTTTACCCAAAGTAATTTATCTTTTATTATAAATTATTTCTTCCGGCAATAATCTAACTAGAAAGTTGAAAAATTTAAGCTATACATTATTTATAATCGTAGAAATGAAAGCCTTGAGAAACATCATACGAAAAAAGACCTCACTAATTGAAATTCTTACTGAATAGATGTGCATGTGCTAATATTTTTTTTTATGAGAGATACATTATGTCAGACATATTGTAAAATATTTATCTTCTTACAATTATTATTAAATGCTGTTTGTTTAGGGAAGATAACCCGCAATTAAATAAATTAATTATATTTGTGTTTATTCATTTATAAAATCAGATTTAAAACTTTGATTATTATTTTCCAAATATTACATATAATTAATTTGTAGTAATTAATGATCTGAAATAAACATAATTTCAATACAAACTATATTTTCTGCATACATTGTATAGCATTTTTAATATAATTTGTGAAAGGAACGAATAAATTTATTAAAGTTTTACGCACCCAAGTATGTTTAGATTTGTCACGTTTAATATAAATATCACTGAATAATACGCATATAGATATTTTGCTATATTTAACCACATTTAATGTTAACATTATAAGGTTCGTAACCCGTCATAATATACGTAAGGAACATCGATTCATAAGATTTATACCTTAGTATTCTAAACTTTATATTGGACTAAAATTAAATGCACAAAGGAAATTATTATGTTAACTGTTGTAGAGTTTAATTTATTTTCAAAATATTTTAAGTGCTTCTGAATAACATAATGTAACGGAAAATCCCTAAATAATGTTATTCAATAAATATATTTTAAAGTTAAAAAAAGGAATACAAATATACAATTTTCTTCATTTATCAGGTATTAAGTTACCTTAAATAAGTTTGGATAGTGTTTTTACAGAAATTTAAGTGTTTGTTATGCATATATGACTTTTATGTATAAGATGTTATATGTATGACACACAAATAGGTTATTAAAGCTTTGATTATTATTTTCCATATGTTACATACAATTAATTTTTAGTAATTAATGGTTCAAAATAAACATATTTAATTACAAACCAGATTTTCTGCATACATTGTATAGCATTTTTATTTTTAATTTGTAAAAGGACCGAATAAATTTATTTAAATTTTACTCACCCAAGTATGTTTTGATTTGTACCGTTTAACATCAATCTCGTTTATTAATAGGGATGCAGTTATTTTGCCATATTTAACTACATTTAACTAATCTAATGTTCGTAACCCTTCATGATATCCGTAATGAACATCGTTTCATAAGATTTATATCTTAGTATTCTAAACTTTACAGTGAACTAAAATTAAATCCAAAAAGAACATTATTATTCTGACTGTTGTACATAATCATTTATTTTCAAAATACATTTATTCTCTGAATAATGTTATGTAATAAAATATCCCTAAATAATGTTATCTATTCATTAACAAAGATTTATATATTTTTTTTAATGTATTTCTTCATCTTTTATGAAATATAGCTGCAAAAAATCCCGAATTTATGGAAAAACGTCTAATAATGAACATATTTTTCCAACTTAAAAGATTAAATGAACGATAGTATACCAAACATTGATTTCTGATATATTTTTTCATTTCATGTATGGGTTTTTGTAAGTAAAGCTGTCAATCAATAATGTATATTTTAAAGTTAAAAAAGTCATAAAAATATACAACTTTCTTCATTTATCACGAATTAAGTTACCCGAGATAAGTTTAGTTAGTATATTTTAAGGAAATTTTAGTGTTTTTAAAACTATATGTATGACACACATATAGTTTTATCATTTTATTAAAATAAAATGATAACTGTATGACAGCTTCACTTACAAAAACCCATACAAGAAATGAAAAACTATATCAGAAATCAATGTTTGGTATACTATCGTTCATTTAAAATTTAAGTTGGAAAAATATGATCATTATTAGACGTTTTTCCTTAAATTGTGGATTTTTTGCAGCTATATTTCATAAAAGATGCAAAAATACATTTTAAAGAAAAAACAACTATAAATATTTGTTAATGTATAGTACTTAATGTGTTTTATACTAAATCATCAGAAATATCTTCATTATTCTCTGATTATTGGGCCTTATTTGAAACAATACGCAAAAGTTCGTGTAGAATATAACTACAGACTAAAAAAATTAAAACATATTATACATACAATATTTGACATACAAAATTAAAAAAAAAAATATTTTTGGCATTACTAAGTCAAACATGTGAGTTCTAAATAAACTGTGAATAATATGTTTATTACTTGCATGTGATAATTTCAATATCATTCCTATAAATATATAAATTTTGTATTTAACAACAAAAAAATAATAATAAAATAAATAAATAACAATAATCACCTACAATACTTGACGAACATTCACCCAATGTACATTCTAAACCTTTTATTATTTTTCTGGTACACGTAGGAAATATTTTAAATTTCTTCATAGCAAATTTTCTCACTTATAAAAATTTTTTGCTAAAAGTCCTTCTTACTTTTAAATTACTGCAGGCGTCCAAATGGTCCGTTTTTTTTAATATCAGTATTTCTGAGGGGGGGGGGGTGATTTACGTTGTTGGGTTCTACAACATTTGCAATGGAAATAACATTTGGAACAATAGAAATAACACCAGTGGAACCGTGTGAGGATTTCACAATATTATGGGAATATTTATTAGATGCAGGTTTAAACTTCTAAAGGAAAAGTGAGGATAAAAATAACTGCAAACAACATTTAGTTTTTAGTCAACCCAGAATATCATCTAATTTATTCCATCAAAATTACAGGAAAAACGGATCCAAAATTACCCAAAGGCACGCGCCAGAAAAAAACAATTAACAATCGCTGCATTACAGGATGACAAAATATACTTGAATGTCTTAAAAAATGTCTTAACTGCATTAACAGGATGACGTCCTCCGCGTCAGAAAAAACATGGGACATAGAATTATAAATCTAAAAACGTTTCAATTTCGCTTTTTAATCATAAATATAAAATAAACCCATGCGATGTTTTTTATAATCATTGCTGAGCATCACATAATGTGGTATTTTAATTTTGTGGCAACCGTAATTTGTGGAAAACCTTTCATTTCTTTCATGAAATCAATGCCGATTTAATTTTTAATTATCAGCAAATTTTAATCAAAAAACATGTTTTAGGAAAATGTAAGTGTACAATGTCAGAAGCCTGTTCAAAATCCTTTCATATGGTATCTCATTCGTCGTTCTACGTTTCGCATTTTCTTAGAAAAAGGGATGTTGACAGGAGAAATAATATATACGATTTTTTTTTAATACAGTATTTTTCTTTTTATATTTTTTGTTGACAAAATTTGTAGAAACCTACTCGATTTTTACAAAATTTGTAAACAAAAAAGTTAAAAGAAAAATACTGTATAAAAGACTGTTATTTAAAAAAAACCGGACCATTTGGGAGCACTGTTACTCAGAAAATTCAAAAATATAATACAGCAGCAATTTAGACATTAAAGCAAAGGAGAATTTAAGAAGAAAGTGCCAAATTAAATCAAAAGTGAAAGTTTCATTTTATTTTAATACACTGAGAAAGATAATTATTTTATACAAACATAAAGTGCGGTGACATTACTAAATTTCATATGTGAATTATTGATCTCAAAGAAATTGTCTGTATTGCAATGAAATATTCTGATCTAAAATCCAAAGTTTTGGTTTCAAACATATAACAAAATTTAACTTCATAGGCGAGATCAAAATAAATATATTCGCCTATTAGTTTCTATGAAAACTGCATCATCCTAATTTACTTCTAAAATTTTCCGAAGTTACTTAAGAATCTAAGAATTGTTTCCGAAAATAACATCAGCCATAATTATGAATTTTGGTTTTAGATAGAATTTAAGAAAGATCCTACTTATCGAAACCATATGATGGCTGCTATATGGGGCATAATCATGGTAAATTAAGTCCGTGTCGACGGAGTTTGAGAGAAATTCTTTCGGTAGACAATATTTTATTTAATAACGGAATAAAAAATTTTGATAATGTGAACCACAAATAGCACTAGTTTCCTATTATTCTTATAGGCTTCTATAAGAGCCTATAAACTTCAAATATAGCTGGAAAATGTTTTATGGACTTGACCCACTTACACTGGAAATAAAAAATACAAATGTGCATAAATCTTGGAAAATATAATATAACGACGAATGGAAATATATAATAATCTCTTCAAATTCACCACAAATCCACAAAGCGTTTTTTTTCTGAAACCAAAAATTATCGAAGATTTAAAGAAGCATTTATAAAAACAAAGTTTCATTTCCCGCCTCTGATTTTCGTAATCGGTTGAGTAGTTTATATATTGCATTAATCAGTTTGTGGTGAACTTTTCGTTGTCATCCACCAGTTGGCAGGAAAAAATATTTGTTTTTGTGGCAACAGTGTTTTCAAGAACTTTTACCTTCACGATATGGCAACAGGATAAGTTGTTGACACTCTAGACTGTTTTCCCGACTTCGCTTGCAGCGACTCACTTTTCTAATCTGACGCAAGGATGTAGCTTGCATTTTTTCTTAACGATTTGTATCTTTACTATTTGTGTATTTATTGAAAAGATTAAATAATGTTTAGTTATTATGAAAGTTATTTTTACTTTAAGTTAGGACATCATTTGTAAATCTCTGGAATGTTTGCCCAGCGTTGCGTAGGCCAAAAGGTATGTAAACAAACTCAAATAAACCGAATGGTGTTGTGATAGCGGTTTTTTGTATGTCCGATGGGTTTACAGGTATTTGGTGATATGCTTTGGTCAACTCTATGGTAGAAAAAATAGTTTTGCCGAATAAGAGTTGTGTGCAATCATGAATATGTGGCACTGGGTACCTGTCAGGTACAGTGACAGAATTGAGACGCCGATAATCACCGCATGGGCGCCATTCCCCGTTTTGTTTTTTTACCATATGTAGCGGACTAGCCCATGGGCTTTTTGAGGGTCTAATTATTCCCTGAGACAATAAATACACAAATAGTAAAGATACAAATCGTTAAGAAAAATGCAAGCTACATCCTTGCGTCAGATTAGAAAAGTGAGTCGCTGCAAGCGAAGTCGGGAGAACAGTCTAGATTGTCAACAACTTATCCTGTTGTCATATCGTGAAGGTAAAAGTTCTTGAAAACACTGTTGCCACAAAAACAAATATTTTTTTCCTGCCAACTGGTGGATGACAACGGAAAGTTCACCACAGTACTCCCACTGTGGTGAAAAAAATTTATGTTTTTTTTATTGTCTTTTATATTCATTTCTTAAAATTAACAATTTCGAAAATTTTTATATACCTTTTATCTGAACGAGTAATTCGAGAGTCCGAAAAAAATAGTTCCGGTTAATCGAGGTTATTGAAATGAAATAGGCTTCTTCCCATTATTACATACTAAGTATATACCAAATTGCAAGTCTCTATCTCAATTTTTTCGGGAGATAGAGCGTTTACAGACACACAGACACACAGACGGACGGCAAATGACTTACCCTATACTATGTATGACGGGTAAGTAAAAGCGATATTCCGATTTGAGATAACTTATTAAAAAGTATTCGGAAACGTTTTTGAAAATGAGTGGCAGCAAATTAAACTATGTTTTTATAAATGTTTCTTTAAATTTCGGAAATGTATTGATTTCTGAGATTTTTCGTTCGTGGTCGTATTATATTTTTGTAGATTAAGAAAACTTAGTTTAACTTTACAGTGCATGCTGTATGAATTCCGATATTTCTATGAAGCTCTAGCATTTCCAACGTTGAGTATTTTAGTTTGTGGAAATTTATTTTACTGACTTTAAGTTTATTTTTTAAATATTAACTCGGCTTTTTCTTTCAGTGACTCATTTTATGCATTAGCATAATATAAAAAATGCTTTTTAAAAGATAGCTTTGCTTTATAATATATTGTGACTATTTAAAATTCTTTTTAGGGTTGCGTTCATCTCACGAAACCCTATTACTCCCGCTTTGTTGTCCGTCACAGAGCAGGTTGTCAGAAACTATATAACTTACAGTCACGAAATTTTGTGTATTTATAGCTGACTACTTAGTATGAATCTCAAAATCATAAAATTTGAAAAAATCGTATTATTTTAATATACAGACATAAAAAAACCAAAAATCTAACAGCCTTTTCCTATTAAATTTAAACAATTTTCGTTATAGCAGTTGCCAACAATTAAAAATCCACAGTAACATTCAAACAATAACTAATTTTCTATTGAAAGATTTCCACGTGAAAAATGAAAATGAAATAAAAGGTTTCACCAATTGAAAAAAAATATTAATATGACGTCATATTTGTAATGAAACGGAAATTTTTAAACATTTCTCAATAATACAAAGAGTATGAGTATGTGTAAATACAGAAAGCAGCTGAATATGACTTCATTAGAAAATTAATCTGAGGTCTAACATTTTGAAGGTCTCTATAGAACATGTTTAATTTTGAAATTGATTTTCTTTTTTTTAATATCGCATTTAGTCCACATGACAGATATTATTATGACAGAGTATAATAGCGGGACCGGTTCAGATTTTCGAAAAAACGAGAAAAATAGACCGGTAAATTTTTACTTTATAAAAAACATGACTTTTTTTTTTTTTTTTTTTTTTTTTGAAAATGAAATTTATTTGAATTTATTAAAGAAAGGATAAAGTGTTTTGAAAGGAATATTAAACGAAACCCTTTTTGCGGTCTTCGATCACACTTACCCACTTTTCTTTATCGATTTCTTTATTCCGAAATTTCTGAACTAAAATATTTTACTTAATTAAAGAAAATTTGTCAGTATAAAGTTTTATTTAATTAAAGAAAATAAAAAAAATCAAATCAAATGAAAAGGAAGAAATAGCGATAGTTGATGAGTTAATAAGAAAACGTAAAATTTATGCAAAAAGTTCAAATTAAATTATATAAAGAAGATGTGAAACTTATGTACACTAATAACAAGAAAAATTAATTACTGTTTTCAAATTTATTATTAAAATAAAAAGAAGGATAACAAAACATCCAATAAAATTTTCAAAAAAAAAAAAAAATCTAGTCGAATTAAATTAAAAAACTGTTTTCTAAAGTATATTTAGAACTGACATGATATACTTAATGTTTCGTCATAATTAGGAATTTTTTGTGAAATAAAGCTTTTCTCTTGAGTAATCCTTTTATCTTTAAAAATGCCCATTCATAATACCCAGAAAAAAGAATTATCTTTCAAGCTACTTATTTAATTAAAATTTAGTTTTAAAAGTAATAATCCCTTGTCTATTTAAGAAAAGACTGCAAGCAATATTCAATTTTAAAGGATGTTGAGATGACAATTTTGAGATAAAATACACCTTTTAAGCTATTATTTTTATGATGAAAATTATAGTCTTACACTGGATTAATTACAGCTAACAGAATGTTTTGAAGCAGCAAATTATAATTAAGTAGAAAAGTACTTGAAAATCACATGCCATGAAAGCTTTGGTTTAAAGTTAAATTCATTCATAATTTGATGATTAACACTTTTTATTATTATTTTTTTTTAAATTTCAAAGACATATTGAAATATTTCATCTTCTATTTATTTAAAGCGAAATTATATTTTTATTTTATGTGTTTATATTCTTTTTTTAGTTAATTTTAATAAAACAAGCAGATAGATTTATTTTACATTAAATATGTTTTGTATCGAATGTGAAACAATTTAATCACTTTTAATGTTGAGCTGGCTAAGAAGAATACTATAGCTGTTGTTGTTGTTGTTACCTAAAATTTTCGAACCTCTTTCGTCACCCATGGATTTTTCCTAAATAAGCACTGAAATATTAATTAACAAAAACAAAATACAAACTCTCAGGGAAACTTTCTTTTATTGAATACAATTCCAGAAGAATGCTTTCACATATTTGCCAAAATTACATTTCATGAAAGATTATCTATGTAATCCTTCTGGACAAAAAAAAATTATGTTTTTTTCAGGGATATAAATAAGCTGTTGATTCTGTTTCAGTAGTTATTACATAAAATATCTATTTAAAAATGTATTTAATTGTTCCGTTTTTAAAAGTTGTGGTACATCAATTTGATCGAAGTGTTTTGAACTTAACAAAACATTTATTTTAAATTAATATATTTTTAAATAACTCGATGCTTTTTATGATTAGTACTTCAAAACGAAAAAATAATAATTTATCATAAAAATAATCGTATTTTTAGAAAGTGTGTTTTTTTTTTTAAAGACACTATTTATTTCAGTTATTAATATTATTTTAAAATAATGTATAAAAAAAAATCTAGTACAACATTTTTTATATTTTCTTTATGTACGCTAGATCTGCCTATATAATTCATTGTTGTTAAATTTTAATTTTAAAAACTCCTTTATAGTATTCTTTTTGATACACTGAAAATCCTTTTGAGTTAGTTCACTAAAATTATTGACATTTAAAAATCCCCACGAATTGTTCGTGAACATTTTCGAAATTTGATTTTTTGGGATACCTTTAAATGTTTAGCAGTAAATATCTTTGTTTGCAATAATGTTAAAAAAGTAGAAAAAAAAAACATGAACGAAAAATCCTGCGTTATTAGTGAACATTTTCGAAATTTGATTTTTAGGGATACCTTTAAATGTTTAGCAGTAAATATCTTTGTTTGCAATAATGTTAAAAAAGTAGGAAAAAAACATGAACGAAAAATCCTGCGTTAAGCATAGATTATGAAACACTTTCCAACACATTCAGAATACTACAAGAAAACTGCACTGTTTAATAATGTGGAAAATCATGTCTGTGTGAACAACTTGTAAAACACATAACACATGGTTGAAAACCTAATTTCAGCAATGGACATCAATAGTTGGAAAAATATCCGAACACTTTTGTGCAGCCTTGTATATTTGTATGTATACCCTACATAGTATTCTAAAATTTCGTTTTGTTAGAAAACGCATAGCATAGTTGAAAATTCCCTTTCAGCAATTTTCTTTAATAAACGGAACTGTACTGGAGATTTTTTGCAGCACTGTATGTGATTCGTAGAATTTATACACACCAAGTTATATGCAAATTGTTACAACAATATAAGAATAAATATAATAAGTTAAAACAATAATTGTTATATTTAAAAACACGTACAACAACTAAAAACGCGCTTTCACCAATTATTGTCCCTAGACAGTACTGTAATATAATTCTGTTGTGTATCCCTGAAATGATAACAGACTGTACGCTAAGCACACTGTATTCTATAATTTTGCACCTCATCTCAGTGATATATATCAAGCTCAATATATTTCAAATAGTAATAGTGTAACATCATTAAAATACACCGCAAATTATTTTTCCCCATATACTTTAATGTAATCGAACTCTTTTGATTGTCTCTGTAAACGGATCTTAAATACTACACTTTATTTTCAATACTGAACATGCTATAGTAAACCTCAATAACATATATCAATTTCATGGAAATCCGAGTGTATTTGCACGAGTTAGAGCACGAACAGACTGACAACAAACAGAATGACAGCAGACAGACAGACAGACAAATGAACAGAATTCATAAACACATTTTAACTATGTTGTAAAGTGTTAAAACTATTGTGAAACGTAATTGCAGTGCAATAAATGCTGTAAAAATATCAGGCTTAAGAAAGTTTTATTATATTAATAAATTTCAACGAAATTGAAATATTTATATATATTAATTAATAATTAAATTAAATAATATATTAATTCAGAAGGTAGACACATCGGGAAAATATTTAGCGTTTATCTTCAAAAGGAAGAAAAGGGCTAATAAAGAAAAAACAATTTTTCTCTATGAGTTTTTGTAGTGACTATGATCACTTATTTAGCGATAACATTAAATTAGTACAAAAGTTATGAACGTCTGTTTTATGTTTCATGTTCACTTGCAAAGCATCTTAGAAATTCTTTAGAATATAAATATTAACTGTATTGTTTTCTTCTATTATTAAGCCGTCAAAGCAAAAACCTTTACACATTCAAAAGTTGTCCGAACTAATTACGACAAAACTATAGTTTGCCTTTAACAAATTAATTAGAAAGTTCACACAACTAGGGCGGTATCATTTTCATTAACGGAATTTGCGAAAATACTCATTACTATATCAGCTACAATAAGGGAGAACTTCCCAAAGCATTATTATTTTTATCATCTAGATAAAAGGATTCTTTAACAAAAGCAATTTTTTATTATGATATTAAATATATAATATATTTTGTATTTATATTTTATTAATAATCATGAAGAAAGTATTTTTTATTTTATTTTATTATACATTACAATCTGCTATTTAATTTATTGAAGGGTATTAAATTGAGATGCATGTTTTCTAATATCTGTTTATTGAAAAAAGTATAGTGTGGTCTATATAAAAGTGGAACGGACAACACTGAATTTCAAAGTTGCGTGGTTTTACATTGTCTTTTTAGTTTGTTAAGATCATATTTGTAATGCTCATATTTCCTATATTCATGTTTGGAGAGAAGTACAGTGATTAACTAAATAGTAACTTGAAATGCATTTCCTTGATTTTATTGGTATTGGCCAAAATAAAAGTGTCCCGTTCTACTCTGAATTTCAAAGTAAAATAACTTTGGAATGTTTTTTTAGTTTGTTAAGATCATACTTGTAATGCTCATATATTTTTTTTCGTGCTATGCTTAGATTGATGTACAACATTTAATTTCATATTAACTCCAATGTATTTCCTTGTTTATATTGGCAGAAATTTTCATATTCTGGTCGTTTTAATCAGGACCGCACGACATGCATTTTTTCATGAAATATTAGTGAATATGTTTTTTTAATTGTAATATATATACAGGCACGTTTTATATTTAAAAAATGCAGGTGTCGCTGAAGGGATTCACAAACATTTTCATTCAATAGTAATGAATATACTGAATATAAATATTAATTATGTAACTGTTTATAAGCTATATAAATATTGAAAAACCAAACTTTAAAAAACAGTGCTGTATAGAAGTATAAGAATATTTAAACTAACACGTGTAAAGCTAGATCAGAGTTCTATCAGAATTTGTAAAAGTGTTGAATTTTGAAAACAAGTTATGTTTTGAAGTTTTGAAATAAGCTTCAGCATTCCTAAAGTTCATCGCCATCAGCTGTCTGAAATTTTAACCAAATGTTATATTTTTGTTTATAAAGCTTATCAGCTTCCCTATACCAATCTTATATTTGTTAAAGTTAATGAATGATAGAATTTTTGTGTAATTATTGGATATCCTGTATATAAGCAAATTATATAAACTAAAACCTTGTATATTTCTAAATATGAATAAATTATTTTAAGCCAAAATTTAAACTAATTGAAAACTGAAAATATCCTGATCGCTTTGCTCCAATTTAACTTAAATCATTAATTTTAAAAATTCATTAGTCGTTATTGTTAAATTAATGTTAAAAATAACTTAATGGATTTAAAAAAAAAATTACAAAGTTAAGCCAATATATTATTTAAATATTCGCTTCTAAGAGTTGTAGACAAAAAAGTTATACTTTTTAAAATACATATGAATACTTTCGTAATATTCTATATTTTTTGCGACTAATAGTGTAGAATTCATTAGCACGTTGATCGCCGAGCCCGAAACTGATTATTTTTTCGAAACGATCAGCAACTTTCACCTACGAGCTGTACAATCGTCAATGGGTTCGGCAATCTTGTGCCATAACAATCTGCGATGAGACTGCATGGTCTCACGGTGCGCAGAATGGAAGTCACGCATAAGACCATATGGACTCATGGGGCAGTCATCTTGTTATAAATTTAAATATAGCACTGGAGGTTTGTTGGTACTATAAGCTGAAACATTTGTGGAAAATTTAAACTAAACTAATCGATATTGTCAGTTTTTATTCTTTTTTGAACATTTTTTTATGTATGCATTAGCATAATATTAATATTCAAGCATTTCGTAATGTCATTTTCCAGGAATTCCAGTACATAACCGAATTAAATCTATTAACAGATTTTTATTTTTAATCCGATGAATGGCTATATCAATGTAGCTTCCATATTCTTTCTTTTTACTTATAGCGATTTACAAAAGCTGTAAACGGGATTCATATAGATTTCCAAATTGTTTGACGTAAAAATTGTCTTATCTGGACTTTGCATTATGAGTATCTGACAGCATTTCCAAGAAACTTCCATTACAAAAAGGAAGATGCTGTCTATAACAGCCATCTGATCTAAAGCAATTCCTGAAAATTTCAGTATATTTTCCCGATCATTACTCCCAAACTCAAAACCACCCTCTGTGTTGATTTATATATATATATATATATATATGCAGGGGTGTTCGGGATATAATATAGATACAGGGTCTGTGGGACCGTGTCGTTATTGGGAGCTGGTGCACGTAAAATCTGTTCGTGCCTCCAATGTCCTCCAACCAGCTCTAGAAGTCCAACCTCTCTTGAGGCTCTGGCACCCCTCTTTTCAGAGAAGTGCCATGGCACGTTCTCTGACACGACAACAACCACAGGGTGTTCCAAAATTCGACCGACAAATTAAGACGGAAGATAAAAGGCATCAAGAGGATGAAAACATACTACAGAACATGGGGTCGTAAACCACGTTTAGTGGGAGAAAATCACAAAAGTAGTTATGAAGGGTGTCACGTCGAGTGGAACAAAAAGGGCCAATAATAAGTAGAAAAAGCATTTATATGACGTCAAGCATGATTACAATCCATTGCAGCTCTACGTCATAATGGAAACGACGACACATTTTTATAGAAATTGTTCAAAGATGCAGCCATGAAGGTCATTGCATAGCCGACACCCAACGGACGAAAGATTACCGAACGCGTTAAAACATATTCCTATAAAAAACTGTACTTCTGTTTGCCTTTACGATCAAAATAATTTCAACGAAAAGTAAAATTATTTTCTTAAACTACTTACTTATGTTTCCTGTTTGACAGCTATTGTGAAATTCCTTTGGTCGTATCATGTTTACTATATAAATATATATTTTTAAGTTTCTTTTTTATTGGCTAGTTATAATTTTTCTGCTAAATGTAACCTTTAACTATCATAGGTTTCATACAAAAAGAAAATAAATATTAATTGCATTCCTTCTTTTATCATCTGTAAAGCGGTTTTACTCGATATATTTTACATCGCCTCTTTTTCCTGAATTAATTTAACTAATTTCGTAAAGAGTATACAAAGACATTATGTTTCATTCCATATATTTTATTGCTATGACTTTTTAACGTAAATGACTCTCAGAAACTTTGACATTAATATATTTATTTAAATGTCCTTAAAATTTTTTTGCATAAGGCTTTAATGTTTTATAAGAACAGTGTTTAACTTTGTGCGACATAATACAAATTACAAAAATATTTTAACCTAAAAGAATTTTTATTCTTAGTGTTATTCTTTTAAAGGAAGGTATTACAACTTACAAAATGTCGATAAATTAAAGTGGTAAAACTTTTGCCTTGCTCACTTGTTCTACAAAATGAGTGTTTAAATGAAAATATAAGGTAAATTATTATGGGTTCTTTTTCTGTGTTTCACAACACTTTTAATGTTAATTGTAAATGATAATAAAATCTGCATATTTTAATAAACTTTGTATTCATGGCTGCATATAAGGTCAGCCTGAAGCTTCTTTTTATAAAAGATTAAGTAGCTAAAATCATTCTCTATTTTTAATAATCTCCAGCAGAATCTTTTAACTATAAAAAAGAAAAAAAAGATTTTTTTATTAAACTTCCCACTATGTTCTTGTAATGGAAGAAAAAACAATATTATTTATGAAACAATTTTAGTACATATCAAAATATTATTTTAAAATAATATTTTGTAAATTAAAATCCCCCAAATTATGACACATGTGATAAAGACTATTAAATGTAAGAAAATGAAAGAAAAAACTTGAAAATGTTGTCTAATGAAAAAAAGACTAATTTTTAACTGATTTATATAGCACTTGTCAGGTTAATTATATTAAATAATTATATCAGCTTACGTATTTTTTAATGAAACTATCCTTCTTTGGAATCGATTTACATCGCATAACTTACATTTCTTTCAAAGAAACGCGTAATAAGAGCAAATTCATTTATCATTTCTTTTTCGAAGTTTATGAAACACAATTACTGCTATTAATTTTCTTATCCTTTATTGTGAAAAATGCCTAAATAAAACAAGTACTTAATAACACTTCCTAAACGTGTAATTTTTCTTTTTTATCCCCGTTCACAAAACTGTGCTTAATGGTTATCATTATTTGAAGAGCATACGCTTTTGAACAGTTTAAAAAGATAGATTCCTGTGTTTTAATGTTTACTTGATTACATACTATGAAAATACTTTAAAAATATATTGTTTAAACAGAGGGTCATTTATTTAGACATAAAGACCTTTCACGCATTTTAAAAAGAAATAACTATGATTAAACAACAAGGTTTATTATCTAGGCTAATATATTATTATGTTATGTTACGAAGGTTCCACTTTAAAAAAGTGCTTTTAATTTTTCACTCGAGAAGACGTGATACTATTTAGTGGTTTAATATTTCTATTTTGCTATTTTACTTTTTTCCACAAAAACTACTACTAAACATTTCCGTTTTAAATTCTCATATTCAAATGGTTGAAAATATGAAATTTTTAGATCAATTTATTAAAAATATGAGTTATTTACCAAAATCATTTTTGAACAATTCATTCATTTTAGGTGTACGAAAATTTTTAAATATCGCTCTTTGAATTCGTGAATCTAAATAAATACATATCTATTTACAAATAAATATAAAACAGTACTGGCATGAAAACCTTTATCATGTATCATGATACAGCTCTTCTCTGCAATTAATATATGTTAAAAAAATTTGGTAAACTTTGCAGAAATTAAAAGAATCAATTGAATCAAATTTTATTTAAAAGCGTTTATGTAAAATATCACTTGCACGTATTATATGACAAATAAAACTCAGCAAACTTTTAATTTCATAAACAAGGTTTGCAATTTTAATAGAATATTTTTTAAGTAACAACTTTTTTTTGCTGTCTTTTCAAAAGAAATTTTATTCTTATCTTACATAGGCGTTCATTTGCGAAGAACACAAATTTACAAAATACCGCAATTAGTATTAATTAAATGCTAAAAGTAAAATTAATTAAGGATTAAGGTTAAGTTTTAAAATATTGAGGTTATTGTAAGCCAGCATATTTTGTATTTCTGCAGCACAAAAGGTAAAATTAAAAAAAACTTAGCAACCTTAAAAATGATGATTCATGGGACAAATGTTCCATTACCCATGCTTGTTCCACATACTAAACCACAACCTTAACTGACAAAGATCAAGAGCAAGAACCTGTAAAATACATTATATTCAAGCGCAATATATCTCACATAAGTCTGAAAATATTTGAAATTGTTTCATTTTATGTAAGAGCATAAAAATATGATATTTCTCTGTACTAACTGGAATTCGATATGCAGTGTAATCGATAAAGGTTGGACACATTTAAAAAAATCATAACTTAAAAAATAATTGATTAAACACAATCAGGACGCTTCTTTGAAAAGTATTCGGTAAGGCTCCGATAAGTGTTACATGTAACTGCTTCGCATCTGTGATCTCCAGAAGATGTCCAAAAACGATGCGCGATCTAAGAGCCCTTCGTGCTGTCCAATCGTTATTGACGCCGCCGTATTTTGTATGGTATATTTTCTCTTCTTGTAAATAATAACGAAAGTCGTGGTGTAAACTTTACATTTTAAAATAGTCGTGTACAATATTCCAATACAAAGCGCTGAAGCGAATCAACTATTCTGGAATGTTTCATTCTGCAAAATAAAGATATATATGCTAAAAGCGACTACAGTAAACATAAAAGTCTTTAAAACCTTTTAATAAACAGATCTACTAGTTTCGTAGTTTCGTACCATCGGTGATTGTCTCAAGATCTTTAAATTTACTGAGTTTGAAACCGATTTTGTGTACGAACTAGCATGTCTGTTTATTAAAATATTTTTAAGCCTTTTATGTTTACTGTAATAAATTTCAGCATATATATTTCTATTTGAATGATAATAAAGGATTGTGTTTATATGATTCTATTTCATTCTGTATGTAACGCATTTACACCCTTAAAGTTAAATTATAGAATTATTTTTGTGCATTTAGTGATGTGTTATTTATTATATTGACACTTGAAAATGTTTGTGACGTTCAATTTTGTAAAACCACATTTAGTATCAAATTATTATTAGTTATTAATTATTTTGGATCAAATTTATACCTTCAGAACAGATTACGTGTTTTCCCAAATTGAAATCTGAATAATTTAATGAAAATATTTTGTTATGATATCATATAACAGTTTAAACAACAACAAAAAAAAAGATGAAATGATAGGTGCTATATGATGATTGTTTTCCTGAAAAGTAGATTGTTCATACACAAGCATACTTGAAGATTAAAAAAATTCTATGCTTATTTTAAATTTATTAGAGCTAATATTCTCTCTCGATAATTTTGATTGTAATTATAAGACAATTATGTCTACATATTGATTCCTTATTAAAAAAAAAATTTCATATAGTTTAACTAGTTCTAAAATTTTCAATGAATTTGATAGCTAATGCAGAATAAATAGTGTTCATTTTCAAATTCAAAATATCAACAACTTTAAAAAATATCTTGACTTATTTCTTTTAAAGAATTTAATTCATTGTTTCTGTTTGTTGTAAGGATTGTGAAATATGACGGAGTACGAGTCATAATTCTGCAACTGACTGAAAATGTGTCCAAGATAGGAGTCAAAACCCAGAGCGTATGGCTTAAATTGCCAATGCTCTACTAATTGAGCTGCCTGAGCTACAACCGGCTGACACAATTAACTCTGACAACCTTTTGGCTATAACATCTGGTCTGTTATTTGAAACAGCGCAATAGAATAATTTGTTTCTCTCGAAAAAAATACATCTCGTATTATTTCTTTACCAATCGGCAAAATTATGTTAAAACGATAATGTGTATTTACTTATCCGTCGTTTATTGATAACACAGGCCTACATTTTTTTTTTGTGCCTATGATTTTACAGCTGTTTTTGGATATTTTTGGGACACTGAATCTAAATATGAAATCCGTTTTTCTCTATCAGCTCTACTTTTTCAGATATGTGAAGAGAACCAAAGATTTTTTAGAACTGACGTGACCTTCAGCGCGTAAATTGGCGTTCAGACACAAGGGCCTGTCGCGATGCTTAGAACGATTTGAGAGGCGGTGAAATTTCAGAAGACCTTGAAAAAATGACGGGCAAGCAATACTGAGTTTCTGCGCATGCTTATGATATCGCGCCGCTCAGCCAAAAGGGGACAGCCACTAAGAGATAAAGTTAGTTTGTTATTTCTCTCTGTGGAGCGTAAACTAGTTATTGACCTTTTGTGATATTTATGTTTAGGATAGAATTCTTATAAAGTTAACTTAAAACGTACTGTGCTGTAGACTGTTGTATTTGTTTTGTTGAACAGAATTTAAATGAGTTCAAGTAGAAGAAGTTGTGTAAATCATCCTGATGTGTTTTGCTACATATGCGGAGAATACACGCCAAAAGTGTACAGAAAAAATGTTACTGACTTTGTAAAGAGAGCTTATCTTGGATACTTTGGTGTGAGACTTGGTGATCAGGATAAAACCTGGGCACCACACCAGGTCTGTAAAACTTGTACAGAACACTTACGACAGTGGACTAACGGGAAAAGAAAAAGTCTCAAATTCGACTTACCAATGGTTTGGAGAGAACCCCAAAACCATTTCGACGATTGTTATTTTTGCCAAGTAAATATTGCTGGAATTAATCGAAACAACCGTAGTAAATGGATTTATCCTGATTTAGCCTCTGCAAGACGCCCGGTTCCTCACTCAGAGGAAGTACCGATCCCAACGTTTTACCAGCTACCAGAACTGTGTGAGGATGAGTACTGTCCTTCTGATCACCCTTCCGATACATATGAAGGTGACATTGATTATGAAGAGATCTCGTCAATGCCTCAACGTTTCAACCAGGATGAGTTAAATGATCTCACCAGAGATCTCAATTTGTCAAATTAAGCTTTTGAATTGCTGGCTTCAAGATTGAAGGACAAAAATTTACTAGAACAAGGAACCAAAGTTACCTTTTACCGCACAAGAGAAAAGAGTCTGTTATCCTTCTTCTCCCAAGAAGGCAATCTTGTATTTTGTCACGAAATTAGAGGACTCCTGGAAAAAATGGGTCTTCCTGAATATTTTCCAGATGATTGGCGCTTATTTGTTGACAGTTCAAAGCGAGTTTGAAATGTGTCCTTCTACACAATGAGAACAAATATGGTTCAATACCAATTGCTCACTCAACGAAAATGAAAGAAGAATATAACACAATAGATTTCGTCATTGACAAGATAAAGTATCATGAACATCAATGGATGATTTGTGTGGATTTAAAAATGTTAAACTTTCTCCTTGGACAGCAAAGCGGTTACACCAAATATCCTTGCTTCTTGTGTCTTTGGGATAGCAGGGATAAAACACACCACTGAGTTAGAAAAGTGTGGCCTAAGAGAGAAAACATGGATGTTGGGGAAATGAATGTCATTAATAACCTCTTAGTTGGGCGAGAGAAAATCATACTTCCTCCACTGCATATCAAGCTTGGCCTTATGAAGCAGTTTGTAAAGGCTCTTGATAAGAACGGGTCATGCTTAGCATATATAGGGGAGAAAATGCCCCAATTGAGTTATGAAAAAATTAAAGCAGGAATATTTGACGGACCACAAATAAGACAGCTGATTAAGGATCCTGCCTTCGTAAACTCGATGAATGAAATTGATCGAAAAGCCTGGACTTCTTTTGTTGCAGTAGTCGAAAACTTTTTGGGCAAACACACAGCAGAAAACTACGCAGAACTAGTAAATGAAATGCTTAGTAGTTTTAAAGTTCTCGGGTGTAATATGAGCATTAAGATGCACTATTTACACAGCCACTTACAGCATTTTCCTGAAAATTTAGGAGACACCAGTGAGGAACAGGGCAAAAGATTTCATCAGGATATTAAGACTATGGAGGATCGCTATCAAGGAAGATGGGATACGCACATGATGGCAGTTTACTGTTGGAGTTTAAAAAGAGACTGTTCTAAAATGTATTCAAGAATGTCACGGAAAAGAAGCTTCCAAAACGTTCAATAAGACTTTGTCTCTTCAATAACTTTTTCCTCTATCTTTGTAAGTAAAAATATTTGTTTAATATAATTTTTAAAAATATTATTTGAATATGTGTATATTATAATAATAATAATTAACATTTGCATATTATGAAAATAAATATTAAGTGCTTATTTATTTTATTTATATTTTTATTTAATTCATGGATTTAACTTAAATAGTGTAACATCTATTTCATAAAAAAGTTCTTTACCGTAAATATTTGAGCTCCTATGCAAAAATTAATGCCATATTTGAATTTAGGACATCAAATTCTTATAAAATCAGCTGTAAATACCCAGGCACCAAAACAGCTGTTGACCAGTGAATCATATCGCTGAGGTTTATTCTGTTGAGCTGTTTCAGATAAAAAATCAGATGTTAATGCCAAAAGGTTGTTTGAGTGAATTGTGTCGCCCGGGTGCCGTCTAGGTAGCTAAAATAGTAGTGAAGTGACAATTAAAAAAGAGATTTTCGATTACTGGTCTTTCATTTTTTCACTCAATTAAAAAAAATAGAGCTCATTTGATTTTTTACCAATGTGTATGATTGTGGTAAAATAATAAAATGTAATTACGAATCCATCGTTTGTTGAATTTTCTTTACCTTTGGTTTATTCTATTGAACGTTTTTAAATAACAGACCAGATGTTATTACGAAAATGTTGCATGACTAGGAAACATATTCAACTGTTACTTCTGGATTCAATGGAGAGTGGTACAGTTGGAAAGACCTTGCTTTGTGCGAAAAAAATAAAAGAACAACCTGCTCGTGTCCAACAGTTTACGAGATTTTTTTTTCTGTGACGTCATGTAAAAAGAAAAAGAAAACAAAATACAATATCATAAAAAATGATATCGTTGAAAAGCAGTTGTCATAAGGATTAAGGAATCCATAGGAACTACCCATTTAATTACTACCGTTCAAGAGATATGAGTTTGTACTTCTGTGACGTCCTGCACAAAGAATAAAAAAACTGAGAAGACTCTATTTGTATTCATAAGTCACGTGGAAAATTCTAAGTTGGGATAACATATCCTGTTAATAATAAAAATGTAAGCACGATATGATACGATATGCACGATATGATGCACGATATTTTGTTTCTGAAGAGAGAATGCAGCTAAATTAACAGAGTCTTCTCCCTTCCCCGTAAAAAATTGCAGCAAACTCTCCAATCCAGCATTGTTGTTTACTTCTAGATACAAAACGCCAAGAAAAAAAATGGTTCCATATCTTTTGAACGAATGTGACTCAGATTCATTCGGATCTATTCGAACGGGTAGTTCCTACCCTTTTAATGATTCTCATGGAAAGATCTTTCCAACGACACTACTCTTGATTAAATTGAATTTATTTTTTATTTTTCTCCTAGTGAATGAATTGTACCACACTGGTGTCATCCAGGTAGCTCAATTGGTAGAGCACTGGCAAATTAAGCTCCAGTTTCTGGATTCGATTTTTCGAATGGACATTTTTTCACCCTGTTAAAAAAATTACAAGTCATATGGCAAAGTTTTTGTTCCCCAGAATAATCAATGTGAGATTTTTAAAGATAAAGTTTTTAAAAAAAAAGTTAACAAAATTAATGTTTTTTAAACATGTAATGATATTTAAAATTTTTGAGTGTCAAAGAATTCAGAATGATTTTTAATTACATTAATAATAGTATTTGTTATTACTAAACGGTCCGAGAAATTTACAATTTCGTATTATTAGTTATTAACCCTTTCATGACGAGTGTCATTTAAGGAAATTTTATTTTTCAATACATGTAATTCAATATAGTATTTTTCGCCTTATTTTCCAAGATTTTTTTTTTATAATTCTACAATTAAATAAGGCATGGATTACTATTAAAATATTCCGATATTTAAAAAAAAAAGAACATGCACTTTAAAGGGTGCTATCCGCAATGAGAGGTTAAAGCTGTTCAAAGATAAGGCCTAAAATTTTTTCAGCTCTTTAAAACTTTTTATGACCTTCGAAGCATTCTTTCAAAAATTTACTAAAATATTTTAGTTTATTACCATAAAATGACACTGGAATTTTTACTAAATGAGTTTATCATCAGTCATTCTTGACTGACGAAATGTAGAATGTCACGTACACTTTTCAAATAATCAATTAAATTGGCAACCTTTAAGTATAAAATAAATTGAAAGAAAAAACCATTGTTTCTTTATTACGTTATATTGTAGATTGGTTTTCTTTTGTTTCATATCTTCTGCAACATAAATGTTACTCCATATACAAAATGAAATAATAAAATCTAGGGAACAGTATTTTGCTTCCGAAATAGAAAAAAAATGATGTCCTGATGAAATGTATCGTAAATTTAAAAAAACGTCATGTAATTTAATAATTTTTAAACCACGTAAAAAGTCGTTTGTCATTGCATAAAACCAAGAAAAGTAGGAAATTATTAATTGGATTATTTAACCACCTAACTATACCATTGCAAAAGTCGAAGTAAGAGAATCAATCATAAGAAACGTCCTTGAAAATCATTCAAAAACAGAAAGGTAAAGGTTTCGAAAGATAAATTTATATTACAGATCTATTACACTATCAAAAGAAGTGTTATCATGTAAACTTGTTAATTAACACCATCATACAAACACAAACTTTCGATCAATCAGAGGTTTGAATAATACTCAAAGGAAGCACCAGAATTATCCCAAAATTAAATAATGACACCATTACTGAGACAGAGAGGAAGTGTATTTCTTATGATAGATTTTGTTAGAAGTACAATTCATATTCTTTACATGATAATGATCACTGCGCCACACATACTCCTATCGGCCATTTTTGTAACTAAAATGTTTTGTTGCATCAATCATTTACACGGTGTCTGAAATGTACATCCTGCAAATGCGGTACTTTAATTATGTCCACCCTGTAAATAAAGGCAGGATTGAAAAATCAAGTAGCTGGCACTGAATTTTTGATGACCTAATTACCACAGGGCAACATTATCACCAGTAATTCATAATAGTTATCGTCGGCTTAGTGAAACGCAGAATTAAGAAAGGCAGAAATTTCTATTCGGAAAAACTGATGAAAATTTGCCACTTTTGTAATCAGGATCTGGAGATGGCGACCTGGAAACTAGGACTTTGCAAACACTGGATTAAGAGAAACACTCTCAATGTGTTTCGTCCTAATGTTTCTAATCAAGAAATTTCCAATTCTTCAAATCATTCCGCTGTTTGATATCCGGTCACAGTTTTGATTTGTCTAAGGCTAATACTCTCTTTTTCCTGTCTTTTATTTTATAAACCTTTTTTTTATCTTTAAAAATTTTTTAAATCTTGTTAATCTTTCATTTCTTCTTTCATGTGTCTGACTGTTACAAACTATTTTCGGAACTCTCCATTCCTACTTTTCTGCTTTGTCGTTTGTTAAAAAAAGTCCGCCGTACTAGTGTTGTAGTTTTAAAACAGACAGAGGGGGGGGGGTGGCTATAGACAGAGGTTATACCCATAGAGTATACGCTGTAGTGTTATTTGAATAACAGATAATATAGGGAGTTTCTTAAATACGGAGTTCCCACCGCTACTCCTGTGCTCCCGACATATTGCTTTGAAATTTAATTATTCATTAATAAAACTGATGATCACTAACCATATGTCCATTTCGGGTCTTTTCTATTTTTTCTAATCATTATTCACGTTAAAGTAATATTATTTTCATATTTGATTTTCACGTTTATCTATATTTTGTTCTTTCCTTTAGCTTCTGCGTAAAACAGCCATTCCAATTTTACTTTGGTGCGTCTTATCTTGTATTCCCAACTTCATTTTCTTCATTATATTAATTTTTATCTTTTCTTTTTTCCCTTTCCAGACTATTCCAAATTTTACCTGTTTTTTCGCTTAATACATTTGACTTCAAACCATGCGCGGCGTTGCGTCTAAATAAAGTATACTTTTTATATGATGCAATTAGTTTCCACGTTGCTCATTTTAAATATTTTAATGCTTTTATTAATTAAAATTTCTACTTTAATTATCAGACGCCAGTTTGTGGGTCCTTTTGTACTTTTCAGTTCTTCACATGTCAGTTTTTCGTGCTTGTAAGATTTAAAAATATTTCTTTTAATTATAACTTCAAATTTGTTTTCTTAAGAGAACTCAAATAACAAATCACTAACCTTTCTTCTTATTAAAAAAAATTGTGATAGGTTTCAAGTTAATGTTGAAATATTGAAATTTCCATTTACAATATAAAATCAAGCGTTTTTATACATATTACTTTATGTGTAAAAATATATGCAAATTATGTGCACTAGGCGCAAAGCAGCTGTTATGAGCACACAAACTATATACATATTTCAAAACTTGCCTTGGGAAACAACCTGATAGGCTCCAAATATTTTTGATATTTTTGCTCTTCCCGCCTTCCGAAGAGCTAGGTACAGTTCTTTTTTTTTGTTGGTGTTGTTTTGAATTGTGGTTTATTGTTCCTGTTTTTGTATTCATAGTTTTTATTTAAATCTTGTTATTTCACCTGCATTTTATCAAATTTCATAAACTATCATCTAGAATTGAAATATATATATATATATATAACCATTAAATAACATCACAGAAACATCATGAAACAATTGGGGAAAATATATTAAATATAAATAATATCCAAAAATATGTACAGAAAAAAAAATAGAATTTAAAACAACTAGAATATCATACATATTGGAGGAGAAAATGCAAAGAAAAATGAAAACCTGAAAGATGAAACTTAAATCTGGTACGAAATATAACCATAAATTAACAAATAAAGAAAAAAATTGAAATTTTGAAATGAATGAAACAATTTGAAATTATTGTGGAACCATGGCAAAATTACCAAACCCAATTTACCATAAATTCCACTAAACAATTGATGATTTCATTTTTGTACGAACTATTAAGATAAAATTGTACAAAATTTGGGCTATCATATATTAAAAAACCAGAAATAAGATATTAGAAATGAAAAAAAAAAGTGAGGATAAATTTCCTATAATTAAACAGGAAGAAGCGTGGTTAAAGCAAAAACGCCATGAATGATGAATAAAAAAAACTTCACCTGTTGCCAAAAAATAGTTACTAATTCATTACATTAATTACAAGAAAAGTGACTGATTTTTAAAAATTCAATACATGACAAAATGAATTTCACACAAGCGTTAAAGCTAGAATTAACTAACATTAAGGAACAATGCTGCCACCTATTGGCTGTTCAAGAAAGAAAATTCAAGTCAGGTGAACAATAAATTTAGATACAGATATGAATATGCCATCTGGTGTCAGTGAATGAAACTATATCATAAATTAGTTATTGAAAGTGGAATTTTAATATTTAAAGATAGTGCTGTATGAGAAATTAATAAATTAAGAAAATTTAATGTAAATAATGATTGAAAAGTTAAGAGGAATGTGAAAATGTTAATTAAATTGGTATTATGTAAAAAATTAATTAAATTAAATTAAAAATGAATTAATACATTGTCAGTGCGTAATAGTATTATTTGTATAAGTAAATGTTAATAAGAATTAAAGCGGTGAAGGAAATATTTATAAAGGACAAATATAGTGACTAAAGAAAGATGATTAATGAAGTTACTTAGATATGACATTGTGTTGCAGGAATTAAAGAAGTTAAATAAAATTCTGTAGATTAAATTTAAACTGACTATTAGATGACATAAAAATAGTAAAGAAGTATTTTGTAAGAATAATTATTAATTAGGAGAAAATAAGGTACTTCTCTATTATCCCGTCGACCACTTTTCATATAAAAAACTATCGCCAAACTGTAAGATTAAACGCCAAAAATTCAATCTCAATTACTTGATGTCAAGAAACTTGTTTGTTATGTAGTTATATCATCATGTGGTTTTCAATTCGACATTTGCGTGTAATTTTCATTATGTTTTACTGATTTATTAGTTATTTCATAAATTGAAATAATAATTGTGTCCTTAAATCCTTATATTTTATTTATTTATTTATTTTGATATTCCAATGCCAACGTTCTCCCATTTATTTGGCGTTACAGTTTGGCGGTAGTTTTTTTGTTATGAAAAGTGGTCGACGGGATAATAGAGAAGTACCGAAAATAATAATAAAAAATAATAAAGAAAAAAATAATAAAGAAATAATAAAGAAATAATAAAGAAATAATAAAGTGTGATGATTTCTGAAGTGATTAAAGTGACATTGCACCAAACAAATCTATATGTAAATTAATTTATAAGATACAATTGTCTAGATTTTTTCTTCTCCAGACAATTTTATTTAATAAATCAAAAGAATCTTTTCTGAAATAGAAATAAATCCATTTAAATTTAGTATATATGTATATTTTGCGAAAGTACTATCATCTGAAACTCAGAAAATAGAAACTGTTGGTTTGAAATAAAGTAATATATTTAATGTAAAAAATATGTCACAAAAAATCTAGTCTATATGTGAAAAAAATCTAGTCTATATGTGAAAAAAAAATCTAGTCTATATGTGAAAAAAAAATCTAGTCTAAAACTAATGAACTAACAAAATAAAACTTTGAGTTTTGTCTGTAATAGTTAGTTTTGCCTGGACCAAATAGCAACTTCTAGTTTTATACTAGTTAAGTTCGGAAACGTTGCAAAGGTTTTAAAAATAACGCTCCGCACACTAACTATCTAAGAAGAAAATTCACATAATATTTATATAATTAATTCAACTTGAACAGCCTTTCTATTTATTTCAGTAGACATAGAAAAAACATAATACATCTGAAAAATATTTAAATAAGTGAACTAAAAATATCAATACGTTACAAAATTCCTAGAATTATATTTCATAATTATAGGTTGTAATTCTTTGCGTTCCGAAAGCAATTGTAATTTGCAAATTTTTCATAGCAAAATAAAACTTCGTGCGTAAAAGATTTATAATCGCAAATTATAAAAATAGATAAGTATACAAATTTCTTTTTAATTCAGATTGACGGAAGATTATCCTGGAGGTGGTGAAGATTAATTGCCCAGATTAAGGAATCGACTGATTTTCTATCGCTGTTTCCTTTTTAGGACACTTTAATTAAATGCTATATATTTTTTTGCCTCAAACATTTTTATCTCGTGGGGATTTTATCTCTTCCACGATGTTCAGAAACTAGTGATTTTTCTTAGAAATACTTCTAATTCTCTGTTTTCACATAATAGATATCATTTTATCTGAATTAATAATTAAACTTAGTAAGTGTGAAATGTTACGATAAAAATAATTACGGAAAGACGAACAGAAATAATAATGCTTTGTGTTTGATACGTCTTTATTAACTATGTATAAATGACTTAACCCGGGAGAAATCGCGCATATCTTGGGTATGAATAGTTTTTACTTTGTCACCAATAAATACAAACAATAATTCTTAACTTATTTAGTCAGTGACAACTGTTACAAACTGTAGGATAAAATACGCTAAAGATTACTTTTCGAAAAGTAGTGGTGATAATTGTAAAATCCGTACGCACTCGGGGTATGTCATACCCCATGCGACTTCTCCCGGGTTAATAATACATTTTTTCAAGTAAAATGAACAGTACAAGTATATACAATACAAATTGCGTTCGTACTTAATTTTTTTAATACATTTTAACGTGCTTTTTTCTATGATATTTTTTGAAAAGTGACAAAAATTTAATTACAGAAAGAAATGAAGACAAGAAAGATACATAATTGTAATTACATTTTCTGATAATTCCTTTAATAATTTCAATTTTATTGGAACTGTGAATCAATATAAAGAAGATTTATTTGTAGATATTCATTGAAATAAATTTCAAATCTTTTTGATAGACAATAATCTTATTTATATGATATTTATAAATTCGAATGAAAATTTTAGAAACTAATAATGCTTGTAAATTTCCTTATTTGTCTCTTTCAGATAAAGTGAATATATTAATAGTATTGTCTTACACTCTTCTTCTTATAATTTTTGAATTTTTAAAATCGTAAACATTTTCAAAATTTAAAACTTGATATTTTTATTGAGATTTCTCTCCAACATTTTAACATAAATTCGCTCTTATTCTGGCTTATTCTTTCTTATTTAATGTAAGCTTAGTATATTCAGTTGGTTCACCAACACTTTATTAGGACGGAAGTTCTTTAAATAAATTAAAATGAATTTATATTTGTACAGTCACTTCCGTTGCTCATTATCAATCCTAAATCAAATTTTAAAACACGAAATATTTCATCGGCAATCGTAGTCTATAATAATGCCAGCCCGAAATATTAAGTACACAGCAAATAACCTATTTTCATAGCTTTCAACTGCCAATTGAAACACTTTTTTTTTTTGCCTTTGAATGTAGTACATACATTTCGCTTTCATTCAAATACATAATTTAATTTGTTCCTCATTGTGATACCAAGTTTAATTTTAAAAGATATCATGGAAAATTTTAAAAATAATTATTTACAGTCGTTCGATAATCCACACTGTCTATTTGAATTCGCCATGTTTGTCGGATTATCAGCGTTTCTTGAAAGATGATATCGAATGAAAACAGTTAGAAAATTAAGAGATGATTGAGAAGAAGACAGCTTTGAAGCATACCCAACAAAATTTGAAGCGATGGTCTATACTCAACCATTGGCATTCCGTCGGTGTCTATTGAAGCATAAGTGGCTAAGTGTATGCCATTGCTTCAATTTTTTCTGGTTAGCCTTCTAATAAATGATAGCGTTTAACCTATATAAAGAATATTGAGAGATTTGAGTTTACTAAATTTGTTTCCCGAAAGCTTAGTTAAATTAATTATACCGTTAAAAAATTAACTAATTAGATAACTAGAATAAAATAAAATAAAAATAAAATGCCATAAAACTGCTTCAGTGTATATTTTTGTAATTGTAAATCTACATAAATATCTATGTTTGTTCTCTTGCTTTCTCTTCATTTGCGAAGATTTCTATAATGTCTACTGATTTTCCATAAGGAATTAAGAAGCAAATTGAACTACAATTAATAATTCTACTAGTAGCTTTTTAAATTATTGCGCCTAAACTTGTTGCCACACGAAAACATTGAAATGAGACATTGAGAAATTTCCTGATTCATCCAGACTTTAAACTTTCTGTACTAAAATTTATATGAATTAATTTGATTACGGTTTTATACTAATTATATGTTATAAAATAGCGTTTTCTAAATATCTTATTTCAGAAATCTTACTGCTCTCGAACCGTTTTCAATGCAATTCAGTATGAAACTATATGAAATTTTATGGTTTTTTACACCAAACATTGGTAACATGTTAAAATAAAAATTTATTTAATTGGTGATTTTTCAAAGAAGCAATTTTCAGTTTTTATTTAGACACTTGGTAACAAAATTTGAATAGCTAATGCAATACAGCGTAAATTTTAGTATCATTTAACATACATACGAACTATATTAACAATGAAAAATACTTTACAATGCTAGTGTTTATGCTTGTTTATTCATCTAACGTCCGTAAAAAAAGAAAGCAAACACAGCATTAAAACAAATTCATCTGACGAAGAGGAAGCCGCATAATATTCTGCACAAAACGTTTAATCAAGATGCATAAAAAAAAATGTTTGTTCTCTGTATGCATTTTAATTAAATAACAAGTTTTTAATCAATAAATTAAAAAATCGATACTTATTTCAGACCTTTAAAACTGTACACATTAATTAAATTTAAATAGGTATGTAACATATAAATTATTTCAGAATGCATTTAGAAAAATTCAAAAATACTTGACTTTTTCTAAAATAATAAATAATAAATATTGATTATTATTTTCTAAAATAATAAATAATAAATATTGATTATTATTTTCTAAAATAATAAATAATAAATATTGATTATTATTTTCTAAAATAATAAATATTTTCTAAAATAAAAAAATATTAGAAAATTAGGAAGCTTAATATTACAAATTCTTTTCAAATTTGGGTAAAAAAGAAAAAAAAAAGAACACTGTATGAAATAGTTAGATCAGATTTGTTGCAGACAATTGCTATGCTATTTAGTTTACAACTCATAACGAAAACTAATCCCTTTTTCTCAGGTGATTAGTCAAAAAGTTTTGACACCCTTTCAAGCTTTTCATATAAAACATGCTGACACACAAGGGGGGAAAGAAATAATCCCTTAGAAATTTTAAAAGCACAAGCCCTAAGCCCGTTCTCTTTTTCATATGTTATCTGTTGGTACGGAAGGTATTCTTGACTTATTAAAATTGATTATACTTGATTGAGTGCAACTATTCAGTAAATTAAAAAAGATAACACTTACCGATGGCATTATATATTTGCCATTCCTGAAACCGGGTACTTTATTACACAAACACATTGGGTAATGTAAAAGCCACTGTTTATTTTAAGCTGAGTAAAGTTATAACTATAATTCTCTTTCGAAAATTTTTATTAGAAGTGTCAAAATATCCCGTAGACATATTTTATAAATTAAATTATTTTATACGTGGAAATTTTTCCATAGGAAATATCTCATTCATAATAGTTCAAAGTTTAATTGCTTAAAAGGCGTATAGCCAACAGAGTGAAAAAGTATTAAAGCCGGGACTCGAACCATGGGCATCAGTATAGCGCACTGACGTTCTACCAACTGCACCACTTGGAACGATACCAAGTCTGGCACTTTTCAATATCACATGTGGGCAAGGCTACAATCACAGCACAATATGGAATATTTTTCCGTGAGCTGCGAGGTGCATTTATTCATAATACGTATTTCGTTAATGTGTCCATCAGACTTACTTGTTAAGGGAGAAAAAAAATGAAAACCCTTTCAAGTATTATGAATATTTCATTTGATACCAAACTTCTCTTTTGATAAGATTGAATGTAAATTTTCATAAAATTAATTATGTGATGGGGTTTAACAGTTATTTCTATGTAACAAGTTGTTTAAAAATGAGTTATTACTTTTAAAACAATATTATGCATTTTTTTTTACTATTTCATATTTTCGGTATCGGCCTCGGGCGGGACCGGGTTCCAAAAAAGAGTCTGAATTCATCTCCAGAATTTTCCCTAAAAAATACTCCCCTTCGTCCAAAACAGTTCGGCTTTGATCTTAAGGTATGAACAACACCTGATTCTGCTCTCTCCCCTTCTTATTCTTTTAGTGTGGTCAAGCTCTTGCCAGTGTACGCGTTGTGTATTTATTTCGTTCTTATTCAGAGTTCTTTTTAACGTTTCGTTTCTTTGTTTCGGCGACTGTGTTTGATTCGCATTACGATGGAAAAGAAGAAAAGGAAAGTTGAATTGGAAAATAGACAGTTTTTACCAGGATGGACTGACTTATATTGCTTCTCGTTGCGAAACCGTGTTGGAGCAGTACCTGTTTGTATTACATGTCAGCAAACTGTAGCTATAATTAAAACTTCAAGTATTAAACGACGTTATGAGAGAAAACACAAAACATTTGGCGAAAAATACCCGATAGTAAGTAACCTCCGGAAAAGTAAAATTCAGCGTTTATATTCGGATTACATAACATGGACAAAAATGATGAACCTATCTATGAGTGCGCAAGAAAAATGTTCTGAGGCTTCGTTACGCATTTCTTTGATTCTAGCCAAATATTTGAAACCGTATAGTGATGCAGATATTGTAAAAAAGTGCATGCTGAATGCTGGAATGCTTTATTTGAGAATAGAAAGTATATCGTTGACACTATTCGACATATTCCATTATCTGCTTCTTCAAGCACAAGGAATACACAAGTTTCGTCAGAGGAAAATTTTACAACTTTGAAACAAACTTTACCTACCACAGATTGATATGCATTGGCTTTGGACGAATCTTGCGATATTACAGATACAGCACAGCTAATTATTTTTGTACGCTATCTGTACAGAACCCTTGAACAATTTTTTGAAGAACTACTGACTATTTTGCCTATGTCAGGAACTAATACAGGAGAGGATTTTTACAAGACTGTTACAGAGTATTTCAACCAAGCTGGATTGCACATGAAAAATGTTACATCGATAACAACAGACGGGGCACTGGTAATGCTTGGGTGTATTAACCCTTTCCGGCGCGGAATAAATCTGTTTATAAAATAATGAAATAATGGACTGACACCAGATTTTACGAACGATTTCCTTAGAAAAGAATAACTTGCTGATTTTCCCTTACTTTACACAAGAAAAATTTTAATTAAATATTCTTGGTGCCGTTTGTCAGTTTTGGAATTAAATTTAGGTGTCCTTTTTGTGACCAACGCCCGCTAAAGGGTTAAAGGCTTGGTTCAGCGACGCAGCAGTGATCCAAAATGCAAAGAAAATTTGATATCCTACCACTGCATCATTCATCAAAGTGTGTTGTGTTGCAGTCCGAATCCCAGTCTTCAGAATATAATGCAAACTGTGATAGAAATAATTAGCTTCATACGGTTAAAATCATCTCTTAAGCACCATCAATTTAAATAATTTCTTGAAGAGACTGATGCTCAGTTTGACGACTAGCTTCTTCACAACAACGTGAGATGGCTAAGTAAAGGCTTGGTGCTTGAAAGATTCTTCGCAGTACTGAAGGACATCAAAGAGTTTCTTTCAACTAGTGATCAAAAAGTAGCAAATGAGCATTTAGGCTTCCTCAATGACGCTGGATAAAACGTAGAAACCATAGCATTTTTGACTGATCTGTTTAGGCACCTGAATCTCTTAAACCTCAAACTACAAGGCAAAGGTAAACTTGTGTGTGAACTTCTCTCAGCAATAAAATGTGTTTCAAAAAAGATCGACCTGTTCTCAGAAGATGTTAAATGAGAACGTTTACACTTTCCACACCTTAAGTCAGTTTGTGACTGTAATGAAGGTATTGGCATCAACCAGTACGAAGATTTTTTGGAAAAACTTAAATCGGAATTTCAAGGCAGATTTTCTGATTTTGAAAAAATTGAGAACGTTGTGCAGCTGGTCAACAACTCTTTTTCATCTATGCCTAATGGCGTATGGACGAATGAAGCGGCGGATGTTTTCAGTAGCAACAAAGTTGCACTACAGTTGGAAATAATTGAGTTCCAAGAAGATATTGTTGTAAAGAACAGCTATGGTGAAGTTCAAAAAATCTTAGAAGTGACCAATTTTGGATTAAAAATGTGTGTGAAAAGAGTATCCAGAACTAAAAACTTTAACCATAAAATTGTGTGCCATGTTTGGCTCAACTTATGCGTGTGCAGCAGCATTCTCAAAAATGAACTTCATTAAGAATCGGTACAGATCTGGAATCACAGATGACCACCTTAACAGTTTGATAAGAATCACTTGCACCAACCATCTTGACACCAAATTTCAGGCAAGTTGTTCAAAATAAAACATGTCATTTTTCTCATTGAACATTAACCACAATGAACTTTAGTGATCAATCATTTTGAATTCATACCTACTTTGTATTCATCATCTTGATTTCTAAAAATCATAATAAAAATTGATTTAGTATTAATGCACTTCATTTCACAGGTATGCATTGTGTTATGCATCTAAGATAATAAATGACTTCAAAGAAAAACTTTACTAAGCAAAGTAGGTGGCCTAGGTTAGTAAAAGGTTGGTAGCGTGATGGATGGGTTGGTGTGGGAGGAGGGAGTACGGGGAGACTTAAATCTTCCGGACCGCGTCTGTTTGACTATGTTTTGAAACAGACCGGGAAAAATAATTGGTGACCACTGCTCTATAACATGATATAGATATAGATATGTATATCATATTCAAAGATATAGTCTATAGATTCAGCCAACAATCAAGCCACCATCGTAACTATCTCAGCTGAAAGCCGCCAATCTGATGTTATGTGTTTAATAAAGGTATATCATTGTTTTGCATTGTTTTAGTTTGCTTCTATATTATTTATCATTCATAATCATGTTATGTATTTAATAAATACATATTAAATTACTGTTTTGAACGTGATTGGTCATAGGCAGTGGTAAGTATGATTGACGATTAATAAGCATTTCAGATGATCTACATTCTGGGCACGAATAATACGCAAGTACCAAATTAACTGATGATTCGTTTTGAAATGTGATTCATTATATATTATTACATGAGTTGTAAATGTACCTTCATCAAGAAAAGATCGTGAATGCAGTTGAATTGTTTAGCAGTTCACCTAACAGAATTATGGTAAACATTGATTAGATTATAGGCGCGATTTATTCTTTTAACCAGACAGCGGTGAAAAATTCATCACTGGAGAACTTGCTTTGCGAATGATTGCCTCCATGGTTTAATATTTATATAGCGCACGGTGAACGTATCTCTTGTGTTTTTTTACTTTGATGGAATGAGGTTGTCAATCTAATTTCAACTGAAGTTATCTCAGCATATATACGTATTTGAATGTAACACATCTCTCAAACATATATATTTTTTTATCAATCTTCTAAAAAATGTAACTTTTATGCAGTTTTATTGGAAAAAATAATTTTGAGTAAAAATGGCCTCCTGGCATATGAAAGGCGAAGCGGTCATGCCGTAACTGTTAGTGACAGTCACAAGACTTGCATTATTATAATATAGATACGAATAGAAGTTTGTGTAATATAAATAAGTTCATATACAGGGCTACACAAAGAACAAGACTCATTACCATTTATGGTTGGTAAATCCCGGAAATGTGCGTTTTAAGTTGTGTTGTACGTCTTTTTTTATGTGAATTAAATTTTAGCTTAATTTGTAGTGTATACAAGTCTTTACATAATATACAGGGCTGTATAAAATAATTTCCATCTATTGGCAAAAATATCTAAAAGTGAAATATCTAACTGAACATAATTCTAACATGCTATGTAGTGTATACCCAAATCTATAGATCATATACAGGGCTGAACAAAACAATTAGACTACTTTTTTATTATGGAAGGTAATTTCTAAATCTGGATTTTTCAATGTATTATATATTTTATAAACTGTTTACTTACATATCTTCTTTGACCTTATTTAACGGCGAAATTTCGCTACAGTTTTCTGGATGTGTTGGAAAGTGTTTCATATTCTATGCTTGAAGCACGATTTTTCGTTCTCATTGTTATCTCTTGCAGGGCACATTTCAATTAAATGTCATTTATTTTTTAGGCTCAAACTTTCACGACGAGTGCTTATCTTTTCCGCTTTGTTCTGACATTAGTGATTTTCTTAGGAATACTTGTAATTCCCTGTTGTCACATAATAGGTAGCATTCGATTGGAATAAATAACTTCTACTGATTGTGGATTACAGGATAAAAATTAATTACAGAAAGTGGGCGGAAATACTAATTCTGTTTTTTCGATCAGTTTACATTAAGTTTACATATATCATATTATAAAGCAATTACCTTTTTAAATTTGATAGGTTATTTGTGATTAATAAGGCAATCGATTTATGTTCTTTGTTCAATGCTTCTCAAATACTTAAATTATTTTAACATGCATTTTTCTGTAGTTTATGAGTAGTAAATTCAAAGCAAAAAAATCTGGGAAATTTCCGTTATACCAACACCATTGTTGCTAAGGTACGTTTGAAAAAAAAAAAAAAAAAAACATTGTTGGTGCTAATCTGATCATTTAAAAGATACAGATAAAATTACAGATTTTGACGAACTATTTTATTATATGAACATAAATAATCTGGATTTTTCAATGTATTATATATTTTATAAACTGTTTACTTACATATCTTCTTTGACCTTATTTAACGGCGAAATTTCGCTACAGTTTTCTGGATGTGTTGGAAAGTGTTTCATATTCTATGCTTGAAGCACGATTTTTCGTTCTCATTGTTATCTCTTGCAGGGCACACTTCAATTAAATGTCATTTATTTTTTAGGCTCAAACTTTCACGACGAGTGCTTATCTTTTCCGCTTTGTTCTGACATTAGTGATTTTCTTAGGAATACTTGTAATTCCCTGTTGTCACATAATAGGTAGCATTCTATTGGAATAAATAACTTCTACTGATTGTGGATTACAGGATAAAAATTAATTACAGAAAGTGGGCGGAAATACTAATTCTGTTTTTTCGATCAGTTTACATTAAGTTTACATATATCATATTATAAAGCAATTAACTTTTTAAATTTGATAGGTTATTTGTAATTAATAAGGCAATCGATTTATGTTCTTTGTTCAATGCTTCTCAAATACTTAAATTATTTTAACATGCATTTTTCTGTAGTTTATGAGTAGTAAATTCAAAGCAAAAAAATCTGGTAAATTTCCGTTATACCAACACCATTGTTGCTAAGGTACGTTTGAAAAAAAAAAAAAAAAAAAAAAAAAAAAAACATTGTTGGTGCTAATCTGATCATTTAAAAGATACAGATAAAATTACAGATTTTGACGAACTATTTTATTATATGAACATAAATAAAAACAAATAACTATTATACAATAAAATAATAAAATAAAACTCAATTTAAACTGCAGACATAAAATTGCAAACGTCTCTATGCTTTGCCTCAAATATTTCATTTTACGAAGAAAGACGTCGTCATATGCACTCTATAAGATAGACTTGTAAATAATGAAGAACGGTGGCGCGCTGTATTTTATTACTCCATTATAAAATATAAATAAAAACTTAAAATAAAAGAAAAAATAAATATTAAGCAATACAATAAAAATATGAAACTCAATTCTAACTTCAGGCATGAAATTTTAAATGTCTTAGCATTGCAGTAAACATTTAATTTTTCGAATAAAGATGTCGCCACATGAACGCTGTGAGATAGGATAGTAAATAATGACTAGCAGTGCCACGCTGTCTTTTATTACGTCATTTTGCAATGCCCCACCGCCCACTGTATATTAGGCCTGAGCGGTGACACAAAAATTAATGCAGTTGTAGGCGGAAACTTTTCAGCGTGTGTACGGTCCCTTGAAATTCAATACCAATAATTTCTAAAAGTTTTCTCCGCATTATTTGTCTGAGATTCAGTAAGTCAAAGAAAACTTTTAGAAAATACTGGGATGTAAAATTAGGTGACCATACAAAGATTTTACAAAATCGGCCCACGAGCGCTGCCATTTTTGTGTCAGTGCTCAGGCCTAGTATTCAGTGGGTGGTTAATGGCCCCTAATATCGCAATAGATTGGGTATGCCAGTGTTAGGGTAAAAAAAAGTATATTTGTGATTTGCTCTGAAATGTTCGTAGCCGGAATATCGCATATAAATCTTCCTTTATGTATAATTCTATAGCCTTTAAAATTTTTTATCACACCTTCCTCATAACCAGGTAACTTCCAAATGGTAAAATACATCGCATCGTCAGCATTAAATGTAAGTTATAACTTAATAAATGTTATTTTTTATTCGAAAAATAGCAAATTAATATATTTTGCGTGGTTACAATTAAATAATAATAATTATTATTATCCACGTTCAATAAATAGCGAGTCACAGTGTTTGGCACATTTTGCCATGAAAAGCTCTGCACAGTGATGATTGAAATGAAAGATGCAGTAGCAAAATATTTGTCATGGCGTTGGTACAACTGAAAAGTACCAAAAAAAATTTAACATTTCTGATATTTCCTGTAGTAAACCTAGTTTTGTTTTCGAGATTGGAAATCAACGTATGAAATAACTATTTCTAGTTATTCATAAGAAAATTTTACATTGTAAATCATTTTTATAGTTAGTTTATAATTTAATTCATAGTGCAGATTTAATTTATAAAGCAAATTTGATAATCTAACAATATTTGTAAATTGTTTTTTTTTTTTCTCTTTTTTCTTTTATTAAGTAATATGCAATCTACGCTTTTTTAATATAAAAATTATAATGCTCAGAAATTATGTTTTTAATTTTAAAACTCGGAATAAAAACTCTCTAGCTTTATTTGAAAAATGACATTTAACTTCCTATTTTAAGAATATTTTGCGGATCAGAAATTATTCTGCATGAATTTCTTTGACATTTAGCTGATTATAAAATATGCAATATGGAGTTTAACATCAGGAAGCTGCAATGAATATTCCGATTAAATAAAAAAAATTCTGAAATAGCTTTATTTAATTTCACGAAAGTAAAAATGCTTACTTCAGTTGTAAGTGTTTTTTCATTAGATTCTCCTCACCTTTTTTTTTTTTTTTTTTTTGAATATTTTATTAGGTTTATCAAACGTATTTTCGTTTTTTGAATGCTTTTATACTAAAGCATGTAGCTGGCACTTTCTCACCCCTATTGTTGAACATACAATGTTATTTAAGAGGATATATTTTCCTCTATATTTATAATCATGCAGGCTTCTTTCCTTCATTTTTAGTTCACATAAGAAGTTACACAAATGTTGAGATTTTATGCATTTTCAGGCAAGATTTTAAACTAGACCATAAAACCAACAAATCTATCTTAAAAACTAGTGCAGGTGGAGGCTAGGACAATAGTAGTGACCGGACAGTTCAAAACAAACCCAGAGTTGACAGGCCATCAGTTGTGAATTTTGACCACTTCAGAGAAAAGAGAGGAAAATATAATCTTAAATTAATAATTAATAATTTTTGAATGCGTAGTTTTGTTATTTTTTAGCATAAAAGTTGAAAGTGGTGAACATATTTTTTTTCTCTCTTCAACCGGTCAAAATTCACAACTGATGGCCTGTCAGTTCTGGGTTTGATTTCAAGGCAGAGAACCCCTTCTTTAAAATAGTAGGATTTGTTTTGAACTGTCCAGACTCTTGTCCTGGCCTGAAACTGCACGAGTTTTGATGACAGTTTTATTGGTTTGAAGGCATAATTTAAAATCATGCCTTAAAATTCATAAAATCTCAAAAATTGTATCACACTTTATGTGACCTAAAAACTGAAAGAAAGAAGCATGTAGTATTATAGTATGTATATATCAGGTACCCCTTCTTTAAAATAGTAGGATTTGTTTTGAACTGTCCAGACTCTTGTCCTGGCCTGAAACTGTACGAGTTTTGAGGACTGTTTTATTGGTTTGAAGGCATAGTTTAAAATCATGCCTTAAAATTCATAAAATCTCAACATTTGTATCACAGTTTATGTGACCTAAAAACTGAAAGAAAGAAGCATGTAGGATTATAGTATGTATATATCAGGTGCGCAATTAAGTTTCCGGGTTTTTTATCTATAAAAAATGGAGAAATCTAAGACAAATGCAAAAAATAAGTTATTCAAAGTATCGTCCCTTGCTAGCTACACATTTTTGCAATCTCTCGGGCAATGCATGAATACCGCGACGATAAAAAGACGCATCTTTGGACCGAAACCATTCATCCAACCAATTTTGCACTTCTTCGAAATTGGCCAAGTGTAGCCCAGCCAAACCATGCGCCATCGACCGGAACAAATGATAATAGGAAGAGTCCAGGTCTGGTGAATACGGTGGGTGTGGTAGCAGATCCCATTTCAGTGTTTTGGTGGTGTCTTGGACGATGGAAGTGCGATGGCATGGAGCGTTGTCGTGCTGCAATATCAGTCGTTCGTGACTCGTGTCCCATTCTGGTCGTTTTTCGAGCATTGCAGGGTTCAAATTATTCAGTTGTTGTCGGTAGCGATTCCCATTAACAGTTTCGCTCGGTTTCAGCAGCTCATAGTACACGATTCCTTTCCGGTCCCACCAAACGTAGAGCATTGTCTTCTTTCCGAAGCGATTTGGCCGTGCCTTCGATGTTGATGTTTCGCCAGGTGAAAGCCACGATATTTTTGCGTTTGAGATTCTCGAAATGTATCCACTTCTTATATCCAGTAACAATTCGATGTAGTTAACTCTTTCTTTCATGCCGCAAAAGCAAAATTTCGGAAGTGGGTCTTCGATTTTCCAGTCAACTCATGCGGCACCCATTTGCCTTCCTTTTGAATTTTGCCCATGGCATGTAAACATTTGGAAATATCTTGGCGAGTCATGTTCAATGCCTCTGCAAGTTGTTCTTGTGTTTGCATATAATCTTCATCCAATAACGCTTGCAGATCGGCCTTTTCAATTGTTTTTGGTCTTCCGGAGTGTTCCTTGTCCTCAGTGTTGAAATCGCCATTTCTGAAGCGTTTAAACCAATTTTCACTGGCAGATTTCGATGGTGCATGTTTGCCGTAGGCCTTCTCAAGCAAAAGACGTGTTTCAGCTGCCTTTTTTTCAAGTTAAAGCAGAAAATCAAAGCTTCCCGCAAATGCTGTTTATTTGGCACAAAACTCGACATTTTCGTTGTTAGAAAAAATATTTTTGCGTTTCGATATGTGTTGTTATTACGACTGGTTATTGTTAATGCATATCCAAGCTATATTAAAATCATAACTTTAGACATGTATGTTGACTACATGGGCCATTAGCACCATCTATGTGTGAAACCCCGAAACTTAGTTGCGCACCTAGTAGAGGGACATATGTCCTCTTAAATACCATTTTATGTTCAACAATAGGGATGAGAAAGTGCTAGGTACAGGAAGCATTCAAAAACGAAAATATATTTGATGCAATCTAATACTTTCCGAACATATAGTGTAAGACATGTAATGTAATCATGAGTTGTGTATGTTTATGTGATTGTACACAATAACTCCCAAATGGTGCATCCGATTGAGCTCCCATTTCGCGAATATCTTATAAACCCCTGCCTAAAGAACTGTATAGATATTCGTATAAGTGGGCGGACAGATTAGATATTTAATCTGTTTTTAAGCCAATTTCAAATTACTTTTAATGAATTCTATAAAGAAAATTAGCAAGAAAAGGTTGCAGAATATAAGGAATAAGTATTGTGGCGATGTAATCAAACATTAGTAGAGCAGAGGTAACGTTTCCTGTCCAAAACGGGAGGAATCCAACCGATTCCATTTTGTCAGAATTTTATAATTTTAGTGTTTGGAAAGTAGAATGGAGTCACTTCAGATTTTTTTACTATTAATGTGGTATAAATTTATAAAACTCATTGTACTTAAAGTCTTTTTTTCACTACAATGGACGAAAACGTTTTGCACACGCTTTTTCTATGTTGTTCTAGTTTTGGAGGTAAAATTGGAAATCCTATGCTTCTATCCAGCCATTCAAAATTTACTAAATAAACACATTTTGTTTCAGAAGGGTTTGGCTGATTTTAACTTGCACTGTTCTTTAAAATGATGATGCAGCGCTGTTGATAAATTTGTCTCATATGCCACTGCAAATAACTAGAAAATCTTAAGATTTTCTTTTGAAAAATGTATTTTGGTTTCTCATATTGCTTTTCTTTAGATTCTCGCATCAACTCACATAATTTATTTTTTCTGACAAATATTGCTTCTGTATTAAAATCAGAATAAATAAAAGATTGAAAATGTTTTACTTTCACCTTATAAACTTTATAGATACTCAAGCAAAAATCAATAACGTTATGAATTATTAGCAACAAACAATTTCGGGTTCTTTTAGCCACCAAAATTGGTGTAACGATCATAAGTTTAAGGTTAACTTTCTTTAATTCACAACTATTTTTACATTTTGCTTTTAAAACATCATATTTTTTACGAACAAAATTTAGTCAAATTTCAGAATATAAAAGTAATATAATTTTTTGACATTGTATGTAAAAGAACTATCCATATTAATGAAATACTCAAAACAATCATATTTAAAATTACGGGAAAAGAATAAAATTGGTGTGATTTAAGAACAATTTTTTCACCACAAGAAGAGAGCTAGTTAACAGCATTGTTTAAATTAACATCTGTCCTAAAAGTAGGTGATAGTGAGACAAATCGTTTTGGTGGAGATTAGAGTATGTTTTCAATTTACCACAACAATAACAATTAACAATAGAATTAAAGTTTAAATTTTAGACTCGTGACCTGAATTTTTCGATTTTCGTTCACTGTGTGGTGTACAATAAGTCGAAAGCAAGACAAAACATCTTTAGAACCTTTAATTGGACTTTTGTTTTGAGAAAATCTAACTGAAAATGCATTTTTGTGGGAGAATGAGCCAATTGCAATTTAAAAAATTGTATTAACTTCTTACCGTTGTTGCTTGATTCCCCCTTCTCATTCTAAGTATAATTGAAATAATAATAAAATAGAGCCATTTATTAACATGTGTATTCGAAAGGAAAACAAACTGAGTTCCAGCGACAGTGATAAAGGATTAATTTAACGTATGAAAGAATTCTGGATGCAATGTCTGAAGAAACACATACGCACAAATGCGCTCATATTGAAATAAATGTTCTATCAGACATATGTATAAATGTTTGATAAGACCATAGGTATAATTTTTTTATTATTATTATTTAATGTTGTGATGGAATTACGAGAAAAAATAAATCTTGTCTCATATCAAATGCAAAAGTTCATATCTTATTAAATAAAAATCAAGAATAATCTAATGCTAATGAAATATATAAAAAGTTAAGACGCTACACTGATTTCATTATTAAAACCCAATAAAAGATTAGTTGGGTATAAATGGAATCGAATAACTTGAAACATGAAACCTTTCAGGGATTTACTAAAGGGTCCTTTAAATATATCCTTCTGCTTTTAACATTCGTATGAGAATGAAATCTTAAATTAAGTGTCTCGAAATATGTCAGGAAAACAATTTTATGTTTAATCCATGTTTTGTAGTTCTGTCTAGCCATGGAAAATTTGTTCAGCTTTCAGAGAAACCGTCACCTTATTTACCCAACCGTGTTTTTCTAATTAAATTTTACTTGAAGTATTGTTCGAGTTTTCCAAATCTTAATTACATGGGATTAGAGCAGGTGAGTGCCAAGAAAGAAAGAAATAAGATTGTACATTTAGCTTTTTATTTTTAGAGCAAAATTTAATTTCTCAGTAATTGCACTGAGATTGTTTTAAAAAATAATTACAATTTTAATTGATGAGGCAAAATCAAAAAAGTTTCAGTCCATTTACGCTCTAATTATTATCAATAAAATCAAGGTATTGGCAAATTATTGCATTTTTATTTAATTCACTTTTTTTTCATATTTTTATTCCTTTCGTCCTTTTAAATATTATTTTTCTTTTTATATTTTTTCGAAGAATCTTTACAATTTTAAGGGTTTTTTTTCTATTCACATAACCGTTTTACATAATCGTTCTTCATTTTATCCATTTCGTAAGAGCTACTTTAAAGCACACTGAAAATTTATTCCAATTTTACATTCACGCATTAGATTAGGAATCGTACGACGATTTGTATCAAGGATAAATCTCTCCTAATGTACTTTGTATAATTCTTTATAGTTAAAATAAAATAAAAACATAGATTACATTAAATCTTACATATATAATATATAAAGCTGCAATACAAAGGTGTATAAACATCATTATATATGAGGAACCCCCGAATCCAAGGAATACAAGTGACGGAATTTAGTTTTGGAGTAAATTGAGTTCAATGTTGAACATCAATGGTAATTGATTGAAGTATTACAAATGTACAATTGATTACAAATGTACCAGTGTACTTAATGTGTACCAACGGGTACAAATGTACTTAGACCCTTTGTGCTCCACACGTTTCACGGTTTCAAGAAAAAGGTTAAGTAGTTGACCTCCAGAACGCAGCACATAATTAAAAAATCTCTTATATCTCTTTACTTCCAAACAAATAGCCTTATTTCCAGATCTCCTGCGCATTTAGCTCATTTTTAGGGTTTCGTTCATCTCACGAAACCCTATTACCCCCGCTCCGTTGTCTGTCCGTCACAGAGCCATTCTTAAAAACTATGTAACTTACAGAGTTGAAACTTAGCGTATAAATCTGAATAGCAGCTGTGAAGAGCTCAAAATATTAAAATTTGAAAAATTCGTATTATTTTAATAAATAGAGATAAAAAACCAAAATTCTAACAGCCTTTTCCTATTAAATTTAAACATTTTTCGCTATAGCAGATGCCAAAGATTTAAAATCCACAATGAAATTCTTTCTACAATAATTAATTTTCTATCATACGATTTTTATGAAAAATAAATCATCTCAAAAATGAAAATGAAATAAAAAGTTTCACCAATTGAAAAAAAAGATAAATATGAAATAAAATTGATTGACGTCATAGTCGTAATAAAACGGAAAATGTCTAAGATTTCAAAATAATACAAGGAGTATGAGTATGTGTAAGTGGACAAAGCAGATTAATATCACGTCATTAGAGAATTAAAAAGAAAATCTGACGTCATATAGGAAGTTTAACTAATTTTTCAAATGTTTGAGAATAATACGAAGCGAGTATCAATATAAATAATAAAGAATAGTAAATATATGAGTTTGAGAAACATATTGAATCGTGATAAAAATCCGATTATGGAAATATTCACATATTTTAACATTTTGAAGGTGTACAATTTGTTTAATTTTGAAATTATTTTTTTTAATATTGTATTTAGTCCGTATGACGGATAATATTATCACAGAATATAATAGAGGGCTTGGAACGCTATCCGGCTGGCTTAGATATTCGAAAAAAGGAAAAAAATAGACTCGTAAATTTTTACTTTATGAAAAACATGATTTTTTTTTTTTTGTTGTTGTTGCTAAATGAAATTTGTTTGAATTTATTAAACGAAGGATAACGTGTTTTGAAAGGAATATTAAACGAAACCCTTTGAGCTATCTTCGATCACACTTACCCACTTGTTTAAATTTTTTTCACTTATACCCCTTGGCTTCAGGGGTCCGCATATACAAAAGGTTTAATTCACCCAGAAAAGTACAGTCGTTAAACAAGTTGGAAATTGTACGTCAAACGTTACAAACGAGGTGCGTTCGTACGCACGTTTTAGAATTAAATTCATGATATCCCGTGCGTAGAACGGGTTAAACAGCTAGTTAAGTATATATTTTATGACACTGTTCATACAAATATCTTAACTAGTTATATAAATATTCAGATATATATGTATCAGCTAGTTATATAAATATTCAGATCTTGATGATTTTTAATTCTGTGAAATGAATTATATCGTCTGCAGATTAATTTCTGTAATAAAATAAGTATCTCGGTCGCTTGACGATTTAACATCCATCGGAAGCTCATATAACAAAAAAGCACCGATTTAAAAAAAAATCAAATTTCTTAATAAATATTTTTATTAATATCTCCTAAAGTTTTGATTCGATTTTGATAAAATTTGAAATGTCTCGACAAATTTATGCAAAGATAATATATTTCAAATTGCAAACCATTTGGTTGGGTAGTTTTTGCGTTGTTATATGCGGACAGACAGACAGACGGACGGACAGACAGACAGACGGACGGACAGACGGACGGACCAAACGACGACTATAGGTGCTACGTATTTATATAATTACGAACGCACCTAAAAAGAAAGATACCCTCCTACCAACTCTATCAAAAAACATTCTATAAAAATGTGACTGGTGGCAATCAAATATTAATCATGTGTACAAATTAATGCTATATTTAAATTTTGCTTATCGGGTTGTATACATGGAAAAATCGTACCGAACATTACAGTTATTAAAACTAATGCCTAATTTTGAGATCACATTTGGATTCTTCGGTAACGTTTATCTTCGGCTATAAAACGGGAAGTAATTCGATCAAGTAGTTTAAGGATTATGAAAGTTTAAATTTCGAACTCTTAATGTTATAATTCATTCTTAATCGTTGCGAAACAAATTACAAAGCGGATAGTTTTTAAGCATAACTGGGGGGAGGGGGGGGGGGAATTGGCAGAATAATCTGTATTGTTATACTTATATATTTAAAGTTTCAACAAATCTGATTTTTTTTTTTAATCAAAGTTTACAGTTCACATTCTTTTGAAAATACAGGAAATAAATGTTTCCCTCCAACAATAATTTGTAACTTATGAACTATTTAACAGAAATCTGTTTTTAAAAGCTTAAAATATGTGAATCCATAATTTCAGCTCATTCTGCCAAGTAGTTACTGAGTACTTTTAAAAAACTACCCGCGTATGAATCTGTTTTTCAACGATTAAAAATGAATTTAACATTGGGAGTTCAAAACTTTAAACCTTAATAATTCCTAACCTAGTTGATTGAGGACTTAAAAATTTGTAGCCGAAGACAGAAACTACCATAAAATCCAAATATTATGTCAAAATTAGGTGTTTGTATTAATAATGTTTCAGTTTGGTAAATTTATATATGTACAGGACCCCCTAAGCAAAAGTTAAGTATGGCCTTAATAGGTAGACGTTGTTACTAATCGATTGATACCAATTACATTTTTATATGATGATATGCTGATGAGTTAGTAAGGGGTGAATACTTTTTTTTGACTGTGCATTTTAAGAAAATGAAAACCAAATTTCTCCTTAGATTTTCCATTACATATAAATATTTTGTGTAATTACTTAATAGCAGCGCGTATCATACCATAAGAAGATTCTCTTTTATGTTTGTAATTGGAATTAATTTTTACGATGCAACGAAGAAATTTCTGTGTATTATGCATTAGCTTTATTATTTCCATTATTATCAATAACTCATATATATCAAAACATTCTAAAAGACATAAGCTTGCTTTAATTGCAACTAAAGTAAAACTTTTCTTTAATAAATTAATTAAAAAGCTTTTATTACAAAGAAATCATTGTTTTCATTTCGAATTTCAGAATGTTATTCATTGCTATATTACATGGAACAAATAACATCTTTGCACCATATGTTTATTTTCAACAGGATATTTTAATATAAAAATTATTTTTGCATTATATATATATATATATATATATATATATATATATATATATATGTATATATAATGTAATTCGTTCAAAATTAAAGAAGCTTTAAGAAGGGAATTCTCATTTTCGTGTATTATATATTATGTTATTTTTAATGAATGTCAAAATTTGTTAATAGAATTGGCGTTAGGTTTTTCCAAAAATATCCTTAATTCGAGGCACATATATCTAATGCTAAATTATTAATTTTCTATTTATAAAAAAAAAAAAAAAAAAAAAAAAAGAGAATAGTTTTCTATTGTAATGCGTATAAATGTGGTAGATATTAAGAAATATGTTTGGGTATAGCTCATAAGTACATGTTTACTAGTTTATATGAACATTTGTATGTAATCTAGTATGTAATCTAATATGTAATCTAGTCACTGGCTCGTAATTTAAGATCCTGTCAAAGTCGGCCGGGTTCGAGAAAAATTTAAGATTACAAAAATATTCACACTTTTTTAAATCCCTGATAATAGTAACTAAAGACAGGCTGTTAAAGCAATTTTATTCCGTTTCTAAAACAGCCCAGGTCTGTTTTAGACAGTCTAAGAAACAGAACATTATGTTTGCATAATGCCCGTATTATATTTAAATCTTATTTTTAGCTTTACCAATCTTCAGGTATTAGTATCTATTTTGGGGAGCAGTAGTAACATAAATGTGTCTTTTTATAGTATTATTATCGTTATAGAACATTATATTTCTCTTAAATAAAAAATCTTTATTATTTAAGAGGGATATAATACTTACTTATGAAGTGTGTAGCTAGTGGCAGTGCCTTGAAGGAATGTGATGACACTTTCAATAGAACGAATCCCATGGCTGACTAAGTGTAGAAAGCAGGTGAAACTTCGTTCCATCACCTCTATCTAACTAATGCAGAAAACCTCACCCTCGATGATCTTCGTTACCCTGTGATCCAGAAGTCATTGAAAAGGAACTCACACCCATCCCCTGCTTCGGCTAGTGCTGTCCAACGTTTTTTCAGGGTCTACCATTAAAATCATCACTGGCTTAGAATTGAATTGAAATTCTAACAATGGTGATGGGTACGTCAAGACGGTGACTTATATCTTGTTCGGACTACTCTACAACTGAAGTCGATTTTGACAACTTCGATGACCTTGAAGAAGATGAAGGATGCTTGATTTTGATTATTGCTATTTTGAGGACATTTAATAAGCTTAAGATTATCTCATATAGTACAAAGAGCATACGTTGAACGTAAAATAAATATAATAAAGTTGTGCTTTCTTATACAATTTAATTTTTAACTTTTTATTCACAAAACTACCGTAACTTTGTAACACATGATCGTATCGCCTTGCAATGGTGTCGTTCAATTTAGAATGAAAAAATAACAATACCCAAATGGGGAGTTTTAATGAAACTGTAATAGCTTCTTACGAAATTTTATTAGACTTGTGAACAGTGTGCTGTTACTAGAGAGTTTTCATATTTTAGTGGAATTGACTGCAAAAATAAAAGTACTTCATACAGACTTCTGTGTAAATGACTGTATTTCTTGGAATTTGAATCTATTGAATACCATAGACGAGATTCCGTTTTAAAATCTTGGAATACGATGTATGTAAATCATCGTGCAGGTAGTAAACATTTAACCTCTGTCTATTCATGTTTTTACGCCGTTCTTGACACTGCATACACCATAATTGTGTGGCTTTCTACTTCATGGTAAAAATTATGAAAGTGATTACATCGACTGACGGCTGTAAAATGTTGCAGTAATTTTTCTACAACGATCATAAAGTAATGAGTACTACAAGATTAAAAAATTTCCGTATATATATATATATATATATATATATATATATATATATGTACATATGTATTTGTTGTATATCATTAAATATCTGGTATAAGCATTTTGTTTGTAGTGTTCTGAAAGAGCTGGAAACAGTAATTTTGGTAGTATTTATGAAATTTAAGTGGAAAATGTGCCGAATTAATGTAAATTATGTCAAAGGTATTTTCTCGGTTAATAAAGTTTTATTATTATTTTAATAAAATACTTCCAAACAAATTTAATAAGCAAGTTTACATAACAAGTTACAATAAAACAAGTTTAATCTAGAATTTGTATATTCATTTTCTAGTCCGTCACATAAATCTAAATAACACATCTTAATAATAAGATTTTATATAAAAATCAATATAAATGAAATCAATACATTAAAACATATTAGTACTCGTATTTAAATGAAATTCATAAAACTGAAAAGCTTAAAACATTTTTAGTTAGACATTTCTAAATGAAGTTTTCTTAGAAAACTATAAGTGACAATTTGCATGAAAACTAAAGTGAAATAAATCACTATTAGACATCTCTAGGGCCCTAAGCATTTTCCGAAATGTTAACTAATAAGTTACTTTAAAAATATATGTGCAGTTATTTGAAGTGTTCTATGAAAGGTTTCTAAAAGAATTTTTATGTCGTTGCTGTCAGAATGAGATGGAGAAGTGACTTGTAGATTGCCCTAATAACAAAATCTAATACTCGATTAAGTTGAATTAACAACATAGAATTTTGAAATGCTAGTTTGTGTGCATAAGTAAGTTACTTAATTACGCACCGAACACTCCCGTGAGAATTACTTTAAAGAACATCTGGTGTAACAGAATCACATAAGATGGTTTTACTCAAATATTTTCATGCCAGCGTTTCTATCGTGCTTTAACTACGGTGAGATTTAGGGACATGATATTTTTGATAGTCCATGAAAGACTAATAGTATAACATCCTCTGACTTATTCTGTCTAATCTATCCATTTTAACGACAACTCGTAAACGAATCCTCAGGATTAAGCAAACAAACCATAATACATGTATAATAAATAAATAAATAAAAAAATAAGACTGGGTTATTTTATGAAAAACATACGTCTCATGAAAATTTTAACATAACTATTTTTTTTTTACGATCAAGGTTTATTTAGGAATATGTATTTATAAATATCTGCACGAAATGATTATTTTATAATATAAACTTACTTGTTTTGAATAAAATTAAAAGCTACAGTTCTAAATTTATAATACAGAATCGAAAAGCTGCTCACGAGCTCACATTAGAAGAGTCTCATACAATTTGAGAAAATATACTGAATGCTAAAAATGCAACTACTTCTACTGATCATTTTAAAATAATGATTGAATTCACATAACAAGCTTTTTAGATATTTATGGCTTGTTTCAACTTTTAGGAAATTATAAAATAAGCATTCCACATAAAATTTCAATAAAAATAATGCATATAATATAAATATATTTCCAGATGTTACATTACGAAACGTAAGCAAATTAAATAAAAAATAGATGGAACCCGTCAAAACGCGACGGAAAAAAATACTATAACAATATCAGTAAAATAAGCTTCTTTATTATTTAAGTAGGGCTTCGTATGAAACAGACTTTCAAATATTTTATTTTAAAAAATCCCCCCCCCCCCCAGTGAAATGCTATTTCCGATGCAAACTCCAAACGAACACTCCGTAAACAAATCTGTAATGCAAATCAGTTTGACATTACCACCATATTCCCCACGACACACAAAAAAAGGTCATGGACCTATAAAGTATCATACAAATAGTCCTATCATAAAGTATCATACAAATTTCCTACTTTCATCTCATATTCAGTAAATAAAAGAACATAGTATAAGCCACCCCCCCCCCCTGTGATAATGCAATCGAATGAGCTCCTATGCGCATATGTATTGCATCTGCCCAAAGGCACCGTTGAAATTCGACGTTAAAAAAAGTTTTAAAATGTTTAAATTAAAAGTTTTAAAATGTCCTCTTTAATCATTGTTCGTTTCAAATCCATATCTTCTAAAACGCATCCATTGTTTTAAGCTAATCAATTTTTATATAAAAATGAAGAATTTTTGTTAAAAATACTAAATTAATATGCAGATGAGGGAGAATTTTAATGTTTTCAATTGTAATTTATTTGTATGGTTTCTTCTATCCCTTTACATAATCAGGATGATTATTCCTTTCCAATCACAGTCGGTCTCTTATACAGTGAAATATCCAGTGGATCTTTAAAAAAATAATAAATAACAGTTCCTAGCATATTCTGATTCAACATATACATCAACGAATTCAACATATCAATTTTATGTTAATCATAAACTAAAAATAGTTTTTTTTTCTTTTGACAGATTTTATATTAGCGCCAAAATACTCTATCTTATGGATAATCTCTCTTATGATTTATCAGGTTTTTATTTTTTTTTTCACTTTTCATGAAGGTTAGGGATACCTATTTTCAATTGTTGCAACTTTCCAAGGGGCTATTTTACATTATTAAAAAAAAACGGATGGTCATTGTTGAGATAGAATTGAAAAATATTTCATGCTTGAAAATTATTTAAAAAGTCGTTAAATTAAGCGGCAGATTTCAAATAAATTTCAATCGAAAGCTAATTTTTTTTCTAATTGAGGATGTAAGAATTGAAATTGTAAAATGTAGTAAAAAAAAATAAATTTTTAGTATTTAGAAGTGATGTAAGCGCGACGATAGCTAAAGTGATAGTGCCGTTTGTTGTCACAACCGTTATACATTTCTAAATATTGCCACTGTGTTTTGGTTAGCGTCCAAAAGTAGACTACCATTTTTTGACATCGAAAGAAAAATTCACAGCGAAAGAAATAAGACTTTGCTGCTAATAAGGAACTGTTAAATGAACTTATAACAAACCTACCAAAATAATTCCTATAAAACATTAGTTATTGTTTATTCTAGCTAAAAATACAATCATTATTTCAAGTTTTTTTTTCCTGAAATTCTTTACTTTTGTGAATTTTTTTATTAAAAAAGGAAATCTTAATAATTTAAATCCTATAATTCCTATAACTTAATCCTATAATTAAAAAAAAGTAATTGGTAACATGTAATCAAGGTATGCAATCAAGATGAAGCAACCAATAAAGGCTCCAGTTCTAATCTTTAAAATTAAAAATTGAAATATCAGTTAACATTACGCCATGTTGACACAATCATAAATTTTTCTTTTTAGTTTTATCAATGTTAAAATGCATTTCAAGCTAAGCATAACGTCATTTTCACCGGTACAAACTTTTCACACGTACATTTATGCTTAAGCACCATGCATACAAATAAAAATATATTTTGCATTTAATTGTAATGAAAAAAATGGCATCAACAAAGTTATAATGCTTAATGATAAAATGAACCAATGGACAATATTTCCGTGACGTAAAATGACAGTAAATATGAATTTTTATTTGCTTATAAAACACACGGATAAATATTTTTACCGAAATACTTAAACATTTTAACTATATTTTAACTTACAAATTAAAAAATTCGACCTAAAACTCGCGTGCTTTTAATATTTAATATTTATTTTTTATGCTCGCAATCATTGAGTTCAGAAAATAAACTCTGTACGTCGCAACAGTGGGCGTTATTCCGATTGCCGACTTTATGACGTCATAAGCAGAAGTAAAATTTTAATTTAAGATTACGGCTAATTAATTAAATTTTCGAACAAACGAATGTACGATAACAAATCTGTGACCAAATATCTTTCATTTAAAAAAAGAATGATGTAATTTGATGTATTAGTTTGTTCTCACGGATTGTCGAAACAAAACGCTTAGCGTTTTAAATATATAGATGAGATACATAAAACTTTAATGTTATCCTAAAACTGTGTTCTGAAGAACAAAATTATTACACTGGAATCTACACTACTACAGAAAGGTGTATAAAAAATAAAAAATATACATAATTTATATTTCATAAATTATTAAAAATATTCTAATTTTAATTATGTCAATGGTATTAATTATATTAACTTATTATAGAGATAATGCAAGTATTTACAAATAGAAGAATATTACGCTTACGGGCAAAATTTACGTTGATCCATTTTTTTTTCAAATGTTACGTATCACAATTAATTTCAGAATAATTTTGAGAACATCGTTTTAAAATTTGGAGAACTCAATACTGAGTAAAATTTAGACAAATACTAGACCCATTTTATTAGAAATCAATTCATCTTCCCGAAACCAGAAATATTATTAATTATTAAAAATACACAGACATAAAATATTTTATCCAAATTTTTAAATATTGTCCTACTAAATATTTTAATGATTTGTATGCTTAATTGCCAATATTTATTACTAGCTGATTCATCCGGCGTTCAGCTAATCCGGAAATCAGCTAATCCAGGCGTCCCTGAAATCAGTAACTTTCTTTTGCGGTTTCGATAAAAACAGTCATTTTCGGACCACGTTTTGTTCTAAACAAACCTGTTTCCGAGCGAAACTCCGGTACTCATTCCCGCTGTCTACAGCATTGTATAGCAGGCAAGCTACGCACGCGCTACAATATCATTTATTTTCAATTTACACCAATAGGAGGCACGAAATCAACTGACTTGGTCATCTATATCTTAATTAGTTCATAGTAAATTGAATGAACTAATTCGCGCTGAAGAAGATCCCAAACATTTTTTATAACACTTTAGTCGAAATATGAAAATGCCCTAGGTCGACCACTTTCAACCACCATATTTGCTACACCGGCACAGCTACCGACATGCAACCACGATAGTGCACGATGGGCGACTCGAGGCTACTACCACACACAAATACCAGTGGACTGCGCTGGGTAGTTGTGGCTACAAAATGACATATAGGAGCACACATTTCGGTATGAAAATTACCTATGTCAACCACTTTCATCCACCGTATCTCCCACACCCCCGCAGTTACTACCATAGTGCAACTACCATAGTGCACGATGGGAGACTCGAGGTTACTACCACACACAAACACCAGTGCGCTAGGTAGTTGTGGCTGCAAAGTGAAATATATGGACACAAGACCTATATATATATATATATGTGTGTGTGTGTGTGTATAAATAGATAAATAAATTTACAATAATGACCGTTTATCCAATATTAACATTTCCATTAAAAAATGTGATAATTTTCTGAATTATTTGAAATATATTTTCTTACCCATTGAAACCCTTAAGAAGTAAGTAATATTTAAAACATTATGTGTTAAGTTTAATAAAATATTAACTTTCAAAACTCTAATGCTGAAGCAAAAATTCTCATGTTTTGTTCACTAATTCTTTTGATGTTATTTGAACTTTTTATTTTCTCTTTTTGGAGGAAATACAATTTTAAAAGAAACTTAAATAAGGGTCTTATGTCAATTTTATTTGTTGTTTTCTATCAGTTAATTACTGAGAATTCATTTTGTTATATTAGCTTTACTTTGTATTAGATTTCTATGCTATTTAATTAATTTTATAAAGTAACAAAATAAAACATTTTTTATTCAGTCTTTAATTTATATCAGCATGGTTTGATTAATTAAATATTTCAGAATACATACCGTAAATATATCATAATAAATTTAGATAAATTAATCAATCCATTTTTAAAAGTAAGTTGAAAATTCCAATTTGCTAAAAATAAATTGCTTAACTTTAAAACACAGAATAAAATATTTTAACACAAAACAAAATTAATCCTTTTTTGACATTAAATGTACGCTGTCATTAATCAAATGCATGCTATAAAAAAAAGGAGAATACGTGTATAATGTACATTTTGCCTTTTTGTTTTCTTACTAAAACATTTTGAACTGGATTGTAAAAGTTGTTTTGAAACAAATTGAGTCGTAGATCAATTGGAAAATAATGGATTATGTATACTTCATACAATGCATATGGAATCACTGGTAGTTGTAAATTACTTTAATTTAAAGCTGCAAAAGAAATATCTAAGAAACATACAAGTTGAAAAGTTTCCCACTGAGTAAAAAAGGGTCTAGTCCGGAATTCGATTCCAAAATATTTATGAATAAAATATTTATGAAATATTTATGAAAATATTTATGAAATATTTATGAAAATATTTATGAAATATTTATGATATATCCAGAATATTTATGAATAAATTGCCAATGTTCTCCCAATTAAACTACCTGGAACGGCAACTGGCCGACGCAATTCACCAAGGCAACCTTTCGGCAATAGCATGACGATGTAGACAACTCAACAGAAAAGCCAGTAGGTAAAGGAACTTCATCAAACTGCGGAAACGTAGATACACTTTATTAGTTTTAACACAGTCTTATTGACTGGTAAAGATGTAATTCAAACTGAAATTTTTCCAACAGGGGGGGGGGGGGGGCGGGATTTTTTCATTCAGTTGCAAACTATGTTATGATCAGTTGAGATTTTGTTAAAAATAATAAAAAAACAATAGAAAACAATCGATATACCTTTCTTGATAATCATTAAATTAGTCTAGTCAGTTAGAAAATTCAAAAGAGGTTTTGCAATTTTTAAGTCTAATATGCTTATAAACTGGAAAAAAGAAAAAAATCTCATCTGTGATGACATTTTTCATGAAATGACAAATCTGAATATTTGAGATTTCAAATCACTCTGTATAAAAATGCAACATAATGTAACAACAACAAAGAATTTTTTTCATGTGCCAAATCACAGTTAATTACAAAACAACTGAAAAATAAAAATATATTTATTCACTTTTCAGCACATTTCCTCATGATAATCAGTAGTGAGCTCAATTTGAATAACATATGATTTTATTCAAACACTAGCTGACCCACCCGGCGTTGCCCGAGCCTTTGTAATAAACTTAAATCTCTTAAGAAACGGAACTCTGGCCACGGTCTACGATGGCTTCGTAACCGTATACCCGGCATGCTCGTACGCTCTAGAAAATCTTTTATTTCCCCCTACCACCGCCAGGGGCGCATTCTGTTCTAAACAAACCTCTTTCCGAACGAACTTCTGAACCAGGTCTCCGCTGCCTACGTTACTGTATAGTAGGCGCACTACAAAATTGAGCTGGTTTCGAGAAGATTGGAACATTATTAGCCCAGTTATTGCAATAAGGCACAGTTAGAGAAAATAACCTTGAGTGAGGTACCGAGGGGAGGGGATGTTCGAGTGTCCTTCAGAAAATGACTAATAAGGAGGCCCACTATGCATGCGAAAAAATTCGTTCGTTTTGTTAAGCTAGGAACTTAATTACAAATTTGGCTTAAACTCTTATTTGTAAATAGTGGTAACTGCTACTCATAAATGTAATTTAATATTATAAAGGGTGACTATTAAGTTAAATATAATGTTTGGAATCACTTGCGTTGAAATCGGAAATATAGTTGCTGGTATATAGAAACGGGGCATAGTTAGAGAAAAACCTTGAAGGAGGGGCCGGGGGGGAGGGTTGTTCAAGTATCCTTTAGCAAATGACTACTTAAGAGAAGCACTATGCATCTTTCAAAATTCGTTCGTTTGCTTAAGCTAGGAACTTAATTACAAATTTGGCTTACCCAATTATTCGGAAATAGTGGTAACCGCTACTCACAAATTTAGTTTAATGTTATAAAGAGTGACAATTAAGTTAATTATAATGTTTGGAATCACTTACGTTGAAATCGGAAAAATAGTTGCTGAGATATGGAAACGGAGCACAGTTAGAGAAAAAAGGAAACGGAGCATAGTTAGAGAAAAAACCTTGAAGGAGGTCCCGGGGGGAGGGTTGTTCAAGGGCCCTTCAGCAAATGACTAATTAGGAGGACCACTATGTATCTTTCAAAATTCGTTCGTTTGCTTAAGCTTTGAACTTAATTACAAATTTGGCTTAAACTATTATTTGTAAATAGCGGTAACCGCTACTCATAAATTTAGTTTAATGTTATAAAGAGTGACTATTAAGTTAGTTATATTGTTTGGAATCACTTGTGTTGAAATCGGAAAGATAGTTGCTGAGATATGGAAACGGAGCACAGTTAGAGAAAAAAACGTTGAAGGGAGGACGGGGGAGAGGGGTTGTTCAAGTGTCCTTCTGAAAATGACTAATTAGGAAGCCCACTATGCATCTTTCAAAATTCGTTCGTTTGCTTAAGCTAGGAACTTAATTACAAATTTGGCTTAAACTATTATTCGGAAATAGTGGTAAATGCTACTCATAAATTTAGTTTAATGTTATAAAGAGTAACTATTAAGTTAATTATAATGTTTGGAACCACTTGCGTTGAAATCGGAAAAATAGTTGCTGAGATATGGAAACGGAGCATAGTTAGAGAAAAAACCTTGAAGGAGGTCCCGGGGGGAGGGGGTGTTCAAGTGCCCTTCAGCAAATGACTAATTAGGAGGACCAATATGCATTTTTCAAAATTCGTTCGTTTCCTTAAGCTTTGAACTTAATTACAAATTTGGCTTAAACTATTATTCGTAAATAGTGGTAACCGCTACTCATAAATTTAGTTTAATGTTATAAAGAGTGCCATTTAAGTTAATTATAATGTTTGAAATCACTTGTGTTGAAATCGGAAAGACAGTTGCTGAGATATGGAAACGGTGCATAGTTAGAGAAAAAACCTTGAAGGAGGTCCTGGGGAGGGGAGGGGAGGAGGGGATGTTTAAGTGCCCTTCAGCAAATGACTAATTAAAAGGAACACTATGCATCTTTCAAAATTCGTTCGTTTCCTTAAGCTTTGAATTTAATTACAAATTTGGCTTAAACTGATATTCTTAAATAGTGGTAACCGCTACTCATAAATTTAGTTTAATGTTATAAAGGGTGACTATCAAATTAATTATAATGTTTGAAATTACTTGCGTTGAAATCGGAAAGATAGTTACTGAGATATGGAAACGGAGCAGAGTTAGAGAAAAAACCTTGAAGGACGGGCCGGGAGGGGGGGGGGGTGTTCAAGTGGCCTCCAGTAAATAACTAATTAGGAGGATCACAATACATCTTTAAAGATTGATTCATTTGGTTAAGCTAGGAACTTAATTTGAAATTTGGCTTAGACTATTATTCGGAAATTCTGGAAACTGCTTTCTAGAAATACACCTTGAAGCTTAAATATAATTAGACCCTTTCCCCTCTTCATTCCCGCAAATATAAAAAAGAATATGTTAAATAAAGTTTTCTGTATTAACAGTCTCCATCATAATAATAAATGTCATGTAAAAAAAAAAAAAAAAAAAAAAAAAAAAAAAAAAAAAAAAAAACTTAAACCCGACTAATTGTCATGAAGAAAACTGTGCCGGGAAAATATTTCAATCAGGGGGACGTATGTGTAATTTGTCATGTGCAGGTGGCGCGACAATCGCATGGCTCTACGCTGATAACTTCAATCCATATTGACACTATTTAGTTAGAAATCTTTATTTATGCATCGCTACTCTGGTTTATTTATTTACTTCTGTGAAGAATCGATGCAACCAACCAGTGAACCAACCAACCCAAGAGAAAAAAAGCGTATTTTTGATGAGAGTTCTTTGTGAATATTAATTAATATTTCAGTAAATAATTGAAATATTAAAATTCTGACGTAATGGAGCACCAGGAGAGGGTTTGGACTACCTAAATCTAAATACAAGCGTCTAGCCCCTGCACTTAGGCTACATTTTAAAAAAAAGATCGTTCTGTGCGAATGCGCGCCGTGATCTGCTGCGAGAGAGTGGAAAGGTCATATTAATTTTTTTCCATTCCGCGGCAGTTTTTTTAAATTCGTAAAAGGATTTTGATTTAAAACATTTTGCGTAATATAACTAAATATTTTCTTTCACAATTTTAATTTTTTTTTAACATTCTTAAAGAAATTCAATTTCAGACTTTTACTAAAATACATTTTTTTTCCTCCGGATTTTTCAATTTTTAAAGATTTTTAACGATTTTATAGCGTTTTAAAGCGAATTTTTAACATCCAAAAAACAATTTTTAACATTAAAAAAAAAAAACATCACTGGACACACGAAACTCGCTTTGCAGCAATCTCTAGAATGCACGAAATTCAGTCAAGCCGCTGTCAATAACTTGTGTATGTACGCTTCGCGTACATTAACCGAAAAAAAAACATCACTGGACGCATGAAACTCGCTGTACAGCATTCTCTAGAATGTACGAAATTCATTTATAACCAAATTTCATATTTATTTCCATTTTGTTTCAAACTTTCCATCGCTTATATGTTGAAAAATGAAAACTTTACATTTTTCTTATTCAAATTATTTTTTATATACTGAAAAATAAAATGGAAACTTTACATTTTTTTTTAATTCAAATTATTTTTTATAACTCAAATAAATACTGAAAAATAAAACCTTCCGCCACTGGGATTTGAACTCAATACCACAGAACTGAAGAGAAATGACAGAGCTCTTCGCACTCATTTTGAAATGGCTTATAACAAAATTTTAAAGTATCAGACAAGCACGCATGCGCGCAGAGTGATCCGTTTTTTGAAATGTAGCCAAAGTGCAGGGGCTAGACGCTAGTAATCTAAATTTGCAGCCTTCTAGGTGGGCTAGGTTTTCCTAGCCATCGCCAACAGACACACACACAGACACACACACACAGAGCGAAAATTTCTTTTATTAGTATAGATACTTAAATTTATATTTATAAACTGACCAATCATAATTTTCATCTTAAATATTATTCCAGAACGTTTTAAGAAAACGTTCTGGAATAAATCAGGATGTAGACTTTTTTTTTTTGTTTAATTCGTGTATTATTTCTCTGTTCATCACATTTTATAAAATTCATAAACTGCATTGCATATATGTACACTGAAAAGCATATAATCCTTCAAAAACATAAACCAAAATATGTATGTACGCTTCATAAAACATTAAAACTGATGAATTTGTGAGCACAGGAAAGCATATGATTCGTAACATGTTTATTAATTAAATGTTTTACAGTATTTTATAGTAATATTTTACAATATCACTGAAACTATAAAAATCCATAAAAGTACTTTATAAAAAATCTATTAATGAGCATTTCAAATAAAAAATTGGTTTATTATTGTTTTAAATCAAAAGTTGATTCAAAATGTCGTCAAAAAAGATGTCAAAATTCGTTTACAAAATGTAAACATATTAGTTACCGTTTATTATTTTCACATTTTAGGTTTTATATTGACACCCAAATATGCCACAATTGAATTAAATTTTAGAATTATTGAGGTAGTTTGCAGTTAAAATTTTGTGACCCATTTAGTTAGTTAACGTTTCTGTATATTTTGCAAACTTTGAAATTTTCGAAAACTTTTCAACGTTGTCAGAACTTTTTAAAACTTTCGGAATGTAATAAAATGAATCATACTCTTCTTGATGGTTAAAAAATAAGTGATTTGTCTTAGAATTTTACATTTCGCTTACGAAACTATAACATGTTTAATAAAATACAAATGTTTTACTTATGTAAGACTATCTCTGATAATTATGACAACTTCGTTTATTTTTACAGTGTGAAAAGGGACTAATTACAGTTATTTATTTTTTTTTCTTTTTAATAACTGTATGACTTCAATGTGTTTGATAACATACACGCAATTACCGCTTCATATGATTTTCTAAATACGAGAGGGTTCCCCAAAATAACCGGAATGGCAACGCTGTGGGCGGGGCATGCGTAGCGCGTATTCTTCCCGCAAAGTGAGCATCACGCAACTTGTTCTGAGTTCAGTGCACAATGTATTTTTTTGTAAAATCACTTTCTTCCCCGTTTCTGCATAACAGTGTGCGGCAGAAGAGACCGGATTTGTGGTAGACGGGGAACTGGTTATTCCGCCATTCGCCAGTTCTTGTCTAAACACCGCATGATTCTTTTACCCCACGCCCCCCCCCCCCCCCCAGTAACCTGACCTTATTCCGTGCAACTTATTTTTCTTTCCGCGAATGAAGAGGAACATGACAGAACATCCTTTAACGACATGGAAGATGTGAAGATAAAAGTTCTTTTGGCTTGTCCGGGAGGAAAAGGTAGCTATTCTTTATCTTCCATTTAAAACTTTAGGTAATGTTATTCGAAAACATCAAGCTAAAATACAATAAAAGAAATCGATTACACAAGATTCGTTAATACTGAATTTCAATAAGAATTTCGCAAATTAGTCAGCTAGAGCCAAGTTGGCTTCTTTTATGGAAAGTTATTTTTGATCGCCAAATTTGGCGATAATTCGCCAAATGTCGCTAAGCTTGGCGAGAATTTGACACTAACGGATATGAATATATAATTTTATGCTTATGAATGGGAAAATGATTACAATAATGAAAGATGTTATTTTGGGAGAAATGACGTTCACTAAAATTCATAAATTAATCGTTGTTTTTTTGTTTTTTTGTAATCTGCTTCTTGTTTCAAAATGTCTGCCACGCTAGAATTTCAAACTGCTATATCTCAGACATTTTTTAAGATAGAGGTGAAAAAAAAATTCCGAAATCCTTGTTGCTGGATAGAACCTAAAATATTGGTATATCCCGCATAACATAGTAATCAAAACAACGGCAACTATATGGGTGGCCTTGTTTACGATGGTAAAACACAGACAGGCGCCAAACTTGACAGTTCAGCAATGGTGTGGACAAGCAGGGATTTATGACGGACAATCTAGAGGGTCATAAAATTTACTAAGATAAACATCGAACTGAGGATCCCTGGAAACAAGGAGAAGGGCAGTCACGTATGAGTGTCGGAGATGCGAAATATGGCAGGAGCAAATGGGAAGCGTTGCTGTATTCATATGGACACGGCGACCAGTGAAAGTGCTTCGAGAGGGCATGGAAGTTGGCCACTAGCATCAGCATTGGATATAGAGCCAAAAAGGAGGAGGTAAAGGCTTTTACACCCCTCTGGGGGGAAAAGAACGAAAATTTCGTTAGAACTAAACAAAATCACTTCTTTCAACAACCTTAAGAGGAAGACATCCTTTTTCAGCAACTTGCTGCTAAAAATGAAAGTTGACTTTTTCTCTATAGGCTGAATTTGCATTATGTCAACAACCTACAGTTATAACTAAATTAATCACACTTTTTTTTAAATATGTGCCCAGGATGCAAGAACCCACTTGTGAACTCTACAAATGACTGCTGTTCTCTTGAGAAATCCAGGTACATATTGTTTACCCAGCTACTGTAAAAACTTTTTAAACTTAATTACTGAATGTTGAGGAGATAATATTTCTCCTGCCATCCCAGGATCATGGATATTTAAAAATTTTAATTATTATCATAATTTATTAAATTATAATGTTATAAAATGTAGTAGTATGCTTAAACTTAAATAATTAAAATAACAACTTAATAACTTAACCAAAACCAGGAAATATATTGCATTGTTATATAAAGCCTGTAAATATAAGGCATATACCTTTTTGCAATTATTTTACTCTCTATTTTATGTTTTATCAATTTGTGTCTTTTGTAAATAAAACCCCTTTATTTTCTCTTAATTAAGACTCTAACATTTATTTTGGTTTCCAGTGTGATGTTTATATAGATTAATATATATGTTGGTTTAAAGTACTACTTTAAGCAGGAATTTACAGCGGGCTTGATGGCCAACTATAAGGATAAGATTCTTCGAAATGACACAACGCGGTACAACCTTTTAATTTAATACAAAAAAAAATCTATCCCAGGTTGCACGATCACAATTTGCCATCAAATTGCCGCTAAAATAATTGGTGTGTTTCTGGCAGGAGGAGCTAATTATTATGGGTTCGAGTAACGCCCTGCAAGTTTTATAATTTAAATTTTAAATCTCTCCAACACTTGTAACAAAGCCTAACACTTAAACAAAAAATAAATTTGATTTTCGAATTTTTTGTATATATTTTTTAGTTTTCAGTCTGTTAGTCGCCGCCATTTTGAAACAAGATAGCGGATCAAACCGGTCAACGAACTCGGTCGAGACATTGGTGAGCCTAATACACACAATTAGTTTTATCCAAATCGGTTTATAATAATCGGTATATATATATATATATATATATATATATATATATATATATATATATATATATATATATATATATATATATATATATATATATATATATATATATATATTAGGGTGGTCCTTATTTTTGAAGTTTTAAAATTTATTGTTCTCACCCTCTAAATTTGTTCCATTATGTCTAAAAACAATACTTGCAAAATTTAATCAATAAAAACTAATATTTATATAAAAAGCATAAGTTTCGTAATTTGGGGTCATTGTGTTGTTTACTTCTCCTTTTACTTGAAAATATATATCTAATCCCAGTGTTAATAAAATCATTTGAATGTATTAAAAAGTCACTTATATGCAATATCAAATATCCATAAAAGCATTTGTAAATGTAATTATTAAGTTAATTATCTAAAGTTAATTTCATTAATGTAACAATAATAAATGTCTGGAATTATTTGGAGAATGAAGACTGTTAAAGAAGAACAAAAAATGAAGCCAAAGGGCATGCATTTTCTTCAAAATTAGATAACTTGTTTAATCTTGCTCATGCCAATGCATTAAACATAATCAAAATAGCTGAAGACAGATATTTCTTGCTAGCACAACGAGAAGATGGCAGACGAGACGAGGATCAATGATTAGTGTTGATATAAATAAATATCTTGCGGAAGGAATTGATATAAATAAATATCTTGCGGAAGGAATTGATATAAATAAATCTCTTTCAGAAGGAATTGATTGCTTATAAAAAGAAGAATCTTCTGCAGAAAATAGTAGAAAAAATGAAATGTTCACAGGAGAAAGAAACAAAATTACCAGTACTTGAATCTTCTACAGATAGCTCAAATGAAGAAGATAGAAATGATTGAAAATGAACAATGCGATCAGGAAATAAAACTGTTAGAGGATGCAGCATCAGATCCTTGTCCATACAAAGCTAAGAGAGGGGAGGGTGTATGGATATTATAACTCCATATTTAGAAAGACAGGACAAAAGTATCAGGCAGTATTTGTAGTTGCCGAAACTGCAGAGTTTAGGATATGTATTAAATAAGTCAGTCCCATTGAAAAAGAATTGTTCATAGAATTAAACAATCATAAAAATTAAAAGAACGGCTACAAGGAAATGTACCTCTCAATGTCCATAGAAATGGGAAAATTTTACCAGAATTAACTGGTAAAGAGAAAATAGATAACTACCAATTCATAATTTCCGGCAAATGAGTTTCTCAGATGCTCTCAGTTGCTAAGCTTCTTTCTTCCACTGTCGAAGCACAAACTCATGAAATTTATAAAGTTTTGATTGAATGAGATATTGCAGATAAAGTGATTGGAATGAGCTTTGACCCCACATAACCAAGTACTGAAAAAGATAAATGTGCTTGTGTTGCTTAGAAGAAAAGCTTGGTAAGAAATCTTTTTTTGCCCGCCATCATCATATTATGGAAATTATCATTGGAAAAGTATTTCATAATTCGTTGTGAACTTTGTCATCAAGTCCAGAAGTAGCTTTATTTAAACATTTCCAAGGGTACTGGGGGATTTCTAGATAGAAAAAAATTTGAAACAGGTTTGAAATATAATATTCAAGTTCTTGTACAAAATGTAAAAGATGAAATTTTTGAGTTTGCCACTAGAAATTAATCATGATCAACACCATCAGTACCTGGACCAAGAGATAATTATCAAGAATTTGCAGAACATGTTATTGTTTTCCTTGGAGGAATACCTGTCAGAAAAATTCGTTTCATGCTTCCCAGGGCAATGCATCGTGCTCCTTGGATGACTCAGATGATATAATCTTTGAAGATATTCATCTTTAAGGTACAATTCAAGTTTACCAGAAAGGAAGAAAGAGGTCTTCATGATGTTTGTATTTTTATAGTGAGAGTGAATTATAAAGCTTGGAGTACTGCTTCAATAACAGAAACCTCACACAATAACGACTTTCAGTTACTGAATAGTTTATCAGAGTATTCATGAATACGTGAAGAAATTGCAAAAGCTGCATCAGATAAATTTTCAAAGCATCTGTAGTATTTGTTAGATCTTTTTGGACTGCCCCTTTTCGATAGCCATGTACCTGTTTCAACACAAAGAAATGTGGTTGAAATCCTTCAAAATGAAAAAGGTACAGAGAATCCTGAGAAGAAGATAACTGTTTCCCTTAAATATTTTCATGAGGAGCAGTTTGAAGATTTTATTACCAAAGAATCTTTCAATCTATTCAAAGAAATGAAATTACCTCAAGGATTCTTTCAAATAGACACTGGATATTGGAACACTAATTCTGATTATAGGATTGCATTAGAAATGGTGCAATCTATTAAAGTGGTAAATGATCATGCTGAGAAAGGTATTGCCTTGATCAAAGAATACACTCGAATCCTTGCTCGAAATGAACCTCAGTTTCAGCTATTGGCAAATGTTGTAGAGGAACACCAGGAAGCTTATCCTTACTGCTGAAAAATGGGCTTAACAAATTAAACTAATTACTAATACTTTCATACTTTAAACTTTTTATATGCTTAATATTGTGATTTTATGTTACATATAATATGAAAATAATTTAAAATTGCAATAAAAATTATCATTTTGGCTTAGTTTTCTTTTGTTAATATCACAATGTTTTTACGTGTAATCGTCAAACTTCAGCAGTCTTGAGCTACCTCTAAATATGTTTAATTTTCATTCACAACTTTTTCTGCTTTGTTTTTTACTGTATTGGAATAAATTTTGAGGGTGAGACAGAAGAAAATTAAAAAAAAGTTAAAATCGATCATATAAGGACCACCTTAATATATATATATATATATATATATATATATATATCGACATTTGGACGAAGGGCGTCTTTGGTGTCTGGGGGTCATGATGGGTGAAAATATACCGAAATTGTCCGGAATTGCTTTCCTCCGAACGTCTGCGATAGGTAGCTTTTTTTTCTTTTTGTAATGAAAGCTACCTAAAACGGAGCAGGAGCTTGCAGTCTGCTTCGTTTTTAAACACAGACGAGTTTGAACAATGTTTCCAACTATGGAATATTCGATTAAACATTACCAATATAGTAAGTTACAGAAGTGCTTGAATGCAAAGATGGAATACGTGCACAAATGCAACCGAGGTAGACAGATAATATATTTTGCAATTAGTATATAATTTAGAGTTATATCATAGAATCAAAATCAGGCCTTAAAAGGGTTGAATAATGGCATTTTCGTAAGTTGACAATGGCATTTTTATTTCAATGGTTTATTTAGGACACACTTCTCCATTTAATTTGTTATGCCAAAACATTCTTACCACTTTTTAGGGGCCATTAATGATTTTCTTACGAATAACTCTATTTTTTGTTGTTCTGTAACATGCAACATCTTATGAAAAACAATAGTTTCGTCTGTCTATTGTTGCTGGCAAAAAAGTACTTCTTATCTAATTTGTTTTAATCTTACGCTTTATTACACATATTTATAAACTGTTCTAGCATGATAGGGCATACCATTAACCAAATTTATCTGAATACACAGTGATCATTTTTAATGCTTTCTTTCTTTTATAGAACATTTATAATGTGCCTTTACGCAAAAATAAATTTAATGCCGATAGATCATTTCAGTTTAATTTGTTTGCTTTCATAAAATGCGCTTCAATTAAGTGTAATTCATAATATTTATTTTTAAAAATTTATTTTTTTGACACTGTGTTCTGGCATTCATCGTTTTCTCATAAATACTTATATTTTCCTGCTGTCACATGCATTTGCTTCTAATTAAAAGTGGTTGAAAATGCTTATGAATAATATGATAAAAGAAACAACTCTAACAACATTATTTTTTGCTGATTAAAACTTATTGTTACCTACAAAGATCGCACTTTTTGTTTACATTCTACTTTATAAGGCATCTACATTATACATCTTTTCTAAATATGTATCAAAACTTGATTTTTACATCAGAATTCCCAATACTGGTCTGACACTTAAAACAGTCACGTCCTTGTTTTCTTATTACAAAAAGTGTATACTAGAATATTTCTTTCAAAAATATTTTCAATACACCAGGTTTATAATACATAACTGAATACAAAATATTTTACATAGTTTCACAAAATCCCTTGAGAATGGATTATAATGTCGTGAAGGATTTTGGGGTTCAAATTTATTATAAGTGGATTTTGATACGATGTTGTTTAAAATATGTTTGAACTTTTTTTATTTCATCAGTGTAAAATTTTCATAGATTCAGATTTCAAGCTGTCAGTTCCATATTTAAGAGTTTTATCAATATATATCGCAGTTTTCCATAATAATATATTATTTTAAAAAAACACACAACGCAGAAGTCATAATTATTAAAATATATTTATAGTAAACAAAATAATTATGATTTAATGGGTCGGAGTCTACATAGATAAATAAACAAAAGGAATTAACTGGAAAAGGTTAAAGAACTATTTAGTTACTTTAAAAAATAAAATAAAATAAAATTGGTGCTGTTTCTGATATTTAACTCTACAATTATATATTTAGTTATTTTATGAATTCTTATTCACTCGGCATAATTAATAGCACTTATTTTTTCAAAATTGATAATAAATGAAGATGCATACTTACCAAACTATAAATAATACTCACCCTAATTGATTTATTTCAGTCGAATCATTTTAGCATATAACTTAGTGAAAAATTCTCCATACTCTGTTTAAAACTTTCCGGAAATTTTTTTCTGAAAAACTGTGCATGAAAAATGAAGGTTTTTCATGGAAAAAAAGGGCATATGTTTTTTTATGATTCGTATAATGTTTTAATAAAAATTATTTTATTTATTTAGTGCACTCCCCCTTGGGCCTATATCCCTCGTGTTGATAATTGGCCGTCATAAATCAATCCAACCCAACGCGAATTTTTATCAACCACCTTTTTTCTTTATATTACGACTTAAACATAGATTTATTTTTCCTTTAATAAAGAAAAGAAATGGGAGTCTTTTTCCACAATCTGACCACTCCCAAAAGCAAGAACTATCCAGCAAACAAAACTTTACTGCCTATGGATAGGCGAAATCCTACCCAAATGCTACTCTCTCATTTCTTCTAATGTAAGGGCAGGTAAACAGATGACAATTTCACAGGCAGGAACCGTTCAATCCGACCTTCTTTATAATCTGACAATGGTTACTAGAAAGTGATGATTAGTTTAACGTACATAGTGGTGACGCGCAAAAGCAATAGAGCATTGGAAAAACCGATTCATATACAATAAATTACAAAATAAAAGAAACACTTTTCTTTTGATAAAAAAACAAACTTTTCTTATTTTATAAGTTATTTATAAACTAGGGCATATTGGCAACGTGAACAGTAAAAACTTCCATTGCAACATGAATATTTGATAGAAGTGATGCAATCACTTTTCTTTGTTACATACTTTCATTTGTCCAGTTATCCGAACTTATAGTTATCAAGCATGGCCTTTTCCCGAAACTTACGTGTAATCAGCCCTCTACTCTCTCTTGTATATTCCATTTTATATTGGACAAATATTGTGGTAATGGAAAAAATTACGTAACTTTAGTAGGATTTACCGCCTGGCACAAAAATTGTATGACAAGCTATCTTAAACACTATGGTCAATCACTTTAACGTGATTGAAGTTAAACATTAAAATATGAAATGCAAATCTTTTTACATTTAAAATTACAGTTAAATATTTTTATAATAGAAAACTTGTTCTATGTGTTTAAATAAATTTGAAAAACATTGTAGAAATTACCACCATCGAGTAAATTATAATTGCAATAAAGTTTGTAGACTTTAGGCTTAAGTTTCATTTGCATTATTAAAAGTTTTATTCACACCAATATATAATTTCCCCTTATTATGGTTTTTTTTGAGCTACTAATTAGTTTTTTTGCTATATTCTTTTACCAGCACACTTTAGGCAAGGGATATCAAAGTCTTTCGATACATTTGTTTGTCTTTTCACTTTTGTTCGGACATTTTTAGTATTGTACTGAATAGTTCTAATTCCCTGTTGTAAGGTAATTGGTAAAATTATAATGCAATTAATAGTTAATATTTATGATTCAGGATTACACATTGAGACTAATTATAGCAATTTGTTAATAAGATACTTTAAATTTTATCCGGCGGTATGAGTATATGATATTTGCGTCTATATGTCTTTGTTAATGTCATGTTTTGTTATTTACAAATTACAGAAGTTATGATCATGAAACTTTACCAAAAAATAAAATTCCTTCTTACATATATAAATATCAAATCTCCGTTCAATGTACATTTTTTTTTGTACAATAAATATAAAGATTTTTTTTTATTGTTTAACTCTTTCATGTTTTCCTCAATCAGCGGATAGTGATTTGATTTGTTTAAAGATTTTGCAGTGTGATCGAAAAAATTGCATCTAACTTATTTTTTTTTCTTTTAAACAGAGATGGTATGACTGGCATTTTGGTATGTAACATCTAGCATTTAACAAGAATAATAAATAAGTAAAGAACAGTTTATTTAGTTAGTTTTGCTTAGTTGTTGTTTAGTTAGTTTAACACGCATATCTGTTTATAAACAAATTACATGGTTTTAAATCTAACGCTAAATCTGCTTCATTCACACAGCCGAGATGTCATATGTGCCCTTAAAACATCTGCATTTCAAAAACCTTTGAGCTTTCTTCTTAAATCAGGATGAAACTTAGCGGAATTTATGTTTACTATGTTTAATTTAATTGAATACTTAAACAACAAAGCAGAAGATAAAAGTTAAATATTTTGTTAGATGCAAGTCGTTCGACTGTACTTTAAACATTGCCATCATGAAAAACATAAAATATATCTAAATGTGTAACAACGCTTGAATCTTATATCAGAATTCAAAATATTGATGCTACTCTTAAAATGTTACCGTGCTATTTTTCCTATGATAAAAGTGTAAACGTTTATAAGCAGAATGTTTTCTTGAGAAACGTATTTTCTGCGCGCACAAAATTGATCAAAAATCTCACAAAATCCCTGGTGAATGGATTATAGATGTCTGATAAGATATTTTTTTTAATATTCAAACTTAAAGTGAATATTTAAAAGTGAATATTTAAAACTTATTCATTATATTTTATTTAGGGTTTTTAAAATACATTTATGAAAATATATATAGATTTATATTTAAAGCTTTATTAATATTTATAAATAATGTGTATATAAATAATGTGTGTATATATATGTATATATTATAAATAATGTATATATATATATATTCGCTTAATATAAATAAAAACTCGCGATTTTTATTTGTACAAGCCGTACAGGTAGTTTAACACGCATATCTGTTTATAAACAAATTACATGGCTTTAAATCTAACGCTAAATCTGCTTCATTCACACAGCCGAGATGTCATATGTGCCCTTAAAACATCTGCATTTCAAAAACTCCACAAATGTCGTTTTAGTCATAAAAACAAGTTAGATAATAACAAGAGCTAAAAATTATGTATCGGCATAGATTATGAAACATTTTCCAGCACTAACAGAATATGATTAACAAACTTAATTTTTTGACAGGTTGAAATTAAATTTATAAATAAGCAATTTAAAAAACAGATAACTCTAAAAAATTCATTTTCAGCAATTGCTGCCTATATCCGAAATCTTTCATGTATCCCTGTATGTGATCTATATAATTTGTACACAACACGTTATACACTAAAAATTAGATAAAATTGAATACCACAGCAGAAAAAGCCCTTCCAGCAATTACCGAAATTTTTTGTGCGTCTTTGTACATGAACGATAAATCCTACGCACTGCACAATATCTAAAAAACACGTTTTAGTGAACCTTAATAATCCTTTTAAATTTTATTGTCTGAAGTATCATAACATGTTTAAAATGCAATGCAAACGATTTTTCCCATAGATCATAATGTAAAGGAATTATTTTGTACGTAACTGTAATTCGATAAGAAATGCTAGTTGTTTTCTACTCCAGTAAAATCGTGCTTTCGTCCACCTCAGTAATGTATATTAACTTCATTATATTTGAAATATCGTAACATCAATAAAATGCGCATTAAACAATTTTATCCCATAGACCAGTCATGTCAAACTCGTTTACCACCGCGGGCCAAATTAAGCATTATATAAGAAGTCGCGGGCCACATAAAAAAAGTAGATAATAGTATTACCGTTGCACAGAATAAAATTTGTACGTACAAAACACAGCCATGTTAAAAAAATATTCACGCAAAGTTCTAAAGTTATACGTATTTTATTTTAACTTTGTTTTAGAAAGAATACTCAAAATTACTTTTCATCAACCAATCTATAAAATTTATTTGAATTTTCTAAATTGTATTTATTTTAAAAATTGATTGTACACGCTGGTCTATTAATATTGATCCAGCAAAGTATCTGTCTAGGATATCAAACTTCCGTGTTTTCTTCAAGTGAAAAATAAGAATAAAAATATTTTGAATCAGACATTTTATTTAATAAAATGTGTAGTGTTTATGCGCTACTTATCTGATTTCTTTTATTAAGTATATTTTCTGTTTCAAATTATATTTATTTTCCTTAAAAAATAATATAAGGTTGGCAGTTTACGCAAACATAAAAGTGCGCACGGAACATATCTAAAATATGCCTAATTGCATATTATACATTAAAAAATCAGTCGATTGATGAAAAATTACGGAAATTTGGAACCTCATATCCATATATTTACGCTCTAATGTGGAGTCGCACTGAAATTTGATTAGCTACAGTAATAAATTCTGAAGGAAAATTTCAGCATGAATCATTAGAGATGAAATAAATAGATTACACTGATTTTCATTTTTCTTTAAATTCAAAAATTTGCCTTTGAATTACTTTTAAAATTGATTTTTAGTATATTCTAAAAATTTCCTCTTGTCGATTTTTGTAATAATACCTCTAACATCTATATATTTAAAAGCTTTTTTTTCAGATTTCACATGAAATGAACCTCAATGCGCATGTTCCAACTTTTTTTTTTTTACAGCAGAAATAGAAAAACAGGGGGATTCTCCCTTTCTATAGTCTGAGAGTGGGCTGGGTCTGAACAAAAGGCAACAAACCCCTCACAATGAGAAACTCATTCATCATGCTCCCCCACTTCCAGTCGGAAGAAAAACTTTATCTTTCTTTGAAATCTCAGCTTTTCCTTCAGATGAATTTTGCAAGCGGCCATTTTGTTGCCTGGAGCCTGGGTCAATTTTCATTGAAGAGAAACGCTTCACCCTTCGGATAAAAAATAAATGAACAATCACAGTTTTTAAAAATACGTTGATGCAATTTCTGCACGATTCTAAAAGATTTTTTTTTTTTTTTTTTTTTTTTTAATTTAAATCCGAGTCGACCGGATCCGAAGACAGTGAGGCGCCCAATCCTATGTTCGTTTAATTCGATGGTCGTTTAGAATGAACCGACCAGAAAAATGAAATACACTTTGTTTTTGAAAATTATTTTATCAAATTAATATATTCTATTTAAAAACGATATTACTATTAAATAACTATTAAATTAGGATAACATTACGAAATCTGCTGTGAAGTTCGAATTTACTCAAGTGTTTTGTAATTTAAAATGAAAGCTACAAGTACTTTGTCTGTTGCTGGTCTTTTAATAATCCACATTCATAATTTGTCGATTTAAAAGGAAAAGTGTGTCCTTGTTTAACAGTTCGCTATTAACATTTAAATCTTAATGATGGAAAGCCGTGAAACATCTATATAAGAAGGTAGATCTGTTTATTTTATCTTCACTACCCACATTTCCAAGATATTTTCTAGATTGACAATGATTGTGTGGCATGTGTGTACAAATATAATATAAGTTTATAAGCAGTACCACACTCGTAAGAGAAATATTTTCTTTATTTAATGAAATAATAAATAAGACAAATGCTACTATTCAAAAGTAGTGGTAGTATTCTGAATAAAAAAAAAAAAACGTGAAACCGGTAACACTGGTATGTACAACATACCTCATGTTTTTCCTCGCTAAGACCACGATTTGTAAAAGCGTGTTCGTGCAAAGTGGATTTTCAGCATGCGCTTTCTAACAACTAAATTAAATACAGGTATGCAGGCCACTTGTGGCCCGCGGGCCAAGTGTTTGACATGACTGCCTTAGACCATAATGTAATGGAATTCTTTTTCGTGTCCCCGTAAATTAATTATTAATGCCACACACTTCATTTTCTATACTAAACATTCTACAGTAAAATAAATAACCTATACAAATTTCATGACAATCCTAGTATATTTATGAGAGTTGGAGCATGGACAGACAGACTGACCGAATTCATAAACACTTTTCAACTATGCTGGAAAGTGTTAAAAAGTTATAATTCAATATGTGACTAAAATTATTCCTTACAAAAAAAGCTTTACTTTATAAAATATCCCTTACAAGTATCGAGAAATATTTGGAGCAAAAAGATTTTAAATGTAGAATTTGCAGTCATATTATGAGATAACTATTTTTGTTATAAACGAAGTATTTAAATTTATTTATACATAAAACTTTCGGCAATTATCACATTTAGGTACTAAAGAAACGTATAATTTGGATTTCAAACAAGTTATTAGCATTATTGCTTCGAAATTGCACTAACTATTTTGACTACATAAAAAAATATATATGTTCGAGAATCAATATGTTTTTGAAAACTCGATTCTTAAATACACTGTTTGGCCATGTTATCTATTCGTAACACAGATACGTAAAGGATTATGTGAGCCTTTTTTTTATATTATGGAAAATGTAGAGGCACTAAATGAATTTGTATGATGAGTATCTTGGAAAGAATATAAAGAAGACACACATTTGGAACGATAATTTTTATTTAAAGTTTGCAATTATGTGTTTATCACAATTTTTTAAGTTCACCTAAGTACAAAGTTTAACTAATTACCTATTATATTTAGATGGGTTTCTACATTATATTGCTGGTATCTAATCATTTTTGCGGAATTACTTTTTCAATAGAAACAAAATGTTTTTATTTTACAACTAAATGTATTTTGAACTATCTCTATGATTTGTTTGGAGCAAAAAGAAAAAAAAAATACTACAAAATGGCGGTGAAGTTGAGTCTATACGTGCACACACTTGTAAATTCCAACGCTTTCCAGTAGATATATAAATCAGAAATAGAATTTCTGAAGAGTTTTATAATCTGTTGCCTTACAGTTATGGTTGGAAAGTAGAAAAATAATAATTTTGTCATTTTTTGTTAAAATGGCGTTTATCTGAAAAAATGGGTAGCAAAAATCGATATTTTTTGGTCTTTAAGGTGGCAGAAAAAATAGATTATGCAGACAAGTATTACATAATGTCGGTTCCAACCATAGCCACATGTATACAGAACAATGTCTAAACATTTAATTCAGTTCTTTCGGAAACACTCGGACAAAGTTTAAAAAAATGGTGTTTTTAAAAAAAAGTGTTGAAAGACTTTTTTCCTGAAAATCATTAAACTTTTTTAACTTACCATTAATTAAAGATTTTGGGGCATAAAGGATGCATTCTTCTTCGAACAAGGCATCCGTCAAAGTATTTTGTACTCGGGAAGCAATTCTGTCTTCATTTGCGTCATCCGACATACGCTTCTCTGAGCATGCCAGTGGTCTTCAATGCGATTGCAGAAGTAAGTCATAAATATTTGAGCCTATCTGAATAATCAATGTATTTATACTATGTAATAAAGTTGAAAATCCGTCTTTGAATATACATGTAGCTATAAATGTAGCTATTTTGATAAAAGCTTTGTCGCAATGACTATGTTTCGGAATAAATGTGAAAATCGATGAATTTAAACTTTCGTTATTGTTCTGTATATTTGTTCCGAGACCTCTTTTTAGCAAACTGCCAGCAGATATATCTTCGTATATATGTTTCATGGCCAACTGAATATTGTATGTCATTAGTGAGTCATGAACTAGTTTCACGCTTTATACGCTGTATCACTCTAATGCACATTTGAGACGGAAAGACCAACCCCCGCTCCCCCACAAAAAAAAAAAAAAAGCTTTGTTCGCATATTTTTGAGACTATAAAAACCGATTTAATCATTAAAAAACTCGATTTTTTTAAACCAAGAATGTATATAACTTATTGAGCATTATTTACACTAATTATAATCTATTACATGAAGCTTCTAAAACACTATACGAAAATTTGACTCCGACATTTAAGGAAATAGCATCGTTTCTTTTAATCGTTTCTCTTAGTTTTTAGAATCGTTTATTTTAGTTTTTAAACTAGTTAAAATACTACAGGTGTTTAACAGAGTAGTAGAAGTTTTTGAAATTTCAAGTTTGAAATACAGGGTGACTTTTAATTAATCTACAACTTTTAACTGAAATAACTCTTGAGTCGTTGTAGACACTACAAATATTTACTTATTGAAATTAACGTGCAAAAGGAATTTAATGGTAAAGGTTTTCAAAGTGAGAACCTTCATAGGTGCCACAATAGTGCAACTTAGTCACAAAGTTGTCAGTAACAAAATCGAGCGTTTCTTTTTTGATGCTTGAAAATGAGTCAGTTATGGAACTTCTAAGGATAATAAGGTCTGTCGGCTTCTTTTTGTAAACCAAAACTTTCATATGACCCCAAAGATAGAAATCATATGGATTCATATCTGGTAAATAAGTTGGCCAATTTTTTTTTTTTTTATCAGATCTCTTACCAATGCTCTAGAAGGCTTAAGTCGGTTTCTGAAAGTTGAAGACCACTCCGTAGAAATAGTGTTGCATTTTCACAATATAAATACCAATTTTTAACAATAAAAATAAGATCTTCAGTTGAAAATGAGGCTTTGGGAGACATTTTCAAAATTACTTTAAACTGACACTAAACAAATTCCTTTTATGCCCGCTCTCACTGCACGCATTCGTGCCGCCATCTAGTGAGGCTCTACGAAATTATTTCATTTTAAAGTTGTAGGTTAATTAAAAGTCACCCTGCAAATAGTGAGATGCACATGTTACGTATTCTAACACCAATATAGAAAGAGATTGAATGAAATATTCCTGCTAAACTATTTGAAAAAGGTAAATTTTTGTCATTGGCTGTGCTCTAAGACTGTATTGGAAATAATATAAAGAACCGAAAACATCGTCTTCATTGCGTATGAAATATTGACGTAATCCCAAAAACAATTTAAAAAAAGCGTGTTAATTTTCTGGTAGTTTTTAATATATTTAGCAATATAATGTATACCAATTTATATAAAAAAATAGAGAGGATCAAATAATTTTTATTTCATATAGTAAGAAATTTTTATCATTGCCGTTTAATTAAAAATAATTCCAGATATTGCTTGGTACTGATGCTATTGTTTTTTTTTTTTTAATATTTGCTTGAGTAATTGAAAAAAATAAGCATATTAATTTATATACTTTTCTTTTTGACATAATATTCAGTGATAGCGTGTCTTTTTTAAGTAAAATTGTGTGTTTACTATATTATATTCAGGAAAATTGTATAAAACAATCCAGTGATAGAAATTATGAAACATGAGAGGAATCACATGGAATGTTTCTAAATTGAAATAAGTCGATTGAAATAAGTATAGTAAACATTTGTTTAGTATAATTTATAAAATATCCCTATATAGAACAAATAAATTAAAAATAAATTAAAGGTAGTTAATTAGAATAAATTAATGATTTATTTTATTTTCAACTAATAGACCAAAGTTTAATGAAGTGTATTTCAAATAATTACATACAAGGCAAAGGGGTTTTAATAGTATATTTGATGTCTTAAAAGTTCATATTATGAAATGAACCTTTATCTATAATTATAATTCATTGGTTAACAGATTTCACTTAAGTGTTGTAAATTTATAAGTGGCCATCTCAGATATGTATTTTATTTTGAAGGGTTATGATTCAATGTATGTAAATGTTTGTTTACATGATGCATTGAAATATATTTTTAACATAATATGTGAATTTAATTGTATTGAATACGACTAAAAGTGCAATTACATATTTACAATAATTTAACATTAAAAATCATTTTATGAAAACACACTATATAGGAAATGTTGACAGGTAAAACTATTTCTGAAATAAATGTAATAAACACATGAAAAATTAATTTAAAAAATATTTTATGTGAAAAAACTTGTATTTGTTATATGACTCAAAATATAAAAAAATGGCACACAAAATCCACTGAATTGTTGCCGCTATTTATTTAAATTCTTTTCAGAAATTTTTAAATGATAATGCTGATCTTATTTAATAGAGAGTTTTATTTTTTTAAATATAACATGATAAAATGAATTTTTTATCGTATGCTCTTAGGAATTATTTGTTAAATAAAGCCTACCTTTTAAAAAACATTAAATCTTTTGGAAAATTAAATCTAATGAAAATAAACTTCTTACAACGAAAACACATTAAAGAAATAGGATTTTCTTTGCTTTCATTTGAAAATAACTGACATTGATTAATTATATGTATATTTTTTTAATTTATCTGTTTACCACATCACCGCAAAATGTTAAAAATTATTTTCTTCAGTGATATCTGTAAAACCTCGTAGGAGTTCACTGTTTGTTTTATTTTATGCTTATATAGTTTACGCTCATCAAGTTATCTGAAAAGCGTTTTCGTACTTTTTCATCTTAAAAGTCGAGAAATTTAACAAATGTGCACTTTCGTAAACGATAAACTCTAAATCAGAAAAATTTAATTCAGCTGACTTAAAAATAAACCTTTATATTATTTATAGATTTTGAATGTATTTATGTTTAAATTATGTGTATTTTGTTTATAATTATTACGATTAATTGCGTTTCATGTTATTGTATAGTTTTAAATTTATGAAGGTATTTAATAAATAATTTTCTTTCTTTTCTGCTGCCTTGGATTATTCTCTACCAGCAAGCATGCAGCGAGGTAAGGACAGCATATTTTTTCGCTTATGTATAAAAGAGAATTTAAGTATTTTCATGATAATAATAAATTGTTTTCACCTTAATTACAAATAATTATTTAAAATGATGAACATATAACAATGAAATATAGTTTAAGAGAGAGAAAAAATGATTTTAATAACATTTCTTATACTTCAAGGAAACAAAAATAATATCCCTAACATATTTTTATGTGTTTTACAGTTTAAAAAATATTTATTGAATGTAAAAAAATATATTAACATATTTTCCATCTCTGATTTTTATATTACATTATTCCTTTTGATAGTTATTTACCTAGATGTAACGCTTTTATTCTTTATGCAATAAGTAACATAGAAAGTGCAATGACATTTTTTATAGAAGTTAACAGTGTTGCCAATACAGTCGATAATGACTAACTGTAGCTTTTTTTCAACAATTCTAACCCTGAGAATTTTTTTTATTTAACCAGGGCGCTTTTTTTGTGCGATTTTTAAATCACATTTTTTTAACTTTCTTTTAAACGTGTTTAGCTAATCTTTTCAGATAAGTTAAGTCGTTCAGACACTTTGTTTTCATTTATATTTAATGTTTACGGTTTATTTTTACTTTTTTGTAGAATATTGCAGTTTGAATGCAAAACATCAAGCGATTTTGCATTTGTACTCAACATGTTTCATTCATGTTAATGTCATGTTTGAGCAATGTCAATTGAAGTATTAAATCTGTTATATTTGAAATTCACAAATAATTTTGTGGAAGTATTATTAATTCTGGACTCTGATTGCTTATTGTATTTATTTATTAAATATATCTTTAACGAAAATCATCATAAAAGTCTGGCTTATTAAAGTTTCTTTCAACAACTCAATTTCAATGCAGTTAAAAAATCATTTAATAATTATACTTTTAAATAATAATAAGTACAATAAATAGCAATGCAATGTACAATAATATATTGCATAGTAAATCCTGTATTGTAATAGCTTAAAAACATTAAGTATATTATTTAAACAAGTGAACTTTAAAAAAAAATCGAAGATTTTTTTTTTTTAAGAGGCACATCTTTTGCCAACCACCAGTACACGGCAGAAGGTTTCTTTTTAGAAAAAAAACATGTGTTATGTGTTTCGGCACCACACTGTGCAAAAGGCAAATAAACTTTTACGATACATCAGATGTAACATAAGGTTATGAAAAGCCGCATCCTGATCATTTAATATGAATTATTTCGTTTTAAGAATGTGTTTTTTTATGTGGTAATTTGTAAGTAATTCACTTTTGATCTGATTTGAAAATTGTTACAACAAGCGAACTCGTTAGAAAGTTTATAATGATTTAACACTCCAAATGCAAGAAGTATGCCTTAATAAGAAGGATTTTAATATTCTTGCATTTGAATCAAAATATGAACGACTATTTAAACCATTTTATATTTTTAGTTGCTAACCGCAGATATTTTATGTAATTTGTTTAACCATAAGAACATTGTTCAATTTTTTTTCCGAATAAAAAAAGTGGTGTAACAGATTTGTAATATTTATATTGTAATTTACTACTGGATTAGATAAATAAATACGTGAGGTATTTAAATATGAATCTACCTATTCATATATTGCATAGCCATTATTTTATGAAGCGTAAAATATATATATACAAAAGTACTGTCTAATGGTCAAAGAGTTTTAAATCTACATCCTGGAAGTAGAAAAAATATAAGTGAAATATAATATACGTAACTAGAATAACTTCATTTACTAATTTTTGAAAGCTATTTTCGTATGAATAAGAGGCACGTGGATGTGGTATAATTACATAATAAAAATACATTGCTTTTCATTTTTATACTATTGCCATTTAGCCACAAAATAAAAAAATACAGCATTTAGGTATATTTTTCATAGATGTGAAGTCACATTCGTGTCATTCGGTAATTTTACGGCAAAACGTCATAATCATGATTGTATTAATAATGTCACAGGTATCTTCCTGCGAACATTCTTTCTGTGTAGTAAATGGGAGGAATCTGAATCGCTGTTAAAAATTAATGATAATTTTTACTGGGCCACTACAAAGATATTTTCATTACAGGTAAATATTACAACTATTATAGATGTTTAAAACACATGATAAAATCAATTTATTACATTTTAATTTGTTAATAAGAAAATTCAAGACTTGTAATTTAATTAACATTCTAAACATGCATTAGTATACATGAGCCACAACATTCTTGTTCCATTCTATTAACGTACAATAGCTACCAACCTTCCGAGTTTTTTAAAGTCAAATAAACGTATTTTAGACCAAAAATTTTACTTAATAAATGTAATCAAATTGGTAACACATAGATATAACATGCATTTTATTTGAATATATTTTCTGGTTTAAAATATGTTTGTTTGACTTAAAAAAAACAAACAAAAAAAAAAAACAGTAAGATTGCAAACAATGATGAACAACGTCCGAATTTAATTTCAAAATGTTTCAAATACTAGTGAATTTAACTTCATTAGGGCTTTTCTGTCTGTCACTCATGTAAAATAAGTTTTTAAATTTTTAATGTTTTTAAAAATAAATTAAAAAATTAAAAAAAATTAAACAAGCATAGTTATCTTTCTGAAGCTACTTTCTACTTTAAATCTTCTTTTAAAGAACATATTTTGAAAACTCGTATCATGATACTGTGATGGAATACAAGTAAACAGTAATTTTCTAAAAGAAAAAAAAACTTTTTAAATAGATTAAAACCTGAATTTCAGAGTAGCCTAAACATAAAACAATGTTTTATTTATCTACTAAAACTTCAAACTCTGGAATATCCTGCATAGTGCACTCAAAACACTCTCATTGTATAATTAGCTTTCGTTTTACTACTTAATGTTACGCTTCGGAATAAAAATCTGCTTCAGTAGAAAGTACTTCAGTAGAAAAAAAATCTAATAGCATGTAACTTCTGTGAACGGATACGAAAGTTTCTTTTTACGAGAAAGGTCACATTTTCCCATAGGGTTAATGAATATTATAGAAAATATCTGTACATTAATTACGCATGAAACAAAATTGATTTTACTGTGCTCCTTAAGCACAAAATAGAATAAAAAGTTGTAAATTAAAATGCAAAATCAAATGTGACTAATTATATAATTGTATTTCACGCGTCATTTAAATAATATATGTATCCAGTGAAAAGTTAAGGTAAAAACCTTTCGCATATATGTTATTAATTTTACGACCATCGTTAGAATACTATGCACTCGTTAGAATACGTACATCGTTAGAATACTGCACAAAATAATCATTTATTCTAACACAATTATAAGGAAGAAATACAGGGTTTCCCTAAAAATCTATTAAAAAAGTATTTTAAAATTATTAAAAGTATAATAATACATTAAATTATTAAAAGTATAAAAAGTATTAAAAACGAATGTTGCATTAAAAATTATAAATATAAAGAAAATGTAAGTGATAGTTTTATAAGGAAACAAATACAGTAATTTTAAAAATAGTTGAAATTTCCGCTAATAGCTGAGGCCGATAACTACAAGTGCTGTTCTAAAAAGAACAGAAATCTTAAAAATTCATTATTAAGTAAACGGTGATAGCAATTGGATTTATTCTTGGAGAACATAAATGAGTTAAGTAGGAAATATTTTTAATTAGCTTCCTTGTTTTATTTCCAAATGTCACCAGTGGATGGCTCTTCAGTAGCTCAAACTGTTAGATGACTGAAATTAAGGTATAAAATCGAATTGAAATTTACCAAGCTTTAACACTTTATTCTGCTTAACTGCTGAAACGTCTCGAAAAATATTTCAATTTCAAATTGTATGGTTATTTTAATAATTATTACAGTTTAAAGAGTGGAACGAAATCTAATGGTGATATTTGGAACTCAAATAATGTAGCATGGTACAGATTTTTCAAATTTCGTACATTACTTTTCCGAAATAATAATTTCAATAGCTGCCATGGTTTATCTTTTATCTAATTAAATTTTCAGCTGAGCTGAAATTAAGCTGGAAATTAATAAATATAAAAAAAGATGTGAATTATGACTTTCTACACAGCGTACAACACATCCCCGGTCTGTACATTTTTCACTCTGTTGGTTGTACGCTGTCTAGTAATTGATAATTCACATCCTTTGGTTTATCTTTTATACAATTTTGAAAATATTCAGTCCTTTAAAGTACTTTTTTTTCGTACAACAAGAAAGAATGCTGAAACTAACCTTTATTTGAAGTTTCTATAGATAAATTGAATAAATAATTAAAACCGGAGTGTTCTTTGATTAAGCATTACAGGGTACTTCAAGTATTAAAACAGTGCAGCTTATTAGAGGAAAAAAAATCATATTTTAATTGCAGAATATAAATTTTGTGAGCTCTTTTATGAACATGGAACTTATTTTATTTTTAAATTTATTTCTGTTAATGAATAATTAAACTTTAAATTTAGGGTATTCTTATTGGGATACTCTCTTACACAAAAATACGGGTATGGCGTATATAAACTTTCGCAATTCAAAGTGTTATATACAGCATTGAATGGACCATAATGATATCACGTTTGGACAATAGGCAATTCATATCATGCGCTTGAGATTTTGTAAGGAAATTTTTACAAAGCACCACCAATGCATAGAACACTATATCTTGTGAAACGTGATTTGCATAAACAATGTCCTTGAGAAAAAGATTTAAATGACAAATTCAATAAACTTTAAAGACGAATGCAAGAGTTTGAAGTTCGTAGTAATATAATACTGGCATAGAAAGACAAAGAACTTGTTAGTAAATCTTTTGTTTCAGAAATGCCTTTGCTGTGGTTAAAGAATTCAGCACGCAGAAGAAATTATACAGTCTTTTGTGCGATAATTTCTGTAATAAATCGCAAAGGGACTGATTTGATGTGCCTTTTACCAAATATTCATGCCAGTACGATACATAAAATGGGCTACATGGTCTTCTGAATTGGAGAAATTTTTATTTAGACGACCGTGAAGAATGAAAAAAAAAAAAGTTAAAACTTTTACTTCTTTTAATTCAGATATTCTTCAATAAATAAGTAATGTATAATTTTACTCAATAAAAAGTAAAAACTTAAGATTAAAGAAACATTTACTTCCACATGTTGTTTACCAGTATAGCAGATAAATTATAAACGAACTTTAGGAAATAAACATTATTTATGGGAAGGCAAAAACTAACTATTATTTCCAAAGGAATTCAGTTTACAGTAACAGATAAATGTAAAGCCAAATAACTACAATATGTTATTTCATTCTTTAAGTGATAAATGTATTGATTGTGCTTCACGAATAAAAGGGAATGAACAACTTTTTACGGTATGCCTTTGTGAAATACAATCTTGTAGCTACATCAACTTACCTAAGCCGCCAGTAAGTTCCATTCCACGGCTGAAAAGATTTCAGTATCAAATTTTAAACTTTATTTTTTACAAACTGTCCTTTTTATTCCCTTTGACATGAAATAAAATAAAATTTGATGAAGGTACTTCGTGAAACAAGTATTTCCTTTTTGTGTAAAAAACTTCTTTTAAGATTACTGGCACTTAATAAATCTTACAGTTAACAATGAAAATAACAGAAATCCAATTTGGACTTTTTCTTTAACTCTTTTTTATTGTGGTACTTTTTTTTTTTTTAGATTGAGCAGCTATTAAATAGTGTATGCTTTAATTTTTAAAAAAGTTAAAAGAAAATATATAAAAAATAAATATAGCTGGCTAATTTTAAAATTACCTATCAATAATTCTAGTACCAAAAATCATTTAAAAAAGCTTAGTGTTGATACATATACATTTTTTTGAAAAACATTCTTAACTTTTCAGTCACAGTTAGGTAGACGCACAATACGACGACATTTTTGTATCATAAAAAACTAACTAGGTAACTAATTTATTAATTTAAAACGATTGCTAAATTATTTATCAGTAATACTCTCAATTATAAATAATAATGGGATTTTTTAATGTTAAATAAGAAATTAATTTTTGTGTTACAATTTATTATCTCATCTCTTCTTGCAATCTCATAATATATTTATACAGATCATGAAAAGTGCTTTAAAATGCACCAAATCACGACAAAATGCTACGTTTGCCTACAAAAGGAATGATCAAAATCGCAACTATGCAAAGCTGATTTCTTTCCTTGCGTACATAGGTAACACTCTCATTCATGTTATTGATCGATTATTTTACTTGTCGCGTTTAATGGTTTCGTAAAATTTATATCCCTTTATTTTTTCCACGGGTGAGAATCTTTTCCATTTTGCCAGGTATCCGCATTTTTAAAAGTATTAGGAAATCTCACCGAACCAAAAAATTTCTTTAACCGTTTGTGCACACAAAACACATAAATCTAAAAACGCTTAATTTTTTTATATTTCCTCTGATCTTTTTTTAACTTCATTGTTACAATAAATGATCAATCCTCTAGATCAGTAGCGTTTCGTTATTCTGCTTGCGAATCGTTGGGTTACAAGGATACAAAATACCCCTCTTTTCACGAGCGGCCGATGTAGAACACGACTACGAAAAGACCTTCGGGGCTGTACCGGCAGGAAAAGATAGTACCAACTATTCCTTGGTTTTAAAATTTTATCTAATTTTACTGGAAAAAAACGAAGCTAAAATGCGTGGAACCCGATAACAGAAGATTCATTCCCAGTTCTTCTCTCTCCCAGTATTGAATTTGAATGATAATTTTTCCAAATTACTCAGGTATAGAGAAGTTGGCTTCCTTTATGGCGACCTACTTTTGTCGCCAAATTTGGTGACACTTCGCCGAGTGTTGCCAAGCTTGGCGTAATGAAGCTTGATGCAAGCTTGACGCTGGCGAATAGGAATACATGGTGTTAAACATAAAAGAGTTTGAACGATGGTTACAACAATTTGGTAAAATTCGCTAAAACTCATAAATTAAACTCGTTTATAGAGGAATCCTTCTGTCTTGTTTCAAAAAGTCAGCCACCCTGAAATATCAAACTGCTATATCTCACCTATTTTTCAAGATAGAGGTAAAACAAAAAAATTGCTCCTAAATCCGTGGAGCAAGTCCGAACATTTAACGGATAGTTTTTACGATTTAAAAATTTTTTGAACATCTTTCTAAATTTGAAATATTTAAGTGACTTTCACAGCTCTCTTTTCCAGTGAATCCCCAAATTCAACTGGGACCTGCTGGCCATAGCCAAAAACCTATAAATGAAATTTGGTTCAATTCTATGCATAACTGTACTATATATGATACAATGAGGCCAGACAGACGGATTGACAGACATTTTGTATAAACAAGTTTTTCTGAATCCCTGACCTCTAAAACGTGTAAATCCGTCAAAAATTTTTTTGATTACATTGCTTTCTTCTATTATATAGATAGAAGAGAGTAAAAATCAAAGAACTTTCTTGTGAAATAATGGACAGCTGGCTGTCTAAACACAAGTTCCTGAAAAATTATAGTTCCTCATCAAAGTTGGCAAGAACAGTATGTGAGTTAATGTTCTTAGAAACAACCAGTAAAGTTTCTGGTATTTTTAAGAACCGAACTTGAAAATTTTGAGTTACCAACTGCCCATTATTTTCCTGACATGTAGTTCCAAGATATTTCTATAGTGAGTGTTTCAATGTTTATTTGTATTAATACAAGTTTCAGGTTTAAGATACAAATAAAATAAGGCAATGAAGTAAATAGTCCATCATAGATTGCGTTGTCAGAACGGAATATGGTAAAAATCTATCACAAAAATCGTTACTTTACAGTCGATTTTCTTCTCCTGAAATAGAAAGATTTACATAAGACCTGAAAAAACAGATTACAAGTATCATTCAAATACCCTTTAACTAATAAAATAAAATAAAGCCCCGTGTAGATAAAGTAAGACTAACAATTTTAACAGGTTCTTGTAAATATGAAAAACAAATTATGCAGTGTGTAAATGTCCTTGTGAGTTATTCTTAAACCATTTGATGACCTCTTATTTTGAAATGTATATAATTCTTTAAAAAAATTATTATATCTAGATACATCTAGATACAGAAAAAAAATAAATATAAATAAAATAAAACACTTTGAATAAAACAACTTTTAGATAAAACTATTTCGAATACAATGTACAAAAGAGAGTTACAAATGAACAGTTCTTAAATTTAGTGTATTTTAAACAATAATTACAGTACAATTGTTTATAATCTGTAAGGAGATTAATGTTATTTCAAAGTCATTTCGGCTAATGAAATCTAAAACGGAAAAGTTTTGTATGTTTTAGAGAAAGGTAATTGGGAAAATTAGCTCTTTAACATACTGTTTATCTAATGTTTCTAAACACATTTCTCTGTCCCTGATTAAAATTCAAATACTTGACGTTGACAAATTACCCAGAACTTCATAAGAAAGAAAATGGATATCGACAGATCACTTAAACCTTATATTCGTCGAAAGTTTAAATTATAACTGTCTCTTTATACCGCAGAAAATACATTAAAACTTGTCAATTTCTTAAAACTGAAAACTTCATAAATTGGTGTTTAATAGAATGATCAGTTAAGTTTAAAGAATGAGTAATTTTTAATGAAAATGTAAATAAAATTTAGCTTTTACTTTTAATCTTATTGCACTGACATTTACTAATATGCCAGATGGCGTATTAAATGATAGTGATTTGGCACAATGAAGTGGTTTTCTGGCATAAAAATATTGTTGTTCCCATTCACTTAAAATTACATTGTTGCGAAGTTGTTTGTGTTGAATCACGTGGACGATGATAGTATATTATTGTTTTGTATTTTTCTCTGTAAGAAAACAAAATAAACTGTGCCAGATAAGACGGATATTTTTAAAACGTAAAGTACAGTCGACAAAGAAAAATAAAAAGTGAACATCACATACATTTTAATCACCAAATTGGCCCAGAATAAAAACGGAAATAGATATTTGAGTGAAAATTGTATCTTCTTGCAATTTATGTTAAAAAATAAGCTGAAAGAGTACTGAAATTGTCATACTGAAATTGTAACAAACTGTAAAGTTTTCAATGCGAACTAATTTTGACAGCATCTTTGGCTTTTTCTGTAAATGTTACCTTTGGATACCAAACGGAAAGTCATTCAATCGAGTGCTTCAGGATTTATGTAGGTTTTAAAATTTGGAACTCCTAATGTTAAATTCGTTTGTAATCGTTTCAAAAACGATTGCAATGAGGATAATGTTTTAAGCATAACTCAAACAATACTTGGCGGAATGAGATGATATTTTAGATTCGCATATTTGAAGCTTCTTGAAATCGATCTTACAATTTACAATTCATAATTCATTAAAAAATTTACAATTCATAAATGTTTTCGAAAATATACATTTTTAAAAATTAAGTTTTGAAAAAAAAATATGAATTGTATCCCATTGATATTTTAGCATAAATCGATTTCTAGATGTTCCAATTTTGCGAATCCAAAATTACAGCTAATTCCGTCAAGAACGTTTTGAAGTATGATTAAAACTTTACCCGCATTGCAATATGTTTTGCATGTGAATTTAACTTTAGGATTTCGAAAATTTAAACCAACATAATACCTAAACTACTTGGCCGAATGACATCCTATTTGGTATCCTAATGTCGAATTTACCAAAATAGCCCAAACTTATGTCAAAATCAGATGTTTGTATTTAAATGTTCAGAGTTTGGTACAATTTCAGTATGAAGATAACCTCCTAGGTTTATGTTTTAAACAAAAATCGGAAGAAGACATAATTTCCAGTTGAATGGCTATTTTCGTTTTCTTCTCTATGCCAACTTGAAGTTAAAAATTTATGGGGCGTTTTCTTTTATCTATTTTTTTTTGGCCAACTCTGCATTAACATCATATTAAAAATTTGCATAAACTCGTCAATGTCTTTCAAATTTAGAACCTAAAATGCTAATTAAATAGGTCAAAAAATACACACACACAGACAAATGTACATTGTGGATCTCAATGAAATTGAAACGAGACCCCCAGCAGAACGAGTTTTTTTCCAACAAAAATAGAAGTATGAAAATCGGAGCACCCGTTAAAATGTTATTGTTGTAAATGAATTACAAATTGTATAACCTCCTTTATTGGAAGTCAATTAATAAATACTTAAAAAATCAAATCTGTTACTTAAAAATATAAAAATATATACTTTGAAATATGAAAATGCATTTGTTATTTTACATATTCATTCCAGCTAATGGAAAGAAGTTGGGTGACATAAGCAAAAGCTACTATTTAATGAAAAATAAGATACTTGTCAACCTTAGTCGGCAACAGTCGCGTGTTTCATATCAGTTAACCTCCCTTAAGCAATCTCCCCTCAAGCATACAATGGGGGAAATTTCTGTAACTGACCTTAAATGTTTTCAATCCACTATTGTACAGTTACAAAACAGTCTCGTTTTTTTTTTCAGATATATACAAATAAGCAGAAAGTCGAAAATTTCGTGACATAATCAATAGTGTCAATTCATTTTTACCATTCACCAGTATTTCTAATCTCGTGAGAAAACCGTATAATTTCCAAGAAGTTTATAACGTCATTGAAAAGTAATATTTGAATATTAAATAAAAATTGTTTATTAGTTTGCATTCCCCACCAGAAGGCACCGGTGGCAAAAGGACCGAACGCAACTATCAACGTTCTATAAAATGAACGCGACAACAGTCGTTTAAAGACGAATGCATTTATCAGCTAATCTCCCTTAAGCAATCTCCCCTTAAACATACAATGGGGGAAATTTCTGTAACTGACCTTAAATGTTTTCAATCCACTAATGTACAGTTACAAAACAGTCTCGTTTTTTTTTCAGATATATACAAATAAGCAGAAAGTCGAAAATTTCGAGACATAATCAATAGTGTCAATTCATTTTTACCATTCACCAGTATTTCTAATCTCGTGAGAAAACTGTATAATTTCCAAGACGTTTATAACGTCATTGAAAAGTAATATTTGAATATTAAATAAAAATTGTTTATTAGTTTGCATTCCCCACCAGAAGGCACCGGTGGCAAAAGGACCGAACGCAACTATCAACGTTCTATAAAATGAACGCGACAACAGTCGTTTAAAGACGAATGCATTTATCAGCTAATCTCCCTTAAGCAATCTCCCCTTAAACATACAATGGGGGAAATTTCTGTAACTGACCTTAAATGTTTTCAATCCACTATTGTACAGTTACAAAACAGTCTCGTTTTTTTTTCAGATATATACAAATAAGCAGAAAGTCGAAAATTTCGAGACATAATCAATAGTGTCAATTCATTTTTACCATTCACCAGTATTTCTAATCTCGTGAGAAAACTGTATAATTTCCAAGACGTTTATAACGTCATTGAAAAGTAATATTTGAATATTAAATAAAAATTGTTTATTAGTTTGCATTCCCCGCCAAAAGGCCCCAGTGGCAAAAGAACCGAACACAACTATCAACGTTCTATAAAATGAACGCAACAACACTCGTTTAAAGACGAATGAATTTATCTAACGTTAAAAGATGCATATACCAATTCATTACTATCCTTTAACATATTGAAAATATATAATAATATAACTAAAAAACGCAAATGTGTCTATGTCTTTTTTCTTATGTTGGAACAACTTGTTCAACATGAAACAGAAATGAAAGATTTTTATAAACATTTTCATTACAGTTTATCATATTTCTCCCTCGTTCTGCAAAATATCCATATAAATAAAATTATTTTCGTTAGCAAAGGTGTTCGATAGTCAACGTATCAGTGTAAAATGTATTTTTTTTCAAATTAAATGTGAAAAATACATAAAACATAGAGAAATATTGTTATTTTCAGAAAAAGATCTCCAGATCACAAAACTTGAAAATAAAATTTACAGAAAAATGTATATTGTAAAATTTTTAGACCAATTTTAATATTTTTCATTTGAAAATAAATATTAGGTAGTTTTTAGCCACGAATCAATTTTTAAAATAGCACTTTTCAAAGATAATTTTAATAAATGAAATAAAAAAGTTATTTTAATGGCATAAAATTTTAATATACGTACTATAGAAAGAACTATCTAAAAATGTTGCAGATTTTAGTTTTTTCAGTGTTTTTTTTGAAATTGTCTTCAAAAAACATTATTTTTCGAATGATGGATTGCCTTCTTCTCTATAGCGTTATTTCTAGAGCCATTCTTATACAGTATATTTTTAACAAATGCATAGAATAGGAGTTTCAAGAACTTTTATTCCATTCAGTGTATTCCAGTGTTCCAGGCGTTTTGAATTTAAAACATATTTGAGTTAATGCTACTGATTTCAAAATCCGAGGAAACTTAGAACATATGCTGTCACTTCTTTTTATGAAATGCCACAAAGGGAATGAGAAGTAGTTGTGCCAGTATTCAGAAATATTATTTCTTAGTAACAGGACAGAGTATTAGGTTTTTGAGCGTGGTAGATCTTTTATTCGTATTTGTTTGAAATAAGTGTGAGTATAATCAAATGTAATTACATACAATATATAGTTTTCCGGAACAATGCCCTTTTATACAATCATATAAAGCTTAGCCGTCAGCTTGAATCAAAACGTACTGAATACACTACCCTAATAATATAAATAAATAAAAATAGAACAGACATGCTTAGACGGATTTAATAAACGATATTAGAAATCGTTTTTATTTGGCACATAATGACAAAGCGTAATAAGATCTCATCAGTTGAATTTTGGATCAAAGCCGTGTGTTTTCTGCATTTTTAAAACGGTTTATTATGTTATTATTGATTTTTGAGACTTGTTTCAAGTATGCTACTAAATTTTACCTGTATTCGTTTAAAAGGGAAAAATTCACTTTAACCGTTCATAATACATGGAATAGCTTTTTAAAATTCGTTACAAACATTCGGAAATTAATTAAAAATAATATTTTCTTGTGTTTTTAACTTTTAATTCACAATGATGAAAATTTTAAAAACAATTGTAATAAAATTCAAGGTTGACTCCCTATAAGCAAGATACGGATACTTAAGCTGTTTTTATGTCAAAGATAATTTATGCAAACATGTTTTAAATCATGCACTTAACTTTATTATAATTTTTGTACGGAAATACTTTAGTTATTAATAAAAATATGCCAGATAAAAGTTAGTGTTCGTTTCAACAAGTTTTTAATGGGTGACACTAGTTTGACCTATTAAATATTTCGAAAAAACAATTGAACACTTAAAGTGCACTTTATATACACGAAAATCGTATTTTATTAGTTAGAAATGTATATTAAAAATGAAAGGACAATTTTCGAGCTATAGAAGTAGAACATACTACAGTAACGAAACAGGGACAAAAACTTTAAACGTTTTTTAATAGTGTATTTTGAAATTCAGTGTGAACTCTAGCTTTTACAATTTTCCATCAATCAATTTAATGTATCCGCCTACTAGCCCAGTCAAATAAGGTGAAAAAAGGGGTAAACCGCGGAGTGAAAGATAACAAGCTGAAAATTTGCAAAAATCTTTGTTTTGACATTCTAACAGTAAGTTAAAAAGTCTCATATAATCTCGTGTCCGCGTCTCGAGATATTCAAGGTCAAAGGTCAAGAAAATCGGTTTTTTGCTTATATCTCGAAAACTGTGCATTTTATTAAAACAAATACAGTTACAAAATTAAAGTATACAAAATTAAAGTATATAAAATTTCCTATAAAATAAATATATTATCTTTAATTTTCTGACAAAGGGTTTAGGCGCTAGAGCGCACTAAATAAAACTTTTTGACCTTTAGACCAAAACGAGAGAAACTTCTACTTTCACCCTCGATTTCTCAAAAACTATGCATTTTATCGAGAAAACATCTGTTACAAAATCAAAGTAGGCAATATTTTCTACAAAATTCATAAATTAACTTTAATTTCTGACGGAATGTTTAGGCCTTAAATAGCGCTGGAAAAAAAGTAACTTTTTGACCTTCGAGCCAATACAAGAATAACGGCCCTTTCCTACCCGTAAGGCATGGTGACGTCACGGCGACGTCACTGTGAAGTCACACTGTGACTTTGTGACCGTCGTCGTGACGTCACGTGACGTCGATGTGAAGTCACTGTGACGTAAATGCGAGGTCGTTATGGCCGTTTTCAAAGCTTTCTGTGACCTCACAATGTGACTACTTTGTGAAGTCACCGTGCGACTTCAATGTGAAAAATGTGACGAATCTGCATCGGATAGGGTGACCAGATTTTACCCGAATCCTATACGGATTGTTCGGATCAAAATTTTTTTATGGTTCAAGTTTGTGACGTCTGTGACGACACTGCACCGGGTCGGGTGACCAGATTTTACCCGAATCTAATCCAGAAACTTCGGATCGATCTTTTTGGATTTGTTTGGCTACAGAATAGATTTAGATTAGTTGTCGTGTGACCTGATTTTCGTGAACCCGATCTGACCCGAGTCGGGTATAATGTTTTTACTGTAAGTCTTGTTTGGAATAGAATCTTGCATAAGACCGAGTAACCAGATTTTATCAGAAATTGTGTTACGATACAATTTCTGATGTCGGCTCGGATCTAGAGTCATACACGAATCCGGTTATATACTTCTTGAACATGATTGAATGTCAACTTGAACATGAATGATGGGTGACTGAAACTATATTTTGATTCAACCCGTATTCTTATCCTAACCCAACAACAACAACAACAAAAAATCTGTAAGCCCACAACCCGACCGAACCTGATAAATGATTTCGCATAGATTCGGATAACAAGATTTCACCAAATACGGATAAGATCGACGATAAGGATTGGATCGGCAATCATTTTTATTGATGCAACTCGTATTCAAATTAAAACTTTGCATCTGATTGAGAAACCGGTTAACACGAAACTTTCTGACACATTTATGAACAAACTTTTAAACGCATGGCACTTGCATGCCTGATTATTAAAGCTATTTGGAATTAATAGCGTTTTCCATTTTTAGATAAATGTAATACTTAAGATCAATGTCGGTCACGTTTTACCCGTTTCTGACGCTGCGCGTCGGAAATTTGTTTCAAAACACCGACTTAGATAGTGTTTTCTGAAACATCATCTGCCGTTACCAAAAAAATGGATAACGCCATTTGATTATATATAGGGTAGATGTGCCAGTAATGGGCACCCTTAAGGAATTTCTTTAACAATTATTTTTTAATTAATAGTTATAATTGTTATATTCAACATTTTTTAATATTATATTACTCTACCAACAATATTTAACCATGCTCATAGTCACATTTCCCAATGTGAATCTAAATTTAAATGTAAATAACAGAAATAAATCAAAACACCCTAAACTCCAGTAATGGACACCTCACAAAAAGTAATAGATAAATGATATTATGATTGCATTTAAAACTAGTGCTCCCGATTATACGTTTATATACGTTTAAACGTATACGTAGTCAAGCCTTTTTTCCATATGATTTCTATTAAAAATCGTTACCGGTTACAATACGTTTTATACGTATTATACGTATAATCGCGAGCACTATTTAAAACTAGAATTTAAAGATAGCATATTAATGAAATAAATAAAGCTGAATTTTTATTGGTTATTTTTTTATAAACCAAAAACATTGAAGGTGTCCCATTACTGGAAGGCGGTCCATTACTGGCACATCTACCCTTTTCTGAATAAGAACACCTGCCAATTTCATGTATTTCCGAATAAAAATGAATTCAGAAATATGCCAGAAATTAGCTATTTTGGATTTGAGAACAACTTTAAAGAAAATATAAGTATACATTTTCAAATAAACATTCGAAAAATTTATATTAGGAATCAATTTAAATAATAGATATACCTATTGTGCGATATTATTAAATAATAAACATTGTATCAAGCAGTAAAACAGAGTTCGTTGTAAATGAAATATAGAACTTAAGATCATAAATGCCAAAAAAAAAATTATATATTTTTTTTCTTTACAAATTATTTTATTTATAGTTTTTGATAGAATACTAAATGCAGAACTTAAATATCAATTTTTACAGTAAAAACATTCGATAACACAGCTGGGAAAATTACCTTAACTAAACAGTTATTTTATTGTTTCATCAATATTTATTATTTTTGTGCATCTAACATTGACATATCTCGACAAATAAATTATTCAATGCATTAAAATGTCACATTTTTTTTTCAAATATACCGGAAAATTATTTCTGGAAACCTACACTAGCAACGAAATTATTAAATTGCAAATCAAATATTAATAGTTTTAAAAATTGCAATGTTTTTAATTATAATGAATAACTATGAAAATTGAACTAAGAAACGCAAAACATTAAATAAATTCCTCCTTTTACATAACACTTTACATTTAGAATACATATTGTTAGTAAATTCTTTAAGCTTTTTTCCAAATAGTCTATTTAAAAAAATTTAAAACATTAAAGATAAAATTTAATACAAGTGATTTTTTAAAAGAAAATTTAAACATCTTAATTTTTAAATAATGCAATATTAAATGTACTAGTACTAAACATGCACTATTAACAAAACTGCGAAGACATTAAAAGTTACCTGCTGATCTATAGGTAAAGGTGTTATTGTTGAATGTTCCTTATCTGCTTCCCTTTCATTGAAAAATTAGACTGTACATCCACTACAATAATTTTCAAATTATTCCAGCAGAGAGGTGTGTTCATAGATCTGAGAAATCAAATATCACTCAGGCCTTATGAATGCACCCGGCTAGACACAGGGAGATGTTAAAATGGATGGTTTACTTTAAAATGGTGTAAAGAATTGAACTTCGACATCCAGCTGCACTATGTGTCATTCTGTAAAGAATTGAACTTCGACATCCAGCTGCACTATGTGTCATTCTAGCATTTCCTGTGAGTACACTTAACTGCATACCTTCCCTCGCTATTTTTGCCTTGAAGACTAGCAGACGCCGAATTCTATTGTACTGTGAGCGGAAAGTTCGGACAGTGATGAAGTGGTAAGGCGTTACCCAAAAAGGGGTCTTATGCTTTGATCCTTGCCGAGTTCGTGGGAAAGAGTTCATCTGCGAGAGAAGCGATCTCTGCACACGATTTTTAGGTTTGCGCCCGAAACTTTGCCCTTTGTCTTAGAACGTCCAATGACGGACTTGGTGAAAACGAAACAGAGGGATCTCAAGGCTGCTAAGAGGCTGGAGAGTTTCGAGGGGCCCGCCTCGACAAAGCCCCCGCCCCCAGAAGAAGTTCTCCTGCGAGAATGAAAAAGTGAGAGAGGACAGTTTTTGGAGAGATCAAAAAGGAGAGTGTTGACTCTCTGGAGAAGGGAAAAGGAAACGTCAGTTTCTAACTCAGCGTGGTGTAAGCGCTAGTGAGGTCCGACCTCTAGAATTGATACAGCAGGTATCCGGTGAAAATCCCAGCGAAGTTAAAAAGCACGCCAAGTGCGAGAGTGAGAGTTCTTAGACTCAGAATTAACGAGTATTAGTAGATCTTCCGAAGAGAAGGAACGGACGAGCCTTGGTCCGAATGAACTTTATTTTGTAGTCACGACTGACTGTAATGTTTAGAGACTTTTGTTTGTTTCAGTTACACTTGGAGTCAAGAGGTCATTAATTTATAAGCGATTGACTCACGAAAAATAATTAAATGCTGTAATTAACTTTCTTGTACATATTTTCATTAGAATTAATATTGGTATGCAATAAATTCTATTTTCTAATTTATACGAGAAATTCTCTGTGCCAGCGATCCGATCTCGCTACCACTCACCATCTTTTATCGGGTCGGTATAGAGGAGTTACTACAACTGGTGGCTTGCGGTGATGGATTAATTAGCAAAAATTAATGACATTCTCTAAAGACAAAGAGTGGACTCTGAAATTTAAATCATCAAAGTGCTCCAAGAAAGAGTCTCCTTGTGACTTGTGACCTGAGTCTCCTTAGACGCCCCTGTGGATCAACACAGCATCAGAAAGAGTAATCTACCAAGAATTCTGGAGAGTGTTCCCCCATCCGGAAGAGTCCCCATCCGAAAAGTGTGATAGAGACCCCCGTCTGTGCTCCTGAGAATCTCTGAAGTCTGTGCTTCTGACGCCCTGAAAGACTCTTAATAATGGAGGTAAGCTCTTTTTATACTCAGAGTGGCTTTAATTGTTATTAGTGTTTGTATAGGTGTTGTAGGCTTCAAAAAAAAAAAAGTTGTATGTTAATTTTTGTGAGAGTAAATATTTTGAGAAATTTTTCCGGTAGAAAAAAAAAAGTATGATGAGATACTTCCGAGATTACTGTAACTTATTTAATAGATAAATTTTGTAGTTAAAATTAAATTATTGTTGAATTAATTTAATGCAAACTGAGAGTTGTGCAGTGTTACAAAATTTTAGCTGAATCTATAAATGAGAGTTCATTGAAAAAAAAAAAAGTATCGAACGCATTTCATATTTTACGATAACAGAGTTGATTTTATATGTTTTTTGTGAATTATTCTAAATTTTTTTAAGAGTGGATGCAGAGATTAAGACCACCTTTGATTTAAAAAAATAAAAAAATAAAGGAATTGAATGAGACTTTTGCAATTTAAAATATTTTTACTGTGCTTTTTGAAATTGAAATTGTTGTTTTGTGTAGAATTTATCCCATATGTATTTTATAACCAAATACCAAGGTGAATGTAAACGTTAGGATAGAGTTGCTTATCTTTATATGTTGCATATTTCCTATATTATTGCTAAGCGTACTTTTTTTATGAGCGTATATTTTGGTAATATTTTGACGCACTTGGTAGGATTTGATTTAATCTTATTGTATTGTTTTATATTTGTGGGACAGATAATTTCTAATTTTATACTTAAAAAATGTCGGAGCTTAAATATTTTAGGAAAGCTGATTTGCAAACGTTAGCTTACGAATTTGAGGTCATTTTAGAGGAAAATGATACTGTACCGAAAATTATAAAAAAAATAGAGTCGTCAGAGGGTTTTGAGAAAGAGCTAGCTTTAGCACAAATTAAACTTCTAGAAAAAGATAGGGAAAATAAAGTGGAGCGGGAACATGAGTTGGCTAGATTAAAAGCAACACAAGAGACAGATGACCGGAGTACCGCATCTAGTAGCATCTCAGTTAGAACGAGTAATTTACCCCTAAAAACAATTATGCATCGCTTTGATGAAAAGAATTCGGATATTTCGTTGTTTTTGAATTTATTCGAGAGACAGGCAAAAAAATGTAATCTAAATTCGGATGAGTTGGTGACGAATTTACTATCATTATTACCTGTGGGAATGGCCGAGTTAATTTTGAGAGAACCCGAAGACAAAATTGATGATTTTCAATATGTGAAAGAAAAACTGTTAGAACGCTATCGTTTCAATGCAGAGACATACCGACAAAAATTTAGTCAGCATCCCCGAAATCCTAATTCAGTTTGGAAGGACTTGATCTTTGAACTTAACAGTTTTTTAGAAGGATGGCTGTCATGCTTACGAGTTTCGGATTTTGAGGGTTTGAAAAATTTGCTTGTCACGGACCAAATCAAACGGAGAGCGTCTCCAGAAATGCGCGAACATTTTATAGATAACTGGGCAGAGATTAAAAACCCGGAAGAATTAGTAAGGCTTTTAGATGCGTACGAGGCAATCAAGCGCCCCTCTAAAAAGTCGTGGAATCCGAAACTCCCTTTAGAGAAGAAATTTGAAAGACCCAGAACTTTTGATAATGTGCGAAACGGTAACAGAAATCCGGAGATTAATAATAATTGGAGGGATCGCGATGATCATAAAGAAAGGGAAAGGGTTTACGAAAAAAGGCGAGAAGTTAAGTGTCATGCGTGTTTTCGAAGCGGGCACTACAAAGTAGATTGTCCGGAAATTAAAAAGAGAGATGTTGCGCGGGTCGGTCACCTAATAAGTAAGCCGACACTTGAAGAAACCTTCTCCCCTTATTTGAGCAAAATATTAGTGAATGGAATTCAGGCAACTGCCTTAACGGACAGTGGGAGCCAGATAGGTTTGGTCCCGCACCATTTAGTCAGTCAAGATAATTTGAATGGAGATCATGTTTGGATTAAAACCCCGGTGGACAGGAAATTGTACTGCTTACCTATAGCAGAAGTCACTTTAGAAATTGAAGGTGTAGGAATCATTGAAACCAAGGCAGGAGTAAATAATAGCGATTCAGACATGGATTATTATTTGTTGGGCAATCAATCTCAAAAGTTATTAGAGCAGGCGAATATAAAACCCGAGTTAGTAAATGCAGTTTTGACGCGGGCTCAAAAGAAAAAAATTGACCATACTCCAAAGCTGGAAGATAAGCGGATTATGTTTTCCGATAAGGAAGGGGAGAATGTTCACCGACGCGATGAAGCGGAAACTTTGAATCCGGTAAATAAACAAATTATGATTTCCGAGGGGGAAAAAGAAATTTCTAGCGGGAATGTTGAAGCGGAAACTTTGAATTCCGAGGAAGAAAAAGAAATTTCTAGCGAGAATGTTGAAGCGGAAACTTTGATTTCCGAGGAAGAAAAAGAAGAGGATATTTCTAGCGGGAATGTTGAAACGGAAACTTTGAATTCAGTAAAAGAAAAAGAAGGGGGAATTTTTCGCGAGTGCAGTGAAGCGGAAGCGTTGAATTCAAAACTAGAGGGTGAAAACCTAGAAAACCCTATTGAACTGGTCAGTGTGGATAAGGGATTATCGCCTTTGCCGATATGTGAGGGATCTTCGATCTTAGCAAACATTGAAAGAGGGGTTAGTAAAATGGAAAATGACAGGTATCCATATCTCGAAGAGATTAGAGGAAAAGGGGAACTTGAAGAAACGCGTTGTAATGCGGGAGATTCTTTGATAGTGGCAAAAGCCAGAGACAATCGCGTGAATGTGGGGAAGCAGGTGCTTGTCCCATTGCCTTATCAGGCAGATATTTTTGGTGCATGCCTTGAAAAAGTGTCATTACACTTAGGGGAAGGGAAAGTTAAAGGAAATGTGTCAGGATACTTTGACTTTGGGAGAAGTTTGATAAATGATTTAGCGACCGCATTTCTAAAACGGTTCTGTGTTAAGATGAGAGATTCAATAAGCGATAGTATTGCATGTTGGCATCGAAAAGTTAGAAAGCTCTTGAAAGCGTTAGTATTTGGAGAATGGATAAGAGAAACGGAGGAAAATAAATTCGTGAAGGGATGTGTGTTTAATATCACGAACAGGATAAAAAGAGGTCGAGTTTTAGCCGTTGAAAATTTGTCAGAAAAACGAGAAAAGATGAAATTTTGGTTTGACAGAAAGGCGGTAAAACGGAAGCTTAATGTGAAAGATGAGGTTTTAGTGTTAACTACCAGGAAGCCAATTAAAATGTCAGATAGTCGGGTAGGGCCGGGAAGAAATGACTCAATAATTACGGAAACAATTGATATTGTGAGTGTTCCTGGGAGGCGACAGAAATCCCAGATTTCTCACTTGAGTTTAGTAAAGCCTTACAGAAAACGGGTGGAGTTAGCAGATATCTTAACGCGGGAAATAAACGCACTTGAGGAATTCTGTTTACCGTATCTAGATGATATGGCGTTTTTTTCAGACAGTTGGGAGGACCATATGCGTCATCTAGAAACAGTATTAAAAAGGGTTAATGACGCGAAACTAAAAATCGAATTGGCGAAATGCAAGTTCGCTCAGAAAACCGTAAAATATCTTGGGCATATTGTAGGAAAGGGCAGACGGAGGCCAGCTGAGGCGAAAGTAAGGGCAATTAAGGAATTACCGGTTCCGAAATCGAAAACTGAAATTCGTAGATGTTTGGGAATGGCTGGATATTATTCCCGGTACATAAAAGATTATGCAGTGATTGTAGAACCATTAACGAGGGCGCTTAAAGGCAAAAATAAAAAAAGAAATTCTGGAAATAATCCCAGGTTATTAAGGTGGTCCTTAGCTCTGCAACCTTATAATTATGCCATTTCTCATCGCGCAGGCAAAGACATTCCGCATGTTGATTGTCTGAGTCGAGTTTAAGGAGATTTCTTGATAAACTTTTGTATATAATTATTTTAAGATTTTTTATTTTTTATTTCACTGTGTTTTTATTTCTTTATATGTTCATGATTTCTTATCAGAGCGCGGAAAAAAAAGGAAGGTAGTATTATCTTATTCATGTATGTTTTATTTCTTGCCACTCTGATGTAATTTGAGCTTGCAATTCTTTATCCGACTCTTAGAGATTCTTAGTGTTTCACCCTTAAGAATCGTTTGAGGAGGAGGTGCTGTAAAGAATTGAACTTCGACATCCAGCTGCACTATGTGTCATTCTGTAAAGAATTGAACTTCGACATCCAGCTGCACTATGTGTCATTCTAGCATTTCCTGTGAGTACACTTAACTGCATACCTTCCCTCGCTATTTTTGCCTTGAAGACTAGCAGACGCCGAATTCTATTGTACTGTGAGCGGAAAGTTCGGACAGTGATGAAGTGGTAAGGCGTTACCCAAAAAGGGGTCTTATGCTTTGATCCTTGCCGAGTTCGTGGGAAAGAGTTCATCTGCGAGAGAAGCGATCTCTGCACACGATTTTTAGGTTTGCGCCCGAAACTTTGCCCTTTGTCTTAGAACGTCCAATGACGGACTTGGTGAAAACGAAACAGAGGGATCTCAAGGCTGCTAAGAGGCTGGAGAGTTTCGAGGGGCCCGCCTCGACAAAGCCCCCGCCCCCAGAAGAAGTTCTCCTGCGAGAATGAAAAAGTGAGAGAGGACAGTTTTTGGAGAGATCAAAAAGGAGAGTGTTGACTCTCTGGAGAAGGGAAAAGGAAACGTCAGTTTCTAACTCAGCGTGGTGTAAGCGCTAGTGAGGTCCGACCTCTAGAATTGATACAGCAGGTATCCGGTGAAAATCCCAGCGAAGTTAAAAAGCACGCCAAGTGCGAGAGTGAGAGTTCTTAGACTCAGAATTAACGAGTATTAGTAGATCTTCCGAAGAGAAGGAACGGACGAGCCTTGGTCCGAATGAACTTTATTTTGTAGTCACGACTGACTGTAATGTTTAGAGACTTTTGTTTGTTTCAGTTACACTTGGAGTCAAGAGGTCATTAATTTATAAGCGATTGACTCACGAAAAATAATTAAATGCTGTAATTAACTTTCTTGTACATATTTTCATTAGAATTAATATTGGTATGCAATAAATTCTATTTTCTAATTTATACGAGAAATTCTCTGTGCCAGCGATCCGATCTCGCTACCATTCACCATCTTTTATCGGGTCGGTATAGAGGAGTTACTACAATGGAGATTGTTCGCTTTAGAACGTTAATTTACTTACACAGTATAAATCTACAAACTTCAAAGAACCCAACACACGCTAATCCTAGCTTCGAATGAGAAAAAGTCGTCTGCCTTCAATATGCGCGCGCAGTATTGTTTAAACACAACAAAATAACAGCTAGCAGATGTTTCCAACTTTACCGCAAATGATATAGGAAGAAAATAATTTAAATAAAGACATTTCAAAACCTTTATAATTTGTATGGCTGAAAAATGAACTTCTAATGATGCTATAATATTCTTTTTTTATATGAGAGATTTTTGTTTTCTTAGAAATAAGCTGTGAAAATTTACATTTTTATATATTTTTTAATCCATTGCATTTGCTTTAGACGTCAAAAGTAAAGATACATTTTAAATAATAATTGATTTAATAGGCTTTATAAAGTAATTTCGATATAAATTTAAATTGCAATCAAATTTCCTAAGTACAATTTTTTTATTTTTTACACTCTATCGAAAAGAGCAATATATTTAATAGAGGTGACATCTTACTAAGCACTGGCCAGTTTTGGATAAATTGCTATAGGAATGACATATACTTTATATCATATTTTTAATTCATTTTTGCTCGGAAATACACGAAATTGGCTCGTGTTTTGTTCAGAAACTATGTTATTGAAAAACCTTTTCCATTTTTTATTAAAAGCAGAAGATCTTTCAGAAAAGAATGTCAAAGTCGGCGTTTTGATTTGAATATCCGACGTGACAGTGAAAGACAGGAGAAAAACTGGTCGTCACGTGACACGAATTGCTTATAACTTGATAAATAACTAAATTTCTATTTAAGGATTTTTACCGGTGTATTATATAGTATATTTTGTTAAATTTCATGAAAATGGTAATGAAAATTGTAAAAAATTATCTGCCTCATATATGTAGACAGATATTTATTTATCATTTTATTTTGGAAATACTCAATATATTTAAATAGTGTGTGACAATATTTTTATTAATGATTTAGGTACATGACATAATTCAAATCTATATTTTATGAGTTTTTTTTTTCCAAATTCACTCTCCGATCACACCGTGAAGTCACAGAGTGTTGGCATTTTGGTCATAGTTTTTACGTGACTTATGTGACTTGCAGTGACGTCATTGCAACGTCACAAAAATTTCTAAAGCTGTCAAAAAGTAATTTTCTTTATGTTATAAGATGTTCTAAAGTTTATTTTAAGTTTTCTTTAGATCTCCAAGACGTTCACATTTTGGTCACAGTGTGACGTTACAAAGTGGTGGCATTTTGGTCACAGATGTGACGTGACGTACGTGACTCACATTGACGTCACAATGACGTCACTGTGACTGTGCATGCTATGCGGGTACTTTCGATTACTCGAAAACTGTTCGTTTTATCAAAGAACATTAATTACAAAATGAAAGTCCACAACATTATGTAAATATTGCAAAAGTAACTTTAATTTTCTGACAAAGGGTTCAGGCGCTAAAGTGCGCTGAAAAAGGGCTAGTTTAAAGCCCTCTGCAAAACAAGAGAAACATCCTTCAAGATTGTTTCCTACGCTTCAAATGGTGTTTGAAATATAACAAAATTAAGAAATTTAAATTGTTTACTTATTTATAAATGACATTCATAAATAAGACATTCGTATGATAATATTTAACTAATTTATATAAATAATAAGATATTGAAATTAAATAGTTTAAATACATTGTAATTACATTTATGTTTATAATAATTATATTTTAAGTAGGAAAGTATTTATTTTTCGAACAATGTACGTGCTTGGATATACCTACGTATATTATTTTCTGAAACACGGTCTCCTATTCTTTTTTCTATTTATATTAATGGCTGTGATGAAGTGGCCACGGTCCTATTAAAGTTCTGTTACATATATATATATATACTGAAATCCGAGATCATACATCTTATGAATCTTAAAAGTTCTTTATTAGAACAAAAATACTTAATTCTAATTAATATAATACAGCCACAAACTAAGCATGAGACATCTCATACGTTCAAATCATACACCGTGTTCACTAACACACAGAGCTAGGGTTATAAAGTTCTAAACACTTCAGTAAACTTCTCAAATTACCAGAGGTATTAAAATTTCTACTTTACTTCATGGTAGGGATTAACTTCAAGGTAAAACACTCCAATAAGATTATAATATGGTTATAATGATTTCAAATAACTGGTTTGAAATTTAATGAAATAAAATTAAAGGACACAGAAAAAGTTCTTCCAATTTCTGCAGTTAACAAATCCACCAAGGTAAATAACTGTAAAGTTGATGTCGATCCTTTGCTACTCTTCAAAGAATAACAGTAAACAAAAAGTTTGAACATAATCTCAAAGAATACCTTCAGTATGAATTAAGTCCATACCCAACATCGCTTTTTGATAATGCTGGTATGCGAAAAACTACAAAAGGTAAATTGTATAACAATATAACCTCTTAATATTGAGTTGGATGAAGATAATGTGACTTACATTATCGATGGTGGATATCTTCTGCATCGCGTTATATGGAGCAAAGTGGATACTTTTTCAATTATTCTTCAGAAATACGTCAAATATTTGCAAATACATTTTGGTTCAAATATTGTTGTTGTATTCGACGGTTATTCAGATAACAGTAAAAATATAAAAGCAATGAAACAACTCAGAAGAACTGTTGCTGTTTCAACATCTTACGAAGTTCGTTTTGATGAGACATTGATTGTGTAAATCAGCCAGGAAAAGTTTTTATCGAACCGGTGCAATAAAAAAAACTTTATTGAAATTCTTATTGAGCAGTTAAAAACTGTTAACATCACTACAAAACAAGCCAGAGATGCTGCTGTTACCCTCATCATCGAAACAGCCATTGAAGAATCGACACATCAAAAGACCGCCGTCATAGTTGGAGAAGATGTTGATCTGTTAGTTATTTTAATAGGACGAACACAGTCACATTACCGAGAAATCTTTTTTAAAAAAATGGGTAAAGGCAATGTGGAGACACGAATGTATTCGTCTAAAAGCTTCGACAAATATCCTCGTTCTAAAGAACATATTTTATTTTTGCACGCTATCAGTGTATGTGATACAACATCTGCGCTGTTTAAAAAAGGAAAACTGGCAATTATAAAAATGTTCGAGAAACATTCCAATTTGCACGAATCAGCTCAATTGTTTCAGGAAGACAACTGCCCTCCAAACACATTATTTGAAAATGGAATACGTGTTCTTTTAGCAATGTATAATGCTCCAAAATCAGAACATAGTTTTGACAATTTTAGGTACACACAATTCATTAAATCAACAGGACTCAATAAACCCGTGCAATTATCATCTTTTCCACCAACAAGTGCAGCAGCTGGACAGCATATTTATCGTGTCTACTATCAGATCCATACTTGGTTAGGGAAAGATTTAGAACCCAGAGAATGAGGTTGGGTAATACAAAACGAGATCCTGGAACCCACAACAACATTATTACCTTCAGCCCCAGAAGTACGATCTTCTGCAATTGCAAGAAAGGCTGTGGCGCGAACTGTGGATGTAGAAAAGTAGGGTTGCAATGCTCAACAGTTTGTGGCCAGTGTAACGGACAAGCATGTCTCAATGCTTCATCATATCCAAATGATCTTGATGAAGAATGTGAATATGTATCTGAGATTCTTGAGGTTTTAGAGCCAAGTATTACGGACAACGAGGATAATAACGATCTGGAAATTTTATATAGGCGACCAGAAGAAGGAGACGACGTCGAACTAGTGGAAACGTTAGCTGTATGCCTGCTATTGATAATCAGAGGTAATATTCGCCTTATAATTTAACTTAAACAAAATATAATAGATTTGATAATCTTACAATAAATAAAAATGTAATTACAATACATAAAAACTCATTTCAATATGTTATTATTTATACATAATTTAACAAAATATTATACAATTTATTTATAATTAATTCTTATTTATAATTAATATTTATTAATAAGTAAATAATGTAACTAATTAAGACTAAATTTGTAGATAATTTTATTCTCTACAACTTTTGTAATAGCTTCAAATATCATTTGAAATATAAGAAAAAATCTTTAGTGTGTTTTTCTCCCTTTTAGGCCACAGGGCCAAAAACTAATTAAAGTTAATATAGGCATTTTGCAAAAAATGTTATCTACATTAATTTTGTAGCTGGTGTTATTCAATAAAATGCTTAGTTTTTGGGTAATTGAGGGTAGGAAAGAGGGTTTCTCTAGTTTTTTGGCTCAAAGGTCAAAAAGTGGCTTTTTTTCAGCGCTATTTAGCGCCTAAAAATTTCCGTCAGAAAATTAGTTAATTTATGAATTTTGTAGAAAATGTTGCCTACTTCAATTTTGTAACATGTTTTCTCGATAAAATGCATAGTTTTTGAGAAATCGAGGGTGAAAGATGAAGTTTCTCTCGTTTTGGTCTGAAGTTCAAAAAGTTTTCTTTCTTCAGTGCGCTCTAGCGCCTAAGCCCTTTGTCAGAAAATTAAAGATAATATATGTATTTTATAGGAAATTTTGTATACTTTAATTTTGTAATTGTATTTCTTTTAACAAAATGCACAGTTTTCGAGATATAAGCAAAAAACCGATTTTCTTGACCTTTGACCTTGAATATCTCGAGACGCGGACACGAGATTATATGAGATTTTTTAGCTTACTGTTAGAATGTCAAAACAAAGATTTTTGCAAATTTTCAGCTTGTTATCTTTCATTCCGAGGTTGTATCCTTATTTGACTGGGCTATACGTTTAAAACGTCAATTTCGATGAAAATTCGCAATTTTTTTTTATTTGATTTTCTTATAGAAAGAACATTGCTGTTTCTAAATCTGTTTTTATTTTTCCTGTACGCCAATTAGAAATGAAATTAGAGACCTTTAAAAAACAGCTGACGTCGTTAATTTATACCGGAAGTGGAGAAATCTAACCCGGAAGTGGATCGAAAATTGAGGTTTATTAAACTGTTTTCGCGCATTTTTTTAGTTTTTACAGTTAATATTATATTTTAGCTTTATCTATAGCACTGCCTCAAAGGGTTTATTTGATTTTTTTTACTACTTTATCAAGTTAAATTAGCATTTTCTGCAAAATTTTATTTTTATCAAGAAAAGTTTAATACTATTGCTCTATCTCAAAATTTTATTATTCTATAACCATGAAATTTTTTGAGTAGCTATTTGATAATGTCTAGAGCGTAATGAAGTAAAGAATTGATTATAGGTAAATAATTTGTTAATATGTAGAACTACTACTTTTATGAACAATTGCACGTAAAATTACAGAAATTTTCTATGTAATTGTATATAATTAGCTGTATCTCTTTTAGATTTCAGCATATTGGCTAGTTTTTACTTCATTACACTCACGAGTGTCTTATATGCATATGATAAAAAAATACTTGTGTTATATGGAATATTTTTTTCAAGTCGAAGATGTTTTAATAAAAAAATGCTAAAAAAGGATTAAATTCTTCAATTTTTTAAAAAGTTGCATAAATATTTTATATTTTTTCATTATTTTTCTTATTTTGTATTATACTATACTTAAAAGTGCCAAAACAATACCAAAATTACAGTTTATTTTTTTTAAAAATGGCTTTTTAAATAGTCGGATAGCAATAAATATTAACATAACGACTTACAGTTGTAAACTGGAAAATGCTCCAAAAATAATTAAATGCATAAAAATATAGAAATATGTGTAAAATAAGCAAGCAGAAGGCTATAGTTATAAATTTAGTGGTTTTTAAAGTGTTTATTTAATTTAAAAGTTATTTTATACTCATATGAAAACTTTAAATGCGTTTTCTGAAAAATTAGATTCTCATCGGTAAAGGTAAACGAACCTAACTCAAAATTTTATCATCCTATAGCCAGGCAATTTTTGTGTACTTTTCGATAATGTCTAGAGTGTAATGAACTAAATAATTAGCTCTAAGTGACTTATTTTTTTATATATAGCTATTTTTATGAAGAATTACACGTAAAATTACTGAAATTTTCTATGTAATTGTATATAATCAGCTGTATCTCTTTTAGATTTCCGTATATTGACTAGTTTTTAGTTCATTACACTCAAGAGTGTCTAATATGCATATGTTAAAAAATATATTTGTGTTATATGCATTTTTTTTTGTTTTTAGAGCCGGAGCCGTTTTTATAAAAAATGCTAAAAAATGACTACAATTCTTCAAAAATTTTAAAAGTTGCATAAATATCTTATATTTTTTCATTATTTTTCTTATTTTGTATTATACTATACTTAAAAGTGCCCAAAACAATACCAAAATTACAGTTTATTTAAAAAATGGCTTTTTAAATAGTGGGATAGCAATAAATATTAACAAAACACAGTAGTAAACTCGAAAATGCTCCAAAAAGAATTAAATGCATAAAAATATAGAAATATAGTAAAATAAGCAAGCAGAAGGCTATAGTTATAAATTTAATGGTTTTTAAAGTGTTTATTTAATTTAAAAAGTTCTTTTAAACTCATATGAAAACTTTAAATGCGTTTTCTGAAAAATTAGATTTTTATCGGAAAAGGTAAACGACTATTGCTCTAACTGAAAATTTTATCATCCTATAACCAGGCAATTTTTTGTGTAGCTTTTCGATAATGTCTAGAGTGTAATGAACTAAAGAATTAGCTCTAAGTGACTTATTTTTTTATATATAGCTATTTTTATAAAGAATTACACGTAAAGTTACTCAAATTTTCTATGTAATTGTATATAATCAGCTGTATCTCTTTTAGATTTCCGTATATTGACTAGTTTTTAGTTCAATACACTCAAGAGTGTCTAATACGCATATGTTAAAAAAAAATTTGTGTTATATGCATTTTATTTTTGTTTTTAGAGCCTGAGCCGTTTTTATAAAAAAAATGCTAAAAAATGACTAAAATTCTTCAAAATTTTTAAAAGTTGCATAGATATTATATACTTTTTCATAATTTTCTTTATTCTGTGTTAGATTACACTGAAAAATACCAATAAATGTGTCAAAAGTAAAGTTTTAAAAAAATGTCTCCGTACGTAGTCGGATACCTTAACTCTTTTTTGAAAAATAATCGTCACATATTTTTCTATACGTAGGATTTTTTTTCAAAACTAGGCGGCTCTGCCCCCTAATAGCTACGCTCGCCAACCCACTTTCTGACACCTACTCTAAAAACACGCTACTTCGATCAACTTGAAATGATTACGGAAAATTGAATTATAATTAAGCAAACAGTGGCGATCTGCTGTAATCGAGTTTCCATTCATTTTCCTTTCAATGAGGGATTTTGAGGCCGAATCAACTGCTGTCGTAAGAGCTAGCAACTATTTTCGCAAATGATTAAATAAGAACAATTAAGCACTTGAAAATCAACTTGTGTAAAATGGCAAAGTAAATAATGTCACTGAATCGGGGAATTTTGTAATGATGTTATAAAAAATTGGATACTTATCCGTTATCCCGTCGATCACTTTCCTAAAAAGAAAAGAAACTGCCGCCAAAATATAGGATTTAACGCCAAAAGTGATTTACCGTGGCGTCACATTCAATTGACATCAGATGCATTACACGTTCTTGTTATGTCATCGATAGATTTTTATTCGACATTTATGTGCATTTTTAATGCTATTTTATCCATATATTAGTTATGTCATTTTTAAAAATAATAATAACGACCTTAATCGGCACACCATGATATTAAAAGAGAAAAAGCATTGACAAAATGTTGCTATTCATAGTTACGCACAATAGATACGTTTCAACTGAAGTCATAAAAATGTATCCATCAGCCTAGGGGGAAAATTCCGAAAAATATTGTTAATAAATAAATGTTAAAGATTACTTATTTTTCTCATTTCATTAATGTATTTAAATTTTATTGTTTTAAGTTACTGATAGTTGACACTTTAGTGAATGTTTAGATTCTAATGGAAACATTCTTCCATTAGTTTTTTGGGCATTAGAGTTTGGCGAATAATTTGACAATAGTTTTTTTTTTTTACTGGAAAGTTGTCAACGGTATAATTATTCTCTCGTGTAAATATATTTTTATATTGAAACTGTTTGGAAATATTGTTATTTCAGCATTTGAAATATGACATAAGTTTCCTCATTTAATGCTTTGAACGCGTAATAATTTAATAATTTATCTTTTTAATATTCAAGCGCAAGTATAATTTTTATTACGTAATTTTCTACAATTACTGCTTTTAACACGTAATCATGTAATTATTATTTTTAAGTTTTATTTCCGTTTTTGATAGCACGTGTAAATACATTTTTTAATTGAAAGGGAATATTATTATGTGCGCTATTTTACAAATTAGCATCAGTTCAAATAATGGACATTTTGGAAATATGAACTAAATCTCCATGAAAGTAATGACAATTTGAATAAAAAATTGAAATATAACCTCAAAAATTACTCAAATTAAACAAATAATTGCACTCTGCACAAAGCAAGCTTGTCAACTATATCGTTTTAAATTATGGTTAAATTCCTGTGTACAGCTTTTGTTCCTAAAACTTTAATATTAAATATCTCTTAAACTAATTCTTCGATTTAAAAACTGTCTGCTTCAGCGTGTTTATCGAATATTTCTTTATAAAACTGCCAATTTTCATATTTTTATATGATAGTTTTTTGGATATTAGTCTAGAAACACATCAAGGAACAAAATCTTCATTGACAGCTACGGCGGTGGTTACTTTTTTTTTAATATAGAGAGGTATTAATATTCGCTTTTCTATGAAACTTGAAATAGAGAAATGTTTGGCAGAAAATTTACTTTGAATCAATACCATTTCACTAAAAAAGCATAGTTCTATAACGGCTGCGTATTTCAATAGTTTTTGAACTAATAGAAATCTAATCTGTTTTATTTCATTGTTAAAGGTCAAGTCTATGATGAGTTATCGTTTACAATGCTGGAATACCTTATTTAATAACTGTATCTGAAGCGCTTCCGCCCATCAACTGTTAAGCCGCCATTTTAACTTTACCAACTAAACAGTATACAGTATTGTACATTAATTTATTATTAATAAATTAGTGTAAACGAATAATTTTAAACAATTCGCACACTTAAAAATATATAAACCCCTTAAATTTCAAGGTGTCAAAGGAATGTTACCCATTAATACACATTTTTGCATATACGAAAAGTGATTAATTGTATCTTCTCTCAATTTTTAATAATTTTACTTAAGCAAACAAATCAATTTATAATTTTATTTTATATCAATAAACTATTCTAGAAACGACAGTTAATTTTTAATCTTTTAGACTAAAAATGTTTCAGTCCTTGACAAAAGTTTCCAAAATTCTATATTTTCTTCAATAAGGCCTGAGTAGACAGTAGATCTACCAGAAGAAATCGAATAAATATGAAATATTGATATGATATAAATTTCTGATTTCTTGCTTTGTGAATCGTGAAATTTCGGTTTCTGTACATTCCGATATTTTCACTCATCATAAATCAAGGCTCTGTGACATATGTTGTCGGACAAAATTTTTTCAAGATAGATATATTTCTAGGTGATCTTACAGAAAATAATGTAACAATGTAACTCTTTCCATGATTATTCTTACTAAATTGTTACCAAAGAAATGTTTGAAAAAGAAAACAAACAGTTTAAAAAAACACTTCAAGCTATTGTATTTTAATTAATTATACATTGATTCGTTGAATTAAACGTTGATATTTTGATCGTATCTAATTATACTTATATGTAATTATTGCACCTAAGTTGAGGAAAATTAGTAAGAGTGGTTTGTCACAACAGGATACTTTTTCTGTAATCTTTTACTATTGCATAACAGGCGTCGTGAATTTTTTGTGCTCAACTGGCGTCATAGTGCAATTCATCCCCAAGTAATCTTATAACTTATAAAATAAGAATGGAAAATCCTGCATCAAGCATAGATAACGAAATACTTTCCAACACTTCGACAATACTTTAACGCAACTTCACCATTTCATAAGTTGAAAGATGTTGTCTAAGTAAACAAGGTTCCGACCTGGTAAGGAAGGTTTCAAAAAGCTTGAACTCAGGAAGCCCTGCCCGTGCCTAAGTAAACAATTTCGAAAACGCATAACACATTTGACAACAGTCGGAAAATATCGGAATTATGTTGTGCAGCCCTTTAAAAGATCTATAGATTTCCATGTATACTACATAATATGCTAAAATTTAATTCGGTTATGAACCGTTTACCGCATCAGAAAATTCCCAGTCAGCAATTTCCGTCAATAAACGCAAATGCACTCCAGATCTTTTGTACTGTCCTGTATATGATCTATAGAATTTATACACAACAAGCAGAATGCAAAATATTAGTTAAATTTAAAATCGGGTACCACAACTAAAAACGTACTAGCAGCAATTATTGTTAATAGAGAGTACTGTAACCTAATTCTTTTGTGTAACCCTGTAAATAAACGATGAATGCTTTACACACTATATTATATAGTGAATCTCAGTCTCTTGTTGTGAAATAGTTATATATAAATATTTCGATATGTTTGAAATAGTGTAACATCATTAAAATATACAGCAAACGATTTTTCATCACAGATCGAAGGGTAAGGGAATTATTTTAAGTGTCGCTGTAAACGAACTATAAATGCTACACATTTCGCTTCCAATACCGAAAACTCCACAGTAAACCTCAATAACACATATCAATTGCATGGCAATCCGAATATATTTACGTGAGTTAGAGCACGTAAAGACAGAGAGGCAAACGAAAATCATAAACACTTTTCAAATATGTTGGAAAGTGTTAAAATGATTTTTTTATATAAAAACAATGGTATTTTTTTTACATGAGTGTATTTGTCAGTTGAATAAATCACTAAGTATATCGCTTAATATATTTTATTTTTGCATCTGAATCTTAATAATTAATGAAGAAATTATACGAGTAGAAAAATACACGGGGATTAAGTGGCACCACAGCATCAGCTAAGCGTTAACACCTATATTCTTTTTTAATCTTATTTATCCCATTTATCACACATTTTGACATGTAATTGCGGATCTTATAACCATTGTGGTGCAAAATTTTAATTTGGTTAACGATTGAAAACTAACGATTAAATGTTTAATCATGACTAAAGATTGACGATTGAACTTCGTTTCAGTCCTACTCATAGACTAATGATTAATAATTAATTTAATTTCAATCCCTCTCTCCGATTAACGATTAAATCAATTTTCAATCTAATTGATTAATCTAATTAATGATTAATTATTAAAACCGACATGTTTTGTTCCTGTCTCCCTTTTATTTTCTTTATTTTTTTTCACATGTTTCTTTTGGTTTTATCTCCTGGGTTCGCAGCTAGAGTCCTGTATTTGGTCGGGTACAATTTTACCTGACCGAACACGTGGATTGGCTTGGGAAGGGTTGAACTTAAATATTTTGTGTTTGGTTATTACTATTTGAGGTCGATCTTGGTTTGACTGATTTTTCAAAAGAAAGTCCTGAATATTTATCAACTGAAACAAACTATATATTTTAATATAATTGAGTGTATATAGGCTCGTTTTTATGCAAAAATGATAGAATTGATATTAGAGGTTTAATTGCAGACTACTTTTCAATAATATATTTTAAATATAGATTAATATTATTTCACTTCGAGTTTGGGTTGTGTTCGTGTGTAATACTTCGTGTTCAGGTCGCGTTTCAGATTAACTTTAAGCCGAAATTTCGTATTCGGGTGCGATAGAGTGTCGCCAGTGAGCTACTTTTTTTTAGAATTGAGATTGATTAGTACCACTTTTTTGAAATAGTATAATTCGCCTTGTGTTCGGCTTATTTAATCTGTCATTAAATAAGGCGAATTAGACTTTCTCAAAAAACTGGTGGTAATCAAGAAAACTGAATTAAAAAAAGCAACCCACTGGCAACAGTGGTACGATATGGGCACAATGGAACAAGCGTGTGAGTAATGAATGAGCTCGTAACCACTGGGGTTATCTGATGAATTAAAAACCCTAGTCCTGATTAAGTCCGCTGATTGGTGTGCTTAACTTAATTAAAATTACTTTTAAATTTACTGTTGGAATCTTCTGTGATAATTCCGACAGTCTGAAGAAAAAAACGGTGGGGACTGAGTATTTTCTTACATTTAGACTGTAATAAATATTTTAACCCTTTCAGGGGCAAAGTACTTATGTTTCTAAAATGTTGAACGCATTGAATCACACCGGGAAATAACAACAAATTTATTTCTAAATAAGTAAAAGCTTTTCTTTACATATATTATAAATGTAAAATTTGATTCCAAAATCCCGGTGTTGCGGCGTTTGGGAATTAAAATTAAGTGGGATATATTATACCCCACTGCCCTTCAAGGGGTTTTAAAAAATGGATTTTTTATGCATTGTTTGAGCTTTAATTTGACAACAATTTCATCTCAAAACTTGATGGCGTGAAAGTACTGTCAAAATGACGAATTTGCGCTGCGTTCTGCTCATATCATATCAAAATATCACGAAGCAGATTGAAATATTTGTAGTGTACTCGTTAAGAGATACCGCACGTTAAAGTTTCCTGCGGTAACTCGAAAACGTGATAGTACAGTTAAAATAACGAATTGGTGCTCCATTTTACTAATATCGTACCAAGATATCATGAGGCAGATTGAAAAATTTGTATTGTTGTACAAGTCAAGATATATGAAAGATTAAAGAATCTTGTCGTAAATCGGTAACATAATAGTTCCATCAAAATCACTAGTCAATTATGGGATTTTGCTTTCATAAGAACACACAAAATTACTCATTTTTATTACTTTCTGTGAGCTGTAATTGTCTTAAGAGAATTTTATCAATTTGATATACGTTACTCAGGAGCAAGGTACCATCTTCCGTATAGAAGGTATGGCAATAGTTACTAATATATAATCTATCTATCTATCTATCTATCAATCTATCTATCTATTTATCTATCTATATCTATATATATAACGATAAGGCACGTAACGGCGAAAAAACCATTATTTCTCTTTTGCCGATGGCAACAGGTAGTTCGTTTTGACTAATTTGCGAATATTCAGGAAAGTATTTGATGTATCAATTTAAAACTCACCACACATATGTAGAAAAATTGGCTGCATCTGCAAATGCAACTCTCGTAAAAATCAGCTGTTATTTCGTAAAACACTAGCTATTTTCTAAAAAGGAAAGATAAAAAATGCTAAGTCAAACCAAAAAACGCCCCATTTTGTTATTAATTAAAACATTAGCTCCATTGTTGTACCTTATGCAGTTTAACTTCATTGTTGTCAGCATCGTTATAATTTCTATGTTACTGATGCACATATTTGTGATTTATAGTATAGATTGAATAATAATAAATAATTAATAATAATTAATAATAATAAATGAATAAAATAATCTTATAGGGTGGAGATTTCCGTCAAGTCCTATCTGTCATTTTTCGAGGTTCAAGATCGCTAACTGTTCAAATTGCATTAAGAAGCATATACATTGCTCTGAATTTTACATTATGAAATTTTCAGAAAATATGTGTACCTTTCAAACAGAGAGATTTAGCAAGGTGGCTGTTACAGGTTGACGAATGTCAAAGTGGCGAAACTAAGTTGCCCTTAATTTGCTATCCAGATATACAAGATCCAGTGCAGCAACTTTTCAGTAACATCGATTTTAAGACAGTGAGACCTCAAAAGCTTAAAGGAAGACCCATACTAACATCGACAAACAATTTATCAATCGAAATTAATAATTGTGTTTTACAGTGTATGGCAGAAACTGGAACGGTTTATGGAATCATTAACACCATCATAAGTGATGATCCATAAGATCAACTTGCATGTACTGAAGAATTTTTAAACAGTTTAACACCAACTGGAATGCCACCTCATAAACTGAAAATAAAGCCCGGAGCTATCATAATGTTACTAAGAAATTTAGTACCTTCTAAAGGTCTGTGCAATGGTGCGAGAGTTACATTTAGTAACTTGCAGAATAATGTTGCTTTAGCAAAAAAATAAAAAAAATGCTAATCCCTCAAATACAACTTATTTCATCAGACGATAATATACCTTTTTCATTTAAGAGTATACAATTCGATTAGATTTTTCAATGATTGTAAATAATGCCCATGGTCAAACTTTTGAAAAATTTGCTTAGATTTGTCAAATCTAGTTTTTAGCTATGGTCAGTTGTATGTGAGTCTTTCAAGAGTTATATGTTTTGATTCAGTTACTGTAGAATGCATGATGCTGGAAACATACCTCTGTTTTCATATTTCTAAATGGGTTCCATATATTAAAATGCGTATATATATTTTATTTCAAAGTACCCAGCCCCAAATAGAGAAGTTTTTATGCATATTATTTATACATGTGATGCTGAAATTATCATTCTAATATGCATATATTAAAAAGATTAGATATTAGATTGCAGATGCACTGCGCAGGATCGACTAGTAATTAAAGTTACTCGTAAAAGAAAAAAGTATTGTTTTTTAGTCATATTATTTCCGTATTAGTGAATTTAAAAACCGTCTTTGTATACTAAAATTGTTTAATTATAGCAATCGGATAATCTACAGACAGTTTTTTATAGATCTTCCGAAAAAATAGATATTAAATTGAAAAATAGTCTAAATATGGATTTCAAATTCAGAAATTTCCAAAGCTAGGCTTAAGTTTCCCATTGGAATTTTCAGTAAATGTCAACAAAAGATAAAATATTGCCAACTTAAAATTTACTTATTTTATTACGGAAATTAATCATAAATAATAACAGATGATATAATTAATTTCACTGAAACTAGTTATAGTACGAACGCACCTCATTTGTGACATTTGACGTACAGTTTCCAACTTGTTTCTCATACACTTGCTGGAAAACTATATTTAATACTTTCAAAATATATTCAAAAGTATAACAAAAGCGTAATCAAAAACAAAGCAAAATTAAAATATTAATTTGATGTTTGCTATAATAAGCTTATTAAGTATTAATATACATAGTTCTATTTCCGATATCCTGTATAAAGAAACTTTAAATATTAAATTGTAGTGCTATTTACGACCTTTTCCAAATATTTTTCGTATGACTTAAATGTTTTGAATATTATTCTAGTATGATTTCTGATATAATACCAATAGATTTTGAAATACTTCTATCATGAGATATCTGAAATTAATTGGGTATTTGAAACCGGCTAACAGATACACAACAAGTTTGTTGGTCTGAGAAGACAAGCTCAAAAATAGACAGTTCGGTTTTGTGTAAAAACAATAGAATACAACTCAGTTATGCAAATAGTTGTCATTTTTATATAACATACAAAAAAGTACTAGTTTCTAAAAAATATATGTATAATTTTAGATTTTAGATTAAACTAAAAACTATAATATATATATATATATATTAACGAAGTTTAGTTTTATAGTCTGAATTTAATACAAATATACCACAGACGTTTTTGCTATGCTAAAACTTTAAATCATTAACAAAATGAAATTATTTCTTTTGAACGATTTAAACTTTACTTAATTTAGAAAAAACAATAAATTTAACTAAAGTAAATAATAAGTTATGCTAAACATTTTAAATTATTTTCGAATTTTACTATAGTGAAAAATGTTGGCAATATGTATCAGTGTAAAACGTAAAATATGCGTTAGATGTAAAGCAATATAAACAGCCATTTATTATTACGTCGAAAATTAATTTAGCCAAAGCCAGAAGTAAGCTAAAATAGTATGTGCTATGTGAGACTTTCGGTTATTAGAGAAATTTCTTAAGACAGATTAACGAACTGTACATATTTGTGATAAATATGTAGTAATATGTAGCTACCAAATTCAGTATTTTTACAGAAGTAAAAGGATAATTAAGTTACCGAAACAAGAAATACGGAAAAAAAAACATAATTCAAACGTATCCGTTACATAATCGTCAGATTGATATGTCTTAAGGTCTTAAGTAGTAAAGCTATATGGGAAAATGGTGACATTATAAAAAATAACTAAGAACGGAAATATTAATTTTTAAATTTGTTTTAAAGGTTTCTACACTGCAAAAATAATCAACAATTTTTTTTTGCACTGTAGGAATATAACATGAGAAAATGTTAAAATATGTAAAAATTCCTTTTCTCGAAAATTGTTTGTAATTTTGACACGAAATATTTTTATAACTTATGGAGCTTACTTTTTTTTTTAATTAGTAATTGCTGAGGGATCTGTCCTTTGCTTCATGTAATACTTTGAAAATAATAAAAGTTTTTGATGTAACGATAAATATGTTTTTGAAAGTAACAAAAATTGTATTTTATTAACACATGTTTTGTTTAACCCTTTATATCCTGAATTAATTTTCCAGCTACTTTTTAGATGGTCAGAATCCTTGATTATTCCCACCAGTTATTTTTTTTTTGTAAAGTTTTCCTTATCTAATCATAGCATTTTTGAGATTCAATTAGGTGAAAATTTCTCATTTGAAAAACCGGTGGTAACAGATTAAAAATTCTGTGAAAGACTTTAGTCGCGAAGGGGTTAGAATTGTACTTATAAGTACCGTCAGGATAAAAATTGTTAATAGGCTATATAAAATGTAGTTATATCAGATATTTTTTGATAAGTTATACTTATTGATGATTTCAGAAAGATTTAAATTTTTTTCTTATGCTTACGTACGTCTAACTTCTGTTATGTTAACATAAAAAAATGTGTTTCTCAAAAACCTTCAATATTAAATGATTGATAATATGACAATATGCGAATGAAATTACTTAATCAATATGTAAAATTACTTCGAACATCAAAGTAAATGTAAATTACATATAAAAATGAATTTTAGCCATAACTAAAAATGTATTATAATAGGAAATATAATTTTTCGGGATACTGATAAAAATCATTAATACTATTTGCAAAAAAAAATATATATATAACAACGAATACAATTAAAATGTAAAGATTTCATATCAAAGAAATACTGTCCGTACCCATTCGTAACTCTTGAAAAAGAATTAATGAAGTAATTACATTTATAATTTTTTTTTGCAATACGTAGATACTTTCAATAATATTAATCGCATTTTTTTAACTTCAAGAAGCAAAAATAACGTTTCACTAAACATTTTATGTAAATGATTGGAATGGTTTTTAAGCAAGTATTATGCATTTTTAAAAGTTTTAATAAAATTACAATGTTCTTTTTTTTTTTGATAAATATTTTCAAATACTTTTCGTGTTAAATACCTTTCGAGTTACCTAATAAATTAAAATATAAAAAAGTAAATTCACAAAGTATTTTTGCTTCATTTTTTTATGTTGTCAATTATTATGTAACAAATTAAATTATTAGAATTTGTTTTATGGAATTAATTTCTCAGAAAGATAACTTAACTACAAAAAAGAAGAACATTGAGTTAAGCATGGATTATGAAACTCTTTTTAACATTTCTATAAAAATATAAAGAACGCCACCGTTTAATAAAGTAAAAAAATATACCTAAGTAAGCTATTTTGAAAACGCATAACAAATTTCAAAATTAAATTTCATAATATACCGCCCATAGCCGGAAATACGCTCTTATTATTTGGCGTATCTCTGTATATGATAATGACTTGTATATATTTTACATAGTATGCTAAAATTTATATTCATATTCAATGGTTGGATTATCATAGTTGAGATTCATTCCAACAGAGCGAAAAATGCCGGGACCAGGACTCGAACCTGGATACTATGGCTTACCGTGCCAACGCTCTTCCTACTAAATTATCCCCACGATATCCTGGTTGGCATAATTCACTCTTATGTTCACTCTGTTGGAATAAATCTCAACTATAATACTCCAATCATTGACTATGATTTACCTGGTTGAAAAAACTTTCCTCTCTTCATGATGTGCTAAAATTTAGTTTAGTTAGAAAACACATGAAACAGTTATTTCAAATTCCAAACATTTTGTCACTAGACAGAAATGTACTGGAATTATTTTGTACCGCTCTGTATATTATCTACAGATTTTTATACATGCTACATGTCAAGCTATAATTTAATTCATGAATAAAACCCTTAAAACTACTAAAATTACACTTACAGAAATTACCGTCTACAGACGGCAATGTATACAGTTCTTTGTGTTGCCCTGTATATGAATTTATTTATGTTCTATAAGCATCTCTTAGTATACTAAATATAATTCCGCTTCAAAATGCAAAACGTAATTAATAACATCCTTTAAGCAATTCACGTCCATACACACTAATGCTTACGAATGGTTTTGTTTAGCCCTGTATATGATTTATAGAATTTTTAAAAACCACGTAGGATATAAGAAATTAGTTAAACTTAAAAACGCATAGCTATAACTGGAATTAATCAAAAAACACACTTACAGCAATTATTGCTAATAGATTGCTATGTGCGGTATTTTTTGTGTGACCCTGTAAATGAATGATAAATGCTATGGACATCATATTCTACATCAAGCATCTTAATAGCGAATATCAGTAATGTATTATATCAGTTTCATTATGTTTTAAATACTGTAACATAATTGAATTACGCTGCAAAATGTTTTTTTTTCTCCGTAAACTATTATGTAACTGGGTTATTTTGTTTGACCCTGTAAATGAACAATAAATGTTATGAACATCATATTCTACAGCAAGCAGCTTATAGTCAACATCAGTAATGTACTATATCAATTTCATTATGTTTTAAATTGTGGAACATAATTAAAATATGCTGCAAATAGTGTTTCTCCATAGACCATTATGTAACTGAATTCTTTTGTGTGACCCTGTAAATTTGTAAATGAATAATAAATGCTTTATACTCCATGTTTTACCGAGAGCGTGTAAATGCACCTCAGAAATTAATTTATTATGTTTTTATTAGAATAACATCATTAAAATACACCGCAAATGTTTTTTATCCCAAAGATCATAATGTAGCGGAATTATTTGGAATGTTCCTGTAAAACAACTGTAAATGCTCCACACTCCATATTCTACAAAGAGCATCGTTTAGTGAACCTCAGAAATTTATATCAATTTCATTGTGTTTGTAATGGTGTAATATCATTAAAATGCACCACAAACGATTTTACCCCATATACCGTAATGTAATGGAATTCTTTTGAATAAGATTTAATGATGAAATAATTCCCTGTAAAATAATTATAAAAGCTATACTCTTCATTTTAAGTAACAAGAGTTAGAGTACGGACAGACGGCAGACGGTAGACTGATAAATCGAATTTATAAACACTTTTGAACTTTGTTGGAAAGTTCTAAAAAACGAATAATTATTTATTTATATTTAATAAAAATGAGTTTATATGATATTTTGAGTCCGAAATTTCAATGTTGTAGGTGCGATAAAATGTTCAATTTGAAAACAAATCAAACAATTTTATAATTTTACATAATTTTATATTCTGTTTAATATACACAAGATATTTGAATATAATTGTTCATAATACATTTTATTGACATTTAGACACTTTTTTTAGTAAAGTACATGCGCAGTAATCGAGTAAGTGCGTAATTTAAAATATAGCTTTCTTCCGTGTTTGTCAAAAAATTAATATTAGATTTGTCATTGGTTCGATGGTGAATTTGACTGATTGTGTTACTTGTAGTACTATCATAACTTATGGTAACCTCCTCTTTTATTGAATTGTTTTACGCAATATTTTGAATTCATATTATATTCTCAAGTTGAAAATATATAATCCTTTACGAAATACAGTAATTTAATGAACAATTATATTCAAATATCTTGTGTATATTAAACAGAATATAAAATTATGTAAATAAATTTTCATGAAATTATTCTTCGACTTTTTATACATAATCTGCCAGGATTAAGCGTACATCGTGAGAATGCATTTTCTTGACATAGTAAACACAAATTAGGATCTATTTCAGTTACCAGTTATACCCTTCTTCTACTTGTTTACTTTTAATTTCTTTTGGATTAACTTTTTGCGTGCAAATAACTATCACAAGTCTCTCTCTATATATAGAGAGAATATTTTGTTATTTGAAATAAGTTTATGACATTTTTCTGTTAATGTAATTTTCGTGTTTGTAAATGTAGCCACATGTTTAACAATGCAATGTAAACGTAGCAAAATAACCAAAGCATAAACTCTAACTGCAATTAATAAATTTACACCACTGTCTTATGCAATTAACATTACAAAAGAGTTTAAACAATGTGAAAGTAGACAAGCATCATAGTTAAACTTTAATTTATGTATTCAGTTATTAGGATAAAAGTATAATACATTTACATGATAATACTTTAGATCAGTGGTTCCCAACGGGGGGCGCACGCCCCACAGGGGGGCATTTTGACTTTTTAGGGGGGCAATTTGAGAATTTGGCAAAAATCAGATGTCCTCTCTTTAAATCTTAAAACAGTTTGAATTTTAAAAAAATCATTAAAAATTCATCAAATTAATTCACCTTTTAAAAATAATCAAAAATAAATAAAAAAAATTTAAAAACATTTCGAAAAATAAATTTTCTGGTTTCAAACATTTTTTATTTTAATTGTTTCAAATTGATACTTAGGAAAACACAAAAGTCAAAGCTCTACCGTCAGATACATGACCAGAAGTTCGATCAACGAATTAAAATACATTTTAGCATTTTATATCCGTTAATTACTTCATGTTTTTTTCTTTTGTATGATGCCATAAATATTTTTATTTTAACGTGTTTAACCGCTAGCTCCATTGTATTACGGAGGTAGCGGTTTAACGTAGCAATGACTATATTGGAAATTATAATATTTCAAAAAGAATTTGAGTTCTTAAAAATATTTTCTATGATATTTCAATTAATAATTTTTTATTTTCTGATTTCAAAAATTTTAAAACTTAAATTTATTGAACTGCATGATATTCAAAATTTCTTATTCCATATGCATTTTTGAGTTTACAGTTTTAAAATAAGCTTTAATACTTACTACTCCTCTTCTTATAATTCATAATATATTCTTTATACTGCTTATTAAAATAAATTTGATTCTGGGTGATGAATGAAAATCGTGATGCTTTGAAATAATCAGATTCAATTAATGCAACTATTTTTCTTGTTTGTTTTGAACGGGAGTACTATGTTGAATATATAAGGTTCGATTAACACATAGGTTGACATCCACCTCCAACCACTATTTATGAAAAGAAATGTTTCGGTTATTGAATCGCAAATTCTACGATTAAATAAGGATTTTTTTTTCTTTTTAAGTGGTATAAGTTTGTAAAGGCTGTAAACAGGTCCAGGAATTAAATAAATTATTTCATTATTTTTATTTTTATGCATAAATAAGTGCGTGAAAAATTTGTTTTGAATATGTATGCAAACTATTTTGTACTGTATATTCGCCTATTGTTTTTCAAAACTATTTCTGTAGTTTTCTTTGATATTCCTCTGAACCAAATTATTTGATAGAGCCTTCTGTTTTCTAATCTTTGTATTTTTTGTCATGCAACAAGTGAATTAATCCTATTTTTATTTATTTATTTAAACGTTGCTGATGTTTTTATATACTCTAGTTAACTTTAGCTTACTTAACTGTTTTCATATAAAATTATTATTGATCATATAGTATAAACAAGTATAGTATAAAAAAATAATTAGAAAAATGTAATTGGTATTTCTGTGAAAAATCTGGAAAAAGTATTTAGATGAATATTTAAAAAATAATATAAAAAAAATGAATATTTAAAAGTCGGTTTTAAACTGACTGACCACGATGAACGATCCTCTTTCTGCCTTTTATGCAAACAATGCTTAAGCATCTATGAAACGAGGTCGTCTTGAAGCGCATATGAAGGCAAAACATAGTGAGTATATGAATTCAAATTTAAGTTATTTTAAAACTTTTCGAAGTCTCTCTTTTAAGTCTCTCTTCACTGCACAAACTGCTACAGAAAATTATACTCTTGAGGCTAGTTATGAAATATCTTTACTAATTGCTAAATCTGGAAAGAATCGCACTAAAAGTGAAAATTTGATTAAATCATCAATTCCTGAAAACAGTCCTGGGAAAAGATGACAAAGATGGGAAATCCATGCCACTTAGTAAAAATACTGTTAGTAGAAGAATAGATGAAATGAGTGAGGACATTGAAGCACAACTTGTTGAAAAGCTGAAATCAAGAAATTCCTCCATACCAATGGACGAATCAACTCTAAGAGATGGTGAAGCCGTATTGCTTACTTATGTAAGGTATATGGTTATAGGAGAATTTACTGAAGAATTGATTTTCTGTAAATAATTAGAGAGCACCTCTACTGCCTCTGATATTTTTAATATATTGAAAAATTACTTAGATATAAATAGTATACAAATGACAAATATAACATCTTGCGCTGCAGATGGTGCTCCAGTTATGATGGGTAAGAGAACTGGATGTTTAAAACTAATGAAAGATGAGAATCCAGAACTGCTTCTTGTGCATTGCGTCGTCCATAGAGAGAGTTTAGTATCACAAAACGTTTTCACCTACTCTTAATAATATATTGAAATCTGTTATAAGATATTAACTCCATAATATCTAACGCCAAATGTGAGCGTCTAATGAAGCAGTTTTGTGAAGGTAAAAACGCAGATCACGTTAATCTTTTACTTCACATTGATGTAAGATGGCTCTCAAAGGGGAAATGCTTAAAAACATTGATGGAATTGTTTAATGTTCTTGGAGAACTTTTAAGTGAGAAATCTTCACATTAAGCACCTGCAAATCATTGATGGAAAAGCATTTGTTAGTTATTTAGCAGATATTTTTGAAAAACTAAATACCTTGAATAAACAATTTCAAGGAAAATGTAAAACACTTGTTGATGCAAAAACAAAAATATTTGGATTTGTTACATTTAGTGAGGTATGGCGGAAAAATATTTCTGAGAGAAAGTTTGATCTATTTTGTTGTTTAAAAAATGAGAGATGAACGATACCGTTATAACTGTCATTGTGGATGATTTGAAAATATTGGTATCTGATTTGAACGATAGATTTTCTAATTTAAAGCAAATGGATTTCCCATTGTGGGTCATACAGCCAATGTTAGTGGATTTATCATCAGATGATTCAATACAATGCCCAGAAGAACTCTCTGAAATTCAAAACGATGACTCAGTTAAGACCTTATTCAGTATAAAAGGAGTGATGGCATGACTTTTACTGAGACAAAATCTAAATATCCAAATGAAAGAAAAATTTGCAAGAAAATATTGTTACCATTCCCATCATCATGCGTAGTTGAATGTGGTTTTAGTGCAGTAAATGATTTACTGCTGAAGAAAAGAAATCGACTGGACATAACTAAATGAGGGGACTTGAGATTAAAATTTATTAAATTAGAGCCTGATATCAAAGCTCTCTGCAGCCATCAGGAAGAACAAGGACTTCATTAATTTTATTCTCTTCTTCTTGAGTATATTTTCAATTTATTAGGTACATTTTTTACTGCCAGTAATTAAAATTATAAAAGCATCATAGAAAAAAACTTCAATTAAAATTTTTATTTATGTATCTCAATTTTCTATTAAATATTTAAAAAAAAATAATTTGCTTTTTTACACCGCTGCATATTATTACTATTATTATTATTATTACTGAGTTCTTCATTAATACTTTCTTTTCGTTTGTTTTTTCTTTCGTGAGTGTGCTGTTCTTTATTTAGATCCGATTAAAGGCGTTTAGGATTTCTTTAGTGGGAATAATAGTTCACTTTTTATATAATAAAAATTATTAGTCACAGGCAGACGGAGGGGGGAGGCATCAAGGTTTTAGAGATGACTTGGGGGTGCATGGGCAAAAAAAGGTTGGGAAACACTGCTTTAGATGGTGTTGTAAACATTGACAGTAAGCAGTTATAAACTATTAACACTTAGAAAATTCTTATTTTTTACTCAATTGTTTTATCACATTTGAAACATTTAATACATTACAATTCTTTATATGGCAAAAATACACATAAAGCCAGAATTTATAATAAACAGACACATAATGAAAATTTTGTAGAGTAAATATTACAGTAAAATATACATTTTTGTGTATGTACCTCTGGGATATTCTCCCTCGATTATGCTTACGATTTGTCGTAATGATTTTGATACAGGGTGTTTTCGAAAAGTAAAGAAACACCTCAGGCAGTAGGAAAGAAAAAGTTTTAATGGGCGGGTTGGCAACACATATTGTAACCTCGAACATTTCACCTTTCCCACTCAGTCATGCGTTATTTGTACGGTGAGTCTGTTTCGTGTAGCACGTGTTTATAATGGCTGCGTCAATTCAGATTCCCGCCATACGTGAAGTACATTCCGTCACACGTTTTCTTCATGCAAAAGATGAGCTCCCAGCAGATATTCTTAAAGAAATTGTTTCCGTCTATGGAAACATTATGAATTGACAAAATGTAACGAAATGGTATTGCGCTTTAGCTGAATGTAGGACCAATGTGTATGAAGAACCCATAAGAGGTAGGCCATCTGTGATCTATCATGCCCTCCGCGATCTTGCACGCAGCGATTACCACTTATTGTTTTATCTGAAGAAAAATCTTGCAGAGAAAAACTTCCACGACGATGGTGTGAACGAAATCGAAGTTGAAATGGGGTTTCGACAACAGGCGATAAACTTCTATGACTGTGGGATACAAAAGCTTGTACCCAGACTTAACAAATGCTTGGGCAATGACGGAAACTATGTCGAAAAATAAGGCATATACAAGTAAGTCATTTGTAATGGATCTTTTACCAATTAAAAGTTTTTTGAATGAGCACGCGGCATTGTATCTTTACTTTACGAAAACCTCTCGTATTATGTAACCGAATATTTATTTTATATGGTGTTGAGCGTTATAGTTCAGAACAGTTTGAGCTTAACTTTAAATACACCAACAACCGATCGTTTGACCCATACTAAATGAAAATATTTCAATTCGAACGAGAAATGTTTTCCTAAAATAAGCAACATTTAAGCCCAACAGATGTAAGTTAATTAAAACGGTTAAATAGTTTTAAATAAAAATTCTGATGCGAAATTTGTTTTATAAAACTTGAGTAAAATTCCTGATATGTTTAGTGTTAATAAAGATTATTTCTTTACGATTTATAGGAGAATATGTTTCACTTTATTGAGAGTATTTAAAAATGTGCAATTACTAAACTAAAAATCCACGCACAATTTTTTAATCAATTGGAAATCAATCTACTATTTCATACATTAATATTATGCATTGAATCTTCATCTTAAATTCTCTTTCGTATGTTTATACTAAAAATTGGCTGAAAATTGTGATATAAGCAAGTAAAAATCGACATTAAAAGAAAGCTGTTCGATATTCTTTTTAAATGGTAAAGGTGTAAATTAACAACATAATACAAATTAAACTAACTTTTATCAGGTTTTTTTACATGTTTCGACTCTTTCCGAATCATTTTCAAAAGCAAATGAGAATATTCCATAATTGCACGGACTTTAAAGTATTTATTTTCATGTACTTTTTTAAAAATTACGCACGTTATCTTTTATTTTTTTACTTGGTTGTTTATTTTCATATCTGTGACCATGGAGTAACTCGAGCCACAGTTTCGGTAAATTAAAAGATGCCGCATCGTTACATATTGTATTTTTGCGTGTTAGTAACTCTATGGTTTCTCTTATTATGGATGGATAGTATAGACTGGAAGGAAATATTATTTTACTTTCATTGAAGTTTATTTGGATGGTTTCTTCTTGATATAATCTTGCCAGGGCTGTAGTTTTCTATTATATATAATATCAGCTACATGCTGTTTTTTTCTGTAATTAATACAGAAAATTCAGGAGTATATGAAATACCTTTTATTAAAGAAGACGGATCCAAGAATTACTATACAATAATACAATACAATATGTAACAAGAATACAATATGTAACGATGCGGCATCTTTTAATTTACCGAAACTGTGGCTCGAGCTACTCCATAGTCACAGATATGAAAATAAGCAACCAAGTAAAAAAATAAAACATAGATTGCGTAATTTTTAAAAAAGTACATGAAAATAATGACTTCAAAGCCCGTGCAATTATGGAATATTCTCATTTGTTTTTGAAAATGACTCGGAAAGAGTCGAAAAATGTAAAACAACCTAATAAAAGTTAGTTTAATTTGTATTATGTTGTTAATTTACACCTGTACCATTTAAAAGGAATATATTATTACAAGGTGTTATAATTTATTATATTGAGAGCTGTTCCTTTTTTCGTATTGTATAAATTTATGAAAATAATAACAAAAATGAGAAAGTTTCATTGTGTGATGCATTTTTATACTGAAAATGTACAAAAATTTTATATTTATACAAAGAAAACAAACAAACAAAAACAATGAATAATTGAAAAGAAATTAAATAGTGGGCGAACAAGTATTTTGACAGACAATAGATACAAACAGCGTAACAAACAGGGAATTACGTTATAATTTTTTTTTTCAGAAGATATATAACATAAGCCAAAAGCTTCAAGTTAGATTGATTTAACAATAAATATAAAATTCTGTTGACGAGAATTTGTATTGCTTTAGATTAAAATTTATAAAAATGGAAATGTGCCATCGTATGCAGAAGCACAAAACAAACTGATTAAATCGAATTGCCATTGGATGGTGTCAAATTTTTGGCAAAAGTCACTCGTGTTAAATGATGAAATTTATTTTCTCTTTATAAAACTTTAAAATCCTGAATCTACAGAGCAACAAAATACATCACTTAATGTAAAATATAAGCAAAGTGCAAGTTTGAATGCAAAGTGATGCTTCATTTAATTGTACCTGACTGGATTTGGTAAGCTTATTTCAAATCTAGTTGGTTGGGAATATTCAAATAAAAGTATACCATAAGCAATACATCGAAAATATTTTTGTTCCCTTTATAAAATAATTAATATCAATTCGCAAAAGATACCCTTTTTACCTAAAGGTGAACATCTAATAAATTTACCTCAGTATCGGTCAATCGAAATTTGTTTCGAACATTGAGTGAAAGTATTTACATAAATAACTGGAAATAAAAAATGTTTAAAAACGTAAACGAAGGATACGCACTTATTTGAAATAAAAAATTCCCTAAAAAGCTTGTACACCACTAGTAACAAAATTCCGGGCTGTAGTTGTCAAAGTACCATTTGCAAGATGCCATTAATAATTTATGTAACTGTTATTCATGAATATTAAAAAAATACTCAATTTCACTTTCAATGTGTTATTGTTTGTTACCAGTGGGCTCAGAAATTTTGTCCAGAATTTTAGTTGTAACCCGATATTTCTCAGTCTACAAAAATGCACAAATGTTTATAGAAACGCTTTAAACAGTAAAAATACAAAAACCTATTGGGATACACAGTCTATAAATGTTAGTGAATTACATTAAAAGTATTATCATAAGATAAAAGTTTAAAATTTTACATTCTAGAGCTGTCGAACGCTGTTACCGAAGGCGCTATGGTGCACTTCTCTTACCATCCCTTGAAAGGTTTCCTATAACTAACCTTTTTTAATAAAATCTATTTTAAAGATTCTTTGATTAAAAATCTTACTTACTTGTCTGCTTATCTTTTTTTTTATTACAAATGACATCAAGTCCCAAGACATAAGCTTTCAGTATTTGTTTTAAAAATTATTGTTACTTCAGACGAATGATTAAAATTCAGTCTTGAATAATTTGATTATTCAAGAATCAAAAGGAAATAAAAAATTAATTCTATTCAAAATTAAATTGCAAGACTTTAGTTAAAACATTTTAAACTCATTTACATATTTAGTATTTTAATTTAAATTCTAAGTTAATTTAAATTCATAAACACATTTATTGAAAGATTGTTTTCGCTCGTACAATAAAGGAACATTTTTATCGTTATTTAAATTTTCCGCTGAATTATGACAAACCTTTTTAGTGAAAGATTTTTCAATTTTAGCACGCGAAATATAAGAATAACTTGTTATATGAAACATTGTATTATGCATTTTAAAAACCTCAGAAAATTCACATGCAGTTTCCTATATTAATGCCGTTTATATTTCAAAGTATTTATACAACTCCTCATTTAAACAGGTAAAAACTAGTTGGATGAGCCAATTTCAAAACTTTCTTCTATCTCATGCATGTTAATATTTCAAAATTTTATATCAGAATGCCAAAATATAATAACAATCTATGGCCATCATGAGGATACTAAAAGTACAGGTTCGTTGAATTGTCAGCATTTAAAAAGGAGATATAAGCATTGCATCTTTCAAACAAATCATTGAATTTCTGTGCCCACACTCTTAGATGTCTGCAAGCAAAATTCCCAACCCAGAGAGCATGAAGCCGACATCAGTTGGTCCGTACAGACGCAAGTCTAATAAGAATTTATTTATTTGAAAGTGCAAGAGAATATGAAGTTTGATTAAATTCTTGCATTAATTTTTGACTTATAGCTATCGGAGAAAATGCAGCGTCACCTGTTAAATGAGTTACATGAAAATCTAATTAACACCTACTTATGACAAGGTCTAACATAATATGAAGTTCGATGAAATTCCGTGCATTAGTTCGCGAGATAAGACTATCTCTAAAATCGTGTAAATCGTGAAAAATGCGCGCCACCTGTTTGGAGATTTAAACAAAGACCTAATAAGCAACAACATATGGCAACATCTAACTGAATCTGAAATTTGATGAAAATCCGTGTATTAATTCTTCAGATAGAGCTATTGGAAAAATCGTGAAAAATGCAGCATAGTAGCGCCACCTGTAGAGAGATTTACACCAAAAGAAAACCTGATCAGCAAAACTTATGTCCACGTCTAACCGAATCTGAAGTTTGATGAAAATCTGTGAATTTATTCTTGAGATATAACTATCGTGTAAATCATGCAAAATGCAGCATAGCCGCGCCACTTTTTGGGCAATTTACACCAAAAACTAATCAGTACCAATATATACCAAGGTCTAAATGAATCGAAAGTTTTATTAAATTCTGTGAAATAGTTCTTGAGATAGAGTGTCCACAAATTTTTGTCATGCTCACAGACAGACATTTTCTAAAAACAGTCAAATCATGTAACATGAACTTCTAAAACATATAAATCAGTCGAAATCCGGAAATCAAAATATTTCATGAATCCATTACTTTTTTCTTGTGAAGATAGAAGAAAGTAAAATATTCTATGACTTTAATGATGTTTTATTTTGAATTATGAAGGTATTCCGCATTTTATAAATATTTTTAAATCAAAGTGAGTGAATGTTTTATACAATTAAAGTAAACAACTGCGAAATATTTACCATTAAAATTAACTGAAGTCATCACGCTTTGAGATTTGAGAAAACCAGCTGTTGATTTTTTATTTTGTACTACAGAAAACGTTTAGACATACTTGTGTAATATTTTTATAAAATTTAATTATATTAGAAATACTTATTCTATCTTAATTATTTTGTAGTGAAAATCTTAACTACCGTATTTACCCTTGTATTCCGTGTAACTCGCGCACATGGAATTTTAATACTTTATTTCGGAAAAAAAGTAACAAACAATATGAGAAAGATACTTCAAACAACTGATAAAAGATAATACTGTAAATAATTATTCTATTAAAATTATCAATTATAATTATTATTGTACAATATTTATGAAATATTATTTAATGAATCCGTATACTGAAGCAGAAAATAATCACCCAACCATCTGACTACAGTAGCACAAGATGGATCTTCATTTCCTTATACTAATTGTAGATGTTGAAGGCATTCTTCTTAATTTAGTCGCGCTTTAAAATCATAATAAATCATAGCTCTATACCGCTTTTGCATAAACTCCATTTTCCTCTTCTTTCAAAACTTTTTTTTTACCGTAGTTAAATTGCAATTTTTATCACGAATTATGATCTGCGGCCATAAAAGTGTTCAAATTTAAATATACGACAAGGGGTCGGAAAAACTATTTTTTTTTATTGTAGCGAACTACAACTACAACTACTTTGTCGAAAATGTAGTTAACCACAACTACAACTACTTGTTTTAAAAAGTAGCGACTACAAACTACTTTTCAAAAGTAGTCACTACTTCGTTACTTTCAAATTTTGTCAAAGTGTTCAATTTACAGTAGAAATTGAAGACACGGATTAAATAATAAAGTGATCCCTCGTTATATCGCGTCTGCCGGGATACAATTAAATAAATGCGACATAACCGAGGGCATTAAAAAATTTAAGAAAGATACCATACAAGGAAATGTTTTGTGTTCGTCTCGAAAACGTTAGTTTATACACACTTAACAAATTTCGCAGCAAAGTTAAGAGATATATCATAATCTAGAAAATTATAGAAAAACAACCCTAAATGCAAACAATAAATAAATCTGTAAATGGAGCAATTCTGAATAATAAGAAATCCGGCGTTAAAACCTGAAGACATCTTAACAAGTAAATAGACAAGTGTTGCCAACAAGAAAATTAATTCATTTGGTGGATTAGTACTTGATTTCAGCAGCAAGTGTCAATGCAAAAAAATCTATGACTTCATGAAATGCGTTGCTATAAACTGCAGCTGAGATTTGTCACTGCGATTCGGAAATTTTTGAGCAGAACAAATGCTGCACAAACGAAGCGAATTTCGACAACGTGATTTGCGGAATGCCACTTTTTTTCTCCTGAAGTATCGTTAAAAGTAGCGTCGGTTCTCGCTACAAACTACTGTAAAAAGTAGCGACTACTGTAGTTTCGCTACTTGTAGCGTGCTACTTCCGACCCCTGTATACGACCAATATATTTTTTGGCTCGTATCGTCTGTCCCTATATACAAAATTTCAGCGTTATTATCAGTGTTGTTATCTATCATATTTAATGGTTATATTATTGAGTATTAGTTAAGATGTTCCAGGTGTTTAAACCCTGATAAGTCTCAGATATTGATAGTTCTTTTGTACACCTAAAAGCTGTAGGACCCCAATCTTTTTCCACCGTGAAGAAAAAGCAATTAATACCCAATATCTTATCATCACATATTTAGATTTAAAAAATTATACTTTTCATATGTTTTCTAAATATTGTTATAAATACGCTTTCCTACTTAGTAGTCAAAATAAATCAATAATGATACTTATTCGAAAAGTGTATATTTTAACACATTTCTAAAAAACATCATTAAAAAATATATTTTTATTACTGAAAATATTATTAGGAATAGGAATAGATTTTGATATATTTCTATGAAAAGGCATAAAGTTTCGGTGTGAAATTGGACACTGGAACACCAAAGGTTCGTTGATCTGAGATAACAAGCTCGAAAACAGGATTCTGAATTTTTGAAAGTGATTTAGATAGTCAAAAAAGTGACTTTATTTTTATATGCCGAGCATAGCAACAACAACAAAAAAAAGTTATCCATTTCTAAAAATTAAATAAATGTAAATAATACATAATACATATTAATATTTAAGAATAAAACATAAAGCGTGCATTAATTTCTAAGTAATAATAATATACGTTTAAGATAACTCGGTTAATCAATTACTTGAGAGAAAACGAAATTAAGTCATCACCATGTATATAAAGTTAATTTTCTCTGTGTCATTTTAGGTGAAAACATTACTGCTTTTCTTGAAAAAGTGCAAATATTTCACACGAAATAACTTCCAGTTCGTTATACGTATTGAAAATTTCTTAGATAATGCATATATAATTGAAGAATAATTGAATGGGTGTTTGGAAAAAGGGCCTATGTTAAAAAATTAAGTTAAGGTTTTGGTTGGTAAAGGGACTATGTGGAATAATTGATGATTATTTCGTGTTAAAAATTGAAATATCATAATATATAAGTATGTTTACTTTAAATAAAAAAATAAAACAATAAACTAAATATAATATTATTAATTTTCTTACCGTACTAACTAGATTTTTATTACTTGTAAATACTCAGCATGAAGACAAGAGTGGAAGGTAAGTAAGATTGGAAGAAGAGCCTATGTTGCACTAAGTAGTCAGGACATCGCTAATCAATGACATTAATAGTTTTAGGTATCTTTCAATACAAAAAGCTACCTATTGCAGCCGTTCGGAACAATTCCAAAAATTTTCGTATGTATTCACCGATCATGCCCTCAAGACCCCCAAACCACCCTCCATTCAAATGTTGATATTTATATATCCATATATATATATATATATATATATATATATATCTGACATATGTCATGCTCTAACTCTCTTATTTATCAACCGATTTGGATGTGACTGAGTATGTGTATAGAACTTACCAAGGTCTGGACCGAGTTCGTTGTCCAGCTTCATGCGCCATCTTGTTTTAAAATGGTGGCGAGTTATTTTTTTTATTTTTTGTAATTAAAAAAGATGTATAAAAAATATAAATTGAAAAAGTTGTTTCCGTTAATTGTTAGATCGTGATACAAGGATTCCAGATTTTTTGTTTTTGTTTTGGCTTTATCTTAAAAAATGGCAGAGATATGGCAGTTTGAAATTCTAGGGTGGCTGACATTTTGGAATAATCCGATATTTGTTATGCTGTTACTCTCATGCTGAAGTTTGCTTTCAAATTCTGTATTAACTAAAACCGGGATTGAATCTTCTATAATCGGGTTCCAAACATTTTAGCTTCGGGTGTTTGAGTAAAATGAGTTGAATTTTTAAAAACGTGGACTATGAAAGTTACCTTTTCCTCCCGGTACAGGCCGGATGGACTTTTTACCTTTTTTCGATACTTTTTACTTGTATCATAGGTATCTTCTTCAGAGCACCTATTCAATTATTGCTGTTATTTTTGAAAGCTTAATTTTAAAACACATTTAGATAAACTTTTATCTACTAATTTTGGACGGCAATGTTTCTGGTCTGTTGAAATTATGTTTACATTCAATATGCAGAAACAATATCAATAAAATCAAATGTATTTGGAAATGAGGAGACATACAGTTTATGGTGAGACTGGAGACGGACACCTAACACTCTTGGTCTGAGATAACAAGCTGAAAAAGTGCATCATTGTTGTTTTGAATCTGATTTCGCCATTCGTAAAAATCCGGTTCCTTTTACATATCAAGAATAACAAAATATTTTAATCGCGTTTTTTTTTTTAAATAATAAATAAAAGTAAGTAAGAATAAGGGTAAAATTTAAAACTTGGAATAAGCGAATATTAATATTAGCAAAAAACTTGTGATTATGTTGAAAGGTCTTAAAACTATTGTCAGAAGCATAACTTAAATAGAAAGCGATGTGCGAGAAATATATATATTTGGAAATTATTAAAAAAATGTATCATTTGTGTCAGATATTCTATTGTTGATTGCTGAGTAATAATAGTCCTAGATATATAATGAAAAATTTATAACTGAAGTAAATATCTTATGAAATGAAATATTCTAAGCAAATCTTAAATTGTAGCCGATATATGATGCTTTCAATTTTCAAAAATCATTTTAGAAAAAAAAAATATATATCAGATAGTCTATTGTTGTTTGTTGATGATTAGAAACAGAATTATAATGATAAATTTTTAACTCAAAGAAATATTTGATGAAATGGAAATTAATTTATCAAAATAACCATTTATATTTATTAACTAGCTGCATAGCAACCTGTTGTGTTGCATTTGTATTTTATAAGATCTTTCGAGATTTTCGGAGGAAAATATTTACCAATTCAGTTGTTAAATTAACATGTATAAATTGGAAGCTAAATATTTAATTATTATCATTTTTAAATCTTAATTAGATTTTAAAATTCGCCGCAAGATTCCTTAAAATTGAACAGTTAATTTTCGATTGTTTAAGCACTGAAAGATTGGTTGATTGATTGATTAACCTTCCCTGTTTTCTCAAAATCTATTTTAGATATCGAAATTGCAGATTGTAGCCAGAAACATTCTTTATCTGCCACTTCTACATTTTGTTTCTGTGATGCAACCGTTTCTGGGCCTAGTACAGACAAACAGACATGCAGGCAGATAATATTTTTAATGTTAATTTTGATTATAAGTCGTCTAAATAGTCGAAAGGACATATAAATATGTGTTTTTTGTCATCAGAAACAAGCAGTCTAATTTTATATATTAGTGTATACTTAGATATCAACTGCTATTTCTCAACGAAATACTCTGATGCAAGTCCCCTGTCATTAAGATAAATAAAATCTCCATTAGTACAAGATATTTTCTTCGAAAAGTTTCATATCTTATACGTCACAGTAAATGCAAACACAACTTTTTCTCTGAAAGGTATATACATATTACTAAAGTATCTACCTGCATCAATATGATTAATTTATAAATTAAAAAAAAATGATTAACAGGATGTAAATATAGAAACAAATATACTACGTAAAATTTCGTTTAACATCCCATTTGCATAATATTCAAAGTAATTTGACTATTAAAAAGATATTAACGAGAACGACTTTAAAATTGTTATATAGCGATGGAATATTTCTTTTAGAACCTGTTTCATTAATATCTAGTGGTATTAGATGAAAATAATTTTCAAAAGACATTATAATCTTTCTTGAAAAATGCTTCAAAACATTCATAAGAAACAAATTAAAAAATTATAAAAGTTTATCTAGTAATTTCAGCAATAATATTTTTTAACAGAAACTGTAATGCGAGTCATTTAAAAAGTGAATATAACTACAATTTTTAGATTGACAGCCGACAATTTTGCAAGAGTAAAGAATTTGCACTTAATTAAATTATTTTCAATTTAATAAGAAACATCGCCGGGTTTCGAACATTAAAAAGACTGTATTAGTTTGTTTTATGTATTTATACGCAGATTTTTTTAATAATGTGTTGAGAACGATAAGAAATTTATAGAAAATTTTAATATTTACAAATTTAAAAATCTCGTGAAATAATCAAAGAATTTATCAAATTTAAAAATTAAAAATTTCAGAACATTTGCAGTTTACATCGGAATTATAAAATTTGAATTTTAGCATTCGCTGCATACAATTTATAATATATAGTTCTAAAATGTTGAACAATTATTTGTATTTAAAAAAAGTATCCCGTTTAGTTGGAGAATTATAATTAGTAAAATATCGCAATCTAATTATAATATTATTGACGTGGATATTATAACGCATTTTAAAATACAGAATAGAATGCATTCTGCACTATGCTATGCAGTACAATCGAATATACGTAAAACACTTAATTTTCAATTTATTTCATTTCCAATGTTTCATTAATATGTGTTTTTGTTTATTTCGAGAATTCTTTGGAATTTATTTCAAAGTATACAAATTGTAATTATTACTATATAATATGACATGCATACTTAATTCATATTCAAATAAATAATGCTAATGTTTTGAAGTTATAAATTGCTGCTTCTACTAACACGGAAACAATTAATATTATTTCAGAAAATAATTAACCAAAGCAATTAAACTGTTTATGTTAATTATTTTAAAGTGCTTCAGTGGCACGATATATTTAAGAAATTATCATTATAAAGTTTAATTATATGTTTAACTGTCGTAATAAGATGCGTTTTGATGAAACCTATAATAGTTTTTCATTATTAAAAACAAAAATAATGAAATTTAAGCATCAAATTGTAATAAATATGTGCTCATAAAATTCGGAAAGTTTAAAAAAGCATATTTTTGAATAGTGCATTCAAAAATAGAAGCTGAAAAACAGAGTAAGCCGTATATGCATAAGAAAGTCTGAAGAAATATTAATGCATACTACTACACTCTTTTAATGTCACACACACACGCAAGAAAACAAAAATAAAGCAAAAATAACTTTACATTACTGTATATGTGTATTTCCTATGACTACAAATTCAAAGAAGCATTTTCGAAATCTCGTCTACCCATAAATAATAATATTACATAATTGTTGTATACATTGAAAATGCATTATTTTTTTTAACTAAAGAAACATAATTATAAAAATGTTTTCGAAACGGCTTCTTCATTTGCTTTTAAAAATAACTTTTGCTTCTTAAGAATAAATAAATTTTTAATTCAGTTAAAAATAACTTTCAGTAATTAGATTTTTGAAAACAACAGTCAGTAAAATTGTATTCACTTAAATTTTTCATTTCAAATTCTAAATTAATTCGAATTCATAAAAACATCTGGACAGAATAAATTTCTTTCTTTATCTCTCTCTCCCTTTTCTTGCTAGTAATATAATTTGAGAAATTCTAATGTAATATTTTTATTGAAATTCCCTACTGTTTTTTTTTTTTTTTTTGCTTAAATATTCGTTTTGTCAGTATGGAATTTTAAACAATGCTTTGAAAGTTCACGGAAAACATGTAAATGAAAAATATTGTAGTTAAATGGTATACTATTATAAGACAGGCTTGTGAATGGTATTATATGGAAATTGTGGTGTATATCTCTATCTAAATGAAATAGTTGCGTTGCTACGATTCATTAAAGATAATGATCACCAGTGTCAAATGTACATTATTAGTTGTATTTTTGTACATAAAAATATGCTATACTGTTGCACTATTATTGCACGTATTTATACGTGGATCTTACTGATGTTTGTATTTGTATATATCTTTTCAATATCCTTCTATAATTCACCACAACGGATGGCAGCATAGTTTGCAATATGAACTTATGGTATCCATTCCAAGTCACAATAGGTCAGGTAGATGGTAAAACCTATACCTATCCTGTAATTATAAATGACTTATTATATCAATTAGACTGGACACTGAAACAATGAATATTTCTGTCATTTCAAACAATGTTTATGAAAGTGTTAACATTTTTGCTGACTGTTGTTTTTCCAGAAACTACAAAGAAGTAAAATGTTTAATTAATATATTTTAAATGTAATTTACGCAGCATAATTGATAGGGTTTCATTTGTTAAGAATATTATGCAAAAAATTAATATTGCATTTTACGGACCATGCATTGTAATGTTTCTTTTACATTCAGATAAGATGATCTTTTATACACACTTATTGAATGACAGATTAAGGCGAATATTACTAATCGAAAATAGTGGTAGCTATTTGAATAAAAAATCTCGCTAAATTAGCAGCAATGGAACTTGTCTTTGACCCCGCGTCCTAAAATCCTTTATTTGTCCCTTCGTGTATGTTTTTATTGAAGTAGAGAAAGTTAGACAAATTTTTGTCCTTATTTGTTACTTATTCTTCTTTCTTTGCGCGGTGTATGTTGCCAATTTTTGTTTTTTTTCTTTGGTACAGTGTAGTAAATAAAAGCCTCTCCAGTACTTTTAAACGTGTTTAAAGAAAAATGAAAAGCTTTTTTTTTAGTTTTCAATTCTATTTCTTCGTTATTTTCTTCCGATTCCTGACTTCTCCTGTTTTATCCATGTGCAGTAAGTTACTTGCACCACAAGTTTGATATTATCAAGTCGTCTCTGATTGTGTTTGTGAGTTTTAGAAATTTTTCTGTTAATATGGAGAATAGTCATGAGAAAAGCGTTATTCACTATCACAGGTAATAAATATGATTTCAATAACTGAGTTGTTCTGAAAAGATTTAATATTTTTGGTTGTGTTAAGTACAAAATTGAGCTAGCAAGAAAATTATTTTTGTTGCTTTATTTTTGGTTGTATTGTAACGAACACGTTAATGTCATATTTGAATCCATTCTTTTTCCCAATATGTTTTTAGTCGGTCCTAGAAAAACACAATGAATTAAACTTGAATACAGTTGCATTTTAATCTAAATAGGCGAAAAGACTCTATTTCTTACCGTTAAGATATAAGCAAAAGCTACAAAGTTCATTTAGACGATTAGATGCATAAATAAACTTAGTTCATGTAACATTATATAAATCGAGTTTAAGACGCGATCCCTCTTCATATGCGCCTTTTGTCCTGTTTCTTGAAACGCGTCTTAACCGGGTTCGACTGTATGTTACCACGATTAATTGAAACATTTATGATGCATCAGAATATAAAAATTAATACATTTTTATATAATCATTTTTCAGTAGTTTCAGTAGCATTTTTTTGTATTATTATTTTTTTTAAGTTAAACTTTGACATTAAAAGAAATTTGCTCTGACGGAATATATTTTCTATGCCAAATAGTTAATTAGGGACCAACACATCATATATTTAATAACAACTTTAAAAATTATAGTTTTCTTTTTGTATTAGAATCTGAAGTTTCATTAAAAATAATGTAGGTAGAGGTATAAAATAAATATTTGATTATTAGCTTAAAACAAAAAAGTGCACATTCTTTAAATATCCCCTAAAGCTTTATTAAAGTGGATTTTTTTAATTCTTAAGCTGACTTTCATGACATTAAATAATGCAGATAATAAACCTAAACGTAAAGTGTTTTAAACTTCACATAAAAAAATTAAATATGGCGAAAAAAGTATATAGAATATTTTAAGTAAAATATGTTACTTTAAAAATTTTAAAAGTTTTCAACTATCCAAACATAACAGAATATTTACTTTGTTGTAGTAATATGCTTTTTCAGGAATAAGATATAATATTACGGAGTAATAAGTCTTAAAAAATGAGGCATACAAATTATTCTTTGCCAGATATTTTTACGCTTAGTTAATCAAACGACCTTTTTATTTTTTCCTTTAAACATTTAATAACACGTTCAGTTGTAACAAATAGCAATTTCATTGTCATAGAGCCGCAACAATAATTTAATTGTGCATGTTTAGAATAATAGTTACGCTATAACAAATATATTTTATTTAATTTCTGTATTAAAAACTTTTTAATAATCCTCGAACAACAACAACAAAAAACCTTTCTTTCTCTAATACGAAGTAGTTCAAAAGTTATACCAGCTGTCGTATTGCTTTAGATCTGTACATTGTTATCCAAAATTTAAAGATAAATTATTCTTTTGTTCATAGTACACTACATTTTGATACTGAAAAAAATAAAGACGTACATATCCATGGTATCACAAAACATAAAGAACTATTTTTTTTTCCAAAATGAAAATTTAATTTTTTAAAGTTAGATTGCTAATATTCTAAATCCTTTTTGTGAAATAAAGAATACCAAAATAGAAAATTGTTTCTATGCAAATGCTGGATTTCTAATTTTCTCAGTATCTACGATAAGTCAAAAATCGTAGTATCACACAAATTCCAAAAAAATGTCGTATATATTTCAACGAGAATACTTTTCTCATACTTCTTATGGAAATTCTTAGACGCTCTAAAATACATATAACATTATACAATTGGTATTTGTGTTCATTTAAACTATTTGTTTTACATGCCGTTACATAGAAAATATGAGCAGAGGTTAAAACAATGAACAAGATGCGGGCAAGATTTTAAGATTTTAGGTAATATTTAGCCTATAAAACGAACCTTTAAGGAACATTGTAAAAACATTTGCAGCAAAGTATCCGGTCATTCGACCGTTTTACAGAAACAAGTTACATAACCGTAATTTAACGCTATTCTGACCATAATATTGCGATATTATGGTCAGAATAGTGTTAAATTACGGTTATGTAACCGTTTTCTATAAAAATGGTCGAATGACCGGATACTTTGCTGCAAACTTTTTACAGTGTAAGGTTTTCAATTTTCACGCTCTACACCTTATCAATATTTGTTTTAACTTCCACGGGCCACCCATATATCTGGAAATTCATACAAAAACATTTTATTTATATTTGCACATAATATTTTTTTTTATCACCAGAAATTCTATAAGAAATTCTATAAAAAATATAAGAAATTCTTTGTTTAATTGTGGTAAGCGAAAAATGTTAGTAATTGCGTTTATTACAGTATCCTATTAGATATTGATGCCTTAAATATATATGTCGGTAGATATAGGATATGCACAATATAAGCAGATATCTACTGGTATATATTAACATAAATCGGTACTGCCTATTTTGCAATGGTCCAGCTTTTTTAAGACACGAAAGTAGTAAATTTAATTATATCTTATTTTTATTATTAAGGAGAAAAATAAGAATACGGGATGGTAATTCTTTGGTGGTTCTCATTGTTTTTTACGCACCTAAATAAGGGATTTGTCATATTATAAGGAGTTTCAATAAACATTTTTTAAAAATTATTGTTTCTTAACTCATTAGATGCCGAGCTTTATCATATAAGCATAGTAAAAAAATGCAAAAAAAAAGAAAAAAATCTCAATTAAATCGCTAAGACATCATTTTTTAAAATGTCACAGCAAAAAAAACATCTTATTTAATATATTTTAAATCCTTAAATAAAATTTAGTAAATGTTATTAACTAATTAATAATTAGTATTATTAATATTAAATGATTGTTACCGCATCGGCGTTAACATATTAGTATTCGAAATGACATGGCGGACCACGCACGGAGGCATAATCCCTACTTTAAACTATCTACAGTCTATTAGTAAATTTAAATTATTTTACTAATATCAATTTACAGTTAGAATAGATTTTTTCAATGATTAGCAATTTACACATTTACAAAACAAGTTTACAAAAAAGCTTTGGTGGATGCGGAAATTGAAGACATTATTTGACAATCGGTGACATACTAGTATTTAAGGTAATTAAACAATAAAACGGTAATGCCATAGTTAAAAATGTGGATGCATTTATAATACTCCAAATATAATTCACTTTTGCAACGAAAAAAATTTTAAGACAACATTTTTTATATCATTCATATAAAGAGTTTAAGGATATTGTACGATTGTGAAAGATCGTTTTATCCTCTGAAATATACGATATGCAATATTATTATTATTTACCTATATCACAAACACTCAAACTCTGCGTACATATAAAAGTAGTACGTACGCAATATGTAAATGCTTAATGTATATCCAAAATTCTAATTCCATATAGCTTTAAAATATTCTACTAATTTCATATTTTAGAACCTGTAAAAGAGAATTTTTTTTTTCGAATTCATAATTATTTACGCTGCTACAAACGTTAAGATGGGCAGTATGTTCATTATATCGTCTCACTTTCTGACGATTTTTTATCTGTTAGTGACAAATATCATATATTCTAATACGAGCAAATCTTGTGTGTGGTTATATATATATATATATATATATATATATATATATATATATATATATGCAAAAATTATCTTAAAAACGGCTCAAACGATTTTGACGAAATTTCGTGTCCTACCGTTTTGGGGCACCAGAAAACCATTGGGCTAGGTCACATGTTCGAGAAAATTCGATTAGTGGGTCATTTTGGGTCATTTTGGGTCATGGTCTAGCTAATTGTATCTAAAAAACGGTTCAAACGAGTTTGACGAAATTTTGTATCCGACCATTTTCGGGCACGAGAAGACTATTGGGCTGGGTCACATGTTCGAGAACTTTCGATTAGTGGGTCATTTTTGGGTCAACGCGTGTCAAATTAATTTTATCTAAAAAACGGCTCTAACGATTTTGATTAAATTTTGTGGCCTACGAGTTTCGAGCACGATAAAATAATTGGGCTAGGTCACATGTCCGAGAAAATTCGATTAGTGGGTCATTTCTGGGTCATTGTGGGTCAAGATCTAAAAAGCGTCTCAATTTACACTAAATTTTGCATCCAATAGTTTTCGGGCACGAGAAGACTGTTGGGCTAGGTCACATGTTCGAGAAAATTCAATTAGTGGGTCATTTTGGGTCATTTTGGGTCATGGTCAAGCTAATTGTATCTAAAAAACGCTTCAAACGATTTTGACGAAATTTTGTATCCGACTATTTTCGGGCACGAGAAGACTATTGTGTTGGGTCACATGTTCGAGAACTTTCAATTAGTGTGTCATTTTTGGGTCAACGCGGGTCAAATTAATTTTATCTAAAAAACGGCTCTAACGATTTTGATTAAATTTCGTGTCCTACGAGCTTCGAGCACGATAAAATAATTGGGCTAGGTCACATGTCCGAGAAAATTTGATTAGTGGGTCATTTCTGGGTCATTGTGGGTCAAGATCTAAAAAGCGGCTCAATTTACACTAAATTTTGCATCCAATGGTTTTCGATCACGAGAAGACTGTTAAGCTAAGTCACATGTTCGAGAAAATTCAATTAGTGGGTCATTTTGGGTCATTTTGGGTCATGGTCAAGCTAATTGTATCTAAAAAACGCTTCAAACGATTTTGACGAAATTTTGTATCCGACTATTTTCGGGCACGAGAAGACTATTGTGTTGGGTCACATGTTCGAGAACTTTCAATTAGTGGGTCATTTTTGGGTCAACGCGGGTCAAATTAATTTTATCTAAAAAACGGCTCTAACGATTTTGATTAAATTTCGTGTCCTACGAGCTTCGAGCACGATAAAATAATTGGGCTAGGTCACATGTCCGAGAAAATTTGATTAGTGGGTCATTTCTGGGTCATTGTGGGTCAAGATCTAAAAAGCGGCTCAATTTACACTAAATTTTGCATCCAATGGTTTTCGGGCACGAGAAGACTGTTGGGCTATGTCACATGTTCGAGAAAATTCAATTAGTGGGTCATTTTGGGTCATTTTGGGTCATGGTCAAGCTAGTTGTATCTAAAAAACGGTTCAAACGATTTTAACGAAATTTTGTATCCGACTATTTTCGGGCACGAGAAGACTATTGGGCTGGGTCACATGTTCGAGAACTTTTGATTAGTGGGTCATTTTTGGGTCATTGTGGGTCACGATCTAAAAAGCGGCTCAATTTACACTAAATTTTGCATCCAATGGTTTTCGATCACGAGAAGACTGTTGGGCTAAGTCACATGTTCGAGAAAATTCAATTAGTGGGTCATTTTGGTCATGGGTCATGATATTTGAACTCAAATTTAACTTTGACCGAGCATAGCTCGGTCTTCCGTGCTCGTTTATATAAAATGACAAGAATAACTTTTGCAGTACGCAGTTAAAAATATTGTTCAACATTTCGCCGAAAAAGTTGCAACTATGCGATATTGATACCTTGTCCCACCTTTTGGTGATCCGTATGAACCATAAACTTGTGTGGGTTGAACCATGGCCCGATATAATGTTGAAGCATGTCCCTGATCAATCATGTTCATTTATGACATAGTAAAATGTTTAACGGAGAACTGTTAAATTATTAAACAATAAACTGCTAATTTTTTAAAACCATAAACCATTAAAACATTGAAATATTAGGTGACTGATGTTGTCTTAATCAAACTAGGGTTATTCAGACTGTGATTCCTGTTTACAGTTAGACAACCAAGTCTGCTTCGGGATTGAAACCTAACACCTCTCCACATGTAGCGTTTTAACAGCAAGAGAAACATACTTTAACATAGCAAATTGCTAGTGCATAGAAATTTTTGTTTTGGTTGTTTTGATTGGCTGTTACGCCGTTTTGATTGGCCATAATTAAGTTATGACAAATCAAGTGAAATAAGTTTTGATGCTCCTGCTTTTTTTTCGACCATCAAATGGTACAGCGTTGAGAGAAATTCTTTTGCAACGCACCGAGTAGACCATAACTAACTTAAGAAGTTTTTTTCTTAAAGCCTTTTGAACCAAGGCCTTTATATTTATATAATGTAGACGTTACTAAAGCTCAAAAATATGTACATACATATGTGTAACATACATATATACATAAAAATAAATAGAATAACAGTTGTTAGATTTGTTAATGGGTGTTTTAAATATTTCTGTAGATTTTATATGAAATATGACATTTATTCGTGAAATTTTATGTATCTGTGATAGCGGTGACGGAGAAACTCATTATTTGGATTCTATCCCTTTTTTTAAATTCTTACCATGTTTCTTAAATCCAATTACATGCTGGCTTTCCTTAATTTTCAACGAAATTGCTAAATTGCCAGTTGTCTGACGTATCAAGGCACTTCATGCAGTATGTATGTCGTCATGTGTCATAAAATGTTTTGTCACAAATGTCAGATATGATTGATTGAGCAAATCATATTTTTTTTCTATAAAGGTTGGTCAGTTGGTAGTTATTTGTGAAAGAGTCGTTTTTTGAAATTTCGATCAAATATCAAATGTTTTAACATGATAATATATATATATATATATATATATATATATAATTACTGCATTCCTGAAGAATTCTTTGCAGAATAGCTTAAAAATAATATAGACGATTTTATCAATCTCATTAATAATATTATTTTAACAGAAGCTAAGTGAAAAATTGTAAGAAAACTCCAAAAGATTTTCAAACATCAAAAGTTAAACCAAACGTTTATTATTGTACTAGTAGTAAATTTTAGTATATTAGTATAACACGTTTTCATAAATTGCACATTTTTAATTCTAGTTTTATCTACATTTTGAAAATATAAAAGAAGCTAACCAAGACGTATTCTGAGATAAGTCTTGCTCAGGTAATTGTAGACATCTCTGTGTATACGTAGATTTGAGAAGTAAAAACCGTATACCATTAAAACGTACAGTTTACAAGTTGGTATTTTTCATTCGCATGTATTTTTCAATTGACGACAAAAGGCTTTAAATGAAACATTTTAAAAAATGTTTTGATTTATTTCAAATTCCACTCAACAGAAAATCTTATCAAAATATGTTCTTGATTTTGATTAGAATATTTTTATTTTAGACAAAAAGCTAATTTAGAAACTTCCTAGTACATCGTAAAGTTCATGTCTATTGTAGAAATTTATGAATATAATGTTGTTGCTCATTTTTGTATTTAAATTTATTTTCATAAGTAGAGTTTGAACATCTGAAAAGGACCGAAATGGAATATTTTATTGGAGGACTTATAAGGCGATTTCTAACGATTTTAAATGGGAATGCCACAATACATTCTTAGTTTCTAATAACTTATTTTAAGAAATATATATGGGAAGAAATAAATTAAAAAAATCTTATTATATCAACTTTAAAAGTAAATAATAATAATAATGAACATAAATTTCGTTGACTTTGATATAGGAAATGCAAATGAAAATAACTCACAAAAAAGCGTTCTAAGAACAAGTAAAAAGTATTGGAACTCTATTTTTTCCCTTGTATTTTTAAGTATATTTGTTACTCCTAGATAACATTTTGACGAGATAACTTATTTAAAAATACAATGTTCAGTTTTTGCACAAGTTTTTCCGTTATCATTTTGAGCAAATATGCATTATTTTTAATAAAATTTGTGATTTTTAATATTAAGAATTTTTTTTTAAATGCTGAAAAATGGGACGTTTATAAATAAAATAAAATATATTCAACAATAGATAGTTATATAAACAACAATTTCAACAGTTGGTGATTTTTTTTTTCTAATGCTTGCAAAAAGTTTAAAATAAAAAGATCCATTTTATAGGATGATATATTGCCATCTTTTTTTAATATTAATATTTATGCTCTTGCTTGAATCCTTCTTTCTCTACGTTCATAATGCATACATAAATCTTATTTCTTCAAAACGTTCATCCATATGAATGAATTTCCGGCGTAGTGATTTTAAATGAAGATCTTCTTACTAAAACTAGTAATTTCAAAATCTGTAAAATAGTGAAATTGTGCTGATTTTGATTTTTATAAAACCGTGATAAGCTGTAATATAATTTAATTATGAATGCTTCAAAAGCTCGGTATATAATAGTTCGGTAAAGTACTTATAATTATTCCTTTTATATTTCCTTCTTATTATTATTAATAATGCTCTGCAAAAACTGCATCAGGTATTTAAATTAAATTTTTCTTCATAGCAGTTTTTTTTGCAATATGTTTAATTTATTTTTAAAAATAATTCTCTGCTACTTTTTTAAGGAGATTTTTTTTCTAACTTAGAAAGTTAGTAATTATCAAGTACGTACAAAAAATCTTCCTTTTACTATTAAATTAATTGTTTAAACATCAATTGAAATGCTTTTTAATTATATTGTAACATTATAAAAATTAGAACATCTCAAATGCCAAAGCAATGTTCAGTATTTGATGTGAGTTTTTATAAATAAAAAGCCTATTTGAGCTGTAAGAAACATTGAAAAAATTTCTACTCTGTTGTAAAGATTTTTTAGAGAAATAGGACTCCAGAAGTTTTCAATAGTCACAACACTGTAAACACATAATGGATCAAACGATTTTCCTTTTATTCAGCTAGGATAATTTTCTATTAATTATTGTAGATGCATTACATAGCACATATACATGTAAAATAATTTTGGAAGTCTACTTGAATTAAAAAATTAGATTAACTTTGCGTCTTAATTTTGCGTTCAACTTTAAAGATTTTTTGATTAACCCTTAATTATTAAGGGCTCCGAATTTTCCTTTACATTCTGGAATAAATTAATTTAGGTTTGAAAGAAAAAAAGTAGCTATCCAAATAACAAAACTTAAGATTTGCTATAATTTATTGAAAAAGTCTTCAACTGAAATCTAACGAATGTAGGTGTATTGTGAACTATTAGTAAGACATAAGGATATGAAAATTTTTTGAAGACGTTGGGAAAATGACGTATTACCATAAGATTAAATAGACATAGAAACTTTTGCCTTATTTTCCATTTTTTTTTATTACACATTTAGTTCGGTTACATTATTAATTAGCTTCAATTTTTTTTAATTAAAGAGTGAAAAACATGTCTGAAGAAACCTTTTAGCAAAGGTAAAATAAATTAGCGAGCGATACCTTATACTTTAAGCTAACTCACTGTTTTGTTTTGTTTTAATACTAAATACAGAAACATAAATGAAATGACAATATTAAATGTAAAGACATTTACTGTTATTACTATTTGCAAAGAATACCAAAATTAATTGATAGAGTAAATATTAGTAACTTTAATATTTGTCCTATTATTAGGACAGTAGACCAGAAAGCATTAAGAAACCCAATTTGTTTTGTTCTGTTACTGATGAAAACTTGCTGTTAACTCTTTAAAGAAATTAAAAGACTTTCTTGTTTTATCTCAAGATATTAAATTTCAAGCAGTAACTAAAAAATATAAGTAATAAGAACTTCTAAATTGTAATTTTAGCAAGCAAGAAAGACTTCGAATAAAGAGTCATAAAATAAACATTTTATTATAAAAAAATTCCTGGGAAAAGTTTCCTTTGTTTTTTAGTTCAGTCTCTAAGTTCACACTTTTCAAATAAATATAAACATTTTGAACATCAAAACCCAAACCTGGGCATTCACAAGGAATTCGTATCTTTGAATTTGTTTTAAACTTGCGTTGCCGAAGTCAGAGGTTAATATGTAGCACTGTAATAAATATTTAATATTGAAACATCAAAAGCAAAACAGAACGATATTTTAAACAAGTGGGTAAGTGTGATCGAAGATCGCTCAAAGGGTTTCGTTTAATATTCCTTTCAAAACACTTTATCCTTTCTTTAATAAATCCAAATAAATTTCACTTAGCTACCGAAAAAATAGTTTTTTATAAAGTAAAAGTTTTTTCGTTTTTTCGAGTATCCAAACCAGCCCCATAGCGGACGAAGCGGGCTATTATATTCTGTCATAATAATATCTGTCACGTGGACTAAATGCGATATAAAAAATAATTTCAAAATTAAACATGTTGCACGCCTTCAAAATGTTAAAATATGCGAATATTTCCATAATCCGATTTTTATCATGATTCAATATGTTTCTCAAACTCATATATTTACTATTCTCATTACTCATATTGATACTCGCTTTGTATTTTTCTCAAACATCTGAAAAATTCGTTAAACTTCCAATATGACGTCAGATTTTCTTTTTAACTCTCTAATGACGTGATAATAATCTGCTTTGTGTACATACACATAATCATACACCTTGTATTATTGAGAAATCTTTGAAAATTTCCGTTTCATTACCACTATAACGTCAATCATTTTTATTTCAATTGGTGAAACTTTTTATTTCATTTTCATTTTTCACGTGGAAATCGTCTGATAGAAAATTAGTTATTGTAGAAAGAATTTCATCATGGATTTTTAATTTTTGGCATCTGCTATAACGAAAAATGCTTAAATTTAATAGGAAAAGGCTGTTAGAATTTTGGTTTTTTATTTTTATTTATTAAAATAATGCGATTTTTTTTAATTTTAATATTTTGAGCTCTTCAGAGCTGGTATTCAGATATATACACAAAGTTTCAACTCTGTAAGTTACATAGTTTCTGTGACAGACAGACAACGGAGCGGGAGTAATAGGGTTTTCTGAGATGAACGAAACCCTAAAAATGACCGAAAATCAGAATTAAAGAGTCAACAGAGTTTTATTCCGCTGTAACCAGAATATTTACATAACAAATACATTTTCCCAAAATAAAATAAGTAAAAAAGTAAGTGAAATAAGTTGAAATTGTAATTGAAATTTTCAAAGATAAATATCAACTATTGCGCTACCTAGAAAACAATGTAGATTTACAAGTATCTTCATTTTGACTTGTAAAATATACATTTTGTAAACACTTTAGAGAATTTTTAAGTTTTAAAATTACATTTACAATTCACAAAAGTAGAATTTATAATTCTAATACATCATTTGGATTTGATAAATGTGTTTACCTACTATGAAAATTTTATGTGAGTATTCCTATCATATCCAAAATGTTGATATCATACAGACAGAATTTGTATGGCTTACTCAAATGAAAAGGAGGCTTTAGTGTAGCGACGTTGTATGTAATAGAAGTGGATATATAGGTTTGTCGTTAGATGACGTGATATTTCTCTAAGTATGAAATTTTAGCGAATGGCTTGGCCTTATATTTCCTCAGTTGGGAAAGTTGTTATGCTAGGTCGGATGCATGATAGATTCCTTTAGATAAGCGGAAAGTGCTATTATCAAAATTCTTCGGGCAGAAGGATTGACTCTTTGAAAACTTACCGCAGGAGAAGGAGGTATAGGGTGAGCAGTGTCTCTCATTTCCCAGTGCATTCCACTGGTTTCAGTTGCGTTATAAGACATGTCGCAAAAGCATGAAGAACATGCCACGATCCGGACAGGCGCATGATGTTACAAACCCTGCCATGACTGCAACTGAGGATGATTGCATTCATCAAAATCATCGAACCACCACACGTGAAATTTGTACTGAACTGTTCATAAGCAAAGGAACAGTGTATCATATACTCCTGCAGAAGCTTCGTTATGTTAAAATTTGTGCCCAATCCTTCAGCTATCTATGAGTTTCTACAGTAAATATATTTACTCTCTTTCTACGTGCTAGGATCAGGGCGTTAATAACAATGGTATCTATGCGTACGTGCCATGCTACACATTCTCTGTAATTAAAATATTCTTTAGCTATAACTGTAATGTCATTTTCATTTGGGCACAACTTACATATTTACGGTTCAATATAGATTGAGAATTTGTCTAAAAAATAACATATTCATGGTTTAATATATTCATTTAGAATTTGTTTAAAAAATAATAACCAAACATAAGAAATAATGAATTTACACTATGCAAAATAATGTCAAGGATGCTGTGTTAATTATCAAAACTAATAATAAATTGTATTACATAAGAATCACCAATTTATACAGAAATATCTTCGTCAAAATTGTCATTGACTTATACAGTCCACATATGATATGTTTATTGACATGATATTATTATGAGTTTACTTTTCTGTACTTAAAATGTTCTGGCTAATAAAGTATCTTTCACGGTAAAAGTAGGAAATATAATATATAAGCCTGAAGTTTCATTATTTTTATCATATGATAAAAAGTTTTTTGAAAAGTAACCAAACATAAGAAAAACCAAACATGAGAAATAATGAATTTACACTATGCAAAATAATGTCAATGATGCTGTGTCAATTATCAAAACTAATAATAAATTGTATTACATAAGAATCACCAATTTATACAGAAATGTCTTTGTCAAAATTGTCATTGACTTATACAGTCGACATATGATATGTTTATTGACATGATATGATTAAGCGTTAACTTTTCTGTACTTAAAATGTTCTGGGTAATAAAGTATCTTTCACGGTAAAAGTAGGAAATATAATATATAAGACTGAAATTTAAGTATTTGTATCATCTGATAAAAAGTTTTTTGAAAAGTCTGACTAATCAACTCCTGCATGAATTATTTTTAAATAGATTTAAACCATATTTTGCTCTTAAAATATATTTAAAAGATATAAGAAGAAAATATGTTGAATTTTGAAAAATCCTACATGTGTTACAAAATATAAAATGAACCTGGTTTAACGTTTACAAGCACTGAAAAATTATTATTATTAATTAATTAAATAGATTTTTGCAATAATGTAAACACTAAACACCTTCCAGAAAATAGAAAGTAATAAAAACATTTTAGTCAGGTTTCAGCTTATATCTACGTCCAGAATATTTTTGAAAGAATATTCTCTTAAGCAAAGCAGAACAAAATTTGCCGAAAGGGCATTTTCTAACTGAATATTTGAGAGGGACATAATCTGCTATGTATTGCTGCGTTTCACAAGTATTGAACTTTGTAAGACGTTTATAGCTGATACAGGAATAAAAACAAAATATGCACAATTTTCTGGATGTTGTTTTTAAATATAACCTCATATGAAGTTAAAATGAATGAAGGGGTTAAAGCAAGGGTCGATAGAGCTATTGGCCAGGGACTTCAAAATGTATTATTACCCTTTACATGTTTGTAAAAAATGCATTGAAATATTATCGTTTATATCAATTTTGTGTAGTATACGTTCCTGTACAAAGTACCTATCAATATTTCGTTTGATCTTGCATTATAAGAATGGTGAGTCAGTTTTTTTAAGGCTTTGACCTTTTATTAATTCTATTCAATATTCTGTACGTTTACAAAAATAAGATGTAAAAGCTAAATATGTATGTGTCTAAATATGTATTAATATGTTACATTGTACGTTCATGTATGCATTGAACAGTATCGAAATATTTTATTATTTTTTTGATAGCATACGAAGGAAGTTTTAAATAATACCATGATCTACTCTAGCTTCATAAAATCTTCGGCGTATGATGCTTCACCCTATAAAAATAATCGTCTGATTGATCATGCAGTATAATCAATTAATATATACTACACTTGATAAATGTGATTGATTTTCGACAAAACTTGGATATTGTGTGGAAATATAGCGTAACCCATTTTTAAAGCAAACATTAAGAGCCAATTTCTCACCAAACATGTTTTTAAAATATCGAAATAAAACAAAAAATATTAGAGCCACATTGCAGAAAATTACATTTTATATAATTTTTATTTCCAACATCATAACAAAAAATTACAAATTTTACCTTTTTAGTATTTTCAACATGCCTTAAAAATAGTTAAAAAAGTATCTAATTGCCTATCTCACATTGTGTGTGCACTTTTGTTTTTGAAAAAAATCTTCAAATAAATTTAGGATTTCTATTTAGGAATTCGTATTAGGCCGGATCGTTTTCATAGATCTTACTGTATAAAGTTAAAAGTAATAATAAATTCTAATTCACTTTACCTATATTTATTATTTCAAAATCAAAAGTTCTCAAAATTAAGAATTTCTTAAATGGACCCTTGTGAATAATTTTCATCAGTGAAAAGTTTTATTAAACATTAAAATGCAGTACTCTACACAGAAATCCACAGTATATTATAATTGATTCTATTATTTTAGCAGGATCATAAATTTTTTTATTTGGGATTTCGAAATAGACAAGATCGTTTTCACAGATTTTACTGTATAAAGTTAAAAATAATAAGGAAATCTAATTCATTTTATCTATATTTATTATTTCAAAATGACGAGTTTCTTAAATAAACCCTTGTAAACAATTTTAATCAGTGAAAAGTTTTATTAAACATTAAAATGAAGTACTCTACTTTGAATGCAGAATATATGCATAGTTTTAGGTAGTATAAGTCGAGTGTAAAATTTTAGAATATTAACAGCATCACCTGTCAAACACATAAGCATATAAAATGAGCCCCATTTGCCAAAAGATAAATAGCGGTAGTGAATTGTTTTAATAAAACTATGGCTTAAGTTTATTACGGTATAAAATATGTAATGCCGCTTTCTTAACATGATTAATAATTTCTGGTTCTAATATCAAGAATTTTCGTTTTACGCAAAGGATTTTTCCCACACTAAATCAGTTTAAAAAGGTAGATTAAACGTAGATTACTTAAGACAGTGCATAAAATATAATTATATTATTTAATATTGTGTTTTCTATAATTATTCAGCAAATTAAAATATTTTGATTTAAATCATCTTGTGAATGGAAAACTCACAATCACTCATCGAGTCGGACAACCCGTTTTTATCAACCCGATAAAAAAGGTGGATATTGGGGCTATGTTTTTGCGTTGAGAGTCGGGTTCAATTCGGGTTGACATCTACTTTTCTCCTGCGGGCCGGGTGCGCGTCGAGTTCACTTTCATTGTTTCCGGTTCGGGAAGATTTCTGGTTGGGATTTGAACTTTGCGAGTCGGTATCGTGTTGTCCCGATTTTTCAAAAGTATGTCCAAAATAATTTTTCAGTTGAAAAATCGATATACAATAAAACCTCCAGAACGGACACTTTCGAATAGCCGACACCTCTATTTATCGAACACTTTTCAATTCCTAACACTTATATATTTGTACGATTTTACCTCTGAATAGTGGACACCCCGAGATCTACATACACGTAAGACGAGTGTGTGTATGCATAAACTATCACAAATGCGATACATGTGTTTTGTGTGCATCAAAAACGAAATGATGGTAATGCTATCTTTCATCTTTCGAGCGAACAAAAAAAGGGTTCTTAACTGTACAAAAAAAAGAAAGAATAATCTATGATCATATTTCTTATATACATTGTATTTCTAATGCTATAAATTAAATATATACTCTTTCATATTGAAATATGTATCATGTATATATTTTCATCAAACGCATAGTTCTTCTCAAACGTTTTGTAAATATTTCATTTGCAAAAATCTAAATTTGACCCACAAGAAACATTCTAGAGTGAACGCGACCCACAGAACGAAAAGTAATGTCATCTTGACCCGTAAAAAGAGAAAGGGGTACGAGCCGACCTGACGGATGACTCTATTCAACGATGTCGATGTATCCGCTTTTCAGAGGTTTTACTATATTTGAATATTAAAGAATATAGATATGCTCATTTGTCTATATACAAGATAAAATTGATATTAGAGAAATAATTGTAAATTCATTTTCATAATTGCATTAAAACATTCATTTATTTAATTTTGGGTTCGAGTCGGGTTGCGGGTCGATGAAAATTATTTTGTCTGCTTAAGGCCGGGTTGCGGGTAGACTTTAAATGGAATTTCTGATTTTACCGTACCCCACTTACCGTACCCCATAACTGTGCATACTTCATTTTTATTCCTTTATCACACATAAATTTCAGTAGAGTTTTAACAAAGCTTGTAGCATATACAAATAATAAAGCATATACATACTTGTAATATAAGCAATAGATAGAAGAGCCATTTTTCAGATTGAAGAGAAGAATCTCTTAAAGACTTTCTGCCCTTGGATCTAAACAAAAAGATGACAAAAGAGGTTTTTTTTATATTTTACTTTCTAATAAAGTTGTACAAAATTTGAATTATCAGGAAATACTATTTTATAATATTTAATAATATTTGTTTAGTTTTGGCAATTGTTATAGCAGGAGCGATTTGTAATTTTGCAAGAAATGAGATAAATGTATGCTCCCATTAATTAAAAAACACATTTTTTGCCTCTTTTCATTGGCATAAAAATTATTCATTTTGGATTTGTACTTTAATAAATACATTTTTTTGAAAATGGGTCCATCATTTACAATTTGTTTTACTTTGCCCAAAAGATTTGCACTCCTGCAAATATGCGAGAACTAGCTTAGATAGCGAATGATTTGTGCGTATTATAAGGCATAATTTAGGGAACTGGCCAGTTCGCCATAGACATTGTAAGATGATTTTGCTCTTTTACTTTATGTAAATAGGTTGACAACGGGTCATGATTACTTTAGAATATGTGGTTTCTTTGGTAAAAAAACCTTTTTCTTCCACATTTGGTAGAAGATTGCAGGTATACCTTCCTGTTTCTCTAGTTTCCGAATAATCGTCACAGTCTATAAGCATTATATGTTTTCATGTTTTTTAAGATGAGAAGGGGCAGCGGGAAAAACGGCATTTGTTGTTGGTTGTCGCCGAATGCTGATTCTTTGGCTAGCTTTTCTGCCGCTTCATTCCTCTGCACCCTATTTGCCCTCTAACACAAGAAAACTGTACATTCTCTGTTATACTGGCCAATAGTATCTGTATTGTATGAACTAAATGTACTGAAGGATAAAATCTTGTAATGCTGTAAAACTTGATAAACTTGTACATGACGATTTTATGGCCCATCAAACTACATAATGCATGTAGTTCCAGTTGATAGATATTTTTAGTTCATAATTTCGTTGGTGAATATATATTGAATGTGTGTGTTGATAGATGTGCAATGCATAGCCGATACCCTGTTCTTATCTTAAAGGTATGTCTTCCATTTGTCCGGTTTCTAATTTTCGTAAATATACAGAAATTGCCATTTAATTAATATAGTTTTTTGAAGTTTGCTTTGCATGTGCTTGAAAATGATCTACGTATCATTTATAGTTTATTTAAAGGAACAAAAAAATCACTACATTATGGTCTCTGGGGAAAATATTTTCAGTGTATTTTAATGATGTTACATTATTTCAAATATAATTAAATTAATATGCATTTTTGAGGTGCACAAAATTATGTTTTCTGTAGAATATGGAGCGAGAAGCATTTGTCATTTATTTACATGGTCACAAAAATAATTTCTTTACATAATGGACTACTGGGAAAAATCGTTTGAAATGTATTTTTACGATATTACACTATTTAAAACATAATGAAAGTGATATATGTTATTAAGATGCGCTATAATATGATGTCTGTAGATTACACAATCTACACAAAATGCACACAAAAGAAACCCGTTACAGTATAATGCCTATGAACGATAATAGCTGGAAATGCGTTTTCAGTGGTGATATGCGCATTTAGATTTAACTAATTTTTTGCATATTATGTGGTGAGTATAAATTCTATAGATCACAGAATTAATTTGTAAGCGTTAATGTGTATGTGCGTAAATCACTTTAGGGTGGTTTTTAATTGTGTTCTGAATTTTTCAGCTGAACTATATTTAATATACTAATATACTAAAAGATATTTGTTGAAAATAAATAAAATCATGTACTGCGCTACGTAAAAAACAGGATACTGTTAAGACTTTTTTTCTACTTGAAATTAAATTTTGTTTAATATGTGTTATTTATAAAAATATGTAGATAATGTATATGGCTGTATAAAAAAAATTGAGTACATTTCCGTCTATTGGCAGAAATTGCTGTAGAAAAATGTTCAGCTGTATTATTCCTTTTCAAAATGAACTAAAGTTCTGCATACTATTTAGTACATATGGAAATCAATAGATCATATCCAGGTGTTCACAAAAGGATTCGACTACCTTTCCGAGTATGGATGGTAATTTTTGAAGTTCTATTTTCAAATGTGTTATGCCTTTTCTAATTTATTTATACGTAATTTATGTTTGACGCTTCATTATTTATCGTTGTGCTTTCTTTAGAAACAAGAGGTTCAAATAAAATGTATTCCAGAAATACTTTATATCTCTTTATACGTAAAATCATGTGTGGACTGGAGGTAATTTTGAAAACATTAATAAAATTTCACTAGATAAAAATACAGAAAAAAATCAGTATTGAATGAAACTGAACAAGAAAATATAAAACTTAAAAGAAAACAGAATATTTCTCTACAGGATAACAATATAGATATCCAATACTGGATCAGCCTTTTCTATTAGAAATAGTCGAAACACAAATTGCCTGAAGGAAACCTGCCCATCTTCCAATTCTAGGGTTTTTTATTTCTTGTAAAGATCTCTTCGCAATTTTTAGCATATATATTGAGGTTTATCTGCTTCTAAAATCCCAATAACTTTACGCATTATTTACGTACCTTTAAATCTACTATAAATATTTAGAAAAAATATAATTATTTTAACCTTCAACCATAAGTGGAACAATACATTAATAAATCGAATAATTTCGCTGTAAAATTAACCTATAAATGATGAATAAATATTTTTATTTGGAAAGTTAAAGTTTTATGTATTAAACAAATATTTCAAAGATATACATTGCAAAAAAATGTTTTACGTTATTTATAAAGATTATGCAAAGTTTTTGAAAATGTATAAAATAATTCGGTAATTGATCTTCAAAAGCTTGTAATTTATCTAATCTATTAAATGATCGAATTGTTATACACTAATATCAAACTTTAAAAAACATATTTTACTCCTGCTATATTATCATATAATAAATATACTTCACTATTTTTATTAAATATAAAAAAATCCAATTTAATTTAATTAATACAGTAAAAATACTTTTGTTACAGAAGAAACACAGCGACACTTAGATGTAATACGATTTAGAGAATCAGGTTTTTTAAATCGTGTTAGGACTTTCACTGATTTTATTTCAATAATTTATCACCAAACTTCATAGATCATAAAATTCTTATTAAAATGAAAATTCACATTTTTATCTATTATTTCCGACAGTTTGAAGAGATAATTGGGGATTTGAAGAAAACAAGAAACGAAATTAATGGAGATCATACTCCATAAAAGATTCAAATCAGTGAAAAAGGCAATTTGTATTCTTTGAAAGATACTTAATATCGAAATACAATTTCCTGGTATTACATAATCGAAGTGTTTTCACTGAAAACAGAAAGATTGCCTTGATTAGTATAGGGTAATAAAAGTATATAAAAATATGGCAAAAGAATATCAGTTTAAAAATAAAAGATTTTTTTTCTTTTAGACGACAGCTTTTGTATACGGATGGTTTTCGTTTGATCGGTCTTAATGAATCAATAAAGTGTGTAAGCAATAGTCTCTATTCTAATTTGTCTTCGAAAACCAAAAACACTCGTAGAGGTACAAAAGCAACCATCAAACCTTGAGAGCAAAAAAAAAACTTTCTAAAATCGGGATTTGTGTGATACAGTTGCTGTAGAAGCTTGCAATTTGGCATGCTGGTTACTTTTAAGATGTAAATGTTCGCGAAGAACGATTTCTAAAAAACTTGAAATTTGGCATGGTGGTTATTTTTAAGATGTAAAAGCTCACTAAAACCGATTTCTAAAATATTCGAAATTTAAAAGGGCGAAATGAGAAGTAAACGTTCTGAAAACATTCTAAATTATGATTTATCGAAATTGCTAGGGAGTGAAACCTGAAATTTAGCATGACTGATACTTTAGAGACATAAATGCACCCACAGAAAAGTTTCTAAAAATTTTGAAATTTAAAGTGTGCAGTATCCAAAAACGTTCTAAAATTGCAATATCTGTGATGTAGTTGATATTGAAACTTGCATAACGAGTAGCTTGGAGTTTGGAATGGTGGTTACTTTTAAGACTTAAATGCTCGCTAAGAACGTTTTTTTGGAAAATTAAATTTCAATTGAAAAATGAAATGAAAACCTTCAAAATACATTCTAAATTACGGTTCAGTTGGAATTATTTTTTTTTTTTCATTAAGTCCTATTTTCGTCTGATGCAGTAAGATGATAGAGTTTACACAAAATGAGGCTTGGTTAGTAATTTTTGCATTTTCCGTAGCAGTATAATTTCCTTTAATAAAATTTAGGCATGCAAGTACCACTTCACACATTTTAATAACCACGCGTGCAAAGCCGCGTGCTTTGCTAGTAATATTATAAATATGAGTTAATAAGGGAATTTGGCATATCAATGTTGGTGCTAAATTTAATATTTTACAAAATTTTAACAGTACAAATAGTTTTACCTTGATTACTTACGACAGAAATTATTTATTTAAAATTGGAAGTGGATGTTTTCCTGATGTCCTTGTCGCAAATTTTAAGTCGGCGCCTATGATTTGTAATAAAATATAATGACAATTAATTTAAGTATCTAAAACCTTGTCTTCTTCAACCTTTTAGATAGCTTTCAATACAAAAAAAGTATAAAGCCGTATATAAAAAGTATAAAAAAGTATTGCAGCCGTTCGGAGGAAAGCAGTTCCGGAAAATTTCGATATATTTTCACCGATCATGACCCCCAGACCCCAAAACCACCCTCCGTTGAAATGTTGATTTATACAGGGTGACAAGAAATAAATTGGACGAAGTTTCAAACCAAAATTCTGTAACTAACACTAAAGTTATAAAGTTATTGTCATAGGGAATTGATTCTAGAAAGCTACTAAAGAGGTGTAAGTAAGTTAGTTGTGATTAACCATTATGGTTAACAAACGATCTGCCATACTTGAATTACATAAGCAAGGAATGAAACAATGTGAAATTGTTCAACGATTGAAAGTGCCTAAGCAGACGGTTTCATACACAATCAAACAGTTTAAAGAACTCGGACATGATGGCGACAGGCCAAGAAGAGAAAGAAAGCGCACAATTAACACATCAAGGAAACCGGGTAGTTATCAAAAAGCGAGTTCAACGAAATCCTAGGATTTCAATGAGAAAGGTTGCTAGAGAGATGAAGATCAACAGGGAAACCGCACGTTTGATGGCAAGAGTAGAGCTTGCCCTTCACCCTTACAAAATGAACGAGGCTCAAAAGCTAACAGCAGAGAACAAACGCACAAGACTTCAAAGGTGTAAAGAACTGTTAAAGCGAGCCGCAGGTGATCTATGACAAACATTTATCTTCACAGATGAGAAACTGTTTTCGATTGAACAAGCTCACAATAGCCATAATGATAGAGTTTGGTCAGCAGAAGCACCTTGGACCTTCTTGCATTGTTGAACGGCGTCAACGATTCCAATCTGTAATGTTTTGGTGTGCGATATGTGCTGGTGGTGAAACACCACTTGTTTTTGTTGATCAAGGGATAAAAATTAATCAACAAACATATCGCAAACTCATTTTGGAAGATGTTGTCTTACCTTGGTCACAAAAGCTCTTTGGAAACAAAAGATGGACCTTCCAACAGGATTCCGCGCCTGCACACAAAGCTAAAAGCACTCAAGATTGGTGCAAGACACATTTTCCTGACTTCATTGGAGCTCAAGAATGGCCACCGTATTCCCCATATATGAACCCAATGGATTATTCTGTTTGGTCCATCTTGGAGACAAGGGTGTGTGCTAAACCTCATAAAACTTTGGCATCCCTAAAGAAATTCTTATGCAAGGAATGGGATAAAATATCAGTAAGTTAGTTGCGGCCCATATCTGAAAATTTTGTGACGTGTTTAAAGCTCTGTATTAAGGCTAAAGGTAGCCACTTTGAAAATTTGTAAATATATTAGACAAAATAATGCTATCATATTTATTTTGAAGTTTGGTCGCAATATTTTCATTAGCATTACAGTTATAATGTATCATGTGTGTCCAAGTTATTTCTTGTCACCCTGTATATATATATATATATATATGACCTATGCCATACGATAACGCTCGTATTTATAAATCAATTTTGATGAAACTATTTGTGTGTATTAAGCTCACCAATGTCTCGACCGAGTTCGTTGGCCAGCTTGGTCCGCCATTTTGTTTCAAGATGACGGCCACTTAAACATTTAAAACTAAAATAAATATACAAAAAAGTTAAAAATTCAAATTTATTTTTTAATTAAGTGTTAGGCCTTGATACGAGGATTCCAGAGCATTTTTTGGTTTACCTCTATCTTAAAAAATGGCTGAGATAGAGCAGTTTGAAATTTTAGGGTGGCTGACATTTTGAAACAAGACAGCACATTACAAAAATTTTCATTCTTGTAATAATTTTTCCAATCATACGCATAAAACTATATATTCATATCCGTTAGCGCCAAATTCTCACCAAACTTGGCGACATTTGGCGAAATATCGCCAAATTTGATGACCAAAATAAGTCTTCATAAATGAAGCCAATTTGGCTATTGCTCAATTATTTGGCGAATTTCTTATTCAAATTCAGTATTAACGAATCTTTTGTAAACGTTTTCTTTGCATTTTAACTTGCTGTTTTCGTGTAACATTAGCAAAATTTTAAAACGAAGATATAGGAAAGCTACCTTTTCCTCCAGGTACAGGCCGGAAGGACTTAAAACCATTATTGATTTTAACCGTTATTGATTAAAGATTAACTTTAAAGTGTACTTTTTGAAGTGAAAATTCAACCTTTTTTCACTTCAAAAAGTACACTTTAAAGTTAAACTTTCAAAATAAGGAATTATATTTGAGTTTTTGGAAAAGTTGTAGTGTTTGCTTTAAATTACAACTTTTACTTCAGAAAAACAAACAATTTTCAATGCAGTTAAAATTAACTTTTCAAAATTTATTTATTAAAAAAACAGAGCTGTTAATGGATATTTAACACTTAAAAAAATATGATATTGTAACTTAAATACCATCTTGTTAATATATTTAAATTTGTATCTCGTTAATGTAAATTATCTGTCTTACTAGCAGTTTAACCCGTTCTACGCACGGGAGTTTATGAATTTAATTCTAAAACCAAAATTAAAAATAACTAGTTCGATAAGCCAATCCCAAAACTTTCTTCTATCTCATACATGTTAATGCTTCAAAATTAACCATCACACCAGCAAAAAAAAAAACTTTTCGTCATTTTGTTGTACGTCAGCTGCTAGCGAATCGTCGGGTTACCTGGATGCGAGCATCCGATGTATTATATTAAACCACGAAAAGTCCTTCTGGACTCTAACGGCAGAAAAAGATAACCTCCTTATTGGTTGGTTTTGAGATTTTAGCTAATTCTACTGAAAATGCACGAAGCTAAAATGGGCGGATCCCTATTACAGAAGAGTCATTAAGAGTTCTCGTCAATATTGAATTTGAATGAGAATATCGCCAAATTAGACAGACATAGCCAAGTTGGCTTCATATACCACAAAGTTTTTTGTCGCCAAATTTGGCGATGTTTTGCTAATTGTTACCAAGCGTTGAGAGAATTTAACGTTGGCGAATATAAATATATAGTCTTAAGCGTGTAAGTATTGAAACGATGGTTACAACAATGAACGAAAATTATCCGTTTATGCAGGAATCCTGCTGTATTGTTTGAAAATGTCATTCACTCTATAATTGCAAACTGCTATATGCCAGCCATTTTTTAAGATAGAGGCAAAACAAAAAACGCTCTGGAATCCTTGGATCAAGGCCGAACATTGAACGCAAAACTTTTTTAGGATTTCTAATTTTTTGTATATATTTTTTAATTTGAAAACATTAAATGGCTATCACAGCGTCCCCTATACAGGCGCAATATTCCCAAATTCAACTGGGACATGCAGGCTATAGTCAAATACAAAAAATGGGTTCAATTATCTGCATAACTTCATACACTTTTCGATGATACAATAGTGAAAATGGAACAAAAATCGTCATCACAGCGCCCCTTTTCGTCGAAATATCCCCAAATTTAAGTGGGACCTGCTGCCCATAGACAAAAACATAGAAACAAAGTTCAATTTGAAGCATAACGTCATACACTTTTCGATGATACAATGAGGGCAGACAGACGGACAGACAGACATTTTGAAAAAACACGTGTTTCGGAATCTCTGACCCCTAAAACGTGTAAATCCGTCGAAAACCGTAAGTCGAAAAAAAATTCAATTACAATACTTTCTTCTATCTATAATAGAAGAAAGTATGGTAATCGAAAAGGACAACAAGCAAATTATATCTAAATAAGAAATAAGAATTCCCCTATTAAAGTGGTGAGTTGTTCAACTATTCGATTTAGAAAAATATTTTTCTACTAATGTACATTTTTTTAATGAAATTTAATTTATTATGTTGCTATGGCAGCAGACGATAAAACGATATCTTTGGAATAAAGGAATAAATAGAATGAAAAATTTTGTTGATGTTTTTCTTTCTTTTTTTTAAGTAATAATTAAGCGCAATTAAGTAATCTCTAATTATTTGTATGCAAGGTAAAATAATTATCGTAATACCCGCTACAGCTCCTTATTATTGCAGCGGGGCGTACATAATATGTATATCTCACATCGCTGTAAACATTTAGAACTGATTAGAACGCGCGCAATTACGGGTTGAACATAAAAAAAGGCAAAAATTCGTCAAAAACATACAATAAAAAGAAATTTATTTAAAATTTTCGAATTGTTTGCCTCAATCATTCATGGGCCACCCTACCAGCAACCCGTGTACCAAATTTCGTAGCCATGCGCTCTGTGGTTTCCGATTTTTTTAGGTTACATAGATAGATACGCACACGGATTTTAACACTAGAACGGCCGGCAATTTTGACATCCTAAAACAGCCGCCGGTATCATTTCGACACCACTAATTTAATTATGCGAAATGGATGCTATAAATTCTAATTTAACACTATATTTCGTCATTGTACTTTAATTAAGCTTATATCCTTAACTTTTCACAAAAGAACGATGCTTTATTTTACAGAAAAATACATTCAATCAAAACGGCGGGCAATTTCGACATCCGAAAACAGCCGCCGGTGTCATTTCGACAACACTAATTTATTTAAGAAAAATGGATGCTATAAATTCTAATTTAACACTATATTGCGTCATTGTGCTTTAATTAAGCTTATATTGTTATATTTTCACAAGAGAATGATGATCTATTGTAAATTCTGCTTGGTGTCGGAATAACACCCGCGGACGTTTTATGTAAATTGTGCTGTAATTTTTTTAAAAATCGAATCACATAATAAAAATTTCGACAGTCTGCTTATTAGGTAAAATGATTAAAAGTCATACAATTTGAAGAATATATTTAAACAAATGTGATAGAGAGATAAAGCTAAATTCGGTTTGGTGTCAAAATGACACCAACGGACGTTCTAGTGTTAATAGGGTAGATAAACTGTCTCTTTAATTTCAAATCGTATGCTAATTGCAATTCATAGAACTTTAACATAAACATTTGGTGATTAGCTTCGCTAGCAAAAATAGTAACAAAATTCAAATCAATTAAGGATTTTTTTTTCGATGAAAATGCTAATACTTTGTTGCAAAACCTATTCAGCCTGGGTTTTAAAATCAAAAATTTTCTTTTACAAGTCCACACGAGTAAACTATCAGAATAATTAGGAAGAATTAGTAAACATAATACAAATATTTATATAAAAAAAGCGTATCATGAAATGTTTCTTATTCAGATTCTATTAACTCCTGCAGTGTAACAGGAATGTAATTTGATATGGTGAGTTCTGCATATTTCTTTCTTTCTTTTTTTTCTTTTTGCGCTGTATTATTACTCATAATATGAATAAATGTATGCATTAGAAAAAATTAATTAAAAATATTTGCCATTGTTTAAATTAACTTACTGATTTATGAATTAGAAAAAAAATAACCATATTTAATCATCTCACTGGTTAAAATTTGTGAAAACCTTTTAAGGTATGTTAAAAAAAAAATTCTCAAATTTTAATTTTGGTATTAAACAAATGTTTAGCTATGTTTATTTTTTAGATAAATGGTTAATTAAAAACAGAAATAAATATCTCAATGGAAATAAATGTGGAAATATATCTCAAACTGCTGATTATAATAACAATAATAATTATTATTAAAATTAATAACAATTATAATAATTATAATAATAATAATTATTATTATTATTATTATCATTATTATTAATCAATTCTTAAGAAATTTTTGTTTTATGCACAAAAATTGTAGTTGTACAAAATCTTTTTTAAATATTCTTTGGAAGAATAGAAAAAAACTACAAGTGTACATACATACTTTTCATATGCAAACCAATATATTTAGTATTAAACATGGGAATAAAATTGAAACCAAACATGTTTTCTCTGATTTCAATGTTATTCTTTTTTTCCAGTACTGTTTTGTAAACATTGCAAAGAAAGAGAAAAGATGAGGAAATGAAAAATGATTCTTATATTTATTATTTTACAGAGGAACACGTTTGTTTTACAAATACGTTTCAGAGATTTTCAAATTACAAACTGAAAAAATGTTTAATTTACGAATTCTGTTTCATGTTAGATATTTTGTAAACAGGAGGAAATAATGTTACAGGATAAAATTGCCCGAAAAGCTGAAGATACAAATCATTATTCCTCAAGAATTTTATATTGTGTGAAAGAAACATACGGAAATTATTTCGTCAAAAATTTAGTAATGATAGCACTGAAGACAATTTTAAATTGATTTTGAAAAATGACATATGATGTTATTCATCTATAAATATTTAAATTAATGTTTGTTTATTCGCCAGCGAGTTTACTAATATTTTACCACATTACATTTGCTTTTGAATCTTGAATTATTTTGAATTTTTGAAGAATCTTAACTATCATTTATTTTTTTAAATGCTAAAAGGTGTAAATTAACAACACAATATACAGTAAAATAACTTTTATTAGATTGTAGACATGTTTCAGGTCAGTCCGAGCCATTTTCAAAAACAAATGAGAATATTGTATAATTGCACGATCTTTGAAGTTATTATGTTATAATGTTATGTCAACAATCAAATAAAAGTTATTTTACTGTATATTATGTTGTTAATTTACATCTTTCAGTATTTAAAAGTAATATATTATTACTGACTTTATTATTTATTATAATTTTAACTATCATTTTTTTAAACTGTATATAAAATAGAATTTTACTCTCGGTCTCACCATCAAAATAAAGATTGTAGTGTATTTCATCTATAAATAATCTAATTTTTCATGAGTATGAGTGTTTTACAGTACATTACTTATTTTGTTTTAAATTGTATCAAAATAAAAGTCATTAAAATTTTTTAGGAAAAATCGAGTAATCATTTTCATATTGCTCATGAAGAATTGAGGACTGGAAACTGATTATTTGGGAGTGTTTACTTTTTACAATAATTACAGATGGTTTTCTTACATTTTTTAAACGATTTTTATGGTGCTTACAAAACTATTTTGCATAAAATATTTGTATTTTAAATGTTCAATTTGGTAACCTTTTCTACAACGTAACTTTTATGACAATAATGACTTTTGTAGTTTTGGAAGAGGTATTTTAGCCCATTTCTCTTGAACAGCTTTCTAAAGTCCTGATGAGTTGCAGCTCGACTTTTGTATAACGTATTTTTTAAAAGTCCAAAAGCGCAAAACATCAGGATATTTAGTTGGTATACCAGTGAGGCATATAGCCCTGATATACCCGTTCCTCGTTTCATTTTGTTTTCATAAAATTAACAGGGGAATGTGATGTGTGGCTGATTGCTTTAAATTCATGCAGTTCAACAGATTGATGACACTGAGGGGTAAATGGCATTTCATGTTTGAATATTGGGAATAAAATATGTTTCTGATAGCATGTGGAATTTATCTTAGTATTTTCTCTAATCTCTTTATGTTTAGTTTACCGTTAATACAAAGCCAACAACAATCATAAAAACTATGCTAAAACTTCCTTTAAGTACATTGAACCATGTTTTAAGATTTTTTTCTCCTCTTTGATAATAATAAATTAATATATTTTTATTAAAATCATTTAAATAGAAAAGCTTTATTCAAGCTTCATTTATTTAATAAAATTTTTCCATTTTTCTCTGGATAAATACTTTTCATAAAGAATGCCGCATCGTTCTGTAATTTCGACGATATGTAGTGGAGAAAGACGACGAACATTGTGCTTTTTGGCCTTTTTAAAATTCAAATCAGCGTTAATGATTTTGTTAACAGTTGATACTGAGCTTTTTAATGATTTAGCAACAGGCCTTTCACTTGGAGGATTTTCTTGTACCATAAAACGTCTTACCTTTGTAATATTAGAAGAATTACTTTTAATCTTGGGTAGATATTTGGAACAATTATTCCACTTGAATACAGACATTCACGTTTTTTTCCTGTCCATATTACATACTGTGTCTTTATATATAGAAAAACTATGCCTTTCACAGCATTATGTAATAAACAAATACGAATAATTCTCTTCAAAAAGTGCAGAAATATAGCCTTTAATACATCGTTTTTTTAAAAGCACCATTTTGCATGTAAACAAAACTTTCAGTTGCCAGACGCGAATCTATACTTTCAAAAACAGTAAGCTGTAAAAAATAATTTCTCTAAGCAGACGATTCCTTTTTACACCAAAACGAATTCGTCTAGAAAATTTACGAATAGGCTCTGTACTGTAACAGTTGCGAAATAAGTGTTTTGAACTTTTTTTGTTTATCAGACATTTCCATTTTGATTTTCTTCATATTATATTATCATATAGTATAGTATAATACAAAGTCACTGTGTATATTTTTCAGTTTTTTGAAGCAAAACGTAATGGGAATATCAAAGATACCTAATTTTGAAACTGAAAAAGACTTTCTCTTTTGTTAGAACACTATTTGTTACTAATGAAAACTATGCTTACGCACAACAAAGTGTAATAAAGGCAAAAATAAATATCGTCATCATAACAACATCGCATACTTTCATTAAATGATATCAATACAATAAAGCCTTTTTACTTTCTTCCATCTTTACAAGAAGAAAATATTGGATTCATGAAAATTTTCGACGGATTTACACGCTTTAGAAGATCCTGGATACGATTTGACTGTTTTTAGAAAATGTCTGTCTGTGAGTCTGTGAATCTGTCTGTCTGTATGTGACAAACATTCTGTAGGCGCTCTATCTCAAGAACTAATGCCCGGAATTTAATAAAACTGATTCAGTTAGTCTCTGATATAAATTGGTGCTGATTACTTTTTTGGTGTAAATTGCATAACAGGTGACGCTGCTGTACTACATTTTTCAAGACTTTCACGATAGCTGTATCTCAAGAACTAATGCACATAGTTTCATCAAACTTCCGATTCTGTTAGACGTTGATATAATTTGTCGCTGATTACGTTTTTGGTGTAAATCTCACAACAGGTGCTAAGCCACTTTTTCATGATTTCCGCAATAGTTCTATCTCAAGAACTATTGCACGGATTTTTATCAAACTTCGGATTCAATTAGACGCTGACATAAGTCGTTACTGATTAGGTTTTGGTGAAAATGATTCTACCGGTGGCGCTGCTATGCTGCATTTTTCAGGATTTACAGGATTTTAGCGATAGACATATCTCAAGAACTAATGCACGGAATTTCATCAAACTTTAAATTCAGTTGAACCTTGATATAAGTTGGTGCTGATTCGTTATTGGTGTATGTGAAACCTGTATGAAATAGAAGAAAGTTCTGGGATTGGCACATTCGACTAGTTATACAAGTAATCATTTCCAAGTAGTACACTCTTAAAACTGTCCCTCTGATTTAAGAGGTATATTCTGAATTTTTGTGCTTTTGAATATTAAGAGGCACGTTGTACCTTTGAAATTAAGAGGTACATAGTGCCTTTGAGATTCAGAGGCACAGCGTAAGTGCTTTTGAAATTAAGAGGCACGGTGTGCCGCTGAATTTATATATATTCAAGTGCCTCTTATTTAAAAAATACATTCTGTGCCACTTATAATGGTGGCACATGCCACCATTATAAGAGGCACAGAATGTAATTTAATTATATTTTATATTATATTTATATCTTTTCGGTCATTATATTTATATCTTTTTTGTCTACTGCAGATAGATTTTCCAGCATGGCATATCCAAAGACATAGATTAAATTTTGTCTAAGGCAGAATACTATATATAATAGAAAAATTTCTCACTCCCAATTTATTGAAATAAATTTGAAATAAATATTAAAATGTGTGTCCATGTGGCCTAAGTCAGTTCTGTGGTTCAATAAAGAACCTTGTCAACATATCAATTTATTTTATACATAACAAAATACATGAAAAGGCATAAAAGTTTTATTAAAAAACAAATAAGACAAACATTAAAAATAAAATTAGTGTAAAATAATCATAATATTGATCTTGTGATAATGACAACAATTAATTTCAAAAAGTAACTTTTATCATAAATATTTCATTCCTGGTATCCTAAATGTTAAATTTATTTGAAAATAACTAATTTGTTTCATTAGTATATATTTTCATTATATTGAATTCTGATTCTAAATAAAATACGATTATAAAAACAATATCTATTACTTTTTGTAGGATGTCCATTACTGAAATTTTGGGTGTTTTGATTTATTTTTGTTATTGCCGTTAAATTTCGATTACAATGGGAAATGTAGCTCAGATTAGTTAAATATCGTTGACAGATTAATATCAGTGTTGAATTCAGACATTTTTCTCCGGGAGGGATTTTTGCGGCTTCGGGCTAGGGGGGGGGGGGGGGGGGAGTTTTAATTTTTCCATTAAAAAGAATAAAATCTCACACTTTTCGGGGTGGGACATCATTGTTCTGGAGAGGGAATGCCCCCCTCCCTGGGGCACCCCCTGAATTCAACACTGATTAATATAATACAAAAGAAACTGGACTTTAATAGCTATAACTATTAATTAAAAAATTAAATTTCTTAAAGGAATGTCACATTTACCCGGTATATACATATGTTTGTAACATAAAACATTTCTTTTAGAGTGTCAATTTTTATACTACACATTCAAAGAAAATAATCAAGTACTAAACTAAATATACTTACTTATTGCAGGCTTTTCTATAACTTCATCATGATCCACAGGTGGATGATTGCAATAATGACACCATCCATTGTACGTAATGTTATGTCCCAGGTAAAAAAGTCAGCAAAAAACCTTTAAAAAAAACCTTAAGGAAAACTGAAGGTATTTCGGACAAAAAAACCTGCATTTTTCCTTTAGGCAAAAGACCTGTACTTTCCCTTCACTTTTTTGTCCGAAATACCTTCAGTTTTCCTTAAGGCAAAAAACCTGTACTTTCCCTTTACTTTTTTGTCCGAAATACCTTCAGTTTTCCTTAAGGCAAAAAACCTGTACTTTTCCTTTACTTTTTTGTCCGAAATACCTTCAGTTTTCCTTAAGGTAAAAAAACCTGTACTATTCCTTCACTTTTTTGTCCGAAATACCTTCAGTTTTCCTTAAGGCATAAAACCTGTGCTTTCCTTTCACTTTTTTGTCCGAAATACCTTCAGTTTTCCTTTAGGTAAAAAACCTGAACTTTTCCTTCACTTTTCCTTTAGACAAAAAACCTGTACTTTTTATATGCAGAATATATATATATTTTTAATAAGACAAAAATACTCTTACAATCTTTTGCACGGTCAGGGTTAAAATAAATAGTGCATTAGCATACAGTATTATGTTGTTGGTATAGTTGAAAAGAACCAAATTTGTGAACATTTCGAAGTATTTTAAACATTTTAGAAATCTCTTTATATAAAAAATCTTCAAACGGAGAAGTAGTAATTTTCAACCGTTTCTCTTTTTTTAAAGTTTTAAAATTAAAATTTAACATTGAACCTTAATTTTTAGTTTTTTTTTTTCTATTTTGCATTGTATTAAAAAAAATTATGAAAATGTGTCAGCAAAATTTTTGCTAAAAAGCAAAAATAGAAAAACAAATTATAAAAGTTAAAACGTTCTTATGCAAATGTTTGCAGAGCAATAATTATGTAGTGTTGAATTCAGGGGGTGACCTGGAGGGGGGGGGGGGGAAATCCCCTTGGAGCATTGAAATGTTCCCGCCGAAAGATTTGAGATGTTATACTTTCAATGGTCAAAAAGTGCAATTCCCCCCCCCCCCCTGGAGCCCAGAAATCCTTCCCGGGGAAAGATGTCTGAATTCAACACTGATTATGTAACATCTATTGTAATTTAGATTTCAACTTTTCTCAAAGTACTCACCCCCCCCCCCCACACACACACACACACTCTAAAAAAACTTCTTTTTAGCAGAGCAGTGGAGTTGGTAGAAAAAATGATTGACTCTGGGATGGCGAAAGTACTAGTATTGCCTGTTGGTTCCTATTATTATTCAGATTGCTTCATTGCTGTCATTTGTTTTGAAATAGTAATAGTCGCTTTATTAAATTTGTTATTAAATAAAGGAAATATTACTATGTTTAAAAAGTGGCAGCAATCAATTAATTGGAATTAAAAAACCCGTAACTAGCAACACTGGAAATACCGGCACATTCCTGTTTGACCTTGGAGCATATGATATACATATCAACTGATTTTTTTTTTCTTTCTTTTTTCCCTCGTTTCATTTCTTTGAATATGGGTGTAAGCTATGATAGGTAGTCAAGACCAGGACCCAGTTACTGAAGTGGCAAACTTCCAGAAATATTTTTGTATAAGTGTCATCTTTTTAAATGCAGGATTTTTTTAATTTTAAATAAGGCAAAAGTACTCTTATAAAATGCTTTCAGAACTTTGTCCCTGCATTAATCAGCACTGATCAAGACTGAAAATATTTTGAACATCCTTCCCCTCTTATCAGATACTCTATAATTTTAAAAATTTAATTATGTCAAAACTGTGCAACAACTGTACGTAAAATATTTTTGTATGTGTAAATTACAATCGAAAAGTTAAATTTGAAGGTATTAGATAGAAACAACAGTTGAAATCTAATAAATCTCCAAAATTTACTTTGAACAACACACACAAAAATCTATCAGTTGAATCCAAACATAGTATGTTGATATGTTGACCAAAATATTTTATGCCAAACATAGTAATAGTATAAAATGCCTGCGGAACTAAATATTGGATAAGTGTCTTACAAGTAACCATATTTTGCATTACCTCAGGTTCTGCAAACTCCAAAATATCAAATATATATTATACCAAAATATGGGCGAAAAGATGTTTAATTTTGGCTCTGTATCTATTCCTGCAGACCCCAAAAATAGAAGGTAGAAATTTTACAGTTTAAGTATCGTTTGGGGTCTCCAGAACTGAAAAATTATGAGGGAACACAAGAAAAATAAAAGTGAAAATTCTACTATTTTGGCATTAATTCTGTTCTTACAGCTTCATAAAAAAGGGCAAAAATTTTATATTTTCAACATCATTAATTGTACAATTTTGGGTTTTGCAGACCCGAAAAATCCAAATATTGATATCTAAAGAAGTAAATAAAATGGAAATTTTATTATTTCAGATCCCGCTGACTTGGAAAGGAAATGCAAAAAGTTTCAATTTTGGACTTATTCTGTGTCCTACAGACCTGAAAAATTCTGATGTAAGGGAAGAAAATTAAAGATGAAAATTTTACTATTTCAGAAATAATTTGGTGCTGTGAATTTCCCTATTTCATCATTATTTTGGGTACCGCAGACACAGGAAAAAAATCACTCTTTTTTTTTTTTTTTTGAAAAAAAAAAAAAAAAAAAAAAAAAGAGAAAATTTACAATTTTGGCATTACTCCTGGTCTCAACGACACCTGAATAATCTGAGGGAAAACAAGACAAAAAAATAGGGAAAAAGATTTCCATTTCAATGATATTTCGGGTTCTGTGGACTCCAAAAATTGCAGAAATTTCCAATATTTGCATTACCTCAGGTTCTGCAAACTCCAAAACATGCGAGACAAGACTACATACTAAATATAAAGTATCAACTAGAGTTTTCAAATAAAAACAATTTTCATATATTATATGCTGTACATTGAACAGTATGTTGGGTCTGTTTAACATTTTTCTTCATAACCGATCGTTGATTTTCGCAGTGCCTTACTGCGACAAATTGCCCGATTTCCCAGCTCCTCCTCATGCGATGGAAAAGCTCATTTTTTCCTGCAACTGACCGATAAAATGAGATTTTTGTTGAAAACTGATCAACAAATTTCACAGTTTCATTCTGTGACAAATTGACAAAATATCAGATTCGCCTTGTGCGGGTGAAAAAAATTGGGTTTTCCTACGACCAATTGATAAATTTTGACATTTTCCTTCGCAACCGACTGACAGCTTTCACAATTTCATCCTTCAACAAATTGATGAAATGCCTGATCCCCCCCCCCCCCCCCTCCTCATGCAACGGAAAAACTGATTTTTTCCTGGAACAGACTGATAAAATTTGAGATTTTTGTTCACCACCAATCAATGAATTTCAGTTTCATTCTGTGATAAATTGACAAAATATCAGATTCCCTTGTGTGACTGAAAAAATTGTTTTTTCCTGCAACCAGTTGAAAAATTTCGACATTTTTCTTCGCCACCAATCAGATTTTCACAGTTTTATTCTACAACAAATTGATGAAATGCCCGATTCTCCCCCTCTTTGTGAAACTAAAAAAATTGTCTTTTTCTGCGACTGATGGATAAAATTTAAGATTTTCCTTCACTATTGATCGACAAATTTTGCAATTTCATTCTGTGGCAAAATGACAAAATACCCGATTGCTCTTGTACAACTGAATATATTCATTGTTTTTTCTTGCAACAGACTGATGTACTTTGAGATTTTTCTTTGCAAACGATCGACATACTTTGCAGTTTCACCCAGTGAAAATTAATGCAATTCCTGATTTTCCCTTCCCCTTCCCCCACACGACTGAAAAATTTGTTTTGTTTTTTTCTGGTGGCCAACTGATAAATTTTGAGATTTTTTTCCGCAACCAATCAAAAAATTTTGCAATCTTTTTCCTAGTACTGATCAGCAAATTTCATGATTTTTCACTTTCAACTGATTGACTTATTTTGCGATTGAAAAAAAAAAAGAGCCATTAGCAGGGTTGTTATGATTTAGCCCAACCCAAAAAACCCGGGTGGGTTTTTTCAAAATTTCAACTTTAAATTACATAGGTAATATATTTCTTAATGTCAGTACACCAGTCGTAAAGTTTATCACCCCCCACCAAAAGGGAAAAAAGTCTTAATTCTTCCAATGACAATTTTTAAAACAAATAATTGTAACTTAATTTTCTATAAGTTTGTGTAACTATCACACACAAAAACAAATTTTTTTCCCATTAAAAAAAATACTTTGATATATAATCCTGAAGTTGAAACTCATAACAAAATACCACATATGCTGAGAATCCTAATTTAATGATGTAGACATGTAGAATTATTTGGTTTATTCTATTAATTAGTTATAATAAAAAATACTTTACAGCAAATATTTTTTCCCAGTTCTGCAAATTTTGTTATATTCAGTTTCAATTGTAAAAAATTTTGCTGAATTAAATATAAACTACCACCCAACTTAATTCAATAACAACATAAACTAAGGGAAAACCGAAATTTCCTATTTACCTCGGGCTGAGGAAATGTTACTTACTGTGCCTAAGAAAGAATATAGCAACACATTTTGAAATGCAAACAACTCAAAAAAAAAAAATCTTGCAATCCATCATTAATCAATATGTTTTAGAATGAAATTTTTCTAGAGAAAAGTATTTGTTATATATAGGCAATCACTTCAATTAAAATGAATAAAGATACTTTATCCTTAACAAAATATTACAGCATATAATAATTTTATTGTTAAAACTATTACTAATAATCAATTTATCTAAAAGCAAAGCATAATTTTGGTTATTGTCAATGATTTATATATTTTTGTAATCAATTAGTTACTTTAAATTGTATTTAGTAGTAAGTACATTTTTTTTCAAACATTCTGAACCACCTGTAACTTAAAAAACCCTGATAAAACCAAGTGGGTTGGTTTTTTCTGAAAAAACCCGGGCATTTAACAACCCTGGCCATCAGGCACATAAAATATTTAAAAAGGTCTGCCGGGTGCATAAAGTTAAAAAGGGATGTTGGCACTGCACCCTACCCATATGCTAGAGTCAATATTATTCTAGAGAAAGTGATACTTTTTGACTGGCGAGAATGTAAATACAGAAATTGACATGAAAATAAAATTTATGACACTTCTACACAAAACAAAACATATGAATCTGCTTAAAGCGTAGAAGATTCTCACCCATAAACAGAGCAATTCTTTTTAACAATTGCTTTGTATACATCAATTACATTTCAAAAAATAAACTAAATTACTTACCGATGAACAGGCATGCAGAAAATGTTTTTACTCCGAACATTTCCCCCAATCCAATGAAAATTTCCTCAAAATAAATTCTGTATTGTGGTAGGTATAGAAAATTTGCAATATACAAGTCGCCTCTTTAAAAACCTATAGACTGAACTTGTAACATGTCTAGTTATTGGAAAGGTATGTTAATGCATGTAAGTTTTAATTTAATTCTTTTGCCTAATATTTATTAATAAATGTACAATTTTAACCAACAAATACAATGTTTTTGATTACCTTTTCTGATAAATTGTCAATTATTGAGAAACTGCAATCTTACACTGTCTTTGTGGTCACTTTTCATGTTTTGTAGATCTTGAGTCTGTCTCTTGGAGAAAATCTAGTGAAATGAGAATTTCCACCATGAAAATGATGTCTGTTTAAGGATGCTTTTAATAAGTCCATAGCTTTATGCACTGGAGGTCCATTCCATGATATAAACACTTCATGAAAGAGATTATCAGATTTTAGGGTTCGGTTATAAATATGATTTCCAATAATAGAGCCAACAGATTCACACATTCACTGCAAATTTTCAAGGAGGTAGAGTATTTCTGGTACATCAGCGTACACATCAGGACTGGTAAAAGCTTCTTTTATAATACCGCTGTCTTGATCCTGAAGTGATGGTTTCTTTTCAGAATTCAGGATTTTTTTTTTATTAAATTCAACTTTTAGAATGTTTTTTCTTCAAAGTTATCCACTGATTAAGAAGACTTTTCTCATTATTAAATTTAAATTCTTTTATATTTTTGCTCACCCATTCAGTAAAGAGCTTTCCACCAATGGTGGTGTGAGATCTTCTTGATTAATTCTCTTCCTAAAGATGGGATAGAGCTCAAAATGAGTTTACTACTGAAGCATTGTCTCATATGTTTTACAATTTTTAGTTCACATATTCTTTGTTTAAGCTGAGCAGAGGTAATTAATATTTTCCACTAATGGTGGTGGGGAATCTTCTTGATTTGATTCTTTTTCTAAAGATGGGGTATTACTAAAGTATTGTCTCACATGTTTTACAATTTTTGGTTCACATATTCTTTGTTTAAGCTGAGCAGAGGTTTTTAATATTTTTTCTTGGGAGTTTGAAACACACACCTTTTTGTGATGTTTTCTTGTGCAATGTTAAAATTCCTGGTTGCCACCGGCCACAGGGTGAATAAATGTAAAAAATTGACGACTTTATGCTATGCATCTGATTGCCAAAGGGGCGATGTCTATTTTTCATGTAGCAGTACATCTGATTTCTTAGTGCCATTTTGTTTCCAGGGATGCACTTGCCCACCAAACGGCAGATTTCCGCTTCTTAATTTTTTTAAAAATCTAATCCTCGATTTCTGTGGAAAACAATCGCCATTTTTGTCAAGTGATCGCTGAAAAAAAAATATGATTTTTGTCAAACTATCGCAAAATAAAATCTCGATTTACAGCAAAGGATCGCGAAATTAAACCAGGATTTTCATCCAACGATCGTGAAATAAAACCACGATTGTCGTCAAATAAAACCACGATTGTCGTCAAGCGACGGTGAAATAAAGTAACAATTTAGCTCAGGCAATCTCGAAATAAAACCACGATTTTCGTCAAACAATCGCGAAATAAAGCTGCGATTTTCAACAAGGGACAGCGAAATAAAACCACGAATTTCGTGAAACGATTGCGAAATAAACCACGATTTTCCTCAAATGGTCGCGAAATAAAACCATGAATTTCGTCAGACAACAGCAAAATAAAAGCACGATTTTCGTAAGATGATCACGAAATCCAACTTAGATTGTCGTCAGACGATCGCGAAATAAAACCACGATTTTCTTCAAACGATCACAAAATAAAACCACGATTTTCTTCAAACGATCGCGAAATAAAACCACGAAACCCGATCGCCGCAATTCATGATTTTTTCACTCCCGTTCTTCGAAATTCAGGATTTTTCCGTGTCTGATCGAAGAAAGTTATGGTTTCTCCATGTCTGATCAACGAAATTCAGGATTTTTTCATGTCCGATCGACGAAATTCATTATTTTTCCACATCCGATCGTTGAAATTCGTGATTTTGTTGCAGCCGATCGCCAAAATTCCTGATTTTTATGCTCCCGACTGACGGAAATTCATCATTTTTACGCTTCTGAACGACGGAAATTCAGGATTTTTACGCTCCCGATTTAGTGAAGTTAGCAATTTTTTCTGGACTAATTGACGAAATACACAATTTCTGAACATGTTGGCCACTTTTGGTTCGCGGGCCACAGGTTGTGCATGTATAATGTATATCATGTTGTGGGTTATTATTTAGTGTATAAACTAGAGGTGCACAACTTTTATAATGGGAGGGCAACTCACAAAAATAACTGCCTTGTCTACAATCCGACTCGTTCAACAAAATTCTCGATTTATACATGCCGTATCGGTTAAATTCGCGATTTTTATAAGTCTTATTATCAGCTAAATTCGTGATTTTTATTGCCCGATCGGCGAAATTCACAATTTTTGCATGCCTGATCGGGGAAATTAACGATTTTTGCACACCTGCTCGACAAAATTCACGATTTTTATGCTCCTGATAGGCTAAATTCGTGATTTTTACTCGTTCTATTGGCTAAACTTACGATTTTCACCCGCTGATTGGCTAAATATATGATTTTTACACACCTTATCGGTTAAATTCACGATTTTTATGCACCTTATCGGCTAAATTTGTGTCTATTATTTTACATAATTCGTTAGCTTTAACAATATAATAATTAACACCTTAATTTATTTTTTAAATGTTTATACATAACCAAAAGATGGCGAAAAACATGTACCGACAGACACTTCTTCAAAACTGGTCTCTCTTTTAAAAAATAAGATAGATTCAATGTTTTTATAAAAAATACAGAGGCCTTAGTAGAAAAAATATTTCAGAGGATATTTGTATTGTCAAAGTTTCGTTCATATTACCTTATTTTAGACTTTTTTTTTTTAATACTTTAATAGTGATGGAGTTAATTTAAAGTTTGTTATTGTGAATTCAAATAACTCATATTTATTATTTGCATTTTCAATTACTTTTAATCAAAGTTTATAAATAATATACCAGGAAGAAAATAATTTTATAAAAATTATGATTTAAGGTATACTATTTTAAATATTGTCCACTTGAATGATGGTATGTTACATGAAATGTTATTAAAAGCTTTTTTTTCCTTCAGTAGCACATTATCGGTGAGTAGTGCCCTTTCTTTTTTTTTTTTTTCTAGATTGAACACTGGGTCAGATAGGGTAAAATAGGCAGGTTTCAAAACTAAATTTATGAAAAACACAAACTGTAATTATTTACAAAAAGTACAAGAAAAAAAAACTCTGGGGTAAAATAGTTAAAAACCTTTCATTGTTTAAAACTCTCAATATCATTTGAAAAGTTACATATATATATATATATACATTTTTTTTAATTACACAAAAAGTACTATAATTTAATCAATAAAAAGTTTAAATTGATTCTTCAACCCTTTAACATACATTTGAAATAAATAACATTTCATGTAACATACCATCATTCAAGTGAGCAATATTTAAAATAGTATTACTTTAAATCATATTTTTCATAAAATTATTTTTATCTTGGTATATTATTCATAAACATCGATTAAAAGCAATTGAAAATGAATGTAAAAACCTTGAGAAATTATTAATTGGGTCGACAATTAATATTAACACACATGCGAAGTAGAATCAAGATCAACCAAAACGATACTTTAAATTCCATTGTAACGATACAAGGCTCAAATATTAAATTTAATTTTGTAATAAATATGAGTTATATGAATGTATAAAGTTATGTACTTTAAATTAACTCCATCGCTATTAAAGTATTAAAAAAAGTCTAAAATAAGATAATATGAACGATACTTTGAACTTACACATCTCCTCCGAAATAATTTTATTTTAGTAAGGCCTCGTGGTATTTTTTTTATAAATACGGTGAATGTATCTATTTTTTTAAAAGAGAGTCTAGTTTTATAGAAGTATCTGTCGGAACATATTTTTAGCCATCTTATGGCTATGTATAAACATTTAAAAAAATAATTAAAGTGTTAATTATTATATTGACAAAGCTAGCGAATTACAGGGAATGACAGACGAACGTTACCGCTTACCGCTTGTTGTTGTTGTTGTTGTTGTTGTTTGACCCTTCAGGCCCGGTGAGCAGCTTTCTATACCTATATAGCTGTCCTAATCCACATACCGTACCAACTACCGAGACCATAAACTATAAAAACCCGTCAAACCAGTCCTACACCGATATAACGACTACTGACAAGCCACCATAACTAGGTAACATCAAAACCAACTACTAATGTGACTATAAATCTCATTCAAGAACTGTGAAAACAAAGCCAGGTCCACACTTCCCTGTCTCCCCATCGCCGAAAAAATATCCTCATACCTCATACTCTGCGACACCCGTAATTTTCCAAACACCATATCTCGAATCCCTGAAAACTTTTTGCACCTCAAAACCAAGTGATCTTCAGTTTGTTCCTCACTTCCGCACAAGTCACACGTCACCTCACCTCTACCGAGAAACTTCCTCCGACGAACCAGAGTAAGAACAGTCTTAGTAAGGAAACGAGCAAAGATAACCCCACTCGTCCTCCGTAGATTGTGATGCGGATGTCCGATATCCGCGTAATCCCAGCCACGACCTGAGTGATCATTCCAGTATTGCATCCACTCCCAGTCAGACTCTTTCCGTTTTTTCTTTTTCACGTCCACCATCCAATCCTCTGGAGAGAACCACGGTATATAAATATTGCTATACGGGCCCTTCCTAGCCAGCTCATCCGCACACTCGTTGATCACTATACCTTTATGACCTGGAACCCAAATGAAATCAATCTGATACTTGTCAGTACTTTTGCTGTTAATTTCTTCCCTAAGCATAGTGATGACAGTCACAGATTTACGATTGACCTTATCCAAAGCCGTAAGAACACTCCTAGCATCAGTAAAAAACATATACCTCCCACTCTCCACCGTATAAAACTTCATAGCTACCAATAAGGCAATCGCTTCAGCAGTAAAAATAGAGTTGATATTTGGAATTTTAAAAGCCATCCGACTACCTGTATTTTGGTTGATCATCCCAATGGCCGTGTTATTCTCCTCTTTGGACGCATCCGTAGCAATGAAAATTGCCTTGTCAATATGCCTCTGAGAAAAACTGTTGAACGAGTTTCTGATTACACCTTCCGGAAAATCTTTATTTTGGAAAGGCCATGTATTAACATAAATTCGAATATTCTCATTTACCTTTGTGCCCCACTTGTAAGTGATCATTTCCTCGACATCCGTGCTATACCCACTCAGACTGTTCAGCTCTCTGTGGATTAAATCCTTTGACAGGATATCCGTGTAGTCTTTATGCTTGATGTCCAATATCGACCTTTTGATCGCCAGATATTCTCTTCTTACGTTGTTCCTCCAGACCCCACTTTCCTGCAACAATACCGGGATCGGGCACCACCTAGGCATACCACTAGCCCATCTAAGCCCCATATTGTAAATCACTTGAAGTTTGTGTCCTTCAGTTTTGGTAGAATGCATAAGAATTCGCGGATTCCCATCCAGAAGAGATCCCATCATACTATTGGTAATCTTTAAAAGGTACTTAGTTTCGGTACCCCAACTCATACCTGCAATAGTTTTGATCATGTTGAGCCTTTTGCTGGTTTTCTCTCGCAGCATATTTATGTGACTGTTAAGGTTACCTTGACAGTTTAGAAAAACCCCTAAAACTCTTAACTCCCCTGAGAAATCCACCTCCTGTCCTTTGATCTTAAATTTTTCCTCCTCACGCTCCTTCCACCGTCCGATCTTCATGATTTGGCATTTATTAGGGTTTACCTCAAGATTCCATGCATTCAACCACTGAATTATCCTGATAATATTCTCCTGTAGGATGTTCCTTATCCATTCCAGATTATCATGAAATCCGTATAAAAAAATGTCATCCGCGTACACCACGCAATGGATACTGGAATCACAAATCTCGAAGATGTCAGCGAGGTATATGGCAAAGAGAAATGGAGATAGAGGACTGCCCTGTAAAAGGCCTCTCTGGTACAAAAATGGATTCGACAGTGACCCTCTCCATTTAACCCGAATCCTAAGATCCTGCATCAGATTCCGTATCATGATACTCAGGTCAGCTCCGAGTCCCAGTTTTTTCAGTTTCATAAGCATCCCATCCCACCAGACATTGTCGTAGGCACCTTTAATGTCTAAGGCCACTAAATATCCCTTTCGTTTGGATTGCCTTGCTCTTCTCAAGTCTCTGTAAATTTTGTAGGCAGCCGCTTCACAATCTCTAAACGGTATGAACCCATAGTGATTCCTATGAAAGTATTTTTTTTCCATGCTCCAGTTTAGCAGAACCTCTAGTAACATCTTTTCAAAAATCTTCTTGCTTGTAACCGTCAGAGCTATTGGTCTATACCCTCTAATATCGTTCCTATTTTTTCCTGGCTTTTTGATGGGTAACATGATAACCTCCTTCCAAATCTCAGGTATTTTTTGAGTCTCCAGAATCTTATTATACATGCTCAGAATCTGATTCAATACACTGATTTTTTGTTTTTTGAAAAAGTGCATTGTGATTCCGTCTATCCCGGGCGTTGTTGACTTGCTTTTCTTAATTATTCTCTGTAACTGGTCCATTGTAAGCTTTGTGTCTATAGCATCGTCGCCCGAGAAATCTATGGGGATGCCTTCTGTGACCGGAGAGTTCTGGAATAGAATCGATAAGTAATTTGCTTGGGATGCCGCATCAGGTGGACAATTTGGAAAATTAAACTCAGTGTTCGTCTCGCCATTATTCAGTGTATTTATCCCACGGATGATCTTGTAAATTTGATACCCTCTCCCTGCCTCCCTGACCACCGAATCCCAAAACCTCTGATTATCTTTTTTGATCTGCTTCTTAAGCTTTGCGTTATAAAATTTATATTTGCCCCATAAGTCCATCCGAGCCAACCGAATCGCCTTCCTATGGTAAAACCTCTTTAATGCCAAAAGCCGACGGGTAACAATCCCCCAACCCGGTGGGAGCTTACTGCCACTCACTGGGATCCTATCAGTATACTGACCCATAAACTTTGAAATTTCCTTGGACCACCTGTCCATCCCCTCTGCATAGACCTCATCCCCCAACCTCTCAACCGCTGATCCAACACACTGCCAGTTGACCTGCGTCCGAAATCGTTTCCCATCACTGCGGCCACCAGCAATTTCCTTAATCCCGATAGGATAATGATCCGACCCCATCGGATCCGAAAGCACATCCACTTGAAGTCCACATGCTAAACTACTGGAAACGATAGTCAGATCCAGTAATGACCCTGCACCCCCACCTCTAAACCTAGTAACATGATCCAGATTCATTAAAATGGCGTCTGTACGATTAATCCAGTTAATCAAATTTATCAATTTCTGAGCTTTGGGGTTATTGTACCAATTTAGAAAGTTAATATTGAAGTCACCAACTATAATATAATGATTCCCAATCATATCTTTAATCCTGTTCAACCACCTAATGTCAGCAAAACCCTTCGGTGCATAAATGTTGATTATCGCGATCCAGCGATTTTTATACCATATTTTAATCCCTTGCGCCTCATGATCCCGGCTAGTATTGGGAAGATCAATAATTTGTACTGGAATCCTACTTGACACCGCTAAAAGTAAACCACCTCCCCCCCTCGTTAAATTGCCAGGTCTGTCAGCTCGAAAAATATTTCTGTTTCTAAAAACCAGCTTATGATTATTGTTCAAAAGCGTTTCTTGAAACGCCCAAACAATGCAATCCCGAAACGTACTAGTCCGCAGCCAGGGCAAGTTTGACCGAATGCCTCTAATGTTCCATTGATATAATAATGTATCCATACCACAATCAACAATAAAAACCACTTAAAATACACAAAACAACGAAAAACCAATAAAACTTCCAACACTTACCCCAACAGACAGTTTTCATAGACGTCCAGAAACAATACAGTCGTCCCGTCCACCAAGAAAAACAAACCATTAAAAACAGTGTAAAAAACCAACACAAACAACAGAGCTTATACATCGTCAGAGTCCGTAAGCATACTTTCATGTTCCGGAGTTGAAATTGAATGTTGTAACTGTCCTTCTTCCTGCTCGACTTCATTCATCAGCTTCATTTTCTTGTCTCTTAGGTGGTTATACAATTTTGATATCACGTCTCTTTTCGCTATTTTACTTTTTGTTGTCATTTCACTGTCTTTTGCTTCCGAATCCTTTTCTACCACATTTTCCGACTTTTGCTGCGACATAACCATCACTTCGCAAATATTTAACACTATGTCCATAATTTTGTTGAACTTTTCTTCCACCAGTATAGCTAACTTGTGAAAATTACTTTCTACTCGTTCGTTATCGACATTTGTTTTGATTTTTGCCGCGTAGGTGTTTGTTGCTTGAAAGTTGAATTGTCGTCGTGCTTCAGCCAGTGTAATGTGATTTTCACTTTTGTATTTTTGGATGTCAGCCTCTTTTTTTTTTATCTCGCAGTCGTTGTCATCAGCCTCGTGCTCTTTCCCACAGTTTGCACATCGTACTACCATATCTTTACATACTAACTCAGGATGATTATTTCCGCAACGCTTGCATTTCCTCTCGTTTTGACATTTATTCGATGCGTGATTGAAACTTTGACAAATATTGCATCGGCGAGGTCTGTCGACAAATAGTCGAATTTTTTGTCTCATATAGAACATTTTTACATGCTCCGGTAGTTCATGTCCATATATCGTTATTAGAACCGTACCCGTAGGAATTACACGTCCTTCCTGTCTGGTAGTAAATCTTCTAACATTGCGAACTATCATTGAATTTTCTTCTTCAATCTCCTCCTGAATTTCTTTTACTGTAATGTCCGTATCGATTCTGAATATTAAAAATCGCGTTGTGATATTCTCATTCATTAGGTTATGTGTTACGTTCGTATCAAATATTTTTTCCTTGTTAACCACCTCACTTGCACATTCATAGTCTTTCGTAATTAGCAACATTTTATTATTTCTAGTGTATCTGACAGTATCGATTTCTTTGTAACTCTGCAAGCTCTTTTTTATTTCCCGTTTCAGCTGGATTGGGTTGAGTTTATGAATTCCACCCTCTTGACTCTCAGTAATTATTACATATTCTTGTAAGTTTGGTATTATCTTGATTTGTTCTTTTGCTGTGCGTTCATCGTTCCAGTTGTATTTCTTGAATTCTGCACTGTCGAAACCTATACTTTCTTTTATGTTCACTTTCGTCCCCGCCATTATGCAAAACGTACCTGGAGACCAGACTAACTCTCACCAACTTTATCCACACCCTTCCGCTCCTACTCCCAAACACAAAAATTCAATCGCACCGAAATTGAAATATTTCGATACCCGAAGCCTTTTCCTCACCCGCACTGGAAAATTACCCGCAACGCGCACGTGAAACTCTCAGCTGACGCCAGAACGTCACCCACGCTCACCGGGCACAACCCAGACAACCCCCTTACCGCTTAAACCCGCGACGTGAGTCAAAATATAAACACGCGAGTTGAGTTGAGAAGTAGTGTTTCTTCTACCACTGTGGAGTCGGAAATGCCGCGTCAGTTGCGAAAAAAAAAAAAAAAAAAAAAAAAAAATGTTCTAAAGGAAATTTTAAATAAATTAATAAGAATAATACATTTTTCATTTGTTTTTTGAAGTAATTTTCATAAAAACTGGAAGTCATGTCTGTAGTTAATAACCCCAAACTTAAAATAAAAGAAGAACTAAGAATTTTTCGTATGGTGGGGGGGGGGGATCAATTACTACTTCCTGAATTCGGGAAGGGGGGACTTTCCCCCTAAATCCCCCATAAAAGTTATTTATTTATTATTTTTTATATTTATGTGTTAAAAATTTATCTCAAAGGGGGGGTTCAAAGCAGTGTTAAATTAGGGTAGGGCTGGCCCGCGGAATTCTAGCCCTCCCCACGGAGGATTTTGAAATTTAATAAACAAAATTTTCTTTTTCTTTGAAAGACATTTTAAAATTTATTTTTTTTTGAGTAACTTAAAATAATTAAACACTAAGAGAGAGAGGAACTAAAAATTTTTTGCTAAGGGAGGGCTCGAACCCCCCCCCCCGTGTAAATCCCCCATGGAAGTAAATTTTTAGCTCTATTTTCGTTTATATGTTGGTCTTTAAAAGTTACCTTAAGCGGAGGTTTAGGGGAGTGTTGAATTCAGTGCCAGATGGGAAGAGGAGCATCCCCCCCCCCCCCCCCGTATTTTAAAATTTAATTAATGTAATTTCCTTTTTCGCTGATTTTGAAAGAGTGAAATTTATTCTTTTCAAGTATGTGTTTAAAAAGTACCTTAAACGGAGATTCAGGGAAGTGATGAAGTCAAAAAGAGCGGGCGCCCCCCCCTCCCCCCCCCCCCCCCGCAGATTTTGTAATTTTATTGACATAATTTTCTTTTTCTTCAATTTTTAAAGACAGTAAAATTAGTTTTTTTGAGTAACTTAAAATAAATAATTAAGTATTAGGAGAAAGATATATGAATATTCCTTTCGTAGTGTGCGTGGGGGGGGGGGGTAGGCGGTACTCCCCTTAATCAGTCATGGCAGTTAATTTTTGTCCTGTTTTTCTTTTTACTTTTATGTGCTAAAAAATTACTTTAAAATTGGGTATTTCAGGGCAGTGTTGATTTCAGCCTCCCCCCCCCCCTTCAATTATGAACAATTAATTAAAATTTTAACTAATTTTCTTTTTTAAATTTATTCTTTTCGAATAACATAAAATAATTAAACACTGAAAAAAAGAGGATAGAACCAAAAATTTTTTTTTTTAAATCTACTTAACCATTTAAGCTCTAATAAAACATTTAGAAAAATATTTAAAATTTTCTACATGAAAAGCAGTTTTTCTTTTCCTTCAAAATACCTGTAGTGATTTTAGGACAGATTTGCTAAGTCACTGAAGGTAATTTGTAGGCCATAAGCTTGCTGAAATAAACCTGTATAAAACCTTTAAAAAAACCTTCATATTTCCTGCATGAAAAGCTGTTCCCGTTTTTCTTCAAAATACCTGTAATGATTTTAAGAAGATCTGCTAAGTCAGTGAAGGTAATTTGAAGGTTATAAGCGTGCTGAAATAATCCTGAATAAAACCTTTAAAAAACCTGTAATATTTCCTGAAGGAAACCTGCAGTTTTCATTTTCCTTCAAAATACCTGTAGAAACCTTCAAAAAACCTTCAAAATCATTAAATTTTTAAAGGTTTCTTGCTGATTTTTTTACCTGGGGTTTCCTAACATAAATTCATTGCATTTTCAACAGGAGCATTTACCTCTGCGGCGTCGTTTTAAATCGTAGAAAAACATGACTCCTATAATCAGCGATTAATATTGTTGCAATCCTGAACGACAATAATAACAAGAACGTAATTAAAAAACGAAAGCACAAAACCTCTTGAGTCAAAATAACCGTCTTGCAAAAAGGATATATATATAAACTCGGTTTGTGTCGTCAGGTGCCGCCATTCGAATAATCTACAAGGCGCTATTTCTTCCGGTCAAGGGTCCATTCTTCCTCCAGACCCCTACCTCTCATTGAAAGTAAATATCCCGCTCAATGCATCATGGGTTAAATATTTGTACGCATGCGTACTTCCCCACTGTACAGCTGAATAAATGACCTTTTTTTTAAAGGCACACATTCAGCGTCGTGCCTCTGGCAGATTTCGTTCTGTCATCGGTGCCTCTGAAAGATTTTGACACTGTCATCGGTGCCTCTGAAAGATTTTGACACTGTCATCGGTGCCTCTGAAAGATTTTGACACTGTCATCTGTGCCTTTCATTTCTTTGTTCCTTTGATGTTTATCAGCTAATCAGAGGCACTTTGTCTGTGTGCCTCTCATATTAAATTAATAGAAGGCACGATGCGCTGGTGCCTTATATATCAGAGGCACAGTTTTAAGAGTGTATAAAAAGATTTTACGTGTACGCAATACATATACAGTTCATATATAATAACTTAGTATTCGCGAGGGTTACGTTCGATAAAAACCTCGCGATTGTATCTCTATGTACTAATGAAAGAGTTACATTTATAAAATTTTAATTAGAGTGGCAGATCATTTCAAAGTACAAAAATATATGTATTAATAATACAGTATGCATAACTTATACGTAGAAGGTGAATGTACACACATATTTATAAATATAAAATTTGTTTGTTAAATATAATTAAAACCAACTAACTGGAGAAAGAATCACAGCTAAAAAAGCATAGGTTAAAGTAATTTCGACTCTCTCTATTCACAAAGAGATGGTAATGTATTAATGGGCCAATATACAATACAATATTAAAATACGATATTTAAATACAGCTAAATGCTTCAGAAATGCTGTTATATTCTATCTAAGTGAAGCTTCAGCTCCATCTCTACCAGAACCTGCATATTTTAAATTAATATATTGAAGATATTATTACCTTACCACTTCTAATATCCCATTTGCAATGAGTATTCTTTTGTTATTATTTTGTTTTCCTACTACACTCGCTCCTTCTTCAGTTGACAACTCACAACGGTTTTGTAAATAGAATACTAAGAAAACACAGGGGAAATAATATTTAAGCACTATAATATAAATTCTGTATAAGAAAGAGATAAATCGCGAATAACCAAGTCAGATTCTTACAAATGTTAAGTTTTTCCGCATTTTCATATTCGCGAATAATCGAACCTCGCAAATGTTAAAACTGCGAATGTTGAGGGATTACTGCACTCTTATTTAGATATTGAATTTTAGGTTATCACACGCTATCTTCATTACAGCTGTAAGCTATACTAACTCAAATTCTCAAAGAACACCGAAAATAAAACAAGAACAAAATATCATGCTTGAAGCATAGATTATAACGATTCAGAATACTATAAAAAATTTTCACCGTTGAATAATGTGAAAGATGCTATTTAAGTAAACAATTTGGAAAACGCATAATATATTTGAAACCCAATTTCATGAATGACTATTAGTATAAAAATAGCAAATAAAACCTTTGTGCAATAATATTAAAAGGAAAAATACCAACGTTATAAATGCACAAATAATACACAAAAAAGCAGCAAATATCAATATCAGTTTTCAACATAGGTTCAACTTTTCCTCTGCCAATATTATCCAAAAATGTTCTTCTAACCTTGATCTTGATTGTTGGGATTAGTAGCTTACCACTTCATTAAAAATTCTCACTCCTTAGTCAATGACTTATATAATACTCCTGATTTTCCAAGTATTTGGAAAGCATTAATTTAATTTCCCTTTTTTGGTTTTCATTTCTTTTGTTCTCCGGTAGATGTCTCTACTTGTCCACTCAGTTGCATCATGCTGCTTTCTTCTCATTGGTTGCTTTTAGCGCGTTCTCTTACCTGCTTCGTGTATATAAGCCACCGTCCCACTGTCGTTTTGCCCAGTGTTGCCTTTTTCGCACGCTGTACTTTGCTCGTTGTCACACTGAAGAAGAATCTCGCTTGTAGATTCGAAATAGCTATTTGCTGCTTTTTGGTGTGTTATTAGTGCGTTTATAACGTTGGTATTCTTCCTTTTAATAATTACTATCAACAGTCGGAAAAATATCCGTATTCTTTGTGCAACCCTGCATATTATCTAGATTTAAATATTTACTAAATACTATACTAAATTTATTTCAGTTAGTAAACGTATAGCACAGTTCAAATTTCCTCTTCAGCTACCTCCGTCAATCCGTAAAATAAATGTGCTCGAGATCTTTTTTGCTGTCCTGAATAGGATCTATAGAATGTATGCACACCAAGCAGTGTCGCTAGTGGCCTACTTTTTCTTATTCAGTTTTCTTGATTGCCAGCAGTTTTTTGAGAGAGTAAAATTCGCCTTATTTGATGACAGATTTAATAAGATCAAAACAAGATTAATTATACCATTTCAAAAAAGTGGTGACAATCAAGCAATCTGAATTAAAAAGAGTAGTCCGCTGGCAACACTAATACAAATTAATATGCAAAAAATTTGTTGAATTTTAAAACGTGTACCACAACTGAAAACGCACTTCCAGCAATTATTGTTCATGTATAGTTTTGTAAGCGAACTCTTTTGTGTGTCCCTATATGTAAACGATGAATGCTATGCACACCATATTCTTTAGTCATCATCTTGTAGTGCTACTTCATTGATATATATATATATAAATTTCAATATGTTTAAAATATTGTAACATTATAAAGATACATTGCAAATGATTTTTCTACAACGACCGTAATGTAACGGAATTCTTTTGAGTGTCTCTGTGAACGAACTATAAATGCTACACACTTCATTTTCAATAGCGTTCATACCAAAGTAAGCTTTAATAATATCAATTGATGGAAATCCGAGTATATTTACGCAAATTAGAACATGGACAGACTGACAGACAGATAAACCGAACTGATAAACTTTTTTCAGATTTGTTGGAAAGTGTTAAAAAAATAGGAATTTCTCTGAAATATTTTTTAATTGTTGGATTTTGGGCTTCGATGAAACTTTTGTAGTTTAACTTACTACTGTTTATATTTCTTTCTCTTACGCTATCAAATATATTCTAAATAAAATTTTATATGCACATCATCATAAAATAGAGAGTTATATACATACATAGGGGAGAGTAGCCGAATTTGGACGATTTCACAAATTTTCAGGAATAACTCACTTCATTTTTGGAATATCTATAAACTATCTCTACACGTGGTTAAACTATTCATCTACTAACTGAATAAATCTTTAGCACAATATTTTTTAAATCATAAGTTTTATTTTTATTTGAAAAGTTTGTTAAAAGTGGTCCAAATTCAACGGCTGGTCGCCTAAGTTAGACTTCCAGTCTATTAAATTGGACCAAACAATATTAGGCTGTTTTAATGAGTCAAGAATATAACTAATTTCATTAAAAGCAAAGTTTGCGATTAATGAAAGAATCAAACAAAATAACATCAGTGAAATATAATCAAATCAAATGACTGAAAGTAAGAGTAATTGTTTTAAATCAAAATATATTCAAAGTACAAATCAAATTTATAAGTAATTAAGAAAATAAATTATGGAACTAAGAGCCAGCTACTTGAATATCATGTAAGAAGTAACGCAAGGTTCACACAGGAATTTCTTTTGATCTTTTTTTATTCCAGCTCACACAACATGGAACCATATGTGGCAATCTAAACACTGAACCATTTCTGCTATTTTATTTTTCTTACAGATTAGGCAAAACCAATGATCACTGTCTTGGTTTTACTTTTTAGATTCTGATTTATTAGACATTTGATTTTGCAACAGAAGTTTTCTTTACCTTATGTCTGTAATTCTTCCCTTCCATCATTTTCTTTCAAATTGTATTACGCCTATTTTTTAAAACTTGATATTCCAATTGCTTTTGTGCTATGAGAACTTCCCTTTTTGTCATTTTTTTTGTATTTTCATTTAAAGGTTTACTTTATATGGCGAAGATGTTAACACATCTGTTTTCTGGCTCTCTTTGTACTTTGACTTAACTGTGTTTGGCAAGGGAGATAACATTTCTAATGATTTTTTGATTTTTTTTTTTTTTTTTTTTTGGGGGGGGGGGTTATGTATCTGCAACCTTCTTGTGGGTTAATATCTTCACAACTTACTCTCTTCTTTTCGTTTTCTATATCTTTGACTACTTTTGCTGTCACTGATGTTTTTCTTTCCGACTGTTTGTGTGTGTCCTTTTAATAATTATTTTACTCTCTTAGTTTTAATAGGTTTCATGATTACTGACTCTGATAGAATCAACGAATCTGTCTGCAGTGCCTATCTCCTCGTTAGAAATAAGTGCAGAAGCAGCTGCAAAATTATGACTTTTAAAAACACGCCTGTTATTAGGCCAAATGCCGCTTCCTTTAAAAGCTTGGACGGAGGTTTCAACGTTTGCTGCTCTGTTGTAAGCAATAGTTAAAAGTTGGGGGAGGTGGCAGCAAAGTTGTTAGAGGGAAACCCATTATAAGCTCGAAGCAAAGATTCTTGTGCCTCTAGGTAATAGGTATTTAAGGGTCTGAAAAAGGCAACAGCCCTCGAAATTCATTACTTACTTTTCCATTTTATAATCGTATATCTGGTCTAATTTAAGCAACTGAAATCGGTCCAATTAAGGCAACTGCGCCATTTTTTAAAACACATAATCTCAAGACTAAGAACAAAAACGAAACCAAACAAATCAGCGTGCAAAATATGCGGAATAAACACATGAATTTAGATATATGAAAACATAACAACTTACCTTAGTTTTAAAACATTCTCTTACGTTTATTAGGTCAAAATTAGATCAAAACAGCTAATTTGGGGTTTTTTAAATTGTCTGAAAACAGCACGTGGAAGGCGGATGCTACTTCTAAACATAAATGACGTCATTTTGATGAGTAGAAATTCTGCGGTAGATGTCGTCTCTTTCTGTAATTAATGGCAGAATTGCAACGGTCCATTTAAAGCGGCGGTCCAAATGTGGCTACTCTCCCCTATATATAAAAACAAGAATTTTAATAGTACGAAATGTATAGCAAAAACATTTAATTTATGTTGTCATATTATCGTACTGGAACAGAATCATGGAATTTACAAAATTAATGTATTGGTTCGTAATAAACATCTTATTTCACCTTTAAAAAATTCTGTGGTGTATAATTCAAAAACAATCATACTTTCAGATCTTTTTGTTATTCATTTCGCATCATAGAGTATGATAAACTGCGATTTAAAACATGAATGATAAATGAGATTTTTTTTTTTTTTTTAGGAAACTGTAAAAACTTAAAACTCTAGAAGTACTGTAAAAATAAATAAAAACTGTAACACTTACGAAACTGTGGAAAATGAATAACAATATATTTTCTATGATATACAGATACTAACCCTGAAGTTTCGGCAGTTTTATGGGAACATATATGAAACAAACGAACAGCTTTTACGATCTTCTTTCTGTCACATTTTTCGTTATAAAAACATTTTTAAATAAAGTTCACCCATCACTTTTTAAAATTGCTTTCTAGTTATTCTTGCAATAAATTCTGGACTTGTTTTATAAGTCTGTTTCTAAAAGATATATCTGAGCCACATGATGAAAATATGTTCTTGGGATAAAATGCCTATTAAGCTGTAATTTGAACAGATGCATTATAAATCATCTTCAATTATACTATGTAACTGTTTATTAAAGTAATATAAAATAGACACTGTATAACTATGAGAATAATATAGGTATATAGAAATTAAACTACCTGTAGTTTTAAAAGATTACATTTTACACAAAGGAAGAAAAACGCACGGGTCTTAAAATGATGCAACTCTTTTTTATTTAGTTTAGATGAATAATAAGACATTTAAATATAAATAGCATCTTCAGAATTTCCCATTTAAGACTCTTGGATTTAGATATGTATTAACATTATGACACAAATTAATTTATTTAAAAAGAATATTTTTTTGCTAAAAATTATTGACTGAAGAATGTGTTGCTAACAAGATTATAAATTATTTAATGAAATATGACAGTAAACAAAATTGAAACACTTAAGTGTTATTTAGCTTACCTCACACTTAATACTTTCTTACTATCTATTTGTGGTTTTCAAATTTTTATAACTATTTTATTTTTGGAAAGCATCTTCAGAATTTCCCATTTAAGACTCTTGGATTTAGATATGTATTAACATTATGACACAAATTAATTTATTTAAAAAGAATATTTTTTTTGCTAAAAATTACTGACTGAAGAATGTGTTGCTAACAAGATTATAAATTATTTAATGAAATATGACAGTAAACAAAATTGAAACACTTAAGTGTTATTTAGCTTACCTCACACTTAATACTTTCTTACTATCTATTTGTGGTTTTCAAATTTTTATAACTATTTTATTTTTGGAAAGCATCTTCAGAATTTCCCATTTAAGACTCTTGGATTTAGATATGTATTAACATTATGACACAAATTAATTTATTTAAAAAGAATATTTTTTTTGCTAAAAATTACTGACTGAAGAATGTGTTGCTAACAAGATTATAAATTATTTAATGAAATATGACAGTAAACAAAATTGAAACACTTAAGTGTTATTTAGCTTACCTCACACTTAATACTTTCTTACTATCTATTTGTGGTTTTCAAATTTTTATAACTATTTTATTTTTGGAAAGCATCTTCAGAATTTCCCATTTAAGACTCTTGGATTTAGATATGTATTAACATTATGACACAAATTAATTTATTTAAAAAGAATATTTTTTTTGCTAAAAATTACTGACTGAAGAATGTGTTGCTAACAAGATTATAAATTATTTAATGAAATATGACAGTAAACAAAATTGAAACACTTAAGTGTTATTTATCTTACCTCACACTTAATACTTTCTTACTATCTATTTGTGGTTTTCAAATTTTTATAACTATTTTATTTTTGTAAAGCATAATTTTTTTTCGCGGAACTACAACCCATGAAGTGCCATGACTGGCTGTGTCCAACTCCGTTTTATTGCCCATGGGCAATGTGGTGCTATATAGCATTTGTTCCCGTCAGATAGTCAACTTTTCGTGGAATCTCCAGTGTTTTGTTCCCAATCAAGCATGGTAGTCATTTTATTCCCACAAAGAGGCGAAAATTTGAATGAAATTCCGGAGGCGAACATCGGACTGAAGTAAAGTAGCACAACGCACTGACCACTAAGCTTCCAGGATTTTTATAAAGCTTACTTCTTTCAATATTTTATTTTTATTATTTCTACTTATGGTATCTGAATTTATATGTATTTTTATTATTGCTACTTATGGTATCTGAATTTATATGTATTTTTATTATTTCTACTCATGGTATCTGAATTCGTATCCCTTTTTCTCCATTGTTCTCTGACATCAGAAATATTTTACAAAATCATTCAACTTTTGCTAAATTGCTGTTCTGCCATAATCAAGCTGATTTAGTGTTTTGCGGCTTTCATTAGTGTGTATTTGTAATTAAAGTAATTTTATAAATTCTGATTATTATATTATGGTGAAATCATGGAGATTTTCATTTGACGTCAAATTCATCTGTCTACCCAGTAGTTACAAAACTATCTTATTATATTCATTACTTCGAGATTTGAATCCTTATCAATATTCGTTTTTCGTTAAGGCTTTAACTTCCCATTACATTTGTATAGCAATCATATACAAAATTTGACATTAGAGGAAATATTGGAAACCATTTCAAAGTGGAACAGTTTTTTTTTTAATATACAGAGCATCTCCATAAATCATGTTTGTTTTAGAAGAAAAATAAATATGTAACATCGGAACCACAAAATCGCAGAGATATTATTTGACTAGTTGAATGAACTGTTTTTTTTTTTTCAACTTTGATAAATATAATTTGACATTCAAAATTTCTAAAAGAAATAAGAGGTGTAATAATAGAACAACTCGGAGGTCATGAGACTGGGTCATCTCGTTCAATCAACCGGGAAAATTTTGTTTTAGGTAAGTGAGGGCAGTAGTAAGTGTTTGCAATGTATCTGCTCAAAACTATTACCACATAATTTTAGGCAACAAATATAAAAGATGGACTGCATAATTAATAGCGATTTTTCATGTTTCCGATTTCTGGGGCAACTAGCTCAAATTTTCAAATCTGTTTTAACATTAAAAAAATCCTTAAGTTTCTACGCAACGCAATTTTTTTTAGATACATTTCTAAAATGTGTCAAGCTTTTTTTGGAACACTTTGTATTTTTGCATGTCTTAAGTATTTTTACACATGGACAGTTTAGATTTCGATTGAAAATATTTTGGATGTGTTTTATTGTGCTTTGAATCACACTCATAGATTGAAAGCTAAACATATTTATAAATTGGTTCTCAAAATATCCGAATAAAAAATTTAAATATTTTTAGTATTTCAGGTTGATGGCATTAACGCAACAGCAATTTTCTGTGATGAGAACAGGGCTGTTTTTTATACATATATTTTACTTTCCGAACAAGTGGTGTAAGCAAAGTATTGTTATCAAGATAAAAAAATCGACTATGAAATTTTAGTATATTTTTATACAGTAAATTCTGTCTAAGGCGGACTCTGTGTAAGCCGGAATTTTGTCTAACGCGGAAAAATTTTCAAGTCCCGGCAAACACATAGGAAATAACATTAATTCATTCTCCGTAAGCCGGAATTTGCCTAACGCGGAAACGGAAAGGTTTTTAAAGTCCCTCGAAATCAAAATTTTGCATAAGACGGAAAAAAATTAAAAAATTAAAGGCATTTGGTTTATGAAACTTCAAAAATGATATACATACATTAAATGCTCAACATTTTAATTTAATTTCGTAATAGATTAATAAAATTGATTCATCAGAATGGAAAATGTTTAAATATTTAAGGAATATTTTTTTATTCCATTATTTCTCATATATAAGCAAAAATGTTTTTCCTCTTAAAAAAAAAAAAAAGAAAAAAGAAAAAACTTCATACCAAGTACATTTTTTACATTTATCTCAATTAATTATTAAAAAAAAGAAATTTATAAAAAAAAATCCTTATACATTAACGTTTTTCTCTTTTTCATTGTATTAGCGAAATAACATAACTTTTTTTGCTTGCTTCGAATTTTGAGTTCTGATCATTATTTATGGCAATCAGTCATTTGGTCGCCACAACTCTTTGTCTAATGTGAGAGGAAGAGGGACGGGGGAAGCTACAATCATTTACATTCTGTATGAGGCGCTGGTTGTGGTTTCAGTGGGGGGGAAGGGGATGGAAGATGAATTCGAAGTGACGTATATTTTTTTTTCAATAAATCACATGGTCAGAAAACGAGGTCGTTGCACGTGTTATTTGTTCTTCCTCATTGTATATTGTCTACTGATATTACTAAGTGATAGTAAAAGATGGCTTTAAAATCTAAACTCAATACGCTATCTCTGCGAATAAAATAGAAGTTATTAAATTAAAAGAAAAAAAAATATTCTGTAAAAGATCTTTGTATTAAATTTAAATGCGGTAAAACACAAATTTATGATGCTGTAAAGAATTGAGCCTCTACATCCAGGTGCACTATGTGTCATTCTAGCACTTCCTGTGAGTACACTTAACTTCATACCTTCCCACGCTAGTTTTGCCTTGAAGACAAGCAAACGCCGAATTCTATTGTACTGCGAGCGGAAAGTTCGGACAGTGATGCATTGGTAAGGTGGTACCCAAAGAGGGGTCTTATGCTTTGATCTGTGCCGAAGTCGTGGGAAAGAGAGCATCTGCGAGGGAAGCGATCTCTGCATACGATTTTTAGGTTTGCACACGAAACTATGCCCTTTGTCATAGAACGTCCAATGACGTACTTATTATAGATGAAAGAGACGTATCTCAAGGCTGCTAAGAGGCTGGGGAGTTTCAAGGGGCGCTGCCTCGACCAAATCCCCGCCCCTAGAAAAGATCCCCTGCGAGAATGAAAAAGTTAGAAAAGACAGTTTTTGGGATAGATCTGAACGAGAGTGGTGACTCTCTGGAAAGAATGAGGCCTGACCTCTATTTGATTGATACAGCAGGTATCAGGTGAAAATCCCAGCGAAGTGAAAAAGCACGACAAGTGCGATAGTGAGAGTTCTTTAACTCTGAAGCATCGTGATTTAGTATATTTCTCCGAAGAGAAGGAACGGACGAGCCTTGTTCCGAATGAACTTTATTTAGAAGTTACGACTGACAGTAATTTTCTGAGACTTTTGATTGATCGAGTTGCACTTAGAGTTAAGAGGACATTAATTTATAAGCGATTGACCGACGAAAAACAATTAAATTGCTGTAATAATATCTTGTACATATTTTAACTAGAATTAATATTGTTATGCAATAAAAATTCCATTTTCTAATTTATACGAGAAATTTCTCTTTGCCAATGATCTGATCTCGCTACCACTCAACATCTTTATCGGGTCGGTATAGAAGAGTTATTACAATGCTATAAAAAGAAGAACAGAGTTTGGAAAAGGAATTGGAAAGCAAATCATCCAACAGAAAGCGGAATGGTGCTGTGAAAAATTAAGACATTGATGCATTAACACTTGAATGGTTTTCTAACGCTAGAGCTAAAAAATTTCCCATACCTGGAACACTGTTGCGTGAAAAGGCGAAAGAGGTAGCCGAAAAATTAGGTAAAACGGATTTCAAGCCTTCTACTGGATGGTTAATGAGGTTCCTTAATCGACACAATATTGCCATGAAGCAAGTTTGCGGAGAGTCGAAAGACGTCCCAGACCAAGAAATTCAGGAATGGAAAATAAATTTTCCTCTACTGATTGAAGGATATCAAACTAAGGACATATACAATTGCGACGAAACGGGACTATTTTATCGTGCGTTGCCCACTAAGTCCCTTGCAAAAAAAGGAAGTGAATGCCACGGTGGTAAAAACTCCAAAGAGCGTGTCACTGTTTTGCTTTGCGCGAATATGGAAGGCAGTTTAGAAAAATCGCAAAAGCCACGATGTTTTAAGAATGTGAACATTGATAAACTGCCTGTGATTTGGAGATCTCAAAAAAAAAATCGTGGATGTCGACTGCTGTAATGGAGGGATGGCTGACTGAATTCAATAACCGTATGATCAAAGAAAATCGAAATTTTTTGTTATTTCTCGACATACACCTTGTCATGCCAATTTCAATATCGAATATAAAATTACAATTTCTTCTCGCAAATGCTGTTGCAGTAACACAACCTATGGATCAAAGAGTTATAAAAATGATGAAAATCCATTACAAAAAACATCCATAAAAGATTATTTTTGGTATTTCATGCTAAATATAGTGAATACTTTATTGTCTAAAGAGCGTCTTTTACAGAGCTTAAATAGGACAGATATGTTAAAGCCCACCGTGACAAGAACTGTATGAATTGTCGGATAAATCGACAGTAGCGTTTTGTATCTAAACCATTTTAAACCATTTCAAATCATTCTGTGCCCGTTTCTATAATAAAAATGACAAAAGAAATGTGAGCTAGGATAACCGACATATAGTGTCATGATGTTAACAAGTCTACATGACAAAGGGGTAACCTATAAAATTTCCAAAATGGAAGTTCTCTTGTTCTGGGAAATTCCATATCTGGCGGAATGACATTTTGAGTTATAGAATTTAGTTAAAGCAATTACTCAGAAGCTATTTTCAAATGAAAATTGACTTTTCAGTTTGCACATGAGTGTTATTGAATAAAAGATTACAAAAATATATGAAACAATTTTTTAGCTATTTGATTCTTTCATTTTTGAGCAATTTCTTATAGTGTCACGGAATAACATTTTTGCTACCATGACTCTAACCTGGTATTTAAAACTGGAAACTTTTGTGAATTAAGAAGCCCCATTCAGGTTTTAAACTAATACCTATCTTAAATATGATGTATAAGCAATATAAAATTATAATTTAGAGCAACCCACCAGTCCTAGGTTGTAGTTATTAACTGTCGCTTGACGTGACGGAATGACGGAAAGTTTCTTAAACATTTATTGAAAGAAAATCGACTAAACTAATAAATTTTATATATTTTTTTATTAACCAGAATGATCATAAGAAATTACATTATATAATTATTCACATGTGACAGATTTTTCTCTTAATTGCTATAAGCAATCTTTATTTATTTTAATTGCTATAAGCAATTTTTTACCTTCCCCCAACGGCTCACTTTGAAATGACATTCAACTCACACTCGACTGGGCGTAAAGTTGCTGCAACTAGGAAGCCCCTGAACCGGCATCAACTGTTCCGGACTGTTCTTTTTCAAAAACATATCGAACCCGATTACTTAGTTTATTTTGCATGCATTATTATCAAGTATATGGCTTTTAGACTATTGTAAACCATTAAATATTTTATTACATGCATTCATTTATTAAGAAAATACAAAATAAACAACAATTACATTCTTTTTCACAGTTTTTTTCAAAAATACTATTTGTACAAAACTGCAAATATTTTATTTTTCAGCTATAACCTAAACGTTTTGAATCTAAAACCTTAATTTGAAAACTTGGAATATATTTCAATATATTTTTAACTTAATTTATAAAAATTATTTTTAAAAAAAATTTATAAAAGTTTACACTTTTATGGACTTGCCCATCTATATGATCTGTTTCCATTGTGTCAGAAATTCACTCGCTGTATTATGTAAAGCATTCGAAAAGTCCAGTGAATCGCTCCAGAGTTTTACATTAGATAGTGATGGAAGGGATTATAGATTGATTATGTCATTCACATGCTACCCCTCTAAAGTATTTACATATTAAATTACTGATATTCCTATTACTTGATGTGATTATTTCATTACACATGGGAATGTAATCATACCTTGATTATAAATTCTGAATAGTCTGTGCGATATTTATAGGTAAGAACAAATGTATGAAATGTTAAATTTTCGAATAATACATAATAAGACTTTGATTTCCCACTAATTCAAAATAAACAGAAATATGTGAATATAAAGTAGAGTGAAAAAGCACTTTCAACTTTTTCTATTTTTTAACTTTGGAGTAAACTTTCTGATTCTTATGCTCCGAAACTGATTTTTTATACCATTAAAAATGAAAATAAAACTGGCTGTTTTACAGATCTTAATTTTCAAATAAAAACAACATTTGTATAAATAAATAGAATTTTTATAAATTTACGTTATGACAAAATGTTAAAATTAAATTACTGTTAATATGATAATTGACATTACATAGCTTAAGTATAACCTTACGTTTTTCACGAACCGAAATAAACATAATTTGAACCAGAAAAATTACCTTGCGAAATATTTCTTCCTTCCATGCGTTTTTATTTACCTTTTATTACATCAGAAAATTTCAGGTTTTATTTAATTTGAAAAAATAAAAAAATGGAAGGTCGGCCGCTATGATAATACGATGCTAATGTATAATATTTTTGTAAATAATAATATAATAATAATAATAATAAATAAATAAATAACAATTTTTAATGAAAAAACGCAGGAAAAAAGGAAACAATTTTTTAAATATTTTTTTTATGTACTTGACTTTGTGGAAGTTTGGCAGCTACGTAATATGAATAAAGATCTTCCAATTATAATAGCATCAAATCTATTCCGCGTTAAGGCGAGTACATACCAATTGAGACGTTTGACCAGCATCGGATGAACTACAACCTATCGAAATTGCAACTAATTCTATTGGGCATATTTCCATGGATTTTGTACATTTTCTTTCTGTTAGTAAACATTTTTTTAAAACATAGGGCACGATCAGTAGTTCATTATTGGAGTGCGACAGATGCAGATTCAGACCTGCCCAGACCTGCATACAATGTATTATACACTGCTCAAAACAATTAAAGGATATTTGAAGTTTTATATAAAATAAAGATATAAACGAAATTTTTTTTGCCGAAAATAGAAGAAGAGAATCACAAATGCAAATTTTTCTGGTTTTCAAACTGTGGAGTATGCAAATTTTGAGTTCGACGTCAAAAACGTCGCTTCAGCGGCAGCGAATGAAATTTGACTTTCAACTGGATAAAAGAGAATGAAGACAAGGATGATCGGCATTCAGTGATTGCTTTGTTTCGATGAGTACGATGTCTCAGCGAAGTCATTTGACAGATTCAGAAGCTTGGATAATTGTTGTTAGGTTAGAAGGGGGCCAAACTCAAGCCGAAGTAGCGCAAGCCATTGGAGTGTCACAAAGTGTCATTTCCAGGATCTGGAACCGTTTTTTGGAGAGTGGATGTGCAGGCCGAAGACCAGGGCAAGGTCGTAGACGGGCAACAACGCCCAATGAAGATCGGTATTTAGCGTTAACAGCTCGGAGACACCGAAACATGAACGCTACTCTTCTCCAACAACACCTTCGCTCGGCTACAGGCACCACGATTTCAACTCAGACTGTCCGAAACCAGCTCCATGCTGTAGGTCTGTATGCTCGCCGACCGATGGTATGTGTTAGATTAACATCAAGGCATCGTCGCGACCGCAGGGAGTGGGCAACCGAGCATGTCAACTGGAGGAGAAATGAATGGAGCAATATTCTGTTTTCTGACGAGTCCCGTTTTTCTGTGCATCCGGATAATAGGCGTATTTTCATCTGGAGGGACCGTGGCAGTAGGAATAATCCTGCGTTCGTGCACGAAAGTGTCAGATTTGGCGGTGGAGGAGTGTTGGTGTATGGTGGCATCTCCATTGACGGGCGCACTGACCTTTACATCATTCGAGATGGAGCTCTGACTGGTCGCCGATATAGGGATGAGATCCTCAGACCTATTGCAGTCCCTTACGCTGCAGCAATCGGAGATAACTTCATTTTAATGGACGATAACTGCAGGCCACATCGTGCAAACCTGGTGAAGGATTTCCTTTTCGAGGAAGGAATCGTTCGAATGGAATGGCCAGCGTGTTCTCCAGACATGAATCCAATCGAGCACGTTTGGGACGCTCTAGGAAGACGAGTTTCTGGCCGCCAACAACCCCCACAAACTCTCCAAGAACTGGAAAGAGCTCTTCTGGAAGAGTGGGGCATAATACTCCAACTCGTCATTAATAGCCTCATTGAGTCCATGCCTCAAAGGTGTTCAACGTTGCTGGCCGCCCGTGGAAACCATACCCCCTACTGAAAATGATTTTCTTTGAAGAAAACACCTTTTCTTATTCTTTTTTTCTCATATGCACAAATTGTGTTTTTTTTCCTTTTGTACACAAATGCGCAATAAAATTCATTTTTTTCTGCCAAACATGTGTAATTTATTCTCATATAACCTACTATGTCTGTCGACCATGCATCAATCAGCTAAAAAGTTTCCCAGATACAAAATCCACTTAAAACTGCAATATCCTTTAATTGTTTTGAACAGTGTACTTCAGCTACAGCATTCACACTGAGCGTACGAAATTTTGTCACCATATAAATAAAGTATTCCACTTACCGTGTTTGTCGCGGTTTCATTTTTTGTTTTGTTTGTGTGATGTGAAAATGTGCGATACTGGCTCTAGTGTTATTTTCAAACTCTTTGGTTCTCTATGTTTATCAGTATTTATTATTATTATTATTATTATTTTAGATCAAAGTATATGTAACATGATCTAATGTTCGAAATATTTTTAGTTTTGGTTATAAATGAATGAAAAGAAGTAAAATCTGCATCGTTTATTTCTGACACTAGCGGACGCGGTTCAGCGTCTGTTAGTACTGGGAATGTACATTTTAACTATAGTGCTAACGTTGGGGATCCGAGTCCAAGTTGTAAGATACGTCCAAATGAGCTAACGTATAATCTGTGTGATAGTAATCAAATTTTAATAGCCATATGGCCTTTAAAACCAGACCGGGTCTTGCCGCGACTATAGATAATGCTACCCAGTCAACGTGTTAAACAATGGCGTGTTTTCGGATTTTTGAATTGAAAAGCACATCATCTGTAAATGTTTTACATGGCTTCAAAGAATGTTTAATATCATTCTGTACATATCCGGTCTAAGCTAATAATCAAACATTTTCCCAAGACTTTGTTATGAATCTTCTATAATTATTACATATTTTTATAACAGTAAAAACAAATCTATCTAATTTCAGACAATATTAAATCTTAGTCACTGTGAACTTCTAATTACGATGTTATCTAACACATAACTGTATCCGTTGTCGCACTCCAATAATGAACTACTGATCGTGCCCTATGTTTTAAAAAATGTTTACTAACAGAAAGAAAATGTACAAAATCCATGGAAATATATGGACTCAGATTGGACGTAATAATTAGAGCAGAACAAATTTCTGTTTTTAATAATGCATTTAAATGAATTTGATACCTGTGCAAAATAATGAACTGAAATTTATTCTTTTATATTATTTCAGTTAGTATAGTAATTGGAATTAATTTAAACTGTAAACATTTTTTAACACTTCCTTCATGAAAGTGAAATATGTGTTACCTAAAACAGAAGCAGGTGCAATTTTAGAACCAATTAAAAGTTGGAGACAATTGCCAGAGAAAAAAGTAGAAAATTTGATTTTGTTGTCGTTAACAAATTAAAAACGAAAATTAAAAAATACATATAATTGTGGAAATTCTGGCTGTAATTATTTGACAGTTTTTATAATACTAACAAATATTTTAATTCAAATTAATTTTTTTATCCTTTACTTTTATAAGTTAAAAAAAAGATTCTTTTTAATTTACAAATTCATGCTAAGTCATATCAATCTAGATGTAGAAATATTTCAACGAAAAACGTAAGTAAATTAGAATTTCTGAATTTTTTTAAAGAAAACATAACAGCAAATTATTTTAATATGTTTTATTTCTATTCCATTCTTGATTACTCTATCCATGAACTCAACTTAATCAAAATTAGCGCAACTATAATTAAAATTTCTGTTCCATAAAACATTTTAAGTGATCGTATATATATTACAGAACTGATATGTTTATTGAAAAATTTTTAAACGATTTAGTTATTTCATGAACATTTATTTTTGAAAAGCATTCATCAAATTCATTACATCCATCTTGTTTAGTGGTTTAGCTGGTGGTTGCTCATTAAGCGATGCCTGATTTGAATCCCTATTCTATGGCTCTAGTTTCTCCTTTCTCATATTTATAATCAAAAAATGTTGCTAGATATTGGCATAATGACAAGGCAGAAACTGGGTGTTATACATAATTTTCTTTAAACTTAGTAAGTGGATTAACAAAATTTACATTTATAAGCTTATTGGTTTACTGCTATTCTAAACATTTAACAGATTAATTTTAGACGAAAATTATGTATGTATTAATTTTGCAGTTCAAACAAATTAGCTTTTCTTTCAACTGAGGTAATTTATCAGTATTTTGGTGGAGACGTAAATTTGTTGTAATATCAAAATCTGACAATATTTCGTCTGAACAATCAGAATTGGAAATAAATCAACGTACAAATATTCATTACGGTCCTTGTTTTGAAGAACCTTTCTTTCAAAGATTAGTTTCGCCTTAATTAATTAAAAAAAAAAACCAACAGTTATTGTATGATTAAATAACACGAAGTCACTGTTCGAAGATATTTGTACTATACTCAATGAACATAGTGAAGAGAGTATGTACCCTTAACGCATAGAAAAAAAATTATCGGCAAACTAATATTTTTTACTCATTGGAAAAAGTAGGATCTAATTTGGGTTCCTTTGGAATTTCGTTGTGCCTGCATGTTCAGTTTTTATACTGTAAAGGAAAATATATCTTAGAATCGTTAGAATCACAAAATCAAACATAAGGATTTAAAAAATAAATCAAATGTTGTCGACATACAAGTCTTATTATTTTTATCATTAATGTATTTTTATTCGCTAATAAGATTCCAGACATTTAATAATGATGAGCCACCGTACATGTGACATTAGAGTTCTTCACGGACATGTTTTTGCTTTATAAAACAGATTCGTTAAAAAAAGGAAAGAAAACGTTTCGCTAGCGATAGTGTGTAACTAATGCGAATCTATTTTTCTTGCTTGCAGAAGGATCAGTTCATAATTTAGCTATTGCTGAAGCTATTTATATACATATTGAAATTGCCTCACCACTTAGAGAAAAGATATATCAATATCAGCTATTTTCCATAGGATTTCACAAGCATTGTTGTCTTCTTAATAGAAAAAACCAAATATTTAAATATGTATATGTAACTAAATTTATTTCAATAAACAAAACTTTTTTGTGTTTTAGTTTAACTGTTTTTTTATCCTTTACAAAATGTTTAATTCTAAAATTTCACACCTAATTCAAGAACATCTAAAGGGACAATTTTGAAGAAAAACAAGTCAACCACATAAAAATAAATGTGCAACATTCACAACAGAAATAATTCTTTTGTATTTTCAGTTGAAGCACAAAATTTCATTCTCTGTACATTTTGATTTTTTTACTCACAGTAAATTTCATATGCGTGAGGACGTGAGATGCTTTGAAAGGCGAAATTACGCCAGAAAAAAAAATATTTCTGCATTATTTTGATAAAAGATTTTGTAAAATTAAAAAATGTAATAAATATTTATACAATAACTGTTGCAACATTCTTACAGAAAGTAATTTGTGTTCAAAAATGTTATGCAATTTTCTTATGCATATTTTAAAAATATTTTTATTCTACTCTATAAAACATTTAACAAAGGAAATTCAATCGTTGTTTTTCTTGTCTAGTATTTTTGTATTACTAACAACGAAGCAGAAGAATTATTTCGCAAAAAAATCCTGTTAATGCAAATGTGTTTTGTGTGTGGTATAAGGAGGGGCGAGGGATTTATTTTATTTTTGATTGGATAATTGTGGAGCTCGAAGAAGTATGCTCTTTTTGTACCTCTAAAAGAGCGTATTCGTATTATAGTGAGTGGTTTTCTTAAGGTTTTAGATGCATTTGACTTTTGCGTCAGAGAAAAATCTTTTCCGTATTTTCGTCTTGGCAGATACCTGTTAAACCACGGGTCTTCAACCCCCGTTCCGTGGGCTACGGTTGGCCCGCCGCATTATTTCGAAAACTAGCCGAGAAATGTCATCACGTTTTAATGGCAAATCTACAGCTGCTCACTTTTACGTTTTTTTTTTGTGTGTGTGTGTCAAATAAACTTGTTTTGAACTAGAATTTTTTTCTTAATAAAATATTTCTTGTTTCTATGCGACACCTATTTTATTTCACTTATTGTCTGATTCAAAATGTTTGTTTAACTTTCACAAAAGGGAGTAAAATTTGGTTGTTATAACAAATCCGCTCTCTTTAGATAAAAAATCAGGGGGTAAAGCCCTTTGGAAAGCATTGGATTGAGATGTTCTGTTTTCACATCAACTTAATGCCGTCGAAGTGAATTTGCTCCTTCCGTACCGTAAAAATCTGGAACACGTTTATACAGACATTATCCACGACGTTATATGAGTATGCTTTCTCATATATCAGTATGATTGTCTCGTAAATACAGTAATGCTGTACAGTCTTTCGCTTTCTTGAGTGCTACTCGCAAATTGTCCTTAATTACAAACACTGTTATTAAATCAAGTAATAGTACAGAACATTACAGAAAGTAAAAAGTTGAAGACCCCTATTCTAAACACATTAGTATACTTTACGAGTCTCTAATTACAACTCAAAATATTATTTAAATGTATTTTGTATACTGAAAGTTAAATACCTTCGATTTGCACTCAAAATCATACATGGAATATAACATAAGAAAATACTTAGTATAAGATAACGTAGAAATATCGAGTAATTTATTATACAAATATAGGTTTTAACATTTAGCTAACGAATACTGCTATTATTCTCGACCAACAAAAATGTTTCCTAGTATTATTGTTTTGGCATCACTTTTTCTGACACACATTTTTTGCATATTTAATTGCGGAAATTTTAAGATTAGATTAGGGCAGTGGTTCCCAAACTTTTGGACTGGCGGAGTCCTTTTTGGGAAGAATTTCTAAGGCGGAGCCTCTTAACCCCACGGTACTCTATGGTTTACAATTTAATGTTTTTTATGCCTATGGAGCAGAGAAAGATCTGCTGAATAAGACTCCGAACCAGTAGTTTCCAATGTGGGGCCAAGGTTCTCAGTTTGGCCCATTTCTTGATACAGAAATTTTGAATTCATACTAGAAATTTTGAAAATCCAATTTTCTATTATTTACATCTTAACAGTTTTATTTAATATTACTATTGTTGGATACAATAAATTAAAAATAAGGACTAAAAACCGCTTTTTGTATTAAAATAACTGCATTGCATAATCTAGATATGTCCGCCAAATACAGCAAAACAAATAGTTATAAATTTGTGGTTTCACAAAGCTTTTAGTAACGAAGAAAACAAACTCTTTTTACCAGAGCGACAGACGTTCGAGCAATATTGTTAAGGGATTAATGGCATCCATTTTTTAAATAAAAAATATTATTTCGGGATTTCCAGTATGAACTCGGAATTAAAGTTCAAAATGGTAACCCTGTCTGAGGCCATGCATTGCATTGGGGCTTACGGGTAACTATTATTATTTCTGACGAAAATCACACACACACAGAAAAAAAGATAAGTTATACAGTTTTCGTTTACTAAGAGAGACTTCTGTATATCCCAAAAGGCTACTCGCGAAAAGATAGAAAATGCGTATGCCTAGTCGCCCATAAGTAATTATATAATACGTTTTCGCTAGTCCCGCCCACTCGTAATAGAATCATGTGATTACGGATTCTTTTTTCGTTCTTCTTTGCATTTCAAGTACTTCTAAACATGCAAAGAAAACGAATCGCCTCTGAGCTTCTTCTTTTGAACCAATTTTTAAAAATACATGTAGAAGCAGATCAACGTTTTAATTTTTAAGTGGCCGGGGCAAAATATATAACCTGTATTGTTAAGTGCAGCATCGTTCACTTTTTTGGATGTTTTATTTGAAGTATTTAACTATTAATTATAGTTTTGAAAGAAACTTTCTTTCACCATTGTTTTTGCGTCATAATAGTAATACGGTTGAAAACTACACACATCAAAAGAACTGCAACTAGTAGAAAAACGTTAATAACAAAACGAGATACATGAGTGGGGTTAAATTTATATTAGGGCGGGTACTCATTGACGAAAAGTCTAAGCAAGGGGTGGAGCTGAGCAAAAGTTTAATATTGATAGTGTGATGACAAATAGTAAGAAACAATATATATATTTTTTAATTTCTACAGCCTTATTTATGATAGGAAAATTTGGCATCATAACATAAGAATCTAAAACAATGCCAAGACCAATTAAATCAAAATTTTAAGCAGGGGCTGTTAAGTGATACAAGATGTTAAAAAGAATGCATTTTCAGCAACATACATTGCTTTAAAAATTAAGTACAATTATGTAAACAGCATAGAAAATTTAAATAACTAAGAATTAATAAAAATAAAATAAACAGATTAAAGGAATTAAAGCTAACAAACAGAAAAAAGGAAACTATATACACAACGTATACAAATACTAAATGAATCCAATGAGTTATATATAAAAAAAGATATATATATATATATATATACACAATATACAGAAATGTAAAGCGAATCTAATGAGGCGCTTTAAATGATACTAGATTTTATAAAAAAGATGTTTTAAGCAACAAACATTGTTTTAATACGAAAAACAGTATAGAAAATTTAAATAACTAAAAATTAATACAAATAACATAAACAGATTAAATTAATCAAAGTTATAAAAAGAAAAAGAAATATATATATACAATATACACAAATGTAAAATGAATCTAGTGAGGGGCTTTAAATGATACAAGATCTTATAAAAAAGACGTTTTAAGCGATAAACATTGTTTTAAAAATTAAATACAATTATGAAAAATAGGATAGAAGGTTTAAATAAGTAAAATTTAATAAAAATAAATTAAACAGTTTAAGGAAATTAATATTCCAAAAATAAAAATAATACAATATACAATATATACAAATATTAAATGCCGATAGCATTTTTTTTTATTCTGGACAAAGTGTGACAAGCAATAAAGTATAAAAGTTTAGTGTGAAAAATGTGGTTGAATTGTTTTGCACTGGTTACTAAGCAAAACAGAACTAAGTATAAACATGTGAATAGGCGGAGCTCCAAAGAACAAAACTGTTCTCCCTTTTGTTCGGCAAGTAGAGATTACAGCACTAGCGCACCTTTGCTCTTTCAATTCACGTTTGTATTCGATTCAGAATACTATTTCGTGTAACTTGTTTTTAATCGAATTTTTAAAACACATTAAATGCAGAAACATAAAATAAAGTTCAAACCAAAAATATTATATAGAAAATAAATACATGTATAATGCAAATTTTTATATGATTTAAATAATATATATTATAGTATTTTTCAACCCGGTGATAGATGTATTTATTTTTGACAGACACACACACAATTCCTACATACTTTCGAAAATTTTTCCCTTGCAATATGCTAATTTCTTTCATGTTTTGTTTATTTTCCTGGAACGCCGCGGAGCCCCTGAAAAGTATAGGCGGAGCCCCAAGGACTCCGCGGACACTTTGGGAACCTCTGGATTAGGGGAATTTTTCTGCGTAAAAATACTGGTATCCAATTGGAAACAACACATTTCGACAGTAAAAATTGCTAATCGGTATTCGTTAGCTAAGGGTTAAAAAGGTAATGTAGTTCTGTTTTTCTTGATCACAACTTGAGAGAAAAAATTGTGCAATTTATTTCTCATGTCTCCTTAATTAATATTTGGTTTCAACTTTAGAGTCTCACGTTGATATGATATACAAAATAATATTGTTAAAGAAAATAACTCTTAACTTAAGATTCATTTTGAGAATATTCCTACAGAGCGTTTAAGATATACATCAAAAGAGATTGATCAAAATGTAAAAATGGTAGCGTTCGTTTCAACAAAGAATTTCTGTGTTGAAAACTAGGGTCACAATTCATTTATTCAGTCGAAATTACAAAGTGTCTCATACGAATCCGAATTTGGATATTTGTTCATAACATTAACAATAATAAATATCTCTTAACAAAATTTGTAATTAACTTCTCTTTCTTTGTGTGAAAAATAAGAATATCAAGAGAGATGTCTATTCCCCTTATACAAATTGCATTGAACTAGACGCTACATATTTCTGACTGTAATTGTCAGTTCATAAGGTTTCACTTAACGAAATATTGTACACTTACTTCACTTTTCATGATATCATTGTATTTCACATAAATCAAGGTAAGTCTGTAGAAAATTGGTGTCAAATATCATTATTTTATTTAAAGTTGTGAAGGATAGTTATTTTCCCCTATTGTTGTGAGGCACACGTATTCTTAGTAACAAATGGATAACGACCCTATATACAAAATATACCTTTCTATACAAATAAAAGTTTGTTTTGTTGCAAACTACCACCTCTTAATTATTTGTATATAGGGTGACTGGATTAATCAAATAATGTGTATAAACGTGAATTTCCCTAAAATGCGACTATAATGTTGAAAGTTACAAAGTTAAAATATTTTCAAGAAAAGAAAAAGGTTTTGTATTTTGCATTTTTTTTGCAATTCACATGTAAAGGAAAATGACGGATATTAAGTTATGTTGTTAAAAAATTAATAATGTAAAAATTTTTAAAATGTCTATTTTTCATCTAGAAACACACTGTTGTCAAACATTCAGGACACAAATTTTGACTGTATCCAAATTTTTAATCAGCAAGATAAACTAAATTTTAAAATGGAGTTCTTTAGTTTGAAATATGAATAGATAGATTTAATTTGTACAGGTCGAGAGCAATATTTAGATTGGGTAAAATATATTATATGACGAAACAAATGAAAAAATAAATGTATGTATAATAAGCTCCATTTTACAAAAGATTAATAGTGGAATGAATAATTTATAGTAAAATAATATTTTTAATTTATTACAACGTAAAATATGCAGATTCGTCTTTCGTATATCTGCATTAATTTCTGACTTCAATATAAAAAAATGGTAATCTATGCAAAAGAAATATATTTCTTTCACATTGATGACATTTAAACCGTTAAGAAAAAAAACAAAAAACAATGGCACTCCGGAAGTGCCGACAGAAGTGAAAACTTGAACAAATTACGTGTGTATTTTTTGAATCGTCAGGAAACGTTTTATTGTGCAGGAAATACTTTTAAATGTGTTTTTTATTCATTATTATAAACTGCTACCACAAAAATTATGTTACAATTTTCATTTAATGCGCTATTGTACATTATAATATTATATTATAAATTGAAATATTTCATTATTTTCATATTTTCTTTTTATATTACTTCTGTCTATTTTTTTTTCTCGTGCTCGTTAAATTATAATATTTTCCGTGTTTTGTTATTTCATTTTAATCTTTTGATTTGGTCTCGCGAGTTGAGTCACTTTTATCTGTTTTCACCGCGCGTGCTAAATTTACCTTGAAATAATTTTCTGAATTATTTTTATTCATAATACCAATCATTTTGTTTTCTGCACGTGAATTATTTCCTTTTGATACTTTCGCTTCATTGTATGAATTGGCAACATAATTTAATTTTTTATCGGAATTATTTACAACTTTAAGGCAACGTACTTGAAAAGTATTGCGCTCGCCAACAATTTTAATTCCCTCTTCATCTATCGCCAACTTTAGTTTGCTGATCACGTCTTGCCCTATTACAATATCGTATGTGAGAGATTTTGAAACATAAAATTTCGTTGATATAAGAAACCCATCGACACGTATTTCATACACAAAATATCCAATTAGATTTACAGTTTCTCCGCCAATGTCAGTTAATAAGATATCAATAGAAAACAAATTTGGCGACCCAATATGACGTAACATTCGTAACTGAATAAAGAAATATAGCTGTCTGTATCAAACAATAGATTTGCTTCTTTGCCTTTGATATTAATTATTTTACCCATTCCATTAGGTTTAGACTTATTTCTGATTCGAATTGCAGCAATGTTAGCTTTTTCCTGTACATCGGCATTAGGATTGTGATTTTGGCGATTATAATTTCGATAGTGTTCGGTAGAGTCTTAACTGAACTCATTAGTTTGACCGTTATTGCTATTATTACACTGAGACGCTATGTGGTCTTGAGAGTTACATCTATATAAAACATCTAATTTGAGATTTATTTCTTTTGTTTTGGTATTGGGTATGAAAGAAAGATTGTGAATTTTCATTTTTACTTACTTCGGGTTTTCTATCTTCAAAGTGGTGTGAAATTCTATTCATGGTTTTAACATTACGTCTCGCCGCATCATAATCGTCTAGTTTACTTACTAATACGTCTACATTTTTAATTTTTGGAAGATCATCAATAAAATGTTCTTTCATTTCTTTAGGTAACCTTTTCTTAATTTGATCTACTACTATTAATTCTTTTAAGGATTCAATATCAGATACTTTAAGACCGCTAATCCATTCTTCCAAATGATTTCTTAATTCAAATGCTAAATCGCGCCAAGTGGCTGAAGATTCTTTTTTATGTGACATTAATTTCTGCCTAAATTCTTCTGGCGTCATTTTGAAGCGTTTAAGAAGTAAATCTTTTACATAATCGTAATTGTTCGCCAATGTTTCTGGCTCTCTAGCTATAATATTGGCGATTTCTAATGGAATTAAACTTAACAAATGTGTGACCTAAATTTCTTTTATTATATTCATTCGAGAAATTTGTCTTTCAAATAATGCTAAATAGAGACTAATATCACTTTTGCTGTCAAAGTGAGATATTAATTTAAGCAAATCTATGGTTGCTTACCTGAACCAGCTATTGCAGAATCGTCGCCAAATATACAGAAGTGTCGGGGTACTTTTCGGTTAGCCGGGCGCCAGTGATATATGTACATATATAAATACATATGTATATACATAAATTTGTATATATATACATCCATATATGCATATATATGTGTATGTATATATATGTATCTGTAGATATGTGTAGATATATGTGTGCGTGTATATATACATGTATATATATTACTGGCGCCCGGCTAACCGAAAAGTACCGGTGTGGGTAACAGTAACGGTAACAGTGTCGCGAATTCAATGGTTTTTTCCCATCTCAAAAAATGCCCAACGCGCCTAAAGAAGTTTTCACTTCAAAAACATTAATTGTTATTTCTTTAAAAGGTTGCTTCGGAATTTAGCAGATGCATCTGACACAATAAAATGGCAAAAGCTGTCGTAATTCTGACGATCAGTTAGGTCTTTGTGATGCTATCGTGCGTTTGTGTACTTCCAAATTCACGCCTCACACATAATATTTAACAGGATTGCAATCAGGGGAGTTAGCGAGACTAAGTTAGGATCAGGACATTCAGGAGACAGATCAAAACGCCATTACATTTTGTGTTGTTTCCTTTTCGTAGTCTCCGATACACCTCGCCGTTATACTTCATATCGTTTTTACGGTGCTTAAAAAGCATTGAGTAGCTGTCTTGATTGCGGAATTGAGTTACTGGCGGGAATCATCATTCTGCAGATTATTTTTTCCAAAAATCGCATGCCTTACTCTCTTTTCTTTCCGCTATCTTCCGATCATCATGCGTATATCTGAAATCAAACAATGTCTGAATCAATCTGAAATCAATCAAAACATATTTAAAATATGTTACATTTTTTACGTCAATCTAAATTTTATACTATCTACACACTATCAAATTTATTCCGAACACACTGTATATATATATTTACAAATATGAATCACTGTATTTCATTTGTAAAAGTTTAATATTAAGTATTTAATTTATATAATAAAATTTTTTGTTCCATATAATCTTATTGCATAATCTGAAAATTACAGTTAAATTTTATACACATAATGAAACAAAAGCTTAAATAATAATTTTTAAAAATGTTGCACCGCAATATTTTAAATATACTATATTTTCTGAAATACAAAAGGTGTTAATTGTCACTTTACTTGCTCTGGTGAATAATTAATTAGTATATATATTTTCGTTGCTATAAACATTCCTACAGAGCCTAATAAAAGCGTGGTCGTCAATCATTAAAAATATTTCTTTAGCAAAGCCCGTTCAAGAATTTGTACTGTACGTATTATGTTTATCCATTTTGAAAAATCAGAGTAATCGTTAGACTTACGGCCAAGGCCCAGTCGACACGTGCCTAGGGCTTTCAAATTTTATATACCTCTGAAGAAATCAAGCGTTTAATTAAAAAAAAAACATTTATTGTTCTATGTATATCTATAAATGGAATAAAAACTAACAGTGTTTTTAAAATATTTCAAATACATTTACTTTTCTAGCCATTCGCTTAATATCTCTAATATCTGAGGAATATAAATTTATGAAAATATCATGCATGAGCTGGGATTTATTCAATCCATGTAACAACTCGCTAACAATATTTCTGAAGAGAAAAAATTTCTAATGACGAAAGTTAAAGATCTTCTTGAAATATTCATTGTTATGCATAGAATTATGTTGTTTTATATGTAATGCTTAAATTAATTTTTACTGCATCGGTGTTTAAATACTCTGAGCAATTTATTATTTTCTTGCTATTTTAATATTTGCCGTTGTATAGCATTCATAACTTAAGTTTTAAGTTTTCTATGTTTTTAAATTCGGATTTGACCTATTTTTCGACATAGTCGCGACCGACAATTAGACATTTGTCGTAGCGTGCAATCAATTTGAAGACACCACTCTGGTAAGACACCACTCTGGTGCTCTGCGATGCAAAGCATTGTCGCACAGCCTGATCCACCTCAGCATTGTTTTGGAAGTGACGTTCCAAGAGTGCGACTTTCAATGCAGGGGACAGGTGAAAGTCTGATGGCACAAGATCGGGTATGTAGGCCAAGTGATCGAATCTCTTCCATCCGAAGCAACGAATCTGATCATGTGTGAGCCTAGCTGTGTGTGTTTTGCATTGTCATCCAAGAGCACAACATCTTCACTCAAGAGTCTTGGTCTCTTTCGTCGAATGACGGAGCTGAGTTTGTTGAGGGTGTCGCAGTAGGGCCCGCTGGTCTGCTGCCACTCTCTCTTCTTCTCCGCTCTGCGCATGTGTCATTCCTCCACCGATAACGCTCCTTTCATTGTTGAACCAGCAACAGGTGTGGATGCTTATGGCGATTGTTTGTTTCACCCGGTCTACCACCTACTCTTTAAAAAAATGACGAAACTTACTTTCGGGACGCCCCTCGTAGTAGTGTTTGTAAACGCTGTTCCTAAATCCATGAAATTCATTAATCTGTTCCTAACCACGGACGATTTTATAGAGTTTTCAAGTGTATGAATAATTGTTACATTCTCTTTTCTGTTATCTCTATTTTGTTTTTCATTGAACGTAACGTAATCGCAATTAACATACTCATCTGTTCAAGAAAAATTTTTTATAAGACCCTGCTAATTAATTTTTCACGCAAAACGACATATTTGGATAGGTTTACTCAATATGTAAAATATTTCTATTCTAAATTAACAATCAAGTAGCTGCAATAACATATATTTGTTAATTTAATGTTAATTAATTTTTAATCATACAAATTGCAAGTCTGTGTACATTTCTGATTCATCTTTTGTCAGAAATATTAATTAAACAGCACCAATTTCTTTATATAAAAAGATAATAATATTTTGTAAACTATTTCCAACATCAATTTACAGTACTTTTTAAACGAGTGCTGAATGTTTAACTGATATTTATTTATCAGTTCAAATTTTCACTCAGTAAAATGGTTGGAAATAATTTCAACGGCAAACATTCTGCAATCATTTTATTCAATTGCATAAATATTTGTTTTAATGTTCAAACAATTACACATTGTCGAATCATGTAAATATGAAAGACAACTGCAGCGAAATAAAAATTAGACATTTTAATACAGAAATTCTAATATAAATTTGGAAAGTTTATGAATATCATTATTGCGGAAATTTTGAGTGTAATTCTTAAGCAGTTTTAAAATAGTCAAAATAGTGCCTTCCAAAGTATTGTTTTGTTACAGTTTATTTTTAACACTTACCAACATAGTCGAAAAGTGTTTATGAATTTGGTTTGTCTATCTGTCTGTCAGTCTGTCTGTCCGTGCTCTAAATAGCGTAAATATATCCGTATAGTCATGCAATTGATATATGTTATTGAGGTTCACTATAGTGTGTTCGGTATTGAAAATGAAATATGTAGCACTTATACTTTTTTTACAGGGGCACTCAAAATATTGCCGTTACATTATAGTCTACGGCGAAAAATCATTTGCAGTGCATTCTAATGATGTGACACTATTTTAAATACATTGAAATTGATATACAACACTGAAATACACTACAAGATGCTTACTATCGAACATGATACGTTCAGCACTTATAATTAGTTTACAGGGAAACTGAAAAGAATTCCATTACATTATGGTTTAATGTGGAAAATCGTTTGCGGTACATTTTAATAATGTTACACTATTACAAACATAATGAAATTGATATCAATTTCTGAAATGCACTAGGAAATTCTGTCTGTGCTTTCTGTAGAATATGGAGTATAAAGCTTTTTCTTTCATTTTTAGAGCCACACAAAGGTATTCTTTTATATAATGGTTTACGGGCAAAAAAACTATTTGCAGCGTATTTTAATTATGTTACGCCATTTCAAATATAATGAAATTAAAATACATTATTGAGCGTAACTACCAGATACTTGTTATGTGCATAGCATTTATCGTTCATTTACAAGGGCACACAAAATATTTCGGGTACAGTACTGTGTCCGAAGTATTGTTTATAAGCCATAATTGGATCTGGGGTTTTACTAAGGTATGCGTTTAACTAAATTTTTGAATGCTATGAGGTATGTATAAATGCTACAGATCATATACAGGGCTGCACAAAAAATTTCAAAATCAGCGTAAATTGATTAAAATGGGTTTTTAATCGAATTATGCATTTTGCACGTAAAATATTTTTAGTATGCCAAGAAAGGTTTGTAGAAAATAAATAAAATCATATACAGAGCAACGCAAAGTGCTAAATACATGGCTGCCTATGTATGAAAATTTCTGGAAGTATGATTCCAGCGTGTATTTGCCTGAATTAAACTTTAGCTTAATATGTGGCGTGTATAAAATGCTTAAGGTAATATACAGAGCTGTACAAAATAATTCAAGTATGTTTCCGTCTATTGGTAGAAACTGCTGAAGATGAATTTCCAACTGTGTTATGTGTTTTATTATTTAAACTAAATTGTAGCATACTATAAGGTATATACAAAAATATAAATTATATACAGGGCTGCAGAAAAGAGTTTGAGGACTTTCTGGCTGTGGACAGTAATAGCGGAAATCTGGTTTTCAAACGTGTTTTGTGTTTTTATGAAATGTTTACTTAAAACATTTCAGAAACATTACTATAAACAGCGATGGTTTGTTAAAGTATTCTGTTAGTGTTGGAAAGTGTTTCATAATCTGTGCTTAGTGCATGATTTTTCTTTCCTGTTGTAAACTTAGAAAGGTTTGAATCAAAAGCACATGATAAGGATAATGAGTCTATTAATAGAACGGCAACAATATGAGGAAGAATAAAAAAGTAAGTTATACGTAAGTGAAAATAATGCAAAATAAAAAGATATTTAAATATTATGCAGTTTTATTGAAAAACATAAATATAAATCATTTTTCGATATAGTCTCCTAATGACTTACGGCATTTATTGAAGCACAAAATAAGTGCAGCTATTGCACTGCAATTTAAATACCGGTATCATATTACGTAACAATATGTCCAAAAGAAATCTCAAGCAAACTTGCTATTTCGTTGATTTTAATGCGCAAATATCTCAAATCAACTGAGTGATTATAGGTGAATTTTCAGGAGTGCTAGTTCTTGTAGATCGTCCTTTAAAATAATCGTCATCTAATGTCCGCGTTCATTTTCAAATTTTTAGCAGCACTTGAGAGTTGCAAATTATTGCATGCTTGCCGTAAACATGGGCAATTTTACAAAGAATGTCTGTGCAATTAAGGTTTTTAGCCTCAAAAGCTGTAGTTTTTCGAACCTCCTATCTAGAATACGAATCTTGCTGATGCATCATAAAGAATCGCTCATTAATCAAACACGTACCTATAAACAACACAAACAACCCACTTTCATTCCAAAGCCGTAATAGTATTCTTCTTACTCACCAAACGAATTCACTCTTTATTCAATACATAGACAATTAACTGTCAGTGTAATTTACATATCACCTTATTGGATGCAGTGATTCTTGCTTAGATACTTGCAGCCATTCACTTAAAGCCGGATATTTTGGTTTGTCAAAAGCACGTAAGTAAAACTGGTACCAATACAACAAAAACAAACCTTATGATAAATCAGATTGTCAAATGGTTTAAAAGGAACTATCATAAATGTACTGTAATTGACAAACAATAAGTCACTCATTCAATTGCGGAGAAACTTCTTAATTATTTTCATCATATAGTCACTGGCATATGTTGTTACTCGAAATTTTGTATTAGAAATAATATCCAAAATTTTGTTTTTATAGTAGTACACACTTAAAATGTCATGCATTATACTTGGCTACCAAAAGTCATATTTAAAAAAAAGTTATTTTTAGTTAACTAAAACTCAAAATTTAATATATAATTAAAATATGCCCGTTACAAAACTTTTAAATTAATAACTTTTTGGAATATATATTTCGTAACAGTCAATGGGCGAAAATTATCCAAGAAAAGAAATAATTATTTTTCAAGCTTGTTTGAACATTTTCTGTCGGAAGTACATGAAAACATTTCCAAACTATTATATTGTAAATATTTTCATGTACTTTCGTCAGGGTTTTTGAGGAAAATGCCGTAAGATCTTCGCGTTAAATTCTTTATAAATGTAAGAAATGCTTTGCAGCTATCTAAAGAGGATTAATTACTTAAGTAACATTAATTACTTACGTGAATACTCTAAAAATAAATAAAACTTCTGAAGTAATTACAGGCGATTTTTTTTATCAGCATGTAATATATTTTTTTTCTTTAAATGTTGTATTGGATATATTAAGACATAATTAATATATATATATATATATATATATATATATATATATATATATATGCTAAATACAATCACAAACAAATGTTTCGGATTTATTTTATTTTTACACATTTCCAGATTTCTTAAAAGATAAGCTAAACAACAAGCAGTTGTCATATAATAATTTGTCTAGAGAGCAATTTGTAAAACAACCAGATATCGAGATTTTTTAAATTACAATTGACTAAAAACAAACATTTTACTAGTTCCATGCTTCAATTCACAATACGATATGTAGAAGGTACTACTGATTTTGAAAATTATAGCATTGAAAATTAGGAAAGTATCAAAAACAATAAAATACTTATTTATGACTTCGCTGAACTTTCATAAATTATTCATCATTTTGCATTGGGTATTAAAGAACTATCAAAACCTTACTATGATTCAAGGCATTTATGTGAGTTTCTGCGTAAAAGTAAAATCTTAAAATCAAAGTTTTAGAAAGATTTTTGTTTTGGTATAATTATAAGTTTTTTGAATAAAAAAAGGAATTTATTATCCCGGTTTCTTATTTTGATACACAAAATCCATTCCATAAGAAAATATGATTTAAAAATTCGCAAAATATTAAAAAAAAAAAAAAATTCATGATAGTATAAAAATTTATTAAAATTCATTATTAAATGTTAAATATAACTTTTGGAATATTAACATTAACGCATTTGCTTCAACTAACAGTTTTAATTATTAATTTAGAAAAAACTAGGGCTCTTATTTTATTATTCATAGCAAGCTGCGTCTTTTTATTATATCTAGTTTTAAGTATAAGGATATTCGTGTTGATTACTTACTTTTATTTTCATTTTGAAGTAAAATTGTATATTTTTTCAGGAACTATCTATATATATAAGTTCCTATATGAGAGATATATATATAGCAAAGAACACCAAACTGAGCGGCCAACCTATTGGACTTACAGAGGGCTGAAAACTTTTTATCCCGGCAGGAGTTTATATTATTGCTTATTACGTTTAAAATATTTACAAAAATTGACAAACTAAGAAGGTCTAATAAAATATATATACAAAGTCAACTCTGCCAGAATTTCGAAAAAAAAAATTAAAAATATAATAAATTAGGAAAGTAATTACATTTTGTTTATGGCTAATAATAGTAGTAATAGAATTATATTAATAACAATGTGAACAAGATACAGAAATAAATAAGTGTCAAATTTACTATAATAATTGTAATTTCCGTTGAAAAAGATAGATTATCAATGTATTGAAAGTAGAACCAATATTTAGTATTACGTTAAGATGTTATTTACATAATTCAAAGAAGTATGATATACTAGCTGAACCAGCCGGCGTTGCCCGGGCCCGTGATAAAATTAAACAAACTAAAGTTTGTATGATTTTGTATCTTTATCCCGATTTAGTATGAAACTGTTTATTTAAAAGTGTTGGCGCAGTTTTATAAAGCTTTTTTGTTTGGTATAAATGTAAGTTTTTTTTTAATAAAAAAGGAATTCATTATATCGGTTTCTTATTTTGATACACAATATCCATTAAATAAAAAAAATAAGATTTAAAAATTCGCAAAATATTTAAATAAAAAAAAATTAAGATAGTATAAAAATTTATAAAAATTCATTATTAAATGTTAAATATAATTTTTCGAATATTAACATTAATGCATTTGCTTCAACTATGAGTTTTAATTGTTAATAAGAAAAACTATGGCTGTTAATTTTTTAAATAGGTGCAGCTTCGCAGCTTGCTATGAAAGGTACGCGCGCCCTTTATTTCCGCTTTTAGCCGATAGGGGTGCATTTTGATATAATCGAACCTCCGACACGTGTTCCCGCTACTTGCAGCACCGTATAGTAGGCGTACAGCATACACGCTGCAAAATCTTTTGGTTACACCTTCCGCCACCAGGGAGCACACACTGTTCCAAACAAACCACTTTTCAAACGAAACTCTGACATCTGTCCCGGCTGCCTCCGGCACCGTATAGCAGGCGCTCTACGCACACCCTGCAAAATCCTTTAGTTCCAATTTCCCCCACCAGGGGGCGCAATTTTTTCTATACGAACATCCTACATGGGTACCTGTTGTATCAAGGAAGTTGAATGAACCAATTCCCGTCGAAATCGGGCTCATAGAACTCGAGAAAATGTTGCGTCCCCTACGGCGGTGGAAGATGGAACTGGAATCTGTAACGCGATCGAAAACCAAGTCGAATCTTCCAAACCCCGTTATGATCGATGCCACAGAACCCGAGATAAGAATGCAAGTGCTCAACAGCAAATCATTTACTTTGATTGTTGGTAGACATCAAGTAAATACGGGTTGTGCAGTTTTATTAGGAATATAAATTTATTTCTTACGAAAATCGTTATTTGAAATTTCGGGTATTCTCTATATATAACATTTATAAAACGCTATGGGAGAAGCTAAAAATATTAATTTTCTTAAATGGAATTTGTTTTGCGTAAATCAGAGTAAGGCGTTAATCCCTTCCCTTCCCATACACGCAAATATAACGAATAATTTGTTCAAGAAAAGCACCTTCTAGATTAACGCTATCATTTAAAAAATAATTATATTTTTCTGATAAACATAACGAAGATGCTACGACAAAATAGATGCCAGATGGCACATCTTCCCATACTCAATTTCAAATCTGTATCTTAATTGGTTATCTTAATTGTCTACATATGCTCAGAAAATTTCAAATTGATATCTTAATTAGTTTTCTTAAAATTCTCTAATTAGTAAATGAATTTCAAATTCGGTCATTTCTGTTTGCAAATGCAGAACAGGTGCTCTTTTCTTTAGCCATTTTGATAAAAAAGATGCCATTCTCGATGGGATGTTTAGTGAGATTCTAATTGATATCTTGGTTAATTATCAAAATATTAAAATTTGGAGTCTCAGATGCGTCAAATCAGGGTTTGGACAACCTAAATATAAAATTCCAGGCTTGTGCGTTCGATTTTGCTGATCATCTTAGACAACTAGACACACACACACACAGAGAAACTTTCTTTTATTAGTATAGATTAGTGAACTGCTGATACAATTTCATAGTATCTTTAGTTTGATTTACATGTAAATGTGTAATACAAGTTTAATATTGATCTGTAAGTTTTTTAATTAAAATTGGTTTGGTTGTTTAGGAAATTTTATTCTAGAATTAGTAATGTGTTATATTTGAAGACAAGATACATGCATATTAGAATAAAAGAGAGAAAGAATTTAATATAAAATACTAGTCAGATTTTATACTTGTACTAAAGACATGTATTTTCAAAACATACAACCATTAGTAAAGATAATTCAGGAGACTACACTTTTGTTATGTTTAAGAACTTCAGCTGGCACGTACAGCAATCAGTTAAAAGTAACAGTTATTATGTCTTAAGATGTTATTCAGCCTGATTGAGTGCTATTTCCATATAAAGTTGACTTTCATTATAAACTAACTGAATTACACTTTTGAATTATATAGACGGATATAATCAGGTTAATTTCACATACTCTGTTCAAATATATATCAATTAAACTGAAAGCTCATAATTTAATCTTTGTTGTAGTATATTCTACATATTCTAGTATTAGCATATGTACTTTGTGTAAATGCGGTAACAAAAAGTAATTGCAATCAATTTTAACTACAAATTATTGCATGGCTTTATTATGTTTACTTTTAACTTGCTTTCAAATACTTTTTTTGTGTTACAGCGAAATATTGTAGATTTCTGTATATGTAAGCAGTTATATTTCAATTGTGTTAATTGTTATCAATTAACTGTTTTTCAAAAAAAGGTTATTATAGTTTAGATTACAACATCCTTTAATGTTATAAAATATTAAATTAAAAACATAATTATTAAATTCAGTGTTGTATTAAATATTTCTCTCAAAATTATGCTTTCTAATACTAAAGTAAATTTGAAAGTTGCAATTATTGTGAATAAATGTATTGTGTAAAAACATCAACAGATTATAGGTATTTATTTATTTCATTAATAAAATACATTATATGTTTTGTTTCTGTGGTATATTATAACATATGAATTAGATAACAAACAATACATTGAAAAAAGTATTTACAAGTGAAACTTATTTGTAAGCATACATTTTCTGAAAAATAAAAAGAAGGTTAAATATTTTAAAAGTACGATTTCAAATACTCAGTACCGATAAATTATAATTATGATAAATAGTGATTAATATATCTTGCACTTAATAGTTCGAGATATTGTTAAAGATTAGAGAAAAAATATTTTGTGTATATGTATGCTTAATGCTGGCTTCAGAATTATGTTGTTTAGGTTATTATAACGTTATTTGTATTTAGTAATTTCCTGCGATATACTTTTAATAATACTTTAAACATAAATTGTTAGTTCAACTTTTGGTGATGTATTGTAAAGCTTTTAGTGTGATATAACGACTTTGATATACTTTTTTCTTTGAAAATGTTCATTTTCCATGTAATGCTGTGTAAATGTTAACAACTTTAATGCTTCTATCTGCCGACATGTCCACCCACACCTTTATTTCGTTCTCTAATTTTCTATCTTTTTGTAAAGTACACTAATTCACAAAGAAGCTCTATTGTTACCAACGATTTTCATACAAAAAGTTACATTAATATAATTATTTTTTTCTTCGGATATAGCAGAGTATCTTCACTATTGAAAACAGTAATTTTAATATTCGATATAATTTTTACAGTAGCATATTGAAAATTCAAATAGAGTAAATATCTTAACAGTATTATTTATCAGTAATACATATAGTCCGTCTATAACATAATAGTGGCTCGATAGTTGAAAGAGACTTACACTAAAATAGAATAAATACCCAGTAATCATAGTTAGTATTTTAGCTACTAATTCAAAATAATGTTAAAGGGGTATTTGAAATCAGATATATGGTTTTACGTTTACATAGGTTTTTATATGTTAATATTTATGCCATATGTTTTTCAACTTTTCCATCACATTGCAAAGTTGGAAGTGCAAAAATTTCTTTTAACTTCTAGCAATCCGATAGTTTTCAATTACATGAAATTGATTTCTTTTAGGTAATTTTATTTCTGAAGAAAAATTGCTTTTGGAGTCTTTGAATAAATAAAGTGTCACCCTAGTTCAGTTCAAAACGGAATAACATACAAAAATGTTGGCTTATCAAATCTGTAAAATTTATTGATCATAAACAATGAAAATAGGATCATACATATGAGAACTGAAGTGAGCATTTTTTATCCTGAAATGAATAATTCTGTGATCCTTAGGATCGTATAATAGTAATTTCACAGGAAAGATCGTGACTACATCTGAGTGTTTTCTTTACAGCGGTGCTATACTTAGATTTCTACATAAATAATCATATAGACACATATTGATTTTTACTTGCAGAATAGAACAATGTGCATTGTTTTTTAAGATATTCAACGACTTCGATATGTTTTAATTGTAAATGTTCGTCTTTTTTATATTATCATGTATATTTTAACAGATACAACATTTCCCTACGTTGATATTTAGACCCAACCTGTTATCTCGTTTTCTAACTTTCTTTACGACACGCTAGTCGCCAAAGAAAATGGAATTAAGATACACTAATATTTCTCTCTGTAAATATTTAAATTCCAGTTTAAAATTATTTTCAATTATATGAAAAAGGATTTATTGAACACATCTTTATTGCATATGAATATTGAATAAAGTAAACAGATGAAGTGAATTATCATCAGCTAATTAAAATACAGATTGTTGAAAAAAAGAGAGAAATTGCAATTTTCAATCTAGATTATTTATTTATAGTTCTTGTGTAAAACAAAATCTAATGCAGCCATTTTAAAATTCCGTAGTTCATGAAATGTCTCCGTAAATGGAAGTTATATTTTGTTTTATATTGTATTTAGGTTCATTCAGTTCATTTATAGGTAGCACATATGTATCTATCTTTTCTTCTTCTTCTCAGCTTAGCAGAAAGAATATGTGGTTTGTTTTAAAAAATAAAACACTGTAGGATTGCATATTTTAATCAGATATCTCACTGAAGTTTCCTCTGCATATATATATCTTGTAAATATTTATTACTTATTCTTTGTCTTTTTTTAAAAGAAGGATATCATTTCTCCTATTTTTAATGACAGGACATTTATTCTTCCGATAAATTTTTTTATTTGAATTACACGTCGTAAAAGTTTATTCCTGTACTATTATTATTTTCTATGCGGAAAAGCATGATTTCGATTTCAAGCAATTTAAAATTATAATTTAATTCGGTTCATTGATTGAATTAGTACATGCTTTAATACGTTTGAATTATATGCGGCATTGGAAAATATTGTGCTGATCTTCAAATTGGAGAAAAATTATTTTTTCATGATTATTATGTTCCTTGAAAGAAGGAAAAATCAAATTTATGCAAATGAAAACCTTGATTCTATTCGTTTTACTAATTCAATTATAATATTCACGGATGCAATCCGATTTAATTGTTATACATATACGACGATGTACGCATTTCAAACAATACTGTAGAAAGTTGTCAGAATTTAGGAATTCGTACGATGTATTAGGGATAAATAATTCGTACGGAACTTTTACTTGTATACCAAAATGTATGTTTAACATGCAACTTCGAATTTACTGCAAATGTTTTACCATATTACTAGCCAACGGCATACGCCTAGCAGTGTCAAAGAAATGTTTGTGCACAAGAAGTGAACTGCGTTGACCATGTGTTGTCTAGACAACGTACATTTTAAAGAGAAACTTATCAAATAAATTATCCAGTAATTATGCTTTAAATGACATCGACAGTTAACAGTTCTGGAGGTAAAGATTATTCGTTTCCTTTTACAATGAGATAATACCGTTGTTTATTTGAAAACATTTTTTTTTTCTTTTTTGTAATTATACTAAATTCCTCAGATATAAATAGTTATCCCGTGTTCTAAACCATCTCTCGGCGTTAACTTCTCAGGGATAAATTTTAAGAATATGAAAGAAATATATTTTGTCAGTAATCACATTTTGAACGGAACATTTAATGTTACCGAAAGGAACTGTATTAATTGAGAAGTTACATTTTTAATGACAAATACATTTTTTCACCTGAATTTAAATTTCAGCAATTTAAATTTCAGAATATTGCAGAAATCGATAGTATGGACTATTTAAAAATGGAAAAAACATAAACGAAGCCAAGTATATAGTTTATGAAACTGGCGCTAAATGCAATGACGGTAGCTGACCTATTCATTTCTTTTTTTTAACTAGCAAAAAAAAGTAATAATAACATTAATATGTCTTTACTCTAGTTATCTTTTAAAGTCAGAAAATTTTTTGAACTCTTTTAAAAGTTGCTAACAAAACTTTGTAGAAATGCATTAATTTTCAATAAGAAAATCTTCATTAGAACGTTATCTTTTAAAAATATATCAATTATCGGAATTGCAGTTCTCATGGAAACTATAATATTATTCCTCATTTTGATCTTCACTATTAATACATAACACTTTCTTTGTTCAGTTTATTAAACAAAGAAAACATGTCCAATATCTTCTGTTGAATTTGCTTTGTTAGTTCTAATTTCATTCCCAGTCACGAATGATATAGGGCTAACATTTAACTGCTATGATAAAAGTGACCTTTCTTAGTTTATTTACCTCCAGGGTAACACGTTTTCTTTACAAAATATTGGAATTCTGTGATAGTTAAACTTGAAAAATCTTCAATGTATCACATCTTTATTAACATTAAAAATCCTCATAGAGGGTTTCCTTAAATTGTATGCGTGTTTAAGTTTCTCTCAATTTCCATGTAAGGAAATACTATATAAAGTAGGAATTTCGGTGGTTGTATTAACATATATTTCTCAGAAATAAATCTATGTCAGTTAACTTAAAAAACAAAATATATATTTAAACATTTTCTACAAGAACTTGAAAACGTCACAGAGATTAAATATTGCTGATATGCATTAAACAAAAGCTATTATAAACAATAATGTAATACCAATAAATGTTATATTCATTTTGTTTTTCGATTACTGTTTTCATTGACATGTAACACAAATATGCTAATAGAATGCGTTAAATTTCGTATATATATATATATATATATATATATATATATATATATATATATATATATATATATATATATATATATATAAGTATGTAGATAGGCAGATAGATAGATAGATATAATTTTACGTTATAATTTCAATGACTGCTACATCAAACGTTCAATTGAGGACTGTTCTCATTGACAAGCGACCCAAATAAACCCGTATGATGCGTTAAAATTTGATGACAAAAATTATAATCGTAATGTATAATTTTAAGTATTCGTCTTTTTGTAATCTTTAATTTCATATTTTTTTATATTAAAAAATGACACATTTGAGATATATAACAAATTTTAATAGCATTATTATGATTTGATTATCATTTTTGTTTTTACAATATTTTAATATTTTCATTCACTAAGAAATGGTTTTGATCTTTTGGATATTCAAAAATAAATAGTAACTATTAAAGTATATCTAATCGAATGCTAATACTACGTATGTCATTACCGTAAAATTTCAATTAGAGAAAGTACTGTGAGATTTTGTGAATACCCGAACTTTCTTTATTGATGAAAAAAAGAAAAATTCTACAATATACCGCGAACTTACAGAAAAACTGGTTCTGTCGAGAAATTCACTTGAACGTTACCCGTCGAACAGGCACGAGGCATTTCTTTTACTTTTTCTTTGTCCAGTTGACGAGACCCACTGCAAATGTTGATTTCTCTTCCAAAATACTCAATATTTATAATTACGGAACAACAACAATCACTTAATTATGAAACTTAAGCTTAAGCTTATTGAAAGTACAAGTTTTAACCCAATTATCCACGTTCTTTCATACTTTGTCAAATTTAAAGAAAGACATGTCTGAATTATACTCTGCAGAATATACAGGGTGTTTTTTTTTTAAACTGACACTATTCAGAGCCGTCTGTAGCTCGTTCTAATAACTGGATTGACACAAAATTTTGTGAATGGACTAAGAAAACCATGGGAAAAAAGATTCCAACAAAAAAAAATTAGTTCCAATCACCGCCGATAGGGGGAAATGTGGCGCTGTACATTGAAAAAAAACCCATCAGAAACAGACAAAATTAATAATTTGGATAAAATGCCACGTTTTATTCATCATTTACACTTTCCCTTTCGTTGATCGCAGTTGAAACATCCATTATCACTTTTTCTGCCACCGGTTTACGTCCTCTGCCTGACCGAACTGCTAGCGAGCCTGTTTCTATGAATTTCAGAATCATTGCTTTCAATACATTAACGGATAAAGGTCCTTTGCGCAGTTTATGGCGTGTTCTAAGTAAACGAAGAGCGGCTGGTGCATTGTACTGGTTACAATATAAGAACTTCACAAGTAACGCGCGCTGCGGTAACGTGAGATTCATTTTCAACCTGAGCTGAAATTGTTTTTCGCATGCATTTATAACTTAAACTATTGGCGCTACTGTCGCTTGCGTAAGTAAAAATTTGCATTTTCATTTTTTTACCGTATTTTATGCTAATTCCCAGTTGCATAAATGATCACAGCGCCACATTTCCCCCTATCGGTGGTGATTGGAACTAATTTTTTTTTGTTGGAATCTTTTTTCCCATGGTTTTCTTAGTCCATTCACAAAATTGTGTGTCAATCCAGTTATTAGAACGAGCTACAGACGGCTCTGAACAGTGTCAGTTTAAAAAAAAAACACCCTGTAATTCAGATTCAAGCACAAAAGTTAGAATTTCAAGAAACTACGAACACATCCTAAACCAAGTCGACAACAAGGTCACCCTTATCAAGAGTAACGAGATCTACTGAAAAAGTTAGGTTCCATTAAAGAAACTTAGTCTTAGTTGGGTCTAATGTCTCCTAGGTCTCCAGACCTAATCCCTTGAAATTTTTTTCTATGGCGTATATTATCCTCTTCACTTCCAGGTCGCACACTGAGCATGTCATGAGTTTATGGTAGATTACAAATCTGGAAGTAAATGGTTCAAAATAATGTGTATGACTCCATCTCTGCCTGCTAATTTAAAAATAAGAATGATGCTTCATACATTTCAATGTCAACGAATGCCAATTCACATGGTTGCATCAAAGCACATGGAAATTTTTACATTTACCATGATGTCTAACTATACATTTTACGTTACCAAGTGTTTTGAATCAAGATTGCTTATACACCTAGAAGCCTATGTGTTAAAATGAATATTTCATATCACGTCATCGCTTATTGCACCTCAATAAAGAATAATCAATAAAAAAGCATAGATGATATCTATTATGCAAAACGTATATAAGAAATGCCAGAATTTCAAAAAAAATTTGGCAATTATATGTATATACATATATATATATATATATATATATATATGTGTATATATACAGTGGTGGCCAAAATTGTGGACATTTTTTGAAAGTTTCATGTTTTAAAACTTTGTGTGCTTGTAGAATATATTAATGTTCACTTAAATACAAACGTTTAATTGAAGGTAATTTAATGTGGAATTTAATAATAAAAACAGTATTACAATATCTGTATTACAAAAAAAGTTATGCAACTAATAGTAAAATCTATCTTAGATTTGCATATTTTTAAAGTGATACTTACACAATCAATACTTAGTAGGGTAACCCTTATTTTTTAAGACAGCTTCACAGCGTCTTTCCATCGAGAGAACGATTGTTTGGAGTTCATCTTTCGTAATCACATGGTGCCAAGAATCAATTATAGCTTCAATAAGTTGTCTTTTATCGGATGGACGTTTTTTACGTACAAGAATTTTCAAACGTCGCCACAAATTTTCAATTGGATTGTGATCAGGGATGTTTCCTGATCATGGTAATATATCTATGCCTTTATTTTGAAACCATGCTTTGTATGCTTTTGCTGTGTGGCATGGAGCTGAATCCTGCTGAAAAATAAATGGTGCGTTGTTGGGGAAGAGATCCCTGATAAAAGGTATCAATTTTGGTTCCAGGACAGTTTCGATGTATTTTTTGGCATTCAGGATGCCATCAATCACTTGAATTCGGCCCACATCATCTGCAGACATACATGCCCAAATCATGACATTTTTTGGGTTTTTTGTAGTTGCTTCAATGCAATCAGGATGAAGTGCTTCTCCTACTCTGCGTCTCACGTATTTTCTACCATCACAGCCAAAGAGTGATATTTTACTCTCATCATTCCAGATTACTTGCTTCCATTGATTTTTTGACCATTTAATGTGTTCTTTTGCTCACTTAACTAGTTTTTCGCGTTGCTTTTGATTTAAATATTGTTTTTTCCTTGGAATTCTAGCTTGTAGTCCAAATCCTGATAACCTTCTTCTTATTGTTCTTGAACTTACTGCAATACCCGCTGCATTCATTTCACATCTAATGTTATCTGATGCAATTTTTCTATCTTGAAGGCATAGCCGTTTAATTTTTCTATCGGCAGTAGCACTTGTGCATTTTTTTCGGTCTGATTTGGCCTTATTTTCCACTGATTTAGTTTTTTCATAACGTAAACAGAACTTTCGTACACCCGAACAAGTCACTGAACCACCAACTTGTCTTTCAATTTCAGCATAAGAGAGGCCATTTTCTCTCAACATGACAATTCGGCTTATTTTTGTAGATGTCCAATTAGTTCTTGTTGATGACATTGTTTAAAATTAGTTTATTTAAAAAAAAAGGACTTTAAATATTTAAAAACAGCAGTACTCTATTTAATTGTACTAGTATGCATCATTCCGCAAAATATTTCCACAACAATAACTCTTTTACCATCCAAATAACCTAAACTATAGTTACAGACATTTGATTGGTCCTCAGAACAGTGTTTGTTATTGGCTAGTACGCTTTTATTACAAAACACGGTCCTTATTCAAAACGATTTGTGTTTGTTTGTTCTACTAAAATGAGCATAAATTGTAATGCAGATATTGTAATACTGTTTTTATTATTAAATTCTACATTAAATTACCTTCAATTTGATCTATAAACGTTTGTATTTAAGTGAAAATTAATATATTCTACAAGCACACAAAGTTGAAAAACATGAAACTTTCAGAAAATGTCCAAACTTTTGGCCACCACTGTATATATATATATATATATATATATATATATATATATATATATATATATATATATATATATATATGTGTGTGTGTGTGTGTAGACAAGAATTACGAATTATAATAATCTGTTTTCTAATTTTATGCACATTTTTTCCAAAAATGACGAAATCACAGAACTGTCCCCATATACCATAAAACAATAATACATTATTTTTAAATTTTATGCAACATCTTTTAGGGGTTTTACATGAGAAAATAATATATTTGGTGTTTATATTGCTTACTTAACTACAATGCATTAAAAAATTTCTTAAATATATCTCATCGAACTCTAGAGTATATGCCATTACTTATATGTCGGACTAAATAAATATATTTCAAACTGAATATCTTTGAATAAATAAAGATTCTATTTGACTATGCCCACTAGGCGGTACTACCAGTGCTTGTGGGGAATTATCCATATTCGATTGGCGCTACCTAATGCTTGTGGCAAACTAGATGAAAGAAAAGCGTCATCGTGACGTTGAATGACGTCAGAAATACTTGTCTATTAAGAAATGTATGTCGCGAAATTATGTAAATTTCTAATTAAAAAAAAGAGCCTGAATTTAATTATTTAAAAACAATGTTAATATTTAAAACATAATATAGAATTCAAGTTTTATTGACGTTAAAGTTAGCTATAAAGTATGTGTTTTAAACCGGTGTGCTGAACTTCACTGCTGTACGCGAAAGCAAAATTCCCAGACATTCCGTAAAATGTTGATTTCTTTCAAGATACTGAACATAAACAAAAGATTCTTGTATTTTAATGCAGCATTTTAAATATCGCGATTTATTTTGTGATAAGTATAAGTGGAGGAAAGCTGCATGTCTTGGAGTGTTAATTTAATATTTGAATACTCTTTATAAGAATGTACAGTAATATTTCGGAAATATGGTCACATATATACATAAAATATCATAGAAAGTTTTGTTGTGCGGAAAAGGGTTAAAATAGAAAATGGAGCATAAATATTTGAACTAGTAAAAGATGTCAACTTTATAGAAAATATTGAACATCTTTTACAAAATTTATATGTATTGTACACAAATATTGAGGGGTATATTCTTACACCTATACAAATTCTCTGAACTAGATGAGAAATGCTTGCATGTGTGTGCATGCAAGCAGATTTAAATACTACATACGAAAAAAATAATACATGAATTATTTTAAACTGAAATTGCTTTGTTTTTCATACTCTTCGAACTCAAGCTCTTCGCACTATTTAGCACTAATGTTTAAATGTTTTGTTGTTAAGTAATAAACTAAAATAGTGAATTACTTTCACTGTATAGTTACTTTCTCTAACGTAATTCTTATATATAGTTATGAATGTCGTTTTGTTTGAAAGCTCTTTTTAACGGCACAATTGCAGTCAAGAAATAAGGTTAATATACATCTTTAGAGTTGTCTGATAAAATTACTTGTACTCATATGTTCATAATTAATACGATACAATATTTTGTGTTTTATGTTACATAAAAGTGCATGAGAAAGTTTACGCTATTCTAAAGATTTCTGTAGCTTTGTATACTACATCAGTACAAAAACCCTTAACGGGTTAAAAGTTGTGACGCAGCACTTTCTTTTGGCTCTATGAATTTTAAATATGGGTCTTAAGAGCAATGATATCAAATTTAAGTGACGCTATGTTAATAATTTTTTTTAAATCATAATTTTCTTTTTAGTTTTATTTATATTCACAGGTGCAATTATTATCTTAATATGAACAAATATATAAAATTTATTCGCTGATGCTTTTTCATTCACATCTCTCATGAATTCAAAATATGGGTTTTAAAAGAAATGATAACAAAATTTGAGTGACACCTTGACGTTAATTTAATAGGACTCTTTTAAAATTCAATTTAAATTATTTTTGGTTTGTCTTTTTTGGTTTTATTGAAATGTATTTATTTCAATAAATTGATTTATCTTCTGTGCCACGCTATCCAAAATCATAAGTAAAATTTATGTAAATGATTATTTTGCGTCATAGTATCCACTTGCATACATTGCCCTTTGTTTGGATACTATGACGCAAAATAATCATTTACATAAATTTTACTTATGATTTTGGATAGCGTGGCACAGAAGATAAATCAATTTATTGAAATAAATACATTTCAATACATAATATAGGCTCAGTGAAAGTAATATATTTAAAAGTGTATTGAAAAATTAAAAGTATTGTTTGTATGTGTAAATATACTTTAGAAGACAAACCAAAAATAATTCAAATTGAATTTTAAAAGAGTCCTGTTAAATTAACGTCAAGGTGTAACTCAAATTTTGATATCATTTCTTTTAAAACCCATATTTTGAATTCATGAGAGATGTGAATGAAAAAGCATCAGAGAATAAATTTTATATATTTTTTCATATTCAGATAATAATTGCACCTGTGAATATAAATAAAACTAAAAAGAAAATTATGATTTAAAAAAAATTATTAACATAGCGTCACTTAAATTTGATATCATTGCTTTTAAGACCCATATTTAAAATTCATAGAGTCAAAAGAAAGTGCTGCGTCACAACTTTTAACCCGTTAAGGGTTTTTGTACTGATATCATTACTTTTTTAAGGTTATTGATGAAAATGTCAATTAGTCGAAATTAAGTATAGGGTATAAATTAATCATTAGAATAAAATTTTAAAGAAAAGCTAAAAAAGACCCCTTGGACTCCAATAAAATATGAGGGTGGTGACCCAGGGAGAGGAATCCAAGACTCAACTTTTAAATTATACAGCGAGAGAGTAACACAATTAGAAGGATGAAAATGCATGGCAAAACCCGTTTGTTCCATCTTCCTCCGCCAAAGGGCGCAATCTTTTCTATACAAACATAGCTGAAAATTTTCAGGCTGTCGATTCCGAGTCAAATGAGCCATACATCGTCGTGATCGGGCCCATAGAACACAAGATAGGAAAGCGCCCCCTGGTGGTGAAACTTGTAACTAAAATCTATATATCCTGTCGATGTCCAGTTGAATAAATCAAACTGCATTGTGATGGGACCCATTGGACTTGAGATAGCTGCAAAATCCGTTAGTTCCATCTTCCACCACCAGGGGGCGGACTCTGTTCCATACAAACATAGCTGAAATCTTTGAAGCTGTCGATTTCGAGTCGAATGAGCCATACTTCGTCGTGATGGGGCGCATAGGACCCAGAGATAAGAAAGCGCCCCCTGGTAGTGAAACTTGTAACTAAAATCTATATATCCTGTCGATGTCGAGTCGAATGAATCAAACTGCATTGTGATGGGACCCATAGAACTTGAGTTAGCAGCAAAATCCGTTAGTTCCATCTTCCACCACCAGGGGGCACACTCTGTTCTATACAAACATAGCTGAAATCTTTCAGGCTGTCGATTTCAAGTCGAATGAGCCATACCTCGTCGTGATCAGGCCCATAGAACACAAGATAGGAAAGCGCCCCCTGGTGGTGAAACTTGTAACTAAAATCTATATATCCTGTCGATGTCCAGTTGAATAAATCAAACTGCATTGTGATGGGACCCATAGAACTCGAGTTAGCTGCAAAATCCGTTAGTTCCATCTTCCACCACCAGGGGGCGCATTCTGTTCTATACAAACATAGCTGAAATCTTTCAGCCTGTCGATTTCGAGTCGAATGAGCCATACCTCATCGTACTCGGGCCCATAGAACACGAGATAGGATAGCGTCCCCTTGTTGTGAAACTTGGAACTAAAATCGATATATCCTGTCGATGTCGAGTCAAATGAATCAAACTGCATTGTGATGGGACCCATAGAACTCAAGTTAGCTGCAAAATCTGTTAGTTTCATGTTCCACCACCAGGGGGCGCACTCTGTTCTATACAAACAGCTGAAATTGTTGAGGCTGTCGATTTCGAGTTGAGTGAGCCATACCTTGTCATGATCGGGGCCATAGAACCTGAGATAGGAATGTACCACCTGGTGGTGAAACTTGTAACTAAAATCTATATATCCTGTCGATGTCCAGTTGAATAAATCAAACTGCATTGTGATGGGACCCATTGGACTTGAGTTAGCTGCAAAATACGTTAGTTCCATCTTCCACCACCAGGGGGCGCTCTCTGTTCTATACAAACATAGCTGAAATCTTTCAGCCTGTCGATTTCGAGTCGAATGAGCCATACCTCATCGTACTCGGGCCCATAGAACACGAGATAGGATAGCGTACCCTGGTGGTGAAACTTGGAACTAAAATCGATATATCCTGTCGATGTCGAGTCAAATGAAGCAAACTGCATTGTGATGGGACCCATAGAACTCAAGTTAGCTGCAAAATCTGTTAGTTTCATGTTCCACCACCAGGGGGCGCACTCTGTTCTATACAAACAGCTGAAATTGTTGAGGCTGTCGATTTCGAGTTGAGTGAGCCATACCTTGTCATGATCGGGGCCATAGAACCTGAGATAGGAATGTACCCCCTGGTGGTGAAACTTGTAACTAAAATCTATATATCCTGTCGATGTCCAGTTGAATAAATCAAACTGCATTGTGATGGGACCCATAGAACTCGAGTTAGCTGCAAAATCCGTTAGTTCCCTCTTCCACCACCAGGGGCGCACTCTGTTCTATACAAACATAGCTGAAATCTTTCAGGCTGTCGATTTCGAGTCGAATGAGCCATACCTCATCGTAATCGGGCCCATAGAACACGAGATAGGATAGCGTCCCCTGGTGGTGAACCTTGGAACTAAAATCAATATATCCTGTCGATGTCGAGTCAAATGAATCAAACTGCATTGTGATGAGACCCATAGAACTCAAGTTAGCTGCAAAATCTGTTAGTTCCATGTTCCACCACCAGGGGGCGCACTCTGTTCTATACAAACAGCTGAAATTGTTGAGGCTGTCGATTTCGAGTTGAGTGAGCCATACCTTGTCATGATCGGGGCCATAGAACCTGAGATAGGAATGTACCCCCTGGTGGTGAAACTTGTAACTAAAATCTATATATCCTGTCGATGTCCAGTTGAATAAATCAAACTGCATTGTGATGGGACCCATAGAACTCGAGTTAGCTGCAAAATCCGTTAGTTCCCTCTTCCACCACCAGGGGCGCACTCTGTTCTATACAAACATAGCTGAAATATTTCAGGCTGTCGATTTCGAGTCGAATGAGCCATACCTCATCGTAATCGGGCCCATAGAACACGAGATAGGATAGCGTCCCCTGGTGGTGAACCTTGGAACTAAAATCAATATATCCTGTCGATGGCGAGTCAAATGAATCAAACTGCATTGTGATGAGACCCATAGAACTCAAGTTAGCTGCAAAATCTGTTAGTTCCATGTTCCACCACCAGGGGGCGCACTCTGTTCTATACAAACAGCTGAAATTGTTGAGGCTGTCGATTTCGAGTTGAGTGAGCCATACCTTGTCATGATCGGGGCCATAGAACCTGAGATAGGAATGCACCCCCTGGTGGTCAAACTTGAAACTAAAATTGATATATCCTGTCAATGTCAAATTGAATGAATCAAACCATGTTGTGATGGGACCCATAGAACTCGAGTTAGTTCCAAAATCTATTAATTTCCCCTTCCACTGCCAGGGGCGCACTCTGTTCTATATGAACATAACTGCCCCTGGTGGTAAAACTAAAATCAGTAAGTTCTATCGAGGTCGAGTCGAATGAGCCAAACTGCATCACGATTAGGAATGCACAACCTGTGGCCCGCAGAGACCATACATGCCAACCTATCCAAAAATTTCGAATTTCCTTAATAATTCGTGAGAAAAATGTGCAAATTTTGTCCATAGATCGTAGGAAAATATGAATTTCATCGATCAGGTGCATAAAATTATGAATTGCATCGACTGGATGCAAATTTTGTCGAATGGGTATGGAAAAATTACAAATTTCGCCATTTTGTCGCTAGAAAAAAAAACGCAAATTTCAATAATCGGTCAACAGAAACCAGAGATGTCAAAATCGGTAATTCCGGAGTTGTAAATTTCGTTAATCACTCAAAATCTTGAATTTTGTAAATCAGTTGAAGAAAACTGCAAATTTTGTCGATAAATCACTTAAAATTGCAAATTTCATGGATCGAGCAACGAATTTCATCGAATGGCATGGAAAGATCGTGAATTTCAACGAACAGCCGCGGAAAAAATTTGCAAATTGTCCATAGATTGTGGGAAAACATTATGAATTTTGTCTATCGGTTCTGCAAAATTATGAATTTTGTCGATAGGCATGGAAAATTGCAAATTTCGTATATTGGGCGTGGAAAAATCAAGAATTCCATCGAATGTTTGTGAAAAAATTGTAAATTTCAACAAGCGGTAAAAAAAAAAAAAAAAAATGAAAATTTTGCCATTGTCTAGAGAAGAAAAATTGTGAATTTCATTAAATGGCCGATGGAAAGCATATCAGTTGAAAATACGAATTTTGTCAATCAGGCACAGTAAAAACATGAATTTTGTGGATCGGGAGAAGGAAAATCATTAATTTTGTTGAACGCATGCATAAAAATCATGAATTTTGTTTATCGGGCATAAAAAAATCATTAATTTCGTCAAACGGATCCATAAAAATCAAGAAAGTCATCAATCGGGTACGTAAAAATCTTGAATTTCATCAATCAGGCGTGTAAAAATATAGGACAAAATTGCCATTCGCCAATCGGCGAGTAATACTGAAAATTTGGCGACTGACTTTACTGCCACCACTGGTCAAACTTAATAGTCTCAATTGCGATGATTGAATGGAAAAAGATTTTTTCCCCGCTGTCGCTCGACAAATTTTGAAACCATTTGGCGAATTTCACGATTTTTTCCCCGAAATTATTTGACGGATTGTGACTTTTTTTCTTCTCGAAGCCATTCGACAATATTCGAAAAAATTTTCCCCTGAAACCAGTTGATGAATTTTGTGATTTTTCCACTATCAATGAATTTTAGATTTTTCTGCTATCGATTAATGAATTTCATGATTTATCGACTATCGATTAACGAATTTCACGACTTTTTCCATGAACGAACAAATTCTGCACTTTTTTCCCACTGCTATTCGACGAATTTTGCAATTCTGTTCCGCGATTGTTAGACAAATTTCACTATTTTTCTCCCGAGATCATTTGATGAATTTTGTGATTTTTTCCCCCCGAACCTATTTGACGAATTTCTCTAATTTTTTCACGACAGTTAGACATAATTAATTTTTTTCCTGCAATGCCTGATTTCTTTCCTGAGACCATTTGACGAATGTCGCGATTTCTTTCCCAACACTATTTGACAAATTTCGCCGTTTATTCCACAATCGTTTGACAAATTTCTTAAATTTTTTATCAAGTATTTGTAAATTTGTTATTGGTCATTGCTGAAAAACAGGAGTAAAAAAATCCATGTACTGGCCAGTGGCCACTGAGTAAAAAAGTTGAAACCTATACATAAAAGTTGAACTTATACATAAAAATCATGAATTTTTTAGAACGGGCACATAAAAATCACAATTTTGTCATGTAGCCGCATAAAAATCACAAATCCATCTAGTGGGTGCATTCTTCCAAATTTGCAACCGAACAGTGCTGTATGTATGGATAATGCTAATTATCCCCCCCCCTACCCAACATCTCCTAGAAACAAAATTCTCTCTGTGCTACTGATGGTGGTCCTCGACAACCCAACAATTTTTTAAGTGGCCCTTCGCCTAAAAAGATTGGGCACCTCTACTATCAATTAACAATAAATTAACCTATCGCTTGTGTCATGTATTCATGATCGGTGATTGCAATGCAAATTCTTGTTTACAAGAATAAGACTCATATTACGTATTTTATTATTTATTTATTGTTTGTTTACTTATTTTGATTTGATTTTCTTGTCCTTTTAGAAATTGACTTTAGATTGTTACTTAAATGGTGAGATGATTGTCAATTACCTGTTTTATCGATAAAAATGATACAAGGTAAGGAAATTGCATCGTGTCGAGTGAATATTTAGGAAGTATTTTAAAAACTGCAGACTAAAGAAGATTTGTGTTTTACTTGTTAGCTATATTGTGCAACTATCCAAATTACTGCAATGTAAATATAGTATGAAGTTTTATACTATACTAAACTTTCCTCTGTTGTATAGCTAATTTTATTGGAATAAAACCCTGAAAATGCATTGTTGTAGTAATCAATTATTTTTGCAGTTGTGTAAATTCTGTCATAACAATTTTCAACTAAGGGAAATCTCACATTGGACATTTAATCACAGTATTTTAAATAAGAAAACTTAAAATATTTGCAAATTAAAGAAATGAATGAAGAGATTTTTTTTTAAATTACATCTAAAGATTTTTTTTTTTTTACAAAAAATGCAAAATTCGCCAGTCATTCGGGAAATTATCACAAAATTCTACTAATAAAATGGGACTGTAAAAAAAACGGTCCAAAATGTGTCCTTTTTAAAAATTAAATTCCATCCCAGCGGCCCTGTTGTTATGTTAGTTGAGCACTAGCTCATCGAAAAATTTTTTTAATCTCGCCAACCTTTTTTTTCTGACCAATCTTTAACATAAGCTAATAAAGTATAGCCAACATTTTAACATTGCTATATAGTATCTTAAAAAACTTACTTAAAAATAGCTGAAATATAATCTTGATAAAATACGTAAACACAAACATATCAATACAAATAACAAAATCTCATGTAATCGGGTAGGGGAGACCGGTACACAGTGGACCACTTTTTCAGTTAAAATTTTTTTCTCTTTAACAGACTGGCCAATCTGTATGAAAATATTTTTGAATATTCCTGAAACCTTCTTACATCCATCATAATTTTCTCACAACATAGTTTTCAATACATTAAAAAAATATATATATATACACTGGTCCACCCACCAGGGTACAGTGGACCACCATTAGGTATTATCTAAAATATAATATAAATATATTTTTCTCTAATCTAATTCTTTTTTGTTGCCCCTTCATTCGCAAAATAACATAGTAATATAAATTTTGAAACAAAAACAAAAAATTAATTATATTTTGAAAATAATAATACAGGAGATTAATACAGGAACAATTGCAATTTAGTTGAAGTTATTACTTAAGTACAAAAAAAAATCAGCTCACATTAAAATTTGCAAATGAAATTCCAAAATACTTATCAGTAAGATTGAGCCTGGAATTTTCAAGAAATAATTTTGGGTCTGCGAGCAACATTATGAAATCATTGACATCAACAGCAGATTCATCTACAGTTTCGCGAGAAATAAACTGATTTCCATTCAATTTGCATCTCATGAATCTTACTTGAATAGAATCATCAACAATTAGACTACAGTTATATTTATCAAAGGCAGTAAATACAAAACAAAATATTTCTTACTATGTTAAAAAAATTGTTATTTTTATTTGTTTACTTTATTTTACAGTTAATTCTACTTTAAAACAATCTTTCTTTGTAGAAAACAAGCAATTATTACATATTTTGAACATTCTGCATTAGAGGAGCAGAGTGGATTGTGGACCACTGTGCCCCAGGAGTGGGTGGTCCACTGTACCCCATGTTGAAGTACAATAAATAATCATATTAATATTGTTTATAGCTTTCTTTTAAATTTATTAACTTTAAAGTAAAATAAAAACAAGTATCTTAGCTTTTCAAAAAAGCTGTTTTATTTTATTTATCTACAACCTTTAATTACTAAAAAAATAAAAATATGATGAAAAATTTTACTTTTAGAAGCTCAAAACAACAAAGCAGGATAATATAGTTCGATCTGAGCTAAACATACTTTCTGAAGGCTATAAATAATCATTGTAGTGCTGTTGTCTATTAGGATAGAAGAGAAGCTTAAAAAAAAAATTAAATAAATAAAATATTAGGGGGTGGTCTACTGTGTCCATAGGTTCACTGTGTACTGGTCTCCCCTATATTAATGATAGGCTTAGTCAATAACAAAAATGTTAAAGTAAGCCATAACATAAATTAGAAACATTGTATTTCATAATGAAAACATCGTATCTAATTTTATATACATAAAACTGAAAACTTACGTTATATAAATTCCCTATATAATATACCAAAGTTTCATCACAATTAAACGTATTTCAATCACACTGAAATAAAAAGTTTTAGTTATTAAACTTGTGTGAGGTGAATGATGGGAAAGTTTGATTTGGAGAGTTGGAAAATATAGCTAACAAGTACCTTCCTTATATTATTTTTAATGATAAAACAGTTAATACTGTTGACAATTATCTCACCATTTACGCCACTAAATCAAAAGACAATTTCTAAAAGGACAATCTAATCAAAATAAGTAAACAAACAATAAATAAATAATAAAATACCTCAAATGAGTGTTATTCTTACAAAAACAACATTCGAGACTCGTTGAAAACAAACAGATGATTGATTTGTTGATTAGAGGCTGTTTCAAATTAACTGATAAAAAAAAAAATCTGAATCTTTTTTTCCTTTAAAAAATGACAAATTAAATATATAAATAACAATTAAATTGTATATATATAATTATAAAATATTTCAATATTTTAATCAAGGAATCTAAATATTTTTCGACTTAATGAAGATTTTGAAATAAGAAATTCTTTATTATAACAAAAAAGAAAAATATACAAACAATAATTTAATTTAATACATATATATTACATATTAAAAATTGCATTAAAAACTGTTTTCGTATTAAAAAAAAAAAGAATCTAAATAGTTTTTCAGCGATATGGATATGCTTTAACGTTTAACTGTAACCGTAATAGGCAAGAGCTTCCTTATTGCGCAGTAATAAAAAGCAGTGAAAAGGCTGAAGATCTGTAATGTTAGTCTACCAGAAAAAGCATAAGAAAATAGTCCGATTTTAAAAGTGGATTATATTGAAAACAAGAGTTTTCCTACGTTAGCGCAATATCTTAAACGCTTCATCTAAAACTGATTAATATAATATATTAATTTTAAAAAAATCGTTCGATCCATTTTCGAGATAACAACTCTGTGCCCATTACACCATTACATCTTCCATTTTCGCTTAAAAATTGGTTTCCAGATCTCAAAATCTACTGCATGTAGAAATCTATAAATTTCAGGATAGAGTTAGGCCATAGATATAAGACTAATGTGAAAAAATCGAAACGGTATGCCTCATATTTACTGAGATATTAAATGTCGGCGTTTCGATTTTCCTTTGATGTCCTGCTAGCTGTATATATGAGAGTGACGGAATCTTCGGTTTGGGGCTTACGGTTTTCGGTTTTTCGCTGCGTCACTCAAGAGACTACCGTCTCTTATGATTAATTCACACTAAAAATATGCATCTTTGATTTTTTTAATTAGCTTTGCGTCTTTATCTTTTACATAATGTATGACTTTTCTCTAACAATATATTTTGAGAATTTAAATTAGTATTTGGAACAAATAAATTTACTTTGTAATGAGAATTTAGATTTATTTAAAAGGTTTCGATATCACAATTTAGCTCAATTGCACTCTTTTTTTACTTTCATATTATTTATTTCTTACTTTACAAATAGTATGAATAATTGATTTATATTCTCTTTATGGTTTTTACTTTTGAGTGATAGTAGATTCACTTCTGCGCGAAATGCGAAATATAATTTACCTACCAATCCTGATAAAACATTTGTGTTGAACTACAATGAACAAATCCATGTTCATCCGTGTTTTCTGCTAAAGGCGAAGACATCTGTAAATCTAGTGGTTATGAAGCTAGTTAACAATACACAGTTATAGAATTCGAATACCTTGTCGATATTAATTATTCAAATGCGCTCGAAATCCATTTAAAGCCTTTAGTGTTAGAGAAAAGGGGTAGATTTCCGATAATTCTTTAAAGCCAATCAATCTTAAAAAGAAAGACGATTAATTTTTCTTATTACTATTATGTAAACGATAATTAATTTTTCGTTTAGACATGTTTACAATTATAATCCGATTAAAATATATTTTGACCTGTTTCTGTGTTTTGAATTAAATTTACATATTATATGCTAAGCATGCTCTCAAAATTTTGCAAAAAAAAAAAAAAAAAAGAAAGAAAAAAAAAAGAAAAAAAAAAGAAAGAACGAAAGAAAGAAAGAAAAAAAAGTAAAATATTATAACAATATTTTGGATTGAAAATGGTATTATATCTTTTGCAATATTTTGTCAAGAAATAGAAATATTTTTTTTTAATTTTGTTATACCTATTTTGTCGCCTGATAAGAATTGATAGATTAATAGTTTTGTTGATATACGGCGTCACCTTGATGTCACATGCTGTGTTCCAGGTATCTTATACAGTTATTACACAGTGATAAAACAATAACGCATTAATTTAATTTATATTCAATATTCAATATGTTATACGATTAATATTAAATATATTTATTGTTAACATACTTGATTTTTACAAAATGGGAAGATAATACAAAAGGAAAACTTAAAATATAGGATAAAAAAAGATCCTCTAAAAAATCATTTTTTACTTGTGATTATACTATTGTCTCTTAAAAATATTGAAAGTACAGAAAGTATATTAACACAGTTTAGGATTTCCTTTCGGTCATCTATGACAATGATATATGAAATTCATCTGTGATATTTAAATTTTAAAATTAATGAAGAATCAATAATATAAACTTATCATTAAAATATATAGGAAACAATTTTTTATATGCATAACCAGAATACTCACCGACAGGAACATGATAATTATTATCATAAAAAATGTTTTAGGTATGCCATATAAAAGCATGAAACATCGATAGTTTTTTAATATCTAGCTTCAAAGAATGTTCCATTTGAATTACCTATCCAATTTCTAAAAAAGTATATTTTAAATTAACAAGCTATGACTATTTGATTATTCACTATTTATTATTTTATAACGTAAATAGCAAATTTTAGGACTAACTGAAAAAAAATTCCTAAGTTTCCGAAATTTTTAAAAGTAAGTATCATATTAATGGAATCTTACTACAAATATATCTTTTTTATAAAAGTAATACCAGAAAATTAATGTAGTTTGTAATTATAATATAATGGAAAAAACATTTATATGAATCTGTACTAATAAAAGAAAGTTTCGCTCTGTGTGTGTGTGTGTCTGTCTGTGTGTGTGTCTTTTGGCGATTGTTAGCAAAATCTAGCCCACCTAGAAGTCTGGAAATTTAGGTGTGGATAGTCCAAGGTCAGGCCATGTGCACCTGAGCCTCAGAATTTTAATATTTTGATAATTAGCCTAGATATTAATTAGATTCTCATTAACAATCGCTTCTAAAATGTCATCTTTTAAAACAAAATGGCAAAAGAAACGAACTGGCGCGTTGGATTTGCGAGCGGAAATGAACAAATTCGAAATTATTTTACTAATTAGCGAATTTTAAGAAAACTAATTGAGATATCAATTTGAAAACTTCTGAGCATATGTAAAAAAATATTCCGCATCTGACCATGTGATTTTTTAAAAATTTGGTCGGTAATTTTTTTAATTTATGCAAAAATCTGCCGGCGCCATTGAAAAAGATCCGAGAAATCATTCAGACAGGGATCTGCTTCCATTAAAAACTGAACTACAAAGAGATCTGTTTCTCGGGCCGATCCCTCACATTTAGTTTGCGAAAATGAAAGGAAGTAATAGCCAAATTTTACTAATGAACAAAAATTTAGGTAACTAATTAAGATATAGATTTGAAATTGAGTTCGGGAAGGGGTTGTCATCTGCCGGCTATTTTAGCGTAGAGTCTTCGTTATGTTGTAATTATCAGAAAAATGTAATTCTCTTTTTAATGATCGCGTTAATGTAGGTGACGGTGGTTCTCTTGAACAAATTATTCATAATATTTACGGGTATGGGAGGGAGGGGGTTAACGCCTTTCTCTGAGATTTTAATTATCTCGGACCCGGGCAAAGCCGGGCGGGTTAGCTAGTATAAAATAAAGCATACTTATCTAGCATGCTGAAATAACAATTTCTTTTTAAATTTACACAAAAAATATAAAAAACAGGCGTATGTGTAATTGGTGCTAGAATTTCTTATCGCCCAAAGGGAGAATATATACATTAAGTAGAGTTTAGCTGTTGTATTATTCATTACTCTATAAACGTAAATGTAAAACATGTGTGAAAATGCAGAATTGCATAAATTTCATATAACATATCAGTTGCAAAATTCATTAACAGATGGCGATAATAACGCATTCTTATGCTTGATGAACATTGCATATTTTAAAAACTTTAAAAAAGAATTCGTAATGTCACTTAAAACATGCATTCTATAGTGCGGAGCTTCAACATAACAACACGAATGCATGTGTGGTCATTGCCATCTGTGAACCTACAGACTGCGTCTCAAGACTGCAATACCGATTTTAGCTATTGATATTTGATCAATGCTTGAAAATATGTGATTAGTAAACATTTAAACATAGTAGATATTACACATTCATAGAGATACTAAGGAGACATATTAATGTGCAATATATTCATAAAATCTGCAAGTACAACAAATGAAATTTAAAATTTAAATCAGTAATCAAGTTTAATATTATTCACTTGACAAAGTTTAACTGTTTGTTTGTGGATGTATTGTAGCATCAGGGAAAAAGTATGTGTAAGCTAGCATCAGACAATCAGAAACGGTTTTAAAAATAAGTTTATTAACTGAATTACAAGTTACTACGATGCAGTTCAGTTTATCTTCAATTGTGTTGTTTAATGAAATGCGGATTGCTTAAATACTTTAAAAAACACCATTTGTTTAAAGACTTTTTTTGAAATTTTATACTTGATTCAATATGATCTGAGTAGACATTTTCCAAGAAAGTTGCATCTACCAGAAAAAAGTTGAATAAATGTGAAACATTCACAAGAAATATTTTTTCCATACATTCAGAATACGAAATATCAGTTTCAGTATTTTTCGTATTTTTTCACTTATAATACATTCTATCTGTGTGACATACATTATAGAGAGAAACTTTCTAAAGATAAAAATACTCCTTTATTTTCGTACAATGGTACAAAAGAAAAAAGGATTGTAATCTATATTTATTGTATTGTAAGACTGTTCTATAAATTGCTATTGAAAGTAATTTGCGATAGCGAAATACATACAATTTTTATTTCGCAATAGATAAGACATGATTTCTATAAAAGTTTTATTTTTCTAGAAAGGTTTTAACGATTAAAATTTAGTCCTTTTTTTCTGCTATATTTCATTTTTATATTACATTGCAAAGATCAGCACTTTCTTTTCTGAAGAAATTAGTTTATTAAAATAGTGCATATGACATTAATTTTCTAATCTGAAAAATATGTTGCATAAAGCAAAAAAGATTGGATGAGAGTAGTGTGATAGTTGAGAGATTCAAAATGAACGTTGAATGGTTTAATTATTATAATTATGAAGCCGTTTCTATCATGCTTCTATAATGAGATTATTGAGGATTATGTAGTTTGAGCATAACGTTTAATAACCTAGTCTTTAATTAACAGTTTTTGTGTCTTCATTTGCAATTTAATACTTCAGTAAAGCCTATTTTGTAAATATTTATCTTTTAATTATGTTTTTTTCTAAATTCTACCAAACACTTGGTAACGGAAGAAAAAAATTTATTTGGTAATATAAGAAACATGTCCCATCTGACAAGATATAGAAATATATACCTACTGTATAAATATATATTTAAACAAAATATGATGATGTTTTAAAATTCTTAATCTTAACTTGAAAATAAAATATACAGTTTTTTATTTAACTTTAAATAATAAACAGGTAATTCAAAATTTGGAGCTTACATTTGCCCTGCAAACTTTTAGTATGGCCATTCCTGGCATCATGTAAAAATAAATGTATAAAATATAAAACAAAGATTAATAATGATTACATTCATAGATTCCTTGCGTTTCTCAAAGACATTCAATAGCCTAATACATAAGTTAGAAAGACATTGGGGTGTGATAAAAAATGTTTATCTTTTAATTTTATTAAAGCACAGCCATATTCACAAAGATATTTTTAAGGTTTTTCACGTATGAATCAATCTTTTATACCGCAACTTCTTTTTTAAAATCACCTTCTGTCATTGACATTTACTTTAAATACATATATAGGTACTTTACAATATACAAATAATTTGTTTGATGTGGTGACACTTATATAACTCATTTTTGGCTGAAAATCACATGTAAAAACAAGACTGGAAAATACCAGAGAAAATTTCATTAAATATATCACAACGGAAGATGATTTTTTGCCAAAACTCATTTCTCATTTAACATGATAGTCATTTGCAAATGCAAAAACATAGTACAATTCGTTAAAATCCAAATTTAAATTATTTTTATTCGAATTCATTTTCGTTAAAAAAAATCATCAACTTGGTATCGTCCATTTAAAGATATTGCACTACATTTTTTTGTGATATAACTAACTTACGTGCGAAATTTCGATATAAAAAAATATAGTTTTTGTAAATTTCAATACAGAATTTTCTTTTATTTGGAAAATTAAAATACATAGAAAAAATATGCATAACTAAAATGTTTTTGCAGTTTGGTATTTTAGTACGTTAGTATTTTTTATGTTTGTAATTCACATGATGGAAGATATTCTGGTTACAACAAAAATTAAATGCATTCATCCCAAATTAAATATTTAAACACAAGGTAGCTAAAGACTTGGCGATCAAAATGGTTTACAACAGGAACATTTCAAGTTTAGATGCCAGCAAATTCCACTCACTAAAGAACGGAGCATTTATATACAAGAGTTATAGATGAAATTTATGTCTATCTAAATTTTCTAGAAGAACTTTTAAAATATGTTTCATAGAAATTTGGTTCGTCTACTTCACTGGATTTAAGAAAGAGTTTGCATCCTCTTGAACAGGTGTTCCTAACCTTATTTTGTTCACGTACAACTTGCTTAGACTTTTCATTTATGCGTACTCCTTCTATCATACAGTCTGTCACAAATATGTTCGTTTTTCTTCGTTAGAAATGTTTTTATGCTAGATAGCAATGTTAAGTGTAGTTGTCTTAAGCATTCCAATTTCAACCATCATTTTTACCCACAACACGATATCTGTATAAAGTTACCCAAAATACTAAACTTTTGTTAAAGATTTCAAATTAAGCGCTCTGAAAGGAAGCTACACCCATTAATACACGTTATTAGCGTTATGCTGCTCAGTCGAACACTAAAATAATGAGTGGCGACGCGTCCGGTCATCTGTAGATTCGGAAATGACCATAGAAAAATAAAGACAATACAGAACGTCTTAAATCTATGCAAGCATATTTTCAAATATGTTTTAGTATTTATCCAGAAAATGACGTGATAACAGTGTAATTCTATTTTCCAATTTCCTTTCCTTACGATTAAAAGGCCTAGTTATGCCATTCATCCGATTTTTATAAGATTGGGGTTGGGTTTCGAGTTCACGTCAAATGAAATTTTCAGGTTCGGGTCGGGTTGTTTGTCGACAGAAATTACTTTGTCGTTTTTGTATCGCGTTACAGTTCGATGGATTTTTTTTCTCAGGTTCAGATCGGGTACAACAGGATATCTAGACAAACAGCTGGTAAAAATCAGACTGATTGAGAAACAAGTGGTTATTTTTCAATTAGCCTAACGCTAACTAGGCTCTTTGAAATAAGCCTAAAAATATCAGGTTGATTGAGAAATAAATGGCCATATTCCAATTATCCCAACGCTCGCAGGGTTTTTTGAAATAAGCCTGAAAAACATCAGGCTGATTGGAAAAAGGGAGATGATTCTAAAATTAGCCCGGCTGTTTGCAAAGAGCCGGATTTCGCAATTAGCCTAAGACATATACATATTAAAAAATTATAACAGTTTTGCAGTTTTGTGCTTAGGCCATTATTTTCGTTGATGAAGGATGTAAAATGATTACTTCTTCTCCGTTTTTCGTACGATGTTTGAAAAATAAAAGATAAAGATTTGAGAACTTGCGTTTACGGTACAGCATGCTGTAAAGTATTATGGGTCTGACGAGATTCTTCTGACACAAATATATGCATTAATGGACACGATGGGAGAATTTCATTAAAAGTTAAATAACAAAAGCTATTCAGTGTGAAAAATTGTGATAAATGATTATCTATTAAAGTGAACGTGCTTCAAGATCTCCAAAATTACATACATTTATGTTTGCATTAAAGGTTTATTTATTGCTGATCAAAAGAATTAACACCGACTCATTAACAGAAACAAATAAACTTGAATAACAAAATCCCGAGATTGGATATATTACCCAAGAGAAGTTTTTACATATAACCTTCTAAAAATGATCGAAGAATTAATCAAGATAACACAAAACTAAGAGTAAATCGAACGAACTTATTCTGACCTAACGTTTATCTATGAATGGTTTTAATCCACTCTGTTTCGCGATAGAGTATTATTATGGACAGTGGTCAAACAGCATGCTATTAATACCAGATACGACTAATTTTATTGTTTGTTTTTGGAAGAACAGTAAATAGTGAACCAAAGCATAAAGTTTCCCACGTTAAAAGATGTAAAAAATGGAAAATCGCTCATTTTAACTTAAAGTATATTGACGCTTCTCAGACGTTGGTCTGTTTACGTTTTCCCATTCAGTTTATTTTACTAAAAGCTTCATTTGAATATATCCCCTTCATATTCCAGTATTCCAGCGAAGCGCTCTCTATTGGACACTTGTGAATATGCAAAATTTGCTCTTTTTTTCAAAAAATTAATATTAACGTGAATTACTTGAGTAAAACAATGTTTTAAGTTTATTACTATATAAATTATTCAAAATCGTTATTCTTATGGTTCGTCTTACATTATTGTTATTAAAAAAATCCAATCTCTTCTTGATCTCATTCGTGCAAACTGCAATTTTTTATCATCATTTTTTAAAAAAATAATTTGTAAAATTGTAATGAACTTTAGATTCGCATGTTACATATTGTTTGTAACCACTTCTGCCACAGATTTTCTCCGCTTCCAATTTTAATCAATGAGATGTAAAAAAATAATGAATAAATAAATATGAATAAATATGTATTAATATAAAGTACTTTATTTTTAAATCAGAGTATGCAGCTTTATCGCAAACAGATAGAAAACAATATTTTAGACTGTACAATACTTAATATACCAGAAAATGTGGAAACTCAATGCATGTAAAATTAGCTCTATTTTTAAAAAGATTAATATTAACGTGAATTACTTGAATAAAACAATGTTTTAAGTTTATTACTATATAAATTATGCAAATTCGTTACTCTTATCGTTATTCGTTCATCTTAGATGAACATTAATGTATCGTTTAAATTAAAAAAAATGATAGTCTATCCAAGAGAAATATATTTCACAAGTAAAATATTACTGAAAATGTTAAGGGCTTTACATTACATATTATATTTAAGGTAGTGATTATCCATGTAATAATTTATAATTCTTGACGTAACTTTTCCCAAAATGTTTGAAGCGAGCATGATCATTTTTCTATTTATAAAGGGATATGGAAATAACATTGCACGCACTATACTTTCAACATAAAATTAATATTGAAGATAAATTATTAAATGACAAAAAATTGTTTTTTAATATATATGACACTCTTAGAGTTTAACAATCTGAGAAATACTTTTTTATAACACAGTATGTTAAATCTTTGCTAATTAAAGTTTGTAAATATAAATTAGCAAATTCCATAATAATGTTTTTATTTCTACAATATAGTTACGTGTGTCATATTTTATATTTATATCCGAAAACCCGCATTTAAATTCGAAAGTAAACTAAAAAAGAGACTTTAACACAAACAAAATCTTTCCGCGATATGTCTCAAAATATATACATTACGCTACTGTTAGTTTGTTTGCAGTTAAAAATACTTGAAAGACTCTTACAATGCCTGAAGGAAACGTGGTCGTTAACCATTTGAAGTATTTGTTTTGCGAAGTTCTTTTAGGGATTTGTGTATTAGGTGCATTTATCTTGAGAAACCACAGTAATTGCTCAATATGACATTTTATTTACATGCTTGAAATCTGCTGAAAATATTTAGGAAACTATTGGTTTTCAATTGAAAGACTAACAATTGAGTATATCTGTAGATAGTTGCGCAATGAAAATAAACTTGCAATGAAAACCAAGTACATGTGTATATATATTTTAAAAAAAATTACATATTTACAAAAAAACATTTATTTAATAATATTTTATTTCTAAAATATTTTTAGAAGGACTGTTTTACAGGGTTAGTACGATTTTACCACAATTTTTTAATATAATTTGTTTATTTAATATTAAAATAGTGAAAATTGTAAACGCCTTGCTTAATTGCAGGATTTGTAATACTTTTCTGCATTTAAATAAGCCGAAAAATTATATTAAAAAAAATCTAGTACAAGAATACGAACTCCGGTCTTAGTATTATTAATTTTGTATTTATTAAATAAAATTTTATTATAGTGAAATTTTTTAAATCTATATTTTAACAGTATTCGTTAAAATATTAATAAGTTAGTGTTTATAATATTTAAATGATTATATTAAAATAAAAGAATGCGGCTAATCATTGATGATTTCTTGGCGCTTTCCAGTGAGTGTTGTGTTAAAATTCTATTGCACTCATTTATCTTTTTTTTTAATACATTTTTCCACCGAATGGATCATAGTCACAAATTATGATAATCATAACTGATTTTTATATTTTATTTTAAAAACATTTAATGATGTAATGCATTTTTCGTTGACCCAATTTAACTACTTCGCTTCATATGTTGGTTGTCAACAGATATTTGTCGAATAGCTTCCGTAACCTCTTTTTGCACTCCCAACGGTTATGAATACCTCACTTAGAAAATAATTGAACTAGACCCCAACACATATTGAGTAACTGCTGAGAGATAGAAATATGAAAAACGGCATCTTTAATGTGTAACTTTAGTCCTATAAGCAGGCTTTACATTTGTATATCAATCACCGTGAAAAAATAAAAAGTTGTGCAGAAAAGCATTGATATTTGGCCACTTGATAAGGTATTTGTTTCGTTTTTTCAAGATGTTTTGGCTGTTTTATTATAAATTAGGATAAATATTTACTGTCTCACTAATTGATTTTTCTTTTTATTGTTCTTAATATTTGTGATAAAACCCAGAAGCATCTGTTTATTTAGCAAATTTTAATATGCGAGGTAGAGTCAATAAATTCCCGGAATGGTCGCCTACATTCACGCAGGTGTTCTATGGAGGGGAAATATCTTTTTTTGAGGTTGGCAGCACTGATAAGGAAAACACACAGGCATCTGGAATTCATTTCCGGTACTGTTGACGTTAGCTGCAGATCATTTCTGACAAAGCGAATTTTTCATTTGTCTTATTTTGAAATGTCGTCTTTAGAGCAGCGTGCAAACATCAAATTCTGAGTTTTGCTCGAGAAATTGCCTTCTGAGACTCTCGAGATACTGAAGAAAGCATACGAAAACGATGGCATAAGCGTTTTCGTAAAGGTCAGCAAAAACATCCCAAAGGAAGGAAAAATTTCGCTTGGACAATAGACGAGGGAAAGTGATATTGGAGGCGTTTTTCGATTACGAGAGCGTCATTCACTACAAATTTATTCCTGAAGGCCAAACTGTCCATAAAGAACTTTACCTGGAGATCCTTAACGACTACGAGATACAATCAGATGAAAGCAACCTGAAAAATAGGCAACAAATGAATGTTTTTTTTTTGCACGACAATGCTCCACCACATCGCGCTCTGATTGTGAAAAATTACCTTGCCAGACACAGTGTTACCTCTCTGGAACACCCTCCTTATTCATCCGACCTAGCACCAGCGGATTTTTACCTGTTTCCATGGCTGAAAATGAAATTGAAGGGACACAGTTTTATGGATTCAGATGAGATGATCGAAAATGCGATGAAGCTACTGAAGGACGTTTCAAAAAATGGATTCAAGGAGTGTTTTGAACAGTTATACGAACGCTGGAAGAAGTGTGTAGATGCAGGAGGAAAGTACTTTGGAGGCCAATAAGGTAAAATTATTGTTCTACTTTTTAATAATTATGTAATTGACCTATTCCGGGAACTTTTTGACACTACCTCGTATTTCAATTACATCAATCTGAATTTTTTCGATATGAAACGCTCGTAAACCCGTCGTATTTTCTTTCTATTTTTATTGAGAACTTCACATAAAAAATGTAATTTATAGAATTGAAATATATTAAAATTTGCTAAATAAGCGACATACAAAAATCCATCTGCGAGGTAGTCAATGTACAACTTAATTACATTAAAACAACCAAAACAAGATGAAAAAGGAAAAAATTAACCATACGGGAGGCGGGTGAAGGTGCAGAAATCAATTCTTATCTACCCACTTCCTTTTTATTTAAACTTGGTATTGCGCCGAAGTTAAATGAATCAAACATATCCATCGCCGAAAAAACCGAGATTAATATAACACAAACATTTCTATTAAATTTTAGTGGTAACAAAAAAGCGTAAAAGTTCGCAGTTATTCACATGCCACAAATATTTTACAGATTTCTCAGTTAAAATAATTCAGCGAAAACAATAACATGTGTCAAACATTCTGTCATAAACTTTTGTGGAATAGAAGAAATTTCTGTTACAATATAACAATAATATATCTAGGAATTGATTGTATTGCGCCAAAAGCATTATCCATATATTTAAGAATATCGGCTGTTACTTCTCAGCGAATTTCTTTGATCTAAATCTTTGAACAAAATGTTTACTTTTCAAAAGAGTTGGATGAAAACTTTAGAAGTATAATTCCAAAATGTTATATATACGATCTGTTAAAGATGTAGAAATATGTAAACATGAAAAAAAGTATTAGATTTTGAATAATAGTAATCATATTTTAGTGGTAATAGTAACTTACATTACAACGATAAAATGACACAACATTTAGTTCAAGTATTTTCATTTCTAAACATATGAAATAATGATACTTTGCGTAGAATGCTAGAATAAACAAAATATAAATGGAATTTTAACTGATATATATTCGTAGCAAATTTTTTTGAATAATTTGATCTCCCACAATAAAAATGAAGAAAAATGTGTTTAAAAAGTTTCAGTAGATATTATTTGAAAATATCTCCGGAATATGAAATTCATTTTTTCAGAGATCTTTGAGATTATTATTATTATTATTATTATTATTATTATTATTATTATTATTATTATTATTATTATTATGTTAAAGACATACGATATTAACAATTTTTAGAGTAATTTGTTTAGTTCTAAGACCTGAATTAGAACTTCAATTGTATAATAAATTATGACGCTTATGACGCATTAATTATATATTTTTCCACACATGGTAAGCTAAATACAGAAAATTCGTTTATGATTTATCGAATTATTTAAGTAAAACAAATAAATTTCGAATATTCTGCACTCGAATTTTATTACTTACGGCAAATTAATATTTCATTTTTCTTCTCGAAAATGATGTAACTTTACTGTTAGTATGATATACTGTAAAACTAATAAAGTTTATTTAGTATAAAATCCATTAGTTTTCATCGGTTTCTTTTCATGTAAATAAAAGTTATTACGATGTTTAAATATATTTATCTTAAAATAAAAGTTATTTGTAAAACGAAAAACGTAAATTCCTTTGTAAAGACTTTGAAAGCATTAAAGAAAAAAGAAAAATGTATTTACTGATAAATAATAATGTTTTGACAATATTAGTCATTGTAATTGAAATAAAATAATTATTAAATTATGATAATATATTTAATTAAAAATATGAATTCTTAATAAAAAAAGAACAATAAATAAATCGTTAAAATACAAGAAGCAATTAAAAAAAATCATTAAACGTACACCTTCATAACTTTCTATAACTTTCGGATAAAAGTTTACAAAACATAAGGCAATAAATATTTGTTTTTGACCCTTATTTGAGCAGCTAATGAAAAAAAAAATAATAATAAGTTATGTCTGCGTAAAATGTAAGAAAAATATTTCATTTGAAATTATATTTTAAATTTCATTAGTAATTGTATTCAGATTACATTTTATATATTTGGCCACATATAATAAGACCATAAGCGATGCATGTGTATGCAAATTTAAGAAAAAGGGAGATATATACGCTAAATGTGTTATTATCTAATGTGTAGTAACAACTCTTTCTTCCAACATTTTTCTTTATATAAACGTAACATCTTCAGAAATTGGAAAAGCATTAAGGTTCATGCTGTTATTTAAAATTATACGAATAATTATTTTTCGCGTGGAGTTGGTAAAAAAAAAACGGAAATTGGAATTGAAAAATACTTTTTTTAAACCTTTTGAATAAAAACATTTATGTGCAAAATTTCTCTGCCGAAATTTGCACTAAAAAAAAAGAACAAAAAACATTATTAGTTCACAATAATTCTCTCCCCCCCCCCCCCCAAAAAAAAATATATATATTTTTTACATGATCTTCATATTAATGTGATTTCTAAAAATATATTATATATTATTTTTATTTGGCAATACCAAAGAAATCTAAGAAAATATATATTTATTTTTAAAACTTTTTCACTAGTTTCCGGCGATACTACATGAAAAGATTTCCAAACAATTTTATTGATTTTCCAGAAAAAAGTATTAAAAGATCCCCATGAAACATTTTATAAATTTAACAATCATATTTCGCTCATCTATTGATAAGTACTTAAGGAAAGGCAACTTCATTACCTTTGACATTTAAAAAACAACTAAAGTCTTTGAAGCCATCACAGATAATTTTTACAACAAAATTATCTTTGAAGTAAAGGTTATCTTACAGTAAAGGTTGTAAAAATAAAAAATAAATCCATTTTTAATTAAATATTTTTTGCTGATTTTAAACATTTTTCATATTTTTAAATATGAAGAAATTGTAACCCATTTATTTTACTTTCATCCACTCTAAACTTTCTTAAGGATTATGACAACCATAAACATTTATCAGAACATTTCAATAGTCATAAAATTTATAAAAGTACACAAAGGTGATCGATCTTTTAAATGAATTGTTTGCGAAATTACAAAATATTGGGAATATTTAAATTAAAACTGAAAAGTAAAGGTTCATATATAACAACAAATGACAATACCCAGACATAATGCACTTCATTAGTTGCTAATAGGCGTTAAATAAAACGAAAAAAGTAAACAAGTTGGAAATTGTACGTTCAACGTGGTAAATGAGGTGCGTTCGTACTATAACTAGTTATACAATGTAAAAAAAAATACCATCCTTATTATTTCAATGAAATGAAATATATCGTCTGTTATGAGCGAAATGAGTATGCCTTTTTTATTATTATTACGTATGCCACGTTTACAGATGCGAATTTTGTTTTTCAAAACCACTCAGCACTGCAAAATTCACCATGGAGATCTTGTTTTGAGAATGATTACTTTCATGGTTTAATATTTCTATGACTCACGATGAATGATTCTCTTGTGTTTATTTACTTTAATGGATTGAGATATTTGGCTGTTAACCCAATGTCCACTGAAGTTATCTCAGAATTTATACATTTTTTAATGTAACTCATCTCTTAAGTAAACAAATTTTTTGAACGATCTTTCTAAAAATGTAATTTTTATGCAATTTTATTCGAAAAAATAATTTTAAATAAAAATAGCCGCTTGGCATATGAAAAAAGAACCCGTATTTGTTTTCCTCATTTGCATGACTTGCGCTTTTATTATATAAATTACGTATGATAGGATTAAATATAATAAATAAAACTTTGATTAATATCTTTTTAAGTTTTGATTCGATTTTCATAAAATTTTAAATGACTTAACAAAATTCTGCAACGATTATATATATTAAATTTCAAACCATTCGGTTGGGTAGTTTTTGCTCTGTTACATGCGGACGGACGGACAGTCAGGCGGACAAACGGACGGACCAGACGACTACTATAGGTGCTACGTATTTATATAATTAAGTACGCACCTGAAAAGATTTTAATAAACTGAAAACAAATTTGATTCGCAAAAATATAATTTTTATACTCTTCAATATTGTTCCAGTTTTTTGAGGAATTAAAATACAGCTATACACGTTTCATTATCTACTTAATAGCCAACCCCCCTTAAGCATTAAAGAATATCATTTGCAGTAAAATTGACCCAATTAATTTTGAGAATTATTCAGGAGTATATGAAATACCTTTTATTAAAGAATACGGATCCAAGAATTACTATATTGGCATGACCAGCAGGAAATTTATTTATAGAGAAAAGGAACAAATAGTGTGAAACCCCCAGTTATTGACACCTAACCAGTAACTGACACCTGAGCAAAAATCTAACTCAAATAAGCATTTTGTTGTAAAATTCTGCAAAGTAATGTCATCTAGTGTAAATAAGATACTTATTTTTTATATTGAAGTCAATTTATTCACCACTAGAGGACCAAGAACATATTTAATAAGGAATAAACTTTTGGAACACAATCAGTGCCATTTTGAAGCAACCATCTTTCCTAAAATTAAGGAAGTGTTTTTCTAATCTATTTGTAAAGCAACCATCTAAATTTTTTTCTTAAAATTATACTTTTATAAATTAGTTTAAAGATGCATATGATATATTAGGGCTATGATTTAGGGTTTGTAGTTATTTAATTTAGTTTAATGGGGAGTGCCAGTTATTGGTTCCTAGAATTTCATTTCATCAGTCTCTGACAGAGGTGTTAGTTATTGGTAATTATAATTAATTATAATTTAATAAGTAATAATAATTAAAAATTTAGTAAATGATTATTAAAAAAAGTTGAAATCTATTATTTGAACTGTTTAAAAATGCATAATAATAAGATAAATTTATCTTGTAGTAAACACCATTAAAATTTAAGTTGTTTTACCAGTGTCTGACACCAGATGTCAGATACTGTGGGTTTCACCCTAGCTGATATAAACTAAAACAGAAAAAACTCAGCCCTTGCAAGATTTTACAAATAAATTTCAATGAAAGTACGATAATTTTCCCCTGTAATCTATATTATCCATCCATTATAAGAGAAACACGTAGAAATTCAATATGCAACGATGCAGAATCATTTAACTTACCAAAATTATGGGGTGAGTTGTTTCATGGTTGCGAATATGTAAATAAACATCCAAGTAAAAATAAAATAAAATAACATGCATAATTTGAAAAGGTACGTGTGAAAAATCAAATGATGGAGTATCGAGTCATATAGACATTATAGATCGTGCATCTACAGAATATTCTTATTTTAATTGATAATGGCTTCAGTGGGCCCGAAACATGTAAAAAGTTCATTAAAACGTTTTTTACAGTTTTTATAGTTTTTATTTAACACCTTTTATCAATTAATGAAGTGTAAGAACGGTAATTTTGAGAGTTCGGATTTATTATTTAAAACATAATATAGAGTTAATTCCGAAGTTTTAACAAAACCATGTACATAAAAAAAAGAAACAGGAGTTCCAAATCAGCTTTTCAATAACATATTTTGTAACGATTTTCTCCTTTATATTTCTGATACTATGTTAAATAAGGAATGAAAGGGCCATTTGAATTCCTAACATGCAACATTTTATTGCGGACTCAAAGGTTATAAAAAAAACTTTACTTTAAAAATTAATGCAACAACTGAAAAACTAGCTTCCAAATAACTACTGCTGTTTTAAGTGGACTCCTCAGCGAAGCTTACCGTGTTTCTATTATCTAGCATGTACAATACGAAATTTTACTAAAAAAGTCTAAAGTTCAAAAAATAGGCTGGCTATATTTCAATCTCTCACACAATCTCACATACGCTTGAAAGCACAAAACGATATCACTTACTCTCGGAACTCCAAAATCTACAAAATACTTTATTTTAAAATAAAACTTAACCTCCATAACGGACATTCCCGAATAGTTATCACATCTATGTAGCGGCCACTTTTTGCATCGCAAACACCTATATCTGAATATATTTATCTCTGAATAGTGGTCACTTCCGAATAACGAACAAGTTTTGGAGTCCCGAAATGTCTGCTATTCAGTGGCGTTATTGTACTCAGACTCATTTTCTAACCGGAAACTTCTTACCGGGCTATAATACCCGACTAATTGATCTGATAGTCCACAATTTTTAGTCACAAATCAAAAACGTTTGAGTCGCGTTATGTGCGGGTGCGTTCACATAAGAAAGTTGTTGGTTTTAAAAGAATAGATTGATTTAATCACATGCAATGATTTAAATACGAAAACCGGACTTTCCCATTTACGGGAATCATACATAGAAAATCTTTATAGACGGTGTAGCGAATGTACATTACAAGTTAAACATTCATAAATTATTTATAACATAAGCGTCGTAATTAAAATTGTTTAAAATTTAAAATTTATGATTTGTTGTAATATGCAGGTAATAGTGATTTAGAAAATGGACAGTTTTCAAAATTAAATACGTTTCAGATTAAAAAACAAAAAACAAAAGGATAACTTGGTATCTGGTTTCGTTGATTACAAATTTAATGAAAATCCACTTCAAAACTACAAAAAACTTGTTGGTCATATTTTAAGAAATAAATTGATCACACGTGTTTCTTCTAATATTACTCTCAAAAGTTATGATTGAATTATCAAAATTCATATTTAACTTTGTGTACTATATCTATATTTTTTTGTTTCGCAGACTGCATCTTTTGCATATGACTTTCGATTATAAGAATATTTATTTATTTTAGTTATATAAATATTTTGTTTATTTAACATAAACAGTGTAGAAATTTAAGGAGAACTGAAAATAGTTAAAAGATAAAATTTAGTTATATTACAAATTAAGTGTATTCTTAGGCTATATGGTATTGATAAGTGCAATTAAATCTCGAAATTATATCATTGTCTGTTATGACGAAGTTCTTCTGTTGGTACATAAGATATCGGCAATATTATGAATTAGAACAATGTTCACTCTGATCCAACGTTGTTTACACAAGAATTTGAAGCAAACTATTATTTAACTATTTTAAAGTTTATTACTGAATTACATAAACGATTATTATAAGGTAAATATCACATAATCTTTTTGAGTACAAAACAAATAAACTATATATATATTAATAAATACTTGCTTTAGTGTACTATATAAAGTCTAGCTGTATTAAGCATACTTTATGATATATCTATAATAAAATATAATAGTCATGTATTTCGACTACAAGTTTCCTACACTTGTTTTCTCTGTTTAGTTTTAATCTGCTTTAAATTACTTTTTTGCGTGCAACTAAATAACGTCTTTTTCTGTATATGTACAGAGTTATATCCGAATTGTGTTTTTTATTTTCCTTTTAGAAAATTATAGCATTAAGAAATGTAATTATACTTTGCAACGTAAAAAATATAAAAAATACGAAGCGGCCAATTTTAAAGTGATTAATGAATCCAATAGTCAGTTAAATCCTTCCTCAGTTATACCTCCATATACTGAATGCAAACTCAAACAATCTTCAAACATATACAAAATACTATTGGCTAAATTTTTTCAAAAATAATATATATATATATATATATATATATATATATATATATATATATATATATATATCACTTTCATAAATACAATACACTTATCTGATATTATTTGATACGTACTAGAAATCATGCAAAAAGAAATAAACAAGTAGATTATATTAAACACTAGCAATCCTAATTTTTTTTACAAAATAAAGAATATTCTTATATACATATTTTATCCAAATATCCGAAAAAAATATTATTCCAAGCACAAAGCGATAAGCCAAATATCCTAAAAAATATTATTCCAAGCACAAAGCGATTGTAATTCATGTTACATTTAATATTTAAAGATATGATTAAATATTGCAGACAAATAGTTTTTATGCGCATGTACAGGATATTCAAATAGAAAAAGCTAGTTAAATTTAGAAAAAAAATACAAATCAATTCCAAAAACATATTTATTTGTTCTAAGCTACAACAACCGTTCTAATGACTTTCCTTCCAATTTCTAGACACGCATGTACAGGCTTAATCATGTTCAAGAAGACTCGTTTCAGCATGTCATGTACGATCATTACAAAATCGATATATTAATTGATTAATTGTTGAATCGGGTAGCACATACTGGTTACCAGATTTCTCACGAAACAGTATTCTCACATATTTGAACGATTTCTCTTGGAAAAATAAACTTTGATAATTTAACAACATTCTTCTTGAAGAATAAAACACTATGTTGATACTGCAAACGGATGCGCGTTTCTGGACATTATTCTGAACCCTGTTCACTACGCTGTTTTGTCCACTAGCGAAGCAGACTCCAGAGTTGCATTTATGGGTTTTCGAAACTCTTTTGCGATTGTTTTTCTGGCGTATAGGCTTTTTAAATTACCACAAGTGATATACTGTATTTATTTTTGCTCTATATTATTTAATATAGATTAGTATAACCTTTTTACAAAACATAAAAGCAGAAGATGACACTATTATGCATGTACACATAAATGGTAACGCTTAGTGTTTAGGTGGATTCAACGACTTTAATAATTCTTTATTATTTGAAAGAAACCACTTATCTAGTAATCATACGTAATTTTTATGATGCCAAACGTATCTCTCTATCTAACAATTGAAATATCCTATGTTGTAATGTCTTGCACTAATCGGCACTAAAATCGAATTTTACTCAGATAAATAGCAGTATTAATCTTTTCCAAAATGGACTTTATTATGTCCATGTTGTTTCCACTAAAGTTCGTAAAATATACTGCTATATTATCACTTTCGCTCTCCGTAAAATGGCTTAAAAAGTTGTAAATTTGAATATAATGTTGGGATATAGCAGTATATCGCCTTTATTGAAATTCCTCAACTCAGCGCATCATGCAAATATCACTTTAGAACTATATATATTGTAATTAAACTGCATGAGTTTCAAGAAAGCGTTATTAATGCAAGCAAATGCTAAATTCTCTCCACTGACGATTCTTCAATATGGCGGTTTCATTCTATCAATTCGCTAGCAAAGAAAAAACTCTAAAAATATAACTCGTAAATATAACTTGCAGCTACTAATATTTCCTTTATAGCACAGGAAAACCCGACTAACTCTTCGAACACTTCATAGTTTATAGTCACCAAACAACCACGTGAAATAGTGATTATCATAGATTGGCAGAATACAATCGACACTCAAATCCCACTGAGCAGTGTCACATATTTGAAACTAAAAGCTAAAAGGAGAGGTTCGATCCTTCACACACAGGATTAGCATACTAGAAAATCTCGATCGCATTCAAACCAGGGCGAGAAAAGAATACTTTTGAGGCCAAGGAATGAACGTCTCTGTCAAACTTTCTTAGTAATACTTACTAGAAATTTAAAATTTAATAATTCATTGAATTTAAGAAACATAAAACGACATAACATAAATATCATAAACATAACCATCACGATAAACAGAACCATCATAAAAAACATAACCATCAAGTTGACAATTAACCTAACCATCATAAAAACATAATCATAATATTGACGATAAACTTAAATACCTTACTGGCTCATAATATAACTTATTTATAGTAATTTCATAAGAAATTGAACATTCAGCAAATAGACGGCGGCGCGCTGTGCTGTCTCAACTTGTAAGAAAATTTTAACTAACGTGTAAACCTGGAATAATGATTATGCAATTACTAATCTTCATTCTAATTAGTTACAGAAATGCAAAATCTTGATTAGCGTCTTTAAATTTTGATGTCAACATGAACATTCTTACATATTGGGGGAGCACGTAATCCTTCTTGATTAAAATATTAACTAATTTTTTAATTCAAATTTTCCAGCTACAATCCTATACCACCTTATAATATCTATCTATCTATATTATATACATGGTATTTATTATATATTTATATATTTATTAGAATTAATGAGCTAATTTATTCTCAACGAGTGTTCACTGTAAGACCTTTTATTTTAGAGTGCCACTATTTTCAAATAATGTGATTCGCCTTATATAATCTGAGAAATTATATGATTAGGAAAAGCTAATATAAATATTCGGAAAAAGAAATAATAAAAATAATTGTACACCTTATATGTCACGTATACATGTCACGTGTCACGAAGACGTTCGTGGATTATGAAATTCGATTCGTTGTCCGGGACATATTTTATGTTATATGAACTTATAATCCATATATAACATATAGGCATAGTGCGAGAATGTTATTGACAGTATAATGGAATATTGAAAAGTCAAAGGTAGTATTCTCACTTCGAATTCTGAATAATGTTTGTAAAAAGAGCATTGGAATTCGTTATACGATTATTTTTATAAAATTAACTTAATTTTCATGTCATACGTTTTCCAACGCATCTATTTTCTAAAGAACAGTGCAGAAATATTTCGTTACCTTTTGACGTTTCCATTAATTTAAAATACCCTTTTTTATACTTTTAAGAAAAGAATTTCTTTATTTCAAGAGTAATATATTTTTTGTTCTTAAAAATTATTGTTTCGATTGGAAAACAAATTAAATGTTTGAAAGAAACTCTGAAGTGAACTATAATTTATTTCTATCTTTAATTATATATAACCTTGGGTTCTTATAACATTCGTTTCGTATGTTTTTCATTTTTTAAAAAGAACGTGACTAGATCTAAGTTTTTTCTTTCTTTAAAACAAGACTTATTTTCTTTAAATTTCTTTAAAAATGGCTCACCACCTTTTGTTTTTAGCGTTCCGTATTTAAAACGTAAAAACGGAGCCTTTATAAGATGACTCGTGTGTCTGTCTCTCCGTCTGTCGCAGCCGTTTTTTTCGAAAACAATGGAACGTGGAAAGTTCAGACTTGAAAGAGTTATAAAGACTATTGGATCCGCATATTTATGGATTAATCGCTCTTCATAAATATTTTTTCGAAAAATTTCGTAGGGGAGGGTAATTAAGTTACTTGATTTATATATATATATATATATATATATATATATATATATATATATATATATATATATATATATATATAGTGTTTGGTATTGTTCGAAAGATCTCTTATTACCAAATTAAAAATATATATGTTTTTAATTTTATGTGTTATATTTTCAGAGATATAGGCGAAAATGTACTGTAAAAATATATCCAACCCCCTCTATTTCCGAAACTACTGAAATTTTAATTATGAATATATTAGAGGTAGTAGTAGTTTAATTAAATCTTTCAGGAAAACTGTAGTGATTATCCTAAATCACATAGCTTTTGAGAAAATCGCATTTTTCGTTACAGACAAACTTTTCTTTGTAGGCTGTCAGCGGGGGAGTTGAGGAGTGCTGGAGGTACCCATCGACGCGGAATCATTCAAGGATTGTTGATAACGATTTTCGATAAAAAAAAAATGTCGCTAATTAGTCGGTATTATTAAAAACGTAGCACAGATCAAAGCGGCGTTGTTACTTTGCTACCTCCTTTCCAAGCGCGCTTGGCACAATGCCAAGCATAAACTTTGTACAAGGTCTTTGTTTTAGGTAAAACTAGGCTGCGCCACCAGGCGACTGAGGGGCATCCGGGGCGTCTTCGACCACCGAATCCAAGTCCTGAGCGACTTATATCGCACACGACCGGGGGCTTCTACCCGTATGCGCTTCGGTCGGTCGGGGGACCGCCACCTGCGGACCCCTCAATCCTTACACCCATGTGTGCACGACATAGGTCGCAACGATACGCGGTGGATCCCATTATCAGAGGAAACCCCCACGAAACACTTGGGGACTGGCCGGTGTCCCCCAACAGCTTCGGAGCTGGACACCAATGATGGAGCCAGGCCCTAGGCCTTATGTTAGGTTTTCCCGAACCGCACTTGCTTTACCGTAACTCGAGGGATGTGGAGACCTACAAAGGTAACCACGGTGGTGAAACATTGTGATATACAGTCAGCTTTTTTCATTCCAATTGATTGAGTTATTCAAGACAATTATTGAAAAATGATTCATTGTATAATTCTAAGACATTGTAAATCAGTAGTTTTGAGAAAACAATATGCTTGGCACAATGCCAAGCATAAACTTTGTACAAGGTCTTTGTTTTAGGTAAAACTAGGCTGCGCCTCCAGGCGACTGAGGGGCATCCGGCGCGTCTTCGACCACCGAATCCAAGTCCTGAGCGACTTATATCGCACACTACCGGGGGCTTCTCCCCGTATGCGCTTCGGTCGGTAGGGGGACCGCCACCTGCGGACCCCTCAACCCTTACACCCATGTGTGCACGACATAAGTCGCAACGATACGCGGTGGATCCCATTATCAGAGGGAACCCCCACAAAACACTTGGGGACTGACCGGTGTCCCCCAACAGCTTCGGAGCTGGACACCCATGATGGAGCCAGGCCCTACGCCTTATGTTGGGTTTTCCCGAATCGCACTTGCTTTACCGTAACTCGAGGGATGTGGAGACCTACAAAAGTAACCACGGTGGTGAAACATTGTGATATAGAGTCAGCTTTTTTCATTCAAATTGATTGAGTTATTCAAGACAATTATTGAAAAATGATTCATTGTATAATTCTAAGACATTGTAAATCAGTAGTTTTGAGAAAACAATTGCTTATAACTGAATATGTATTCCATTTTTAATTAAAAAACTTTTCGATTTCAAATCGCTCCAATAATCATGCTCTTATGTTTAGAAATGAGTAAGAAAGTTTCGCGTTGTTGAGTGTAATATATATATATATATATATATATATATTGAAAATTTGCTAATCAATTTATTGAACGGAACCTTTTGTATGTGAGTAAAACTAGCGCTTGACCGATTATTTATATAGAATAAAGCTCATCAAAATGAATGAAAAATAACGAACGTTTATTTCTTTTGATAAAAAACAAAATATGTTCTAAGGGACATTGTTTCAAAGTTATAATTACAAAATGTGTTTTAAGTGACTGGTACCAAAAATATATACTATAATTGTCGAAGAAAATTGCTCAAATATAAGATTGTTGCACTATTGCTTTAGTAGAGTTATTGTTTTAGATAATTGGAAAGTGGATATTATATTAGAATATTGCAAATAGAAAAAAAACGTACATCATCTCTGGAGTGAGATGAATGCGTGTACATCCTTTTCATTTTTCAAAGATGAAATTAAAGTTGTCATATGGGTTTAAAAAAGTGTCATCTGAATATTTATGAATTTTTAGCAGTAATTTTTTTTAATTTCTGATAAAGATTATATACATTTATTAAAAATTGAGCACAACTTTATTGCATTCAAATAATGCAAATGAACAGTTTTAGTGGATTATCATCAGTTTATAGGAAAAATGTCTGAAAAACAATAATCCTTACACTTGAATATTTATTATGAAACTATAACTTTGAAACCCATATTTATATTTTCAGAATTTCTAAAAAGCAAATTCTGAAATGTCAATTTTAAAATCTTGCAGCCATCGAATTGCCTAGAAAACGAAGTTATACTTTACATAATATTACAATTTGAGGTATATCACTGACAGCATTGAATCATATGGCTGTTTGTAATCTTTCTCAGCTTAGAAAAAAGGCTATTCAGATTATTTTATTAAATAAAAGCTTCCACATTCTTCTAATTTATTTGACTACCCATTAATGTTTGTGAATGGGATATTTTACCTCGTACTTTTGCCTTCCAACCACCTGTGGCTTTAAAGCTGATAAAGAATCGATTTATATGATTCGAAACAGTACTATTTTCTTTACCGTATCATATTTATGACGTTCTTATGCAGAGTTGTAAAAATTAATTATCTGACGCCAGCATCAAGATAATGCATTATAATTTTTAATTTATTAATTTATCAATTGTTATTTTAAATGGAATGCGCGTAACTAGCATCAAGGTTTAGTTATAAAGATAGATAGGAACATCTATAGCAAATAAATTACATCGTTAAAAAATGCAGCAAACTGTTCAGCCATTCACCCTTTTTTGTACATAACAGTTACTTGACATTAATTTGAAGTGTTCTGATTGTTAAGATTAGAGATAAAAAATGGTTATGTAACCGTTTTCTATAAAGCCGATTGAATGATTAGACAGTTTGCTGTTGATTATTTAACACTGTGCAGAGTAATTTTGACTTCGTCCTGAAATTTTTTCTTCTAATTAAAATAGCAAATATGTCGCACAATGTGTGACAACATTTTCCCTGATCTTTACAGTGTAGCATTTTCTAGAAGTATTGTAGAAGTATTTTAGTCACATATTCACAACACTGCTGAAGTTTCCCTCCATTCTTTGTTTCTCTTTCCTTCTTAAAGTGTTAGTGCTTATCTAATTGAAATAATTAATATTTAACACATTGTGACATATTTGTTATTTCAATTAATTTTTTGTGGTCTTTACTGAGCTGGATTTTTTCAATGCATTTTTCTGTATTTTCTTAATTAGAGGAAGAAACATTTTATTCTCCCCAATGCGTTTGTAAATGGAAATATTTGTCAGAAAATTTTATTTTTCCTAAATATTGTGATTATCGAGAAAATTTAGTTTTCGGATTCTCCCCAATGCGTTTGTAACTGGAAATATTTGTCAGAAAAATTTATTTTTCTGAATATTATGCTTACAGAGAAAATTCAGTTTTCGGATTCTCCCCATTGCGTTTGTAACTGGAAATATTTGTCAGAAAAATTTATTTTTCCTAAATATTATGCTTATCGAAAAAATTCACTTTTCGGATTCTCCCCAATGCGTTTGTAACTGGAAATATTTGTCAGAAAAAAATATTTCTTTAAATATTATGTTTATCGAGAAAATTCAGTTTTCGGATTCTTTCCAATGCGTTTGTAACTGGAAATATTTGTCAGAAAAATTAATTTTTCATAAATATTATGCTTATCGAGAAAATTGAGTTTTCGGATTTTACACCATTCGAAATATCGATTCTCTTCGTACAAAGAATTGAATGTATATGCTTGTTACAAGTGTGAAAAGCAATGCGATACCTAATGATTTCATGAACTTCATGATAATAATGAAAGCCACATTGCACAACAAAATGCATTCTTAACACAGATCTTCGAATTTGTTTCAATTATAACACAAGGTTGTCAGTTAAATGTCAACAACAACACGTGAACTGTGCTGTTAGTTAAAAACATTTGAACTGTTTAAACATGGGAATTTCTAGTCATTTCTAGATAGAAAACCGTTTTTAAACAAAATATCCGGTATTTATGATTTGAATGGTGTTGTCTGTTACTAACTCAGCAGATAAGGTGTTCATTTATTTCATTGTATTTCACAATTGGACAGTTCTCTTTTCTATTTGAACCTTTTGTTTAATTATGAGATATCTTTAAAGCAATCGATAACTCCCAGTATTCAAATACATTCACCATCAAAGTAGCAACTCTGTAATACATTTTTAAAGTGAGAGGCGAAATCAGTTTTATTGAAAAAGTTATTTAGCCACTAATAAAACTTTTCATTCCGTATCTCTCAATTCGTCTTATCTCTTTCTTTAATAATTAATGAATCGTCTTATCTCTTTCTCTCTGAAAGTCTTGAACCTTTTTAATTGAAATAAATATGTCGCACATTGTGCGACATTTGATTTTTGTGGTCTTTACTGAGCTATATTTTCTCAAGGAATGATAAAAATATTTTTTTCTGTCTTTTCATTAATAGAGTATGAAATATTTTATTATGCAGTAATGTGGTTGTAATTGGAATTATTTGTCAGGAAAATTTATTTTTCGTAAATATTATGCTCATAGAAAACATTCAGTTTTTGGATTTTACGCTATTCGAAATCCCGATTTACTTCGTTTTAATAATTGAAAGTAATATGCTTGTTGCAACAGTGAAAAACAATGTTTTAACTAATGACTTCATGAGCTGCATAAATTAATGGAAGCCCAGTTTATTATGCGCATTAAAATGCATTCTTAACACAAATCTTCGAATTTATTTCTATTATAATGCATATGATTCACAAAGTACAGGTCCGTTAAACATCACCCTTTAAGCTGCGTTGTTAATCAGTTAAAAACATTTGAACTGTTTCAACATGGGCGAGTAATCGGTAGATAAAAAAAAAAAAAAAAAAAAAAAAAAAAAAAAAAAAAAAAAAAAAAACCTTTCAAATAAAATATCCGGTAATTATACTTTGAATGGTGTCCTCTATTACTAAATCAGCAGATAAAGTTTTCATTAATTTCATTGTATTTCACAATTAGGCAGTTCCTTTTTTTCCAATGTCAGATATCTCAAAAACAATCGATAATGCACAGTATTCAAAGGCATACACCAACAACTCTGTAAGAAATTTTTAAAGTGAGAGGCAAACTCCGTTTTACTGAACAAATTATTTAGTGAGTAATCAAACTTGGCGTATAATAAATCACCGAAAAAGTGTAAGAGTTGAGCTGGATAGTTTAATGGAAAAAATCGCCAAAATTTCTATGTATAAACATTAAAGTTTTGAAGCAATCTAAAATTTTTGCTACTTCTAAATTGGAGCGTTTACTTAATTATGAATATGCAATAATTTGTTTTTGATAAAATTAATAGCGGGTAACTTCTAAATTCTGTAACTTTGAGATTCAGAATCAAGGGAAATTAGAGCACCACCACGTGGTGCTTTGAGCACTGTTTGACGTAGAAAAAAAATATCCTTTAAAAGGGAATAACGTCTACCGTTATTTATTATTTGTATATTTTTCTCAGCAGGCAATCTACGCATTAAAATGTGCACAATCTTTAGAGTTTTCAATAGTAAACACCCTATATTGGACAGACACTATAAAATAAAATATAAAAAATACTATTAGCGTATATATGTGTATGGGGGCTATACGATTAGCTTCAGAGTTATTAATTATGTTATAAAGAGCCGATTTCGGGGATTTTCTTCAAATTGAAACTCGGTCCTTACATTGAGTGTATTGTGTATAATATTCGATAAACACGTATCATTATCCTTTTTAAAAATAACCTAAAAACCACTCGAAGCAAAAGCTAAAATTTTGTTTACGTGTATGAGAAGAATGTTTCAAACGATTGCGGTAAAATGTTTCATGGATTCAATATTCATAAATCCTGTTATATGTTAAAGTTTCAATATCAATGCAATAATTCTTATTTCAGATCACAAAATCTTTGGAATAAAAAAAAGTTCTTTAAAATAGTATGTTCATGCAAAAAACTCTCAGTAATAGGATTATAATTTCAAAAAATATTGAAGAAAGTATTTAAAATTAATTTAACATTAGATGGTCAAAATTCTAAAAAATTCTAATTCCAAAATTTGTTTCGAAATTTTGTAACTGGGCATAAGTTTAAACAGTGATTAAAAATATTTTGTGAAAATGGGTGTTTCAGTTGAGAAACATTAACAGTTAGATGCCACTTTTAATAAGTAGGCGTCCCCAAAGTTTTGTTCATGAAGGTTAGTAATATAATTAGACATTTTTCTCTAAAGATTGGTGCACTTATTTTTATACTACCCTACCGTATACGGATTAATTCATGATTGTTAGAAATAATAGTTAATGATTAGTACACTTAATGTTTAATCTGTCATAAATGATGCTCAGTATAGCAAAGGTCTGGTGAGCGGACTTCTTCTACTGCACAATTAAGTAGCATGAATATAATATTATATTTTTATACTCTAAAATAATTTGGCCGATGCGTAACGCAAAATAAAGTTAATTTATTCGCGAATTCATATAACAAACATTATTAGCAACTAGTAGATTTAAGTGTTTAATTAAATTATGCATTTTCTGCACCGTTTGTTAGGACCTGATTTTCCCCGTAGCATTTCGAGCTTTTTGAAGATCATCGGCCAAGTTATCATAATGCAACTATACATATCACGATTATGCATCGGTTTTGATTATTGTTTTGACAATCAAAATTACTTTTCAATTACTCAGTAGATAAAACATAATTTATAAAATAAATTTACCATTTTTTCTAAATACAGTTTTTTAGCGTTAGTGTGCACATGAAAAAAATAGTATTACATAATGTTTACTACTGTATACTGTAAAAAAAGACGTTACTTAATCTAAGAAAATATAATATAACCAAGCACGAAAAATAGCCTATTTCGAGTTATCCACGGTTTCGAAAAACATTTATTTTTCTAAAAATCTCAGAAACCAATATATTATCGAGATTTAAAGAATCATTTATAAAAACAAAGTTTCTTTTGCTGCCGCAGATTTTCGAAAACGTTGTCGAGTAGTTTTTAGTGAATTAATCAGTTTTTCGAACTCGAAATATAGGTTTGTTGGTCGCTATCAATCCTCGAATAAACATTTTCATGTTCAACAAATATGTTGTCAGACAAACATGATAAATTAACAGCATTAACATTAACATTATGATTAATATTATTTTGTTACTGTTGCATGTTAACTTCAATTACAAAGGTCAAAATGTTTAATTGAGATCTGATAGCATCGTAAAAACCGATATTCCTGTTTGAGAAAACTGATTAATACATTGTAAAATAAACTCAGAAACACTTTCCAAAATTGATGGCAGCAAAAGAAATTTTGTTTTTACGAATGCTTTTTTAAATCTTGACAATATATCGGTTCCCGAGCTTTCTAAAGATTAAGAACACCTTTCGAATTGTGGGTAACGAAGAAGAGATAATTGTGAATTTTCCTACGTGGGTATATTATATTTTCGTAGATTAAGAAACATTTGTCATTTTTTTATAGTGTACTAGGAAATATTTTCTTTGGACAATGTATTAGTACAGAGAAAGCATGTCTCATATGTCCAATATCTTTTGATGAATTTGCTTTGCTACTTCTAATTTTATTCCAAGTCACGAATGACATAAGAATAACATTTAACTGCTAAAATAACAAAAACCTTTCTTAGTTTATTTACCTTCACCATGACATGTTTTATTTACAAAATACTGGAATTCTATTTACAACATTTATAGTTGGATTTATGGATTCTTCGATCTGTCATAACATTTGGGAAACAAATACTTTTACAAAAATTTTTACATTTTCAAATTTTATTGAAATTATTTGTAATTAGAAAGAGAAGAACTTTTCGACGGATTGGAACATGCATCTAACTGACGTAAATCTATGTCAGCTGACATAAAATACTGAATAGTTATTAAACAACATTTGGAAGAAACATAATTCTGAAAATAAGACTGTGAATACTTGATATTGATATGCATTGTAATCGGTGCTATTATAAACAATAATATAATAACTATAAATTATAAACCTGTGCTTTAATCGTACAATGTTTTTTATTGAAAAGCAAATATACATATTACTTAAATTAGTAGAATATGAATATATCAAAGCTTTTATAGCAATTGCAGATTTTGTTTAATTTTAAATTTTAAATGTTCATTTCTGGTATTATTGTACGTATATTTTACTTTATTCCAAAATTACATTCATTGGAAAATAGCGCATTTTAAAAATATTTTCTTCTTCTATTTTATGTGATTTTTATTGCCCAAACAGTGAGTTTTATTGTTAGGATTTTTAAGATAAATATTAATATCATTTCTTCGTACTTATAAATGTGTATAAACAAAAATCTATGTTATGACTTTTATTTCGTTTTTAAAAATAATCCTAGGCAATATTTGTAACATTTTTAATTAATATATTAAATTGGGGCACATTTAAGAAATAAAACATATAAAAAAGGCTAATCCTTTTTCCTAAATGATAAACACTAATGTAAATTAATGAATGTGTGTAAAACAATAAAAACAACGATAATGTAATAATGATAACGGTAATGATATTAAAAAAATGATTATATAAATTGAAGAAAAATTGTTTTTTTAATAGGGTGTGACACTTTAAATAAACATGACTCTGTTCTGTGTTACGTATATCAGAATTTAGCAGGAAGTTTAAATACATTTTACCGTAACTAGAAAATTGAATCAAAATTGTTTATACATCCTAGAAATTACAAAGGACTATTTGATATGATGTTATCTCACGTTTTCTTAAGAAATAATAAATTAAAATAGCCCAGCATTCTAAGATACTTTATTTGCTTTCGATATAACAGAGTTAATAAAATTTGTGTAATTTAGCTGCTGTATTTTTCATATTACTATTCTGTTTTTCGAAGTTGTACATTATTTTTACTAGGGCGTCCAACACGGGATTCCCGGGATCGAGAATATATGTGAAAACCATTTATTTTTTTTAATTGAAAACTCCAATAGATTTTTTACATTTAATAATACACATTAATTTTTTTAATAAACATTTACAATTTTTAGATTAACCCCTAACAACGCCAAAGAGCATTTTTATATGTCAATTATATATTCAAATAAAATTTCGAAATTTATTAAAAGCGGTAATTTCGTAGTGACCTTGTGCCAGAAGTTAATAGCCGAAGAAATCGCTACATATTTCATTATCTATAAAAGTTTTGTTTTTTACTATTATTCTGATAATTTCAACGGTTTTAAGCACTTATTTCAATTACATGTCTTTTAAATTTGTTTTTTATTTATACTATTTTATTTACTGCTTAATGAAGTTTTAATTTCGTTATTGAATATTAGCTGGAAACAAATACTGAACTTTTTATATTGCCTCAAGTGCAAACCGATTAATATTTTGTAAACGACTGCAAGCGATAGAGATAGATTTTTAAAAAATACTTGCTTGAAATTTAATTTAAATACTGTATTAAATGAGTAAATTGCAATACACTTCTTAAACAAATTTTCTTTGAAAGTAGATTTTTTTCCCTATATAACGATGTAAAAATTGAAATTGTGCAATGTTTAGAAATTAAAAAAAAATACAGTAGCAACAATCGCAAAAACGAAATTTCATATTTTAGTGTTGCCATTCGCAAAATGACGTCAGCGTTAAGCACGGACACGTTTGTCCTTTATAATATAGATAGATAGTGTTAAGAATTAAACATAATATTTTAGTTAACACAAATAAAATATTGTATTTACAAATATCAGACAAAATCCCACAACAAAAATATTTGATAGCCCACAGTCAATGAAAAATCTAAAATAACAAGTAATGAAGGATGACAATAGAAGAACGTACATTCTATATAACTCGAATATTGAAACATTAGTTTAATTTGACATCTGCTATTAAACTCGATACTTAGTATATTTGTTTCATGAGAAATACACTTCAAACTATTTTGGGACATGTTATAAATACAAATGTTATGCAAAAAAGTAAATATAAGATGTCAAGAATAGTTACGGTTAAATACAAATATAATGTTTTTACTGGAATGAAAAGAACAAATTTAAAACTTTTCTTTTTAGTTCTAACCGCATTTTCATAAAATTTGCGTAATTTGAAAAGATTCTCTGAAAAGATTGCCACAGAAATACATATATTTTTTATCAATATATGCGCTATGTCTGTTTGTGTTTCATCAAGGAAACTATTTCTTACGTGTTTCTGTTTCTTATAAAAATGAATTGAATAGTTTTAGAACTGGATTGTCCGATCGAACTCCGTATTATAAGTCATAAAGACAATCATAATCAATATACTTCACACAAAATATTTTTCAATCAATTAAGCTTGTATATTTGATAATCTTATGCTGAATAAAATGTGGTGAAATTAAAAGTGAAAAACTATTTAGAATATAATATAATCTTTGAATATAAAAAGCAATAAAACTGAATCCATGGTATGCTCCTAAGAGATCCCTAATGTATGCAGTGTTTGTGCAGGTACTGTTGTAATTTTAAATGCTTCTTTAGAACAGAAAAAGTTTCCACTTTGATTGTATTACATCATACAAATTAAGGTATTGAATGGACTGGTGTGATACAGGAGGAAGAGTCTTGCTCCTGCCTTCAAAGGGGTTGCACGTCTCCTTTGCGCCTGACGAAGAAAGACGAAGTTCTTTCAAAAAGCCTAGCGCATTCCTTATTTTTATGGTGCTATTATGAAGTTTTTTTTTTTTGCTTTTACATCATACAAAGTTTAAGCTTTCGGCGACCATTGAAAAGGTTTTTGTTTCTACAAAACGATACGATACTTTCTACTTTGCGATTCTGTCATACTTACGCTGTTTCATTTAGTAACAAAATACACTTTGGCATATAACAGAGTATGTTATATTTCCGTATTTTACTAAGCTAAAGTATACAAAATTATTATTTTTTTATCTTTTCATAAAAATACAGATGCAATTATTATGTGCTTTTTTATGTAATAAAAAGATGAATAAAAATGACAATTTATACGATTAAAAACGAACCAATATCTGCGTTATAAATAATCGGAATAAAAATAAATTTCCTTAAAGTGTTGGATAACACTGAAAGATGTATTTTCAAAAATATTAATTATTAATTATCTTTGTTACCATTGTATACAAATTAGTTAAACAGATTAAAATAATATTTTAAAAGATTTCGATAAAATTTTCAATATTTACAATTTTCTTATTTATTTATTTTTTTAATAATTTAGAATATTTTTATATAATTTTCAAAATTTTCAGCTGATTGTTGTTTTTTCCATATGGATATACACCAGATTAAAACAATATAAATAGTTACAATATTCATCCTGCTGATTCAAAATTTAGGAATGTTGCAAATTTAGGAATGTTGCAACCCGCAAGACAGTTTGGATGCCCGTTATTGCCAGGAAGACGCATATTTCAACAAGCCACTCTAAATTATGTATATATATTATAAAGCAAAAACATGTCTGTGAGTAACGCTGGCGTCATGTTGACGATGGGACTACCCGAACAATCTGCCTCTCCAAGTTTCCTGAATCAACGCGGCGAGACAACAATAAGCTGTCAAGAGTACCAATCAAGAATCATACGTGGTTCATTGTGTAATAAATGATTTAGATGTAATATTGGTGAATGATGTAATCTACATGTAATATTGTATAAAAACACATTGCCAATTATAGCCACTACATACACCAATATGCTATTGATGTTAGATGTTTGATCTTAGTTGTAATATATGTTACATGTTAGTTGGGATAGATGTTTGATGTAAAATGTGATAGATGTTTGATAGATGTGATAGATAGATGTTAGTTGTGATGTAGATGTGATGGTGTAAATTGTAATAAATTGAAGTGCAGATGCACAAAGCTATGATCCCTTAACATAGATGGGATGCTAACCTCCCTCATTTGAAGTTAAACAATACAAAATTGCGATTATTGAGGGAGGGGAGAGAGTCGACATTTTGAATACGGAGGAGTGACTACTTTACATAGTGGCCGATATCTATCGGAAAACTAAGTGTAATAGCTGTGACTGATATTAGGTAAACCTTGTGATGTCCCAAAGAGGATATATGCAGCACTAATGGTTTACCCTAACAATCAAATGCATTTCATCGTAATTTTTTTAATTTATAAGCGTCGCACAATTTCAATTTTTACACCCTCGAATAGAAAAATAAAGTACTTTCATAAATAATTCTTTGGAAAAATGTATTTCAATATGCCGATTTTTAATGATACAAACTGAATATCTATCGTTTAATTGAATTCCATTACCTGCGGTATATTCTGTTGAGATGTCTACACGGCAGAACAGATGCCATTGCCAATAAGGTTATCTGGGTGAAATGCGTCTGACTGTTATCGGCCTAGAAAGCTCAATAGGCAGAGCATTGGCAATTGGTCTTAGGTTCGACTTCCGGCCTGAGTATTTTTTCACTCAGTTGGAAAAATTCAGTTTGTATGACATCTTTAGCAATTAGTATGATTGCGTTTAAAATAATAAAGTGATTTTTTATGGATTAAAAATTATTTTTCAAGCATGAATATTTTTTAATCTATCTCAGAAATAAATGTGCCACCTGATTACGTAAGATTAACCCGTTTGCACTAAAAAAAATGTAAATAATTCAGTAGTTGTTTGTTTCCAAGTAATAAGCCATAGCTATATTGCCAAACAAAATGAAATCTGTAAACAGGAATAAATATATAGACCACAAAGTTTACAGACATGTAATTGAAACACGCTATTAAACACTGAAACAATTAAAATAAAAAGGGTTGCTATAAACACTGAGGCCTTTCACGCTTTATGATGTAGTTGGTGTCATTCTAAGAAAATATACAAAATGTAAAAAATCTATTGGTATTTTTTTATTAGTTGGTGTCAATTTAATAAAATATATAAAATGTAAAAAATCTATTAGTGTTTTTTGATTAAAAGTGATTTTCACCTATGTTCTGTATTCCGGAAAGTATATAGGGCATTTTTTTACCCGGAAAGCCGGAGTTGGGTTCCCTTGTTCATATAATGCACAATGTTTGCTTGTCGGTTCCTTCACCAGTAGTTTAGCAGTATCCATTGTCATATTTATAGTTGCAACATGTAGTATTTTCCTTACTAATTTCCATAAAAAACATTAAGAGAATTAAATTTAAAAAGTATTTTGTAATTTTTTTTCTTCAGCGATCAATATAATTTGAAATCTGCGATAAAGAGTTATTAAACATTTGGTGAAATAAATGCTTCATAAGTTAATACAACCTGTACAGATTATTCAGTTTCTTCACGAAGGAGGCAGTACACATTATTTGTTGATTACAGAATAGGTAACGTCGAAATAACCGAAGAAGAAGCTTTTGGCATATTTGTGATTTGTAAACTAGTTCTAAATTTTAAAAATGATGAGAAAAAATTCGTAATGTAGAGAAATATTAATAGAATTATTATCATATAAACATTAATTTAATTGTTTATACGACATATAATGGTAGGTTATAAAGCATGCTACATACGGAATAAAGAACGAAAATAATTTTTTATATAATAGTAAACCGTCTAAGGAGAAATAATATTTATTTCATTAGTATCATGTGAGGCTAACTGATAAAGAATGATTTATACATTCTTATAATTGGTGAAACATCTAACAAGAAAATGATATGCGAATAATGCATTTTGTTTAATCTCTATTTAAAATGCTCGTAGAGTCTTTTGAAAAGCAACATGTTTTAGAACAAAAACTTGTTACAAAGTTTCTTTTTCATTTCAACATATTTCTTATGTTTTTGTCTGCCATATGACCTTAACTCAATGTATGCTGGATTCTGAATGAAACGTTCTTACACCCACTTCTTTTTTACATAGCTTCATAGAAAATGAAAAATGTTTTGTAACATTCTATCCTATGCTAATAACCAAATATTTGCTTAAAAGAGTATTTATAAGGTTTTATTTTCTGATACTATAAAAGGAAATTTATCTTTTCAAAATAATATTAATTACTAGCCTGTGTACATTCCTAATTAAGTTTTTATCTAAACATATTAATTAGAGCTGAACAATTTTGTGACCTCAACACCATGACATAAAAAATTAGTTTTTGAATTAGTTTGAATTAATTTTTAAAACCAGCGCTGAATGATTAACAGAGGTTTCCTTTTTATAAACTCTTTAAGAGGCATAAAGGTTGAAATTAATTTCAACGGCAAACATGCTGCTGCGACTTTATTCATGTGCATGAAATATTCTTTTAGATTAATCACAAAAATTATACATTATGCAAGTTTCCAGTGAATATTCAGACATTGCTTTGTTATTTTAGTGCTAAAAAAATAATAAATAAGACTTCTCCCCTTTCTTTGTAAATATTCACATTTTTTTTTATAATACACTAAAAACAACTTTTCAACTGACTTATCCTGTTTTGTCCAAAATGTGCCAACATCAAAACTGGAATTAGACAACAGTCTTGTACAAAATGCACTGGACCTTTTCAATAAATAAAATATTAGCTTCAAAATACAAAAGTTCAAAATACAAAACATTAGCTCTTTGTTTAAAAATGTTGCTGACTGTACATATGGCGTTACTGAGAGAAGCACTGTGTATTTCCTTCATGTCTTAGAATATGAGCATATTGCATACAAAAAAAAATGCTGTCGAAATTTCGTAAAATTTTCTTTTTTTTCTGTTCGAAATTTTGTCAAATGTTAAGGTTTATTTAAATATTATACTACCTAGTAATTGTTTTAGATTTACAGTTAATCTTATAAAACAATAATTTATTTTCCTAGCAATTTAGAACTATATGGTGTAAAAAATACACCGCACAGGAAGTTTTACAGTGTGAATTAGCGAAAGTATTTAACGATTAAGATGAGGACATAAATTATTTATGTATATTTTGCCAATACCTAATAAAAATTACAACTATACTTTTTTCTACAGTTTCTATTGCACTAAATCACATTGACTGCAGGACAACGTAAGTCCAAAGAAAGTTTTAAAGATTTTTTTTTAATTGTTTTCCTAGCAATTTAGAAATATATGTGTACAAAATATACCGAGCAAGAAGTTCTGCTGTGTGAATTTGCACATGTATTGAAGGGTTAAGATGGAGATATAAATTATTTATGCATTTTTTATCGAATTATGTAATTAAAACTTAGTTACGAGCGATTGTGTATTTTTATGACATTGGATATTACAAATTTATACAGGATGTCCACATTAAATCTCCCTGATTTCAAATGTTAATTGTACGGGAACTATGAGTCCAAGAGATTTGCGGTTTGCGGTATCATGAATAGCAACACAACAAGTTTATTTTGCTGCAATTTTCTTTTACCGAAACAGTTAATTTTTGTTGTATGGATTGCTGATATCGATTCAGTCATACCCGACATGCTGTGCAATTCGTGAATTGAGACTGAATACCGACTGGACATTCTGAGATCTACGAACGGAGCCCATATCGAAGTGCATACGTAGACAAAAATGTAACTTTTTCAGACAAATAAACGTTTGCAGCAAAATAAACTTGTTGTCAGGGTATATCAATAACGTATACAACAAAAATTAACGGTTTCCGAAAAACAATTGCAGCAAAATAAACATGTTGTGTTGCTATTCCTGATACCGCAAATCGCAAATCTCTAGGTTTCAAGTGGACACCCAGTATATACATGTTACAAATATGTATTATGAAATAAATCACTCATAAGTCTTATAAAATAAACAACTGATAACCGGAAAACATATATAAAGGATTAAGAAATGTAGTGAGCACAAAAAAGCTCTTAAAATATTTTGCATTTTTGTGTAGCACAGTTCTTATTGATTCCTGAAAAATCTTAAAGACTTGAATTTAAATAGTTTTTCAAAACACCTATTCAATTATCTCGCTAAGTTATTAATTTGTGGACAAATATGTTATAGATTACATAAGAATGTAATATATATATATATATATATATATATATATATATATATACGTGCTTTGGAGGTTTCACTGAATTAAAATAAAATTTTCCCGTTTATTTGCAATTTTGAGAATGTCTTTCAGAATTCTATGTCATAACCGTTATACACAAACATAAAAATTACTATTATAAATAAAATATCTACTTTTTATGCGTCTCTGTGTTTCAGTTTTTATTTTAAAATATTTTCATGAAAATGCTTTTATTTTTTTATCTAAAATGCTTGGATAGATATTTTTTTTAGATTTAAGTTTCAAGTTTGGTCCTCCCATTTTGTTAATCAAATTGATTTCATAAGTGTTAAGTCAGAATATTTTTATTCTGATTACATTAATTACATTAATATTACTATATTACATTGATTACATTAATATTACCCCATTAAAATATTTCAATTAAATTTTGTAAACTGTTTTACTATAATGATTGACATTGTATATGCTACCTTTGGAAAAAAAAATACAAACTCCACTAAAAAATCTAAATATATATATTGATTATGTTTTATTAATGAATTAAAATAATCGTTTCTGTTTTGATTAAATACAATAAAGCATTCTAAATAAAAATAATAATAAAGTAATTTTCAATAGCTTTTTCTGAAATAGGTATTCTAACAAGAGAAAAATGGAGTAGAAAATTTTTATATTGCTTAATCGTATTTAATTTTTCTCTAAAGAAATTCATATAGCAAATAGTATAGTCTGCTTACATAATTTTTTAAAGTAAAGAAAATTGAATATTTGCATAATAAATTTAAATGTATATTCAGTCAAGACAAAAAGAAAATTTAAATTGGAATTTTATAAATATTGATAATTTCTGAAAATAAATATAAAAATTTTAAGTATGTCAGAACTTGCGAACAATTATTAAATTAATAAACAAATATATTAAATTTCAATTATAGCCAGTATTTTAACCTTGATTTCTACAACTACATTGTCAAGATGTGTACTTGAATATCTTGCTGATAATCTGTAACGTCGATACCCTCCAGGCAGTATCTCGAAAAAAAAAAAAAAAAAAAACAATAACACAAAGATGTGATAGTTTCTTCATGAAAACGTACAGAGTGATGTTATAAATACATACACTCAAGCATGCAAAATCTTGCATATCGTGATCATATTATTAAAAGACGATATCCGCTTATAATGCTTTTTGTTGCTTTTAATGTTATGTTTATATTAATGTACTGGATAACTGAATTTAGATTCTCGGATTAGTATTATGTCCAATGATAAAAAATGAATAGTTGCAGCATAAATATTTGTTAGGAAATATATATTTGAAATTTTATCGAAGACTAGGGTATCCAACCAGGGTTTCTCGGGTTAAAGAATATAGGTCAAAATCATTTCTTTTAATTGAGAACATTATTAGATTTTTTACATTTATTATATTTTTTAAGATTGCCCATTAATAATACCATTTTTAAAAAATATTTTTTATATTCTTTTATTATTCTATTTAATTATTGATATAGTTTTAATTTCGTTATGAAAACTCAGCCGGAAACAAATACAGAAATATTTACATTAATTTAAGTGGAAACGGATTTATATTTATTTTTTGTAATCGCTAGATATAGAATCGCTAGACAGTATCGATAGAGATAGATTTAAGAAAAAAATCATGCTAGAAAATTATTTTAAAAGAGTAAAAAATTATTAAATTCCTATAAAATTTTCAAAAAATTACGATGCAGTTTTCAAACAAATTTTATTTTAAACTACTTTTTTCCCTATTCGACGGTGCAAAAAATTTAAATGTACGATCTTTAGAAGTTTAAAAAATGCAGTAAACGCGAAATTAAATAGTCTGGTGTTGACTACGTCAAAATGACGTCAGCGTTACGCAGGGACACGTTTGTTTTTTATAATGTAGATAGATAGGTGCTTTAATTAAAAACCACTGCATTTAAAGTCGCGCAAAATTAATATATTAAAAAGATATTCCATATCAATATATTTGAGGCTAATAAAATTGCCATTCATGTTTCAGTACATACAACCTGTAACACCAGACACATGATAGAGTTAAAAAATGTAAGCGATTAAACAGGTGTATGGAAACAAATAAACATACAACTGTATAATATATTAGTAAGTCTGGAACGATCTTTTTTTTTTTTTACTTTAAAACTGTTTAAATATTTCAATTGCTTTTTATAATGTCTCATCTTTTGTTTTTCACATTTGTTTTCATTTTTAAATGTATATATGTGTGTATATATATTACGTAACTCTCATCTGAAGAAGTTTTTTGGAAATTTTCTGAAGGTGGTAAGAACATCACACTAGTTAAGACTCAAAAATACAGTTTTTAATTCTTTTTTTTAATGTAACACTATAGTATTTAAATTATGCTTGCTACATAACTACAGTTACAATTGTGAATCTTAATCCAGAGACACCTTTTAGACAGATGAAAATGACGGATGCGATAACTTTTATTATCGCCCGAAGAAACTCGGTTGTTATTTTTTCTACATCTCTCACCCATTAATCAGTCCTCCCACGTTAAGCCATTCAGTTAGATGGCTTTTTTGGATTTTTATGTGCACGTATATTTCGGATACGTGGCATCGTTTAAAAGGAAATGTTGAACTATAAATTCGTATTAAAAGTTTAAGTTAACTAACCGGAGGGAAGTGTGGTTATACAGCAATTGTATGCTTGTAACTTAAGTAACTTAATTTGTTGTGGTACTAAATTACAATAGAGTTTCTGTAAAGTTAGTAGAAGTATACTTCGTTAAATACAATATTCATGAATTCACAATTCTTATTCAACTTTGCATTATAATCTCAGTGTTTGTGGCAACATATGAAATTTTCGTGCTACAATAAAATTGCTTTCTTTTTAACAAAAGAAATTATTTTTTTTTTTATTCACACAATGTCTTAACCAATATTCGAAGCAACCTTTTACTCGTTTTTATTAAGGCTTGTAGTATAACAGGCTTATATACCAAGATATTTCACGTTTTAGTATGTCTTATATCAACATAACATTTTAAAATGTGGACGCAAAAATTAAATGTGTTCATATTAAGATAAAACGCATTCTCTCTCTCTCTCTCTCTCTCTCTCTCTTTTTTAACAAATTAATCTGTTGGGAAATATACTTTATTAATAATAACGTTCTTCTTATTATTTTCATACTCAGTGATGCATACTAAGCTTTTACAATAGAATTTTCACCCGTTTAAAACCCTATCTTGAACACTCTTACAACTAAAGGAGAGATTATAATCATTTATATCAAAATAAGAAATACAATTTTCAGGAGTGTTTGAAAGTTTTCTTCTATAGACATATACGACAGGCTGATATATATTTTTTTCATATTTTAGTATGCCTTATGTTAACATACCAATTTAAATTCGGTACCAGAAAATTATATATGTTCAAATTAATATATAACACATTTTCTCTTTTTTTTTAATACAATATAACTGTTATGATTATTTACTCATTTTAACTAAAATCCGTCAGACCGAAATGTCGAAGAACTCAGTCGCATAATTTTAAAAGATAACATTTAAGAAAAATATTTTATATTTAGGTTTACTGTTTAATAGTATAAAAGTAAGTTTGCAATAACAGTTGTTTAATATTCATTTTCATACCCATTAATCAGTCCTCCTCAGTATTTATGCTGTTGTTAGTTGCCTGCTGTACTGCTCAAATGCTAATCTGTCAGCAAATGCCTCCATTTTCTAATTAATTAAGCTTATGATGAAACCATACTCTAAACGACAAGCTCCGCCAAAAGCGACATAAGTTGCTCCAAATGACAAATCCTTTGGAACGATGTCCACAGCAATTTTTGTCAAAGTTAAACAATGAGATTTGTATATGGAGACAGATTATACACCTGTTAAAGGCAACTGAGTTCGTGAGCATGAGACACTTTTTTCTTTCCAAGATTTAGAAATAGGTGCGCCGGTAAAGAGACTTTCAGTTACAAATGACTCATGATATGGACAACTCAACCATTACAAAACAAATCAACCATTACAGTTTGTGGCAAGCCTAGAGGCCGAAGTCCTGGGCTGTAGACAATATCTTTTACCGTACCAAGTGCATCAAAAAGTACTTTTCTAGTTTCCATTCATGCTAAAATAGGAAAAATGATAAATGGGTAATACATTATTATGAGCATCTAGGAGAAACTGTCCCAAAGTGACATACTTAGGTAAAATGACATACCTTATTTTTCTTAATATGGTCGCTCGAGGCCAGCACTTAACGATGCGCAGTTATGTTGTGAAATCGATAGGCAACAATAAGCATTTAATGTCGAAGGTTTCAAGTTTGTATTTTTCATTGTCTACAGTGAAATTGTTTACATCTTCCTCAGAAATCTTGGGACTATTTTTTGGTGCTAATTCACGTCGGTTTCTTACCAATGATATAAGGTGAGTACTGATGCACCACGCTTGATAGAAACCTGGAGCGAATTGCGCATGGGCGAAAATAGTTAGTCCATGTCGAAAATGGGGAAGGCCGTAAGCCGTAAGTACGCTGCCTAAGATAAAGTGTAGTGATTTCAGCTTCTTTTGCCGGAGCTATTCTCCCTACAGTGTGAATGGAATTGGCTTGGCATTCTGCCAACCGAGGTTCTTAAAAGCGTGGTTAAAAAGTACTTATTTATTTTTAGATTATTTTCTGTATATGTGAAAATTTATAAATGCATGTGTTTTCGAATACTGCCTCTGAATACAATATGGTTATTGTAGGTAAAATGACATACGCCAGACGTCTTTCCTGATCAGGTTTTCTGTGCTTCAATTGTGACAGAAAGTCCACTGGAAAATAACGAAAGAGAACGGCAGCAACACAAGTTCTACATATAACAGTCTATCTAGATCTAATCCGTCGATTTTTACAGTTTCAATCTCAACTCCTCCAATTTCAGCGCCGACTGCATCTGTTTTCGATACTCCGAAGACGTGTATATCTTTTCAACCGGCTGTATCTTCAAGTTCATCTTCATTTATCAAACAACTTAATGTATCTACCTTCTTTGTGCACCTCATGTTAGATGATTCTCTAAAACAGCATGAAGGTGTATGAAGATGCACAATTTCTGACTCGCAGTCCTAATATTGTAATATTGTCGAAGTGAAGGGAAAATCTGCTGAGAAACGTAATTCACACTCAAGACGTGCAGCTCTACACAGGCTAAGAAGAAAATTCGCTTTGGATGACGACAAAGACATAGATATTTCTGTCGATAATGATGATGAAGGCTGTCTTTTTTCCAATGATTTATCCAGTCACTCAAAACCGAATAATATAGAGATAATAATATGGGCAATAATATGAGAATAATATGGGCATATAGAGAATGTGCCGATGTTTCTTGGTGTGCAAGAAATACTTTGTGATGCATGCAAGTAAAATTAATAGCAACTTATGGGTGTGTCGTTTTAGGATAGCACTGTAGTTAAAATGATATAGTGCAACATTTTATATAAATCGTTATTATGACGCTGTGACTTTATTTGTTACTTTTTATTAGGCACCACTGCATTTTGCATTCTACGCAAAGTTAATTTATCTTACTTATAATAAAATCCAAAGGCGAGAAAGTGTCTGTAACGGTACCGGGCTGTACCACTCTGATCTGCGAGTCGACCGTAGTTAAACGCCATGTTAGGCTTACTGAAAAATATATGCTAACACATAATAACACTAAATGATAATATCTTCTTCTTGAAATAACGTCTGTTCAGCATATTTTCGTATAAAACATGTATATCATATCCAGTTATAATGTTTTAAGTTTTAAATTAAAAATAACAGATTAAACATCCGATTACCTTATGTAAATAAACGAATAATGTTGCCATGCAAAAACACAAATCCCATATCTAGAAAAAATAAAAGGAATGACTCTTTGAACGTTTCATTAAAATATCCAATTATGCTCTTAAAATACTTGTAAAAGCATTTTAAAGTCTTTAAATATTTAAAGGATTTTCTCAAATTTATTTCTGTAAGCATTTTATTCCTGAAATCACTTTTTCAGAAATAGCGATGATACCTTTCGAGGCTTTGCAATGCATCCACCAGCATTTTAGATATCGTTCGTAAATACTATTCTGGCGCCATCTTCTGACAATAAATACAAATTATACGTTTCTGTTAGAAAAAAAAATAAATTAATAATACAACTTTATTATAATTTACATAATAATAAAGTTGTAAAATAATATAAAATGTACATAAGCATATTTTTAGAATAAGAAAATTCAGGATGTATTGATTTATTACAAGATCAACTTTTTTTAATTATTTAAATTATTTTTATTATTAATTTTGAAAGGGAAATATTTGACTTTGTGTAAAAATTAATGCATTCTTTCAGATTATGAAGAAGCTAAAAGATCGTTTTCGTATTATTGAGAGCGAAAATTAATATCTATAATTTACTAACCATAGTTAATTATTGAGACCTTAATTAATTATTGAGATCAATATTAGGATTAAAATTTTAATTATTCAGAAAAATATTTGGAAATTTTGAGTTGAAAAACCAAAATAAGGGAAAAGATTACGTTTCGTAAATTTACCATTAACATAAGGTATGTACATTCAGGATGTATTGAATTATTACAAGATCAACTATTTTTAATGATTTAAATTATTTTTATTATTAATTTTGAAAGGGAAATATTTGACTTTGTCTAAAAATTAATCCATTCTTTTAGATTATGAAGAAGCTAACAGATCGTTTTCGTATTATTGAGAGCGAAAATTAATATCTATAATTTACTAACCATAGTTAATTATTGAGACCTTAATTAATTATTGATATCATTATTAGGATTAAAATTTTAATTATTGAGAAAAATATTTGGAAATTTTGAGTTGAAAAACCAAAATAAGGGAAAAGATTACGTTTCGTAAAATTTACCATTAACATAAGGTATGTACATTCAGGATGTATTGAATTATTACAAGATCAACTTTTTTTAATGATTTAAATTATTTTTATTATTAATTTTGAAAGGGAAATATTTGACTTTGTGTAAAAATTAATGCATTCTTTTAGATTATGAAGAAGCTAAAAGATCGTTTTTGTATTATTGAGAGCGAAAATTAATACCTATAATTTACTAACCATAGTTAATTATTGAGACCTTAATTAATTATTGAGATCATTATAGGATTAAAATTTTAATTATTCAGAAAAATATTTGGAAATTTTGAGTTGAAAAACCAAAATAAGGGAAAAGATTACGTTTCGTAAAATTTACCATTAACATAAGGTATGTACATTCAGGATGTATTGAATTATTACAAGATCAACTTTTTTTAATGATTTAAATTATTTTTATTATTAATTTTGAAAGGGAAATATTTGACTTTGTGTAAAAATTAATGCATTCTTTTAGATTATGAAGAAGCTAAAAGATCGTTTTTGTATTATTGAGAGCGAAAATTAATACCTATAATTTACTAACCATAGTTAATTATTGAGACCTTAATTAATTATTGAGATCATTATAGGATTAAAATTTTAATTATTCAGAAAAATATTTGGAAATTTTGAGTTGAAAAACCAAAATAAGGGACAAGATTACGTTTCGTAAAATTTACCATTAACATAAGGTATGTACATTCAGGATGTATTGAATTATTACAAGATCAACTTTTTTTAATGATTTAAATTATTTTTATTATTAATTTTGAAAGGAAAATATTTGACTTTGTGTAAAAATTAATGCATTCCTTTAGATTATGAAGAAACTAAAAGATTAATACCTATAATTTACTTAACATAATTAATTATTGAGACCTTAATTAATTATTGAGATCGTTATTAGGATTGAGATTTTAATTATTCAGAAAAATATTTAGAAATTTTGAGTTGAAAAAGAAAGATAAAGAAAAAAATTACGTTTCGTAAAATTTACCATTAACAGTAAAATTTACCATTAACCCTCTATATTACCTAATATTACCTTAACGGTTCAGGTCAGTTTTCCCTATTGTCGATAAACAGTATATGAATATTTTTATCAATTATTTAAAATTTTAACTGAAAACCCCAATTTCTACCCACCGTCCTAGGACGGGCATTTACACTAGTAAAAAAATAAAGTTCATGAGAATAAATTTGTATGAATAAAAGCATTTTTGTAAATGTTTATTTATAGAAAGAGACTAAAAGATTTAGTTCATGCATATAACTTCGTGAGGATTATTTTGATACTAAAATAACTTGAATTGCATGATTAGATTTACATATAAATTTTTTCAAAGTTTTTGTAAGGTTTTTCAAAATTCTCTGTATATTTTTGAGTTTACTAAAACTTAAGCAATTTAATTCAAATATAACCTTAGCAAAATTCATCCATATATAAACTAAAATTAAAAAAGTGATTGATTTGTTTCCACGTCATGTTGTTAAAGGGCTCTGCACGTATTTGGATAAATTAAATTACTAAAATGTCTCTTACATTATCACACTGTTTTGAACATTAAACTTAGGAAATGAAGTTTATTTTATGTACTACTTCAAATTAATCAGTCATTTTCTAACTGTTAAAACATACTACAAACATATAATTTAAGACGTCATTGAACTTCAAAAAGAAAGATTTTTCTGAAGTTTCACTTTTACAAGTTTTCTATAGAAAATGTGTGTGAATAACGCAAGAGACACGATGTAGGATCGGTACAGATGTAGCAGAGGCACCAGGGTTGGCGCGAATTTTGTTTTTGCTCCATTTTGGCGAGAAAACACCGTTTTCGAATACATGTTAGGCCTAGCCTGCAAAAACAGCATGTTGGTTTTATTTTATTATGAAACAATTATTTTATTATAAAACACGCATAATTTTATTATAAAAAAACACACACAATGTTTTATAAAATACGCATATTTTTTTAGGAAACACACAAATTTATTTCATCACAAAACACATACATTTTTTTCTAAAACACACACATTTATTTTATTATAAAACACACACATTGCGAAGAATACAACAATTGACTCAACTATTAATACCATAGGGCTTTGATTAATACGCATTATCTGTTCTACAAGCCAAAATCTCCGGGTCGCTACGCCAGACAAATAATTACCATTTTGGCACCAAAAAGTAACCCTGGTGCATCTTCGACATCTGTACCGTAGAATTATAATTATCATACACTGGCAAGGAAAGATTAAAGGAACAAGGATAAAAATTCACATAACTGGGATGATTTTGCTGCTAAAAACATAAAACTTACATAAGATCTTTAATTTATCATGCCTGCCATATTTTCAAAGTGCAGATCAGCCTATATTTGCAAAACATATTTTTAAATATGGATATAGGATATGTGATATAAAGTTCAGTAGGGAAAGTTTACATTAAGTTTTACAACTTTTTAGAGCATTTAGAAAAAATTTCTAAAGCGACTTGACACCCTTGACCAAAATGACAGCTTTACAGCTTTAGAGCCTTACTGTACTTCCTGCATTTTCACAATTAAACGTCATTTCTCAAAATCCGTCAAATGTCTTCTGAACGACATGTTCCACCTTCCATCCGCAAAAATTTGATATATTTTGTATATCCGTGTAGCGATGTTGAGTACATTTGGACTACGTGAAAACATTTACTTCGAGTTTACAACCTACTTCATTTCATTGGACTTTACTTAAATTAACAGATGGTGCATTTTTATACTTTTTACTTTATTTTGTTCAAACCAGTGTATTATGTGATGAAAAAATTTAAAAATTGAAATTTTGAAATTTTGTCTCTCGCATTCAAGAATCTAAATGGTGCAATCCAATAAAGATGTTGTTGATTCAGTGATAAGATGTTTTCATGTTGCCTAAGAAATATTGCTATTTCGGTAAATATCGAAGACAAATATAGACAGCGTTAATGAATGAAGCAAAAAAAGCTTAGATAGAAAACAGCGCACTTCTGATTAGCGTTTCTAAAGCTTTATTTATTTATCCACCAAACATGTCAAATAAAATTTTGAATTAGCTTTTTATACAGTTAATTTCTTTTTTATCGTTCCATACAATTTACAGATAACAGCCTCTTTTCACAGTTAAAATTAAAATATTGTTTCACAATATTTCAAAACGTCGTAATCGTTAGAATAAATAGCGTAAAGAAAAATCCATTTCACTATTTCGAAATCATACTAAGCATTACAGCATGACTCCGAAATTTGGGAAAAAATAGCTGCGTTTCCAAATAATATATTTCTAAATTTTTAGTTATTTTACTTTTCTTCTTTGACTGAAGAATCTTCGCGAACAAAATGAGCGCATGTGATTTATTTTGAAATGTCAAACACATCGTGTCTCTTAGCATTTAAAAAAATATTTTATATTGAAGACTTAAACGGCTATCGTTTGCTAAATATGGTGTTATTTCAGAAATGCAAATTTTGTTTATAACATTTATATTACTGGTTACTGGTTTGTACTTTAAACATTTCTTTTTAAAGCAGACTACATTTCTTAATTTTAGCTATAAGCATAATTATAATGAAGAAATTTTTCCTTATTAAAATGTTATTTCAAAAATTTGTTTTTATTTCTTTGAAATTCCCCTGATTAATACTAAAGGATAGTTTGAGATATATGTGGAATACCACTTTTACATTTTATTGAATACGCATAAGCTTAATAAAATATACCTTAAATAAAAACTATCAGACCCCTAGAATAGAAGCCTTATTAGTGCCATATGTAAAATGTGCTTTGTTATGATGACAATAATAATTTCCAATTTAAAACAATAATATATACATACATAAAATATATGGAAATTTTACTGAGATCTCACTATATTTTTCTTGTAACAATTTAAATAATTGCAATGATTGATAATATATCTCTACATTTAATATGATCTCAATTATGTCTGATATAGCGAACCATTTTTAGAGAAAATGTAAGATTGTATCCTTCAACAAGTTATTAATATTTTTCAAAATTAATTTGCGACACAAAAATAAACTGGAATAACAAAGTAAAAAAAAGCTTGTAAAGTAGCATAATTAAATGCTCTTTGTTTTGCAATAATGTACCTAAAATCCATGAAAAAGTGTTTGCCTTTGAGAGCATTTTATATAAAAAAAATTATCACTGTTCATCTCAAATACATAATGAAATTTCTTGAAATGATGAACACTATAATAAAACTAAGAGTTGGAAAATAGATGGGAAAAAACACGAAGTAAATTTTGTAAATGTGTTTACACATCAAGAATCAGAAATGAAGGGATATAAATATTTATTAACTATTGAAACACATACTTTTTTCCTACATAGTAACATCTAAGACATTAAGACATTTATCTTAACGAGATACAAGTTTTTGTATGTTAGCATAAAAGAAGGTTGTCCCTATGTGGTTAGTCATGAATTCACGCGATCATACACTTCGTCTTCATCATCAAAACGCTGGATACGCAGGACTCTTTTCTAGTAAAAAAAAAAAAAGATCAAGTCATTATACTGATCAACTACACGAACCAGTTAATCATTTACCACAGACTGGCATTTAGCTTCTCGATTCATCGTGCACGTTCGTTGTGTCTGCAATAAACAGTCAAACCCATCTTCCAACCATTCCATTACTCATAACTTTATCATCGTACACCGCACAGAATAGTCTATATATTTCGGTTGTTTGAACATTTCTTGAATTCAAAAAGCGAATTACAGAATAAATTTCATAAACGATTGGACCTCCTATTTTTTAAACATCCTTAGTACGCGATTGCATGCGTCAGCTGTAATGTAACAGCGTCTTGTGTCATACTGTGCAGTTATGGCGTATTCTTTAAAAGTTGAGCCTACACTTAAGTATTGCATTAAGAGTCTACACTTGCCAGCATACACATATGCCATTCGTAAGCTAATGTTAAATCAATGGAAATTATTATTTACAAATGTCTGTTTTGTATTCCAAAATGTTAAAATAATACTTTTACATAGGATATCTGAGGTCGAAGGCTTTAGTTGTAGTTCATTAAAAGTTTTCAAATTTTGTCGATATGGGTTTTGGAAAGCTATAAAGGAGACAATATCTTGCTCCGCACTAGGTTCAAAATTGAAATTGTTTTGGGCATGGGGGTTGCCTTGCTGTAGCAACTGTCATCTTGAATGCATAAAAGTGACTTTAGAATGAAACTACAAGAGAAAGCAAAAAAATAACAAGCGCATAACTTCAACCTCAATAACTTCAATAACTTCATTAACTTCAACCTTTGATATTGTATGGAAAAGTTATCATTTAAAAATGCCTAAAGAAATTTGAAGAAAATGCTTCTATTTTTTAACACGAGCTTGGGAATGTTGAATGCTGTCAGTAGGTACTAACGTTTCTTAATGTTACTTTGGAATTCGTTAGGCAATTGAGAGGGTTCCGAGTATTTTCAAAACTCTTAGACGAAAACATACATGCATTAAATGAAAGCAGACAAGCAGCCAAATCAAAATCCCGAATTCTTTCCAAATATGTTACAAATAAGTTATGATAAACGATTAAAACTCTTTAAAATAATTCAGCCCCATATTTCAAAATGCATAGGTATCATCCTTTTTAGCTGTACTTTTTTAACACTATTAAAACTTATTAAAACTTATTTTTAACACTATTAATAACGAAAGTCGAAAAATTAAGAATATTTAATAAATACTTAATACAGATGAATTTTAAATTTTATATGTCACAATCGGTGGAACCTTCTTTATTCTGAAACATCATTAGTATACGATTATAAGAGTCAGCTATAATGTGACAGCGTCTTTTGTGCTGTTATGACGTCCCTCAATATTCCCATGAAAAATAAAGTTCCTACAATATGTCTCAGGAATGATGTAACTTTAATGTTTATACTGGGAGATTCAAAATCGTCCCAGATTCTAGGGATGGTACAGCATACGGAAACATTGTGTATACAAAATCCTGATCTCAAACCATAATTTCATAATCCAGTGTCTCACTCGAATTCGAATATGGATTTTCATACTAAAAAATGAAGTTATTTTAACGCAATTTGACGCATAAAGATTCTTCTTTGTGCAAAATAGTAAAGATATCATGAGAAGTACTAAAGGTGGCTATTATGCAAATCCAAATAGCTCTATACTAGTCACTCCATGTTTCCGAATGTTCATTTCCAACAGTTCATACAGTTTCACTTACCGAAATGCTTTTACGCACATCACGTGTTATGGCATCATTGTCTTACACGTAAAACACGATAAGTCTGTTGTAAATTTGTTTTAAAAAACTTTATTTTTTGTTAAAGTTGTGAAATATAGTTATGTTTGAATTGGAGTAAGACATCATGTATGTTTGAGTGGAAAAATTGATATGACTCTTATTTCTATACTAAAATTGTCTCTCTTACGCTCACCACCCCTTAAAATTTGAACGAGAGATTTTAAATCACATTCTATAGTATTTAACATTGAATGTATTCTCTCTATTTCATAAAAACAATCGACATTATTTTAAACTTTTCTGTTTGTTTATTATAGAACAAAAATACTAGGCAAAAACGCACTTAATTAACCTGTCGTTTTTTTAAAAAAATCAATCCCAGTAAGTACGTCTGAGACGTTTGCAAGAGAATTTCTGGTACGTTACTTTAGTATTTAAATTCTACTTAAAAGCTTTAAAAATAAATGTCTAAAAAGACAAGCGATTTTCACAATGTCTGAAACACTATACCTCTTTGATGTCTATGTTAAATACTTCTTTGATGTTTAAATTGTATGCCTATTTGATATTAACTACATGCCACTTTGACAATATATTTCTTTTTTTCCTTAAACTAGTTTCAATTAAATTAACAGAGTATAATTTAATTTTACTTTCTTTTAACATGATATTGATTTTTAACACTTTCCAACCTAGTCGAAAAGTGTTTATGACTTCGGTTTGTCTGCAGTATGGCCGTATGGCCGTGTCCCGTCTGCCGTCTGTCCGTGCTCTAACTGCCGTAAATATGCTCGGATTGCCCTGCAATGTTTATGTGTTATTGTCGTTATCTAAAGCATGTTCCCTATTTTAACTGAACTGTGTAGCACTTATAGTTTTTTTACAGGGACACTCAAAAGAATTCCGTTACATTACGGTGCATGGGGAAATATCATTTGCGGTTTATTTTAATGATGTTACACAATTTGAAATACATTGTAATTGATATATATCACTAAGGTGCATTACAAGAAGCTTAAAATGGAATATGGTGTTCATAGCACTTATAGTTACTTTACAGGGACAGTCAAACGAATTCCGTTACATTACGTCTATGTGGAAAAATCGTTTGCGGTTAAATTAAATAATGTTTCACTATTTTAAACGCATTGAAATTTATATATGTCACTAAGGTGCGTTACAAGTGGCTTACTACAGAATATTGTGTGTATAGCAGTCATCGTTCATTTACAGGGACACACAAAATAATTCTCTACTGTCTGTTAACAATAATTCCTGGAAGTGTGTTTTAAGTTGCTGAATGCGATTTTAAATTTAACTCAGTTTTTGTCTATTACTTGGTGTGTATAAATTCTGTAGATCATATACAGGGCAGCACAAAAGTTCGCGAACACATTTCCGTTTTTTGACAGAAACTCCAGAAGGAGAATTTTAAACTGTACTACGCGTTTCCTAACTAAACTAAAATTTAGCATCCTATGTAGTATATATACAAATCGATAGATCGTATACAGGGCTGAATAAAAGTATTCGGATATTTTTCCGAATATTGTATATGTTGGAAATGTGTGTTGGAAATTCCTGAAATTACGTTTTTAAATATGTTTTGCGTTTTCCAAATTGTTTACTTAGATGTTATCTTTCAGCTTATTAAACGGTACTGATTTGTAAAATTATTTTGAAAGCAGTTGGAAAGTGTTACATAATCTATGCTTGACGCATGATTTTTCGTTCTTGTTTATTTAAGTGATCGGAAAATGCGCATATTTAAAAAAAAATTCAATGACATTTTTGTTAAAAAAAACCGTTTTATAAAATGTAATGAAGTATATATTTTTATGGTATTATTTTAAACGTATTGCTTCTTCGTATTCTATTCAAAATATTTGGGCTGTATAGCCTTGTGTTTTTTTTTTTTAATTCATTATGAAATAGACAAAAATTCACGAACCTATAGAAATTTGCTCATTAAAATTTATTATGTTTACGATTGAGCATAACAAAAGATTTATTTAATATTTATGCAAGGAGAAAAATTCATAAAATCATAAATAAGCTATAAAATTTTAAATTTATGTATGCCGCAGACAGATGATTAATACTTTTCATTCTGCTGTATATTAAGCAAAATTATAGAAAGAAATAATTTTGTTTTCGCTTATATTTTGTTGCAAAAATGATAATTAAATATTATTTTTATGCATAAAAAATTACATTATTCTATAGTTCATTTATTATGAAATATTTAATACTGTGTGAGAGATGCGTATTTTCTTTTCCCGAAGACAGAATAACATAAACGTTAGAAAAATATTATATTAAAACTATGTAGAGCTTTAAACATGCTTAAAATATAAATTTTCTTATGTATCTTCTGATATATTTTCATAATATTTTTAGAAATGTATAATATAAAATTGTTTTTTTTCTGATTTGTAGTGTTCTACCGTTTTTCGAAAACCTCTGTTCACAAAAGAAATTTAATTATAAAGTGGCCTATAGAATGGTTACGTTCAGTAAACTTGTATGTATGAATAGTGCTGCATATTTCTTCTTATATTGCAAGAAGCAATAAAGAAACAAAATCAATTAATTTCATTGATATAAATACAAGGTTGAAAAGGAACTTTCTATAGTACAGAATTTCCGTAACTCATTATTGTTTTAAAAGTTCTAAATCAAAAACATTAAAAATGAATGTCTCCAAAAATATACAATTTTTACAAAGTCAAAAACGTGTTAACTCTTTAGTATTTATATAGTAGATCCGTTCTTTGCACAGAGAAAATGAACAAAAAAATTACCCATCAATCCTAAACATATACAGACGCAACGCTTCCAACGATGAATATGACATATATAAAAGTGCATCGGAAATTATCATCCATAAAAGTGAAGATTACCTACATTAGAATTGTTTATTATTATTATTTTCATAGATAAATCATGCAGGAAAACTGTTAAAGAAATTAACTAACGAAAATCGGTCATTAACACTGAGTCATTTTCAAAATAAAACGTGTATTTCATACATGAATTTTACCTTCACCTGAGCAAAAATGAAGCATTTTCCCTCAAGTCTCAGAATTCTTACTATAAGAACTAAAATGGTACATCTATTGTTTGCCATGTTTTAATTTCCCAAAATTTAGGAAAAAACAGTATCAATATTAGTGTCTCAGCGTTGTGCAAAGAAACAAAATGGAGAAAAAAACCACTTGCAGTTTGACATTTGTTGAAATTAAAAGCAAAAAAATTACATGTTTATTTTTATTAATTAAAAGTACTTTTTAACCCTCTGAGCGTTTTGAAAAAGGGTAAAATTGTAATGTTGTTTTCTCTGTATTTTGTTTTAAATGCAAAAAAAATATGATTCTTTCATCATTACAAATAAAACTTAATTACAAATATGAATGTAACCCTTGAGAGTATTAATCATTCTTCAATGTTTTGAAAATTCATAAAATCTGTAGAATTATATTATCTTAAACATTGCATATATTGCAGTGAAACCTGGAGCTTAGTGAACGGAATATTACGTTCTACACGCTTAGAGGGTTAAATAAGCCTTTAAACATTTTTAAATTAAGTTTCACTTTTGAGATTATCTAAAAACGCATTGTTTGTACTATTCTTTGCTATAAAGTCTGAAAATATGCGATATTTAGAAACAAAGAGGTGAATGGTGAAAGAAAATATCTAATGCGAAAATCCAGTAAAAAATTCCTTAAAGGTTAATTAAAAAATATGTATAGAATTTTGAAGAAATCTCTTTGACGGGTTCTCCGTGCGCAATATCGTAGCCCTGACCTTATCCATCACAGCATGGAAGCTTACACATACATTATTAATATAGATTATCATTATTGTTTTCCTTAAACGCATTTAACCTAAATTAACAGAATATTATTTTATTGTCCTTTTTCGTAACATAATAGGACTGCGCAATAATTTACTTAAGCGATTTGAAAATGGACAGATTTTAAAATATCTTTAAAAAGAAAACAGTTTTATATACGAAAAGCTGATCTTATATCAAATGCACATGTGTATATGTTTCTATTCATATGATGTTATGTCATATGAATAGCTGATCAGCTGTTGCTCTATCATATGAATGTCCTAGTACTAGTTTTGCTGAAACTTGACATATTTTACATAAATGAAAGTTTTTGAGAATCAAATGTCAACATACAGTGAAGTAAAACTATGTAAATAAAACAATTGATTTAATACAAGTGATAAAATAAAAATAATTAAATGTAATTTTTACAAAGTTTATTCACATGAGTTTCATGATAGTGACATAATTGGCGTTTTACATTAAAGTCGCTTTGTGGTTTTTTACTTTTTATAAGAATATTGTATTCTCTAAAACAGGACGAGCAAAAACAAAAAACGAAGTAAAAATTTGCTACCTTTCATCTGTTTTGAATGTTGCATTCATCAGATAAGCGAAAACGGCGTAATTGGACACTCGTAGCTTTCTCACTTGACTTTGATTGTGCAAATTTAGCGTGCACAATTTCAAAAAGTTAAAAATTCCATTAGATGATTTATGATAATACATATATGATTGCGGTTATTTAAAATTATATAAGTGAAATTCACTTTCCGTTTTTTGGTAATATTTGAAAGATTCTTGTAAGACATACACGCTTTCTTGTGTTTTAGAAAATCAATATGTTATCCTGTTTTATGCCAAATAATGGATAATATTATTAAGGGTAGAATACTTGTATAACTTTTTTTAATTTAAGGTTATATCTGTAGGATTTTATTTGGTAATTGAGGACTTATAGTCCGACGAAAATCTCTATAAAATTATAAAAATATCAAATTTTAAACAATAAATTGTATAAAAATAAAAATAATCGGATCATCGGGAAGCCCAGATTAAGAAAACTATTCGTATTCCTCCATCTGACTAAGCCACTGTTGTTTGGTAAAGGTAGTTTTGAAATAAACAAAAAAAGATTCGAATGTTGTAAATTGAATGAAGAAATTCGGAAAACCATTCATTTTCACAAAAAAACATGATATTATTTTTATTCATGTTTTGGAAAAAAAATTGAAAAAAAGATAAAAGATTATCTTAGAAGCCACTCAAAAAATAAGAATCGAAAAGACAAATTTAAAGAATCACTAGAAAAGTACATGTGGTGCCGCGTCACTCCATATTTGAAGACGAAAGCTTTATTACTAATTTTCCTACAATGTCAATGGTTTCAAAAATACAGTTTTGGACCCATACTTGACTAACAGGAGAAGTTAATAAAACATACGATGAACAATCAAGAAATGATTTTAACGTAGAAGTGATACTTTTTTATTACCCCTCCCCCCAGTTGGAGTTATATATATCCATATATATGCATATATCCAGCTTTGTGGCATGCACTTTAAACCCATATTTTTCCACTTTAGTGCAGTCTTAGACATGGGGTGTAGTCTTTTACATAGCATGTATCCACTAATGGATACATGGAATCAAATATTAATTAAATTAAAGTTCAAATTTTCAATAAGGATTGAATGTGTATATATTTTCTTCTCATATGCCCACTTCTGCTACCATTTCACCATCCGTTAACGGCTTCTTCTAATTAACGAAAAAAGCCCCAGTCTGATCATTTATTTCCATTTTCATGAATGTTAATGTAAAAACATTTTCTATACTGTAATGCACTGGAACTTTGCTATATTCAGAATACGTATCTTATCTTACAATAGCATACGAGGTTACTTCTCGTAAACGTTAGAAGTTCCAACTTGAAGTTATCTGGTTCGATTCCGTACAGTCCGAGTGAGATATCTGTGATATTTTTTACAGTTTTTCCGAGTGCTCATGTGTGATACTTGTCAAAATTCGTTTCTAAAACTTTTTGGAAAGCCATTTCTCTTGTGGAAGTGCATGATGATCGTCCATTGCCTTGTAACAAGTTTCTTTCACTTATTTTATATTAATAATATTTTTTTTAAAATATGTATATATGTTTACTGTAGTTATCTCTAAACAGAATTTTTTATAAACCATCCCCAGTTAAAGTAAATACAAATAATCAGTTTTCACAGTAATAGAAAACTGCCGCAAAAACATGAAAAACCTAACTTAAAAAACACATTATTAAGATTAAACATAATACAACATTTTTTAATCCCCATGCATGAATAAAAAATGACTTTATTCTAACTCGCTCCATTGGATAGTAATCCTATTTGTGACAAATGAGATTTGCACTTGGGAAAATTTCCGACAAATTTAATTTCTTCAACGTTCACCGTTTTTAAATTTACAAAATAAAATATGAGCTTAAATTTTTCTTGAAATGCCAATAGATATTTTCACGTCAGAACGTTTTGTAGTCAATAAGAATTCAGATTGGTATGGAATCTAAATTTATTTACAATTTTGAATTTATATGAAGATATTTTTGTTAAAGTCATAGGTCTTGTTTCTCTTTAAGAAACTTTTCGAATCAATTAATGCAAACATTTATAATTTTTTAGAGCATTCGGCAACAATCTGAGTTGTTCATATTTTATCTTAAACTAGCAGTTTAACCCGTTCTACGCACGGGAGTATATATGTATATATATATATATATATATATATATATAGATATTATATATATAAATAATATAAATAATATATTTATAATATATATATATATATATAAATATATGTATATTATATTTCTTTTGTATATATATTATAATAAATAATAACTTTACTTATAATTACTTATTAATTAATTACTGTTAATCCACTACTGTGCATTTTTTTAATGAAATTTAATTTATCATGTTGCTATGGCAGCAGATGATAAAATATCTTCACAATAGCTTCACGATATCTTTGGAATAAGGGAATAAATACAATAAAAGTTTTGTTGATGTTTGTGATAAATTGTTTTATTTTTATTTTTAATAAAAGTAATAATTAAATGGAATTAAATAATCTCTAATTATTTGCATGCGAAGTAAAAGAACTATCATAATACCCGCTACAGCTTCTTAGTATTGCAGCGTGGTGTACGTAATACTATGTATATCTCACATAGCAGTAAACATTTAGACCTGCTTTGAACTCGCGCGATTACGGGTTGAACATAAAAAAAAACGATTATAACAAAAATTTTCGAATTTTTTGCCCCAATAGTTAATGGGCCCTCTACCAGCAACCCGTGTGCCAAATTTCGTAGCCCTGCGCTCTGCGGTTTTCGAGTTTCTGAGGTTACATATATAGATACGCGCACGGATATTAATAGGGTAGATAATCACATAGCAGTTATTATTTTATTTCTGTCATATTGCGAATTAATAAAAATATTAAACATAAAAGTGCCTATAAAGAGGAATCACAAACTCTAGGGAGAGAATAGGAGGACTGATATTGAATTTCAAGACGAAACATTTTGCAATAGAATAACGATATTATATATAGAATAAAAATATATTAGTTTTGACAGAAATTCAGGATGGAGATGTCTTACTTCAACCGAAGAGTGAGTTTTATGTAACAATTTTAAGAGTAATGAAAATATTTAATCGGATATTCGACATAATTTACCGGTTTTTACAGAATAGACCATTTAATGATATATGCTAGGAATGCACAATAATAAAATCACTGGCGCCAAATTTATTGGTAATCACATATTTCATTATATAGAGCGTCGTGTTTAGTGATGTTTGTACATCGATGGTGGTCTCGTATTTCATCATATTTTAAACAAAAAATTAAATATGTTGAAAATTATATGTTATTTTATATCTTCATTTTCATTTAAATTATTATTGAAAAGTTTGATTAGACTTGGAGTGAGTTTTTTGCATCTTTCTAAATGAATTAATGGATTATATACAGAAAATTTGTTTTGAAACGTTTCTTTTCCCTATCACGCTTTGTTTTTGTTAGTTGAAAACAAAACGTCGATAAGACCTAAACTTACAGTGTTATTCCGAAAATACACGTACAAAGTATTTGTGTATTTTTATTTTAATGAGGTTTTCTTGTTTTTAATTGGAAGGTCGATGTTTGTTTATAGGTGTGGAACGATTATTAGAAAAAAAGCGATTATTACGAAAAATTTTAGGCTGTTCCGTACTACTCTCTCACCGACAGCCAGGATCTCGGAATAAATGCATCACTTCCTGATTATGAGCTAGAATAAAACATTTGCTATTTCCACTCATATATATAGGAACTACTAGACTATGCACGAGGGGACAAAAGTTGATTCTCTGGCACGAATAGGCGGAAGCCATGAAAGTGGAAGATGAAAAAAGATTGTAATAGAAATGAATAAGATTATCCTTTTTCAAAAACTATCATTGTTTAATAAATTAAATTTAAATAATCTCAACATCGAAGTGAATCAAAACATTATAGGGAATTTCTGTTCCCATCAGTAATATTTGCTTTCCATCGCGAAATAAAAGTTATCTACTTTTATTAATGAATTTTTTGGAGGGGGATGGCCTGTATTAATATTAACATGCTTGAGGTTAGATTTTTCCGCCTTTTCTTCGGCAAATTTCCCCTATAAATCGACATCGTGACATTGAAATTGTACCAAATAATTTTAAAAGCATGTAATCTATTTGCCCGGAAGGCAGTGATATTTTTAGTTCATACAAGTTGATCTTCAAATATGTAATTGATCTTACTTAATTAATCATAGAAACAGTTGTTATCTCTCGCAATGTCGCGTTGAGGCCTTAGTATCAGAGTGTGAAAGTAAAATGAACGGTGTCCCAATTATGGATGTTGGCAAACATCCGTAATCGGGATACAGTTAATTCCGTGTTCACTTTGCGATATTGCGGTCTCCGAGGCCACATCCAATGTTATCGCTAAATATGAGGCTGTTTTCGTGATTAATTAAGTACGATCAATTACATATTTGAGTATCACCTTGCATAAAATTGTTATCTAAAATTGTCGCTGTCTACCGGACTATATTACAAATGTTAATATTAGAAATATAGATAGATATTCAACTTTTGATAGGGTATTCCACTGCTTTTCCAAAATCGATTTAAAAATCCCATGTACGGATTTTAGTCGTCAAAATAGGGTTAAAAACGTCATATTTCTGACGTATCTACCTAAGTCATGATTACCAGTGGAACAAAATTGCACTAGTAAATTTTAACAGAAATTTTCGTTTTTTTAAACGCAAAATTCATGCAAAATTATTGTCATGTATAAGGCAAACATTTCTGTTTATTTTTATTGGTGGAAATTTGTCCCGTTGGTAATCAGGCACTGCGATCCACCATGAGTTTAAAGTTTCACCATAGTTCCACTCGCTTTCTACTACTACTGCTGTCAATGTGACGATTCAGAATCAAAACGTAATGGTATAATAACTAGCAGTGCTTAATTTAGTTGTACTACTATATATATGTTTTCACTGAACAAAATATAAAATATTGGGTCTTTTCAATGTATCAAACGGATATGAAATTTTTCAAAACGTTTACAGAAGCAAAAACATAATATTTATATTCAACGCCAAAATACATGAAGCCACATGATCAATTAATTTATGATTTATCATGATTAATGATTCCGTAGAAATACGCGAACATCTATAGGAAGTCATTCGTGTTTCTGAAATTAATGAGAAATTATCACTAAACATACTTAAAATTATACTGAAATACAGAAAACCCATCATCTGTGTTTATATTGAACAAGGGACACCCGCAATATATCCAACAGAAGACTGTCTGGAATATTAAAATTATTTTACATTACATTACAAATCTGACTCCGACAATTTAAACCATGTAATGTTAATGTCCTTATTTTATGTTTGTTTATACTGTCATAATTGAAAGGGAAATATCTCCTACTTTTTTTTTCTTAAAAGCTGAAAGTAAACTAAATCAAAATTAGAAAGAATTGTTTTGAACTGACTATGAAGTATACGCTGATATACATTCCCCTTTTCCAAAAGGCAATGAAATTTGAAACAGGTATCATCCGTAAAAGTTTATATAAAGTACAAAATGTATATTTCGTTACACATTATTTAGGTTTATGTAAAATTATGGAAAATATTTCTTTATTAAATATACACTTTCTTCTTACAAAAAATAATTTGACAAGAGATTCACTAAACATTTTCCTTTTTTACCTTCTACTATGTATAAAAAACATATAAAAGAGTTTTTCTATACTCTCGTTTTGCATTCCAAAACCTCTCATTTTAATATAAAAGTTTTCTTAATGGTATTTTGAACAGAGAAATGTGGGCAAATAAGTTAAAAGATTTTTAAAGAAATGCATTCGATCAGGCTAATCTATAATCATTTATATGTATGTAATTTAAATTATATATAATGTTCTTGTTTATTTAGATCCAAAATTAATAGCTTAAAAAAAGTTATATAAGAAATGAGAAACGATCCCTTTTTTTTTTTTTTTTAATCTCACATTTCCTGATTCTTGCTTGTGACCTTACTTGATCTTACCTGAATCTTGCCAGTCTATTCTTATATACATATATATATTTAATTTAATCTATATATGATGTTGTAAAGACACAAAAATCAAAATTAATTGCACAAGCAAAAGTTAAATAATTAATTAGAACTGATAGGTATATTTATGTTTAAATTTTGTAAACCTTTGTTTGTGGCTATCGTTTTAAACTTGTAATAGCATCACAGAGGCGGTCAGCGCTTTTAAGGTACACCTTTGCTTCAGGCTTCCGGGTCGATAAGGCTTTTCCTCCGAACGCTCCTCTATTCCTCCTCCCCTGGATCGTCTGCTGATCTCGCTCTCTTTCAAGAGAAGTTCGCACTTCTCTATTCGCTGCCGAGAAGCACACACGTATATCGTTTGCCCGTCTCAAGCAATAAATTTCTAAACACCTGACAATGATAGAAAATAGAAAAACCACACTAAAGCATAAATTGTGTGCTTATTTGGAAAAACATAAAGTTTTGGAACGGAAAACAGTATTTTGCAAAGTGTAAAAGTTTTTGCGCGCAAACATTTGAAATTTCCCGTTTTTGACAGAAAAGGGATACAAGTTTTGGAGCTTTTTGGATACTTTTTTGTGTTATCGGATACAACAGTGGTATTGATGGAAAGTGCTTTTTGAAATTTTTGCAATGATTTTTAGTGCAAAATACAGGAAATATTTTTCAGCAGGATGGCACGTGCAAAACATCAAAGTTTTTTCATTTTTTTTCTTCCTTAAATCAAAATTTTTAAAGAGAGTGGGTGACTGATATATTTGATAAATTCTTTTATGTAAGTGAATTTCATTTAACAAAACCCCGAATTTTAGCTGAAGATCGTGAACATGAGAATTTGTCTAGAAAAGATTTAAATTTGTTTTAAATAATAAATATGTAGTTGAGTGAATTGTGTGTTCCTAAAAGTTTTGTGAACAGTACTATTTTGATTTTTAATGAAAGTGTTCCTTAGAGTTCATGGATAAAGCGTTACCTATCATTGAATCCGCACAATTTATTATAATATTAAGAAAAATTCATTAAAGCATCAGATTAAATATATGTGTGGGAAACACATATTTCTAACGTACAAGCCTCATGCTTCTATATATCATAGAATAATAACTTTTTAAAGAAAACGCTGTGCATATCAAAGTCATTATAAACGGATTGTTGTTGTTTTTTAAAATAATTTTTTATACTAAATTTTTTCTGACAATTACACAAAATATATTCATAAAAAGATGATGACAGAAAGAAATTTTGAACGAATAAATCTTAGTTATTCCATTCTGAAAGATATTATTCTTCAGAAAATCAAATGAAAAGTAACAGAAAGTAATTAGAAAAGGTGCTTTATATTGATAAATGTTTTGAACAGCGGTAAATCATTCTTATTCTTTAAGTACACCGTTGATAGTTTTCATTAAAATAACATTTAAATTAACTTTACTGTTATGAGTGATATTTTAAAAAAATGGAAAAAGTATATGAACAAAGCTGATAATTTATACCTTAATTGTATGTATAGATAATAGTGTAGCTGCGTTTAGTAAATTTAAAATTTAGCATTAGTTATAACATTTATATCATAACTTAAACAACAGCAGCTTACCCTTTTAGAGTAGTTTAAACTTTCGAATCTTATATAGCTTTTTCGGTACTTTATATAAGTATATAAAAGACCTTTTAATATACCGTTGATAGTGAATAATAATAATGAACAATGTTTAAACAACTTCTAATTTTAATTTAGGCTAGGGATACAGATAGCTAGTAGCAATTTCAGTATTTTAAAATATCTATTTGATATTTATCTTTGTAGCATTGTGACCCTTACAACAATTATTGATATCTAAATAAACATAAATATTATTTTTGATTAAATTAGTAATGCTTCAGGTAATTTCTTTTAGAATGAACATATTATGATAATTTAAATTGTTTGTACTTTTGTTAAAATAATTGAAATTTTTGTTTTTTCAACTGCAGTTTTTTTACGCTACATTAATATTTTTTAAATGGCGAAGTAACACCTTTGAATTTATTATTTTTGCATATTGTAATAAATAACAATTATTTTTTAAATAGATTTTTTAAAAGTTATATAGGGTTCTTTTTATTAAAAAAAATTAAATAAAAAATAATAATTTTCATAATAGAATGGATGTACGTATTGTACGCAGTTACTTTATTTGAAATTAAATTAATATTTTTCAATATTTATATTGATTTATGTTATTCAATAGTAATTTAATTTCTTTTTAAGTAAAAAATATACATACATATATATATATATATGTATATGTATTAATCACAAAGATTTAATTTACGCATGTGTTAGTTATCTTTGCGTGAGAATTTTGTGTAATATTTAATAGCATTAAAAATATGTTATAATGCTTAGTTAAAGCTGCTGATCAACTGCACAGCTTTCAGCTATTTTTTGCACACCGTCTTCGTTTACTAAGTACTGTGATAAAGAGAATTAAAAGAAAAAAAGATTTTAAAATATTACATGCTGTATAATGAGCTTTTAATGTTATTAATGATTGATACATCAAATTTCTAAAATTTCACGATAATCTTAAAAAGTTTTATATTTCGCTTCATCGAATAAATTATTTTATAACATTGTGTGAATTACTGAATTTAGTCATGCCAAACATATTATTGCATCAGTGATGATATGAACTGCTGTATCAATTACTAATTTTATTAGATACTCATAAATTTTTGAACAAATAAATCAACTTATAAATCCGGCATGAAGCTAAGCGTTATGACATATCGTGCGAGTAGCGAACGCCTGAACTTGCTTCGCCAATCGTCCTACGGTACTAGTACTATTAATCCAACAAGAAGGGGTAGTAGTTTGGATAGCTGGTTGCTGTCCAATGCTTCTGCACCCAGTCGCCAAGCTGTGTACAGAAAGGCGTATAGTGACAGACTAGTTTCACCACCACCTCCAAGACGTGCAAAAGTTGTTAGTTTTGATTTATCTGATGAAGACGATTACGAGGATGATCAATATTTTACTGACGATGCTGATGATGAGGTAAGCTAGTTATTAATAATTAAATTTTACCATACAGTTATTTATATTATGTATCACAGCATTTTATAAACAATAAAAAAGTAATTTTTTCTTCAATATTATTTAGATTATCTTGAACTTTGGTATACAATTAAGGAAAAATTTTTAATTTATGATGTTTACTTTCTTCCTTATTAACCCTTAATTGCATAGTGATGTAAATTTCCATCACTGTTTATTTAACTTTTAATAAATAAATCAACTTCTTCGCCACCAATATATTTATATAGAAATATTAATTCAGTAAATTTCCCGTGATCTATGTTGCTGAACAAAGTTAAAAATCTATCTTAAAATTTCTGCTGTCTAATATTTAATATATGTATAAAAAAACACAATTGTAAAAGAAAAACTCATGCAAAGAAGGGTTAAATTATGTTTAAGAAAAAATTCTCTCTGTGTATTTTAAGGGCCCAGGATCAAAACCACATGAGTTTGTATCATTTATCCCAGATGATGTATTGGTGAAATTTATTCTTTTCTAAAGACTAGTTTCCTGAATAATAAGCATTTATAATTTTATGGTGGGTATCATCAATACCGGGATACAAGTGAAAATCTGTATTCAGTTTTTTAAGCCACTGGGAAGAGATCTAATATGCAACTCATAAATGTCATTTACGCTTAAATTTCTCTTTTTCACGTGTATAAACTATTTAATATATCTTTATAGCGTGTACTACGAAATATATCCTTGTAAAGTATTTATGCACTAATTAAACATCCTAAAATTGATAGAAAATCGGTTATTGGGGAAACAATGAGTATTATGACTAAAAGAATAAACTGAAAAAAAAAAATTCAATGTCAAAAAATATTTTTAGAGGAAATTTAATGAAGCCGCGAGTAAGGACAGAATTAAATCGCGAGTAAGTTTCATTAGTCACTACAATATATATCAGAAGTTTCCCGCAACAATATATGTTGATTGACATTATACACTATATAAAGGAAAAAGCGCCGTCGTATGTAAAAGAACAGGCAAAATATGTTGGATGATAATAAATTTTAGGAAAAGTGATTCGTATTAGATGATTAAAGTTAGTTTTTCCTTTCAAAATATCAAAAGTTTGATAACAATATCTATTAATCTTCAGGCTAACAAAATACATCCCCAAACGTAAAATTTAAGCATAAGAGCAAACTTGAGAGCGCAATAATGTTATATTTATTTGCCTCTGACAAGGGAAGATATAAAGTCAAAAAATTTAAATAATTTTCACCAGTGTCGGCCAATATAGATTTTATTTTAGAACATTAAATCAAAAAATCTACAAAAGTACATAGAAATCAAATAATATTTAACAACATGAAAGAAGGACAGAGAAATGTTTAAAAAAAAGAGAGAGATGCAGAAGATGTGCAAAGTGCTTGTTAGTGGCAACAAAATGGCCGACTATTAAACAACCTTGTCAATTATTTATGCATATTAAAACAACATCCAAGTTTAAATGTGTTGTTTCTAGTTGCCAATATGCTCTATAAATTTGTGCAGATTTTTAGTTGTAACCCTTTATATGTTATCAACAGAATAAAGAAGATGATTCGAAAATCATTAAAAGCCATACCAATTTCAAATGAGGGTAATGTTTCTCTTATAACTAATACGATAAACTCATGTGGGTTTTTACCTGATCTCTTCATTTATAATAGTTTTATTGTATGAATGGAGTATTTTAGCTTCAAAATATATTTTACAATCAATGTGGTCCCAAATTTACTATGAAAATAGGGTTATATTCTTTTTTTAGATTTTTCTGACTGTGTACATTCAATATATTTTTTTAAATGTCAATATGTTTCAAATGATTTTTATATATGTGAAAGTTGAAAATACTTGTAGAAAATATTTAATTTTTAAGAAAAATCTAAAAAAAAAAAAAAATGACATTGTTCAAATCAGAATAAAAATATATTTATTTACAATGATTTAACTACCTGTATTCTAAAAACCCGATGCAAGATTTTTACATTCTTTGCACACTTTGATTTTTAATAAAATCAGAAAATTTTTATTTCTATATTTTCAAAATATATCACAATTTTATTAAACAAAGAGAAAGAAAAAAACAGCGATTGATGTCTATGCTTTAAAACCGCCCATCATTCTAAGTACAAAATTGGTCTTATATAATAAATAATGGGAAATTTGCAAACGGCGAATGCACATAATATTCCAAAGTTTAACATAATCTCTTGATTTACTACTTCTCGCAATAAGGATGTACCAAAATATATCCAATATGAACACTTACATAAACTATAAATATTTTATTAATACATTACTTAATAACATAACTCTAAAATAATTTTCAATTATATTTATCCTTTAATGCTTTGCTTAGAATTTCAGAAACATTTAATTGAATTTCTGCCCACAATTCTAGAATTATACGTTTGTAAACTGAAAACACACAAAATAGGTTTCTATAAAAAGAATAATTAAACTTATCTACGGATATTCTCACATAACCCCAATTATTAAATTTAATTTTTACATTGGAAACTTAGGTAGATTAAGTTAAATTATACACTCGCTTCTGTTTAAAAATACGTGTACATTTTAATTAGTCTCGTTATTTAAAACAAGGATAATTAGAAATAATTCGTGCAAAATCAGAGATATTTCGATATAACAATTTTAAAAGTTGATTTCTTAAAGATGAAATATGTATATTTAAATTTTAAAAATGAGTTATTATTTTTGTGAGATTATTCTCCAATGAAAAAATGTATATATTTCTAATAAATTGCACCTTATTAACTTGTTTTCTGTATTTAATACACTGTGCACTTTTTTCAGTAATTAGTACAATGTATATGGTAAATTAAAATCATATGAAAACCATACAAAATTTAAACTTGATGATTATTCTTTAGTATCCAGATAATTTATCAATTTTTCATAATTTTTTTTTAATATTTAAAAGCTGAAAATATTTGTTGAAAATATTTAGTTATTAGAATAAATATTTCAATATTTTCAAAACAATATTTAAATATACCTCTGAAAAGAGTGTTTTTTTCAGTTTATTTTTTTTATGCCATAAAATTTGCTTTCTTGGAACTTGTAAAGTTTTAAACATTGAACTTATACAGACAGTAAATAATGAGTTTAATAATAAAAATAGATACTTGAGCAATATTAAAAGTTTCCCTTTAATATAATTACTTGAAATTTCCTATTTTATACAAAGCAAAGAAAGCAAATATACATTTGGTTTCTCTGTACTTTTGAATGTTTTGATTTAAAAACGTTTATAGTCACCATAAAAATTTGACACAAAATCAATAATATATATATATATATATATATATATATATATATACATATATATATAACTCAAGTAGTAAAATATTATTTATACAAGGCCATAATCTGAAGGGGAAAAATAGCTTTATCTAATGCATGACGTCAGCTTTTAAATCAAAGAATAAATATAATATAACAAAGCGTAACAGTACATTCGAAAATTGTGATTTCGCGAAATAAGGATACATACGCGGTGGCATAATATTAAACAGACACTTACACAAATTGTAAATATTTAATTGATATGTATCTTAACTGAAATTGTGAGTTAAAATAGTTCCCAAATGTATCGATGCAATATTGCTCTGTTTAGAATTGCGGAAAATTTAATTGGATTTCTGTTTACATTTGTAGAATGACATTGCTGTAAACTGAACACTGGTAAAATATTTTTCAATATTTATAATCGAACACATCTTTTATGAATCCCATCCTATGAATACAAATGTAGTCTTCAATTCTAGTCATTGGAAACAGATTAATAAAAATAATAAATTAATTTCTAGCAAAAATTGTATGTATGCTTTAATTAATTTCATTACGGAAAATGGTAATCAATAGCAATAATTATTATTAAATCAGAAACATTTCTAAATAATCATTATAAATTCTGAGTCTTGCATTCAAACTTTTCATATTTAAATAAAAATATTATTTTATTTGTCTGAAAGGATTATCTTTCGGAAACGAATCTTTCTTCAATTAATTGAACCTTAGTATGTTTTGTTGTGATCAATATTGCTTTGTGTTTTGTTTTCAGTAATAAGCAATAAAGTATTTGTTAGGGTTCATTTTTCTTTCTAAATTTTCCGAATTTAATTTTCCCTATTAAAGTGTAAATTTTTTCTGCTTTACTTTGGTATTATCTAGCTTCATGCCAGTATTTTCTCAGATCTCAAGAAAAAATTCATTAAAATTTTATTTTTACATTACGTTTATGTTATGTTTGTAACCATGTTGTGCATGGTTACGAACGATTTATGCTCACGATGTTTCCCAGTTATGTAAAAAGGAATAAATATTTGACATGGATAAAACTTGAAAATCAATGCTACGTTTAAAATATTTTAAAAGATTCTCTTTCATAGGAAAGAGAATAGAATTTCTTTTTTGCATTTTTGCACTACGTTTGTGTTACGTTCGTAACCCTGTCGTGCATGCAAATTATTTCCATAGACCTCATTATTTTTCGTAAATGATATTTTTCGTAAATGATTTGGAATGATGCTGCAGAATTGAGCTTTCTTCAGTTAATATTTCATGTTGTTCTATTTAATTTTATTGTTTTATAACCCTTATCTATATTTATCTTATAAAGGGAACTAATGGGGATCTTTGGGGGAACTTTATGTTCCAGATTTTTTCACAGTTATGTTAAAAAGAATAAATATTTGACACAGATAAAACTTAAAAACGAATGCTACGTTTAAAATAATTAAAAATCTTATCTTTCATAGGAAATAGAATAGGAATGTTTTGTTTTAATTTCCTTTTTGCATCACGTTTGTGTTACGTTCGTAACCACCATGTTGTTAACGGAAATTATTTCCATAGACCTTATTTTTTTTTTCGTAAATGATGTGTAATGAAGCTGCTGAATTAAGTTTTCGTCAGTTAATATTTTATATTGTTCTGCTTAATTTTACTATTTTATAACCCCTATCTATGCGTATCTTATCCATGGAACTTATGGGCGATTTTTGTGTTCGCGATTTTTTCACAGTTATATAAAAAAGGAATAAATATTTGACACAGATAAAACTTGAAAACCAATGCTACGTTTAAAATAACTAAAAAGCTTATCTTTCACAGAAAAGAGAATAATCATTTTTTTTTTTTAATTTCAATTTTGCATCACGTTTGTGTTACATTAGTAACCACCATGTTGTGCACGGAAATTATTTCCAGCGACTGAAGTTTTTTTCGTAAATGATTTGCAATGATGCTGCAGAATTAAGTTTTCTTTAATTAATATTTCACATTCTTCTGTTTAATTTGACTATTTTAGAATATTTAGTTGTGTCTTATCCATTTGTGTCTTATCCATTTGTATCTTATCCATGGAACTCATTGGAGGTGTTCGCGTTCACAATTTTTTCATTGAAATTTTTTATTTGGATTTTATTTTTCATTTGTTGAGCTAATTAGAAGCTAATAATTTTCTGCCAAAAGACTTTTAAAAATGACGGAATGAAAACAAAATAATGTAAACAAAATAACGTAACAAAATAAAGTAAATTAACTTTACAGACCCATTAAGTGGTTCCAAATAGAGCTGTGTCAGGTCAAAGACATGAACTGTCAGGCTTTGTGGACTCATTATTTATATACAAATATAATATTTTTATTATTTAATAATTGACATTTCTCGTTCGGTTATATCACGGCTGACGTGGATGTTCGGTTATAACATTTTTAGAATTTACTTTTTTAATAAACATTTTGTCACATATTGTTATACATTCCCAGGAGAATGATACGTTAATGAAATCTAATTTAACTGAAAATTGAAAAATACATATTTTAAATATCATTTTTGAGTTTTTATCGAAGTATACTTTAATGGTAAGTAAAAAACACTTTATTATCTCGTCAGCTTATTTTAGAGAGCGTTATATTCTAAATGCAGTTTTCAGTAATTCATAAGATTTTAGCGGAATATTTTTAAATAACACAGAATAAAATAACCGAATGAAGAATTAGTTTGATTCAAGTGTTTCATATTTTTTTTTTATTATTATTTATGAAACTTTGTTAAAATAAATGCCACGTCAACAACAATAGAATGATTAAATATTAAATTAATCTAAAGTTCAATATATATTTATAAATAGTTGTTTGATGTACAAAGGAGACTCTGTTAAAATTCTGAATCTAAACGTCATGTAAATGAGAACGTTAAGTGTTTAGATTCTAACGCAAATGAGTAAAATATTCTTTGATTTCTAAAATCTATTTTCTGTCATCATCGAAAGCTAAACTGAAAAATATATTTATATCATTACTGTAGACTATTTGTAATAGGCGGATGCAAATCTTTGCATAATCTTTCCTTTAAACTGTTTTCGTTCACGAATTTCTATTAAAATCATTTTTATTTCCAGCTCCAATGGAAGAGTATCTTTTAATTATTACTTATGCAATGAATATGAGTTTAGTACAACTTTTAGGAAATCTAGAAGACAAAGAGCATACAAATATTTTGACAAAAGTTTCGTTCAAGTGGCTCTCTAAATAAGTGAGCAAAGTATTATTTAATGAGACTTTCCTGAAAATTTCGTTTCAAGTATTTCCTTTATTATCAAGCAACAATCTTTCAAAAATAAATGAGAATATTCATTGAATAGTTAGTGGTGCACTCATATTTATATTATCGGTCATTTCATAACGGCAGTTAATTTATAATGACATCATTCTTAAAATAAAAGATAAATGGTACCTTTAGCAATGATTTAAGTAAATTAATATGACAATGGCCTCAGAAATCAAATATTTTACAAAACCTTTTTCGGTAATTGCGGGGTATAACTTAAGAAAATTATTCTTTGAATTGAAAACAATTAATTACGCATAACTCAGAAGAAATAATATATAAATATCAGTAAAAAAAAGTCTATTTAAAAATATATATCCTTAAGCACCAAAAAATTGTCCTATAACACCTAATACCAATATTTCTTCAAATCATCATTTGCAAAATATATTGTTAAAAGTTGATTGAAAATAAATTCTATTTTTAATTTATATACGTGAATATAGTGAATTTATATACGTTTTCATATTAAAGATTGAATTAATTAAGTTTCCATTCTTACTTTTATCAAATACCAGATAAAAGAAGACAATCTATTGGTACCTGTGCAATGTTGCCTATTAGTATCTGTGGTAGAATTAGTAAAACGTATTCCTTTTTCTGAGGAATGCCCATTTGTGAATATTTTTTTAAAACTTTTTCGTTGAATTTAACTAAATTTAAAAGAAATCCCATGTTAATAAAATGGAAATTCAATAAATCGTTTGAAACAATTTATTTAAATAGAAGCTGTCAGTTTAACGCCTTTTAAAATACGTAGTTTTTAACGGAGATGGGAGGGATACAAATTTATTTTCAAACGGAAATTACGATTATATTACACAAATATTAAAAAAACATTTCCACAGAAAAAAACGAGTGTTTGAAGGTTATATTTTAACTTCCCCTCTACATGTACTATTATATAAAATACGCTACAGGTCGCCTTTCATAATTCTAATTAAAAAGATACTCTAAACTTAGAATTTCATTATATTTCATCTTTTAGTTTGTTTCAGAAACCCGCATAATATTTATCATCGAGACAGGTGGTTTTTTTACTATATTAAATTTCGAAAATTTGATTAAAAAGGTGATTTCGTAATCACTTATCTTAACCGAACTCAATCCAAACTTTTTTATGAATAATTATAAGCAATGTTTATTTTATATTAGCTTGCAAAGAAAGTGATTAGGCAATTGGACAACTTTCAAAAATAAATATTTATGTGTTTTTGCGTATAACTTTTAAAAGGATACAGGGAATTTTAACTAACATCCAACAAAAGAGGTTATGCAGTTCGTTTTTATATTTATTCCTTTAAAGTTTGCCCCTGAATAACTTTTGAGAGGATGAACCGATTTTCATATTTATTTTTTAATACATTCCAAAATAGTTGAAAAGTGTTTATGACTTCGGTTTGTTTGGCCATCTGCCTGTCATCTGCCGTGCTGTAAATCTCGTAAAAATACTGTCGAGGTTTACCATTTTCTTTTGAAAATGAAGTGCAGATCATTTATTTGTTCATTTACAGCCACACAAAACAGAATTCGGTGACAGTACTGTCTATGAACGATAACCACTGCAAGTGCGTTTTCTGATACCGTATTAGTTTTTAAACTTAAAAAACTGTTAGTGCATTACATGGTGTATATACAGGTTCGTTAAACTATGGCTCATATACAGGGATACGCAAAAAAATCATAATCATTACTATCTATAGACGTGAGATGTGTTTAGATGTGTTTTTTAATTGTGTTATGCATTTTCAAGCTAAACTATACTATGTGTGTATATGAATATATGTTTAAAGAATATAGATAAATTCATATAGAGGAATACGGAAAAAAAAACTAGATATGTTACCGTCTATGGATGATATTTGCTGGAAGTGCAATTTTAATTGTGTTATGCGTTTTCAAGATGCATTAAATTTTACCTTAATATGCGGCGTGTATAAAACTTTGTAGATCAGATATATTCGCAAAAAAATTCCCTTCTATTGTCTGTAAATAATAAAGATAAATTTTTAAATGTTTTATGTGTTTTATAACTGAATTAGCTTTTAGAAAAACCTGTGGTGTGTATAAAAATCTTATGGTTCATAAGACGTTTGCTCGGAAAATTTCTGATATCTTGTCGCTTATAGGTGCTAATTGTAGAAACTGGGCGTTTAATTGCGTCATGTGTTTTCTAAATTGTTTATTAAGCTATCGTCTTTTACCTCATTATGTAGTGGTTATGTGACGTATGATTTTTTTCGATTTTTTTATCTTCTGGAAGAGGTTGGTTCTGGTAGTTGTGCTGTATTAATTTCATTTCGATCCAAAAATGGAACGTTTGTCTTTCTGTCCGTTTTTGGACGTTCGTTATATTTAATGCTCTAACTTCCATAGATATTGCCCAATCGTCACGAAATTTGAATATGTTGTTAAGATACACATTATGACTCTTTCTTTTAAAGGTAACTTTCGCATAGGGTATATATATATATATATTTTTTTACAGGGCATGCCAAAGTTTTTACTATACGATAGTCTACTACCAGTGAAAATGAGCGTTATTGGCAAGAATTGGTTATCAAATGAATGTGGATAACAATAACTTGCTTACAAATATGCTCTATTTTGTTAATTATTTGCCAATAAAATTTGCTAGCTAGCGAGCAACAAGTTAATAGTGCAATAAGTTTAAAAAAAAATCTTTGACATTGCTTTTACTTTTTTCATAAAGGTTTGTTTTTAGGAAAATACTATCTTTGCTGGTGACCCCATGTAAATGTAATTGCTGTCGAAATATGAACTATTTTGTCTTCTCTTTACCGTACCTGTGTGCTATAACTTTTGTAAAATAGACCTATTTCCAGAAAAGTGTGATATAATATACACATCATTTTTTTTTAATTTAAAAATAGTTATATTATTGTTTCTAAATTATTTACTTGGGCACATTAAACATTGTATCATTTACCATTTACATAAAATGGTTTATATTATTCCGAAATCTGAATACGCAAATTATTTTATCGTTTTAAATGGCTAACATATGGTAAAGTTTTGACGTGTAACATGAAATTCAAACAGTTAGAAGATGGTAAATAGAAATAATAATAACAAAATACAATAATAAATAGAAATTTGAATATTTTCCAAATTTTTCTATACGGATTTACCGATCTTAAATTTCAGTAACAAAATAATTATTTTTTCGGCATAAAAATGAAGATTTTTCATAAACTCAGTTAAATATAACTTATTGAATATAAGTAAATTAATAAAGAACGCATTTTTTTGTCTAAAGTGGCTATACTAATTATTTAATTTGTTCTGTTATTAAGCCTACTAAATTTCAATGAATTGAAGTTTTTACAAACATTTATCATTCTATTTGAACGTAAGAGTATGTTAATAAAGTGTTCCAATAATTTTTAAAATAAATATCTAAAAATAAGAAATCTAAACAAAATAAACTTGAGTCATGAAAAACACAACACTCAATTGAATCAAATTCACCTCTGTACTATAATAATTGTTTAAAAACAACACAAAATGTCACAAAAAACATATATGCATCATTTAATAAAAACTTTTACTTTAGGTGTTTTAAAACATACAAAATTGTATTTCACATTATAAAACCTACCGCTTTCGAGCCGTCCTGGCTCATCATCAGGGTTAAAAACATTAACACGCAGATACACACAAAAAACACAAATAGTCTGAAACACTGTAAAAACATCATTGTCTGCTGAAGAAAGTGTCAAACCATTATAAACAAGTCACAAGGGGTGGGAAGCATAGGAGGGATGTGCCAATCTTATTCAATCTTGAACTGTAAAAGTTTATACCATAATTTAGGGATGTTGTAAGTAACCGAATCATTGCATGTTTTATGTTTCCTGGTTAAAATTTCTATGGATTCACTTATTATTGCTTGATAAAAAGAGGATATGGGTTTAATAATTTTAGCTTTTTCAAAATCTATTTTAATATCGACTGCTCTTGTTTTAAACTGGAAAGTGCCGTTTTACTTCTATTGTACTTGATATCTGCAATATGTTCTTTTAAGCGAATTTTAAATTTCCTTAAAGTCATACCAGTGTAGTCTTTAACTTTATAAGATTTCATCCTATTTTCAACTATTTCCATAATAACTGGAATTCTATAAATTCCTGCTAAATCTTCAATTGGTATGGGATCAATCTTCTTATGTAGTAACGCATTCAATTTAACTGGAGGGGATGCTACCAAATTTATTTCATATTTCTTTAAATTATATTTTAATTTTTCGAAAAGTTTCGGAATATACTGAAATTTGTAAAATTTAGTTGGTTTTCCTGTTAATTCTTGTTGTTTTTTATCTTGATATTGATATTGACAAATTAACTTATTAACTAACCTCTCTGAAAAACCATTCTCATTTGCTATAATTTTAATTCTGTCAAGTTCCTCATTGATATAACTATCAGTACACATTGAAAATGCTCTACGGTTGTAAAACCTATATGCAGCCAGTTTATAACTTAAAGGTGATGAAGCATCTCTAGAAATAGTATTATTTGAGCGCATATTTTTCCTATAAACTGTCCGATCTATTGTTAAATTACTGTTTTTTATCAGCTCTACATCAAGAAAAGGTAAACGATTCTGTTTTTCTAACTCCAGGGTAAATTGCATTTTTGTATCAATTTTATTAAGTTTAAGCACAAAGTCCTTCAATAAATCTATACCATGCTCCCATATAATAAAAATATCATCTGCATATTTGCACCAATATGCAGGTTTTTCACTAAAATCATTCATAACCATATTTTCAATGGGTCTTAATTTAATCTCTGCGCATAAACCCGAAATGGGGGAGCCCATTGGTGCACCATCCTTTTGTTTATAATAAATATTAACAAATTGAACTTTCGGGTTTATGCGCAGAGATTAAAAACCCTGTGGCACATTCGAAACGACATATAAAGCCACACAAAGTCCAAAATAGATCAATACATAAAAATAAATTACAATATTTTTTTCAATTATATGAGTGAGAGATGCCAGGTTGGGTATCGTTCTTATAGCTCCGTGGTAGAGCCTCGGAGAGATTCCAAGGGCCGGGTTCGATTACCGGCTTGGACATTTTCCCATCAGTCGGTTTTACGCTCAGTTTGCAATGTAAAAAATCCTGTTTATTAGTCATTAGTTTCATGCAAATTTCACTCCTGAAAATTAATTCAAAAATTAATTGTAATTTACTTATATGTTTTGTCATTCCACAAAATTAAGTGTGTGTGGTGTTATACATTCTGTCAAAAAAATTGTATTTCACATATTTTGGCGTAAAACTTGATAACCAAAATATATAAGGTGTTCCACACAATCTTTATGTATATGTATACAGTGTTTACATATGTTTAACAATGTTGTGTAAAGGTAAAAATATGTATTAAATTTTGATATCCCGTTATACAGGGAGAAACTTAGATACTACACTTATGATTTGATTTGATTGCCTAGGAGGGACTGTTCAGAAAAGGAAACCAAGTGTGTAGAGCATAGTATCCCTCCCGGTCCCTTTATTAATGTCTTAAAAAATTCAGTGTTCAGCCACAGCTAAAGCCGCCAGAAAACGCGTCAATGGGTGCCAATTCCGTAAATACCAGTATAAAAGTAAAACGGCCTATGCCAGGGATTCTCCAATCGCAAGCAAGTGACAGGGACTGATCGAGGCTTTTACATTAGTGGTCCGTCACAGCCGGAAAACGGATTTTTCCATCGCGACTCTGGGCAGCGAGGGGCATCAGTACATGGTGGAAGCTTTTGAGTGCGCCGGAGAAACGCCCTCCCGACAAGCGCGCGATTCTCTACCAGAGCTCTACGCTCGATAGAACCGACAGACGGGTTCCCTAAGTTAAATTTGAGAGTTAAGTTAGGTGGTCATATATGTTTAATAATTTCCTCTTAAGAAGTTGGCGTGTGAGGATATTTTGGGAGCCAATTTTTTAGGAAGATTTTGTGTGTACCTGAGATGTTTTTGGCTTGTCAGCGTGCAGTGAAAACATTGGTGTGGCACTGTACCATGTTCACCGCACTCGCATCGGTCTGAAGATGCGCATTTTAATTTGTGTAGGTACTGTCGGAAGGGTCCACGACCAGTAAGAAAATCTGTATTATGAGGGGGTGAGGTAAAATAGTGTGTAGGAGACTTTGGGGATTAGCGTATAAGTATCTCGGCATATTATTGAAGGGGTACAATGTACTTGCCAGTCTTTTAGAATATTTCTTTTTAATGATCGTTTGCTTGGTGGGAGTGGAACGTGGTGATCAATGTTAGGTTTTTTGTGGCTTCTTTTGCTAGAGTATCCGCCAACTCGTTGCCAACTATTCCCTTGTGAGCGGATACATGACCTATTCGATAGCGGCTGTATTTTTTGATCATGTGATGATAGTTATTATAGGTCATAAAAAGCTTTTATAGATATAAAAATCTACATTCTGATCACTTGTTGCTCGCTGTCCACAAATTTCGGACTCTACTTTAAGACAAACTTGAAGATTCATCTGATTCTGATTTAGATAATGCTACTGATGATTCACAGTTTAATATAGACAACAACGCCACCCATCCGTTCAATCAATCTGAATATCTTGATTTAATCAAAGATTTAAGGTTACCTAAGATAGTCTTCTGAAACTTTAGGTTCCATACTAAAAAAGAAAAAAAAGGCATGTTATCTCCGAAAACGTCTTCTACTGTATATGTAACCAGAGAACAGAATTTTATCTCTTACTTTCTGCATGACAGTGGCTAAATTTCCTGCAAGGATATTAATAGAATAATACGAAAATTTATCTTTAAATATAAAGTATAGAAACGGAGACATTTTATTGATTATACCAGCACTGCCAAATCTCTGGATATCTGAATACCGCTTTTCCTGAAAAGAAATCTTATAATAGCAAATCTTTTGCATTAAACAAAGCAAAAAATAGTGTAAAAAATGCTGAATTTTCGCAGCTCTGACTGTACTAAAAGGCGTATTGAAATTATTATTTTACATAATGGGAACAAACATGTCTCTGTATGTATTGTACCAGATTTGTGGACAATATGATTGCCAATTATTGATCGATATTTAGTCTCTAAAAGGCAGGATCATTACATAACAAGATTTTTTTTTTAAATGCAGCTTTAGTAGCATAAAAAAAATATAGTATTTCCTTTGACATAGAAAATCAATTAATTTAAATCTATTTTAAACATTCTATGGACATAGGCATATCTATGTAAAACTTTGAAATAAAATTGTTCTGTTTGATTTATTTGCAATTATTAAGTTCAACAGGCTATATACATAAATACATGTTGACGCAGAAAAAAAGATTGTACGTGATATAAAAATATTAAGCAACTCAAAAATGTATAAAATAGGAGTAATTTTTTAAAAAAGCTTTCTTAAACGGAAATTTTGTGGATTTGTGTTTAATTGTTTTAAATATTGTAATATAGTTGATGCTTAAAACAAAATTATATTACAATTGTTTCTTATACTCTTAAGAAATCAAAATATACCAAGTCTAGAAAAATTTTATTCGAGAATACCTCCTATAATATTGATGTTGAATCTAGTGAGTAGCGTCTAGCCCCTGCACTTTTGCTTTTGGCTACGATTTCAAAAAACGGATCACTCTGCTGCGCGCATGCGTGCTTGTCTGATACTTTAAAATTTTGTTCTAAGCCATTTCAAAATGAGAGCGTATAGCTCTGTGGTATGTCATTTCTCTTCTGTTGTGTGGTCTTGAGTTCGACTCCCAGCGGCGGTAAGTTTTATTTTTCAGTATTTATTTGAGTTATAAAAAATAATTTGAATAAAAAAAAATGTAAAGTTTCCATTTTTCAACATTTAAGCGATGGAAAGTTTGAAACAAAATGGAAATAAATATGAAATTTGGTTATAAATGAATTTCGTACATTCTAGAGAATGCTGTACAGCGAGTTTCATGCGTCCAGTGATGTTTTTTTTTCGGTTAATGTACGCGAAGCGTACATACACAGACTATTGACCGCGACTTGAATGAATTTCGTGCATTCTAGAGATTGCTGCAAAGCGAGTTTCATGCGTCCAGTGATGTTTGTTTCGGTTAATGTACGCGAAGCGTACATACACAAGTTATTGACCTCGGCTTGAACGAATTTCGTGCATTCTAGAGATTGCTGCAAAGCGAGTTTCGTGTGTCCAGTGATGTTTTTTTTAATGTTAAAAATTGTTTTTTGGATTTTAAAAATTCGCCTTAAAACGCTATAAAATCGTTAAAAATCCTTAAAAATTGAAAAATCCGGAGGAAAAAAAATTTATTTTAGTAAAAGTCTGAAATGGAATTTCTTTAAGAATGTTAAAATAATAATAATAATAATAATAATAATAATAATAATAATAATGAAAATTGTGAAAGAAAATATTTAGTTATATTACGCTAAATGTTTTAAATCAAAATTCTTTTACGAATTTAAAAAAACTGCCTCGGAATGGAATAAAATTAATATGGCTCTCGTTGAAACTGTCTAGAGCAATGCGCATGTGCGCAGCAGAGTGATCCATTTTTTGAAATCGTAGCCAAAAGCAAAAGTGCAGGGGCTAGACGCTTGTAATCTAGTGTATCATAATGGCGTAACTGCCTCTTTTTATGGCATTATAGTGATAAGATAAACGATTATACATTATTAGAATGATGGTTCGTTTATCTAACGCAAATAAATACTTGATATAGTTTCTACAAATTTACTGCGAATAGAATTGTTGTATATTTTATAGTTATATTTCTGATATTTAACACTAGAACTACCGGAAATTTTACTAAAATTTTTTTTAACTATTTCACACCATAAATTTTATTTAAAACTATTTAACTTATTCATTTAACGTATTTCGGTGAGTTTCATATTTAATTTATTTTAAAAAGAAATTTCTGGCTCGAATCGGAATATATTAATTTGGTAACCGTCAAAATGACGTCGCATTGTAGTTCTAGTGTTAACTAATAAATAAAATCCCATTTATCATGTTAATAATATGCACGATTTCCATTCTTTCTAAAATCGTATCATTTTCACAGGCGAACGCATTTCATTCTTTTGAAGCTTTAATGTCTAACTTCAGAGTTTGTTTAATAAAAAGCCCTGAAAATGATGAAAGTGTCACAAAATTATAGGAAAATGTCACAGTTTTATGATTTGAAGTAGGTAAAAAATTTATCAATTAACAAATAGTGTAATTTCACTTTAAGAAACCAATTCGTTAATTAAAATGACAATAATTTACAGACAAAATCTAATTTTCAATTTGATAATGTAATTCCTGCACTATTTATGTCTGTTAGCAATTTTCTTCCTCCATGGTATCACAAAATATTTCAATGTCATCGAGCGAGTTATCGTGGAATGGTACCTTTAATTTACTTTTAATACAAAAAAAGAGTTTGTTACAGGCAAAAAATACGGTCTCATCCAATAGAAACATGTGCATTGTAAGGATTCTTACTTTACATTCTTACCTTGATTTTTTTCTATTTTAAAAATAACGCTTTAAATAATTATATCCCCCCCCCCGTGTCTTATCTCAGATATAATTTTGGAAGCAAAAATAAATATTTAAAGATTAAATTAAAAATATGTTTAGGATATGGTCATTCTCCGTAATGAGGATTTAAATTTTTTATCTATATTTATCATTTGACCAAGCAAGATAAAAAAAAAAGATTAAAAAAAATAAATACAGTAACTATCATAAAGACGGTGTTTTAAAAAAGAAGTTATAGTGCTGTTTCGTATCTTGGAAAAAACTGCTTCGAGATAAGATTTTGCAGAGGCATGTGTTTTACATAATGACAAAATGTTCTAAATCTGTTCCGCGGATATAAATTTATACTCAGTTCTTTTCTCTGCATCGATCAAATGGTTGCCATTAAAGGGGGGGGGGCGATGGAGTGTAACGGTTATTTTTTTTTCAAATTTAATCACTTAATTGGTATTAAAAAAATCAGAAATATTTATAGAATAAAATTTTATAGTGCCCATAAATTAAGAATAGTGGAGACGCATGTGTCAAAAAATAAAAAATTATTTTAATTTTCTTTAGACAACTAAAAAGATTCTGCTTGACATTTAGAAACAACAACCGCATATTGTTTTTTTGTTAGTTTTTTTTCTATATCTGTTCAGACTAAATTAGAATATATTTGAGTAATTTTCCTTTCAGCTTGGTTGATTTGATAAATATTTTAATAAATTTCTGATATATGTTTAATTAAGGGATTGTTTTGAAAGCAAAATATACTTCAAAATTCATTTACGATTCTTCCACATTTATGTTTTATAACATTTAGACTATTCTTACTGTGCAAAACAGGATTAACTCAGAAAAAATTTCTTAAGTGTGTCATATGTCTTCTGTGCCTTTACCAGTTCCTACAAATATACAAGGTGTCCGAAAATCTGGAAACGGTCGAATAACTCCAGAAATATACATCGGATTGAAAAACAGAAAGTATGTCTTCAATATTTTTGAAAAATCTAATTAAGGATTTCAAAGGTGCTCCCCTCCCCAACTCTGCCCCCTGCGGGGGGATAAGAGGGGAAAACTTCTAAATCTTAAATGATAACCCCACTTTTTTATTGCAGATTTGGATTCTACGGGAAAAAATATGTAACTTTTGTATTTAACATTTTCTTCGCAAAATCGTAGATGGTCCTGTAATACAGTAAATTGCAGTGAGTATAGTTTCCATTGAAAAGTCTGAAAACGGTCGAATAACTCGAAAAATATACATCGTATTGAAAAATTGAAAAATGCATATTCATTATTTTTGAAAAATCTATTTAATGATATCAAAATTGCTTCCCCAACTCTGCCCCCTGGGTGGAATTGGAGGCAACTTTGAAAACTTAAATGATAACACCTCTTTTCTATTGCAGATTTGGAACCTACTGGAAAAAATACGTAACTTTTGTATTTAACATTTTCTTCGCAAAATCATAGAGGCGCTATAATCGAGTAAAATTCAGTGAGAATAGTTTCAATTATAAAGTCTGGAAACGGTCGAATAACTCGATAAGTATACATCGGATTGAAAAACGGAAAAATATGTGTTCAATATTTTAGAAAAATGGCAACTTTAATATCCTTAAATAGATGATTCGTGAAAAAATGGGCCTTCGTGGCCTGGCTACAGACTAATGAGAGGAAATCGGCCCGAGACAGGCCTGCGTACCGCTCGTGGTACGGACTCGCAGAAAAGAAAGATAACCTATTACTTTGTATCGTGCTAAGTCGCTAAAACAACAATCACTATAACAGGGATATTTCGTTGATAGGCGATATCGCATAAACAACAATCACTATAACAGGGATTTTCGTTGATAGGCGACATCGCATAAGCAACTTGTTTCGTTAAAACGATAAATCGTAAAATAAATTTATAAAAATACACTTAAGAAAAAGGAAAAAAAATTAATTTGAACATTTCTGTTGTGTGAAAGTAAACTGTTTTCTTAACATGCCCAGTAGTTAAAAGCATGAAATCAGAAAAATATAATCAAAACAATGAACAGTTACAAATTTCTTAGGGAGGAAAAAAAACTTAAGCGGGGCCTAATCAATCCACTAACATCTTTCAAAATCACGGGTTCATTAACATATCAATCATTTTTTTCCGCATTCAGTACTTCGGAGAAATCTTCATTTACCAGACGCAGTAAAAGCTTGCGGTAAACTGACTTCTTTTGATTATTTAGAAGAAATCTTGAGAAAATATATTTTTAACATTTTTGAATTTTTAATTTTTGAGGATTTAAGAAGGACGCTTCCTACATACATAGATATAAAATTTATTTTTGGATGACAAAGATTAGATACCGAGGCCATTTGGTAAATAATAAAGTGCCGTAAAATTGACTTTAAAAAGTAGTGCAAAATTCAACAATTACTGTACAAACACCGATTTTTTTTTTTTTGAAAAAAGGGCAAATTTACTATATTGGGCTAAAAGATTTAAGCCTGATTCCTTTTACTAATGTAAAACAAATCAAATAAAAATTTAATTAAAATATCTAATGAACAAAATATCCAAATCTGAATCTCTGGTGCTCTCGGTCTTGTCTTCGTCTATCCGGAACCACTTTTGCAGACCTCTACCATACAGTTACCTAGCCATCGATGACACACACGCACACATACACAAACATCTTTATTTTATTAATACTAGGGAATAGAACCCGGGTTTCTCGGGTTATAGAACATAAGCGAAAACAATTTTTTTGTAATTAAAATAGATTTTTCATATTTTTATTTATCAAGGTTGCTGCATTTAGTGATTATTTTTTGTTGTTGTTTGTTTGCTTTTCTTGTGCGTGAAACACTCATACATGTGCTATAGTTCTCCATCCAGTTATTATTATTATTTTTTTGTACTAAGCATTCACACATGCGATATAGTGATCGCGACATTAATGAATTTCATATCTATTTGGTATTCCCAATACTCCGAGATCGCTGCATCCAGTAATGTTTTCTTTGTTTTATTTTCATTATATTCATTATTCGTCATCTTATGTATGCGATATAGTCAGCGCGATATGAACGAATTTCGTGTATATTCGCTTTGTTAACTTTTCAATGAGCTTTAACATCTTTTGTAATATTGATGACATGTGAATTAAAACGTTTTTTACTACTCATATTAACTTTTTATTTGCATCTCATTAAATTTGCGAAATACAATTTATATATTTTATTCATAAATGCAACATTAAAAAATATTTCTGTTTATATTATCTGTTAAAGTATCCGCTGTTTGTTTTATGGTCTAATTAAACAATTCTTCTTTTAAATTCTTAAATTATTACAAAGCATCCTTTTGTCCAAAATCGTCTGAATAAATCAAATATTGTATCCGGAATATCGCTACTTTCATATAAAGGCACCCTACTCATGTGAAGTTTTTATCTTAAAATTAATTAATTTTACTATATGTAACTATTTAAAATTTTATAATCACAACATTATTCCGTTTGTTTATTGGGCGTTGGCGAATAGTTTTTTTTCATGGAGAATGGTCGACGGGGTAATGGAGAAGTATCGCGGAATTTAATCTTCGATATAATGTATCAAAAAATGACATGGATAAATAGGATCATAACGAAAAAAAAAAAACAGAAACGTTTAAAGGTTTTTGTTTTGCATTTTTCTGTTGTCAGGGTGACAGTGATAGGCAACAAAAAAGAAATTAAAAAATCGTCTGCTCTGGCAAATTTACTGAAAATTATTTAAATAAATCTCTGCCATTTTCTTTAGGTGAACACAAAATTATTTTACCAGCCAAAAACACTTGATTCACTTTTTTCTTCATTTTTTTTTCTTCCGTAATCCCTATTTTTATTTTTTTTTTCATTTCTTTCAAGAAAAAAGGTTAGTTTTCTTCATTTTTCTTCTATTTTTTTATTATAGCTTTTTAATGCCTTTATCATTCAGTTAAAAAGTATTAAACTTTCTAATCAGTAAAATGAGATAAGTTTTCAAACAAATTATATTTAAAAATATATATTGTCCCCAATTCAGCGGTGTAAAAAGGGAAATTGTTCGATTATATGTACAGTGTCTCACAAAAGTGATGGGACACTTGTGCTTTATAAAAAGAAACTGCAATAAAATAAATAAACAAACATGTGCAAAAATTTTTTGGGTGTGTTTCATATTTAAAGTTAGTAACAATTATTACATAACATACATTTTGTCAAAATATTAAAATATTAATTTAGTAAAAATACAATTGTTCAGAACGGAGCAAAAAATGGCTCACATAAGTGATGGGACACTTACTTTTCCATCAAATATTTATCCACAAATTTTACTTTTTAAAAGGTTTTAATATTTTGTTGGATTTCCTTTTACTTTTAAAACATGATTTAATCTTTTTGGGATGGATTCGACTATTTTTTTTGTGATTTCTGGAGTGATTTTACCCCATTCTTCTTGAAGCACCGATTTTAGTTGTTGTTTTGAAGAAATGGTGTGTTTGCGAATTCTTGATTCCAATTCTTGCCAAATATTCTCTATGGGATTTAAGTCTGGAGATTGTGGTGGTGTTTTTATTATTTCAGGACAGTTATATAGCAGCCAGAGTCTAACGTTCAGAGCAGTGTGCTTGGGGTCATTGTCCTGGTAGAATTTAAAATCGTTATGAAGGTTCAATTTTCGTGCTGAAGATTTCAAATTTTGCTTTAAAATATCAATATACTTGTACTGATCCATTATACTGTCAATAAAAACAAAATTACCAACTCCAGCGGACGACATACACCCCCATACCATAACTCCTCCTCCACCATGTTTTACTGTTGGTACCAAGTTCTGTTTGCGAAGTTCTTCCCTGGGTTTTCTCCACACCAAGATTCTACCGTCAGAACCAAATATATTAAATTTACTCTCATCAGCAAATATAACTTTATTCCAGTAATCAGAATTCTTATTTATGTTGGATTTTGCGAAAGCTAGTCTGAGTTTTCTATTCTTTTCACTTACGAAGAATTTTTTCTTGGCTACTCTACCGTGATATCCAGCAGATCGAATTACCCTTCTAATAGTTTCAGGATTAACAATTATTCCATATAATGCTTGTAAATCAGCAGCAACTTTTGAAGCACTAATTCTTGGATTTTTTTTAATATTTCGAACGATAATTCGCTTTATTCCATTGGATAGCTTTGATGGTCAGCCAGGTCTTCTTTTATCCTGAATCATATGATTCTTTTTATATCGTTTAATGATATTGAAAACTGTTGAACGACTCAAGTTAACTGTTTCAGCAGTTTTTCTAATAGATTTTCCACGTTCAATATGCAAATTAATAACTAATTTTCGAATTTCAGGCGAAGTTTCTTTTCGTTTAGCATTCATGACTACACAGAGCTAAAAAACACAAAAATTCCAAAACAAACTGGAGAGAAATACTGCAGACGATTTTATAAATTATTGCCAATTGCTTTTAAGTAAAAATAAAACCCCAAAAAATATTTTTATTGCTTATTTCAGGCGATTTTTGTTGCATATATAATGGTGTCCCATCACTTATGTGAGCTATTTTTTGCTCCGTTCTAAACATTTGTATTTTTATTAAATTAATATTTTAATATTTTGACAAAATGTATGTTATGTAATAATCTTTACTAAATTTAAGTATGAAACACACCCACAAAAAAAATGTGTACATGTTTTTTTAATTTATTTGATTAGTTTCCTTTTGTAAAGCACAAGTGTCCCATCACTTATGTGAGACACTGTATGTTGAATTTGTGTTTTAACTACATTATTATTATTTTATTTATTTATTGATGGATTTTTAATTTCGCCATGGAAAATTAGCCGGAGACAAATGATCTACTATTAAGTGCAAATTGTTTATTATTCTTTTGTAATGGGCTTGCACGCAATGGGAAAAAAATCATGCTTGAAAATTATTTTAAAAGCTATAATAAATCAGTCAATTAAAATAAAGTTTTCAAACAAATTGCATTTAAAAGCAGATTTTTTTCCTTATATAACGGTGCAAAAATTGAAAATGTACGATGTTTAGAAATTAAAATTGGCAGTAGCAAAAATCGCAAAATCGAAGTTTCATCGTCAAGTGTAGCCATTCGCAAAAAGACGTCAGCGTTACGCACGGACACGTTTGTCCTTTATAATATATATGTATATATATATATATATAATACGAATACCACATACTATACTTACAATCCCAAAATTCCTGAACAGCAGAGAAAAACTAACAAATAACCATAAAAATTCAAACTAACAAAACTCTAAACGAAAACTATAAACAAAAAAAAAACACAACAAATGGAGACAGGCTGCAAGGCTAAAGACTTGCATGCTGGGTTATACCGGTAATTATACATGAAACTTCCCCCATGCCTGTCGCGACCAAACTGACCATAGGAAGCAATAAACTAAGATGAAAAGAACGACTCGGCTAGGCAAAGCTCCTTGTAAAACCTACATTTATTTGGCGAGATTTTTAATCGCCAAAAGCAGAGTATCACTGTATTCTTTACCTTTGACAAAACTATTCATCAAACTATTTAACAAAGCAATAGGATAACTCTGAACCATAGCACCATGATAGAGATTTATTATGTCACTTATTATACTATCATGTTTAGAATTTAATTTTATAATCCTAATTAAACTATTGATAAATATATTTCTAAAAATTGAAATATGGCCATTAGAATTAAAATTTAATATATTGATTGTTTCAAAGTTGTAATCATTTCTCTTATCATAAATGCAAGTACGCATGCCACCCGTTTCGATGTCGATAGCAAGGTCTAGATAATTTACATGTTTTGTGTCATATGAAGTTCTCTTTAATGTCAAACCTTGGGGGTAATAATCTAAATTTAATTCACTGTTGGAATCGTTAATCCTAACCAACAAAACATCATAAATATATCTAAAACTTAAAAAATCCTTATTTGATGTTTCGTTAACTTCGTATAAAAATAAATATACATCTGCAAGTACCGAGCTGCAACTACCCCCCATAGGTATACCCTTAATCTGCTGAAACACATGTTTACCGTCGAATAAATAATTTTCATTAACTACAAAATTAAATAAATTTATTAAATGATCCAAATATTTGCCCAAAGTATTGTAACGCTTAAAAAAATCAAAAATTTTTATTTTTAAGATCTATTAAATCAATGCTATTATATAAATCTTCAAAATCATAAACATATAAGCCTTTTATATTGCTCAAACGTTTCAATCTGTTAAATAACTCAAAACTATTTTTTATAATACAAGTGTTATTATGTTTTAATGCCACATCAAATAAACTCTGCAAAATATCCAAAAACTTTTTATTAGCAACTTCTAAATAAGTGCCAAAACCACATGTAATTGTACGAAAGGCAACAGGGTCCTTATGAAATTTAGGAATCAATACCATATAAGGTAATTCTTTACTACGTTGTGTGTATTTTAACCTTTTGTAAAATGCACCAATTCTTCTTTCTGTCTCTTTTACATTGGTTTTTAGTAACCTGTAATTATGTTTATTATTATAACTTTGTTGTAGTTGGCTACTGTATAGATTTTTGCAAATAATTGCAAAATTTGTATTTGCTTTATCTATATAAGTTATAACAAAATTACTGTGTAAATCCTTAATAGATTCTTTTAATGAATTATAATCTTCTATCGAAATCCCCCCTGTCTTACTGCAGTAAATTGAACTCAAATCCTTCAATACATTATGTTTCTATTCCAAAAAAGCAATTTCTGGCAAGCAAAATTTGCTCATTAGTTTATGTATAAACATGTCAACATTGATTTTTAATCGTTTTTTCAGAAAATCCCTAGTATTTATCCTTTTTAAACGAAATTTTGTACCGTATTGCATGTAATTCCTCAATGTTTTGTCCTTGACAATATCTAAATTTCCAGTCAATACGTGACCGTTATCCGCATCCACGTAATTACTATACCTTGGATCATGACAATGACATAAATTGTTTTCATTTCTACCGATTTCTTTTGAAAAATTATTATAGTTAAAACCCATACGTCCTAAAGGTTTATCATATCTAAAACCCTTGACAATTTGTACGTCTTTATCTGGAAGCAATTCATTGTATTTATTCAATACATGACCTATGTTTATACCACGTGTTTTTATTTCTATGTAGTCCATTACAAAATACATTCTATTAACCAATTTATTGTTGTTATTGCATCTCCCCAGATATTGCTCCAAATGTTGCGATCTAATGCTTAACCTCAAAATATCTAAAGCCAAATCAATATTGTAATTACTCTTATATGAATACAGAAAGTTTAACAAATCACATATAAAACGTTTTTTCACATTAAATATAATAAATTTTATATTTCTTACTATACCATTAAAATCACTCCCAAGAATAGAACGTTTAATTTCATCTATACTATCATATCCTTTTCCAATTACTTTATGATCTATCTTTGTAATGAATTTATAATTCATCGGATGATCGATACGTTCGTATATTGAAACATCTAATAATATGTTTCTTAATTTTTTCATAACGTTAGTTCCATTGAACATGACATTTAACCCGTAAGGGTACACAGTACCACATTTAATCATCATATCATTTTCACATATCAATCTTTCCCTTTTGTTAGGGACTATCTTTAAAATCGTCAATTCCATATTTTCAATACCATGCTTGTTAAAATGTCTAATTTCAATCTCCTGTTCTTCTTTATTAGTTTTACAATTTCTGATGTCAGACTTATGGTTCTTAAACCGCTTATTAATTGGGTCAGAAGTTTGACCTATATATGACATACCACATTTCTTGCAACTAAGTTTATAAACACTATTGTATACCTTACATACCTTTAAATACCTGATGTCCTCGATAGTGTTATACTCTATTCCCACACTCGGGCAAGCTTTACATCGTTTATCAGTACATTTTCTTAGTTTAAGATTACTGAAACTCATCTCCTTTTTTAAGTTTGTATTATAAAACGTTCTAGTTTTATATTTTACCTCGATATCTCTACCATCACCTCCATCGTAAACGTCATAAATTAAATCACTATTATAAATATATCTGGTATTATACCTGATCGAATTCCTTTTCCGTGTACCTTCAACCTCCCCTCTTTCCAAACAAATATTAAACTCACAATTTTTTTCATAATTTTTTCCACAATTTTTATTATTTTTATAATTTTTTTTATTTTTCTCAATAACTAAACGGGGCATACACATCTAAATAATGGTTACTTTTTAACGATCCATTCCTTACCATTTTATCGGGAATCGACCGAGCACAATGGTCCTCTAATGAATTCCATTTCTTGCCGGTATCTAAAATTCCATTTTTTGTATAATCCATAATTTTAAATTTATATTCACACAAAATACAATTTTTTATAAAATTAACCAAAATGAAAACAAATGATTAAATCCAACACTATAAACAAAACTATAAAATTTTAAAATAGAACATGAACGAATAATATATAACAAAATTAAACTGAAATAAACTATACTAAACTGTATAAAACTAAATTAAACTGCATTAAACTGCAATAAACAAATTGCAGTCTGTATATATATAGATACATATATATATACAGACACAAGCAAAAACTTTCTTTTATTAATATACTTTGTTTCATATCTAATTTAATATTTTTATAAAATTCTTAGTATATCCTGATTTAGAAATGCATTAAAAATCCGTTCCTCGCGATTATTTTTATATATAAATGTCTAATAGTTTTTCTTTCACATATATTCTACAAAAAGGTGAAATTTATTTTAGCTTAAAGAAACGATATGTATCATCCCCTTGGTTTATTATGTGATAAACATAAATCTGTTTTTTCAAGAAACCATGAAATATGTTTACGACTGATGCCGGTCCATTTTACACGAAAATATTAAATTTATGTTTGTAGTTGTGAATATTTCCATTTCTGTTAACTTTTCGGTCAAAATAATCTACAATTCCTTACTTTTAGACATTTTACTTTAAAATATTAAATTTTGATGCTAAAGATTTTACTATTTTACTGTCTGCGTGCTCATATACAATATTTTACTTTATACTGTTTTATAGAATTATTATACTTTTATTTTGAATACATCTTACAAGAAATAAAATATATATTATTCAGGTTAATAGAAACTAGTTATTTTCATCTCAGTTGAATGTTTTATATGATACACACAGTGTGTCTCTAAAGCAAAATAAAAGTGAAATTTCGAAAACAAAATACAAAGTAATTTGAAAAAATGTATTTATTTGTTCTAAACTAAATAAATGTTCATATTGCACTCCTACAACATCTAGACAGGCAACTGAGTCCATAATCATGTTCTATTCTCAGCATGTGAGTTTCTTTTCAGTTATTGTATGGTCATTACGAAATCAATGCATAGCATGTATGTTCACAGGGACGTCACTGTGTGTCACGTACGTCACGTCACATATGTGACCGAAATTCCACCATTCAGTGAAGTCACACTGTGACTAAAATGTGAATTGCTTAGAAACCTTAAAAAAATTGCAAGAACACTACAAAATATGTTATTCAATGTAAAAAACATGTTTCTGAGATTTTTTTTTGTGACGTCACTGTGACGTTACTGCAAATCACAAACGTTACGTCACCTGTGTGGTCAAAAGATCACTATGTTGTGAAGTCACAGTTTGACCAAAATGGGAATTTGAAATATATATATGAAAAAGAGGAGAAATATATTAATCAGGAATGCCTCAATGCACTTAAAAGGTCTGATTCTGAGTGAATTTTATGACCCCTAAAAAAATAATTTATTTATTTATTTATTTATCGACCTACAGGAAAATACTTCGTAAATAGATAAATTTCAATCAATATGAAATTATAAATTATAATACAAACATAATTCTGCATGTACTCCATGAACAATTTCTTAAAGTTAAGACACCTTTTCATTTGCTTTTCATATTATGTGAAAAACTAACAACGTTTTAAAAAATAAGAACAGCAATCTATATTATAGAGCAAAATCATATATGAGAGTAACAATGACGGTATGTTGACGGTGGCAACAAATGAACATTAAATAATGTTCTTACTCTGATTTTTTTTAACTTCGAAACATTGCACAGTTTCAATTTTTAATCGTCAAAAAAAATGTTCTTTCAAATGCAATATGTTTGAAACTGTATTTCAACATACTATTTTTTATGGTTTTAAAAATAATTTTCAAGCATGTTTTTATTTTTTAATATCTCTAATGAGGGCATTCCAATCAAAACAGATTAAAACGTTTCCATTTAAATACATAATGTTTCAATAATAAATTTCCCATATTTCAGCGTTTATTTCCGACTAATATTCAACATAGAAATTAAAAACTTCATAAAAAATAGGAATTCATATTTTTTAAAAACACAAATTTAATAGACATAAAATCGAACTATTCGCTTAAACCACTAAAACTATTAGAATAAACAACAACAAATATATATATATATATATAGATGGCGATATCTTCGACTAATTAAAACCTGACATGCGAGTAATACGAAAGTATCACAAATGAATTTTAAAACTTTATTTAAATACATAATTGATATTTTTCATATGAAAATTATTTTTGGTGTTGTTAGTGGACAATCTAAAATAATGTATTCAATGTAAAGAAAAAAAATGTATTAAATGTAAAATTAGAATTTTCAATTTAAGAATATATATATCTATATATATGCTATGTTCTATAACCCGGGGAACCCGGGTTGATCCCCTATTTGTGTCAATTGTAAATTACGGCAGAAAATAATATACAGATGGGATAATCAAAGATTTGTTTTTGTGAAGGCCATTCGTTGTGATAAACAAACATTTATTATAATAAAAACACTCGTATATTTCCCATAATAATTGTTTTACTGTTAGTGTTTAAGTAGATTAAGCACCTCTGCCAATATATATTTTGGTACTTGTTTCATACTTCTTAAATAAATTTAACATTTCCCGAAGATAAAATGAAATATACGAAACGTGTGCAAAACGCATGACATAAATAATTATTTATATTTTCCCTTTTCATTTATCAGAAATTTATTTAAAAAATATATTGCTATTTTACAAGCTGTTTTATTCTATAGGTTATTAATAAATAAAAAAAGAAAGGTTGAAAAAGAAATAAATACCTCCCCCCCTCTCCCGAGATAACCTTTTCTATTTTTTGTGATCATATTTTGCATTTATTACGCGTGATACAAATGTTACTGTTTTTTTTAAAACGATCTTGTATTATTGCCCATTAAAATATTTATTATATACTCTAAAATTTAAACAATGTTTTATTTAATGTGCCATAAATATTATAATATTATTGTTTCAGTTTACAAAAAAGAAACTTTACAAATCATTTAAATTGGAATTATTGTTAAACTAATCGAAAAAAAATAAGATCAAATGCATAAAAAATACTTCTTCAAATAATAAATTTTAATTGGAGAGAGTCTCAAAAAATATTCCGTATTTAACTTTCTACTCTAACCTAAACTATATAAAAAAAAAAATCATCTGCCCTTCTATTAAAGCTGGCAGCAGTTTTAGAGGTTGCAAAAATATCGTCTGCCGATCGACGACAGAATACGAAAATGTTAATAAGTAAAAAATAACAGTGTAGGGTTAGAAGTGGGATGTGAAATGAAGTACTTGGACAATAGACGTGTATAATTGATGTGGAATTAAAATTTAACAAAAACGTGCACAGAATTTCGCATATACATATTTTATAGAAAATTACGTTCGAGAAAGGTACAGTTTTTATTGGCGCGGTGAAATTTGAGGCCGGTCAATGATACTGTACCAGATTTGGACGAATTTTTTTCGCCGAAAGCAGCTTTCGTTATTTGGATTACATCAAAACAGAATATTGAAGATGATGACAAAGGAAAATCGGTATGAAGAAATATTATTTTACTTGTTATATTTTTATTAAATTATAACGTTTTCAGTTAATTCCATATGAGTATTTTACAAAAGCTATATATTTCATTAATTTAATTTTTATAAAAATAAAGTTTATTAAATTTAGTATGTTTATTTATTTTTAAATAAATATCAGTATGTCAACGATTTTAATCAGATGATTAATGTTACTGTTTCATTTCCTGAATCATTTTATAGTTATAAATTTCAAAATATCTATACACTATTATTAAACATTTATTATTAACAGAGGAATGTTATTTTTAATTATCATCTAATCTTGTAAAAAATATTAATAATACTAATGAACCAATGTACGGTTCCATTTTGTGTTGTGGCATGAATTTTTATACTTTATTCACATTAAAAACTGGTAAAATATTTGATACTATGTTCATCTTTTAAAAATGTTTATTGGATCATGTAACTACGATTAACTGTATTTCAAATAAACTTTATAACTAAAATTTATCACATATTTTATCTTAAAACTTGTACGGTACATTCTGTCAAATCTACTTGTTCTATTGATGGTGATATAAGAATTACAGAAGGTTATTGTGGTTATTGCCTACGTCACCAAATATCAAACCAGTTAGATCCTTCATCAGCGTCATATGATACATATTTGTATCACTATCGATGCATCTGTAGGTATGTAAAGGTTGCGCTGTGGTTATTTATACGACGGCATAATTGATTATATACGACTTTATTGCTTTAACGAAATATATAAAATTCAACATATTCAAATAAACATAATTAATTAATAAATAAATATAATGTTTAATAGCCGTCCAGCAGCCGATCTAAAATCACGATGCATCACTCGAGACTGCCGAAGAGCAAGTGTCAAAGATTCCGGTCGAATCCACCGTCAGTCTATACTTGGCAAAACTTTCCAACCGCCAAACTTTCGCCAAATGTGAGAACGCTCTTTTGCTCCGCTGGAGAAACTTAAATGGATTATGCTTCCTCTTCCATTTTCAAATAAGGCGAATTAGCACAATTAGCGTCGCCACATGACTCCCCCGCCAGTCTCACACAACACGTGGGAGACGAAAACGAACTTTCCTTCCCGATCTCGTTATATAAGTTGTAGGATCAGGCTCACCATCCTCATTCAACAGAAACGCAGGTTTTAAACGATCAATATTTATGATCTTTTCCTGGTTCCCGATAGAAACTACAAAATCTTTTTGCAGTCGTTTTACGACTTTGAATGGATCCTCGTAAGTCGGTTGTAAAGATCTCTTAAAAGGACCTCTCCGTACAAATACATGGGTGCAGTTCTTTAGTTCTTTCGGAACATAGATCTTTTGCTGCCCATGCCTTAAAGGTTGACAAGGTCTCAAAGAGCACATAATTTTTTGTAGTTTTGAAATATAAGTCGGTGGGTCTGAGAAGGGGCTATCCTCGTACAACTGGCCTGGAAGCCGTAGAGTCGTTCCATATGTCAGCTCAGTTGTAGATGCACCAAGGTCCGCACGTACTGTTGTCCGTAGACCCAGCAAAACCAGGGGGAGAGCTTCCAACCAATCCACCTTATAGCACATTAAGGCCTGCTTTAAAGGTCGATGAAGTCGCTCCACCAAACCATTCGTCTGGGGCCTATACGAAGCAGTTCTAGCTATAACAGAGCCTAGCATTCTTGCCAGACTTTCAAAAAGTATGGACTCAAATTGTTTACCCCTATCGCATGTTATCCTCTGAGGCGTACCAAAACGGGAAACCCACGTCTGAACAAAAGCCTGAGCAACAGTTTCAGCAGTCATATCCACAATAGGTACAGCCTCTGGCCACCGGGTAAACCTATCTATCATGGTTAGGCAATATCTGAATCCACGTACTAGAGGTAAGGGACCAATGATATCTATGTGTATATGAGCAAATCTCTCGTCTGGAACCAAAAATTTCACCAAAGGAGACTTAGTATGCAGGTGTACCTTAGTCCTTTGACAGGGTATACACGCTCTACACCACACAGCAACATCTTTATTTAGCCCTGGCCAAATATATTTCGAACAGATTAGCTGCCTAGAAGCCCGTATTCCTGGATGCGACATCCCATGCATTGACTCAAACACCTTATATCTCAAGGTCTGAGGGACATAAAACCTGTTCACATCACCAGAAGTTTCACAATACAATAATGTCTTAGCATCCGGCATTTGCACTTTAGCTAAATTTCCACTAAACTCAGCCTTTCCGTCCAAAATAGCCTTTAGCTCCTCATCCTCTGTTTGCAACTTTTCCCACAACTCAAAATCTGCAAGTGACGCAAATTGAATCTCACAAACTCTAGATAAACTGTCAGCAACAAAATTTCCCTTGCCTGGCAAATAACGTATATCCGTCGTAAACTGTGATATAAAGTCTAATTGCCGAAGCCTTCTAGGGGAACATTTCTCCTGTTTCTGCTGAAATGCAAAAATTAGGGGTTTGTGATCTACATACAACGTAAATACCCGAGCCTCCAACATATGCCTAAAATATTGGATCGCAGAATATGCCGCCAACAATTCCCGGTCATATGTTGAATATTTGCACTGTGTAGGGGACAACTTACGAGAGAAAAATCCAAGTGGTTTCGGACCATCGGGCGTAACTTCTTGTAACACCCCACCCATAGCAAAATCACTGCAGTCAGTTATAAGTGCAAGCTTCGCATTTTGAGAAGGGTGATAAAGCAAAGTCTCATTAGCTATAGCTTGCTTAACTTGCTCAAAACTGCTTTCTGCATCCGCATCCCACTTAATTTCTCTTTTATCCCTCTTTTTTGCTCCATTTAAGAACACATTTAGTGGTCTTAATATTTCTGCAATATGGGGTACAAAACGATGATAGTAGTTCACCATTCCCAAAAATCTCCTGAGATCGCTAACAGTTTTTGGTTTTGGAAATTCAAGTATAGCTTTCACCTTATCTTTGTGTGGAACACAGCCCTGGCTATCAATAGTATGACCCAGAAAATCTATAGTTTCTTTGCCAAACTCACATTTAGATTCATTAATTATAATCCCGTAATCTCTAAACCGCTTAAAAACTTCCTCTAAATGCTGCATATGCTGAGCGTGAGTTTCACTCGCTATTAAGATGTCATCGAGATACGGAAAGCAATAGTCCAAACCTCGTAATACCTCATTTATAAAGCGTTGAAACGTTTGCGCTGCAGAGCATAACCCAAAGTTTAAAAATGGAAATTCAAACAAACCAAAAGGAGTTATAATAGCAGTTTTATGGATATCGGGAGGATGAACCGGAATTTGATGATAAGCTCGGACTAAATCCACTTTAGAAAATATTTTTTTACCTTTTAACATAGAAGTAAAATCTTGAATGTGAGGAATGGGGTATCTGTCTATTACAGTAATTCGGTTAAGTGCCCTGTAATCCCCAGTTGGTCTCCAATCCGAAACGCCTTTAGGGACCATATGTAATGGACTGTCCCAATTACTTTTATATGGCCTACAGATACCTTTCTCAAGCATATAGTCAAATTCCTGCTTAGCTATCCGGAGCTGCGCTGGATGTAACCGCCGAGCTCTAGCTGTCACAGGTGGGCCAACAGTAGGGATAAAATGGATTGTATCATGTTTTACAGTTCGTTTATTCGTATTATTTAACTGGGTAATCTCTTTATACTTTTTTAGCAGTTCTATATATGTAGTGTTTCCGATGATAGTTTTAACCACCGGGACATCACACAGACTGGCGCGACCACGAGCAGAAAAGTTAGTTACAGGGTCTAATAAACGCCGCTTTTTTAAATCAACCAATAAACCAAAATGTTGTAGAAAGTCAGCACCTATAATTGGTTTAGATACTTCAGCTATGATAAATGGCCATTGTAATTTACGTTTCAGTCCCAAATCCAGTGTCAATAGTTTAGTACCGTAAGTACAGATTTTTGTACCATTAGCGGCATACAATGTGAAATCCCTCTTTCTAGTACTTTTAACTAAAAATGACTTCGGAAAACATGAGACATCACTGCCTGTATCTATCAAATAGCTGGATTGAGTAACCTTATCTGTAACATAAAGCCTGCGACTCAAGCCCATACGTGCAGTAGCGTCGCTACTCCTGCGAGCGAAGGTCGTTTTTTTGGTTTGTAAGCACACGGGGGTACACATTTTCGAGCCTTTTCCTTAAATCGAAAATGATACCAACATAGCCACCCCTCTCTGTGTGACCTATCCCCTGAGTTAAATGAGTTCCGCCGGTAAGATTTCCTAGGCGACATGGGACAAGAACCCGCTTTAACCAGCTTTGAAAGTTCCTGAACCTGAAATTGTAGCTGCTCCAACTGTTTATTTTGTTGACTAAACTGAGTTTGTTCAGCCCCTCTCGATTCCAGAGAGTTAACACCAACCTGCGTACATTCACAAATCCTATCCGCCATCTCCGCTAATTTATTTAAACACTCAGAGCTGGCAGACAAAATTGTTTGCACAGATACCGGTAACCTCCAAAGCCATATATTTTTCAAAAAGTCATCGTCAACATGGCCCTCACTTAACTCTCTCATCTTACGCAATAACATTGAGGGGGACCTATCACCCAGCTCTAAATCTTCCAGCAGAGTCTTAACCTTCCGATTCTGAGAAACTTCAAATTCCGATAATAACCTCGCTTTAAGAGCACTGTACGGTTCTTCTGGGGGTTTACACACAATATCGGAAGCAAAAGATAAAGTTTCCGCATCCAAAGACGCCACCAAATGATCAAATTTAGTTTGTTCGACCGAGATTCCCGCTAACCTAAAACTAGCCTCTAGCTGTACAAAAAATAACTTTGCATTACTAAGCCAAAAAATTGGAAATTTTACCGACACTCTATTGCATCCTGTACTCCCCCCTTTCACAGTTTCACTAGGATTATCGTCCGGCATCCCTTATACTATCAAAAAACAAACAGAAATCTCAAACTGCCGAACTAAACAACAATTTAATCCAGACTGAACGAAGGTTAAAACATCTTAACACTTAAGACAGCAATATCAACATCGAAACCATCCAACCATTGGAACCTAAAACAAGTTTAAATTATCTTAGAAGTCCTCAGAGGATACATGCAAAAGGAAATAAACAGTACGTAATCTCATACCTTAATCCTTGAAAGACATCCTAATAGACTGGACGAGAACTCATTATGAATTAATTTTTCTTTTACTCTTTTAAACCACAGCCAAAGGCGTGTATACGGGTCACCACTTGTAGGTATGTCAAGGTTGCGCTGTGGTTATATATACGACGGCATAATTGATTATATACGACTTTATTGCTTTAACAAAATATATAAAATTCGACATATTCAAATAAACATAATTAATTAATAAATAAATATAATGTTTAATAGCCGTCCAGCAGCCGATCTAAAATCACGATGCATCACTCGAGACTGCCGAAGAGCAAGTGTCAAAGATTCCGGTCGAATCCACCGTCAGTCTATACTTGGCAAAACTTTCCAACCGCCAAACTTTCGCCAAATGTGAGAACGCTCTTTTGCTCCGCTGGAGAAACTTAAATGGATTATGCTTCCTCTTCCATTTTCAAATAAGGCGAATTAGCACAATTAGCGTCGCCACACATCTAAAATCTGCTGTAAAAAATGACTCACATTAGACGCCAAACAGAGTAGGTGCGGTGCTGTGTCATTATAAACAATTAATGATCTGTGTTTTCAAAAAATAATCCCTAGTAAGATCTATTTCTTATATGAATATCTAATTTCAAAAATAAAATTATAAGTTTGACAATCAATTAATAAAATTATATTTTTAATAACCAAAATATTGTTTTCAAGTATATACATTTTATTGCATTCAAACCCTGTTGCAAAATGAATTAACCTTTTGTATCGTGTTGCATATCTGTAAACATTCCCAAAAGTCAAAGTTTTTTACAGTGAGCTTAAAAAGGCGTTTTTATTTATTACTGTTATCTTTCAACACAGTAGTTAATATAAATTGTTCACAGAATTCCCAACATACGACGATGCTGAATTAATTTTTCATATAAAAGTCTTATTTATCATTTGAACAGTTTCACCTCGTTATTGTAAACTAAATTTTGTTGCATTTAAAAGTCCAGAGACGTTCAAAAATAGATTTTTTACAAAGGTAAGTTCGTACACTTTAGAATTTTGTATTAAAAAATTACAATATTTATGAGAATTAGCTATGTAATTTTTTGTTTATTACAAATATGAAAAAGACTCTTTCAGCCAATAATTTTTATTTATATGATTTATTTATTTTTTTTTTTTTTACTTGCTTAAAATGATGTATTCTAACATGTGAGTAAATATTTTTCAAATCGATGTTGTTGAGCCACAAAGGGTTAAAATATAATTATAAATAAAAGTCTATTTTCATCTGTACGTTAAATTTTTGTTTTTCTCTTTAAAAAATGGCAACTTTAATCAAATATTTTTCCAAAATCTTCCTCAATAAATTAAACGTATCGTTATTTTTTAAAAATATCATCTAAAACCTGGACCCCAGAATATGAATAATATGGGAGAATACATTGTGTTGATATTTTTATTAATTAAATATATGAGATTAGAGATGGGAATGCTCGGAAAAAAACCGGAAACTTTGGGAAAAAAACTGTTTTTTTTTTCGTTTTTTTTCGAAGGGAAATTTTTCAATTTTTCCAAATTGGAAAAATTGAAATTTAATTTATAAAATAATATATTCAAAATGTTATTATGGCTGCATTCTGATATTTTTTTCTTTATATATTTTCATGTTCAGTATCTCCCATTAAAATGTTAACATAGAAAATATGATCTGTAAGCAGTTCAAGAAGAACTTGAGTCCTTTAAAAAATCCTTTATAATTTTTTCACCTTAAAACGTAGGACCCTTCAAAAAATTTCGTAGTTTTTTTTTTCAATCTCCATTCTGAATCCTCCAGAAATGTGATGATTTTAGAATAACAAAACATGTCACATAACAGTTGAAATCGCCAATGAATCTATTATCTAACTGTATATACAGTAGTGGCCAAAATTGTGGAAACCTTTTGGGAAAAATGTTTTTTTGAAGTTTGATGGCTCATAACACCCAATATTTCTTAGTTATACCATAAAAGCTTTATACCGCTGCAAAGATAATTTAATCAAAATATCAGGCAATATAGTTTGTTCAATTCTAATTAATTTATCAAACATTATAGCCAAATAATCAGAAAAAAGCAGTAAAATTTGGTTAGGTTGATGATAGTGATTTTTCTTTTTCTTGAATGTAGCCAATGCATATGTATGTTTGGAGAGTCAGACTGGTTCCATTTTATTTGATAATGTGTCGATCAAAGCTAGGGTAGGATTAAATAAATAAATATATATATATATATATATATATATGCCATATTTTGGTACTTATAGGAGGACTAAAAATGGAATAACGGCTAAAAAATGGAAAACGCTATTCATTCCAAATCACTTTAATAATCAGGCATGCAAGTGCCATGCGTTTAAAAATTTGTTCATAAATGTGTCAGAAAATTTCGTGAGAGGGGAAATATGGCAAAGTATACACATATAAAGACTTCAATACTTACCAGCAAAATAGCATAGTCTTAATTATTGTCAATATTTTTCGTGGTTACAGAAAACAAATGGGAGTAGAAGTTAATTTAAAAAGTTGTTATTTGCACAATAGAATTTCATATTATTGAAATATTTACTTTATTATAATTTTTAATGGAGTCATCTATTATTTTTATATTAGTATGCGTTTTTTTACATTTATAATCGTCTTGATTTACGGCTACATTAGCCGGTTTCCCAATCAGATGCAAAGTTTTAATTTGAATACGAGTTGCATCAATAAATATTATTGCCGATCCAATCCTTATCGTCGATCTTATCCGTATTTGGTAAAATCTTGTTCTCCGAATCTATACGAAATCATTTATCAGGTTCGGTCGGGTTGTGGGCCTACAGATTTTTTTTGTTGTTGTTGTTATTCTTGGGTTAGGGTAAGAATATGGGTTGAATCGAAATATAATTTCAGTCAACCATCATTCATGTTCAAGTAGACATTCAACCATGTTCAAGAAGTATGTAACCGGATTCGTGCGTGACTCTAGATCCGAGCCGACATCAGAAATTGTATCGTAACACAATTTCTGATAAAATCTGGTTACTCGGTCGTATGCAAGATTCTATTCCGAACAAGACTTACAGTAAAAACATTATACCCGACTCGGGTCAGTTCGGGTTCACGAAAACTAGGTCACCCGACCACTAATTCAAATCTATTCTGTAGCCAAACAAATCCAAAAAGATCGATCCAAACTTTCTGGATTGGATTCGGATAAAATATGGTCTCCCGACCCGGTGCAGTGTCGTCACAAACGTCACAAACTTGTAGCATAAAAAAATGTCGATTCGAACAATCCGGATAGGATTCGGGTAAAATCTGGTCACCCTATCCGATGCAGATTCGTCACATTTTTCACATGGAAGGCGCACGGTGACTTCACAAAGTAGTCACATTGTGAGGTCACAGAAAGCCTTAAAAACGGCCAAAACGACTTCACATTTAGGTCACAATGACTTCACGACGACGGTCACAAAGTCACAGTGTGACTTCATAGTGACGTCGCCATGACGTCACCATGCCTTACGCCAAAAAAGGCATTGTTACGTCAAAAAGTGCATACCATTTTCCAGCCTAATCACAAAACATCCTGCTCACTTTTTGAAAATTCGGTAACATAAAAGCGCTCTTCTGTGTGAAAATACAAAGTTGGCGTACTCACGTATGCATATTTTTCTACACGATCCTTAATTTCGTTTATTATACCGATTTAGCCGCTAAGAAAAACATTTGTGCATCCAGGCAGTTTTCAAATGTCTCTTACGTTTCTCTTTTTACCGTAAGAATTATTTATTCACACAACTTTGTTTTGTGTGTGGGGGGTGGGAAGTGCTGTTTACAGTCTGTTACTTAAAATTTCTTCTGTGACTGCTGGTGTAATTATATATATATATATATATATATATGTGTGTGTGTGTGTGTTACTCGAAAACAATAAATTTATTTTTATACTTTATTTAGCCGCAAACAAAACACCAGTGTTGCGTCCTGGCAGTTTTCAAAAGTATTTTGCGCTTGTCATTCTAGCTTAAGAATTATTTTAATTCTCACTACACTCTTTCTTTTTAACGGGGAGAGGTGTTTACAGTCTGTTACTTAAAACTTCTTCTGTGACAGCTGGTGTAATTATTTATTTAGTTTCTTACCTGAAAACAATAAATTAATTTTTATACTTTATTTAGCCGCTAACAGAACACTAGTGTTGCATCCTGGCAGTTTTCAGAAGTATTTTGCGTTGTCTTTCTAGCGTAAGATTAATTTTAATTCCCACTACGCTCTTTTTCATATTGGGGGTGGGGGGATTACATCTTTTACTTAAAACTTCTTCTGTGACCGCTGGTGTAATTATTATTATTATTTTTTTTACATGAAAGCAATAAATTTATTTTTATATTTTATTTAGCCGCTAACAAAACACTAGTGTTGCACCTCGGCTGTTTTCAAAAGTCTTTTGCGCTTTTCTTTCTAGCATAAGAATTATTTTAATTCCCAAAACGCTTTTTTGTGTGTGACACCCTGTTTAGTGTCTGCTACTTAAAACTTCTTCTGCAACTGCTGGTGTAATTATTATTTTTTTTTTACATGAAAACAATGCATTCCTTTTTATACTGATCAATATCATCACTAATCTTTTACTTATTCGTCAAAATAACCATCTCCTGGTTTCTTCACTTTAAGACCTCTATCTTAAAGTTTGACCTTAAGCTTTGCAGCTTAAGATTCTATATTTTTAGTGTTTGCTCTTTTCTTCTATTTTAAAGTCCACTTTATTCTTTTCGATCGGTTTTCATCCATGTCGTATCAGTTTTCTGTCTCGTTTTCTTTCATTTATTGCAGTTTCCTTCTCGTTAGATTTTTTCCCCTTTTATTACTTTTCTTTGTAATGCTTATGCTTAGAAAGTTGCGCATTCAATATTTCCGTGTTCCTTTTATTTTATTCAATTGGATAAAATGTTTTTTTTTTTTTCAAAATATAAGTCGCTTGTTAAGCTATGGGATTTGAGTTAGATACAGGATAAGAGCTTTTTAAGCTATTACGGAATTAAAAAAAATATGCTCATAATAATTTTATAAATTTTTTTCATTTAAAAATTAAATTACGAAGTAAAGAATACAAATTAATTAAAATTAAAAAGTGCATTGCAGTTTGTTACTGTAATATTTTGAAGTAATATATTCTGCATTTTGAAACGCAAATAATAAGTGTTTTCTTTGTTAATTTATGTGTTATTAAAATTGGTTTTTATCCCACACCAAAATAAAAAATATTCAATTTATCACCTCGAAATCTATTCTTTTATAAATATTTCGTTTTTTTTTTCTTTCTTTTTTTTAGTTAAATCCTACAGAAATGTGAAATTAACTATTTAGCTTAAATGACACGATGTACGATTATCTCTCGTTCGGTTTATTAAGGGATAAATGTAAATGTGTTACTTAAAAAAATGCTTGCTGCTTGTGCTTTTTACATAAAAACATTTGTTTTCGTAGCTTTTCCCTTACTTTTGTACTTATTTGTTGAAATAACTGTTTTTTTACTTCTTCACTTCTAGTTTTCTATTTTAAAGTTTGACCTTTGGTTTTGCAGCTCAAGTTGTCAATGTTTAACATTTTGTTATGTTTTTCTTCTCTTTTAAATTTCAGTTTACACTTTTTGTATGTTTTTTATTTGATGCGTGTTTCTTCCTATCGGTTGTTCTATTTATATTTTTTAAATTTATTTCAGTTTCATTCTCGCTAGTTATTCTTTCCTTTTATTCCTTTTTCTCAGTTTTTCTGGCTTATTGTGATAAGAAGAAAGTTGTGATTTCAAACTTTCCGAGTTTGTTTTATGAACAAATGACATGCTTTTCAAACTATAAATTGTGTCTCTTTTTTATAATTTAGTACACGACAGGTTCTTTAAAGTTATTACAGAGTTAGAAAAAATATCCATAATGACTTCCGAAAACTTTTGCAAATAAAATTAAATTATGAAGTATGAAATTATGAAGAAATTACGCAGTCTTCACTCTTAGAATTCTACTCTTAATATTTGATCTTACGTTTTGCAGCTTTAGATGCCATTCTTTTACTTTTTGACGAATTAACCAATTTTAAAGATCAATTTTCTCTTTTCGAAAGGTTTTTCTTTGATGCGTGTTTCTACGTTTCAGTTGCTCTGTACATTTTCTAATATTTATTTCAGTCTCATGCTCACTATGTTGTGTTCCTTTCTTTTTATTTATTTATTTTACTCTGTTCCTGAAACTAATACTTTCAAACTGAAATTAAAAATTTTCATAGGCTTTTTGTTTGTTTGTTTGTTTTAAGTTGATTGTTTTAGAAATGGACGTAATGCAATCAATCTGTTTATCTATTTATCTATCAATGTATATTTTGTCACCACGTTAACGTCCGAAATTCTGAAAAAAATCGAAGCCAATTGTAACAATGTATTGAACTTGACAATATTTTAGATATTTAAATGATTTTGTTAATAAAACATGTAGTTTTTGTAGTTTGTTTACAGGGTCACCCAAACCAAAATATGTACATGCAAAATGTGTCATGACGATAACATCCGAAATAACGAACCAATTTGAATCTAATGGGGGCAGTGTTTTGATCTTGCAAGTATTTTGAAGGAATTCGTAAATCTCTTTTATTGCTCTTATAGTTCGTTTACAACGCAAAAGTATTCCATGGCCTTCAATGTATGCTCTGAGTTTGATTACACCCTACATTAAATTTTTAAACTATAATTTCAGCAAACGTTTATTATTTCTTTTATATAATTGTCATTCAATTACATTTGGTAAACCTAATTTAAAATTTCCCTGCAAATTACTTTTATGAACAAAATAGTAAACTTAGAAAGAGTGAGACATTTTTTTAATTTGAATTCTTGTTAATGTACCTTAAAATAAAAATAATAAGGAAATAAACCATCTCTTATAATGAGCAGAAAGATTTGTTTTTAAATGAAACGCTTTTCAAGATGAAATACCGCATTTTGCGATATATGATATAGTTTTATTTTTAAAATGTATTACTCAATTATACAGTTATTGACAATGCCTTCCAATATATAATAATTAAATTTTGAAACAAAGTATAAAGATTATAAAAATAACAAATCTCATTCGAGGTTTTGTCAGAGACTTAACGACACTGCAGAATAAGTATTTTTAACATATACAGACAGCGATTTTTTTAAAATTAAATATATATTTTTAAAATTGACATTATTCTCTTTTCCCAGTTAAAATAAGAATTAAAAGTCTCTTCTATTATTCTTCTGACACCAACTTTTAAGTCTTTTTCTTTTGCATGTTTAGAAAAAATTTCTTTATTTTGAAATAACAATGTATATCAACTCTCTTGCACAGTTTATTATGCGACAAAATACAACTCTTAAATTAAAAATTATGCAATTTTCTCAGCGCTTTTTTCATGTAAACATAAACATTATTTTTGCGTTTCACAATATTTTCCCTTAACTTTTATTTTTACGCCAAAATAACCATTTCTTGACTTCTTGACTTTTTTCGAATCTGTCTGACACTGAATCGTCGTCGCATTTTCTTAAAATTTGACCTTCAGTTATGCATATTAAGATCTCATATTTTACTGGCTGTTTTTCTTCTAATATTTTAAAGTCCACTTGAATCTTTTTGTAAAATTTTCTTCGTGCCTTTTTTCTGTCTCATTTTGTTCCACTTACTAAATTTTTATTCTAGCTAGATATTCTTCCTCTTATTCGCTTTCGCAGATTTTTTGGTTATTCTTTCAAACAGTGATTCTAATTTTTTGTTGTTCGTTTTTGCGTTATTGAATAACACAAGTTTCAAGAAATATAAGAGCTTTTAGAAACAGGGTATGAACAAACTTTGTAATTGTATTACACAATTGTATGGAGCGTTCGTAGCCGAAGTGGATCAAGTCCAAAAGCATAAAAAATTTGTCTGTTACGGAGTAGTATTTGTTAATGGTGCCCTAGTGAACAAAGTCCCACATGCACTGTGTCGCGTTTAATTTGATAGATCTTATGTAAAACATTTCAGGGCCAAAGTGGATCAAGTCCAGTAAATTCTTATTTAAAATTAAATTGCTACCTTAATTATTGTTTTTCAATTTTCATATTATGACACTTATTTAAGTTAGTCTTCATACTATAACAATAAAAAAAATTATCCTCTAAATCACTTTAGTATTCAACTAATGTTAATAAACTTTAACCTTGATTATGTCAAAACTGTAATTTATGGGCTTAATCCACTTTAGTTCTGAACGCCTCATATAATTATGATTCTAAATTGTTTTTAAATGCTCTATGAAATAAAATTATAAGAATAGAAAGAATAAAAATTGTGAAAATTTAAAGGACTCAATCCATTTTTTATCTGAGACATAATGAGCTAGCAGTGCAATTACTTTTCAATATACTATGACAGTATTCTCTTTTCTAATTTAGTAGATTATTGAAATTGTTTTATGTTCTAAAAAATCGTCACCTAACAATCTGCTTTTTCACAAATTTTTAACTCGTTTTCTTTTTGATTAATTCTTTTTTTTTTTTTTTTTTTTTTTTTTGTCATTTAGTTGAAACTTTTAATATATCTCAAGTCAATGTGCAGTATATTTTCTGATAAAAATAAATATTTTGTTTGAAAGAAAAAAAAAACAAAAAATCAACACTTGTGCTTCTCGACTTCTGTATTTAAAGTTTCATCTTCATCTTTTATGTTTAATATACCTTTTTTCAGTTTTATTGTTGTTGTTGTTTTCTCTTCTGTTTTCTCGCATTCAACGTTCTCTTTTACGTTGGTTTCTTTTCATCTCTGTTTTCTTCTTTCTTAATTTTCTCATTTAGATATCTCACTCTTACTAGTAAATTTTCAATTTATGTCTTCTTCTAAGGATCGTGGCATATTATTTTACGTTTTAGTACAAATTTCTAAGTGTTTTTCTGCTGAGTACGTCTTAAATTTTATTTTAAGAAATATACGTTGATCAGTATTGCAATACTTTAGGGAAAGAATGTACAATTATCTGCAATATATTTTTTTTAATCTTCGAGAAAAAATTAATTGCAGATAAAAATGTAAATAAAAGTGAATTTTTAGACTTTTTAAGAAAACATATTAGAATAAAGAAGCTGTTCTAATGGAACTAAAAATATTTTGAAAACGTATGCCAAATATGCTATTACTGTATAAGTGAAAAGGTAATTGTTAAGAAATCAGAAACGCGACTACAAATAACTAGTTTTATGTACTTTTTATTACTAGAAATAAAAATGACAGTAATGTAGGCTACTGTGATACTGCGACAGAGACGCGTTTTAACTCCCATGGCCTAAAATAAATAAAAATACTGTATACAAAATAAAATATTTACAATTATAAATAATAAAATTTATTAAAAATTCAACTAGTAAACATTATTCAAACAATAATGACTATATATGTTAATATTTAAGAATTGTTATGTGACATTCAAGAAGTGAATACCTTATTCAAAATTAATATTGTAACATTTACTACGACAACATATTGCAATTTCGAAGTTGTTTAAATATTTTTTGGGATGGTAATAATGAGCTCAAAATTTAAGATATCTGAATAAAAATGTTATACAGTTTTTAAATGGCAAAATACAAGTACCTACCTTAAAAATACATTTTGTAAATGCTTTCGGTTCTCTTACGAAAATAACAGCATGCTGTGACAGATAAAAAGACAAAAATGTGGTTTCTTTTTCAAAAGTTACCCAAAATAAGAATGAAATTAAATGAAAATATGATTTAAGATAAATTGTGAATCCCTTCAATTATTATACGCTAAAATTAATAAAATGGCAATGGACTGCGTAAGCAATGTTTTAGAATATGACAAGAATCTTACATCAAGATATTCCAAATAAACAACATTAGTTACAAAATCTGTGGGATTTAAAAACTTAATTAGACAGAATGTTTCTTTATTGCATTTCCATTTTTAATCAGAGATTTATGTAAAGGAGCATTACGGATTTTAGATAAATTTAACATATATTTGGTTAAGTAATAAAAAAATATTTAGAAATAGATTTAATTTTTTTTAACTTATGCTTTTTTAAAAATATATGCTACGTATTCAATAGCTCGTATATAAATTTAAGATATCAGTTTCTAGTAGATGGGGAGTTTTAAAACATTACAAATACATTAAAACTAGATTAATCGTTTTAATATAAAGGGTTATTGTTAAAGAAGTATGCTGATTCAACGCACGATGAAATAAAAGCATTGTATTGTTTTTTAAAGACAGTCACAGATCTTTATGTACGCACTCTTAGTCATATGAAACACATTCTGACGCTAATCTATTTCCACCCAAACGAAAATTAAGACCATGGAGGCCAACATTTCGACATTTTTCCGGAGTACAAATATGTTTAAAAACAGAAAGTTTATTTAAAGAATGTGTCTCTTTTATAATATTTAAAGCGAACTCATTTCATCCACTGTTCCTCTTAGAATCAGGACAGTACACTTTGCAGTTTTAGCCAATATTTTAAAATCGTCCTATCTATAGGACGCTAAATCTGATGGAGTTTTTAATCAAAAATTCCTAATTATGTCCAAAAAATTTCGAATAGCAATTTTATTTCATGTTATTCATGAAATAGCAAATAATGTATAAAGCAACAGAAACTAATCAAACTTTCTGGTGATAATTCTGATTTTCTGAATAAACACTGCATATAGGACGATGGTAAAATATGGGTTAAACACGTTTGGCTTGGGTTAGACTCCAGAAGAATACCAAAATATTGGCATCTATGATATTCGGAGTCTGAGACAAGCCAAACATGTTTAAACCGGAAAGTGTATTTAAAAATGTGTCATGTTTCTAGTAAGTACTTATTCGATTTCCTTTAAAATTTTTCATTAAATAAAATTTCCTGTTGTAAACATGTTTGAATTAAGTCAAACGCTAGAAGAATTCCGAAATGTTTGCATCTATAATTAAAATATCTTAATTAAATGTAGTCACAGGACTGTGATACGTTGTTGTCTGTTTCTACAAACAGAAGGAAAATATAGTTGGAACCCCCCCCGCCCCCCATGTCTTTTAGATTCGTTAATCAAATATGTAGCTCTTTTATTTCATTTACAATGACATGCAAATGTTATGATGACATTTATTGAATGGTTTGCGTACGAACGTTGTTTGAACGTTGGAAATTTATTATAACCTATCAGTGATTTTTAAAGTATTATTTTTACCTATTTTTTAACATTATGAATATTATTATCTCATAGCCATTCAATTAAAATTTGTAAGCCAAATTTAATATTTCCCTTGAAATTACCTTCACCGCTGCTGGGAAGACACCTCCACAAAATTGGCTAAATATCATGTTACTTGAGACATGAGGTAAAGCTTTATAACATTAAAATCACACAAATTCAAACTATCCCAATATTAAAACCACAACGGCTGTTACGACATCTATGTGTCGTCTCAAGTTTCCCACATGTTTGTGTGCTCATGATGACTTTTCCATCTTGTGCTGCGATTGCAGCCTTGCCGATATATGTGGGTGAGGGATGCTAGGCTGGGTATCGTCCTCATAGCTCAGTGGTAGGTAATTGAAGAGTTATTCCTAGTATCCGGGTTCGATTCCTGGATTGGAGATTTTTCACTCTGTCGGTATTACTCTTAGATAGCAATGTTAAAATTAGCTTGTTTATTATTCAATAATTTCGGGCGAATTTCACGGCTGAAAATTAATTGAAAAATTAACTAAAAATTACTTATATAAATTCAATACTTTGGTTTGTAGAAGGCATATATAGTCAGTTGTCCAGTTAATATAGTGGGTCTCATACACTACGGCACACACTTTTCCTTTATATAATCCATAAAATCGTTACTTCTTGGGATTTTGCTTACAAAGCGAATATTTAAACCACTCTACGAATATGAGACTGCTTTGACCAAATCCAAAGAATCCCAGATCCATTTTTAGGGAATAAGCAGATTATGACTCAGTTCTGATTACCAGTCAATAGGCACCGGACAGCTAGTTTTTTACACGCTCTACGCCCATGCTTATTAGCGCTGCAATTCCATTTAAAAAAATTTCAAGAACGTGGTAAAATTTCCATCTGACGACCGTTAGTGATCTTCACAAGCCCTCTCGATGCTGAACGGTGGCCTTCTCGCCTTTTATTCCTCCATTGGCCAAAGTTGCTGTCATCATGCCTCTGGCCTACATCTGTCGTAAATACAGTGTTTAAAAGCCTCAATAGTATTGTGTCCTAAAACTTACAGCCCGACATTCTAGCGAATGAAAATTTTTTCCTAACAATTGCGTTCTCATAGAGAACATTATTATGCTACAAACCATTAATACATAATTGATAAAACAAAATACAAAAATAATACAAAAATACATATATATATAATTTACTCATAATTGTCAATAATATGTTCTAAAAATATTTTTCTTCTGCTGTTTTTGCCGAAAAATTAAAACAATTAAAAATTTGAATACCTGCTTTTTCGCTATCAGCGATGATGTTGAAAGAAATGATGAAAATAGGATTTATCTTCAGCACCAGCCAAAATATCGAACTTAGTAGGAGGGAGACCAGTTTACTTAATTTGTATTAACTCTGGTGTATATACCTAAAAAAAGAAATTGAAATCAATCAACTGTTCCGACTAAGCTGGAAGGGTTCGTTGTATAATTGTTTTACTGTGTTCTAGAATTGGAGGCTTATTTATGAATCCCCTTGTGTACTTTATCATAAGTATAAGAAACAACTCTAAATTATCTTAAAATATTAATAGGATAAATCACATGGAAATCGAAAAATATTAAAAATATTTTCATTGAAGCATTCACAAGCATTCCTTCACCTGAACCACATATGTCATAAAAGACACAAATTTCTACATGATATTTTTCAAATATAGTGTAAATGTAAAGCAATGGCTGCAACTGGAAGGTAAGTACGAAAATATTAGTCTAAGAAACAACTTCGACTAATTTTAGTTCAATAAAAAAGTCTATCGTTATTAGAGTTAAGAACCACATTAGAGAAATTGTTTTGTGGATAAATAATAAATGTTCCAGTGAAATTTCATGAAAACCATTAACTATAATGAAACTCCCCAAACAAACTTTGAAAAACACTGTAAAGTGAATAAAAATACGCAAAACCTTTATCAAGCAAAGATAGCTACAAATCCTTGTGATTAAAAATATATTACTTTTTAAAAAAAATCCAAATCCTGTAAGTAAACTGAAATATATATATATTCTCCCTGAATAGCTCCCTGTATATATATATATACATATATATATATATATATATGTGTGTGTGTGTGTGTGTGTAATGCACTAAAGTTTTACAGGTATTTAATATAATTAAAGTTAAATAATGGCTTAGTTGATTAACTTGTTAAATATTTGTATTAATCGATATTATTTTAAATTTTAGAGTTATTATATTTAGATATGGTAAAATAAATTGAATTAATATACTTTCTGTATTTAAAATTAATTTTATAATTATTTTATTTACATATTTTATTTTTTTAAATAATATATATAGGTGGCATCACTCTGTATATCAAAACCTATTTTACTACCCTATATAGGGCGATAGTGTTCCTATATATACTATTTTATTTACTGAAAGATAATAGTTATACAATTTTTTTTTCAAATAACTGTGTGTCTAAATATAATACATGGTTTTATTATTAATTAGTTTTTCAATTGTAATAATTATTGTAATTATTGTTTAATATATTTTACGGATTTTCTACATTCTTTTAATGTATCAACTTTAATTTTCTGTAACCGTGGATATTCCTGCATCTTGCAATGTACATCCCATGCCTATTACAAATGCTACTAGGTCCGTGTGGTTCAAAATGCAGCATGATATGTGAGTAAATTTTGTTTTTTTAGCCATTTTTTATCTGTTTTTTATCGTTTCCTTTACTTACGTTTCGTTACCTTACAATATACTTGGTAGAAATAGAGTGTCTTTGGCAAATATGACAGTATACTTTATGAAATATTGCATTTTCTTTTGTGTGTGAAATGTAATACTAAACTGATAATTATAAATGGCCACATGTCGTTTTTCGAATTCCATTTTACTGTAATTTGATATCTAAATTCAATTTTTTATTCAAATATGTGATTAAGTTATATTTATTTTATTTATCTGGCATCTTTTATTGATTTATATATTTATCTGACATCTTTTATCGATTTATATATATATTTAACTTTTGCTTTTTTCTCTAAAACTATTATGTATGTCTTACTACATGCCATCTCTAAATTGGGGTGTAGGTAATTTCTTGTTTGAATTTCTCAATTATTTATTAACTTAAACGTATTCTATATACACTAATTATTTGACATCTTTAAATTAGGGATTCGGTCAAATAGAGCTTGTTTGATGTATTTTGATTTCAAAGGTACTATATATATATATATATATACATAAATGTATAAATGTATATATATACATAAATATATGTGTATATCTATGTATAATATATATATATATATTTATATATATGTGTGTGTGTGTGTGTGTGTGTGTGTGTGTGTGTGTGTGCGTGTGCGTGTACTTGCACACAGTTAAATATATAGGGCGATTACAGAATTACAGATATAAATAGATAGTTTACATTCGTTAAAGTTTTATTATAATACCACTTTTGAATAATATTCATTTAAGATGCTTTTAAATATATTTAATAAGATATATCACATAATTAAAAGTTATTGAAAATAGTTAATAATGGTAGTATTTACCTTTTTTATTTAACGAAAGCCATCTTCGATTGTATGATTGTTTTTTAGTAAAAATTTGCTTTTATTAATAATACGTAATATACTCATTAAAATCAGATTTATCCCAGTTTAGAAAATCCCTTTTTTCTTATAAATTCAATTTAATTAAATGATCAGTGAACTGAATATTCTATTTTTCATAATTTCATAAAATCTTTTGAGTAATCTTGATATGAAAAATATTAATAATAAAAATCTTCAAGTAATTAATGTTAGTTTTTTTTCATTTCACTAGACATCTGAAGTGATTTATTTTAATGATTTTTTTACTGATTAAGATCCGAATTGTTCTTAAGAATTATCAGTTCCTTATGTAACAAGATTTTTATTAAAAGAAATGCAATGAAAATGGAATAAATTTAAAAAAGTCGTCTGCATTGTTAATTCTACTAAAATTTTCAGAAGCAGCAATTTACATACAATTACAAATTTCAGAAAAGTGAATGGTATAGGAGAAAAACCGCTACAACGTTGCATATATTTCCCTTTAACAGTTTTAAGCACCGATATTATTTTTAGATAAAGAAATGATATAGAAATAATTATATAAATAACTGTGTTATAAATGTAATCTGAGATTAATTTTTATACAAATGATTTTCATACGTGCAAGATTCGCTGCACCAGTTCGCCATACCATGTAACATCTAAACAAAAATGAAACCGATATTCAATAGTATGACGTTAACTATTTTTTGAGAGTGTAGGTCTCACAGATAATGAGTCCTATATAGTTAAAAAAAATTCCACACTTTCAAAAGCAAATATGGCAAATATTTTAAAGGTACCCAATAAGGTACGATTCAATGCTATATCTATTTTTCTTTTGTTAACACATTGACTACCAGCAGTTTTATGCTAGTTTTAACAGAGGCCAGAAAATGCCCATTTATGTTTATTCTGTATTATTATGTTTATTCGTAAAAAATAATAATATTCATAAATGCTAAAGACACATTTTAAATGAAATACCTATTGCAGTTTTAAGTTATTATAAAAATGTTCATAAATGTTGAAGGCGCGTTTGAAATGAAATACCTTTTGCAATTTTAAGTTATTTATTACATATTCTTAAAAGGTTACCCTTTAAAATTAATAGGACCTCTAAAATCAGAAATTTATTGAAGTGCAAAAAAAAATTAACATTATACACAGAATAAAATCTTAGACTAGAGTAGACTCTTCGCGCTTTAGAAAGACTCTTATCAGTGCATATATCAATGGAGACTGAAACAGTTTAAATATGTTGTTTTATTACTTTATTTTATTAAATGTCTGATTTTAAATGTCGTATTAATTTAAAAGAAATGATTCCGACGTAATTATGCTTAATTCTTTAAATATATATATATATATATTTAAAATATGATACTTTGTTTGTAAATCCGCAATCGTCATAACTACAAATTGATCCAGATCTTATCTGGATCATCTATTTCGAAAAACATATTTTGAACTACTAATGTAACAAAAGCAGAAATTTCAAATTATCAACATTTAGCAATAGCTTACATGTTTATAAATAAAATTTCTGGTTGGAAATATGCTTGAAACGATATGATAAATTTCGACTTTTTAAGTATCAAACTTTATACAATAATCTTATTACTTGTAATAGTAAAGGTAAAATACTAAACACTTTTAATTATTTTCAGAAATTTCACTAGCGTTTCGCGTTACACTTCTTCTTTCTAAATGGCAACAATGACAACATGCAAATTCTCACAATTATCCACAGGCTTTTGAACAGAAAACACGAGATATATTGTGATTGTCCACAATGTGTTAATAGGATGTGGGTTATGAAACATTATCGTAAGCACCGTATAAATACCGAGCCACACAAACTCGGAATCGAATCCAGCAATTTTCTTTCACAAGTCGCGAAACCTAAATAAAACCTATGAAAAACCAGAATTCGCAAGGGACCGGAAAAAACTTCTGTTTTAAACAGATTTACGCCTTAACAGGTATAATGTGTGTTATTTGTATAGTGTTGCATAGTGGTTCGATTTCAAAATTTATTGCAAATAAAATACATCTTCAAATTACTCATTTTTTTAAAATTTATTATTTTGTTTTTTTCATGGCAGACGGATCAAAGAATCATGTAGGATATAAATATTTTTCCAAATAAATATGTATGTAAACGAATTTTACTAAATAGTACGTGTTAACCATATAATAAATTATAACACCTTGTAATAATATATTCTTTTTAAATGCTAAAGGTGTAAATAAACAACATAATATAAATTACATACAAAATTTCAGCCTACAGATTTCTCATAAGACGAGCCTTTATAATATGTACTGAAAATAAATTGAATAATGAATTAGATATTATTCGTAAAATTGCTTATAATAATGGTTTTAAAGTACACCGTATTAATACATTAATCATGGATATCACCAATAATAAGAAACCAGAAAAGAAAAGTGATTCGCAAAAATACAAACTTTATACTCTTCAATGTTATCCAAGCTTTTTTGAAAAATTAAAACACAGTCTTAAACGCTTCAATATCTGCTTAATAGCCAAACCCCTTCAGAAATTAAAGAATATCATTTGCAGCAAAATTGACCCAATTAATTTTGAGAATTATTCAGGAGTATACGAAATACCTTTTATTAAAGAAGACGGATCCAAGAATTACTACATAGGCATGACCAGCAGGAAATTTAATTACAGGAAAAAAGAGCATCTAGCTGATATTAAATATAATAGAAAAACTACAGCCCTAGCAAGATTATATCAAGAAAAACCATCCAAATAAATTTCAATGAAAGTAAAATAATATTTCCCTCCAGTCTATACTATCCGTCCATAATAAGAGAAACCATAGAGATACTAACACGCAAAAATTCAATATGTAACGATGCGGCATCTTTTAATTTACCGAAACTGTGGTTCGAGTTGCTCCATGGTCACAGATATAAAGAAAATAAAAAAAATAATAGATAACGTGCGTGATTTTTAAAAAGTACATGAGAATAATAACTTCAAAGCCGCTGCAATTTTGGAATATTCTCATTTTGTTTTTGAAAATGTCTCGGAAAGAGTCTAAACATGTAAAACAACTAACAAAAGTTATTTTAATTTATATTATGTTGTTAATTTACACCTTTAGCATTTAAAAAGAATATAGTACGTGTTATTTTCTTAGTAATTTACTTTTAGTCATTGGACTGATTTTTCCACAATTAAGGTTTTAAACAGAACTTTGATCGGGTGAATTGTTTATTAAAAAATATATCAAAAATATTTTTTAGTATTTATTTGGAAAGTAAGTTTTATAGCTACGGGACTAAGTATTTTTCGTTTAAGACAGAATTCAAATATAGACAGATTTGGTGATGACAGGTATTACTTTAAGAAGGAGACAATCAATTTTACATTTGTATCAAATTCCCAAACAAAGTACTAATCAATCCAATGATTCTGTTAGAAAGAGGAAAGAATCATGAAATAGTATAGCAGGACTTAACTATTTGTTAGATTAACTCAAACAAAAGAAACACTCACTCACCACTTGCAACGTAACCCGCATACTTTACCAGATTTCTTTTAAAAGAGTCGTATAGAGTAATGTAACATTCGGAAAACTAACTATAAAAAAACGAAGGTAATGTAAGTTGACATTTAATTATCTACTGTGTGGATTGTTTACTCTCTTTTCTTTTCCAATTTATCTGTACTTTTCAATTGGAGACTTATCTTTCCTGAATTCAGAAACATTTGCGAAACACTTTCGTGAATATTTCACTTATTTCTTAAACAGTGAGCACAAAAAAGATTTTTTTATGTGTATTATCATTATTTAAAGTTATTCTGGATTTTAGAAAAATATACCGATGAGTGAAAGCTCTTAGAACTTTATAAAACTTTAAAAACACCCCTATTCCATTTGTATAGGCGTGCGACAGTTGCTTTTTTTTTTGTAAATTTCGATATGTGCTGTTCATCCAAAGTAAACTCTATTTATATACAGTACTTTGCTTGTAAATTTATATTAAGCTGGTTTTATGTTCTTAATAACTGCATTTTAATATATACAGTACATATATATGCACAATAACTACATTTTAATTATCCAATAACATATCAAGCATTTATGTTCATAAAATTAAAGAACTTTTTAATGCAAGTGGTTCAAATGAAAAAAAAACAGACATCAATAAATAAATATCAACTGAAATTTCATATTCTGATATAACAAATATGCTAAATTACTTGTTCAGATTGGTTTTAGATTTATTTCTTTGAAACGCAACATCATTTGGCTATTTTTTTTACCAATGTTTTATTTTGTTATTTAACACATGTTTTTTACAAACGATATTTTGGTGGATCAATGTGAAGTTTTTTATAATATTGCTTCATCTTTATTTGATGTAAATGATTTCTGGCTAACCCTGTTTTTTAGATAATCACTTAAAATATAAATATTTTAAAAGATTAAACAAACAATTTGTTTTAATAAATGGCATTAAACCAACAGCATTATTTGAAATATTTATTCTCAATGAATATATCATAGTGAATGGGATCTGAGTAAATTGCTACGAATGGTGCCTTTTCAGAATTTTTTTCTTTATTTATTTTATTGGAAAATGTTTGTTTTTATTTTTGTATTCATGCATTTTCCAATTACGTTTTATTACATTTAAGACAATGTTCAATTGTCTAATTATTATTATTATTATTGTTATTGCAGCTTTCCATTTATCTATCCTTTTAAGAATTGGTCAGTAGCCTAATGGTTAAAATCACAGACTTGTGGACGTACAATATATTGCAAAAACAAATGTTTCGAATGAGCTTTAAACTTTTATACACCAATGTTTTTACAACTGTGGTCCCTTTTATGTAGAAGTAAATATATGTCATAATTCACAATTCTTTTGAATATGAATTTATTAAATTTATTAAATTAAATATATATTTTTTGAAAGATAAAAATTAAAGTTCGTCATATGCATTTAACATAAACATCCTCAAACTATAGCATCTTATCTCTATAGATATTTAAGAAAAATTGCATAAACACAATTTTTGTTTTCTTGGCTGATTTATTGAAAATATAAAATAAGTTTAACGATGTAGGATGTACGTAATTTCTTAATATGTTGACCGCACCCCAAACAGCAAAAGACGTTTAGTAAAAGGAGTGTGACGTAATTATGGTATTAATTAGACCACCTCTTTTCATGTAGTTCAAGACTGGTATCGGCAGGAAATCGCATTAACCGAGGAATTCGATTAGTTGATATTTATTCCACAAATAACATCGGGCTGACACCACAACTCGATACCCGAGCATTTCTCCCTCCAGTAAATGCTGCTGGACAAGAGGTGCCGGATTCTAATCCCCATGCAGGCATTGATAGGTGCAATGGGTCACATTCCACTTTAAATGGTAATCCCGGTTTGTTCAGCACTTGTGTGCAAAATATGACTGTAGCGCCCATAAACTACCAACACTTCCTACTAAAATGCGCCTTCTGTGACGTGTATACAATGATTAAAACCCACCAAAACTCTTCAAGATCTTATCTCATCACCTCCTCAAAATGGTTCAAGGACAGATAACTTTAAAACGGACAATCGAGCACGATACAAGAAAATAAAACGTGTCCAGGAAGGTTTTGTGAAGAAAATAAATTGCTTTAGCATTTTCATCACAAATCAGTAAATCTAACTCTCTTCAAAATTGAGATAGCTCGACAAGTATAGCAGAAACAGTAAGTAATAATTAAGATATGAAGAATATGAACGAAATTCTGTTTTTATTTTAAATTACGAAAATCGCCCATACTTAAAATATACTTTGATAAATGAAGCGTAACAATTTAAATTTATATATTTAAAATATATTTAAAATAAGTGATTAGAATTATTTGATATTTTGTTGATTTATACAAATAAAAGTGAAAACATAGAATATCAGATGTTTTGTTGATCTAAATAAATAAGCTGAAAATATAGAAGATGAGATAATATCTAAAATTCAAACTATTACAACAACTATTTGCAATAAAAAAAAGTTCTTTAAAATTAAGAATTCAAAATTGCTGAGTTAAGATAAAATAATTTCTTTGGAAATTATTCAGGTAAAATTTGAGAAATTAAGAAAATACAAGACGACAAGTGTAAATAAATGGCAGAAGACAATTTTAAGAAACGTTTAGAAAGATTTTGTGAACTTTTTCTAAATGTTCTAACGTAAATAGTTTCATATAGAATTAGATCATCCTATTTCTCCAGGTGGTGAGAAATTTAATTTTGTCTTTAAAGAAAACATAAAGAAAAGACTGAACAAATTATTCATTAAAATACTTAGATATAAAAAAGGCAAAAGTGCTAAGTCTTTATAAGTAACTGTAGTATAAAGAGAAGTTTTAAAGGATAGAATTTTACCAGCTAGGAAAGGAATGTAAAATGAGAATACATTGTTTGTTGGAAAAATGATATAAGTGAATAAAACGTAAGAAAGTTTTTTTATTCAAAGAATAAATATTGTTAAATATGAATACTTTGCACTATAAGATGCAAAAAGTATTTACAAATCAAAGGTATCAATTTTTAAAAGATTAGAAATTGCGTTTTAGTTTAAAGAATAGATGTTTCTGTTAAATGTGTTTACAATTATAATTGAAATTAAAATTAATCATTGTAAGATGTAAAAATATTTACATATTCGTATTAAAAGTAACAAAAAAGCACTAATATAATTTTCAACTTAAAAAATAATGTGAAATTGAAGTAATTATATTTGTAAACAAGAATGAAAAATCATGCGCCAAGCATAGATTATGTAACACTTTCCAACGCTTCCAAAATAATTTTACAAATCATACCGTTTAATAAGATAAAAGATAACATCTAAGTAAACAATTTGGAAAACGCATAACATAGTTAAAAACATAATTTCAGGCATTTTCAACATATACAATATTCAGAAAAATATCCGAATACTTTTATACAGCCCTGTATAGGATCTATAGATCTGTATATATGCTACATAGGATGCTAAATTTTAGTTCAGTTAGGAAACGCGTAGGACAGTTTAAAATTCTCCGTCTGGAGTTTCTGTCAATAAACGGAAATGTGTTCGCGAACTTTTCTGTTTCCCTGTATAGGATCTACAGAGTTTATACACACCACGTAATAGACAAAAAGCAAGTTAAAATTAAAATCGCGTTCAGTAACTTAAAACGCACATCCAGGAATTATTGTTAACATACAGTAGAGAATTCTTTTATGTGTCTCTGTAAATGAACGATGACTGCTATACACACAATATTCTGCAGTAAGTCTCTTGTAATGCACCTTAGTGATATATATAAATTTCAATGCGTTTAAAATAGTGAATCATTATTTAAATAAACCGCAGACGATTTTTCTCCATAGACGTAATGTAACGGAATTCTTTTGACTGTCCATGTAAAGTAACTATAAGTGCTATGCACACCCTATTCCATATTAAGCTTCTTCTAATGCACCTTAGTGATGTATATAAATTTCAATGCGTTTAAAATAGTGCAACATTATTTAAATAAAGCGCAAATGATTTTTCCCCATTGACCGCAATGTAACGGAATTCTTTTGAGTGTCTCTGTAAAAAAACTATAAGTGCTACACACTTCCGTTAAAATAGGGAACATGCTATATATAACGACAATAACATATAAAAATTGCAGAGCAATCCGAGTATATTTACGGGAGTTAGAGTACGGACAGACGGCCAGACGGACATACGGTCAGACAAACCGAAGTCATAAACACTTTTCAACTAGGTTGGAAAGTGTTAAAAATAAAAGCAAACATTAAAAAAACTGTAAGTACATGAAAATGCATTGGGATTTTCCTTGTTAACACTAGATAATCGGCAAAATACCGGATGACATAGCGATGTACTCGTCAAAGAACTAGGAAATGGCCAAATGATCGAAAAACAGTAGGCAAAAGCATCAAAATTGCTCCAGTGGCAGTTGGGATGCCATGATTTACTGGCGGCTTGTAAAGGGGGCATACAGTTTTCCCTTCCGACTTCGGGGAGTGAGGTTGGCTGGACAAAAAGCAGTAGGGTTAGGATATTCAACCGAAATTCGGCAAATGTTTATTTCCTTCTTGAGCCCCAAACCCTGATTCATGCATATCATTTAAATGTCAATGTTATAACTAATCGTTTAGTGCTAGTCACTTTCTATAGGACTATTTGCGGTAGAATTAGTCAGAGAATATATTTTTTTTCCATGACTGTGCATGGAACAAGTAAAAAGTCATAATATTTGATGTTTCTAAGTACAAATACGAAAACAAGATTTCAATTCCTTCTGTAACCGATTAAAATTGTGGGGACTCTCACAGGAGCATTTGTGCATTTAAAAATACGAATCCAATATAAGCCAATATAAAAATCCCTAATATTTTACAGTTTGTTCACTAATGATTAGAAATGACAAGCACTTATTAACTAGTGATCAGCTAGTGATTAACTAGTGATCTTGTTTGGATTTAAACTAGACATTTAATATTTGCTTCCTCTTTAAGTTTTGAAATACGGTATAATTAGCATATAATTTTTAAAAATGCACACCCAGAAAAAAGTTTTGTTGAATCAACAAAAATTTGTTTGCCCCAACGAAACTTTTTGTTTAAATATGGGTCAATGGAAATTTCGTTTGAATCAACAAAAAAAATATTGTTGATTTTTTTTGCAATTCCAAAAAAAAAAAAAATTGTATCGTCAGCAAAAAAATGTTTTGTTAATTCAAGTAAAATGGTTCAATTTTACTTGAATTAACAAAATTATTTTTGTTACATAGATATATGCTATGTGTTATTTTAACAATCTGTTTTCTTTTTTCAACAAACTATATTTTGTTTGTTTAATCAATAAAATATGTTATATTACGAACTTGTTTTGTTTATACTACAAAAACATTTGTTAAATGAACCAATCTACATATGCAATTTTAACTATTTTTTAATTCATTTTCAACAGTGAATTACGCTTGTAAACCTTGAACAATAACAAGTGAATTTTATCCGGCTTTTTTTCAAGCGCAAACCGAGAGAATGAAAATTGCCCATGCCGGGAGTCGATCCCGGGCCCTCAGAATAGCAGCCTGACGCTTTACCAATGCGCTACCAAGAACGATATCTGAGTTCGGCATTTCTCACTCTTATATATGTCGGAACGGCTGCAATCGCAGCACAAGATGTGATGTCATAAGAAGCACGCAAATTTCTGCGGCAAACATGAGACGACAGTACAAAGCACAGCATACGGCAACACATAGTTAATTTTTTATTCATTTTCAGCAGTGAATTACGCCTGTAAAAAGCAGGATAAAAATTTACTTGTTATTATTCAAAGATTACAGGCGTATTGGACTGCTGAAAATGAGATAGAGCTATTGCAGAAATCACGAAAAATGCAACATAGCAGCGCCACCTGTTGCGCGATTTAAAGTAAAAAGTAATCAGCAACAATTTATATCAGAAAGTAACTGAATAAAAGGTTTTATTAAATTCCGTGCATTAGTTCTTGAGATAAAAACAGCGAAATCGCGTTCAGGACAACCGGAAATCGAAAATTTTCATGAATCCAATTCTTTCTTCTTGCAAAGATAGAAGCCGGTAATAAATGGGACAGGGGGATTTTTAAAACTACCTTTGTCCGTCCCAGTGAAGAAAAGTTTTAATTACCCCAAAATTATGTTAATCATGTAATTATATAGCTATATAAGTCAAATAAATCAAGTTACGTAAGAGAGATATGGCTACTACACAAGAATTTAATTTTTTCAAAAATAAAAAAAAAATGCTGGAATTACAAAAATATTGTAAAATTAAAAGAAACAAATTTTGTTAGTTCCAGTAAAATCGGTGAAATTTTGTTAAAATTTTGTACGAGTGTTAACAATATTTTTTTGTCCAAGCAACAAAACCAATTTTTTTACTTGAACTAAAAATTTGACTAAAACAACCAAAATGCACTCAACAAAACAGGTTTTGTTGTTTTAATCAATTCCTTTTTCTGGGTGCAGTTACTGAAAAGATATTCAACTGTATTTGGGCAAGAGTTTAATTTAACTATTTGTTTAATTTAACTATTAATTTCCTATTTGATCATCGAATGAAAATTTACATTACATCTACAACAACATTGTTTTGCATATTTTTTTGTTAAAATTCTTCAACTATGTTATTTATCATAAAGTTATGCTTTTATCAATACCATATATATGCGGCAAATAAATGCATCAATCAATTTGCTTTAGAAGCATATATTTGGAAATACTTCTGTTTCATATTCAGTTGTTTTACTGAGTAGAATATTTTCCTTCAAATAAATATAACACAAATTCAATGACAATTTCCTAAATTAAGACATTTTTTAAATACTTTTTTAAATACCCAACATAACTTTAAGACAAAACATAGCAAGAGCAACTTCAATTGCAATGGAAATTAAATTTCTTTGTTATATGCTACAGCTATGATAAAATTAGAAATTAACTTTATTTAATATTAAATCTTTTATATTTGTTCACTTAGAAAAACAATGTTTGTTTCAAAATCATGTGAATAGGTTTTTTCAAAATTGAAGAATATAATTTAGTCTATCATTATTTCATTGCTTCAGATTCTACAGGAAATGTACATCCTGTTAAAAATGTACATCATATCAGAATAAATGTTACAAAAATAAACTTTGAACTTAATCTGAAATGTAGTCTAAGCTTGCATTTTTATTTTTATAGTTATATAATAACTATTACTTACTTATATTAGTCTTGCCCTTGTGCATAAAAATATTGCAAAAAAATTATTTCAACACAAATTATTTTTAGCACCAAAATACTGGATGTGAACCAACAAAAGAATTAGACTGTTGTGATACCCTTTATCACAACAATTTTTATGGTACTGAAAGATGTGTGAAAAAGAAAAAAAAAAGAAAAAATCAAATTATACTGAATATCGTCAGTTGGCTGATAGTTTCATATTAAGACAAAATTCTCAGTGTGTGTCCACATTCACGATTCCTTCGTTTTTCCATTACAGGTGCGGATTTATGGACTATACTTACACTGTAAAAAGAGTTTATCGTAAGCATGGGCAATCAATTGCCAATTTCGGGAACTCTGCCACTTTCTTTTTCGTTATATTATAGTTACAAACAAATGTTCGTTTTTGAGATAATTGTAAAAAACGATTCATACTTAACAATAAAAAAAAAAGAAAAAAGAACTAAATTGGCTACAGTTTTCAAATAAATTTCATTTCAAAGAACACTTTCGCCATACTCGATTATGTAAAAATTAAAATAATGCCATATTTAGAAGTAAAAGTATAAACGATGAAAGAGAAACGGCAGCGCAGGTTAGTTGCCAGCAGCGTTATGACAACGACGTATTGTACTTTACTTTATATAATACATTTATCATATTAAGTAACATACATCTGATGACGATCGCAAGGTCCGTAACGAAACAAAAATAAGTCATTGAACTAAAAACTAAATGAACTTAATAAAACTAAAAAAAACTAAATAAAACTAAAAAAAAATGAAGGAGAGTCAAGACCGTGGTGAACTTTTTCCTATTTTCCCTAATATTCCAAAGCAATAGCAAAAACTTATATTCTTATAATATAAACCGTTAAGGGGACGGTACAACTCTAAAATGGTCAAAAAATCCATTTTTACATTTTCAGAAAGAGAATTTTATTCTGAATAACGAGATACTAATATTTTAATTGAACAATAATTATTTACTGAGATATTAGGAGAAATGTAGACATCACTCCTTCATTTCCGATTTAAATACCCTGCGGCGACTGTCATGGCGCCTTGTTAACATTTTGTTATGACGCTTTTACATTATCTCAATTTTGAAAATATGCTAAAATGCGTTAATTGTAATAATAATAAGAAAGTTTTAAAACATTAACTGCAACTTCCACTTTCGCGAAGTTTAATTGATGCTTTTGCTCTTGCTCTGAAATGTGATCATAATTTCGTTTAGCTGTTTATTTTATTCGCTATTAAGTATTCAAATGAAACAAAACTGTTCATTTCTAAAAATTATTTTCCTTATTTTGTAATATTATTTCACTTTTTAGTATTTATTATCAATTATAATAATTAACAGTGCAAAAGAAATCGCCAGTTTAATGGTAATCGCTATACAAAATGCGATTATAAAAATACGTCCTAAGGTGTTAATTTATCTTACAGAAAACTAAAAAGTAGTAAATTTGACAGTGATTTTGTTTCAATAGACAGTTTTGGATACGGATTTATTTATATTAATACTATTTTTAGTAAACTATCCGGATTTTTGTGCTGCAAAGTATGTGAATCAGATATTGAAATATTAGAATCCCTAAAAAAAGGCCAAATTTTGCATTAAATAATTACTTTTATAAAAAGCGCATATTTGATTCACTTAGCGATCAATGCGAGCCCAATTTTTACTTCTATGTTTAAAATACATTATTTTTTCAAAAATAAGTGCTACATTTTTTTACTATTTAAATTTATTCATTTTGACGCAACTTTCTGTATTCTACAGCATTTTACAAACTATTTTATATTTATCAATTAAAACTAGCATCTGGCTTTATATTTAACGCGGAAGAGGTTGTGTAATTTGTAGTTTATTTCTTTTATTATAAATCTTATATTTTTAAAATGCAATTTAAACTTTAAATGGCTTTTTCTCAGAATGACTTTTTTTTTACTCTTACGCACACGATATCTCCAAACCCGTTTGAAGTATAACTTCAAAGTTTGTACCCTACCTAAATGTTGATATAATCATGAAAATGAACTAGAATGATGATGTTGTGAAGAGATTGAAAAAATTTATAAGATTGAATGTATGTAAAAATTACTGTTTTTTTTCTTTTTTTTCTAATTAAAAGTTAATTACGCTTTATCTAATTAAGCGTTTAGAATAGTTTTCGTTCAAATTTTAGTCCAGAGTATTATGTTTCATTTAAGATAAAGTTTTTGCAAATCTCATGAAATTTTCATGAGATATTGTGCGCGCGGTGAAAGGTTATCCAACGTAAAAATTTTAATTATCACACTGAAACCCACCCACTGAAGATTTTGTTATCATATTAAATACAAATTATTATTTTTTTTTAAACATAGTTCAATATTATCTGAATATATTCTGAAATTTTGGTGTTTCTAAAGTCGTTACTTTTTTCTTTAAAAAATCTCAAACCCATGAGAAATTTCGTATTTTCTGTGACTGCGAAAGGTATACTGTCGCCTATGAATTAATAAAAACACAAAACGCAGACATGTTATCATTTACTTTGCTGTACATATCTTTTACCATGTGATTTATGGGTTTCATAAATCATTCCTGACAGTTTAGACATTTTTTGTTGTTTATTTTTTTGGCACAGTGAATGAAACCTTAAAAGGCCTTTTGCATCTCAACGAGTGATACATTTAATGCACTTGGCAATGAAAAGAAAAGTAAAACATTTGTACTATTTGAAATTAAACAAGGTAGCGTAATTTAAGTGTCATGGCTTTTTTTTTCTTGTTTAATCAATAGAATGTTGAGGAATTAATAGTTGAATAAAAAAATGAGAAATAGTTCTTTAATGTATGCATAAAATATTACACTATATCTAATTTATTGAGAATGGCTATTGTATATCTTCTGAATTCTTTACGAGTTATCAAGTGTTATTTGGGAGGGAACTTTGCCTTCCTCCGATGTGTGGTGAATATTTAAAAATATAAATTTACCTTTAATGAATTGAGAAGTTAATATAATTAATTTTTTTAAAGACACATTTATTTATATTAAATTTGACATTCATGAAAAATATAATATGAAATGACTAATTCTTATTTTGTTACCGTACTCAAGTAAAACGATTTTAAACATTCTAAAATCCTTCAAACTTGAGTTTAATAAAGGTTGTTTGAATAAACTCTGAAAAAATTTCAATGTTATTTTATATCAGTATCCTTTAAATAAATATAAAATGCTTTTCTGCCTATCCAAATATTGAAATATTAATATAGATGAGTTCCTGTGGCTGTATCGTCTTGCTGTTTAGGAAAATCATCCCACTCTTTTTTAACACAAATTTATCGCTTGACAGCGACAAAAAACTCTTTAACATGTTGTCTATGAAAGAAGATTACAGAGTTTAATAACATAATTGAATTATCCTTTTTATGCTATAATACAGTCAAGAAATTCGCCCCTGGGAGTAATGTTATTCTTTCGACACTTTAGTTAATAAAATTAGTCCTTTATGATGCTAGAAAATTTTCTAATGTTCAAAATAAACGATGAAATTTATTATTATCTAATTTGATATTTCTGTTACGCTTAAAATATAGAATATTTTATAAATATTTATTACACTGTGCACTTCAAAGGTCATTTCAGAAACTTTGGACTGTAATTTGGTTAGTGAGGCCGCTTGCAATGTTAATTACAATCGAAAATAAGGTTCTTCTAGTGCATCGTTCTGTTATTCGGATACTCCCCGTTATATACTTACATTTCATACAAAGTCAGATAATTCATTGCGAATTTCGATAAATATCTTTATTATTGGTTAAATTATGAACAAAAAGTCCGCATTTGAATTGGAGTGAGAAGGAGTTGTCAACAGAATAAATAGATTATGTTCCAAGTTCATAAAAATGTTATTTTGTTGTAGTGTGCTCTATAACCGCTGTTAACTTTTTTTAGGACTGTTGAATAGCACATCACAGGCCTAAATTTCCAAGCCAGGACTCAATACGTACAACAAATATATTCGTCCGGCGAATTATAAAAGCTAAAAGTTTGGACCAACCTGGTATAAAAGCTAAAAGTTTGGCCCAACCTGGTATAAAAGCTAAAGGTTTGGCTCAAGGCCGACCCAGCTCGCTTTAAAAGCTAAACGTTCGGGCGGAGGCCTGGTTAGTATATAAGGTAAAAGTTCGGACCAAGCTTAGACTTGCCCATATAAAACATTTATTGGGTAGGTACAACCCGGTATACAAGCAGTTTTGTCCAAGCCCCGCCCATTCCAACTGAATTTCTACAAAACATGCCAATATGTTTTAAGCAACATTATCCTACAATTAAAATTATTCAAAAAGCACACTTACATATGCGTAGGTTTAATTATTAAATGATGTTCGAGATTTATGGAATACAGTATAACAAGAATGTTAATGAATACTTAGACAACTACATACATAAACACTTATTAAAAAAATGTACTTAGACAATTATATTCAAAAGAAGATTCAGTAAAAAAAATTCACATAGTTTAGCGTTAAAAAAAATATGCTAAAAGACATTCATAATTTTAAAGCTCTACAAAAAAAAAGTTAGATTAAAAAAATATATTAAACCTAATTAAATTTCTAAGATTTTGGTAAAAAAAATTGGCAGCATCACGATAATTTTTACAAAAATAATCATAAAATACTAGTCTAACATGGGCTCGTTGTTAAGAATTTAGAGATCCCCACGTGCCCTAATGGTTTTCATACGGGCTGGGTCGGACTTGGGTAGATCTTTAAGCTTTTATACAAG